>JAGWCC010000232.1:0-1317461 GCA_022651775.1 Drusus annulatus | reverse complement strand
TACATTGGAATGTTTTCCCCTGCAATACACTTCCCTCTCCGATTCCAAACTCCACTCCATACAGATTTCCGCTATTAAAGTAATGCTGCTGTCATTTCCCAACAGCGTGTCCATTCACAGAGGATTTCGACATCTTTCAGATCTGGATAGCTCTCTAACTTTCAGGCACCTGATCGATGTGAGCAATCCCTGGAATATGGAAAAAAATTATCATCATCGTTTTAATTTTATACTTGCTCATCTGTCCTTTTCTCTGCATCATACTCGAAAATTCTGGTTTCATCACAAGTGATCCATAGTGAATTTATGGGGATATGTTGCTCGACTTCAACGTTGACGGAGTGTTCAACGTACACAGTTGAAGTTTTGATGGTAAATTGGTTGGGGAGCACAGGTCAATGTACTACCATTCACATTGTTATGGGAATTTTATGGAACATAAATCTGGTTATTTTATCGCCACACCACGTATCAACCCTTAGCTTTTCCAAATAATGTAGTGCCCTTAACCTTAGCTCTCAGGTCCCAATGCCTCTGTGATGATACTGTAGTGTCAACTGAACCTGAAGTGAAACATTTACCACGAGCCGGTATGCGGTGTCCACAGTATCAGTGTTTTTCCATTCCAATATTTTTTATGGGCCCATAAGTATTTGTAATATGCTTGTAAAGCTAGTTTCATGTATTTAAATATGTAAGATGGCCGGCATGCCCCAGCCGAAGTAGCGGTCCACCCTTTGCATTAAGGCACCATCATATTATGTCATGGAAATGTGAAAACCATACATTTTTAAACCGAAATTAACTGTGAGAGAAATATTATATTCATTATTTATAATAATCATTATTTTCCCACACTTTATTTTATCGTCGTTCATAAAAAATTGTGTCAGTAAGTCTATATTTGGTTATTTTCAGCGATTGCAATTTCAAACATTAGTTTGTACTGTGTTTCCCAGTATAAAGTAGATAATTTGGTTGGCACCTCTAATGTAATGGTGTCATATAAAGCTGATGCTAACTTGTCAAATAATTCCTCTTATTGAGTAGGCTAGGATCCCCACTTTTCATATAATGTATTGCAGAAAGTGTTATTTTAATATTTACTATAAAAAAGGTTACAGGTAATGGCATGTCATTATATCGAGCATTGTTTGTATGTAACATATTTGACAATAGTAGTAGTCAAGGTTGGGGATAATCTGATAAGTGTTACAGTAGATTCAAACATTGAAAAATAATGTTTTTATTTTATTTATATTACATTCAGCTAACTATTATACTGTGATTACAATAACTATAACTACTGAACACTTATGGTTGATATCGCATGATGTATAAGACAGGTTGGCACTGGTAAAAATAATTTGATTGTAAGGTTTGTTTTAACCATTCCTTAGAGTATGCTTTGATGTTCATTTGGATTGAATCAGTGCTTGAGTATAAGTTAAGACAGACATATGAACATCCATCACTATTATAGTACGATAGAAATCTTCATACAATCAGTTTTTTGAAAGATGCCTTAAAAAGGCTCTGTTAAAAATATCTAATTCACATACTAATTTCTCCAACCTGTACAGTGTGGACAATTTTACTAAGCGGCTCCAGGTAAATATCTAACCACTGGACTGAAATTGTATCTCTTTATTAATTTTCTTATTTACAGAAACAAACTGGACTGCATTCGTTGTTGTCATTCCTGTGTTGAGAATTGTATGAGTGTGCAAATAATAACATATTATACCCAAAATTGCTTGTGGGATAAATTAAAAAACCGTTCATAAATAAATGTAAATGGTTAACTCAATCGTACAGATCAACATAAATGGTCAATCACCACTCAGGTAAATGGTTTAATTCCAGGTGCTTCTCGTACGAGTCTTCTCAGAGACCCAACATCCCCTCGTCACCACCACACACTCACCCCGTCGACAGCAAAACCTTTGATTGGGAAGATTCCGGTTTGGCGACCCAAAAGTCTGCAAGTATCCAACTCGTCTTTATGACTATTGCAGTGCACAAGTGTTGCATTCTAACTGGCATTTCTATTTGCAGCTGCAGTACACCCCTAACTTGTTGGACGATCCCGAGCTGATTGCCGGCAAGCATAGAACATTGCTTACGTTCACGTCATACATGACTTCTGTCATAGATTATGTGAGGCCACAAGACCTAAAAAAGGAGTTGAATGACAAATTTAGAGAAAAATTTCCTCACATCAAACTCACTCTTAGCAAGCTACGTAGGTATGTTCTAAAAAGAAATCATCTTTCCTCATTTATTGTTACAACATAATAGATTGTTTTAGCAAAATACGGTTATTTGGATCGATAAATGCTTGGTGATGTGACTTACTTTCTGTTACAAACGGATGATAGTTTCTTGTTGAAGAAACATTACGGGGGCGTAATTCCTGTGCCTCTAATGTTCTTATTTAGAAGCACCGGAATTACTGTCCATTCTAATAAATTTAATTTCCGAGTGTGATAGATATTGTTTTAGATGTTCAGGAGCATGTACATGTATAATTTGTTGGAATTGCAATTACAGTATTAAACGTGAAATGCGAAAGATTGCCAAGCAAGATGGCAGTGGATTAGACCTGCTGACCGTAGCACAGGGCTATGTGTACTTTGAGAAATTAATTTTAGCAAATCTAATAAACAAAGACAACAGGAAACTTTGTGCAGGAGCTTGTTTACTACTCTCGGCGAAACTGAACGATGTAAAGGGAGACCCTTTGAAGTCGCTTATTGAGGTAATTCTATTCAGCTATTTGTTCATGTAGGTTCAGTTAGGTACTTATTCAGTCGGCTAACATTCAGTGTAATTTCAGCGCACTGAGAGTGTGTTCCGGCTGAACCGCAAGGACCTACTGAACTGCGAGTTCGCCGTCCTCGTGGCTCTGGAGTTCGGACTGCACGTGCCCCCACACCAGGTGTTCCCACACTACCAGCGCCTCATGCACGAGTCCTGACCCTTGACCCCCAACCCCCTCACAGCTAGTCACTAGTGTTAGACTCACATGAATACCAAATAATATATTATCTGTTACTCTTTGTTTTGTTACTCCTCCCTTCCTAAGGCAGCAAGCAAAGATGGTTCTATGTGAAGTGGATAAGCAAGACGGATATATGGGTATACACGCTTATGACAGAACAGATGAAAAGACATGTTTTTAAATAAAAAGTTTATTATCAAACAATGCTAATATTTCTTTTTAAATTACACAACATTCACCGTTACATTCCTATCATTCAAAGTAACGTGCATGTTAGTTTTATTTCCTAAATTAGGAAAGGAATACTTCCCCAAAATGTTACTTTCATCCTGCTCATAAAGAGATACGTTGAAAGTTTCTTTACTCTCTGGCGATACTTGAATGGGTACAGTGACTTCTGAGTACAGAGGACTACCAGCTGGGAACAGGCAAACACTTGTATCTCTGTACTTAGCATAGATGGGAGAAGAAATGCAATCTATCTCCACATGGACAGACTTCAGGTTGAGCTCTGGAAGGCCCAGCAGCAGGGCGGCTTGCTTGGAGCAGCCCTGGGCGACTACCTCGTCTGGGCTGTACCCCGTGAGCACCTCGGCTAGCGGCAGCAGGGCGGCCACGGCAGACTGCAACTTTGGAATCTTCATACTGCCACCACACAATATTATTTTATTGATTTTGCTTTTCAAAGATTCATCTTTTAACAGGCTTTGTATGGGATTCATGTAGGCAGATAATTTAGGAGTAATCAAATTGTCAAATCGAGCACGAGTAACATTCTGGCTCCAATCCACACCCTCATAGAGAGACTCGATGAACACGTGAGATGAACTGAGTGTAGACAAAACATGTTTACAATTGTCAGCGTGATGAAAGAGTTTACTCATGGCTCGGCGATTTTCTTGAGGATTCAATTTCCATTTTTGATAAAACTCGCTAGCTATATAGTCACTTAGCTCGCGAGTCAAGCACTTCCCTCCGATATCAGCATTGTGCACACTGCCCTCTATGCTGTACATGCCCCCTGCCACGCGCACAACGGCAGCATCGCACGAGGTGCCTCCGAGGCGATACACCAACACATAGTCCTCCCCCAACTGCGGCTCCTCCCCGCTGAGGCCTTGTCCCACGCCGTAGGCCAACAGGGCAGCCGCCGGCTCGCTCACCACCTGCAGGACCGTGAAGCCCGCCAACTCTGCCGCCGTCATGATGCGCTGCCGACTGCTCTGGGACCAGTGGAGGGGCGCAGCCAACACCGCCTGTAATTCTCCGTCTGTGAGGACAGAGTGGCTGGCAATGCTAAACATTTTACCGAACAGTTTCGACGCTATGTCATCAGGAGTGAATGTGACGATTTTGCTGGGCAGTTGGAATTCGTATTTGATAACACTGTCGTAACTTATTATTTTGCAATCGCTCGCAGCGACGAACGTTTCGGTTTCCGCATCTGTTAAATCGTTGTTGAGGAGCCGTTTATTATTGGTGATGGTAGGTTTGTTTCTGGATTGCCCACTTTTGGCCGAAGCTCCGATTTCCCATTCGTTTTCATTCAACGCTAGAACTGCTGGGGTCACCCTATCGCCCAAATCGTTGGCTACCACGTCAGATTTACCATCATTGTTCAAAACGAGGCAGACTGAGCTGTTGCCTAAGTGAATACCGAAACACGCCGACATGTTAATCGAAATATCTTGGAAAGACTTTATTTATTAACTGAATCAATATAACTAATCTACGGGGACACTGATTACAATACTAGCTCAATTTTGTTTCAACTTAAACGCACCGTTCTCTTATAACCTATAACCAAACATGTCAAACACAATGCGACTCTCCAAAATTGAACAGATAAAAATAGACGTTGTAATAGAGATGTTTCAAATTCCACTCCCGCATACTTTGTCCCGGCGACTTATTGGTCACTGGAACCGTCGATATTTTTTCTCTAAGGAACTACCTTTTTTGGACTTGGTTCCTGTAGTGATCAAAGGCAATTTTGTACAGATTACTATTAACAAATGTGAGTCAACATTGAAATAGTGAGTGACGCCATCCAAGCAATAAAAAATCTGATTACGTTTATATTTTAAGGTATCCAGGCTTTCCGAAAATCGTAAAGTTATACGATAATGAATAAAGAAAAAAAATAATTGATGGCTTTCAGTCAGAGGTGAGCGGTGAGAAACTGGTCCCAGCTTTTTTTTCAGAATATCGCTAGGAACTCCCAAAACTAACTAAAAAAGTAACTGAATAAATAACTGGAACTGCAGTGACACCTCATTTCAATTATCACCATCGCTACTCACGACAAGTCTTCGCAAACGTTTGTTCTATATCGGATTATCGGAAAAATAGTTCAATTTTGATGCACACGTCAAAAATATAAATATTGAGTTCATAATAAAGTAGGGGATTATTACCGTGTGGAGTATGAAAGCGTAGGGTTTGCAACAATTACTATAAAATATTTATGTTAACAATCTAATGAGACACAAATGATGTTTTTTATAAATAAAATAGAATCCTACTTTTTAACAAATTAATTACGAAAATGGTATGAAGCCTTCCTTTAGTAATTTATTTTGGTAACGATGATTTTTAATTGGGTCTTACGTCAAACCGAGTTTTATAACAAAATTATTTTAACACTCGTCAACTTTTATCAGTTCAAAAATTGTAATCAATAAGTTTGCTTGATAACATGTGGATTAAAAGTTAAATAGAGATTAAAGAATAAGATTAAAAGTATCGATGTAACAAGAGGGAATAAAAAGGATAAAAAATAATTAAAAAATAAGTTAATAAATAATTAACCTTCAAAAGGCTGATAAGAGACATAATCATCCCAAAAATATTAAATAAATAAACATTAGTTAAATATTTTTTATCGCATCTTAACAAAGTGATCATATAAACGACTTTAAATAATCATATTTTTACTCATTTTAGTAAAAAAAAAAGCATAGCAGATAAAAAAAAAACATTACTAGTTTTTTTTCGAAGCGCAAAGTTGCAGGCAAGAACTATTACTTCGGGTTTACAAGATTTTATTTTACTTTATGGTAACATTACACAAAAGGTGTTTTGCTGTCAGATCTACTGTCAAATTCTGGTCGTTTGAGATTGCCTTCCGATTAATACAAACGGTCGATCCTGATGGAGGCAACTAACACCTCCACGCCGCCCTCGACCAGCAGGGCCACTCGCTTCATGATGGAAGGTGTTGGGGCCCGAGTGATTCGGGGCCCTGACTGGAAGTGGGGAAAACAGGTTAGGTTAAAAAAAGTTTAAAATAAACAAAAACTTTTCAATAACACCATGTACACTTGTTTATAGTCTTGAAATTTCTCAACGTAAGGTTAATAAGTATTTATGCAAGTAAGTAATCATGGTAGGTCCCGGTTAGCGCTAAAATCCTCCTAAATATGTCAATTTTCATCACCTTGTTTGGAATTACTGGATTTTGTTTACGATATGTAGTTTTGGTACTTAATTTGTAAAACTCCATGGCAATTTTTAGTGATTTTAATTTAATCAAATTTATTAATGTTATTAAGTTCTGCTCATTTTTATTTTTGTTGTGACAGCTATTTCGGAGGTCAAAGCCATTATCCAACTGGTTAGGCAACATGGAAAGGAATTATTTATTTAATTTTAGTTACCACAACCCCATTTAAATTTTTTTACTCTTTAAAATGAATAATGTCGGTATTATAACTCAATAACGTTACGTAGTCAATTTGATTAAATAAAAATGATTGTATATATTAATACAAATATGTTGAAATGGGTATTGTTGATATAAAAGCATGCTGTACTCAATTTTTCATTGAAACATACCTCTGTAATCTTGGTGAGGTTTGTGATATATATTTAGAAATTTTCTCGGCTGCACCAGATTGATGTATGATAAAACCCTTTGCTTTAGTACTCAATCATATAAAGGAATTACTTATTTACTTTGGCAATGATAGTTTATTCCAACCAATTTCGGGCTACATCCAACCACAACATACCCGACCAAATCCCATTGCCAATGAGTGGTGCGATCTATCTCATACTCCACAAGTTGGTACATTGATCTGCACCAATGCTCGCTCTGTGATTGCTAGATGGGTGGATTGAATGGTTGCTTGATTGATTGATTAATTTGTTGATTGATTGGTTGCAGGACGGAGGTGAGGGCCACGTGGGCACCGTGCGCAACTTCGAGTCCCCCGAGGAGGTGGTAGTGGTGTGGGACAATGGTACGGCAGCCAACTACCGCTGCTGCGGTGCGCACGACCTACGCGTGCTGGACAGCGCACCCACCGGCGTCAAGCATGATGGCACCATGTGCGACACTTGCAGACAACAGCCCATCTTTGGTGAGTACTATCTTATGATACGTTGTTATAATAATAATTGAATGATTTTTATTAATTCGTTCTCATGAAAAATAATAACCTCAAGGGCGCTTTACAACATATTTTTTCTAACCTACAACTTATCACTAAGAATAATAACTAGTGACTTTCAACTAAGAGGGATTTCACCACCTTCGAGTAAACTGTCGATAAGCGCCACTCGTCAAGTAGCATATATTATCAATTAGTTTAAAAAAATGTTTGCCTAAAAATATTTTCTAATGGGCCTGTAAAGTGTTGGAATCAAGCATACCCGTGAAGTATAAGAACGGATGCGTATAGTGTTTATAATCTGGAATGAAGGTTAATGTATTAGTGGGTGTGTTTGTTTGTTGCAGGTATTCGCTGGAAGTGTGGGGAGTGCACCAACTATGACCTCTGCTCCGTGTGTTACCACGGGGACAAACACCAGCTGCGCCATCGCTTCTATCGCATCAGCGCACCCGGAGGCCAGCGCTGTCTCGTGGAGCCCCGCCGCAAGAGCAAAAAGCAGGCTGTGCGCGGCATCTTCCCCGGGGCCCGCGTCGTCAGGGGGGTCAGTACATTCTACGCACTGCACAGTACACATGCATCAAGTAAAACTTGTGACTTTCATGGTGGAGGTCATAATGGGATACTGAAATTCTTCAGCCAGTCTAGTTGATATGCGCCTACCTATTCATTGTTGACTGCCTAAATTAGTGATGCACAACCAGCAGCACCTTTTTTTGCGGCCTGCTCAAACCAATCAAATTTTTCAATTCCTCAGGGACAAAAGAAAGAAACGGACTGTTGTCTCCCGCTGATTGTGATGATGTATAGAGGCTTCACTAATATAGAGTGTTGGTTGTAGGTTGACTGGCAGTGGGAGGACCAGGATGGGGGCAACGGGCGGCGTGGGAAGGTGAACGAGGTGCAGGACTGGTCGGCCGCTAGCCCCCGCTCCGCCGCCCACGTCGTTTGGGACAACGGTGCCAAGAACCTCTACCGCGTGGGGTTCGAGGGCATGGCCGATCTAAAGGTATTTCGCTATGTGATTACTATTGCGCAAGAGTTTCAGCTGCTCAAAGTCACTGAAACTATGGCATTCAGATCTGGTTTTGTGAAATATCACCTCAAAGGCTAGGTATAAAGTTAAAAAATATAAAAGAAAATTTTGGACTATTAGAGTGCTCTCCTGTTATACTGTAATACGACACGCAAGTGAGGAATCCTTATCTGATTATTTGTTTGTGTTAGTGAACAATGGTGGACGATTGTCTTTGCTCGCCAGGTTTCCGAGACGTTTATTTATTTTTGGCTGATATAATATCAAGTCATAAACTAATCATGTTAATTTGGATGCAACAACCATTCATCAATAATAATAATAATATTTCAGCCTCCCGATACCCAATGATGCTGCTGATCTAAGAATTGGCTACCTTAGACAAGTATTTGAGATGTACGGTTGGCCATTTTGTTGATAGATTCAAACACCATCCAGCACAACTTGTACTGGATTCTTTCTATGCACTTGAGCCAGTGAAGGTTCCAAAAGTAATGTGCGAATATTTAGATACCCCGCTGATGAGCCTTGCTGCAGCATTAAAAACTGATTGGAGTTTGTTAGTTTGGTATGTATTTGGAAACCTCAGTAATTATGTATATAGAATATTAATATCAGGTTGGAGGGTCAACAGACAGGAATAATAGACCTACAAATGAACAGTATAGCCTGGCGTAGGACTGCAACCATCGTGCAGTGGTCAGCAGCGGATGAATTAACCCTCTCATATGAATGTTGTGAAGTTTGGGAACAAAGCATTATTCACTAAGATTGAATCACCAAACTACGGAGGTTATTAAGTTATGTTCGGTTTCAGGTGGTGAATGACGTGAAGGGGCAGACGGTGTACAAGGAGCACCTGCCGCTGCTAGGGGAGCAGGGCCCCGGCCGCTCGGGACCACACGGCTTGCAGATTGGAGACCAGGTACAATATTAATTTTTATTATATCATTCAGTTTGAATGAACCCGCAGATTTAGTGGACCCTCATCTGCCATATGTAAGATATCTAAATGGTTATCAAATTTTCATTTTGAATATTTGCCAAAAATTTTGTTGAAAACTTTTTTTTCCTACCTATAAAAAAAAACAAACAAAATTAATTTAATTTAAAGAGTATTTTCGATCTTCGAGAAGTCAGAACGGGCAGACCCTTTCAAAAGTTGAAATCAGAAACTGTCCCAGAATCAGTTATTATCATAATTATTATTGGTCAATTTTTATTGCACCCTTTAGTAAAGAATACCACCTCAAGGGTACATAATAATTCCATTTTTAACACTTAAGTATATTTATCGGTTTTCTAAATAATATAATTTTTTTAATTTGCCACACTGACATTTGAATTACAACAAAAAAAGTCAAAACTATTTTTCACTTTTATTGTTGCGATTTTTTAATTCACCAGTTTCTGTTGTTATTTTAACAGTAATCATTCACAAAACTTTTAACATGGTTGGATAATAGTCCGTTAGTTTATAAATAAATAAACATTGTTGAAACAATTCATCACAATCCATACAAATTCCCTTTTGCAAAAAAACAATGCAAAAAATTTTGCTTTTCTTGAGCAAAAACCCAAACTCGGTGAAGCGTACAAAACCCTTACAAGACAACTAAACAATGTGTATTAAAATCCCAAATAAAAAATGGTCCTTGAAAATAGTAAAAATCAGAAGAAAAAACAATTCAATTCACCACCAATTTAAAAAACATTAACATTAACATTTTGGAATTTTGTGTGGTCAAAGAAATATATAATATTGTAACCAAAAATGGAATAATGTGCCAACTGCTAGCTTTGCTGCTGACTGCAAGTTGGAACTTGAACATACTCGTGTGTAGTATGTGTTGTGTTGAGGATTAAGGCTCTCTGGTCTTTTCAGGTTAATGTGGACCTGGAGCTGGAGATCGTGCAGTCGCTGCAGCACGGCCACGGCGGCTGGACGGACGGCATGTTCGAGTGCCTCGGCACCACAGGCACGGTGGTGGGCATTGACGAGGACCACGACATCGTGGTCTCCTATCCCAGCGCCAATCGCTGGACCTTCAATCCCGCCGTCCTCACCAAGGTAACCCAATCATATATTTATATTATTATTTCACTAACTAATTTATTATATTTTGTTAAATATCCCTTCATTCATACTATATATACTAAACTTCATTTCATATATGTATCATGTTAGTGGTGAAGGCATGCAATATTTTTCAATGCAGGTACCAGTGATTTCTGATTGCAAAAAGTTTTTGTATTCCAGTTTTATTATTGGCAACTAAAAGTAATTCCTAAAGAAAGAATTGATCTATTGTCATTTATCTTCCACATATGCATGTTGTTATGTTGATTTAACATCCCATTCATTGTTCATATGTTTATTTGCTTTCAGGTGAACATAGCAAGCGGGGGCTTGGCGGGGGGAGGTGTGGGGGGTGCGGGAGGAACTGCCTTTGTGGTGGGCGACCTAGTACAAGTGTGCGGGGACCCTGAGACTGTCAAGGCTCTGCAGCGAGGGCACGGGGAGTGGGCTGAGGCTATGTTGCCGGTAGGGATCCTTTTTTAATATGTTATGTAAAACTTGTTTTTCAAGTGTCTGAAGTGTTTGCTATGGTAATACATATTTATGAATTCACAGCTCAACTTTTATCTTTTCTAATGTTTATTTACAACAATTTTTCAGAGATTCAATATATTTCATATCTTCAATGGCCCAAACAGTCGGTATCCAAATTGTAATATAGTTTGCCAGTATCATTGGGTGTTTTACAATATCTCCTGGTTCTGCAACTTGACATATAGTTAGTGTGAATATTTTTAAATGTATCTGTCTTACATTGGTATTGCAGACCCTGGGCAAGATTGGGCGGGTGCAGCAGATCTACCATGACAATGACCTCAAGGTGGAAGTCTGCAACACTTCCTGGACCTACAACCCCAACGCCGTCACCAAGGTGGCCTCCTCAGACGGGAGTGTGCCGGGCAATTCCTCGGGAGAACGACTCTCTGCCCTACTCAAGAAGCTCTTCGAGACACACGTGTCAGGAGACGTCAATGAAGAGCTGGTGAAGTCAGCGGCAAATGGAGACGCAGCTAAGGTGGAGGAGATTCTTGCATGGGGGGGCGGAGGCGGAGTGGCCTCCGGGGGCGCTGCTGGAGGAGGAGGTACACCGCCCACTGCCAGCCAAGCCAATGTGAATGGAGTGTTCGGGGGACACACTGCCCTGCAGGTAAGAAAACATTTCATAGCTTTTTATTCAGATGTAAACCAACTAAGGGAGGATTTTGCATATTTACCTCAAAACTCGATTTATTGACTTTTTTCTAAATCTAAAGAATTTAACTAATATTTTAGATAATAGCTTTCAGAGATTTGTTTTGAAATATAGATGGATAGGCCCTTTATACTGTGTGGGTTTGTAGGCTGCCTCGCAAAACGGCCACCTGGAGGTGATCCGCGCGCTGGTGCGTCATGGCGCAGATGCGGACGCCGAGGACCGTGATGGGGACCGTGCTGTGCACCACGCTGCCTTT
Source organism: Drusus annulatus (assembly GCA_022651775.1). Taxonomy (NCBI): domain Eukaryota; kingdom Metazoa; phylum Arthropoda; class Insecta; order Trichoptera; family Limnephilidae; genus Drusus; species Drusus annulatus. The sequence continues at coordinate 1,305,496 of JAGWCC010000232.1, read as the reverse complement.
GGGGACGAGGCGGCGGCGTTACGGCTGCTGCGGCAGGCAGGGGCAGACCTCAATGCCCGCAACCGGCGCCGCCAGACCGCACTGCACATAGCTGTCAACAAGGGCCACCTGGCCGTGGTGCGCACGCTGCTAGAGCTGGGCTGCCATCCCAGTCTGCAGGTCAGTCACTCACTCGCTTACTCGCTTCCTCACCTCCCCAACATCTACTTCCAACAGCGCTATGTATCTCCTGAGGTGGCATTGTCCTCTTAGTAGTCCTATTAGCTCTCTCAGTGACTAGTTGCCTGATTCGTTTGGGGTTCAGACCATTTGTGAGAAATTTGCACTCTATTTGAGATATTACGTAAACAATTTTTTTTAATTTTTTAAATTAAAACATTCTTTTTGTAATAATGGCATACAGAGCTCCGGGCCAATAAGTCCCTTTCTCTTTCATCATGATGTTAAGTTTATGGTTGTTGAAATAGGAATTTTGGTGAAGTTTTTAAAATAATTAATGCTAAAAATGGCTGCATGTTGGGAAGGTTAATCCTTCCAAAGAATTTGTTTTCGTTTTCTATGTTTTGTACGAATGTTTTCGTCGTACTTCATGAGGGAATTAATTGAATCGTTTTTGTGGTTGGGAATTCCCGCATAAAACTATTCCGCGAGACTTATCATGTATTCTGTTAAGAAGGGGATTTCAGAGTCTTTGTAGAATTATCCCTTGTCCATTTAGGGGCTCCCAGTGCTATGCGTATGGCTTTGTTTTGGAAAATTTGAAGTTTTTTCAAATGTGACTGAAGCGTGGGCCCATATGGGGCAAGCGTAAGTTAATTTCGACCTTATTGTCTTTTTATAAATTAAGAGCTTATTTTTTATTGATAGCCTTTTGTTTCTTTTGCATAACATGGGGTAGAGTGCCGAGAGGTTTTTGTTGGCAGAGTTTATTGTTTCTGTGATGTGTTTTCTCCAAGTGAGTCTACTGTCTAGTGTTACCCCGAGATATTTAATATTCTTTTTCCAAGGGACGTCAGCTCCAAATAGGTTGATGTTAGGTGGCCTTTTTTGGTATCTACGTGAGAAAACACAAGCAATGCTTTTAGTAGGATTTATGTTTATTCGCCATGTTTTGAAAAAAGATTCTAGAAGAGATGTGTGGGATTGAACGAGACGGGTGCCCGTAAATACGTTTAATGAGGTTTAGTGAACTTCTGTGTCGTCGCAAATTCACCAATTTTTGTGCAATGGTTTTGGCTACTGGGGAGTGGGATGTCGCTAAGATAAATGTTGAAGAGCGCTGGCTAGAGAATGGAGCCTTGAGGGCTCCGGCAGTAAGAGGTCTTACGGTGGAGAAAATTCCACTAAGTTTGATTCTAAATTTGCGATTTTGAAGGAAGTTTGCTATGAGTTGGAGCATAGGAAAAGGAATCCCTAGGAAGTTAATTTTATAAATGAGACCTTCGTGCCAGACCTTGTTGAAAGTCGAACAGAACAAACAAAGTCGGGCCAGACGGTTCATGCGGATGCGATCGATTGGGTTTTGGAATTTTTGCCATTCTTTTCGGGCGAAATTTTTCTCTCTTATAAGTTCCTTGATCTCTGTGGGTAGGTCGGGTCTGAGTTTATCGTTCGCGACTTCGACGATGGCAAGGTTAACGGCTGTTTTGAGATCGTTGGTAAATGTTTTAGTGGCTAAGTTTAGGTTATCTTCATTGGTGATTTTAGTTTTAATCGTGACTGATTCTAAGAGTTTTGAGAATTTTTTCATTGTTTTTTTTTACGCGTGGCTCTACTTGGCGTTACTGAAGGGAGGGTTCGATCCGAGAGGAATAAAAGCACTGGGTCGTGGTCGGAATATAATTTTTTTATAGGCTAAAGGGTGTAGAGTAGTGGTCATTTTTTTTTTTATTATTAGATCTAAGACGTTTGGGTTGTGAAACGCGTTTTTAGGAAAGAAAGTGGGGGTGTACGACGAGTGATTTAACGGCTGCGTAGTTGGCTAAGAAGTTGCCTTTCTGATTTGAGTTACGGCTATGCCAAGAACCGTGTTTAGCGTTCAGGTCCCCTGCTATGATTGTGGGCATAAGGCCATCAAGGATTTTATCGAAGACCGGAGCAATAAATTTTCTTTTGGGGGGCCTATAAGCTGAGACGTGTCTAAGAGAACCGTTGTTTAGAGTGTTGATTATTATCGCGGTGGTTTCGATGCTTTCGAACGTGGGGCAATTTACTAAGCAGTAATCGATGGAGTATTTTACAATGATCGCGGTGCCACCGCCAAGGGTATGGGTGCGGTCAGTACGGCAAGTTATGTAGTTCGGAAATTTAAGGTTTACGCTGGACTTTAGCCAGGTTTCATTAATGAGGAGAACATCAATGTTGAAATCCGTTAGGAATTGAAGGATTTCACCTTGGAATTTTTTTACTTTACCGTCTGCATTCCAATATGCAGTTTGCAGGTTTGACGGTTTTTTAGTTTGTCTAGACATTTTTTTTTTATGATTGTAGTAAATGAATCTAATTTAAAATAGAAGTTTTTTTTTTAAAGTAAAAAAAAAGAAGAAAATGTTAAATTGATTTTATGGAGTTTAGGAGGGTTTAGGCGGTGGCGAGGAGCCTAGAGTTCGTCTCCATGGCGACTTGGAATTGGGATGCGGCGTTGGCAAGAGCCGAAATCATTGTTGAGGATAAGGTCTTTGGGGGAGAGGGTGGGGGGGGAGGCGGACGTGGCGGTGTGAGGTAGGAGGGTAGCCGCAACGGTTTGGGGAAGGGAGGTGGGCTTGGGTAGGGACGGGAAGGCGACGGAGGCAAAGTAAAACATTGATTGTTTATAGTTTGTACGAGACGTATTGTCAGCACATTGACTATAAATATATGAGGTGCCGGTTTTTCTAGTCAGCCAGCTGTTATTAGAAGGCCTGGGTCTGGTGCAGCAAGTCGGTGTATCCAATGGCGGTAGAAGGCAATGGTCCAAGGGAAATGCAGAGTCAAAAAAGTTGTAGAGGTCCAGACGGGAAGAAGCAGTCAGATGGAGCGAATTCGGTAGAGATGATGCTGGTAGCGATACTGTGAGTGTTTTGGCTTAGACCGGTTTTAGCGCAATATTTATAGCACCGGCTGAGCCACCGCTTGGCCTGGCGCCGAACGCAAAATCCAGTCTGTTTTTGTCGACTTCCTCTCTTTGAAGACTCGTATTTTCCGCCAGCATTTTTGTAGCGGAAAAGTAAAAATTACCAGAACAGCTCTCTCCGAGTTCTTTCGCTCCAACTAAACCACTTCTTCCCACCATTTTTATTACATTTACAAAGAGGGTTTCTCCGTCTCTAACATTTGGGGGAAAAAGACTTAATTGCTTATATCTAATATTTGGGTATTACATTTATATTAATGCACGTTTTAGAGAGTTTAGCCGTCAAATCTATATATTTTCATTGATTATATCAACGGCTGAACTCTCGTTATTCTAATTACAAAATCTTAATCTACTTAGCAAAATCACGTAAATTTATTTTCTGTCGGCCGCCCCAGTGACCTCTGTCCGCCTGGGAGGGGATGCGATGTAAATACGGCGATCCGTACCGCCATACTGTTCATAACGCTCCTGTCTTATCATAATGCGCTTGCCCGCTTTGAGCGTGTACGTCCGATACATAGTTACCTCCATTAATACATTTAAATAAACAAAGAAAACATCTCCATGGCGACGAGATAGATGTATGAAGTCATTCTGATTTGTGGGGAAATAAGTACACTTTATTAATGTTCACTTTATAATTACTCTGTTTTTAATAAATTATTAGTCATTATTTGCAAAGAGAGAGAGAAGTGTGGCGAGATAGTGGAATATTGGAATTAATACCATAATTGTGCCACAGATAAAGAACTACATAAACTACAAATATACAAATGTTTGTAATTACAATGAGGGCTACAATTTTTTGCAGTCAAAAAGTTTGGGAACTGCTGCCTACTTAATATTTGAAAACAATGCATCGATGTGTGGCTTGCTCAGGGTCCTTGGACCGACGGAAATAATTTGGCAATGTTGTCACAATAAGAATGAATAACAATTTATGTAATAAAGAGATTCTTAACTACACTGAATTTTCGACATTGTTGTTGTGGTAAACAGCCCGGTGGTCAACTCTTTGGACTTAGGAGTCCGGAGTTCTTTTTTTAAATATCTGAGAACATAAAATAATATTATATGTACTAATAAATTTGTTAAAACAAATATGAAAGCTGGTAATGTAGGTAGAAATCTGTGGAGAAATGGACAGTCCGTTCGATAGATTCCTCAATTTTAACACCCGGATTGCAATCCTTAGAGCACGGACGTGGGTTGGGAATGCTGTCCTTGTTCTACCAGCATATCAGTGAAAGATGCTCCTAGTTACCTACTTGGGTCTTGATGTCTTTGACACCAGTGCACAGCCGAGAAGCACATCAAATGCGCGTCCAACATTTGTACGTGGTTGACATTCGCCACATGAGAACGGGTCGCTTTTACTCGTTCTTATGTTCAACAGCTCGGCTTTGCAAGTATTTGCTGACCTTTGTTTCCGCCCTCTAAAGCAGTATCCTTAAAGAAAACATTTAATCACATAAGATGTCTCCTGTGTCTAACTCTAGTTAATATTTAAACATAAGTTGGATGGGACCCGAAGACATCAATTCAATACCCTGTTACCGCAAGAACCCCTTTCCTTATCGACTATAGACTTTGGTATTACGGCTAAGCGTGCACACAGAACTTGCGTGCTACCGCGCGCGATTTCAAATTGGCTTTTGTCTCTTTGAAAATGGAATCAGGCTTGCGTATTCGTTGGTTACGGGCTTTTGTGACCCAGTAACCACTGTCGTCGTCAATGACGTCTGGTTGCGACGATGACTGCGGAATTATTATGTTTGGAGGTTGACTAGGACACCTCTCTTCCGCGTTCGTAGTTCGTAGTTCCCCTGCCGCAGTCCCCTGCAGCGGTGTTTTACGGCCGGCCGTTTCGAGTTCAACCTACTTTGGGGCACAACTTCTGTATAGCGCTATTTAGCACATTTATTTCTGATTTTCGCTCACCAACACCTCACCCTCTTCAGTTCCGAACCGATGTTGTGAGCACCTCGATCTTTTTCGCCAACTCCACTACGGTTTGGGTTAGTAAGTCCCACGCTCGGTTAGACCGTGTAGCCATATTTATGCACCCTTTTAAGCGCCCTTGAGGTGATATTTCTTTCACGAAAACGGCGCTATAGAAATCAGCCAATTATTATTATCATTATGCAGATCATTTAAAACATGTTTGCACTATTGTTACCTGTAACATAAACACGGAAGAGAACCGAATGAGATTCAAAGAGAAAATGTCAACAGATAACGCATTTTTCGTTGTCAAACAAGTGACAGAACAACATACAAGTCAAAGCACTACAGTATATGTATGCTTTCTAGACGTAAGGCTTTAAGATCGTGTTGACTATGACAACCTTTGGGGAATAATGCGTAATCGCAACATCTCCGGCACGTTTGTAAATATTTTGGATATATGAACAACAAGAAAACAGAATAAGATGGGAGGGTGTCTTGTCTAAACCTTTCTACCTTTGCACGGGTGTTGGGGAGGGTAGATGCATGTCACCACAGTTAGACTCTGTGGAAAATTTGTCAGTTTTAATCTTGGCAAGTTAAGTTACATCCCGTGGGTAAACAACTAGGATAATCTAGGTTATCAGTAAATAATATTTTTATTATTTTATTTATTATTATTATACAACAGATATCAAATGGCTGTCATCGCATTTGTGTTATCAAACTCTTTGCACCTTCCGATTAAAAAATCAAGAAGTTTATGGCAAGTTGAAGTAAGCTGCGCTACATGACTCGAAAACGTTAGTCTGGGATCAAAAACACCCGAGATCTTTGATGGTAAATACGCGGGTTAAAATTTCAGTATTCTTAATATATATATATTTATTTATTTATTATTATTAACGCCCTGATGGGCTTTTACATAGTAATATAACATAAGTAAGTGCATGAGTACAGTTTAAAAAGGATATGCATGAAATAATACAGTAAAACGGTTTGAGAAATGAATAGCAAAAAAAAATAAAAATACAAAAAATAATAATTAATAATAGTTCCAATACATTAACGATAAGTGAATATTTCGTTTAAAAGTCTTTTAAATTTTGGCAAATTCATATTAAAGATATCAATATTTGATATATATTTTAAATGATTTTGAGATGATCGGGTTTACCATAATGACGCATTTTTTAATATTAAAGCTTAAATTATTGTTTCGCGACCAGTTCTAAATTGCATCTAGGTCGGCTTCAATCTCCATTAGGGGTGTGAGATCGTCCGCAAATAATAAGCACGAGCTGTGACGTATGCAATCCTGGATGTCGTCTTATCAGGATAAGGAACAATAGGGGACCGAGATTTGAGCCTTGTGGAATACCTGACTGGGCTGCGAAATTATCGGAACCGTATCCATTTATCGTTACGTACTGGCTTCTATATTTTAGATATGATGAAAAATATTTTAGTAATGATCTATTAAATCCTATCTTGTACATTTTTCTCAGCAAGATATTGTGGTCTACGCGGTGTAATGCCTTTGCAAAATCCGTATATATTACATCCTGGTGTCTGGCGTCTAAACCTTCTGCTACCCGTCTAGAAAGCGTTAGAATATTAGTCACGGTTAATTTTTTTAGGTAGGAATCCGTGTTGATTACCTCTTAGGAACGGTGTGATTTGAGCCCGTATCTTATTGCAAATAATGATTCCGAAAACTTTAGGAATCGAATCGTTGACAATACTGCCACAGGTCCATACGTGTTTATGTGTGTCTTATCACCGGCCTTGTGTATAGGGATAACCCTTGTGGTTTTCCAACACTGTGGGAATTTAGATGAGACAGTGCAGAGGTTGAATATATAACAGAGTGGTGCACTAATGTTGGAAGAAATGGACGAGATGATGGCAGGAGGAGTGCCATCCGGACCCGTTGCCTTCCGGATACAGGATTCTACTTCTGTGAGATATCGCCCAGATTCCAGGGTTTGATTTTATTTTGAAATATATGTTATTTACGTAATTAGTAAAGATAATAACCACATTAAAATAATAATACAATTTAAAAAAAAATAATATTCCAGAAATTATTTTAGATAAAATTACCTACACCGATACTTTTGTGTTGTGTTTTTTTACGGTAAATCACTTCAAAGGAAAATAAATAATACCTAATTTAATTTACGACAGAAATTAATATTCGAAATTTGTTTTTTTTTACAAAAACTACAAAAAGGGGGCTAACTTAGTTTTTTCTGTTTTTTGTCGGGAATAGTCGCTTATGTACGTGTTATTTTGCTGCGTATTTCCTGTTCTTATCGCGAAATTGTCACTTCTTCTGCCTGCGCATTGCGTAAGTAGATTTAACATTTTTATTTTTCTCGGAATCTGTCGATGTTTGTACGTAGGTAGTTTAATGTTTACATTCATTTTTATAGTGGCTACGAATACCGAAATAGTTGCCACGCAACAATCAAAGGTTACAGTAATCCAGCAAAACTAGACGAAAGAAAAGATATGATTTAATATCAAATCATAAAACAATAAAAAAGATTCCTACCACTATAACCAATATTACAAATAAAAATCTTTAGAGTTTTTCCTGTTCCCGTTCTGTTCTCCGTGGCTGAAACTTTAGCTACTCGCATGTTCTGTTGAGTTGCCTTTACGGTATTTCGCTCCTCGCAACCACGTGATTCGTTCGACCTGTCGTAAAAGCCAATGCTTTGCAGACGTTTTTAAATAGGACTCTGTCTGGAGAGGTGCCTCCCACCCTCCTGGGAACATTCCCCATTAGTCAAACTCGTCCTTCCACAGTCCTCGTGCCCGCTGGTCGGGAAGCGAGAGGGTCTACAGTTAGCCAGGTGGGTTCTGTAACCGGTTCAACTGCCGACCGCCACAGGACCACACGACAGGACGGCCAATTAGCTATTCGCCAGGCGGGTGTAGTGACGTCACGTTTCACGTAACAGCCGAGTGTCTCACTTGACACCCAAACACGTAAAAGTAAAACGGATCAGGCTGAGAGGGAAAACTAGTTTACTCGTCCGTTTAACCTCTCCTTCTACCCTCCTACGCTCCCACCCTCCCGGCCCCCCGCCACGACACGAAGTGGCCAGCTTATTAAGGGAGCCTTATTTCACAAAACTGCACTTGTAAATTGTCCAGCTTTGAGAAAAAATACACAAATGAATAGTTGAAGCGCATGCTTATATAGGCACAGTGGTTAACTAAAGGAAAATATTTCCAAGCACCACTATTTAATACTCATTATTATTTACGCGTAAACTGACAAAATGCAAAATACCAAAAGAAACTGTCGAATATGAATAGCAATCCAGCTTTCTGGTACGTTACGCCACCCGTTATGTGCAGACAAGTTCAAAAAAGATATCTCAAGTAGGAATGAAATGTCGGTGTATTTTGAAATAATAATTGATTTGATTGATACGTAGGCTTTTGGTTCTAAATTTATTATAGTATGTATCAATTAGTAGGTATGTCTATATACCAGGGGTGTTAGTTGAAGTTTGCCGGTTTTACTCATAGATGTCGCTAGAGATATGTATACATTTCTATGATTTAGCATCTATGTCATATTTTTCTATTGACATTAACCTTCAAAAATACACAAGTTACATTCTGCCAAAATAATAGTGTCATAGTTGTTTACCTCAGTGAATATGTCGAGTTTCGTTCCAAGTAAATCGCATTTGCGGCATTCGTTGCTTTTCTTATTTCATTAAAAGAAAAAAGCAGTTGAAGCTCATCGGCTGCTGGTAGAAACTTATGGTGAACATGCTCCAGTGATTAGAACATGTGAGACATGGTTTCATCAATTTAAAAGTGGAGATTTCGATTTAACAGACAATGAACATCCTGGTGCAACGAAAAAGTTCGAAGACGAGGAATTGCAGGCGTTATTGGATGAAGACCCAACCCAATCGCAACAACAATTGGCCCAAACACTTAATGTGACCCGAGGAGCGATTTGCCAACGTTTAAAAGCCATGGGAAAGATCCAAAAATATGGAAAATGGGTACCACACCAAATGAACGAGAGACAAATCGAAAATACAACATGACAACGCACCGCCTCATACAGCTAAAGTAGTGAAGAACACTCTCAAAGCATTGAATTGGGAAATATTATCGCACCCGCCGTACTCTCCAGACCTTGCCCCGTCCGACTATCACCTTTTCGCATCGATGGGACACTCACTCGCAGAGCAGCGCTTCGCCAATTTTGAAAAAGTCGAAAAATGGCTCGTCGAATGGTTTTCCTCGAAAGAGAATTTTTTTTTGGAATGGTATCCATGATTTGCCTCAAAGATGGGCAAAATGTATAGAATCCGATGGTTAATACTTTGAATAATTTTTTTTTGAGATTCCCTCGAGAATTAAGCGTTTTCTTTATTGAAAAAACCGGCAAACTTCAATTAACACCCCTGGTATTACCTATGTAATTGTTGGTAGGATAGGGTAGGCGCAGTAAATTATTGGTCAGTTTTTGAAGTCAATCGTTAAGTTGACTAGCGCATTGTATTGATCTTTGAGGACAGCCTGTAGTCTGTACTGTACCCTTGCGATGTTCACCCCTTAATATAAATTATAAAAGATGTCGTCAATACGTACTATATTTATGGTTGATCGTTAAGGCGATCCAATCCAACCAACTCAACCGAAATCATGCACTCCTTACACTGTTAGCGATACGTTTGCAGTTTCCACTTGACGCCGGCTGCGTGTTTCGATCTATGCAGAATATTTTATACTTCTAAGAATTTTTACTGACGTGAAACTTATTAACAGGCTTATTATAAGAAGACTGAAAAATGCCACGTCAAAGCAAAGGCCAAGATAATAATATGTTCTACTCACAGTATTTAATTTAAACATCTATAATATTTCTAGGCGATCAAATTTTCAATCCAAAACACATAATTTAAAAAAAATGCATCTGCTTAGGTACATTGGAATTTATAATCGAACATGAAACATCGGTTTCAAATAGTGATGCAATGGAATGCTGGAATGAACACAAACCGCGACCATTTGCAGTATGATAACCTTGAGCGAGATAAGATCCAGCCAGCCGACAGACCTTGGAGCCAGACAAGAGAGTCTGATCGGAGAGGGAATATAATTATCAGGTCTCCACCCGAGGACTGCTGGAAAGCGGTGGAAACTTTTGATTTAGGGCTCAACTCACTGCGGCAGAAGTAATTCCTGTTGGTGGGAGTTTAGCGAATTGAATTAAACTTTCTGGCCAGTGAATGCCCCGCCGTTGAAACCTTTCTAGACAGAATAATCGTGATATTCGTTACGAGTCACGAGGAGAAATGAACTGCGAATTTATTCAAATTCTTCCTGTGGCGATATTGCTGAGTGTCCAGAGCTTTCCGGTCTGAACTGTATAAAGTTCACAAACCAAGCTGCTCCGATGTTCTTGACTAGGCTAGCTTATCCGGGCAAATCCGCGATAGCTCAGCTTTTCCTAAATACTGGATATTTCTTAGAATTTCAGCCTGTACTGGGAAGTACTGGAAAAACCAAAATTTATCGAGCTGGGGTAATAACAGAATCTACTGAAATTTCTAAGCGCCCATTATTATAAAAAGAGACGGTGTGTGACGGCTTAACATACTACACTTCTAGGTATCAGACTTTGAAGGGTAATTCCAAGAAGTGATAGCTGTAGATCGCTAAGAAAATATCACTATGGCACAAGTTTTTACAAAAAACAATAAATGAACCCCTCGATGATTTGCATACATGAGAAAGTGTTAAATATACGAGAAAGTGTTATATAAAAATACATGATCGCTTTGCCTTTTTTACAGTTATTTTGTTAGGTTATATCTGTTTGAATGTCGATCAAACCGATCTCAATTGCATATAATTCACTTTGTGTAGCTATCGCGCCATTGAAAATCTCACAAAACAAATTATAATCGTTCTTCGCACATAGAACAGTGAACACTTTTTTCCGTTTATACAAGCTTGTGATTTTTGAAAGCGCAGTTAAAAGTTATTAGTGATGTAAAATAAACTCAATACTCTCAATAGCTACTCGCCAAGATTTCAAAACAAATGTCACGCCCGTGCGTAATACATCTGGTTATGTATTGGTGCGAAGTTCGGTCATTTTAATGGTAATCGTTTGAAATGTAATGACATTGTACGTTCAATTCTTATGCGAGGAGAATAGAAGACATAAGAATCACAAGCCAGACTTACAACATTGAGATTGCGCGCGGGAGGACGACCAGCCGAAGCTGCGCTACGGTTACGAGTACCAGCTCTCTGGGTAGGCCCTTGCTGCAGCGGGATCTGCGCCAAGTGGCCAGGACCGCAGACCTAACCGTCCTTATAAATTACCCGTGTGGTTCAAAGGGACCAGGCGAACAAAAGTATTCACGAAAATGATTTTTAAAAATGTGTGTCTGTATGAATCTTGTGCACCAGTGATCGCACGGCACCCAAGCGATTAAACCACTCAGGAAACAGAATCGTTCCAGTTGAATTGACCATGTCTTTGTTAAAAGTAAACTATATACCAAATACATTGTTTACCAACCAACTGTCACATCACACTATGCATTTACCTACCTTAAGTTCTTACATAATTTCAAGCACAACTGATAATCAAATATTAATAATACTTGGAAACCTCTATCTCACGTTATAGAACAGTCGTGTGTGTGCAAAATCACAGATCTAAATAACTGCACATTTACAATTCTAAATTTTGAGATTCGTAGCATTAACTATAACTTCGACGAATTCCGTATAATATTACATAGCCCGAACAATCAATTTGACGCGATCATTTAGACCATAACGCCCCCTTGTGGGCATTTGAGACTTCAAGGGGGGCAGCAGAAGACCCAGAGAAAATTAGGGGGCGTTGAAAAAAATGCTTCTCACTTAAGTATTTAATTAAGTATGCGTTTTATCATTTCTCATTGAAACATTCTTCTTTAAACTCAAAAACAGGATAGGAGTCATATCCTATCTTACGACTATATAATATTACAGTGTAATTACACGTTTACATATAATCGTGGCAATAGCTGTTTCAGATTCGCGACAGATGGTAAGTAAAAAAAATGGGGGGGGGGGGGTAAGGGTAAGTAAAAAAAATATTCTCAATGTGAGCGGTGGGCAAAATAAGGTTGAGAACCTATGATTTTGACGGAACATTTTGCTAGACGAAAACTATGTAGCTAAGACCCTTCCAAATTACGAAACGTTTAACACAACTATACGTAATTATCAGGTGGTTGCTTTTGTTTACAAACAATTAGTAGCCAAAGTATCGGAACCCAATTTTTCAAACGCTAACTGCCTAAGACTAATATATTCGAGACTGATATGGTTATATTCTGTATCTGCAGGTCCCCGGCCTTTAGGAACCCTGAACCGTTCTTGCGATGACGTTGTAATAGCAGGCGACATCAATACAGACATTGGCTATACCGAGCTCTAGCAATGTAGCTCCCTACTGGGAGAACTCATGCTGGAACACATCAAGCTCGAGTGTAGTAAGAACATTATTTTAACAATTTGTAAATCTGCGGTCACCGACCCGGATAAGTAGAAAAAATAAAAAGCTTCGTTGAAAGTTATAAATAAGATTGATTATGCCATCATAAAAAAAAACTCCATGATTAAAGTGGTTGGAGGTTTATGAACAAGAAGATAGATAAATAATGCCACTGAATATATTACAAACAAAGTATCCCGTATCCTGTCCGAGAATACTTGGGAACATAAAGTATAATTAATAACATTAAAACAAACTGCTAAAAAATAATGGATAACTGAGGGACTATTACTGTTACGTTCCAAGCGTCATAGATTGCATGTTCGATCCGAAAACTGCGAAAAACGTCGAATACGTTTCAGCTTCGGATGAATTGTGAAATAAAGTGGACTGTACAATGAATACTACTTGATGGAAGATTTGATTGTATATTGTGGATAAAAAATGTGGATTTAAGCCAGTTTGCTCACCTGCGGTCTTTGAGAGGAAACGGCCGAGAAAAGGTGAGAACCTAACAAGTTGTTTCATTTAGAATCCAACATTGCACATGCGTCTTTTTGCGGAGCCTTACAATCAATCACTACGCGAACACTGTAGGCAATATGGCAATACACGTGAGCGTGAAATAAAACTTGTAAGGTCCACTATTACCAGAGACTCGTAGAAGAAAATAAATCGAATCCTTAGAAAACGTGAAACATAATTAGAAAAATTGGCCAAACCGAGAAAAATATAAACGATGATAAGTTCGGTTTTAGAAGCGGCAGGTCTACGAACGACGCAGGTACTACTCTCACTGAATTAGTAAGAGTCGAAGTACCGATGTTTTTCCGGACCTAGCCAAAGCCTTTGACCCTGTATCTAAAAGAGAAAAACCACAAGATATTGGTATCAGAGGACTACCGCCAGAGTGGTTAAAAAGCTACTTATCCAATCGATCACAAATAATCCGCGTTAACTGAAATTTCAGCGAGTCTACTAATGTTGTTTATGGCGTGTCTCGAGCCAATATAGTAGGCTCTGTACTCTTCTTGGCATAAATGAATAATTTTTGTAATCTAAAACTGCAAGACGGCCAAATTGTTAGCTTTGCTGATGATACATCTATTATATTTGTTACATCTCCCTGAAAAGAGGCGGGCAGGTTTGCCAAGAAAGGAATGAGGAACATGAGTGAATGACTTAAAATTAATCTGTTGACACTAAACATAACTAACTAATCATCACGCCGTTTACCCGCAGGGTAGGCAGAAAGTACGGACCGCCATACAGCTATGTCTTGGCACACACTCCTTGCTCCATTCACATTCATACATACTATTTGACCGGTCGGTAGCTGAGTGGACAAACGCTCCGGATTTCCACCCGAGCGTCGTGCGTTCAATTCCTCTGCTGGCTAAGTCCTCTATCATTACACAAGCAACATCTTCCGCTTTTTACGATGGTAGTAGGAGTTTTTCAAATATTGTCAGGTTATTCGTAACCCGATAATGTTTGTCTTTCTTTTTTTAAATAAAAAAAAAAACTATATTCTTATTCTGACTCTTCACATTAGACATACGAGAGATTGAACATCTTAAAAACAAAACACATTTGTTTTTCCATTGACATCAAAGGTCAACTGGACTCGTAATTTTCGATACACAAACACAATTGCACCTCAGGCTCTTCCCCCCGTTGCCGCCAGAGAATAACATTTCAGAATCAATCAAATACTTAATTAGTAATTACATACTCGTATGCCGTCGTCTGTAAATCCTCAATCCTATCGCCTCTCAAAAGAGCTTAACGGCTAGTACTAAAGATTATGTAAAATGCATCTTATATACCTATTAAAACTGCTAATTCGTGGTAGAATTCTATTGTAATAATCTAATAACACAAATGAAAGGGTGAATTTATAAACAGTGGAAAAAGTTAAATATGTATATTTTTAAATCATTCATCTTATATACATCACACTGAAACACTACAAGGAACCATATGCCATGTCCTCTCGGTCCGTTAATTATGTATTTATTGCTTAATGAAACATAGTATAAGCCGACTCAGCCTCACGGAATTGCACTCGCACTGCCTTTAGACATAAACCCCATACTTCCCTTAGTCCCTTGGCATACAATAGGATACATACCCAACTAAAAATACCGTGTACACGAAATGTATAATACATATATTATGTACTATATAGCTAGTTAGGTTCTCGTTATCATGAAATAACACGAATAAATCATCAAGACCGCACATCGGTAAATGTTTAAAAAAATATATAAGTAGTATACATAAAGTGAACTGGTTGCTACAATACGGCCAAAGCTAGCGTAGCAGGTAGAAAAAATCGCAATAATAATTTGTGTAGTATATATTAAATTCCTTTGTTGTGTAATATCCTTGGTTTCCTTATGGTATCCTTGGCTTTCGGAGTATCGGGGCCGAAGGCTTGGAATAAACTTCCTACGGAACTAAGATGTATAACGGGCCCACCAGAATTTCGGTCCAAACTGAAAACTTACCTTTTCACACTCTCATATCCTTAATTTGGTTAAAAGAATCTCAACATAATCTGTCTCTCGACGAATCACTTTTAGATATACAAATTTTAACCAAATCCTGTACTGTACGACAAATTCGGAAAGTCCATTTTAAATTTCACTCCCATGCCTTAAATCGGAAAAAATAAATAAATAAAAATCTAATTTTTTTGGTTAATAAGTGTATCTATCTGATGGGACCTGCCAGGTAAGTGTGTTCCTGTATATTTTCTTATAAACTAGGAATTAATATGTTAAAATATAAAATAATATCTCTACAGCGCCCTTGAGGTGATTTATCACAAAAACGGCGCTATACAAGTCATCCTGATATTTTTATTATTATTATTGTTACTGAACCCTTACTTATAAAAGCGGTATAAATATTACTCGGCGTGTAAGGTCGGAATAGTGCTAAACTTGCACTATAACCACGACGTAGGTAGAGTGAAATTAAGCCGTACGCCTGGTTTAACTGTACCAACGCTGAACCGGCGCGTTAGAATCTACTAAGTGAAACAGAACATATACTCGTATATGTATATTACTATCAAATGATCTGTACTTCGTGTTAAGCTGCCATTGAATAAAGTATCTATTAACAATATTTAAAGTTTATATTTTTAGCCCGATCAAGTGTAAATGCTTACACCAGGGTAAGATTTAAAATAGCGAGTAATGTCGCCCTGGGTACACCTCGGCGGTTCGTGGTTTTCCGGAAAAGGTACATTTTCTTTGCCTTCATCCCCACCCCCGCCTCCTCCGCCATTCCACACACAGCTTCCGTTCCGTTTCCGGCCGCTTTCGGCGACGGAGCTGCTGGGTTTTTCACTTTATTTCCTCTTCCACCTGAGAGTCCCCGAGATTCCCAGAGCACGGCGCCGCAAATCTACCTTTTGCCTTTTTCTAGATGTTTTTTCCCCGAATTAAAAAGATTTATTAATTGCGAAAACATTCGCACAATGGCAATGTTTGCTCGTTAGCGGTTATTATTTTTTGCAGTCTAAAATTATTTTATACTCCTTACTGTAACGAGGTGCGAGGTTTTAAAATAACTGACGAAACCTTTTTAAACACTGGGATAAGAATTGACAGAGCTATGGAAATATAATCTGCATCTGATCTGGTTTTAATGTGTAGAACTAAAATTTTCCATCCAACGGGATTCCTACACCATGATGATATGCAGCATTTAATATTATGTACATATACACCGCGTTTCAGGATTTACCGCAAAACTTCAGGGAAATTTATACAAAACTAAAAAAATGTAATACACATATATATATTATATTACATTTGTGTACAAGAAATGTACAAGTGTTCGAAGGAACCCAAGTAATTATCATCAATATTGGCATCCAGTTCTTCCCGAAGTATTATCAGTTGTATTGTCTATTCTGTGGCTCGTATTGTTGCCTTGCCTTGTGGATATCACCGGAAATATTAACGGCGGTAAGATCTGATGTACCCTTAGGTATATTAAAAAGTATGGCATTCTTGGCTCGGAGCTTTCTTTCTTCCATTTCCGTTGTAATATATTTTGGGGCTGATAATTCGCCTTACGGGATTCCCGTTCTAGCGGCCATTGATCCAGCGATTCCTAACAGTTCCGATATTAGGTGTTGTTTGGCCCATCTGTTCCTTTGCAAACTTATATCTAGGGTCATTTATATATTTTATCAGGGAGCTAAGAGTTACTCACAGAGGGCGCGATATGTGAACTTTATTTTAGAAATAAATTAATTTAAATTAAAAATCAAATTACAACAGTTTTAGGTTTTCGCGCGAATTGAACCAAAGTTCTCGGTGTTCGTTCTGCTGTAATTTTGGCCGGCATTTTGATCGCGGAACCAAACGCCGCTTTTGATCTGCTGTGATTTATTTTATCAAGAACTTGTAATAAAAGTCGATATTTGCTGTCTTGTTGTTTTTAACACTTCTCAGTGACTCATCACAAGAACAAGTAGGAGAACTGGCTTCCGGCAGTCAAAGGGCAGAAAGATCACGAGCACCGCAGGACACAACCACTCTGGATGGTTGAACAATTACCATTGATATGGTAGCCCATTCATTTCAGCATTAGAGGTGCAGTTAAGGGCCATTCCTTCCATTATGCATTTTGATCATAAAATGTAATTTTAAAAGTCCGCCCTTCAATGTGCACATATGATATATATTAAGAATTGTTATTGTAATATCTAAAACTTAGTCTTAATTGAATATTGTATAGTCATGCATCAGTTACCTAAAGAGGGATCTCGAGATCTGAGTTGAATCACCGACAGGAATGTTCTTAAATATTATTTTATCAAATGCGATTTGATCGTTTCCACATCCCACATTTTTCTTTTCGTATCTAATAAAGACAGACAAATTCCGAAAGAAGAATAGCTCATTCCTCATCTTGCTTCCAGCGATTTATGATGCTTTCATATGGAATATGATATTTCTTTCACGTTCGGCGCGCCATGACATTTGATCGCAAACCTAATTTATCGTCTGTCGGAGCGCGATAAGTCACCTATTCGTCAGCGTAGAGCGCGGCCCCGGGCTAGGGGCTGAAGGGGGCCTACCTCGCAACGGATGTCCTCCGGAACTGTTCGCCTGTGTGTCACGTCCATTGATGCCCAAGCAGCCTTCCGCTGATCACGCGACTCCCCCACGCTCACACATTTAACACAATAAACTCTATTGTTTATGTTCCCCTTCAAATATTCAACCCGTCAACAAGATGCTTGCGAACGTGGATTTATGTCAGCTTTTTCTAGCTAGTTCTAGCATTCTCGTACATCAACCCCGTAACAGTAGTTCTTTCTGAATATTGACATTTTGATGAACTGTAGGAAAAGTTAATTTTAGAAGGATAAATTTGTGCGGAAAATCTCGTATGAGGGAAGGACCCAATTACCCGATGTAGGAAATATCCCGGGAAACTCGTTTCAGGGAAAAGGTGGCGCCTCGGGACTTCGCGGCAGGTATTCAATAAGAGTTTCTAGGCCTTTTGTGTAAGTACATTTTAACTGACGAAATGTCAGCTTTTATTTGAGAAAATCCTGTACTGAAATGTAGGTTCATACTTTGGTTCAGCAAATCCGATATTGTGTACTTTATTTAAATTATGGTCGGGCCATAGTCAAATTTTGCGACTTTCGACGGTTCATAAAGTTTTTATAGCAGACTCCTCCAAAATCCACCCGCTCGAATTTACTCCCGGTGACTGAAAATAAATCGCGATAAGCCCGCGCTGATGGCGTCAATATTCGCCGCCTTCCCCTTAGTCGCGTAAGAGATGATGCAACACTTTTCTTATTGGACCCTAAAAAATGTTTTTCCCTAATTGTATAATCGGATTATCAAATCAAAAAAATTCAGCCAAATATTCAATAAAAGTTTTGGGTACTTTATTAAATTTTATTAGTAGCTTAGAAGTTACTCTTAGGTATATATTGTGTGTCTAAACGTAAGTAGAGTCGCGTTAAGTGCTATCGATTGAATGGAAGTTTCCTATAAATCTCAGAAAGCAAAACAGATTAAGATGAATAATCCCCCTTGAAGGATCGGGACATTCCGCGCTTGCGGAGACGGGCGAGGGGGGGCGTTTATCTGCGGAAGCACAATCGGGTTATGTATGGCTGTTTAAATCGGTACTTCGTTTCTGAGCTGAATTGAATAAATCACAGGTGATACATCTTACTTAACAATTTCCAAACGTGGCCCATTTATCAAAACACACCCCCATAGCTCTACCTACTCGGCTTAGAACTCTCGCCTCAAGAACATCACCTGCTCCATATATTTCCAAGTGCTAACTATACGTCATGTGGGCCAAGTGTGAAAATATTACCAATATTCGCGTTTTCCGAATTGTATTCCACGGGATTTTCAATAAACAATCTTACGTTGAAATCTTACCTTCGGTGATCTTGCTGAATCCCTGTCACATTTGGTCGATGTTTGAACAGCTTCCGTAAACCGCCTATTTTGACCCGTTTTAGCGTTTTATCAAATTGAGCCAATCGTTTATCAGCGGTATGCATATTTTAACACAAAGCCATGCATCCGCCTACTGCTCGTACTAGGGTACAAGGCTGTAAAACAGTCCGCCTTCTGCTAGTCAGTTTTGCATTATTAAATAAATGTTCCATATTCATAAAAAGCATTAACTTTGTGGCTTGTCACATTTATGAAGAACAAAAGTTTATCTGTTTTATTTATAAATAAATGCTCTTTTTGTCTCCACTAAATGTATTGCCTTTTTTTATAAATTGCCGTTTTTCAAATCACCACTGCTGTGTTAAAAGCTAAAATCTGTGGAAGAAAAAAATATTAACAATTATTTGAATTGCAGTATCAATTATTTTCTCGCTTTGACATTCCTGTAAACGTATTATTTACCTGTTTTTCTCTTGTTTTATCAAATGTTTTTGTTTTGCGTATTCTCTGATTATTTACACGGTGTCCGGAAACTCGTGGTACAAGCGGAAAACTAACTAATCTAAATCACATTTGGAGTCTGTTTTGTGATTATTTTTACTTCAGCTTTCGTTTTCGAGTAAATTGAGTCCGAATTAGATTTTTCGGTCAAATTCATAATATTTTGTCGCCACGGTTATTATCAGTTGTTTACTGTATTGTAAAATGCGTCAAAGCGTAGACCCGGTTTTAATAGTTACTGAACCGCAAAGCTTCCGAAAGCAATAGAAAGAACTAGTCTGAAGATGGCCGTCATAGGCTGAAACCGGTCCAGTCATAAAATAAAAGTGGAATAAAGTTATATATTTGTTTTATTAAATCATCAATAGAAAGAAGTTCTTTAATTTTTTTGGGTTTTCTATGTGTTGCAGATTATCTCATTTCCCTGCTGTATCACGAGGTTTCAATTGTGCATATAATATTATGGTCACATCAATAAATATTTTGATAGAAAAAAACCTTAAAATAAATGATCTCGAAATGATTTATGCAACTTGCCCGAAATATTTAAAGATAAAAAACAAAGTGGATCCCTTAAATCAATTTACAAATATTAACCAAATAAAATTCAAAAAATATTAAGCAAGTCTAACACTTTTAACGAAATATATATATAAATATAAATATAATAATAAATAATAAATAAGCGTAGAACTTCAATACCTATTTGTATTTAAAACGATACTGAATAAATAAGCGTAGAACTTCAATACCAATTTGTATATAAAACGATAATATATATATATATATATATATATATATATATATATATATATATATATATATATATATATATATATATATATATATATATATATATATATATATATATATAAATATATATATATATATATATATATAAATATATATATATATACATATATTATCGTTTTATATACAAATTGGTATTGAAGTTCTACGCTTATTTATTCAGTATCGTTTTAAATACAAATAGGTATTGAAGTTCTACGCTTATTTATTCAGTTGGCCACCACAATAAGCGGAAAATCATAATAACATTGCCCTTTTTAAATGTTCAATGTAAAATTCACACCAGAAATTGTTTAATAGAGCAATGCATGACACTGCACATAAGTTAGGGAAAAATTTTTACAGAATTAAACTTAGCTGTCTGACGGATGTTGTTAACAATGCGACGTTTATTATTAAATTGTTTAAAAGAGGACTGAATGAGCGAACCAAATATTAATGTTTTAATCAATGCACAATATTGAGATTGGTTCTCGTCTGTGGTGTTTCTCGCCATAACACACCCGGCGTGTTGGGTGGGTTATGGCGGACGAGGGCATATACTTGTGTACATTTGGCGTTCGGGGTGAGGTACTCCAATGGATGAAATCTTACCTGTCTGGACGAGTAGGCTCAGTAACTTTCAATAAATTTACTTCACCTGAAACTCCAATTGAATTTGGAGTTCCCCAAGGTTCCGTCTTAGGTCCCATTCTCTTCATTCTGTATACGAATCGTCTTGAACACCTCATTCACTCGGCTGGATTTGAATCACAAAGCTATGCAGACGATCGTATAATTTTCAAGTTTTGCTCTCCGGATGAAAAAGACATTCTAAAAAATGAGGTAGTTGACTTTATTGATACAGTTTCAAGTTGGATGTCTGTAAATAAACTCAAACTTAACCCGACCAAAACAGTATTTATCTGGATAGTTTCTCCCGGAAGGCAGGCCCTTCTTGACTCCAGTCCGATACAAGTACATGGTACCGATATCATTCCTTCCAAATATATAAAACTTCTCGATTTCATTATTGACAATTGTCTATCTCTTGAGTCGCAAATCTCAAAGGCTGTGAGTTCTGGATTTTTCCATCTAAGGCAGATTAAATCAATCAGAAGATGCCTTCCTTCTGATGCGGCTAAATCACTTATAAATTCCTTTGTCGTCTCACGTATGGACTATTGTAATAGTGTATATGCTGGCCTCCCTCAGAAACAACTCAACAGAATACAGTCCGTCTTCAATGCAGCGGCGAGAATGATATATAGTGAGCCCAAATATTGTCACATTACTCCACTTCTGAATCGCCTTCATTGGCTTCGATGCCCTGAAAGAATAGAGTTTAAGATTTGCCTTGCGATTTTTAAAGCACTGCAGGGAATGGCACCAGCCTATATATCGGAACTGTGTGTCCGACAAGCCTTAAATAGTAGACAACTTACTTTGAGGTCAGCAGACGTAGATACTTCTGTTCGATTAATTGAACCTTCTCGATCAAATAAACCTGCTTACTATGATTGCGCTTTTGGTGTATCTGGTCCAGTTATCTGGAATAAGCTTCCCACAAAACTTGCCAACATACAGAACCTAGCAGAGTTCAAACGAGTCCTAAAAACCAGATTGTTTAAAAATCCCACATACAAAACGTAACTTATTAAAATTTAATTTCTTTGAAAACGTCCCTTATTTGCTTTGTTTTGGTTTTCTCCTTTCTTCTATCATTATAACTCAATGTCCTCACTATCTACTGAAAACCATATACTCATTGTCATGAAATATTTATTTTCTTTTATTACTTGCTATATTTACACTGTTTGCATTTTTAGAATCGTTTACTTACAATACTTGAATATAAATGTTTAAGTGCCAACATATTAACTGTCCTCAATCATATTTCCTTTTCTTTGATTTGACAAATGTGTTAATATGAATTAATTTGTTTCATCTGAATTTTTATACCCTTAGCTCCTAGTAAATTGCTTTAAAAGCTTTTTAATATCAAAGCACTAGTTATATAACCTTTATATCTTTTGATTAAAACAAATATCATTCAGTTTGGCAAGGTATTTTAACCCTTAACTGACGTCAGGGTCCCTGGGACCCACCTCTACCACTCGCTCTATTCACCGCCGAGCTCCGCGCGTCTCAGCACCTTTCTACATTCCAGTTGAAATCGCGTAGGAGGATAGACAGCCCACAAAAGCACAGAGTCGATTTTCGAGAGTCATTCAAAAATGTTGTTTCTATTTGAGATGACAAGGACGCCTTAGCAAACAGCGGAAGTGTAATTTTTATTTGAAGATACGAGTATTAAGGGTAAACTTATTTTTATAACAGAATGTTTTGGAACAATTCCAAATGTAATAAAATAACTAGAAGATTAGAATTAGGACCTTTCTATCATTGAATCGTTCGATTTATCGTAGAGGAATGAAGAGCGGGCAGAAAAAATATTATACCAAAATCCTGGCTATGATGGATTATTGTGTACTAGTGAAAATTTAAATATTTTTATCGATTTCACATAGCTATATAATTTTTTCCGTTGAAATATGTCGATGTTGAACGATGATTTTCTTTAGAAAAGTGGATTTTTGAAAAGAGGCTTGGTTTATCTCCGAAAAACCTAGAACGGATTCTCATAGTGTATTATAAAAGTAATGTTGATGTCAAAACAAATTAATCCTTCATCGTGTACATGTTATTCAAATTCACAATAGAAAAGCCCTTTTTATCACCTTATTAGCACAATGAAAAAATATTGATAGTATTATTACGAGAAAATAGCTTGAATGTGATGGATATCCCCAATATAGGCGGCTTTGAATTTTGAAAACTTTGCAGGAAACGATAATTTACAATAATTCAAAAAACTATTTTTTTCGATAACATACTCGACTCCTTGCCTGTTAAAATCGGGAAACGATCTAATAATAAATGTTTCTTAGATTTGTTTTTTTTTTAACATCTCCTCTGCCTGCCTTGCGATCGCTACAGAATCGCAATATATTTATTTTATATTGTTATATTATTAAAATATATTCAAACATGGCCACGTTGTGGAATTGTGGATTTGTCCACATTGTCGAAATGGGAAGTATCGCTTTATGGTGTCGAATGACGATCTTTCCATCCCGATTCCCGAGTAGCCATTATTGGAAAACAGTTAGTCGCGGACATCGAAGAAGTTGGAATTTATTCAGGAATACATCGAGGGGCTCCACCCCCCGCTGTTCTCCGATTGCTTTCGGAACTTTTCGCCAGTAGCTCACAGATGGCGGGTCCAATGTAAGTATATCTGTCACTGCTGTATTTGTGGTGACATACGTGTAATAATAATATGTCTAACGTGATGGGATCATATATAATATGTGTTCCATGTATGTATAATATGCGCGATTGCATGTTTTCTACTCTTTATTAGGCTTCTGACGGGTGAGTTCTACATACTTCTGAGAAATGCACGTTAACCCTCAATCAAAGAGTGCTGAGAAGTAGGCCACCCGTAGCAGAGTAGCAGGGTGTAGGGTACAGGGTACAGGGTTGCGGAGAAGGCCACCTCGGGGGCGCCGCGTGCCCCCCCCGGCAGTAAATCATGCAGGCCACTAAGTCCCGCTGAGCTCCGCTGAAGGCGCACGAATCTATCGCCTACAATTTATTATTTCACCTCGGAGCCCAGAAGCCGTAAGAGGGTGAAGGCAGCCAGCTCATTTACTTAAAAGAGACTTAAGTTGATACGAATGACATTTCTAAGCCTTCGACCGTCCTGTTTCATAATACCCACGATGTAGTTTTTTCTGACTAGCTCTTCTAGAATAGTCGCGCGTAAGAACATAATATACGAGTATATAAGACAGTTTTTGGCCCACAAGGTTTACTTATTATAAAATGTGCGGTTCTCTTTGTTAAGCTTAGCTGGCCGTTGCCAGATCGGCAACACGTTTATTTGTTCTGACGTTTCAATGAATTTGAATATCACCTCGAAGTTTACCGGTATAAGGATGCAGGTCTGGTGAATGTCGAAATGTTTAGTTTCGGATCAGAAGTAAAGGTGCATATTATTATGGGGTCGTGGTGCCACGGGGTGTCATGAACATAGACAGCGGACATTCCTGTGATGACGATGGTATCATAGAGTCTTCGATGAGAAACAGCGGATGATCTTCGTTATAGTGGAATGAGGCCTTAGCAGATCCAGCATACAATAGGCATGTTGTGAGGGTTAAGGAAATGAGGAAGTTTGAGAAGTATCTGGCTATTTAGATCTGGTCTCTAAACCTAGATAAAGTCACACCAGAGCGAGTATTAGGGTATTTATTTTCTACTCTATTCTATTTTTCAGGATATTGTTTACGCACGAGTGTGAATTAGATTTTATAGTATTTTTAACACGAGTACACGCCTTTCTAACAACATCATTTTAGTTATAAAGAATTCTCGTTTGATCCTACAAGCCAACGTGCCACCTACATCCCAAAGCCGCAAAATATTATTTTTAACGTGTTAATAAATGTAAAAGGTTGTTGATTTTTTGAAAATACAATGATTTTAACTGACGCGAAATCAAGTGATCATTTAAATTTAATCCGGAACGCCTAAGATCGCTGTGATTGTTGATCAAATTTACAAATCACAATCAGTTTTCAATACTGCGGAAAAACTCATCACCGGCATATCTAAATATTTCTCATATTTCAGAGTATCTATTCCAGAAATATTCACTGACTCAAATGTCCTGAAAGAATTGAGTTTGAGCTTTGCTAGTAACTATATAAGCCAATGAACGAAATGTGTATTTCTGAAAATACCAATAAAATAAAAAAAAATTAAAATATCAGTTGAAGGAACCACAGCGCGCACCAGATACTAAGTTTGAAGAGCGTGCTGCAGGAGAGTCAGGCCCTAGGATTAAAAACGTGACAGAATTCAGAACGAAACTTAAAACACATATCTTCATAAATTCATATCCATAAATGGATAACAAAATCGCAAATATAATTTGCATAGCTGGGCTGGCCCGTTAGTTAATTTACTTACATAATATTTCAGGCACTCATAATAATTGGCTGATTTATATAGCTCCGTTTTCGTGACAGAAATATCACCTCAAGGGCGCTTTAAAAGTGCGTAAATTCTTAACCTACTGTCATACAAAAGTCCGAATCTTTTCACAGCCCGCGACATATTATGTGGTGCTTTAAAGTTATTTTATGGTAATTTTTATATAGTTTTTTTTTAATGTTTTTAGTCTTGCTAACCATATTTCTAAAAAAAACGGACTATTATTATTAATATTACTGTAAATGTTTCAAAATTATCGAACTACTAATTGCTAATGTCAAAACCAAATGCCAAGACAGATAATCACCATTAAATTCAGTTTGAGTTATCAACTTTTCGTCAATGTTTATTGACTTGGCCTGCTGTATTGTCTCTTTGTTGACAATATGGAATCAAAATAAGTATAAATATGGAAAGATCAGTGTTGTGATATCGATTTTTTTCCCTTGGACATTAAGTAAAATCTTCCCATACACTCCCCAAATTCTGAATACCATTAATTTATTTCGGTGGAATATTTTTGTGGTCTGCCACTCCCTCCGGAGAAAACGACTTGTTTTTGTTGTCTCCCCCCCCCACGCCGGAGTCAGTTGGAATCATTTAGTTACCAGTCGCAAAACATAACCTCCCATTTTTTTATTGTTTTCGTTTGTCTGAGATATATCTATAAACATGTGGATTTACGAACATTTTGAAATATATAGTCATTACGTTACCGGGACAGCGAGTTGTTCTACCGTTCTACTACCGGGTAAAAATACGTAAATATTATTAGAAAGTGGCGAAGTTATGAACCATATAAATGTAATACGGATTTGTTTATATACCGGGTGACGCCGGGCGATGGTTGCAGTCGGAGCGAATGTCGTCCGGGGGGCGAGGGCGAGCCCTCCCACTTTATATCTCATTAGTTTTCCCAATAGGTTTCATGCATAACTTCCCTTGGCTTTGTTTTCTCCATATAATCCTTTTAGGGCGGATTATTTCTTTTTTAATGCTTATTTTATCCGGAGCCCCTTTTTAAAACCGACAATAAAATGTAAATTTACGCTAACTCTGTGTTCTTTTTTAAATTGACCTTATCGAGTTAAGCGAAAAATATCCCTCGCCCGCTTTTCTTTTAAGCCTTTTGTATTCCTAAACATAGGTCCGCTTTTCAAATACAATTATGTATGGAATGTGAATTGGACCCTTATTTCGTTTTTAAAGAATTGGAAATATGCCAACGATGTGATAGTCCAATAAGACAATGTCATGAGGTTCCTTTAGGGAGGTGTTGACGGAACACACCATTTATTGTATTATCTTATTGAACTCTAAGCAGTGTTGATGTATTATATGTTATCAATACGAGATGTGTTCTGTGTTGCCAGGACTCGGAGGGAGACACGCCGCTGCACGACGCCATCTCCAAGAAGAGAGACGACATGCTGACGCTGCTCCTGGACCACCAGGCTGACGTCACGCTGTCCAACAACAACGGCTTCAACGCTCTGCATCATGCTGCTCTGAGAGGAAATCCAAGGTGAGTGTCACACTATACGATACCACAGCCTACAGCCCACAGCCTGCATCGAGCATCGTGCCTTGTGGTCGAGACCCGATAAACAAGTGTTTGGGCTGTATTTTACAACTTTCAAAACATATATTTACATTATCTGGTCGTTCAATATAATTCCTATTGATCGTGGACTTTTTGCGCCCCACTCAAGTAAAAATACGTTTACTTATTAGTGAAATATCAGCGTCGTAAGAACTTTTTTAAAAATCTGATTGATTGTGCAAAAAAATATGCAAAAACATGAGAACTTGTCACCATTGAAGTAAAGTAATTTGATTGAGTATCAACACACGCTTTTCCGCAACAGACCCTGTTTTTCTGTTACGTGCCACTAATAAGCTCCTCGCCGTATTAATCACGTGAACTATCTGCGCCTAATGTAAATACAAGTAGCACAACAAGCAGTTTATTCCGTATTAGTGCCATAGTGGGCATGTATCCCGATTAGCCGCTGCGTTGTTGGAAGTTGCATCGGGAGCGGTGGCGGCAGCTTCCCGGAGGACCAAACTCCCTCTGACTACCCTGCCTCGCCAACTTTGCCAAAGAGGTCTCCTAATAAACAAAATACGCGAATTAACTGCACACTGTTAGCTTATTTCGTGTGCACAATGCTGTTTGTCGATTATATTGTCTTCCGATTCCCCGGTCGCGGCAATTACAAGTTTTGTTTGTGAAACCCCCTCAGTGTTGGCGCTTAGGTAAATCTCACAGAGCTCGGCTTCAGAGAGAAGGTTCAATAGGAAGCGCGATGGAACGAACTCTCTCCGATTAGATCTATCATTATCTCCGAACACATTATTTGTTCATGTGGCTAGTCTGATTTATACCAAATTTTATTATTATCAATTTATTTCTATTTTGAAATCATCTCATATTTTTGGTTACCTACTTTTTAAGTATTTAAATTAAATTTTAAATAAAAGTAACTTTGTTTAGACACCACTTTATTAGATACATATACCAATCGGTTTCGGCTCTACCTGAACCTTCTTCAGGGTTGAACAAATATGTATTAGTTGTCTTACCACAAAGTGAGTGCTTTATGTCAATGTTTATTTAAATTAAGTCTTATATATTTTAAATTGATCATGTACCAGGTATACGTAAATCAAGTACAGGTCTGTTGATAAAATTGCCATTTAATAAGTTTTAATAACTCATCGAGATTACCACGTAGCGGGATGTACAATATTTTAAAACTTAGCTAAGTCGTTAACTACAATTTAACCTTTAATATGTTTCTAAACCACAGAGTTATTGATAAACCTACTATTTTACATGGTATGACAGTCGTATTTTTAATATTGCGTAATTTTTCCATGCGTTAGTCGTTTTTTTTGTCGTGTTACAAAATTGAAATTTTTAGAAAAATTTTAGCTCAGATATTTTCGGTGTTTTCATTTTATTGAATATAATGAAAAATATAAACAAGTTTTTAAACCATGATAATGTTTATTTTCCGGCTATCTATCTAATGGGCAGATCACAACAAAAACCGCATTCCGGGCCTAGCAGCAAATACATTAATGCGCTTCTTGTTCCATTATTAATTCTGTTTGTAGAGATAATAATTCACCATCAGCCAAAATACAGCGGCCCTAAACCTAAACTAATCTCCGGGGATCTCGACATGGACGCAGGCACAGGCACCGGAACAGGCACACGAGTCTACGGGCTTTGTGCGCGATGTCCTCGCTTCTAGCTTCTAGCTTCTCGCTCCACACTCGGGCTGCGCCGGGTGGCGGTGGTGTTTATCTCGCAACTTATCTGTATGTAATATCTGTACATTTGCCTCTAGGATCGGTCGCCAGCTTATTTGAAAGCTTCCTGAAACACGAAGAAATGCTTAAATAATACTGTAGACCAGAGGTTTCAGGATGGAGAGACGGACTCAGAAGATAGAGTGTATTTAAGAAGGTGCTTCGAGGAAAAGCACGAAGGGTGTGAAATTAAAATATTCTCTCGCCTTTTTTATTTTACGGGAACAAGTTTCGCGCCCGACGGGGAAGGAGAATGCTCCTCGCTGCATCTAATACTATAAGCTCCAACAAAGATTTTCCAAACGCGAAAACTTCGATTTGAGTAGAAAAAAGAGGGTAAGGAAGCTTCCCAATAAATTGGACCGCCGATAAGTAGAGATTTCCCCCCACCCCACCCCCCCGTTCCATCTCGCGCGCCAGATTTGTGTCTCCGCACCCGTGGAGTTAGTGTTTGTTAACCGCGGTCCCACATTCCGCTCACGGCAGCTCATATCGGCCTGTATAAATAATATAGGAAATGTCGGGACGTGACTATGTACCTCCGCGCTGATCGGCCACTCGGGGCCCCCTGGGCGGGGCAGCGGGAGCGGGAGGCGGTGGGAGGCGGCAGGGGATTACAATTCTGTTTCCTTTATTAGATACACCGTGCGCTGATGGGCATATTGAGAGGTTTCTTACTTTCAGTTGTCAAATAATCGAATCAAATGACAATCAATGCGAATCAGCGTTCAGGATTGCCTCCCGGCGTGCTGTTTTTCGAGTAATCACCTAATCAAGTCGACTCCCTCGGCGTATTTCTTGCCTCGGGATGTTGCTCTTGGCTTAGGTCGCGGTCTCAGCGATATTTCCAAATATCGCGTTTTTCTGCTTAATAATATATTCACTGCGGAGTGCTTGACAAGATTCCCGAAGCGATGGAGGTATTCCCACCGTCTCTCGGCGCTTGCAGTCGTCTTGGCTGACGAAGCACAAAGATCCCCAAATACTGAACAGCCGACTTGTTCGCCTTCCGCCCCTCCGGGACAGGAGATCCCTACTCCCCACTCCCCACTCCCCACTCCCCACTCCCCACTCCCCACTCCCTTCCTCCTTTCTCCTCGCCCTCTCTGCTTCCCACAAATACACTCACGACGGAGCAACGTAGTATTAAATTTAATTAGACCCATCGGTGTACGCTTCTCTGAATTTCTTATGCAAACTTGTAGATTTAGCGAATTTGAAAAGTTTTGCAAGTGTTCACCCCCAGTAC
Source organism: Drusus annulatus (assembly GCA_022651775.1). Taxonomy (NCBI): domain Eukaryota; kingdom Metazoa; phylum Arthropoda; class Insecta; order Trichoptera; family Limnephilidae; genus Drusus; species Drusus annulatus. The sequence continues at coordinate 1,275,494 of JAGWCC010000232.1, read as the reverse complement.
GAGTTGTTCTTTATGTGATCTTTAACGGAGTATTTTACTTTAGCCGGATTTAACTTTGTCTAGAGATATGTCTTATAGTTAGTTGTTGAGATGCACACTAGGCTGTTCGGTAAGCAGTGTCGAGTTCCTAAACACATAATTTATTACGTCCCAATTCAGGTAGAGAATTATCTGTCGGGAAAAAACTAAACGTAATACATACAAATGTACGAATTCGAGCGAGAGGCCCATGCAGATCTGGGCATTTTCACGGGGAGATGCTAGTGAAGCGCAGAGCCTGAACGTGTCCCCGCAGACCCCTGCCTGCAGCCCGTCCTAGGGTAGTGGGTAGGTACTTTGCGTATTCCGACAAATTGTATTAGATTTGTATCTGGTGGAATTGATGTCCTCTAATAAATTGCGCCATTCGACTCGGTGCGGTAAGTTAGCTGCGAATCCGGATTAATCCCGAGGAATTGATGCCGTTCCTTAGATTAAACTTACTCCCTCCCCCCCCCCGAGAAGGAGAAGCGGCCGATGCGCGAGTTAGTAAGCTCGTCGATCTTCACTCAAATAAACCAAAGAACAAACTCTTTTCTCTTTGCCAAGAGAACTTTTTACTGGAAAAAGAATCAACGATCCGAAAGTAAGTAATTCTTTTCAATCATGTTCTTTCTTGGCCTTTCAGATGATCTAAGAGGAGCAAAAGAATTGGAAAGCAGACATTTTTATTAGATTTTTTTTTCTATAAGTAGCTTCATAGATGTTTAAACATATGGGCAGCATTTGTATATTATGTAACAAAATAATGTACGTAAATGAAATTAATAACGTAATTTTATTCTTCGGTAATGTTCTTTAAAATTATTTGCAATTCATTCGTATTTCACACGTACTAAAATGCTTGCGAAGATTATTCATCAACCGCACATTTAAATGTATCTTTATGTTGGCCAAATCCAAAAGAATACCTAGTTAAAACGATTACCGAAAACTATATTCGCTCTGGACCATTTCCATAGTTCGTTCGGTAAAATCACCACAGACAAGTTTAAATTGATATTCCATTCGGCGCCGGCGATGAAGTGCAGATGTTCTAAGTAAAACGTGGAAGCGCCGTCGGAAGGTGAACAGAGGACAGGGAACGGTCAGCGTAGCAGACCGATGTAGACGACTGCAAACCATCGCATCGGTCCGCCTGCCCAAACGCAGTCACAGTCACGTCATCAATGCCAGCTGCATACGAGTATAAGGCCAGCCTGCTAGCAGCGCGGCGTCTTGTGGAAATATCTTGTTCTAATTTCTGGCAATATAATATCACTTGAATCACTGTAATAGTTTGTGTGTTCGTAAAAGGTATATTGTAACGTTTCAATGTTACTATTTTTGAAACTGCTAATTTATTTATTTATTTACGCCCGTTATAGGCTTTTATACAAATGTTATCAATTTTTTTTTAAATAACCTCATTAGTTAAAAAAATATTGTAAAATAAAAATAAAAAAGAGTATTGAACAGCAGATACAAAATATTGTAGATGAAAATAACTGATAATAAATAACACGTTCAAAAATATTGTAAAAGAAAAGAAAAAATAATATTTAAAAACAGGTCCCACCATTAGTTTAGCTCTGCCAGATGACAACAACTGTACTAAATTAGACTTATAGTTTGATATTGACGTGTTAAATATATCAGCGACATCGGAGTATGTGTTTCCCAGCTGTTGCATTCGTCGCATAGGCGTGTTGAATTGCGAGGTTGAATCAAAATTGCTACAATAGTACGGTAGGTACTGCCTTGTAAACTGTCTTGCTAGGAACATGAAATGAAATCAAGTATAATAGTTCAGGGCTGTCAATCTTTGAATTTTTAATTTTGTATAAGCAAATCATGTCGGTAATTATTCTCCGTTCAGACAATCTCAATAAATCAAGGTGACAAAGAAGATAATCGTAATTGATAAATTCTTTTAATATGCTTATTCTGAAGTTAATAAATCTTTAGAATTTATTTTGAACTCTTTTTATTGTAAGGGAATGAATAGCATAACTTGGTGCCCACAATGTTGAGTTGTATTCAATTTGACTCCTAACTAATGACATGTACAATTTTTTAAAGGTATAAATGTTTTTAAATTGATTACACATTCTTAATATAAAACCCAACATTTTTAAAGTTTTATTTGATGGGATTCCAATACGGTTATTAATGTTTAGTTTTTGATCAAAGTACGAGTATACTCCCAAATCTCGGTTACATTCGTGGTGGAATTCCATTGTAATAATTTAATAACACTTTTTTTACTATTTCTTGTTGTCATCTTCAGCCAACACGTTGGAGATGACCGTATTATTTTAAAATTGAACAAAAGTTCACATTTTTGAATTTCGTTAAGCAATGGGTATGTATGGTACCTACCAGGGGGGAAGAACCTTAGATTTTGCTTGGCTGTTAAGTATCTCAGCCTTTTATACAGACGGTATTGGTAGCATAATTAGTAGCGTACAGCGTACATGCGATACGCTGTGCAATAAGAGGCCGACATTGACGTTCCGCGATGATTTCGATCTCTGGCCCGGTGACATTACTGAAAAAATATATACGGGGCCTGAATTTTGAATTTTCGCGGGCTATGTACATTCGATTATCGATTTTTTTGTTTGTTATGTTGGTACACATAAGTTTATCATATGTTAGCATTATCAGCCATTTTGTATTAGTGGTTTGTTTTTGACAACTGGAAAGGTTAGTCACGTTTTTGTGTGTTCCAGTAAAAAAATGGATCAAAGAATATGTATTAAATTTTGCGTTAAAAATGGAATTAACTGCTCCAACGCACTTAAAATGTTGACTGTGGCATTCGGCGAGTCTACTTTGTCTCAAAAAAGTGTTTATAAGTGGTACAAGCGCTTTACAGAAGGCCGAAAAGATGTCAATGACGATGAGCGTCCTGGAGTTGTGGAAAAACAAATCATGGATTTTATTCTTTGATCCATTTTTTTCAAAAGTAAAAAATTGAAAACACACAAAAACGTGACTAACCTGTCCAGTTGTCAAAAACACACCACTAATCCAAAATAGCTGATAATGCTAACATATAATAAACATATGTGTACCAACATAAGAAAAAAAAAACAAAATAGAATGTACAAAGCCCGCGAAAATTCAAAATTCACCATTTCTTTTGAACAGGCTATGTATAGTGATTGCCCTAGTATCAGTAGCGCCTCTTTTTAGATTTCTCACCAAACGTGTTGGATAAATACATGGTTCCAGAGAAAAAGGGTGTTTTTGAACAAAATTCTAACAAGAAATCAATTCGTTGCCCAAATAGTTCGAGAACCGCCGTTCTAGTTAATGTAATCTTCAGACAATTCGCTTTGAGTCTAATTGAAAAAAAAAACTCAGTACTCGGTGCTCAGCTTTGGCCAGCTAGAGCCAGCTCGAGGTGCGACAGATCGGTGGACTGAAATGACGTGACCCTCATCGTAACATTTTTTCATGGAGGTAACCCGTTTTGCCTGGTGACGCCAGGCCGTGTTGGAGGCAGCGAGGTTGCTCCTTTGGACATGGGTTAGGTTAGGTTAGCCAAATTATGGCTGACGGTCGCTATGTTCGATTGGAACGATGGCTAGTATTGTCCCTCTACGGTCAATTACACTATGATAAACTTAATTAATGTTTATCTAGTAAGTCTCTACTCCTATGAGTCTCTTCTTGATGTATTTTTTCGCTTGTTGCCTCTTCTTTTGTGCTTCCTATTTGGAATTTGTAAGTCTTTATAAAAATATAATTTCAAATATATTTTGTATGTTAATATGTCAATAAATAAAGAAAAAATAAAATAATAATAAGATTTAAAAAAAAACCTTTGACTCTGTGCAGAAACGGGCGGTCCGTTTGATAGATTCTCGTATATTAACAAACGGATTGCAAACTTTGGAGCGCAGACGTCAGGTGGGAATGCTGTCCTTGTTTTACAGGTATTTCAATGGAAGATGCTCCGATGAACTTGCGTCATTGATCCCTTCGGCACCGGTGCATAGTCGGGAAACTCGGCAAACGCACACCCAACATTTGTACACGGTTGACATTCAATACATGAGAACGGGTCGCTTTTACGACTCGTTCTTATGTTAAACAGCTCGGCTATGGAACGATTTGCTGGCCTCTGTGTTTCCTCCCTCCTTCAACATAGGTCTCTTCAAGACCCAAGTTCACTCCTTCCTTTCCTCAAAATGACCCTCCACACAGCATCCCCAAAGATGACATAGACCCTGAGGGAAATTATTTCCCTTTGAGAATGAGATGGTACCTTCGAGATCCGGCTTCAATAGATAATTACAATTTATCTGTAGTTTCGCTAAATCCCTAAAAGCTGAATTATTTGTTTATCGCTTCTATTGGCGGAGCATCGCCGTAAATCAAGAATCGCATTGTTTGTGCTGACTGCAGCCGCTCGCTGCAAGCGGAATGGAGTGTGGCCCGCGCGGGGAGGCCCTGCAATCGCTACCATACATCGGGGGTAATTCACGACAGCAAGAAGCAGGTGGCATTTCTACTCGTTTATACTTAACTCAGTGACAGTTGGCGTAGATGAGCCGTATCACTGTCGCCGGAGTGGTCCGAGGTGTCACCTTACCCGCAATATAAATTTGTGTTACTCAAAATGCTTCCACCATCAACGTAATATACCTTCATATATCGCGATGGTTTCCATATTATGTTTCCTCTTGTTTAAGATTAAGTTTTCCTTTGTCCGTGACAGTTACGTCGCGTCGGGGTTTCGATATCATCCAAATGAGTATGATTTTTTTTACAAACGTATCTTATAGATATGAAAGGGGTTGTATTTAAAGTCAGCCAACAGTCCAGTGTCAGCCAATACTGGCTGCTGTGGCGCCGCGTTACGATGGCGCTCTATTCTCTGCTCTGACTCTCGGTTCTGCCAGTCTGCCAGCGGGGGCCTCTCCATTCATTTCATTGTCGGCTGTTAGATTTATGCTCCCCTTCTCCTCCCTACTCCCCCCCTCCCTCTCCCGCCGCACACATCCACCCCGACGGTGTGTGTATGATTTACGCCTATCGTCGCTGCTTTGTTTGCAGTAGAAATGGAGCTGGATCCAGACGGTAAAATCATAACCAAAAAGAAGCGAATATTTCGATTTTCTATTTGAACTGCCAACTATCCGAATTATTCCAACAGCTGACATTCTAGTTCATAAAATGGTACCTAGGCAGTTCTAGGTCTATTAGTCCTGAAAGTTCTTTTTGTGTGCCCGGAGAACGGCATAATAAGTAAGTCAATCATGAACCTTATTTGACGATTGAGTATTATTTTGTCTTTGAATTTAATTCCAAACCGAGCAATCCTGTTTGGCAGCACATGACGTCATTGCAATGTTATCAGAGTCGTTATTCGCGGATCAAGTGGTCGCTCTGCCTGCGGTGGCGGAGTGGTGCTGCTGCCGGTGCCGGTCCCGGCTTCACTAGTCACGAACTTCTTTAGCGCTATTCAACTTTTAATGAGATCGCTAATGAAGCCGCGAATTCTCCCCGATCTCGATTCCCGATACGTGATGAACGCAGCCGACAATATATGCAATATGTGCGTAGGTGCCGCAATGAAGGTCTGAGTGGGCTAGTGAATATATCAAAATGCCGAAAGGTCAAAAGAAGAACGTCTGCTTTGTGGTCGTAATGCCGTGATGAAATTCAAAATCTATTATAACATTACAACTGTCATATTACAAATAACTCAATACTCGTCACACACCAACATTAAACCAGCCTCTAATTCCGCCATACACCGCCACAAAACACGATCCCAAAATCAAATACACTTATCGGCATCTACTCGCACAACTAAATGTGGAATTAACTCCTTACAATACATCGCATGTACACATTACAACGCATTACCCAATGAATTAAAACTTGTAGATGCGAACAAAAAAATTGTGGCAAAAGCACTTATGAGATATTTTTTTAATAATTTTATAAATCAGTGTATATCCTTTCCGTAAAACCTTTATGTGCGTGAGGATCATTCTTAATGTATTTATGATGTTTATGTAATTAATCTTCACTCTTATGTGTCTCGTACTCGTTTGTTCCCTTTTCTTTTGTACTACCGTTTAAAAGTGTGTGTATTTGTAAAAATATCATTCCTTTTTGTTTTATAATTTTGTCCTTCTCGCATTGAGTTTTTTCTACGCTCATTGGGAAAAATATATCAAGTAATGTATTTTTTGTAATTTGTACTCTATTATAATTTTTATTAAATTTAAAAAACCAAAAAATTGTTATTACGGAGGGCGTACCCGGGGTACTCTGAGTTGGACAGAGTTGACATCGAAGCCCTCGCCATAGCGCATTAAGTCTTCACCTCCGTGTTTCGTAAAGCGTATCGATCTTAAAGCTCTGAAGTATACATACTCCAAGAAAAGAAGAAAACGATATTATTGTTCCGTTCCACCCCTGAAGTAACAATATATGGAAGGAGAGCTAATTATTTTTCCCAACCTACACAAACTTGCGATAAATCACTTTCTCCGGGCTTTTACGTCGTACACCATGAGAGAGAAAGAGACGACAAATTTCATAGACCGCTTCTATATACTGTAAGGATGATCTTAAGGTCCTGGTTCACCGCAGGCCTCCGCCCACATTTTTTATTATGCCACTAAACTTGACACAACTAACGGTTTTTTAGGTTATACGCGTATGCTATATTTTTGTTGATAAAAATACTGTGAAAAAGTGGCTATACGAATAAAGAAAAACATTATGTCGATATGTGATATGAATGGATGTATAAATACCGTAGCCTTAGTCTTAGCCACGCCCAGGTGCGCCGAGTCAGTTTAAAATCATCAAAAACAAGTAAAAAACTGACTTCACTGCCTTGGATAGATACTACTCTACCAACTCTATGGTTCTACCTTAGCCTAGTGTGTGAAATCTTCTTCGATTTAGTTAGCTATTTTTTTAAACCACGACCATTTCATACTTGTATTACATATTATGAGGCTTGACTTTATTACACATTATATAAACTATATGAGAGTATAACATTGTTAATTAACTTCCTTATTCCCATTAGATACCGTTTTTGTGTAAAAATCATCATCGCCCATTTCATTTATTAGCTTTAAACACTCCTTGCGAATAATATTCACTGGATATTATTTTTTTTAATCCTCTTAATCATCTTAATTGAGCGAAAGATTATCTCGTGAATTGACCGTTTATAATGATACATTATTGATTGAATATGCAATCCCATATAGCTGTAGTATGTACATGTATTTAGTTAAATTGCTAATAGTTACAGGTATTCCTACCTACGTATCTTTCGAAGGTGCTTTCCAAATTTGCTTTGTATTTGAAGCACATATGTTAGAAATAGGATCAATACAATATTGACTGTGAGAGATAAGCTCGATATTATCATAAGGGTTTAAGTAGGCATCTTTTCACCTACCACTCTTACCTAGTACCTACCCGCGCCACCGGCCCTCCACGTCTGCCGCAGGAACTCCCGCCCTTCCCAGATCTTCTCTATTTATTCTTTTCTTCGTGTAAAGGGATTTTCACGCAAGAACGGAATTCCGTATATCAATGATTGAATGGGTTATATGGTTACACCACTTAAAATTTAAACCGATAGAAGTGTGTCTAGTGTGCCCTAAATAAAGTTTTTTTTCCTTTCTTCGAATTTCTAGGGATCATGTGTTTAGTAAGTCGATACAATAAATCGTACGTAGGTTTTTCACTCGTTCACAAACAATATAATTGAATTTGAATCAATTGAAACGCTCAAGGCGGGTTCCACGACATCTCGCGCCCTGTGCAGTGAGTACCGATTTTAACGTTAGACACTCCACAGAAAAACAGACTTTACGTCCAAATAACCATTGTGTAATTCGTAAGAAAAAACTGTAACAAAGCTACTTTCCGTACGTTTTCGCCAGTCGTTCAATGCGCAGCGATGCTGCCAGCGCGGTAAAAAACAAAATCATCCCATGATACTTCACAGACTCCCCGATTCCCCCCCTCCCACCTCCTTTAGCTTCGCGAAATTTTTTAATCGAAATTAACGCCTTGATGGCGTTGTGCCTCACACTCACTGTGAGCCATTATCACTTACTGCTGACTAATTGTGCAGAGATTCAGCTGAATCGAGCGTTCAGGTCCTATCGACGAGCTACCACCACGCGTATGACTGTCCGAGTGTGTTCACTGTGTGATTGTCAGCCAAGTAAGAGTTTATGTGTTTTGCTGATTATACCCGCTGCGTGGTTGCATTGCATTTTACATGTTATTGTGTATGAGCCTCGTAGGGCGGAAAGCCGAGAGCCGAGCTCCGATCCAGAGCCAGAACCGGAGCCAGAGCTCCATGATGGGAAAGATAATGCCTGGGCGGGGGCGCTAATCACAGCGTATTTGTTCGGCTGTGAGCCCGTCATATTGTAGCATGGCTCGTGAACATAATGCCCGATTTATTACCGCTCCTCTCCACCCACCCTCGACCACCCACCACCCCGCTGCACCGTGCATACTGATCAATACCATCAACCAACTCATCGGTATGCAGTTCGCAAGGCTGGCCATTTAAATAACCTGACAAGTGTGAAACTACTACTTTCCAGGCGGCCCAGCACAGCCATGTCGATAGCTAAGCAGAATTAATACGACAAACTAAGTTACCGACGTTAGTTTATCAATATCGCTAGCACGCTCGGTGATATTTAATATATCGATAATTTTATCGCTATTGGAAAAAATCTCTGTGCGGTGGCAATCCAGGCACATTTAATATATCGTGAAGTCAGCTGTTTGTCATTTTAAACGAGATCGTGTTAATAATAATCATTTATTTAAGAAGGTATGTAGGTCTAGTGCAATGCAATACAATCAATGATGACAACATTACAAAAAATAACAATATATAAATTAAATTTTTAAAAAGATTAATTAATATTAATAAGTCTCCAGAGGGCCATCAATAAGGCTCCATCCAGGCAGCATAGTCTGCACCATCAGCTTCCCATGCAAAAAAATTCCATAGCGCTGCAGTACCTCAGTAGGCGGAATAGTTTGTTGTTGATATAATAGTTCATGCGTTCTTGTAGTTGACTTTTAGCTTATACTATTAGGTCGCATTATAACTTACCCACAGTTATATATACAGAGATGTGCAGAATCCGTAGAACAGTATTCTTTGGACGTTTGTGGTGCAAAAGTAAAAAAAAGGCCTTGACAGCGTACCTGCTCTAACAGATATTTTTCTTCTCTGTGTCTCTACGTCCTCAATTTTCTTTCAGGTATCTGTGATAATGTGTCCCAGGTGTTTTACGCTACAAACAACGTCAATGTTCCTTTTATTTAGCCGCACAGAGGGTATTTGCATGAGTTCGATTGATTTTCACCCAATATTCACAAGGTTTAGGTTTTTTGCGAAATCTTCACAAACACGGAGTTGTTGCTTCAATGCGCAAAGTAATGATGCGCAATCAATTTTATTCACACATTACTCCCTATATATGGCATCCCTATACATTATGGAAGATGACCGAAGACATGCTTCCTCCTTGCCTTACGCCGCTTTTCAAATAAAATGGGAGACTCTCCAGACCATTGCACGACATTTTCTCGCTGCGTTATGCTAAATTAGAAGAATCGTTATTATATCTTCCCAAACTGCTCTTTTCGATAGTTTCACTATGAATTTGTGGTCACATACGATCAAAAGTTTTGTATAGGTATATAAGGCAGGTGTAGTAGATTGGCTTTTCTTTAGTTTGTAATAGCTGGTGGTTTCTTTTATGAAATATATGGCCATAGTTATTGACAGGCTTGCTTATAAGTCGAACTGGTTACCTTCTGTACATATTTAGATGGTCCGTTACGACCGTCGATAATTTGTTTTCAAGTAATCTCGCCGCGGCAGTCGAGAGTGAAATTGGTCGGTAATTATTGATCACGGTTTTGAAAAACTTATTTTATTAATTATTTTAGGCATTTGCTGATTGGTTTTGATTAAAACTCGCGATATCCTAAATAACTGTCAAAACTCCGTTTCCCCAAGTTCAAATCTGTCTCCGTTCTTTAAAAAGCAGCCTTTAATTTTGATTTCCGCGCCAAATTTTTGTCAAAGATGTTTATCGACTTATCTACGGAGCGATCTGGCTTGATAAACTAACAATGTTTTAGTCAGTGTCTGCCCTCAAATGTCGTTAGCAATTTTTAGTCGAAGCAACAAGTATTTTATTATATTATAAATGACTAGAAGATCGACGGCGGAAGATAAGAACCCGATTATCAACAGACAGCTATTATTAATACTATTAATTGGCATGTTTATCTCAGAAAGCTTCTCCACGAAGATCGTAAAGCACATGATGCTTTCGTTCTGTGCTCCTCGCAGCTGAAGACGCTAAAGTGCACCGGGGTGGTTCAACCCCCTGAACCCCTGAGGTATGTCGAGCCAAACCCCTAAAAAGGCACTTACCGTAAATAAATAAATAAATATCTCTCGTGTGAACCGTCCAACTTCAGATTATCATTTGGGAAATATAAACACTTATTACTAGGCCATAGCATTTCTCTACTGAATTCGAGATTCGGGGTTTTCAATGGTAGTATTACATCCTAACGAAACGAGTCAATTTAAATATCCAATTGTTTGTTATTATTTATTATTTATATGCAGTAACAGGTCCACACTGGCAGACCCGCTAAACAAGTTTGTACAAGGTTAACATCTTTCCATGTTTCATACCTCCTGTTTACTTCTTTCCTTTCAAAGATGATATAGCCACTGAAGAAAACCTCGGAGCCTGCGTGTGGGTTGAATATTTACATAAAAAAAGTAATTACATGAAAAGTCAAGTAGCCCGAAATACTTGAAACTATTAAAGAATCTTAAGCTCTCCCAACGTAACCTTTACGCTTATCGTGCAAATGGTCGTATGTTGGATCCGCTCCTACAAAATGGTGAATACATCTATGTACAGAAATACTTGACATGATTGAACTATCTGTACAAATAACTTGACGCGATATATCAAATATAAGCTCTCCAGCGTACCCTCGTAAGTTCACAATTACACAATGCAAATGGCCGCCACATGAATTAACTACATACAGTGGGAATGGCCGCCTGTTGGGCCTCCTCTTATCAATTGGCCGAAATCTAAATACGGAAATAATTGACATGATTTAACTCTACTATTCTCTTCCATATAATTAAGCGCTAATATAATTGTCGCCTGTTGGACCTATGCCTATCAAAAACCCAAATCCACACACAGAAAAAAACACCTGTAGATAGTGATCATCGTCCGCTTCGCATTATCTTTAAAATTGGTGTTGTTCCCTCGAAAATAGCAAAACCCCTGCGAATCTTACTTTTGCCATCTTGTCATTAGATATGTTTCAAATCAATCATAAAATACCTATTTGTAATACCAACAGAATAGATGGGATAGTGTCTTTTCCAAACCCTCCTGCCTTCATGCGGGTGTCGGGCTGCTATTTCCCTCGCACGTGGTCTGATCTGGCATGATGCATCTAAGTTATGCAGACGACGGGAAGTGGTGATATTACCACCTTCTGTAAAAGAAGTACTAAGAAAATGTTTGAAGATCTACGAGGAATGTGCTGGAGAAATCTAAAATCTGTAATCCTTAGAGTAACGTAGAGACCTAACATTGCGAAATTTTGTCCGCACTTTTTGACCAAGGATTGACCAAGGGAGGTATGACGTATATGCTTCCAGCCAATCGGATGCGAAGAAAACCGTAAAGATAAACATTATTCCGTCTTTATCTGTTCGCGAACAATTTTGCGTTAGTATCATGAGAAAGAAAGAGACCGGGATACTTTTAGAAGCCGTACAAAAGAATTCTTCTTGTTTTTTTGACATTTTCAAATATTTTTAAGTTAAACATATTACGAATCCATTAAAACTCGAAAGTTTATTAAATTGGAACGAATAGTCCAAAGATTAATTACATATTGGTGTAAGTTACTAGTTGTTTTGTAGGTTAGGATGTTAAATATTTGAGATCAAACTAAAAAAGACGATTTTTATGGTACATACGTGTGAAAACTGTTTGTTTTTGGTCCTTTTGTACTTCGATTAAAGCAAACAAGCATAGAACATGTGGCCATGATGTTTTGCTAGATATTACACAAAAAAATAACTCAAGTTTTTAACTGACACGTACTTTTGACAGTCCGTTCGCCTGACAGTGCAAACGTGTCTGAAGTTTGTGCGGATTAAATAATGAAGACATTTCATTTAGCCCGCCCCAAATCGTGTATAGGGTTCAACAATTGTTTGTCTCTTTTTCTCATATGCTTATAGAACCGAGCATAAAGAGAGAGCTATATTTTGCGAGTTTGTCAACGATTTGTCACAAATTAGTATGGTCTCTTTATATTGTTACTCTGAGCTGTAATCATACCCCTCGAGTCTGGAAAAAGAAACGGCCGAACGAAAGGATTCTGGTAATTCAGAAACAGATCAGATACCTAGACCCATAGTTCATAGAATGTTTCTCACGTGGTTGTCTCCCTTCAGCACTGATATACTCTGAAGTAATTCTGTTATGCTGCTTACAAAATATTTCTTAATGCAGTTCTGCATGTTATCACTGTTGCCCTGGATCTGTTGTGGAAATTCAATGTCTTATTTCATTTATACCTCTTGAGTTTACGGTAATCTCGTTATGATTTTCCACATTTTGATGTTTTCCTTTTTCACGGATAATTTTATTTTAAAAAATTGAACTCTCAAAGATTTTGAAAACTTTCTTCTCATAGTTTTTGATAATATCCAGTCTGTCATTCTCAAATTTTATTGATGGTAATTAATTTATTTTACCATTTATTTGTTCCTCGTATTTATAGAGTTTGTATCGCTATTGTCTTATTATTTGCTTCTCATGGACTATTAATTACTGCTCCAAGCTTTTTCGCACAATTCCTGCCTCAAGCTGCGGAGCGCAGCGCATACAAACTAATAACGGAAGTAATAAATTGTCGATGAATGTGATATCAGATGCTAAAGATATTGAACCAACTAAACAAATTGCCGTTCGAAATTTAAAAAATAAACTCTTATTTTCTGCCTCTTCCATTTTTAGAGTAGAATACTGCGTACTTTTAAACCACTCTATTACTTTCACGGCTTATTTAATTTGAGAAGAGTTTTTTTTCCTAAAATTATCTTTTCTATAAGATATAAAATACAAAATAGGTCTAAACCTCAGAGCAATAATATACAAGAGAGAGAGCGCTGTAGAGAGAGCTGTAGTCAGTTTTTACGAGGTTTGCCGGACTCCTAGACCTGGGCGTGGCTAGGACTAAGGATAGGGTATTTATACATCCATTTATAGTACATGTCGACATATTTTTTTAGTTTATTCGTATAACCACTTTTTCACAGTATTTAAAAAAATATATAACATGTAACCTAACAAACCGTTGAGTTATGTCAATTTATTTCGCGTATCATAACGTGTGGGCGGAGTCAACGGAGACGCGGGACACGAAGAACATTCTAGCAATACTTTAAAGCAGTGTGATAATTCGGGAAAATTTGTTGTCCCTTTCTTTCTCATGGTGTACGACGTAAAACCCGGAGAAAGTGATTTATCCCAAATATGTATAGGTTGTTTAAAAGAATTAGCTCTCTCTCCATATATTGTTACTTCAAGGTCTAAACATATTACACATTATTTTACTAGCTGTATTTATCAAGTAGTGTAGAAATGGGTGCTCGTCTATAATGTTTGTTGTTGCTATGCCTTTGTTCACCGGGCGTACCCACGTTTCGACTATTATCTCATACAGCTTTAAATACTTGCACTAGGTATTTTTTCACGTTCTACGTTTTGAGAGCCCTCGAGAATTTTGAAATTCTACATAGTACTCGTACATGTGCGGTAAACACTTACGCTTACAACCACCGCAATGTTTCTTTTTTGCTTATTTTAAAATTATGTTGCTTTATTTTCCAAACGAGTCGTAAATAAAAAGGGTGTACTTAATATCCAACAGAAAATTCATAATTGTCACATTTTTGCTTTTGAAGTTAGTTATTCGGTGCAATATCTTGTTTTTTTTTTATCACAAAATTTAGGATAACGAGCCATGAACACATTTTCTTCGATATAGTATTTCAATCTACCAGTCTGTGTGGGTGGTTTCTTGCTCCGCGCATTCGAAACTTCTTAAGCGCCCAGATGATTCATGGCGTTTGTTTAGAAACCCTCCACGATCTGTCGGTGTGGGTGCGAATAGGGGAACGCGTGCAAGTGTGAGGGCGGGGTGTGCGCTGCACGGCGCTGCTCGCGACTACTAAATACGGAAATGCAAAACTACCGCATAAATTACACCCGCTCACTAATTACTCAAACGTTTTCATACACCAGCAAAGTACGGGCGTAAAAACAGTTCGTAAATCTTGTAATGTGCTCGCCAAGTAGAAGCTGCTGCGATGGTAACAAAAACGGCTGAGCTGTGTGAACACTGAACACCGAACTCCCCGCGGGGGAGAGATGCGCCCGGGCAGCAGGCAGCATGCAGCAGGAATGGCTTGCACCGTGCATTCATGCTGTAATACCACTATACGCTGTTTGAATTATAATTTACTATTCACTTCTCCGATTTGGACCGATATTTGTATACGCATATTACCTCACACCTTATTATACTTACATATAATTACAGTATTTCAAATCGATACAGTTGTATGAAGTTGTAATGAGAAGTAGTATTGACAAACAGTGCTTTTTCACAAATAATAAATTATATATATTTTTAATAAAACCAGTTAGGTAAAGTTGTCTAAAGCCGTAAAATAAGTGAACAGTACATATGATTAGAACTAACTTAAGAAATAAGTCAGTCGGTAAAATATTATTAATTTTTAAAACATAAGTAGTTGTAATACATGTTTATACTACAGCAATTCTTTATTGCGCCTGATTAGGTGTAAACATATAATATAAATACAACTATAACAAAAGATACACATAAAGAAAAATCTATTAAATATATTAAAATAAACTAACTTTTAGTTTGAACACAGTGTTATAACGGTAAAAATCATTTGAACAATACCTATTGCCAAGTGTGAGCAGCCTTTCAATGAACGAATTTCTGAAATAATCATTTGTATACATAGGAACACTGTACCAAGCCGTCTATCGCGTATCACGGGTAGTACTCGCGAGGTAACAAGGCTGGCTAGGTTCAGGGCGTCCAATCTGCCACTAGTCATTTTTTAAAGGTTTTCTAAATTGCTCATCATTAATAAATCGATTAGATTGGCAAGTCCAAGATTGAAAGACAACCTTAAATTAAGAAATCTAAAAAAACTCACGCTGCGCTCTCTTAATTTTATGTTGGTGAGTCTTATAATATGGAGACCAGATTATCGAAGATACTCTAGATTGCTTCTTACCAACCCTCTAAAGAGTAATTAACATAATCCATTACTTTAAAATCTTTCACCGTCTTCAAAAGAAATCCCTAATATTTCATGACCTTATTTGTAATTTCATTTATAGCGCACGAAGGTTAATTTACTGTTAAAAATTATACCAAGGTCCTTAAGTGTCTCTTTTTCGGTAAGCATTTTAAACACTTGTCAATATTGATTAACAGTTCATTGCGAGTGTATTACTCCTGTAGCTTTACAACATTTAATTGCAATGCGTAACAGTTGTTGAAATTAGTAATATTTTTAGAGATTTTAAGATGAACCACAAAAAAATATGTAGATTTAAGATCCTGTAATTTGTCCGTTATTTGTTAGCTGTTTCCGCCGCAGAAACGATAGATACCGGTACATCCGGATATTATTTTGATGTTAATTTCTTAGCTGGTAAAATTTTAGGCCACTTTGAATCCGGAGACTCTACTTTTATTGCTCTCAGTTTTGTCATTCACCTATTTACTAGTTTCCCTTACTTATTATGTAAATTTTAGGTCAAGGTTTATTGTTAACATATCAACCATTGGAGATTATGTAATTGGCAGGTGTTACGTCGTTATTTGTTGTTTCTATCTGAGATAACGATGTACTCTCTGAAATTATATAAATAATCCTACTTTTATCTCTATAACTTTGTTCCTTCATTTCAGCAAGGATTTTTGGCAGACACTTTTTTAAATAGTAGGGGGAGGAGCGCGTTTTTATAAACTGCTAATTATTATTCATCCTCAAAATTACTATTCTTGCAGTCATTTGGGCAATTGTCCTTTATGGAATTGTTGATTTAGGAATGGTTTTATCAATATGTTCTTTAGTGAATTTATTTTTAGGATAACAAGTTTACTGATTAATAATAATAATTATTTTTAAAAAAACTGTTTCAAAAGTGGCCACTGGAACAGCTCCGATTTCTCTGCCTTAGTAAGAACCATTTGACTATCCGTTGTAACTCCTCACTGTGGTGAGGGCAGGTACCTTTGACGAACAACAATGTCATCAAATTCACCGGAATAAGATGAACGTTTTTAATAAAATAGTCATAAATTATTACGAGATGATTGACACAAAAGATAATGCGCAAACTAATATAATGCATGTCTTTTACTATAACTCTTTAAAATTTCTATTTTTAAAGACAAAATTTAACTCGTCTGAACAGCACTTGATTAATGAAGGTGCGAGTGCATGTGATATAAAAGTATTCGCATAATCTTTTGAACATAAATAAGCGTTTAAATTCGTGCATCATAATATTTTTTAATGTGTAAATTTAAATGCAAATTTAAAAAAAACGAGTAAAATTGGCGATTGTTTTCATACAAAAAAAAAAATAATTCTCATATAGTGAAAAAAAAGAAAAAAAATAACATCCATAATTAGAGGCAGTTGAAATTAACAACCCTACGAAATGGGTCTATAAACAAGCCTACGAATTTAATGCACCAAAATGTATGTCAGTGTAATCGTCAAATCATCATGTTGAAACATCCGAAATAAATATTGCCGCCATCGGTATTTGAACTCGGCACCTTCTGCTATCCAGTAAATCTATCTAACAACTGTGCGAACGTATCGTGCTACCCTTCACATCTACTATGTTGCTAATGTACATCTGTTGTTTTTGAAACCATTACCTTCGTTTTTTTGTTTTTGAATATGACCATTATAAATTTTACACTAGAAAGTTTTGATGCAATTGCTCGCCCGTTACCTAAACATAATGCCATCAGTTTGAGGTTGTAGCCTTCCTACAATAACCCTAACGGTTGAAACTAGCACAGCGAGCAGAGAATGCTCGTGCAAGCTGTAAGTTTATTCGTAGACGATTCTGCTTTCATTCTGATTGAAATCTTTTAGTTTTCCGCGGCAGTGAAAGCCCTGCCTGTAACGAGCCCTAATTGAGGCCGTTTCAAACGTTTTCCTTTCTGCGGGGATTACGGGGGCAATGGAAATGTAGGAAAATAGACTAAATTGGAACGAACCGATCCAAGCCGAGAGCCGTACGAGAAGTTACATCGCAGGTTACGAGCCAACCAGCCAACCAGCCAACCAGCCAACCAGCCAACCGGCGAACCAGCCAACAATACATACATGCTAGTAATGACATGAATGAAAGCGATTTCATGTAATTTTTACCTTAACACAAAATAATGATAGCAAATAAATGTCTAGAATGGCACACTGTTTTAAGTACTTTGTTTTTGTATGTTGGTTGGCGCAAATAAGAAACTGTCCAAAGAAGCGAAGCTAGCGGTACACAATGGAGTGCTTATACCAACCCTGATGTATGGCAGTGAGGCATGGAACTGGCAGAGGAAGGATGAAAGTAGACTGAATGCTGTGGAAATGAGATCTTTGAGACGTATGTGCGGTAAAACCATGTACGACCTTATTAAAAATGTAAATATCCGGAAAGAATGCAAGGCTGATGTGAGCGTAATGAATAGGATCAAGAAAGGGACGCTTAGATGGTTTGGGCATGTAGAGCTAATGAACGAAGAAAGGAGTGTGAAAAGAATATATGATGCGAAAGTGAATGGAAGAAGAAGTCGAGGACGCCCAAAAAAGACATGGCACGATCAAGTAAATCAAATACTTGAATCGGGTCATGTGATGAGTCAGAATAACAGAAGAGTATGTATGAGACGATGTACGAATGTAAATTAAGCAAGGAGTGTGTGCCAAGACAGAGCTATATGGCGGTCCGTCCTCTCTGCCTACCCCTACGGGGAAACGGCGTGACGGTTAGTTAGTTAGACAAACGTTTAATACCCGCAGTCTAGTCTATACAGGTATTGTACTTATTGCCCAGTCTATGCAAACGATTAATCTCGGAATTTAATTGTGCGTTGGTTCCGGTATTTTTATACTGGTAAAGTACCCTGAGAAGAACCACTCTACTCGGTACATTAGTTCTATGAGCCTAACAAGTTCAGGGAATCCAACATATTACGTGCAAGTTCATATTTAAAAAAGGTCAACATATCCTTCTTTCTATTGATGTAACCAGACTCATCACTTGCAACAGGGAAGTATACTGGATGTTTCCGCTGGGCCCTGGAATTTGTGGAAGATTCAATGTCTTTAATAATATGAATATATTATTATCTTAAACGAATCAAACAATCACTGGCGACTGCCTACAAGCATTGACCGTATCCGATGTCCAGCGCCCAGCGTCCAGCGTCCAGCGCCCAGTTCCAGCGTCCAATGCGTCCCGCCGCAAAAGCAATCTGGAATGTTTAATTATTTAATTCCTCGCTCGAGGCTGGAAACCACCCCCTCTGACAGATTCGTTAACATTCCTTGCATTTAAATTGTATTAATCCTAGTAGTGGTGCATCGATAGCAGCTGGTACTAATAATTAACATTTGATAAAGTTCTTATAATGTTATTTTAAACTCTAACGGTAAACGCTTTTTTTCTTAAATCGGGGTGGTACCGGTCGCGTCTATTTACCGCAAACGCACATCATAGTGCCAAAGGACCACAAATGTGAAAATATCCTCGTGTTTTATAAGTTATTTGTTGTGTAAAAATACCACATGCCTTTACGTTTATTTAGCAGTTTGTATAAATTTGAAATCAGTGTCAATATTATTATGATTTATTTTATTTATATACAAGTATATAATTTTAACGATATGGTATGATTATGTTTTTGCGTAATCTGCTCGTCTTTAAAGCAAATGTGTGTGTAGAGAAGCGGAGTGTACTTCAAGAAAAAGTAATGTTATAATATAATATTAAGGTAGTACCTAGTAGCGATGAAAAATAATCGTAAAAATATAAAGATCCAAGCTTAGGGGATATATTGAATATTATTTTTTTATTAATCGTTTCTTTTAAAACTTTTTTTTAATAACCTTTGATAGTTCTTTACTATCACATTTTTTCTGATGTCTTCAGGTGAGTTGTTTAAGAATTTTATTCCTTGGTGTGTATAGTGGTGTTGTGCAAATGAGGTGTACCTTTTAGAGTATGAAAACACAAATTTAAGTCTGGCGCATTTTTTTGAAATCAAATAATATTTTTGTTTTTCTGTTAATATTTGTAGTATTGTCCTTGAGGTGATTTTTCACAAAAACGGCGCTATACAAATTATATTATCCAAATATTATTATTATTACTATCGGCTTTTTCTAGTTTTAGTTTAAAATTCTTTAAAAAGCATTTTTTTTCCGTTTTTTGTGTTTTATAAGTTCTTGTACAATTTATGAATTAAATTGACGCATAGAACATTGAAAAAATGATCTTCTTCTCATACATAATGATTTTCTGTTTACTTTTTAAGAACTTGACATATTTGATTTTTCCAGTTAAGATTGTTATATAATCAATAATAGCTCCACAAGATATTTTATTTTATTTATGTAAATAATAGGTTGTATGTTAAGCGCCTTTTTTGTCCCGAATTAAAATTAAAATCTGTACAATGTACATAATCGATAGGACTATTAATAACGATTTGAAAGAAGCTTAAAAACTGCAAACTGTATTTTTCTCAAAACAATGATTTTTTGCATTTGTTTTTAACTGTTGACCACCAGGGGTGAATTTTATATGCATGTGCGTGTAGGTCCTGGCCCTACTTGTACCAAATATTGATCGTTTTGTTTGTGTTTATCTTATACATTTTTTTCATTAAAAAATATGTTTTTTAAATTGTATATATTACTAGTTCTGTTATTTATAGTTATTACCACTCGTGACAGCTATTTCGCCTTACGAAGGGATTGTCAACTGTAATGAAGTTACTGACGAACGACCGATTTATTTTAAATCTAAATGTCCACCAAAAAAAGATTCGAAGTTGATTGACGTTTCCAAAGCCCGCCTTACATTTCCAAATAAATTATTGGATATTATTATTTGAATTATATCACAATGATAATTACCTCGGAAAATTTCTTATTTTAAGTATTTACTGATAAGTTAACGTATTGTGTTGATCAAATTCAGTAATCACTAGAAGTTATCGTAGTAGTAGTATTAGGGTAGCAATTAAGGGGTGGTTTCGTAATTAATTTGAATGTAGTTATTTTTATCCTGTCTTAGGTAAGGCAGGGTTCTCCTCCTGTATGATAATTCTTGCGTTATTTTGTTTTATTCACTCCAAAATCTTTATTTATTCAAGATAATGTATTGAGCCGCGTTTATATATTTCCATTTATTTGTGATGCAGTGGACCGACCTCAGATTGGATAACTTACTCAAATTATATAGAAAATATTTTATATAAATCTAACCAAACCATTTTGTTAGGTTAGGTTAGGTTGACCTGTTGAAGTCTCCCCAACCTTCTTTACTTTGTCCTACTCTTACCCGCGACACACAGGGTTCCAGCACGTATTACTGGATTTAAGAAATTGCACTCCAATTGTGTGGTCCTCGAATTTGAAAAAAAACCTCACGATCGACAAAGGGAACCTTAAAAAGAAAAAAATAATGATGCCACAGTAGAAAACTTATGTTGCTAATGAAATTAGACAGCAAAAAAACCAAGACAATGTTTTTTATGTTAATTACTGGCCTGAGAATTTCCCGGAGTCGAAGGATTGTTGTATCTTAATTTGCGGAACGTTCCTACCCTTCATTGGGTAACGATCTCAGTGAGTAATCCGAATTGCATCCCTTTGAGCAAAAATGATTTGCAGGAACGGAATAATAATTGCGCTTGGAATGCGCAGTATGTTCAGGCATTAGCACGGGTGTCATGGCAGGGCGGTTGTAGAGGGTGGCGGAGGGGAAGGGGGAGTGGGAAAGGCATGAAAATGGGAAGGAACGAGAAGGAGAGGGAGAGGGAGGCTGCGGCTCGGCATGCTCCTCACGGATGCGGAATGTGCCCCGGTTATTATATTCAATTCTGGTTATCCCCGAGTGCCTTCCAATATTCTCCTGCATACTTTGTGTTCTGCGAAGACATTTGGGAATTCCACTGGAAATTCGATTCCATTTATCCACTGAAATTAATAACATTATTAACGGCACTGTAGCGTGCATTTCGGTCGCTCGACCAAATCAAGTCTCAGCGATAAGCGGCGAAAGTTCCAACTAATTACAATATTCAAATTTGTTTAAGTACTTTGAAGAAATCTACGATTATTATTTTTTTAATTGTGGTAATTTTTATTCGCGGTTTCGGGTAATTTTTTAAGGCTTATCCAATTTGCCATCTTTTTGGCACATTTTTTAATTTTCATCAACGAATCAAATTTGAATCAGTCCTGGCTCATTCTTAATTGCTATCTCTTCGTGGCGAGTGCGCGGGTGACACAGCTTCCCGATCATCCATGGACCATAAGTTTACCAATACTAATTCTATCTCTCCCCCTCCCCTCCGCACCAGCCCCCCGAGGCTGATTACAGATCGCTCGCTTTGCGGGGCGGTCTCGTTAGTGGAACGCGTCTCGAATCGTAGTCGTTACTGCTTTCTGTTTTGAATCTACGAGTTGATGCTTTTAGATCCTGCTAGACTTCTCTCCTCTCTCATTTGTAGTGATCAACTTGAAAAAGTAGTCGGTACGAGTATTAACTAGTTGTAAACGGCCTTAACTATAAATTTCAATTGCGACAACAGGAATGACAGGATACCTGGCGATGAACTTAAACGCAGGAATGAAGTGCGTGAGAATCTTTCTAGATTTACAGAAATCGTTTGACTCAATATCACATAGAATCGGAGAAAACTAAAAATGATGGATGTAAGAGATATCCGTATCTCACTCGCGTGGCTTGATTATCTTTTTGCTACGAATCGCCGAGGTAAACCTAACACAACAATTCAAATAAAAGTCCATATAAATGACACGTGTTGCAGTCCAGGAATGGAGCACTCATGTGCATGCTAAAACCTTGAAAAGGTGAAATTGGAAAAATATCTAGAAATTATGATAGATGACTCTTTGCTGGAGAAAACACATTTGAAAAACGGCCGGCTTACAAGAAATTTAGTTTGCAAAAATAAAAATATTATATTAGCTAGAAATTTACGCAACATTGTTTGACAAAAAACATTGAAATCGTTAACCACGCATTGTTCCAATTAATTATTAGGTATAGCATACTAAGCTGGGGCAAATCAGCCAAAACACCCTTAGATCCGTTAGCTAAAGCTTAAAAAGCTGTAGTAAGTAAAGTGTTAAATAAAAAATAACTCCACGTGACCCCTACGACACACCTATTCTAGGAAACACAAATCATTACATATTAGTCATATTTATACATGTATATGTGATAATCTACTGTACGAACTCTAACCTACAAAATCTTGTAGATCACAACCACATTAAACGATTCATAATTTAACCAGGGGTGATAGTATAAAAAATAAATACTTCCTTTAGACAACGATCCCATACATTGCTAGCTCCTGAGCCATATTATGGATTGAATGAGCAATGCAGATATGAAAAAAAACCCTCTTAAAAAACATTACAACATGATGGATGTTATCGGAAAGCTTCCCCGATGAAATCATTATCTGACTGAAAAAAAACAACCCGAACTGTTGCTTAACCCTTAACACCGAAATGGCGTGAACCAGTTGCTGCGGAACTCGCGTGAAATATGACCCTTCCTACCTCCTTCTCTTCCTAACACCGGGCAATCCTGGCTCTCATCATCTCCCCTGCAACCAATAGCTCAAAAAGCTCGTCGTAGTAGCAGCGGATACTTGAGATGTCCGAAAGTTCCCAAAAAGCCGAAGGGCCACATTTAAACTGTCCCTGCCACTCTCCCGCCCTCCCTCGCCGCCCGAATCTCGCACAGGATTACAGTTCTATCTATTGTGCACTTTCCCATTTTCCATTTCCGTCACGCCGATTATTTTTTACTTTCGTTGAGCCGGGTAGTCATTAACGAGCTGTAACTGAGGTTCAAGTGAAGACGCGATGCTTACGAGCACGGTAACCGTAACGGCGAGCCGCTGTATTCGCAGAATTCGTTTCGAGCTTCAGCAGCGAATTAAAGACGGAAAGAAGTAAATGGCTCGCAGCGACCTCCTGTTGGACGTCCGCGAGCGGCCAGCGAGCACCCTTTGACCCGCGCCAAAAACCGACGGGCGTCGGCTCCCTGCGAGTGCGGCACGTGGCTCGCGGCAGGCTCGCGAACCCCGTCCACACTATGATTTTTGGTAACAGTAACGCGTTACGGTTACAGCTCGCTAGTGAGTAGCCGGCTCTGAAATGTAAACACGTATGATACACAGAAGAAATGCTGTTAGAATTTTCATGTGAGCCTTTTTTATAGTTTTGCCCAGATTTCGAAAAAAGGAATCTTCTCATACGTAGGTGAGACGTGTTAAGTACAATCGATTCGATAGCGATTCTCGGCTTAAGAATCGGTGATAAGAATCCATCAACGTATACTACGTTAGGTGTTGTAGCGTTTGTGCTTCTCGAGATTATCGCTACAGCGGAATCCAATCTCATTTACGTTACGTCACGTACTCTAGAGATAATCAAGTCCCATAACTTTGTATCTACGAATCTGCATAGTATGTTCCTTTATTTGAAATATGAAAGAGGAGTCGTTAAAACGAACAAACGATTCGTTTGAAGTATGTCGACCAGATGTATCATAACCTCAAACAATGACAGTCACCTCGCCCCCAGCCTCACCGCCCGCACCGCTGGCAGCCTTCGCGACACCCGGACAAAGCTTTATTGCACTTTGAGGAAATCTCCACAGGCGATGAGGAAAGTAGCGTTATAAAGGAAATTTCCATTTATATGAATAAAGTAATAGGCGGTAACACCCTTAGAACTTACCACTACTGCGCCTCCTCCCTCTATTATATAAGAGATTTTCTCCAACGAAGCCAGCATTAGTTTCATCATCCCCAAAATGAAGCGATACCTCCGTGAAACCGGTTCCCGTTTTCAAGCATTCCGAAATTAAAAATCAATGTAAAATTTTTTCACCGATTAATCATTGTGATAAAAAGCACTGCTTATAAAAGAACGATTTGGATTGAAATTTGTACGAATAACTGGACAATATTTGATTTTCTTCTTCCAATAATAATAATATTTGAATAATTTATGTAGCGCCGTTTTTGTAAAAAAAATCGCAGCAAGGGTGCTGCCTACCATCATGTGAAATGTGAAATAATGGGGGACATAGCTAGCAGAGGATTGAACCTGACGCTTTGGACTGCTCGACCTACTAAGCGGTCTTATTTAAATTTGTCAATCTTCGTTTTATATGGTTTTAATTTGTATTGTTGTTTTCTTATTAGAAAATTTCTTTAATATTTTATGAAACAAAAGATTTACTTGAACGATATTTGAAATTTGTTTTTTTCTTCTTAATGTGTTCTGCTGAACTTGAAGGAACCAAAAACGTTTAATTTAACGACCTCTAATGTAATTTTGCCAAAACTCCATCGTAAATGGGTCGTTTTAGCCAAGTTTCCAGGATTTCGTTTTGTCTAAAGTGCTTAGAAGTTGTTGTTATTCACATTCATTATAATTAGACACTAAATAGTCAGTCGGCAGTGAATTTTATGTATTTATTTCCGTATTAGTAGGGTCTTTGTTGTACACCACTTTCTAACTTTGGTGATTTTTGAATTATAATAGTATTCCATGTTTGTGTAACATACCTACTAGTCCCCGAACTTTTGTCAAACGTGTGTTTAGTCTCCATCAAGTGATGAACTAATTCTGAAAAAGTATTAACTATTTAGAAATTTTATTTGCTCCTCGACTAACAATGCCACTACTGTGCGTTTTATCAATATAGGAAATTAAAATAATTATTATTGCATTTAGGTTTGTGGATAGATTTCCTAGTTGCTTTCCGTAGAGTGATTATTATAATTCCCATCTCAAGTTCAGCAGCGCTGTTCACATTAGACTCGGAGGAAACTTACCCTAGCGAATGCAACATACAACTGCGATACAGTAAATACACACAAGACTAGACCAGAGTACAGGGTGGCCCACTGAATCCTATACGCTTCGCGGAGTTTTTTCGCGATCGTTTTAAAGTGTTATTATCCTACACCCGGTTTGAGGATCGAAGATAAATGGCAGATTTCCCATGAAAGTGAGATGTCTGTACTGCTGGAGGCTGTGCGGTAGAGCTTTCATTAGAATCCATCGCCAGCGATAGAGAGGTTTACTCGAGAATATCGTTACGACATGACACGACGGATGTTGCATTAAACTCGAATGCCTGCTCTACACTCTCGGCGAGACTTCAGGTGCGAGGGAGCCCGAGTGCTACCTCTTCACTCTCGTGCACCTGTTTTTTTTTTTTAATTTTATTAAATGGTGTCTTGGGGAAGTAATAGAAGAAATGATGATGGAACATTATGCGGGAATAGTTTCCTTTGCGAGGACCCGTCCGTGCGAATAGGGGGGTTGGCGGGCGGATTGGTGAGGGGGCGAGGGGGGGTTCCATTAGGATATTGCTCCAGAGCATAAAACATCAGCGGCCGCGTTCACGGCGCCATGATCTCCCGCCACTCTGCTCAATGCAGAAGGCAAATGATTTTTTTTTTATTTCAGAGCTAACCCGCAGACCCCGCATCAGTGCTGGCTCCGTTACTGAAAGTTCCTATCTTTGATGACATGTGTTTGTAAGCTAACCGGTCACCCTTTTCCAGAGATTCATCTCCATGATCTTGTCATTTAATATATGGTCATTATGGACTGGTTGCATGAATAAGTTGGATTTACAAAGCCTAGATTTGTTTGACTCCAAAGTTGTGATAAAACAGAGCCGTGGCTTTGGTGGCTTGCTTAATAAATTATACTATTTTATTCATTGAAATTAACTTTAATATTTTCGTTTTATACATGAATTGATTTTAACTTTTCGCTATAAATTATAAATACACTTTGTATATTTTGGGTTTTCAATGCATTGTACAGATTTTCTCTTTTCACGTTTTGATTTTTAATATGTTTTTTTTATGCGTGAAACGTCTCCCAAAATATTACCCACACATAGACAGCACATTTGTGAGCTCTTTTTGCTGTATATTTTTAATTTATATTTGTAAAACAATTATACAACTCTTTGTTAATTACTGTGGTAGAAACCAACGTTTAAAAAATTTAATATACATATTTTTTCATACCTTAATTTTTGTTTTCGGGCATTTTTATTTTATTTCATTTCTTTAAAAACGAATCAACCGTTTGTTTCGTAGAATATATTCAATTAGTAAATTGCCTGAAAAGGAGATTAAACATTGCGTTTGCACATTAAATTAAACTATTTTTAGGTTCAGAAAAAATTGTCCAATTGATTTTTAATGTATGATGTCGGTATCGTTTTGTTGCGATCAAATTGAATGAATTTGATAAGAAAAATGAACTGCGATTTGAAATATAATTTAGTTTATGGCAAAGCAGTTAAAGTCTATTCTAATCAACCCCTGAAAAGTTACGATTACCCTCGTCGTCTTTTTCTATAAAATCGTCGTTGACTCTTATTTTTCCAATCAACAAAAGGCGTTTTTTTTTTTAATTTAATACATTTAGTATACAAGGAAATGTGGAAATGATGATATCGGCTGGAGCGTTATTCTTTCATTTAATTGAATGAGTAAATGAATAACACTATCAACGCTATCCGCACGAAGGCAAGAAATTAATTAAGTAGCGAGGATATCTCACAACTCATTTATCTCTAAGGCTTCTGTCATACTGGATCTTCCCGTAGCCGGCTGATTAATGGTGTTGATATCGGGAGGGGGATATTCTATATAAAAAGTGGGATTATATTTTGTTTCAGTGAGGTCTCACGTAATTCCCGATAAATCCTTAATATCGTGTAAACGCCGGCTAATGAAAGACAGAGATCTTTAATCAAGCTGTCAGGTGGGAGCTTTTTTATCTCGGAAACCTTCTTTCGCACACTTCAGGGCCGATGTTGTATTGAAATGAATTTCATTAATCTACTCTCTTTGGGTCATCATTTTAAAAGTTGAACCGAGAGTGGTTATATTTTTATTGGTGAAAAGGGATGTTTTGAATTTCTCTTCTTCGTAAATTCAATGGATACAGCTGTAACGTAATTATCAACCGTATTTATAATGTAGCTTTATTTTTTAAATGTAGATAAAACAATTATTCACGTACAGATAAATTAAAACATGTTGGATCGACTGAATCATGACGTAGCCCTATCCCAATTATGAAGAACTTGTAGGAACTATGATAAAAAATATCAGCACGCACGTGGGGCCGGGCGTCACGCTCGGTTAATTGAAAAATAATTATGCGTAGCGCTTGGCCACAAATAGCAATACTCGAAACTCCACTAGGATTGTGTCATTGTTTCCCACTGAGTGGGAAACGATTCGCTACCGCACACCCGTGCAGTTCTCTTCACCACCAACCAACCCCACCATACTCGTGTGTACACGCGCCTCCTCGGCGGACCTCGGTGCATTGACCAAATTATTTTGCTTCTATGGAAACTGGCCATTTTTATAGTTCGCAGTATTTATCTAAAGTGAGAGAGATAATCCGCGGCTGCTGGGCGCTGCACAGGGGAGTATTTGTCTCCGATATTTGGACAAAATAATTTAGTTGGTTTTACGAAGAAAAATGAAACAACAAAATACAATTATACAAACTAGGATTTTTTTTTAACTCAGCATTACATTACATAGGTACCTTCTGCATTCGCGTGCCTAAAAAATATTTTTTAGAAAGCACTGAACACTCTAAAAGCAAAATTAATTGCAAACGAGAGGCAGGGGACGAGGGGCAGAGCGGGCGTTTTAAAAATGACCTTTATGTTACGCGTTTGTTGTCGAACTACCAAAATACAAATGTTTTTTTGAAGTAAAGTCCAAACAAATTATTTAAATAAAAAGCGTCAAAACATATAAATCGTGTACAATCGCCGTGTAAATATTTCAAATAAATGTGTTTACAATATGTATGGTTCAGGCACAATTTAAGGGTTACAAATTATTTAGCTACAAACAACATCGTGTATTGACCTTTGTCAACTGAAATTTAATGCATACAAAAATACTACATTTATAATAACTAGCATAAAAAAAACCGCTTTCGCGTCGTTTAGTCGCGACACACACATCAAAAGGAACATAGTGAGTAAATCGTGAAGGACCGCAATCGGAAGAAAATTTCAAACTTTTGTATGAATGAGCAATTTTCCCATCGAACGTGGCAGAAGACGGCTTACGGTATTGATACTATCATATATGGCTTACTTCTAACAAAGGAAGATGTTGAATAATATTGGAGGCAAATGCCAATACAAAGCAGTTCTACGTTTTTACTTGATTTCGTTTGAATGATTTAATTTTAATTCATATTTTAACTAAGATTTTTTTTAAATCATCAGGCTTTATGAAATAAGTTTTTAAATGAATTTATTCAATTTTAAAATATGTCAATGCTGTGATGTTTACTTATTCCTTTTTTTAATCTTGACCTTATAACTAACTAACTAACCATCACGCCGTTTCGCCGCAGGGGTAGGCAGAGAGGACGGACCGCCATACAACTCTGTCTTGGCACACACTTATTGCTTCATTTACATTCATACATCGTCTCATACATACTCTTCTGTTATTCTGACTCTTCACATGACCCGATTCAATTATTTGATTTACTTGATCGTGCCATGTCTTTCTCGGGCGTCCTCGACTTCTTCTTCCATTCATTTTCGAATCATATATTCTTTTCACCTCCTTTCTTCGTTCATTCGCTCTACATGCCCAAACCATCTAAGCGTCCCTTTCTTGATCCTATCCATTACGCTCATATCAGCCTTGCATTCTTTCCGGATATCCACATTTGTAATACGGTCATACATGGTTTTACCGCACATCCGTCTCAAAGATCTCATTTCCACAGCATTCAGTCTACTTTCATTCTTCCTCTGCCAGTTCCATGCCTCACTGCCATACATCAGGATTGGTATAAGCACTCCATTGTGGACTGCTAGCTTCGCTTCTTTGGACAATTTCTTATTTGCCCCAACAGCGTTCAGTCCTCCATTAATGGAGTTTCCTGCATTCACCCTTCTTTCAATATCCTTATCAGCCTTGACCTTATTGGTATAAAATTTTAATATCATGTACATCTGGGCTTAATATAAACATAAATCAATTAATATTCTTATTTTATGTGAGCGTTCAATATATCTAAAGTCAAAGAGGATTCCGAGATTATGAATTAATGTAGTTTTTTTCCGTATTCTGCATACAGTGCGAGAAATCAAGTTTTGATTAAGAGTGAAAGAAATTGCGTTGCACTTGCCAATACCATATCTCAATTTTCTTCGTTATGGTTTTTAAAAAGGGTTATGTTTTCAACTTTTGTCCAATTTGGTTCATCAGGATACTTCTGTGTGCGCTGGAGGCTGGAGGTTGTCCTCCGACAGCGACACGTCCGACACTAACCGTAATGGACTGGCGCGCTGCACTTTTTAATAAAGCTAATGGCCGGCGGTTACTTGGCAAAATGGTTAGTTGGTACTTCGGTACTGATGGCGACTATAGTGGCGCTACTCTTAGATGGATATGAAGGCTACGCGCTCCACTGAGGGTTATCGGGGTCTGGGAGGCCAGCTCAGTTGTACCCCCATCGCGTGATTCGGCTCTGTGATATCTCCGGTATTGAATTAGTTCTATAATTGCCATCTCTCGTTTTGTCGATAGTTAGAATAATATCAGAAAAAACGCTGTTGTCGAAGGCAATAATATTAAGTCAATAATCTCGTCAGCGCTTTGAAGCTGCAGACACGTATTTACATAAGCTCTTAGTTTTTATACAAAAGGAGGGGTAGTTTTTGTACTAGGTTTCCTAAAGTTTGCACTAGTAAGGGAATCGACTAAATTGTTGTATTTTTTTATATTTAAATAGTTGTACAGTGCTAATATCAATTAGTACTGTATCAAAATATATCTAACTGTTAGTAATAACAGCTAGATGCCGCCAACGTCTAACGCTTTTGACGAAAATTTGCGCTAACAGTTAGATATTAATATTAAAAATATTAGTACCTACATACGAATATTATTCGACGCAATAAAATCTCTATACTAGCTATTGTATTAGCGTTAGCGCCAAGTAAACAAAAAGGAGTTAGAGTTTATGCTTCGTAAGCGACATTATGTGTGTCTTTTTATACTTTCTTACTAAACGTTTTTGTGGAATATCCTATCCGAAATGCGCGATACGTGGCTCCAAGAGTCAAGCGAATAAAATAATGGCTAGGTAAAAAACGACGGCACCTAAAATGTAACTGTTATGTTAAATAATTCTCCGAATGTCACCAAAATATCTAACAGGTAGATATTTTATAACGACGCATCGCATTGTCATGTACCTATTATTTTAGTCTTGAAAAAAGGTGTAAAGAGTGTGTGCGTCGTGCACAATATAGTATATAATATGTATAGTAGTTTGGAATAATCTTTTGGTTATACTTCTTCTTACTAAACATCTTTGTGGACTTTCCTATCCGAAACGGCCGATACTTAGCGCCTAGAATCAAGCGACGAAAATAATGACAATTATATATAAAAACATATAGTAAAACATATCTAACATATAGTAAAACATATCTAACAGCTAGATATATTATAACGACAATGTCTTTTCATCGAGCTGTTATTTTTCAACAAGGGATTATTATTTTTAAAACCAATAGGCTCGTTATTCATTATTTTTGCTAGTTGGTTTTATGTCAATCTCTTACTCGTTTAGTTTGGCGCGTTTTCACTCGTCGCGCGTGCTTTCGATGTGTTTTTGTGAATTGAAGAATACGATTAATGGTGTAGTTGTCTAATGTTTATGTTTTGTTTCACGGCCAAAGTGCAAATACCTAGTAAGCAAGTAAATTGAGTTTTAGTAGACAATACGACGCAATATATTATTTTACTTTTTTACTATTGCATTATTAGCTCATATAATTCAACGTCTAGACTTAATAATAATAATAAATGGATAAATTTTATGGCGCCGTTTTCGTGGGAAAATCACCTCAAGGACGCTTTGTGTACTTATATGTAATTTAGAAAATATAGTATATTGGTTGTTTACCAAAAAATAGTCAACGTCGGCGTTATTTTCAACGGTTATATTTAACAGTTAACAATCGCCAACGATAACGGCGTTGGCGTTTTTTCGAATTATAGTTAACGCCCAGTACTAATATCAATAGTTATGACCATTTCAAATCAAAGTTTTATTTAAAAAAACGTGTGTACATTTAACAGACATAGTGAGTGACCAGTGAAGTGTGGGGATGGTAAACATTTCACAGATGCATGCCACATGTTTATCTGACGGGATGGAACGATGTCCGCAAGAAAGGTTACTTTTATGTTTTGTATAATCTTCGAAATGGGCTGTGAGGGTCATAAATCATGCTAAAATACACTTTGAACGAATAGCATGCTTTGCGACCCTTACTAGTAATAAACAATAAAAGTGATAATGACAATATCGATCGTGTACTACTTCCCCGACGCAATGCAAGAAAACGAAGGTGTAGGGCTGGAAGGAAGGTCAAGCTAGCCAAAAACCTGCGGCTAGCACAAATCAGGAATGTTCGTTCCCCTAAATGTTTGTCCGTTGCTGCCTGGAATGCTAGATCTATAGCGAATAAGCATGATGACATTGTGGATTTTATGAGTGCGAAGGGTCTTCATATTTTGGCGTTATCTGAGACATGGCACGAAAACGGAGAATCCCAGTCAATAAAAAATCTACGATCCAGCGGTTTCTCCGTATATGAAGCGGCGAGGCCAATCACATCAGACACAAGCAACATCCATTTCACAAATCATGGAGGAGTTGCAATTGTAGCGCAAAAGGGTCTTCGCTTGGACACTATAGGGATTCGTCAGGTGTACAAAACTTTCGAGTTTGTCGATTGCAAGGCTTCAGCCAATGGTGCATCCCTCGTGATAACCTCCATCTACCGCCCTGGGTCGTGCGCACCGAATGTAATTTTTTTCTGTGAATTTAGATCTCTCCTAGAATGTATCTCCAACTACAACTGTGAAATTATAATTCTGGGAGACATCAATATTCACTTGGAAAGGAAGACAGATCCCCTTTCAATAAAATTTACTAAAATTCTAGGTGATTTCGGTTGCGAGCAGTGGGTGAACTCTGCTACTCACGACGCAGGCGGTACACTGGACATCGTCATCTCACGAGTTGGTTTTCCCCCGATTAGCACAGACGTTATTGATATTGGACTCTCGGATCATCGCCTCCTCACTTCCGTGTTCGCTTTTAATCCTCCAAAATTGGAGTTCAGATGCATTGAATCTAGAAATTGGAGAATATTCGATCTTGAGGCATTTTGCGTGGAACTAAAGGCATCGCGTCTCTGTAATAAGGAAAATTTAGGCGAAATTCAGTTAGACGACCTTGTGAGACTTTATAACACAACGCTACTGTCAATGGTTAAAAAACATGCTCCTTCTACGGAGAAGATCTGCCGCATTAGGAAATGCAGCAAATGGTTCGATGCCGAATGTCTCGCGAAGAAGAGGGAAATGCGCAAACTAGAGCGAACATATAGGAAGAAGCCGACAAGTATTAATCGTCAATTATGGATTGCCCAGCAAAAAATATATAGAGACGAAGTTTCTGAAAAAAAGTCCAACTTTTGGTGTGACCAAATTGATGAACAGAAGGACCCGCGAAAGCTGTGGCAGCACTTGAAAACCTTGTGTGGAGATACTAGTATTCCGACTGATTCCTCTCTTCAAGCGACATCTCTAGCAGCCTTCTTTAGCAGCAAAGTGCAAAACATCAGAGCCCTTAGTGGAGCAGGGTCACCTTCCATAACGGCACCAAGGCCACTGTTCGATCCAGAAACTGCGATTCAGTTTTGGAAAGACGTGAGTGAATTTAAGTGGACTGTAAAACGATGAAATACTTGGTGGATGATTGATCTTATTTGGGAAGAGTAGATTTTAAGCCAGTTTGCTCACCTGTTTCCGTGTCTGCGAAAGGGGCCGACCAATCTGCCCGAGCGATGAAAGTTGAGTGGGGCGAGTCCAACGTTGGCGATCCGGAAGACCCGATCTCGTGTTTCGTTGCCGGGAGTGGGGGTCATTGTTACAGGCTGTTCAATACATTTTTATCCAGCCATACAAATAGTGCGTGGCAGTAGAACAAACTGGCAAGGAATGAGGTAGGAACTGGACAGAAAGCATCAGGTTAGGACCTATCAAATTGTTGATTTTAGGATCAATTGTCTGAATAGTTTACTACATTTTCAAACATTACGGTGGGGGATATAACACGGGCTGTAATATCTTGCCCGAATAAGCAATATGCTCAAGATCCTCTGCCAACATGGCTTTTTAAAAAGTATCTTCCAGATTTGGCGCCTGTGATTACCATCATTGTCCAGAAGTCACTAAAAAATTCACTTGTACCGGGCATACTTAAAAAGTCACTAATAACTCCTATCTTAAAAATACAAAATGTTGATGCTGACAATGCGGATAACTACAGGCCTATATCCAACTTACCGTTTCTAGCGAAATTGTTAGAAAAAATCGTTGCTAAGCAATTGGTGGCGTATTTGAACTCTGCTGGTTTGTTTGCGAAAAATCAATCGGTATATAGTCAGTTTCATTTAACGGAGACTGTCCTTTTGCGGATCGTTTCAGATCTGATTGTTGGTAAGGAAACCGGTAAATTGGGGTTGGTGTCTATCCTTGACATGAGTGCGGCTTTCGATACGGTGGCTCACAGCATCCTTCTACTTGATACCGAATTTGGCGTTCGGAGTGAGGTACTCCAATGGATGAAATCTTACCTGTCTGGACGAGTAGGCTCAGTAACTTTCAATAAATTTACTTCACCTGAAACTCCAATTGAATTTGGAGTTCCCCAAGGTTCCGTCTTAGGTCCGACTCTCTTCATTCTGTATACGAATCGTCTTGAACACCTCATTCACTTGGTTGGATTTGAATCACAAAGCTATGCAGACGATCGTATAATTTTCAAGTTTTGCTCTCCGGATGAAAAAGACATTCTAAAAAATGAGGTAGTTGACTTTATTGATACAGTTTCAAGTTGGATGTCTGTAAATAAACTCAAACTTAACCCGACCAAAACATAATTTATCTGGATAGTTTCTCTCGGAAGGCAGGCCCTTCTTGACTCCAGTCCGATACAAATACAGGGTACCGATATCATTCCTTCCAAATATATCAAATTTCTTGGTTTCATTATTGACAATTGTCTATCTCTTGAGTCGCAAATCTCAAAGGCTGTGAGTTCTGGATGTTTTCATCTAAGGCAGATTAAATCAATCAGAAGATGCCTACCTTCTGATGCGGCTAAATCACTTATAAATTCCTTTGTCGTCTCACGTATGGACTATTGTAATAGTGTATATGCTGGCCTCTCTCAGAAACAATTCAACAGGATACAGTCCGTCTTCAATGCAGCGGCGAGAATGATATATAGTGAGTCAAAATATTGTCACATTACTCCACTTCTGAATCGCCTTCATTGGCTTCGATGCCCTGAAAGAATAGAGTTTAAGATTTACTTACGATATTTAAAGCACTGCAGGGAATGGCACCAGCTTATATATCGGAACTGTGTGTCCGACAAGCCTTAAATAGTAGACAACTTACTTTAAGGTCAGCAGACGTAGATATTGCTGTTCGATTAATTGAACCATCTCGATCAAATAAACCTGTTTACTACGATCGCGCTTTTGGTGTATCTGGTCCAGTTATCTGGAATAAGCTTCCCACAAAACTCGCCAACATACAGAACCTAGCAGAGTTCAAACGAGTCTTAAAAACCAATTTATTTAAATATCCCACATACAAAACGTAACTTATTAAAATTTAATTTCTTTGAAAACGTCCCTTATTTGCTTTGTTTCGGTTATCTCCTTTCTTCTATCATTATAACTCAATGTCCTCACTATCTACTGAAAACCATATACTCATTGTCATGAAATATTTATTTTCTTTTGTTACTTGCTATATTTACACTGTTTGCATTTTTAGAATCCTTTACTTACAATGCTTGAATATTAAAGTTTTAAGTGCCAACATATTAACTGTCCTCAATCATATTTCCTTTTCTTTGATTTGACAAATGTGTTAATATGAATTAATTAGTTTAATTTATTTATAGTTTTTGTGTTTAATTTGTAGAACTCCATTTTAATTTTTATATAATTCAATTGAATTAAATTTAATATTATTATTATTGAGTTCTGCTATTTTAAGTTTTTTTATTTTAGTTTTTAGTGACAGCTGTTTCGGCGTTTAAGGCCATTGTCAAACTGTGGTTAGGCCACATGGAAACGACTTATTTATACGATTTTGGTTTCTTATGTGATTACTAATTACGGTAAAAACCAAATTGATAATTACTGTATAAACCTAATTGTCTTGGATTATTCTGTGAGGTACTTAACTTAACAATCTTTTTTTTAAATTTGCATGTTTGGAATTTTTCGGTCCAATATCCTTAAAAATAGCGAAAGAAATTAAAAAATGTGGTTTAAATATAGCTTTTCGAACTAATAATAATATCGGAACTAACCTAAAAAACTCTAAAAGTAGAATACCTAATAACGAATAGACAATTAGGTTTATACAGTAATTATCAATTTGGTTTTTACCGTAATTAGTAATCACATAAGAAACCAAAATCGTATAAATAAGTCGTTTCCATGTGGCCTAACCACAGTTTGACAATGGCCTTAAACGCCGAAACAGCTGTCACTAAAAACTAAAATAAAAAACTTAAAATAGCAGAACTCAATAATAATAATATTAAATTTAATTCAATTGAATTATATAAAAATTAAAATGGAGTTCTACAAATTAAACACAAAAACTAGTAATAAATTTTGAGAATTGTTGTTTTGTTTCGAACGATACTGGAACTATGGTATATGCAAAAGCATTCGTTTACAACGAACAAGACAAACAAGAGGCGACTGATGTATTAATTAACGCGATTGTACTATCCGTACGCATGGTACTACTTTTCTCAATAAAACTGAAAAGAAGCTCATGAAAAACGGTATTTTTCCGTAATATCTACATAGCAGATTTATCGTGTGACCTGATAAAGCATTATATCATTTTCGACGCCACGAGGTCAATCTTATCTTTCGTATTTGAAAGCTCAAAACGAATGATAGATTTGTTAAGTTTTTCAATTCTCATTCAGCATCGGGCAATGAGTTTTAAACCATTTTCTTTTCCGCCGTTTGTTTTCGACGTCCACGAAATCAAATAAATGCAAATGAAGCGTTTCCTTTTTTGGGAGTGGAGTTTAAATTAGCCGGGGATGAGTTGGCGAGTTTTTCTCCAGTGACGGCACGAACAGTTTCCCATTTCACTGTCTGCGTACTAATTATAGCCCGAATGGCATCCTGCGAACTGCGAACTCGGACGACCCGCGACCTACCCACCCCCAACGCACCAACTACCCAACCTCCCCCTACCCGCCACCCTTTAGACTAGCCCTCCCCACCCCACCTTCGTGAAATACGTGAGTAAGAAAGTCAAACTAAATCGTCATTACCAGTTCGCGGTATCAGCGTGCTCTTTAAAAGAAACTTCCAATAAAATTCTAACTCGAACTCAAACAAAAAACCGTAAAGTGTTCCTTCAAAATTAGAGCTGGGGCGGAGCAAATAGTATAAATGAAAGTACGTATTTTCGGATTGCGGTGTCTGAATCGAAATGTATTGAAAAATTGGTTATTCGACGGGCTGACAACACGGGGAAGTTTTTCTCTCGGAAAGTTTCACCTCTCCCGAGCGGGAGACGCAGTTGCTCCCCCCACCCTTCTCTCCCACTCCCCAGGATAAGGCGAGAGATTTTTCCATAAGATTTGTTGTCACGCCAGACCTCCTTAATGTGCACTCTTCTCGGGTAGCGCGGGGAAAGTTTGGCCATTACTTACAACTCTGCGCCACCGATTGTTCTGACGCCACCCTGTATCTGATTTACTTCCTGCGCCAATGGAAACGCTTCCGTCTGATAGTTATCTGCGATCTTAACTAAAAAACGCCACTTAAATGATTTATGCACACTTTGATTTCGTATCTCTTTTCTATTGCAACGTACCACCCACACTACCGCCCGTAAATGGTCACAATTATTTCAAACTTCATTGTTAAGTCGTAACTCTTTTGAACTCTTGTTGAAATTTAACGACTGGAAGAAATCAACGTGATTCAAGGCATTTCTCTGATAAGAGGATGGTCCCTATGAATGGAATCTATTATATTGTTTTATTAGATGCTTCCTCTGCATACACGGTAGAAGTGAAAAATTCGGAATTGTAATTTTTGATCTTACAAAAAAAAGTCGTATTCCGGCTATATTTTAGTATATTCAATTTTGATTACGCCACTGTACTTTTAACTAGCTTTGTCATGTTTGACGTATGTGTCTATACTCAACTCTTAATTCGCTGATGCGAAATGCGATACGACTCGCGTAACCGCCGAGTGGTATGCTAACGTCTGTAATCTCGTATCGGCTGCGGCATTCTGCAGTGCGCACGGCGCCAGTAGTTGGTCTGACGCACATGTCAGGTTTTTTGTCTTATCAATGCGCACGTCATGTAGAAATTACTTCAGCACGAATTCTGCAGCCAGCAGAGATTGAAGACGATATTGTATCCATCCACTTACTTATTGATTCAAGACTTAAGAGACGTGGATTTTTTTAGGACATCCTTTGCGATTTTGAGAGCAAATCTATATTTTTTAAAAGTTAAACTTTAGTTTTTTAAGGACATCTGAATGAGTGATTAATCGTTTGACGAACTTGCCGTAAGCATTACTGACAAGATTAAGTCTCAATATTCATACACGAAAATCAAAACCTTAATTAGAAATACTAACAATAACATGGATGATTTATAAAGCGTCATTTTTGGACAATATCATTATTATATTTGTAAAACTGAAAACTGTTGCTTAAATTACGATACAAATACGAAATGCTCCACTTAAATTTAAATATGCAATGAGAAATGACTAAAACCTATAGCTAAATTACCTTTATAAAGCTTTAAAACTCTACTTAATAATACGAAATTATCGGTAATTATTGATATTTACAAATTTCGTTATTTACACAAAACCGTCCGCGCGACATAATATTATATGTTAAATCAATTAGTCTTCAACTTGAAAATTATATGTATTTTCTCACTATACAATAGATAAATTAAATTAAATTGATACTTGCATAAAAAAATCTGTCGAAAATTTTGGCCGCTAATCCGGCGGAAGTGTGTACCGGGGAAAAATAGGGCTTTTGTGAAAACAAAGTATGAACGACATCTTGTGGCCGTAGTTCGGTACTACCATAGTAAGTATCATGATTAATCACACAAGTACAGTCATTTGAAAATATGCGGCCTGGTTGAGAACAAGTAAAGTTCTCAGGGCACAAGTTAAGAACATGGAATGTTTTTTAATACATGGGAAGAATAGGGAATCTTTTTAAAATGGCTGAATTAGCAGCTGTTGTTGCTTTTTGTCTTTCATTACCATAATATTTAAAAAATGAATCAATGTAAAAAAGGTGATTTTCCAAAGAATCGTGTTTATGTGATAAACCCTGTTTTCCCCCCGTACCTTTCATATAACGCGCATCACATTAACCGCGACATCAGTGCGGGGTCGTCCCGGACAAAAACCGGACGTGTACGGACCTGCTAAATTATTAATTTAGCAGATATTTATGAGTTATTCTTCTTTCTGTACCAATTTTGTTTCAAAATCGGTAAAATGAAGTCTAGAGAGGGCTGAATTCGAATCGAAAGTCAAAACTAATAATTTAAGTGACTGAATA
The DNA here is from genome assembly GCA_022651775.1 of Drusus annulatus. Lineage (NCBI taxonomy): Eukaryota > Metazoa > Arthropoda > Insecta > Trichoptera > Limnephilidae > Drusus > Drusus annulatus. The sequence goes on along the minus strand of JAGWCC010000232.1, from coordinate 1,236,164 downwards.
TAGTAACTCCAATAGCATTATACTGAATTATGAATCCAGAGGTTTCACCCAATCGTAATTATCAACAGACGTACTCCTTATAACTATCATTCAGTAGCACGAACTGAAATGTAAAGAATGTCCCTTTATACATATTTCACCCGAAAAATCCAATTTTTGGGAAGCATTCGACCTCAACCGGTGAGCGAAAATGGTGACGCGGTTATCACTAATATTAGAGCACCGCTGGGTGAACCAAATGGGATATCCACACCAATAAAATACATATTGCCATTTCCGTGCTCGATCCTATGTATTGCCTGCTTGAAAAGCTTGCACCTTTAAACACCACACCACTTGAGACGATTTTGCCCGAGGACCCATCATTGCGCAACGTTTTCCGCTTATCGTGATGGTGATGGTAGGAATTCAAATATTAGCAGGTTATCCGTAACCCGGGAAAAATATTTTTGAAGCATTGAACTTTTTAAAATTATTTTTCTTTACGGCTTGTCAAGACTACGAGTATGTGCAATTAAATTGAATTAAGTAGAACTTTTTTCCATTATTGTGACTACACCGGTTAACACTGATTGTAAAGCAAATTAAGTTCATTGACCAAAAAAACAGCATGACTCGATGTTTCTTAACGTTTTTTTTTGACCTCTAAAGTAAATTTACTACTTTGAATTGACATATTATGTATCTATATTTTGAAAATGCAAAATACCCTTAATAAATGCTGTTATCTCATTAACACAGCGTTAAAATATAACAAGTCCCAATATCAAATTACCTTGGAATATGATTTAGAATCATTTCCTTTCAGTGGGTACCTACACCTACAGTGTGAAAATTACGCACCTGGATCATAGGGCTTTTAAAAAGTTTCATTATTTTTCTTTGAGCCGCCTCCGTATTAGCACTCAGAGCCATTTCAACGATCGCAGCGTCTTCCTTTGTGTCTACATTTACTCGAATATTTGTACAAAATTTTTACACAGTGACCGGTTAGTAGCTAAGTGGACAAACGGGTCGCGGGTTTAATTCCTCTGCTTGCCAAGTCCTCCGTCATTGCACAAGCAACATCTTACGCTTACCATGATGGCAGTAGGAGGTTTTGAAATATTTTCAGGTTAGTCGTAACCCGGGAATGTTTGTCTTTCTTTAAAAAACAAACACCATCGAATCCATACCGGCTAAGCTACTGTAAGTAAATTAGTTCACACTTTGTATGTCTTGACAGTAGTACCAGGTACGTGAGTTATAAAGAAGATGATTGAACTGTATTTGTGATTGTGTAATCAAGCACTACTTCCTAATCCTACCTTTTGACGAATCCCCCTGTTGCAAATGTAAAAACTCTCCAATTAATTAATAAAATAAATATCACGTAAGTACTAATAACGAGTGTTTAATAAGTTTTGAATTGGAAAATAGGTCTGATCGTTGCAACCGCTTCGATTTCGTGTTTTGGCGCATATTCGAGCTGAACAATAGTAGTTTGTACATCTTCTGCTAGATGGATCGACCGAGTATATCGCTAGATGACTCTAAGACCAGAATCGAAATTTTGCTTCAATTGACATCAGCCGTGTTTGGTGACCATATCTGAATAGCCAGGTACTTTCCAAACTTCTTCCCATCTCCACTCCCTTAAGCCTCACAACATACCCCAATTGGGGATGCAATAGTTTCATTGACTTCGGGCCGTTTTTAATTTTGTGTGGTGTTCGTTTTTGTGATCACACAAAAAACCCAATTTGAAAGCATAGAAAATATTTGGATAATTTCAATACTAAACTTATTTAGCACACGATTTAAACACTGACTCTAGTAAATAATTTCACCACGTGCCTAAGGATTTTTGAAGGGTTATTTCCTTTCTTTATGATACTAATTGCCTACTACTAATTAACAACCAACTCCCGCGTGCTCGTTGGTTTCAACTATTCAAATTAATTTATTTGCTTAATAGAAGGCTCCGTCGAAGGTAGTTGGAATGACTGTGCAGTGAGAAGCGAGGAGGTTGTAATATTGAGCCGCGCGCGCCTCTGCGGGAAGTTTCGCTCACGCGTGGATGTCCCGAATCCAATTTATAATAAATCGACACCGCCGATAATATTAAAGTCGGCACTCCGCTCGACACCTAAATCAATTTTTCAATTTCGTCTAAAATATTCCCCATTGTTACCTGAACTCGCTCCGGGCCATTTAATTAACTGGGACATCTCCATAAAGAAGAATCCCTCGCAGGCTCACTCGCTGTTCTCCGATTCCTAACATTCTAATATTCTACGGATACAATTCACCCCGATTATGCTAGTTCATATTCCTGATCAGACCGCTTTCATTATTTTACGAGCTCGGTACATCGGGTGTTCGGGACGCGGGCACAATCCCGCCGTATTGTCTGTTGAAGGCTCGTGAAGCGTTCAGCCCAACCCACTGTATTTGCGTCAGCAATTTCAGTTTTGTATTTAGTGTCGAAATCTTATTCTTTCGACAATTGCCGCGAGGCTTCGATATCTGTGATCCAGTTTCGCCTAAGAATGCTTCAAGAATTCTTGTTTTTGTGTTTATTTTCGAGATCTCTGTATTATTCTTCGTGGAAATAATGATATTGAAAGAAGGGTGAATGCAGGAAACTCCATTAATGGAGGACTGAACGCTGTTGGGGCAAATAAGAAATTGTCCAAAGAAGCGAAGCTAGCAGTCCACAATGGAGTGCTTATACCAACCCTGATGTATGGCAGTGAGGCATGGAACTGGCAGAGGAAGAATGAAAGTAGACTGAATGCTGTGGAAATGAGATCTTTGAGACGGATGTGCGGTAAAACCATGTATGACCGTATTAAAAATGTGGATACCCGGAAAGAATGCAAGGTTAAATGTGAGCGTAATGAATAGGATCAAGAAAGGGACGCTTAGGGATGGTTTGGGCATGTAGAGCGAATGAACGAAGAAAGGAGTGTGAAAAGAATATATGATGCGAAAGTGAATGGAAGAAGAAGTCGAGGACGCCCGAGAAAGACATGGCACGATCAAGTAAATCAAATACTTGAATCGGGTCATGTGAAGAGTCAGAATAACAGAAGAGTATGTATGAGACGATGTATGAATGTAAATTAAGCAAGAAGTGTGTGCCAAGACAGAGTTCTATGGCGGTCCGTCCTCTCTGCCTACCCCTGCGGGGAAACGGCGTGATGGTTAGTTAGTTAGTTAGTTGGAAATAAAGGTTGTCACTCTTACAGCCGTTGTAGATTGGTTACATACTTCAACGCTCTGCATTTCGAGAGGATTATAATTAATTATAAGTTACTCGTAATTAATATTGCTTGTCTCATTTTTTGACAGTTAAATGGAAAAGTTATAGCTCCAAAATTCATGAGAGACGGGAAGACCCGAGTACAAGAGGCGGATGGTGAGGGACGAACTGGAACGGATTCAGTGGAGAGCATCTGTGGAGGAGGATGATGTAAATTACGCACTAAACTGAAAATAGTTGCAACAAATTACAACTAATTTTCAACGCCGCGGCAAGACTTGTCACCGGCATTTCAAAACATTCCCATATTTCAGAGTACCTCAAAATCTTCACTGGCTTAAATGTCCCGAAAGAATCCAGTTCAAACATTGCATGGTATTTAAATCAATTAACGGAATGGCTTCGGCTTATTTATCGGAACTGTGTATTCCTGAAGATTCCGATTCGCGACAGTCAGCCCTTAGATCCGCAACGTCATCGGCTATCGGAAAGTTGAAGGAACCAAAGCGCACGCCAGACACTAAGTTCGGAGAGCGCCTTTGGAGCGCCCTTCCACATGATCTGAGAGTGACTCGACAGAGTCTAGAAAGCCTGGAATGGACCACATGATCTCAAAGTACATAATAAAAATTGCCTCGACAGTTAGTTTAGAAAATAAACCTCCATATTTTCACAGATAATCAAATATATAAATAACAGAATTGCCCTTATTTACAAAGCTAGGCTAACCCGTTAGTATCTAAACTCACCAGTAAAATAATATTTTTTCATGCAATGATCCGCGATCCTCAATCTTCGATCTACTGCTAAACAAAAAGGTTGAAAAAAATTTTACAGCCCGCGACAAATGTAAATAACTAATATGTTAATATCAATAAGGTAATTTTAGCTATAGCTTCAGGTATTTAGATAGTTTTATGGTAAATTTAGCCATAGCTTTTAAGTTTTGTAAACCACCCTTGAGGTGATATTTCACCAAAATGGTTCTATATAAATTAGTCAAGTATTATTATTAGTAATTTCAGACAGAATAACTTCGCTGTTTTGTGCTAGAAACTCTGATTTCAAGGCTTTCTGAATTTCAGTCTGCCTATACCTACCCACAACAGTTGCGTCAGTTGTGCGTTCGTACGCTCCAATATTCACCCACCAATTTGAATATAACTAAAGGACGTAAAGTTTAGTAACGGCGGCACACCTGAATTTTTTGCTGAGCGGGAATCGTAAAATAACCGGTGTTATCGCCCGCTGACGTCACAAATTTCCAGAGATGATCCGAGGAAATGGCCTTCCCGCTCCGCCACAGGCCCGCCCGGGAGCCGCACCAGCCATCCCCAACTAGCAAATAAATAATTTTACAGTCAAAAGGGCAAAGTAAAGTGTACAAAATCGACTGCGAGAATAATTATACATAAAATGTCTTGTCTGGACGAAGCTAATTAGCAGTTCCAACTGAATAGTGTCTATAATACACTGTTGTACCGTTTCTTTTGCCCAGCTTTCTGTCTAGAGTTGCTAGTTGCTAGAGGTGGGTTGGATGGGTTGGGTGAGCTACATCGCCCGCGCCCTGCAGAACCAAACAGCGTTGATTTGCAGCGCAGGTATTCACGCCTCGCCGCTACAGGCATCTGCGGTCGTTTTGTTGTCTGGTCCACCGGAAAGCTGGGGATGGGACACTTCAGTAAGATTTATTCACATGAACACGGGGCGAATATGAGCCATTAGCCACTACAAACAATAGCCATTGCAGCGGAATATGCATTCATTCGTTAAGTTTCCTTGATTTTTTTATTGTTTGCTGGTAAGCAAATGTCACGCAGTTTTCTTTAAAATTCTGTTCATCGTTTTTATAATTTGCATTTTAGACTTAGTGTCTTATTATTATCACACTAATGAAGCAATTACTACGTGGGAACTATTATTTTGTTTTTGTTTGTTGTCCAAATATGAAAAGTTTTTACCATTTTTACTTTATTTATTTAATGTACCTATATCTTTTTTGTTGATATTCTCTCTACACCTTAACGTACGCTGTCGAGGTCTACCTCTTCATTAACGGATCGCGCAATTGGCATTCACAAGTATTTACCATCTTGTGTTTCTTTACTGCTGCCTACTGTTTCGTGAAGCCTGTTTTCAATGTATTAGAGTAGTCAAGTGTATTAAATTAGCCAGAGCCCAGAGATACCAAGTATGTAGCTTATGTCGGTAATAAAGCGTACCTTAGATTAATATGTCCCGCACGTCCCGTATTGGGACACGGTATGTAATAATGGTGTCCACCGTCCCGGGGGTCGGCGGGTGCGCCACCCACTCCTCCCGTTCCTTCGGGCGCTCCCCCCTTTCCCCGCTCAGCCGTTTCATCGGATATTGCGATATTTTTATTAGCTACGCACGAGTTACACTGAATTATTCCTATTTTTCCTTTTTTCACTTTTCTTTTGTGTTCTGTGGCACGAAAAATCACATTATTTTCTGTTCCGTGACGCGACATTTATAAGGAACACACATAAAACATACACACGCATGTAATCGCAGGTAAGAAGAGAGATTTGAATATATTCCCCTAAAGTTCTATTCTTCAGCCCTTTCCGTGTAACTATAACAGAAATGTGTTTACCCCTCTACAGCACCCTTGCAATCCCCTACTACGATAGTTCGCTTCTTTAATAATTCATGCCTTTTTTCGTTATTCTTCATCGCGTGAGCAAATCGTTCGGCAATTATCCCATTCAGTATCCCAGCAGAGCTGGAACAATCAAATATGTGGAGAATTTTGTGCAAAATTTCCGGTGTTCCTTTTGAAAGCGATTTCATTGAAAGCTTTCACTGACTTGATGTTTGGCCGGTGCTTTGGATGGGGAGTTTTTGGCTTCTGCTGCCGCATAATAAAAGTGGCGATTCTTCCTCGAATAAATTTCAATAGAATCTTACTGCGCAACCGACGTTGCTTTTATTATTTGAAACAGTTTTAAATTTCTCTCTCGAAAAGATAAGAAAAAGTTTTGTTCTTTTCTCTCCGCGTCGAGAAACAAGTTTCTCCTATTTCCGCGATGTACGAATATACGTGCTCTGGCACCCCCCCACCTCGTGCTCCTTTCATCTGTGTGCGTTCTCATTTGAAGGCATTGTTCTCTTCTTTATTATCGTTGAATTATTGAAAGAGAGAAATATAATTATCATGGTCACAGTAATGAATGACGAAATGATTTCTGTGAATATGCCTAAATCTTTTCCCGTCGATTTTCCTCGATGTAGATAATTACGCGTGTGTTTTTTTTTACCGGGCGCAGATCCTGGATGACCGGAATTCCCGGAATCACGCTATTCTAATTTTATATGAACATTTAGTTTTCAGCTCCCTCCATAAGTTATTTTTAATAATGCAAATTAGTTGCCAACTCTCGAAAGAGAAGCTTCGGGAAAAAGGTTTGCCACTAAAACCAGATGAAGATGTTTTAATATCGGTGGCTCCCCCGACCCCACCACCCACCCACCCACCTGGCGGGAGAAGCAGCCTCTCATAAAGGAGCTTAAGAAGAAAAGTAAACTAATAACCGACCGGTCGCGCGGGGTCTGTTGGCGGCTGGCGGCGGGGGAGGCCGGGGCACCCACCCACCTCGTATTAATATCGATAAACCACGTTTCTTATTTTGTCATCTGCTACAAATGTTGACGGACACTTCGCTGACTTTATCTTCTTTATGTGTTTATCCCGCCGAGTCAATGTCGATTCCTAACGAGATCAAGGGTAACTGTGAAGATATTTTATTAAATTATCAAGGGTAAAATATATTTTTTTAAATTCGTTTATAAAAATCACAGTGGTACAAAATTACCTACAGACGTACAAATACAATTCGGTAAGCTCAACGCCGCATGTGTTAAAGCCAGCTTAACAGATATGCATAGAAATCTTGTTTGCTTGAAAGCTAGCCCACGTACGATTCTCACCAACAATCTTCAAAATATGCTATAATATTCCGCATACCCCAAAGGGTATTGTCAAAATATAGCATTGAACAATATAAGGTTTTGCCGGAATATGTTAAATAGCCTAGCTATTGTGTAGATTCCGTGATAGAGCGACCCTCTATCTTCAGGATAATCAACTAATGGTTAATTCTTGCAATTAAATTTCTCGGATCACACTAATAGTTGATTGAGTAAGATAAAATCAGTATAAAGCATAAGTAGTCGATTAAATTAAAATATATATTCCTTATCTAAAAACTTCAATACACATGCCCGGCAGTTGGCTGACAACCGCCTACTAGAAGCCTGCAGAGGATAATTGTGTTTTATGTGTAATGTGTGTTGCATTATTAATTTAAATAATGAATTGATAATCAGCATCTTATATTATAGGTGGTTAAACTGTTGCATTATAGCGGTGTAATGCCAAATTACGATTAACTAATGATAGTGTAGGTATAACATGAATTAAATGTTGAATCTGGTTACTGTTAATCGTCGTATAACCCAATTTCGCTAAACAAATGTCACTAGACCTTAATCCCTCAGACGACTTCTGATCACAAACTCAACATTAACATATTATGTACTATTTTATTCACTTTGCGTTTACGTATTGTGGGCTTTATTTACTTTACTATGTGTGTGACAATCGAACAACGGGACAGTCCAACAAGTTAAACCCACGCACAAGACAGGCTTTGCCTTTTTTACTCAATTTCCCAGTTTTATATTGTCATTATTAAACCCTCAATATACCCAATGGTGTCTGGAAACTCGCGGTTCAAGCGGAAAACTGGTGAATCTACACAAGAGTACATCGTGTGGTTGGTACAGCAAGCCGGAGGAATTGCCTCCTGACTTCTTTGGGTTCGACGGCAGTCCGTCAATCTTCATCTTCCAAAACCATTCTCCGTATAATAAACCGCCGCCGCAGCAGAAATTTCTTCGAAAGGCAAATTTCTCTGAATCTTACTTCCCGTCCAAATTGACGAGGGTTCTCTCTCGACCCCCGCAGACTCGCCCCTGACTGATTGGCAGTCGGTTCTACTAAATCTTTTCTAATCTGGTAATGTGTTGGGATCATAATTATCCAAAGATCAAGTGTCGTTGGAGAAGTTCGTCTTCTTCTTGATTGTCATTTATCACAAATTAGGATGATTTATAAATTGCAAGATCTGAAATAGGCGATTATATTGAAACCTCAACACGAATTTCCTTCAAGTGCCAAAGTACGTTATAAAAGTAGGACATGCTGATTTGGGCGGCAGGAGGCAACCTCTGTTAGAGTGATTGCGGGCCGGGACACGGGGCAAGAAGTGTAGTGCAGTTTTTAGGCCGGAAGGATCTAATCCCGCCCGGGCGACTTAGGGTCGGACCATAAACTAAATAGTTTCCCGACACTTCGCAAGAGGGACTCCGGACTCCCTTTCTCTGTTCATGCGACGGAGACTTTAGTCATTATTTAAAAGTTTAGTCGTTTCCGGCAGTAGCGATATCTGCTCTCTAATGGCTTTTGTTTATAACACTCCTTCAATGTGCGGAATAAAACTGAAATTAATTTTCTCGTTTTGCGCTATTACGAGTAAACTTTTATTGCGTTTTATGCATTTTTAGAAGCGACAAAATGGTCATCGTTGTAGTCCACTAATTGTTTTCTCCTCGCACTACCTAAAATATATACCTATTTATTTTTAGTCCCACCCTTGAAACTTGCTCATCTTTTAGGGTAGTTATATTGCGTGAGGTGTGTTCTGCTAGTTCAGCTCTACGACGGGTTTCCGCTCGCCTTACTACTCGCATCTCGTCATAAGACAATAGAAATAGACGATTTTCGTTTATCTTTCCTTGCTGACAAATTTCTCTCAGTGTCAGTTATATTCTGCGATGATCTAGTAATACCATTTTTTTAAATATTTATTTCAATGTTTTGTTTCAAGAACCGTGGTATTAACTTTTAAAAATTGGTAGTATTAAATCATTAAAATGTAAATCCACCATGATAAATACTCTACGATCGTTACTCGTCTCAAGCAACTATTATGTTAGAAATATGTATTATCTTCTTGCGTGTAATTGAATACCAACCGAGAGGCATAACTTGTATCCTAAGTACTGATACTAACTGAGCACGGAGGAGCAAAGGCAAATTAGATAGCGCTAACTAATTTAGATGGGCGTTGCATTATACTGCCCCATACGTTAGAACATGTCGCTGTGGGTAGTCTCTGTTACCTTCTCCAGATTGCTTTTGGCAACTATTTGAGTGAGGTGCGATGCCCAGCTGACGGCCCCGTGATTGTGCTTGCTTTATGTTTGTAATTTGTGGGAAGATCTATTTGTCGACAAAATTAGTATGCAGGCCTTGGTATTAGTGTCAACATTAAATAATAATTTATATGCGCTTTATACATCATGTTCATTAGAAAATAAAACACAAGACGATTCAATTTATACTGACTTTGTAAAAGCATTCGATAAAGTTAACCACACAATTCTGCTCAACAAACTTCATGAGATAGGTGTAGAAGGCAAACTACTAACAGAATGGATTGGATAGCGAGCTACCTCACCAAGCGAATTCTCCAAGTTAAAAATAACTAACCTTTCCTGTGAATTCGTGGCTGCGAGCGATGTATCACAAGGCTCACATTTAGACCCTTTTAATTTTTACTCTTTATCAATGACATTGTAAATATTTTTGATGAGAATGTTAATGTTTTGCTTTTTTGCTCACGATTTGAAAACCATACATAGTTTTAGTGGACAAAATGTAATTGTATTGTATCCTTATAAAAGTCAATTAGTAATATGTATGTATTTTAAAGTGATTAAAACAGAGTATTTTTTAATCCTACTACGTCACCGTTTATTAATCCACCTTCTTTAATAATCCCTTCATCGGAATTCAAAAGGATTTTTTCTGTTATCATTAATTATTACTAAAAGATATTATTAAAATATTACTACTTAGCAGTGGCACGCAGTCCATCAAGGATACCATAAAAAAAAAACGATCCACAAAAAATATAACTTTCCGACAAATTACCTACCGCAATGTTTTTTTCAAAAGTTTGTCAATATTTAAAAAAAAATTAAAATCGTTCTTCCTAAAATCTTTTTTTTCCATTTGACGAATTAATTGTTTTTTTAATGCCACCTACAAAAATGTATTAACAATCATTTGTCTGAAAAGAAAATGTATCATCTCGCATTGACATTTGTGAACGTATCATAAATGTATTACCCTTTTCCGTCGTTTTATCAATTGATCGTGTTTTCTGAGTATTTCCTGTTTATTATATTTATTTACTTCAACGGTGCGTTAGTACCTTTTACCATGTATGATAAATAATGAAGATAATGATAAAATGGCAATTTACAAATATTCAATGCACAATTCATACCCGAACTTAAAAAAAACTACACACATGTCATAGAGCAATGCACGCCACTGCTGCTTAGGTATCTTTAATATGCAATAATATATAAAAATCGGTATAGCGAACTGATCTACTAAAAACACAATAAATATATAAACATTTTTCGGGTCTAGGTGAGGGGGTCCGGACAAATTATTACAAGTAGAAACAATATCAAATATAAATAAATTCGATTAACTGATTTGAAATGAAATAGACACCTCAGTGTGTTATTTTGAAGTACATGGTCACCTGCGTGGCAAAGCGGTTAGCTCCTTAGCGCGGCGTGTCGCAGCTCGTTCCAGAGTAGGATAGACTCAAGGTCACCCTGGTGAGAGGCCACTACTCAAAATCGAAACGTTGCTTGAAAAGGCTTCTGCTATGTTTAGTGACCAAAAGCTTGATCGAATAGGAATACATGGAGATCTTTTTTCGCTTGGTGAAATCATATTTGTATAACATAACACAACTAGTGCTTATTAACGGATACCAAACCATCCCATATAGTTGTAATTTCTGGTGTGCCACAGGGATCAAATCTTTGCCCCCTGCTTTTTTTCTTATATTCATAAATGACCTTGGTTCAAAATTACACTGTGATTATGCTTTTTTTGCTGGTGACCTTAATTTTTTTCGTAAAATTAAGTCGGTTGCTGATCATCAACTGCTTCAAAATGACATCAACACACTCAATAACTGGTGTATTAACAATGATATGCGCTTAAATTTTGAAAGATGTTACACTTTAAACTTCACTCGAAAGAATTATAATGAACTTTCCCTACGTTGTTAATAATTATATCCTTAACAAAGTTTCTTTGATAAAAGATCTAGGAATCACTCTTGACTCCAAATGCATATTTGATGTTCACATTAACGACATTAAGTGTATAATCATTCAAAATGATGGGATTTATTCACAGAATATGTAAACCATTCAAAGATCCTCAATCAATTCTAACCCTTTACAACGCCTTAATTAAAAGTAAACTGGAATTTGGAAGCACTATTTGGAATCCTCATTACTACAAATATGAGAAAAATTGTTGAATCTGTTGAAAAAATGCTAAGAATTTTATATTTCAAATCTGGTCTAACATGACCATCTTAGATCGTATGACTACGCCTTGAATACTTTAACATTGATTCAATTAAAACTAGAAGACAAATAACTGATTTAATATGTTTTCACAAAATAATTCACGGTCATCTCGATACTACAGTATGTCTTAGCGGTATTGAAATAAATGTACCTAATTCTTAATGTTTAAGACGCTATAACACATTCCACATGAGTACATTCAGAAATAATATTGCCTACTTTAGCCATCTCTATCAAATGTGCCGACTGTATAATAAAACAGAGTGTGCCGATGTAGACATCTTTGTTGATGATTTGTACAGTTTCAGAAAGAATGTTCTCCTATTACTCAAAGGTGTGTAACAACGATTGGGCTGATTTTTATTATGTATATTTTTGTCCATCTCTGTGTGTCTTATTTTATTTGTATTTTTAAACATTGATTGAGTTTTTGTAATTTTTATATTCGATGTATCCTAACAATGATTTTACACTAACTGGATGTTTTCGCGTATGTGAGAACATCTGTTAAAACCCAGGATAAATAAATAAAAGGGTTGCAGCAATAAAGGTCCTCTAGTATTGTCCGATTATTATTTCCACTGTCACAGTTTTATATATATATAAATATAAACGGGTTTTATATATATATATATAAATATATAAAAACTCAATCAATGTTTAAATATATATATATAAACCTGCGTCTGTAATGTGTTATAAAGTGGCCAGGCGCCACCAACTTGAGATCAGCATAATGTTTCTTCCTGAAGTTTGTTAAGACGGGTATTGTATCCGATGATTGATAGAATTTACATCGGGGGTAGATGGGCTACGAGAAAACTCGCTAAGGAACCAGGCTCTGCCCCCGACCGAGTCGCGGTCCTAGAACTAGGTACGTATGGACACGCTCCCCCTGCGCCCCGTTGCGGCCTTGGCTCGCGTGTTTGATATGTGATAAGCCGCCTTAACTCTCGCTTTATATTTCACTTGGCCGTTAATTGTGATATCAAAGGTCTTGCGCAACGGAAGACAAATCGCACGCATACCAGCCGTGAGATTTAAATGCACTTTGTAAATCAATTCTCCCTCGCAATCCAATGGCGGTATTCACCACTTTGATCAACATTGCCCTCGAAGGGAATAAGATTTCCTAAACCATCCTACTTCTTAGGAAGGTCGTTTCCCGCCGCCCACGAGAGACGAGCTCGCGTTTCCACCGTACCTCACATTCTGCTTTTGAGTCCTTCGCAAGTCTCTCCGCCCTCCGCCCTCAGCGCCAGTGGGACGAGAGCCGAAAGCCACACTCGGCTGAGGCGTTGGAGAAGTGCACGAATCAACACGCCGTCCGTATGTTCAGCAGAGAACCATATCGATGCCGTCGGGGTTGTCTGTTTTACTCCCCCTGTTTGTTTTCGTTCCATCTTGTTTGCCGATGAGATTCAGCGCTCGCAGTTGATAGTGTAAGTGGAAGCGTCGCTGTTCGCCGCGCGGTCGCAGGGAGCCCCGGGTAGCAATCGGCGAGCAACGCCTCCGCCCGACCTGGCCTCTGCTGGGCAGATCACACGCAACTACTAGGTTTGCCCGATTTAGCCGGGCCTTTTGGAACACGAGTAAAGTGTCCGCAAACACGTACTTAGTCGTTAGTTCTTGCACAAGCAAGTGAACCCTCGAGGGTAGGAACGACAGACTGGCCTGCATACACTAACGGCCACCAACAGAGAACGATAAACTAACTTTGCTGACCAACAACCATACATCCACGTTCCTGTTTCGCGTACTTCGGGATCGGAATTACTATCGCCGGTTCTCGGAACACGGTTTACTTTAGAAGAGTTATCAGACTCAATACACTCATGCAGAGCACTATTCAACATACCATACTGTATATATTATACCATGTACAACTATACTTAGATGGCTGCATGAACTCGCAGTAAATTGGGCTTCGGTCGAATCCCACACTTTTGATATTGTGGTTTTACCAATATACTTCGACGAATGCGAAGGAATCCTTCCCATCCCCACGAAATACAACTAGACTAGTGTTTAAATAATATATTATTCTCCCAGAATTAGAGCGGTGAGTTGATGCGCAAGATTAAGTAACCAGCATATCATAATGAAACTCTCAAAGTAACCAGTGCTAATATATTCACTATCGTCATACGACAAAATGCATTCCCTTTTTATTTCTACGTGGGATTAAAATAAGAAATTAAATAAATGATTTAAGTGACGCTCAAAATTACACCTTATGATACCGATTAATAAATCCTTCTAAAGTAAAGTTCACCCGCTAAAAGACTGGCGTCAACGGTGAGTGGGATGTATTTTATCCCATACAATTGTATTATTTCAGAATAAATACCAGCTTTGTGCTCGAAGAGAAAAGAAATTCGCCGACATTTCATTCGGTGGCATTGTTGGCAGGTCGGATTCACGCACGGCAGATCGCATCTCCACTCCGCTGGCACTGCCGCCTTACCGCAGTACCTACTGCTGACGGGTTTCTCTGCGGATCTTCTCCTTTTCCTTGCGCTCTCTTCTCCCGTCTCGTTCTTCTATCTGGTCCCCTGGTCCCCTGTTCCGGTGCCGTTTGCTTTGAGGAGTAATAAAAGTCCCCGCCCGACAGCTGACAACCGGATGTGGCATTTTCCAATTTGGGTTTCTTTATTTAGGACTCTGACATTCTGTTGAGCCTTTATTCCAATTAGAACTTCTCGGATAAAAGCTTATCTACCTAGAGAGATGCGCTGCAGTGCCTAATGGATATTTCCGCACTCAATAAATAAAACTGCAGTATGTGGGGAGGGATTGCCGCAGATACTTACGTACATAAAGTCATTCCATAATAACCTGGTCAAAGTTTGCTCTTGGCTCCGCTACTTTGCCACCGGATAAATTAATGTATTAATTTATTTTACTTTATTATTTTCATACAATGGAAATTTGTACTCGCTAAGCCACTGCAAGTAGCTCGTTAGCTGAAGCTCAGTTAAACGATGTTATATAATAAATACAACAAGAAATTTAAATGATTATCAAAATAGCAGCGCAACAAAATGACAATTTTTAATATGCATGTTGTGACCTATGTACACGAGTTGAGAAATATAAGAAGAGTCGGAAAGTTTTGCTATGGTGAGAACCGAGACTCCAATACAATAATTACAATTAAAAAATACTAAAATATAAGTAGGTATCAAACAAAGAAAGAAACTATCGAACCTATTTAAAATACAACACAAGAAAAATCAAACAACATCTTACTACATAAGGTCACTTTTTAAGAACCGACACCGATTAGTAACATTAGTAAAAAATTTCGCAACTTATCGAATATTATTAGTGAATGTATTCGAGGGTTCGTTGACTATATTTATATTGAAAAAGAGGCTCTGTTATTCCTTTATTTTGTGTAAACCGTGTCCTGTCAATTTGATTCACCACGGTCTTATACGAACTATCAGATTTATTATAGATTCCGGTAATTTATTAACCGATTTATACACGATAGTAATGTCCCACCTTTGGTCAAAAACCGTTTTGCTTACTAGCAACTTTACCATGGCGTCTTCAACTATGTTTTATGTTGGTCTTAAGTTATACCAAATATCTGACGATCGAGACAAATAACATTTTATTTTATAAAATCTTCACACAATGGCTCGAAGGCGCTTACAAAGATTGGACATACGAGTGTGTAGGTCCCAGTTCATGTTACAATCCGCCGTAACGCCGGATTCACTAGCATAGTCATACCCGGTTAACTAGTTCGATACCTTATTTTATAAATTTGTACTGGAAAGCGGTACATAAGTAAGCATATAACATGTATTATTCCTAAAAAAAATTTATCTGATTCGGGCACAATTTTGGCAGTTGGAGAAATTAGTAATTTATTTTGTTAGATTTTTGCCGATCTTGAACTAAATATGGAGTAAACAGGTTTATGCAGTATATATTTACACTCTAAATCAAACTGTTAATAACCTGTTATTTGTAAAAACTTAAATTTCGTTTGTGCAAGTAACGACTCAGAACAAAAACACGTAGTAGTACGAATGAAGATATCAAAATAATTATAAGTAACTTTTGTGAGTGCGCACGTTATACGAGTGTGAACTTTTCAAAATTTAAAACCGATGTTATTTGAAATTATCAAATTATAGAAACTTTTTTTTCAAACCACCTCTACCCACCTAATAACTACTAGGTATAATGTATTCTAGCAGATATTATCATATACTTGAAATGGGTAGATTAAAGCAACTCATTTATCTTGGCATGTCAAATTACATCCCGTGACTTTTCACGGGTAACAACTATTTGATAATAATTCGTTTAATTTCCTTTATGAATCACGTAAATTCAATCGACTGCCTGCCACGCGCAATCGTGTGTTTTGGTTTGCAGCGGCCGAGTCTGCAGACAGTTTGGTTGTAAATTATAGATTCGCGGGGTCCCCTGATCGTTATCCTAATGCCGACCATAAATGCTATTTGGATAATCATCCTAGTGACGCAAATAAAACCCTCTAAAAGGCATTTTTATCATGGAATTAAATAATAATAATGTAAAATTATATTACGATATTTGGATAATTTGTATAGCGCCGCTGTTTTGAAAAAACACCGCAAGGGCGATGTGCTGTTATGTTGTCGCCACAATTGGTCATATGCCTTACCCATCATATTATTTTGGCTAAACGAATAGAGCCTTTTACACAAGGATAAAGGAACATTTTTCAAATAGTAAAAGGTGACTTTGTCCAACGTAGCCACTCACTTATTAGACAATCATTACTCATTTCATAAAGATAGAGATGTTTATTCGAAAATAGCCAACTGTTAAAAATAAAACTGACAACAATAGATGTATTTTTTTAAAAATCTCACAGGCGCATCTAACTCATCACTATATAACTCGTCTCCCAGAAGGTAATAAAACTAGCCTAAGATATATTTGAAGTAGTACTGGGCGTTAACTATAATTCGAAAAAAACGCCAACGCCGTTATCGTTGGCGATTGTTAACTGTTAAATATAACCGTTGAAAATAACGCCGACGTTGACTGTTTTTGGTAGACTACCAATATAATACTACATTTTCCAAATAACATATAAGTACACAAAGCGTCCTTGAGGTGAGTTTCCCACGAAAATGGCGCTATAAAAGTGATCCATGTATTATTATTATTATTAGGTCTATACGTTGAATTATATGCACTAATATTTCAAATGTAATGCGAAGTGCAAGGTATTTGCACTTTGGCCGTGAAACAAAACAAACATTAGACAATTACACCATTAATTCTTTTCTCGTGTAACGACAAAGAACAAAACAGGTTTAAAATTCTCAAAAATAGAGCAATGAGAATTATACTTGGGCGAAATAGATACTCAAAAGTAGCTAAAATGTCAGAGGAACTAAATTGGCTGACAGTTAAACAGATGCTGACATTGAACACATTGATGTTTATACATAAAATGAAGAACAACTTGTTACCAGAGTATTTTTCTGACAAAATTATCTACAATGTTGATATTCACAAGTATAATACAAGGGCATGCAAAGAAATTAGACTACCAGAAAAGAATAAAGCCAACACCCAAAACAGCTTACATCTTATACTTATACGAAATCGTATAATGCGCTGCCGGAAACCATCAAAATTATGCCCATCAATAAATTTTAAAAAAGCCTGTAAAAAATATTTAAAATGCATGTAAATCAAAATAATAAGTAGTGTTTAAGTTAAAATATTATTAATCAAAAAGAAAATTAAATAATTAGATACATGTAAACTTGAATGTACAAAGTAACTAATATTAAATAAAAACAATAAATTAATCGTATTCTTCAACTCACAAAAACACATCGAATGCACGCGCGACAAGTAAAACCGCGCCAAACTAAACGAGCAGGAGATTGACACAAAACCAACTAGCAAAAATAATGAATAACGAGTCTATCGGTTAGAATAATAATAATCCCCTGTTAAAAAATAACAGCTCGATGAAAAGACATTGGGAGATACTTAATGCAATTGTTATTTTACATGTCATTATTTTCGTCGCTTGATTCTAGGCGCTACGTATCGGCCGTTTCGGATGGGAAAGTCCACAAAGATGTCTAGTAAAAGAAGAAGTATAACCAAAAGATTATTCCAAACTACGCATAATATTGTGCACGAAGTACACACTCTTTACACCTTTTTAAAGACTAAAATAATAGGTACATGACAATGCGATATGTCGTTAAACTATATCTAGCTGTTAGATATTTTGGTGATATTCGGAGATTTTTTTTAACATAACATTTACATTGTAGGTGCCGTCGATATTTTACCTAGTCATTATTTTATTCGCTTGACTTTTGGAGCTACGTATTGCGCGTTTCGGATAGGATATTCCACAAAAACGTCTAGTAAGAAAGTATAAAAAGATATGTATAATGTCGTTTACGATGCATAAACTCTTACACCTTTTTGTTTACTTGGCGCTAACGCTAATACAATAACTAGTGTGGAGATTTTATTGCGTCGAATAATATTCGTATGTAGGTACTAATATTTTTAATAATAATATCTAACTGCTGGTGCAAATTTTCGTCAATAGCGTTAGACGTTGGCGGCATCTAGCTGTTATTTCTAACAGCTAGATATATTTTGATACAGTACTAATTTGAAGTCACAGATGTTCAAAATGATAAAGATTCAATAAGAGTCCATTCCGGACATTAATAGTATATTATACCATAAATTTACTTGAAATTGTACCAGTCTGAATATGCCCGTTATAAGGTGAAACCGGTCCTGTCTTAATAAAAAATGGTGGAATAAAGTTTTAAATTTGATATAATGAAAACATTGCAGAGCTTTTATTTGATTCAATACACAGAAAGAGTAACGATTTGCATCTAAGCACAAGGAAAGAAACAAGTTTCCATTGGTCGAATCATAAGCAAGATGACGGCGAGTGGATGTTACCGGTTTTGCAGGAAACATCAAATTTCAGAAGCCATTTTCCGGGAAATTAAGCGGGATCTGGTTTTCAAATTCACACACATTCTTTAAAAATTCTATGAGAACAAAGTAGCATTTACAGTTTAAAAAAAGGAGGATATCGCCTTTGCAAGTACTCCCCACGTTTATACTTATTTGGACTTGTTTGTGTAAATATTTTATCACATTAATGAGTTCGTTTCTTACACAAAAAAATGTAAAAGTTCTTCTCTAGATTTGTAGTCGAGCGTCTTACCACTCGACCATGCAGGCTGTCTGTCTTATTGTATTATTTTGATGATTGCAGTCAAAAATAAATCGTTTACTTTTTTCTGTGAAAATGGATTCGATATTAACGTGGTGGCCAGATTAAGTTGACCCACAGCACCTCGAATAACACCAGAGCTCGAAGCAAGGTCCTCTGGAACTCTACCGCCCGTAGCCCTTGGAAGTAGTATCTGCGCATATCGATCATTATTTCAATCCTTTGAGGAGTTATTTAGGGAGCGATTCCTCCTTCCTGCATTCCTTTGCAATTTGGATAGTGTCAATATAGGCCCTGTTCTAGGCTCCTGCATTGCTAAATCTACCAATGGAAGGGAAGCGCTGGCGATGTTACCGCGCCTCCTGGCCCTCCTGTGTCCCTCCTTGCCCTTGCCGACATGTGGTGGTCGGTTTCACAGCTGCTAGAATTGTTACCGCATTTTCCAATATGTGTTAATTGGTAACCACTTCATCCGCATACTGCTTAATGTCTATCTATGTTTGATCTTAGAACAGGAATTCAAAAGATTCCGCACAATATTAGGACCCGCGGTGTTACGTATTCGCAGGATTCTCCGAGAGTGCTTTCATTTAAAAAGGCGAGTGTTTTCGTAATAACCCAGTAAATATATATATATTCTTTTTATTATAATGAAGCATTATTTTTGTTCCTAAACGACCGCCCTTCAGAGCCATCTTCCTGAAGTACACCTTTGTTATTTGCGCCTCTCGCCCTGCGACGCGAGGGGGGGAATAGAAAGTCCGCCCCCGAGGAGAAAGGGTGACGGGCCGGGAGGACCGCCGGGAGGGCAGCCGGCTGAGCAAGTCGCCCTCGCAGCGGAAGTGGAGAGTCGCTGTTCTGACAGCTTTACGACTTCGGTTAAGACGAGTCTTTATCTGAGACAACGCTTCCTCGGGGGACGGATTTACGCGCTTAATTCGTTATGTGTTCGGGGCTCTGGTAAAGAAGATAAAATAAGGAAAACGGTTTTTTTCGGTCCTGTAAAACTTTACTTGGCTAGCCTCTTAAATAATCTGTAAAAATTCAGCGCCTATCTACGTATTAACTTTACATGTTGTATTACAAGGGATGGTAATATAGGGAAACACGTTGTTACTTGCGAGATTATTGGACAATGTGATAGCTTTACTCCCTTCTCCTCTTTATTCTCTTATTACACTGAGAAAGCTTTAGTCTCTAATTAAGTCTGGTGTCTACTTTTAACATGTGGCTTATTTCGGCTCTGTAATTTATAATTTCACCGTCTAATTCTAATGTTTCCTTTCAAAGCGAAGTTTATGATGTAGCATTAATTATTTATCGCAGCCATTGAGTTCATAATAAGAAGAGAATAATCAACATAACTTTAAGAATTAAAAACGAAAAATACCGACGAACTTTAGATGTAAAAATAATGTCTTTCTTCCACCACAACGTTGCTTTATTCTGATGACGCTAGTTCGTTTAGTCAGCTAGGCTTAATAACATAATTCAAGGCTTGGCTCATATGCAGAGGCATTTGGTATCGATGGGACACATTCCCCGGCTGCACAGTGGAAGTGTACAGTGAGAACCGTGGAAACTGGAAACCTATGAATCGTCGGCATTGAGATGCGAGGTTATAAAATTGTTGGAATACGCATCTTAACATACCCGGTCCACCATTACAGTGGCATATAATGTGCGGATAATCCCGCGCACACATTATACCACTATTCAAGGCACCGCGCACTGGTTATAGAAACCCGAATTTCGGAGATGTCACCGATCCCCGCCCGACCTCTCGTCTCTCAGCTCTCACTATGCGACCAGTCATACCGAAGTAATAACTCAACTAGTAGCATGACTCGGATCAGAGCTGCAAGACGAGTTGGGAGCTAGGAGCAGGCCGCGGCTATCAGGGCCCGACTCTAGTAACGCTCCTTCCCTAGCCCCTCCCCCGGCGCAGCGCGCACTCTGTCGAGCGTTATTAACATTTATTACTTTTTGTTTCAAGCAGCTTTTTACGACTTAACTTTTTATGTTTTTTCTCTTGTCTCCATTCCCCGCTGACGCGACCCGCTTCCTTTTACTGTTTGGAATGGAGATACTAATATTTAGAAGTGTCTGTCTACTCGCATCGTTTTTGTTTTTGAAACACCTGTATTTGCGTACAGCGTACAATGTAAGTGTTCTTGTCCGACGCTGTGAATATCGGTGTTACTTCCTCGCACGTGCAATTGATACGCACACGTGCACGAGGAACGAGCCAATGTTGACGCTTTAGTGGGATCAGCTGAAGTTGGGTAAGATACATTAGGTTTGTGTTGTTTTTTTTGGTCCAAAGCTATATTTTTGCTTTCCTACGAAGAATGGGCTTATTTTTTAAGAGCGTTGCGCCTTTTATGTTTTGTTCGCAACAACCGCGCTGTGTAAATTATACATTAATTTATTATTATTAAAATACCCCTTTGCGCGAAGCGAAATAGCCACTAAAGCTCAAATCGCTCCTCCACATCTCACGGCCGCGGCAGCTTGAACATAATTCCTACTTGCCTTTGAATACTAATTAACTAGAGCTCACGGCGGAAAAACTTTTTCTCGCTTCTAAATGAGCTTACAATACTTTTAATGCTCTCTTTTATGAAGGTATCCAATTTTTTCGTGGAAAATTTAAGGAATTTCATCTTGTATCTCGGCCCGCTTTTCGATGAAAATCAACGAAGTTTATATTTTATTTTTAGTTAATTAACATTAAGCCTTCAGTTATTTTAGAAAACTTTTAATTTGAATTTTTCACTCCCTCGAGTTTGTTGTAGGCCTCGCCGGCACACTGTAACATTTCTTTATAAAACTTATTGCGTTAAAAGCTAAAGCTAATTCATACAAAAATAGAACACCACCTATAGATACAAATTAAATGTTACTTTAAAAAATGATTCCCCAAATGGTTTATTACTATATGAACTAAAGTTATTCGGTTACTTGGATTATGATGTTTATTTACGAATACATTTTTCTCAGTTAATTAACTTTATGAAACTTTATCGCAGTAAACACCTTTGAAGCACAGAACGAACATCAATTAATTATAAATGATTATGTACCAACTATATAACTTTAACAAAAAAAATTTTTTGCTTTAACTTCCCCATTGATCAAGCTTTTTTTTATTTTCCTAGTTGTTTTGTGTGGTTAGAAGACATTTCCGATTCAACCAACACCGTCATTTGGTCGTTCTCAACTGAAAAAGGATGCAGACGACCGTCTTCATATTCGAGGCTCTCGCCCCCTTCACCCAATAATGCAATAGAACTACCGCCACACTATGCATTCCTTAACAATACCCACACGCAGGTCCCCTGTGTGGAATTGATGTAAAAAAACTGTTTCTACTTTACCAAATTTTATGAAATCAAACAACAAAAAAACTGTTTTTCTCTTTTTCATCTTCAAATCAATTAATCGGCACCTCTTTTTAAATTGTCAAGGGTTGTAGATAAAAGTAGCTCCATCGATGTATGATAGCTTACATGGCGGACTAAGGGTGCGGACAGGGAATTATATATTATCAATAATATTTTTAGTTTTCCGCTTGTCGCCAAATGAATTAGTTGGAATTACGGACTAGCTATGAACGACATTTGAAACGTAAAACTTTCCTTCTACCAACCCATGTTTGTAGCACGGGCCCCGTTTTGTGATTCAATTAAAATAGTAACTCACCAGCGTCAGTGGGACCCTATTGGCGGGACTTCACTACTAACACTAACGGACTTCTGCTTATATTAACGATGGAGAAGAATGCTGCAATTTATTTGAAAATAAAATGAATTTACACATAAATGCCTGTAGAAAAATTACGTCCCAAAAAATTTCGTCAAAACTCAAACCAGTCAAAACGTGGATAACCCACGGATTAGTAACATCAATTAGACATAAAGAAACACTCTATAAACAACATAAAAAACATAAAAAAGGGAAATAAAAAAAATTGAAAAACATTTTTAATTCGTATAAAAAGAAACTTGCATATTTAATTAAAAACACAAAAAATGGATATTATAAACATTAACTTGAACTAACTGAAAATGATAGTAAAAGAACATGGTCTATTATAAACGAAATAATTGACAAAAAACCTCACAAAAAATAAAAAAAATCAACATCATAAATTATCGCAATTCTAAAATTAACTGTCAAGAAAAACCCTCGGAAGCTGCAAACATATTCAACGATTTCTTCGCAAATGTTGGTAAAAACCTTGCTAGCAAAATACAACTTAACCCTACTCCCAGAGAACCCAACTGTACAGTAATCAGTGAAGACAAAATTGAAATTTTCCAACCTACGACAGTCGAGGAAATCGAACTAATCATTACAGGTATGAAAGAAGGTTCTGCACCAGGTTTTGACGGGATCACTTCTACAACATTAAAAAGCATAAAAACACAAATATCGAAGCCATTAACTCATATAATCAATACAAGTTTTATAAACGGTGTATTTCCTTCAACATATAAACAATCAGTAATTATACCTATTTTCAAATCTGGCAACCCAGAAGAACCAACCAACTACCGTCCAATTTCTATTATTTCGAATATCGCAAAAATCTTTGAAAAAATTGTCAAAAAAAGACTAAAAAAAGAAACCAATTTGGATTCATGGAGAACAGAAGTACCAAAGAGGCTATCGCTAAATTATCTAACGCTATACAATATAGTTTAGACAAATCTTTAAAATGTATTGGTATATTCATTGATCTTCAAAAAGCATTTGACAGCTTATCTCATGAAAAACTAATAATAAAATTAAAATCTATAGGTATTAATGACAAAGCATTAAACTGGCTAAAAAGCTATTTACACAAAATACCACAAGTAGTAAAAATAAATCAAACGTTAAGTCTACCTCTTACAACTGATTTTGGTATACCACAAGGTACAGTTTTGGGCCCTTTATTGTTTATAATGTGTGTTAATGATATTTTTAAACAAAAACTCAGTGGAAATATTATTTCATACGCTGATGACACCATTATCATAATAAAGGGTCGTGACTGGGATATTGTAAATGTAAATGCAAATAATGACATGGAAATCCTAAAATATTGGTTTGATAATAACCTACTTTCAATAAATGTAAAAAAAACCTTTTATATTCCATTCTCAATTAATAAATTAAAATATATTCCGAGCATTAACATAATTATACACAACAGAAACTGTAAGAAAACTGCCTGTACCAACACATGTAACATTATAAACAAAACGACGGAAATAAAATACCTGGGTGTAATAGTTGACCAACACATGAAATGGAATAGACATGTATTTGAACTTGTCAATCGAATCAGGAAATGTATTTATATATTCATTAGATTAAGAAATACTCTAAAGTTAGAAAACTTAAAAAAAGTTTATTACGCATTAGTCCACAATTTAATCCACTATGGAATTATCGGATGGGGTGGTGCATATGATAACATTGTTAATCCTGTAAAGGTGGTTCAAAGATTGATTATTAAAGTAATACTAAAAAAGCCATCTATATTCTCAACAGAAACACTTTTCAAAATATTTAAAGTTCCTAAAATAGAGGACATCTATAAGAAACAGTCAATACTACAAACTATCAAAGACAATCTTTCTCATAATCTAAAAGTAAATTCATCTTTAAGGTATAAATATAACATAAAAATTCCTTTTTTTGCCACTCAACAAATGCATAATAACTATCTTTTCAAGGGGATAAAGAATTTTAATAGCCTTCCCGACGAAATAAAAAAAAATAAAAAATTCACCAACTTTAA
The DNA here is from genome assembly GCA_022651775.1 of Drusus annulatus. NCBI lineage: Eukaryota > Metazoa > Arthropoda > Insecta > Trichoptera > Limnephilidae > Drusus > Drusus annulatus. The sequence goes on along the minus strand of JAGWCC010000232.1, from coordinate 1,211,372 downwards.
AAAAAAAACTAAAATCTTTTTTTTTTCTAACAATTTATTAAACTAGAAAGCAATAACTTGTTTCTATTGGAAACTAATTACCAAGTTGAATTATTAACAATGTAACCTCCAACGACTATTAAAGACACATTTTTCTAAAAATATCCTATTTTTTTTTTTAAACTCCTACGCCAAGCTCAAGAGCTAGTTCTCTTCTTTGGCGTAGTAATACAAAAAAAAAAAAGAAGTTATAAACATATCAAATGTACTATCAACCTTTGTATCGCTAAATTACAATATGTATTATGTTTAATATATATATATATGCTTTTATTATTTAATCGAATTACTTTTCTTCAATTTTATTTTTTTATATATTTAAGTAACTATCTATATTGTGTAACATTGATATAATTTCTATATATATGTAAACTTTTTTTTCTTATTTTGTAAATAAATAAAAAAAATAAAAAATAAAAAAATTTCCGCAAATGCGGAAGTTCTGCATACTTGTTCACTTCCGCCTTCCGCTTATGCTTCCGCAAATTTATACAGAATAGAAGTTTTACAAGACTTTCTAGAGACAGTAAATGAGTTCCTTGGCAACACTGGTGGTGCGTCCCGTGGGGCGTGGGCGGGGAGCAACATGCGCATGCGCCTTGCGTGATTGTTTTGCAGATTAGTAATTAAATCACAAGCCCAAGTATACGTCGTTTCGCGCGTTTTTTTCTCGCTTTCCCACTTTATTGGCTACGTTGTTGCTCAATGTTTACACTATGAACTATATATATATCTTCTAACAGGATATATATATACCCTGCTAGTATCCTATTTATATTAGTAAATTGCTACAGTGAAACCAAGACAAGCTATATTTAGAACTAGTTTTTACGATTGAATTGATGGCCTGCATGGTCGAAGGGCAAGACGATCGAATACGAATCCAGAGGTCGCGGGTTCGAACCCGGTGTGCGCAAATAAATTTTATTTGTTTAATATGTGTCATAACACATTTAATTGATATAAAATAAAATACGTTCCAGAGTGGTAGATACTCTATGTATTGCCCTGGTGAACGACCACCATTCAGAATTAAAACGTTGCTTAAAATGGCTTTAGCGGTGTTTGGTTTCCAACAAACACAAGATTATAAACCAATTTAGACCAAAAAATAAAATGACGAAAAGGTGTCAATATTATTAATGGAAGTATTTATGCAGCAAACGGACGAATAAAAAGGTCAGCTCCCGTATTTGACTATCTCCGTGACCGACTTATTACGGGATGATTATTTAGTTGCTGGAATCGTTACACCGCGACCGACGCCGACGCCTCTGAGTTCTATGGAATTATCTTTTTGATTTATGGTTTTTGTGTTTAGGTTATAGAACTCTATTTTTTTATTATTATTTCGATTTGATAAAACGTTACTTCTGTGTTCTGCGTATTTGCGGAATGTTTTTGAGTGCCGGTTTTTTCGGCGTTCGAAAATATTTTTAAGTAGAATCCAGGAAGAGCTCTTTTACTGTACGAGTATATAATATGATATACTATATACTTATCTACGTATCACAACAATGTTTTTTTTCTTGATTCAACATAAATGAGGCGCTTTTCGATTTGTAGGTATAGCCGGTCTCCTAAGAGATGATGGAGATAAATACAATTTGGCTTGGCGATCCGCTGTGAAATATCCGAACTGGGTTTTTTAATAGTTAGAATGTCGTATTTGTGGTTCGTTAACCTTCGGCTGTCTTTGCAATTTTATTCTTCTCTCACCACTACCGCCGTAAAATTTGGCTTTCTCAGTCTGTATTAACCCCGTGGTCGAGCGGTCCTAGAAGTTCTCAAATACGAATCCAGAGGTCGTGGGTTCAAATCCCAGCTTGCGCTAATACATTTACTTTAATTAATAAGTGTTATTCCTCATTTAATTCATATTAAATAATAGATAGTTTATTTGCGACACGTTGCAGAGTGGTAGATTCTCTCAGTATAGTTCTGGTGAAAGACCAACATTCGGAATCGAAACTCTGCTTGAAATTGATTTAGCCGTGGTTGGTGAACAGACCTGAATAGCCAGGTACTTCCCAACCTTCCTCTTCCCCATCTATTTACCTTCTTCACTCCATTTAGCCTCACAACATACCCCAGTTGAAGATGTCATAGTCTCACCGACCAAAGACAGTTGGAAGCAGTTGGAATTCTATTCACATAAAAAAATAATAAAAAAATCTGTGACACAAATATTGATTTGACAACTCGTTCCAATTCCTTTGATAATAATTTGAGCCCTTTCCGTGCTGTCTAATTCCTCATCTTTCACATGAACAATTTTCTCGAAGAACATGTAACTATCATAATGTATGCAGCGCGCAGAGGAGTTCATTTGGCCAATCATCACGTCCCCTCCGCAACTAAAGCAAGTTCCGGCGTCACCCGGCTGTGCCCGCGCCCCGTGCACCGAACCCTGCACATCTGCATGCGCTCATCCGCCCTATTATTTGTTCCTCCCATAGCCGGGACGAGAGCGGTTGTCTTGGAAATTAACAGATTATATTCGTACGGCCGCGACCGTTTGAAGCGGGATTCTGCATGCAAATGCGGGAAGCGGTTGCGGATTTACCGCGGAATGTGCGGCTGACTCGCTAGCAACATGTCTACTTAGTTCGACTGTCGCTTGGATCCTTAGAGTATATAGAGTGGTATCTATCCAAGGCAGTGTAGTCAGTTTTCGATGATTTTTACCGGACTCGGTGGACCTGGGCGTGGCTAAGACTAAGGCTAGGGTATTTACACATCCATTCATATCACATATCGACATAATGTTTTTGTTTAATCGTATAACCACCTTTTCACAGTATTGTTATCAACAAAAATATAGCAAATAACCTAAAAACCGTTTAATTGTGTCAAATTTAGTCGCATAATAAAAAATGTGGGTGGAGTCCCGTGGTGACCCAGGACCCCAAGATCATCGTGACAGTACATAGAAGCGGTGTATTATATTTGTTATCTCTTTCTCTCTCATGGTGTACGACTTAAAAACCCGGAGAAAGTGATTTATCGCAAGTTTAAAAAAAGGATATTTATTATTTTCTAAAGGATATATTTTTTTGATTATTAAGTAGGTTAAGTGATAAATTTGATTTTAAAGATTTCCTAATTTCGAGTGCTTCTAAATTGTCTAATCTAATGCCTATCCCGTTTTTATGTAAAAAAAACTAATTCCTGTAGTTTTTTCGAAAGTATGGTTTGATGAGATTAAATGGTTTGCCAATTCAGAGAACCCGGTACCATTTAAGCAACGTAAATGTTCTTTAACTCTAGTGTTAACATTTCGTGCTGTTTTTCCTACATAAAACGCGGGACAATCATTACAGTTCAGTTTGTAAATGCCAGAATGGCTTAAATTATCATCTTTATCCTTTGTATTGATTAAAAATTTACCGAGATTATTATTTGTGTAGTAAGCGGGTTTTATATCTGCAGGGAGGCACTTAAGGTGGAAAAACTGTTTATGAATAAAATCCTACGCCACTGGTAATTTTGATTGAAGTTATCATTAAGTGGAGTACTGTTGAAAAGGAATCTATTTGTGGAAATTTTTTTAAATTTCTTATTAAGGATTTTATTAATTAAATCTGAGTCAAATCTATTATTTAACGCTATTCGCTTGATTACAGATAATTCGTTTGTAAAATTAATACTAGAGAGTGGCACGGAAACTAATCTGTGTATCATTGAATGAAAAGCCGAATGCTTATGAGATATAGGGTGATTCGATGTGCTATGAATAGTTATGTCTGTGTAAGTTGGTTTACGGTAAATATTGAATTCGATTTGATTGTTTGATAGAGAGAGTGTAAGGTCTAAAAAGTTTAAGGACGCGTTAATAGCTAATTCTAAGGTGAACTGTATTTGAGTGTGAAATGAGTTTATAAGTTAGAGGAAAGAATTTAGTTGACGTTCCGTACCCATCCAAATGCAAAAAATATCATCTACATATCTATTCCATATTAGCACGTTTTTATCTTTCTATTATGTACACTTTTTTATTTACCAATTTTTCGTAATATATATTAAGCACTTTCAATTGTTCCCTCCCTCTAATATATGCTCTCTCTCTCTTCCTTCTTTGTATTATATACTGTCTCACTCTATCATTAACTGTTGTACCTATATATACCTGTTAACTCTGTATTTTTTCTTTAGTTATTATATGTGCCCTGACGAAGCTTGATCCAAGCGAAACCGGTTGGCCTTTATCATAATAAATTTTGTGGTTTTAAAACAAAGTATTCTTTTATTTAAGAAAAATATATATTCACTATTGTCTGGTAGACTCGTATATTTCAGTGAAGTATTTGCGAAGAGTTCGTTTATAGCAGGTGTAACAACATAGTAACACAGCAATAATTGTATATGACGTACAACATGTATGACATACAACATGTTTAACTTGTTTAATTTACCTAATAATGCCATACAACTCCGATCTGAATCTCATGATAGAATACAGAAAAATATAAACATAACTAAATTTGCTATGATTGATGATATGAAGATAAGCATAAACTAAACCACCGAAGTGGATTTGAAGGACTCGCTGTTTTGGTGGTCCCTATACACATCACCTAATTCTATTTTTTAATATATTTTGAAACAATGTGTTGCCAACAAATTGTGGTAGCGTCTAGTTTACCCGCGAAGTGTAGGAAATACTTTTCTGTAATCTCGACATAATAACATTTTTGACATTATTCTCATAAAAGTAATAAAGCAACAAAATGCCGGAAAACGACTCGGCTCCGTCACCCATTTGTTTCTCAACTTGTCCGGAATGAATGCTGTGCTCAGGTGGGCGGCGGTGGGCGGCGGCGGGGTGGGGAGAGCGCCACCGCCGTAATGCATTTATTCATGTCGTTACCACTAACGATAATTTTATCGGCCGCTCATTTGTCCAGCCTTGCGCTAGTTTTATTGCGTCTCCCCCCACTCCCTCCTCACCCTCCTTCACCACCCCCCGCGTCCTCGCTCAGTTTACAGTGCCCAGTTCCCAGTTCCCACGGACTGGAAACGATTTCCATAAAAAACTGCTTCCCCTAATAATGACTGTGATTTTTCATTTTTTTCAACTTTAAAGGTTTCTTCATATTTCACGCTTAGCGGTGTCTAATCGAATGGAATTTAGTAAAGTAGGCAAGCGGAATGCGTAATGTATATATATATGACCGTGTTAAGAATGTGGATATCCGGAAAGAATGTAAGGCTGATGTAAGCGAAAGATGTAGATGGTTTGGGCATATAGAGCGAATGAACGAAGAAAGGAGTGGGAATAGAATATACGATACGAAAGTGAATGGAAGAAGAAGTCGTGGACGCCAAGTCGTGGATGCCAAGTCGTGGTTGCTTGAAATGGCTTTAGCCGTGTTTGGTGACCAGATCTGAATATCCAGGTACTTCCCAACCTTCCCCTTCCTCATCTCCTTCTCTTTCCCACTACCTTCAGCCTCATAAAATACCCCTATCGGGGATGCCATAGTCTCACTGGCTCTAGACAGTTGGGAGCAGTTGAGACTCTTGTGCGGTATTCACGTAAAAAAAAAAAATAACGCCCGAGGAAGACATGGCACGATCAAGTTAATCAAATCTTGAATCGGGCCACGTGAAGCTAGAATAATAGAAGAGTATGTATGAGACGGTGTATGAATGTGAAAGAAGCGAGGAGTGTGTGCCAAAACAGAGTTGTATGGCGGTCCGTTATCTCTGCCTACCCCTGCGGGGAAACGGCGCGATGGTTAATTAGTTATTATATGATCGTTTAGGGAGATGTAAGAAGACTGGAATCTTATGTATTGAATCTTTTTTAATCTAAAAGTCTGAATATTTCCATAGCTCGGCGATATTTCCAACTTTTGTTAATTTGTAGCAAATGTTAGTTGCTTAATCTTAAACCGCGATTAAGGTAATGACGTTACATATATTATAAACACGTTGTAGCACTCTCAAAGTGGCAAGCAATAATCACGCTAGTTGGTGTGATCGGTGTTTAAGCCGATTTAGTACTAAACGGTCACGCGTCGCTTGAGGTCGTTTCAAGCAAGTGTGGAACGCCGTCCGAACTTCGGATCTGTTTCGTTCATACACATATATTCTATGAATGTCTATCTTTGTCATACATGACCGATATTTGAATGATGAATTTACTGGTAACGTGTGTGTTTTGATTGCCACATTTTGTGTTAATATTATAAGGCTATAACGTGTCTATATATAACGTCATTGGATTAAGGCATGGAAATTACATTTAGAATGTTCACGAGTCCCTACGACTACGGAGCTACGTAGTTGTGATATCTCTAAGCCGCGTGTTTTCCCAAATTCTTTCCCCCGAGAATCGTAAATTTGGTGTAGCTGACTGGAACAGTTTCTCGCGCTCGTATCTGTTCCTGCTATCGGAAACGCTCCAAAGCTGGAACGATTAGAAATTTCCGACATACGACACGATGTCGTCCCTGGTCCACCTTAGTTCGCAGTTCACCAGGACTTGAGATCAGGATTACTGCTGATAAAGTTTGTTGGGAATTACGACACCATTGGCCGTTTTAAGGTTAAAATACCCTCCACACAGCATCGACAAGATTACATACGCCCTGAAGGAAAATATTTGTTTTAGGGCCTCCTGTAAATATATATATGTATACTAATAATAACTCCTCATAACTTCTTCGAGGCAATTACAAATTAAAATAAAACACTTATTGATAATATTAAGAACCACGTTACAAAAACCTTTATTACTCAATACGGAAAAATAGGTTGGGGAGGTGCGTATAAAACTAACTTAGCCCCACTTGAAATAGTACAAAGAAGACTAGTAAAAATAATCCTAAAGAAGCCATTAGATTACTCTACTGACGAATTATTTACAGAATTCAAAGTTTTAGATCTGAAAAAAATATATATAAAAAATGCATTACTTCAAATCCACAAAGAAAAAAGCAATTTGAATTCAGTGAGCACCAGACCAAGAACATTACGCCAAATAATTACCCCGAAACTCAATACAACAACAGCACAACATCACTATTCCTACTCAGCATTTAAGATTTTCAACAAACTTCCTAAAGACATAATAGATGTAAACAACTACGAAATATTAAAAAAAGTACACCTTTCAATAAAATAACCTAAAATGTATCATATTCATTTTTAATTATAAAAAAATAATTTCTAGAAACCCACGATAGTACTCCCTTCCTAAGCATAAGAATTTTCTCAATTAGGGAGGTGTTTATCATTAACTAGAAACTAGACATTGTATATAAACTGAATTAATATTATACCTACTGTTAGTATTAAGTAAAAATGTTTATTTTTGTACAATTGATTAAATAAAATTAAATAAAAATATATAAAAATATGTATAAAACTACTTACCAAGAAACAGTTGATTAAAAAAAACCAACGAAATTAAAAAAAAATTTACGCTATCACAATACAATATTTCGCTACCCGTTAATAATAATATTTGGATAATTTGTATAGCGCCGTTCTTGTGAAAAATCTAACATTGGGAAAACTTCAATGTTTTGTGAATGCTTCACGAACTGCTAGTTATTTAAAATGAACCCTTCGCAGTGAACACTTCAATTGAAGTCGAACTCGCCAAAAAGGGATTTGATTTTTTTGATTTGGCTAGGAACCAGTCGTCAGTTCTTTTTGGAACCAATTCCTGGAGATTTTTCGAAAAGTACTAGCAAATCGACAAAAGTTCCTCGCTAAAACAAAAGTACTAGTGTAGAGATTTGATAACGAAAAGAACTGGAGCTGGTTCCCACAAAAGTAAAATATCGAAGAACACACAAAAACGTGACTAACCTTTCCAGTTATCAAAAACAAACCACTAATCCGAAATGGCTGATAATGCTAACATATGATAAACATATGTATACCAACATAACAAAAAAAACGATAATCGAATGTACACATCCCGCGAAAATTAAAAATTCACCTTTTCTTTTGAACAGGCCTCGTATTTTTTTTTTTTGTTACACCGGGTAACTGAATTCTCAAAAAATCCAAACCCCGCGGACCACTTCCTGTCATCCCTTAATAATTACACGAAAATGTATTTTCCGTTTAGTAGTCTCGATTGCAGATTGGGATATGTTTATTTGAATCCCCTTGCTCCATCTCCTTGCGTGGCGCCTTTCTACTGGGCAGTAGGTGTGGTGCACCTGATTTAGTGCGGGACTTTTCCTGATTTACGAATAGCCCGCGCATTTTGTCTGACTTGACACAGCTTGTGCTAGTATTGCATCTGATATTTATTTATACATTAGTATTCCTTATCATCAAGCTTAATGATCAACATCAAACCTCACCGAATCAAAAATTACAAACATATCAATGAACAGCTCAAAACATACAATATATTTTCGGATATTTTTCACACGAGCTAAAACAAGTTTAAGCAAGAACTAGCTATTAAGTTCTAACTATATTATGTACTTCTTGAAAACTGTTTTTTTTTTTTTAAACTTCTTTTTACCTTTATCTTTGTATAATTATGATTAGCATTTTTTGTGTTTTTTGCAATGTGTTGGCGTAAAACTGTTTTTGTAAATATAAAATAAAATAGTCTTCCCGAGACCTGACCACCTACTATTATTATCAATATGACGTTTTACAGTCCCGGAGATGCGCTGGAATTGAACCCGCAATGCACGAAAAACAAACAAGGAGAGTGAGGACCAACTTTTAACCTAAAGTGCCGTAATATGCACATCCTGAAATATATACAATAACCCCAATCTGCATTAAATGACTTAAAAATGAAACAATAGGGTAGTATTATTTGGACCGCTTGGAGCAGAAGCGGATGCAAAAGATTTAAAGGTGATATTATTGCCAGTAGAAAGGTGCGAGGAGCGAGCAGCGAGCAGCAAGGAATGGAGAGAGCGCCGGCAAATCCCGGTGATTATTCAGTCACACCGTTGGTTGTGTCCTCCTCCCACCTCCTCCCACCTCCCCCCACCCGCTTACCTCTCCCTCCCCATTTCCGATTCTCTTTTTGAGCGACCCTCGTGAACAAAGGGGGATTGTTGCCTTTTGTGTACTACAACATTTATTTTTACCGTAATTTTTGCTCGAATTTCCAAACAGCGATTTCTGTTAAGCTGCTGCTTTTGGTTGGAAAATGTTTGTGGAACTCCTAATTTGTTAACTAAAAGTTCGTCGACAAATTTCGCTACTAAATTCAAATCGTTATTAAAGTCGAAAGTTAGCTTTATTGCCCCTTAACAGACTTTCGCACGGGAATTATAATGCACATCATTCGGTATAAACTATCTACCGTAGGCGTCAAATATATCAATTCATTAAAAGCGGTTCACGGTTATTTCACTAGCGCTCGTGCTACATCACGCGATATTATAATTGTGGAATTTGTGAAGCTGAATGTTTTCACTCTTTATTTCAGATCAAATATTAAATTTATTTATTTGTAAACTGTTACGGCCGAGAATCGAGCCCCTGTCAAGTGCATGAAAGACAACCATGCTGACCATCGACCGCCAACTATTGTGAGAACAGCGGCATAAATTAATTTTATATTCTGAAAATAAGAATTATATTATTACATATTTTTTAATTTTAGAATGTTACGTGCTCACATCACTTACATAATACTGTAGCTCTATAGATGTTTAAATATGATTCGCGGGAATAAATATGATCAATAATGGCGGTAAAGAAAATAGTAGCATCCTTTTGGGCAGACTGCTCCCGGGCCCCGTGTAGGCAGGGCGGGGGCGGGGGCAGGGACAGGGCAGGCTGACCGCGACCCCAGAACAATGGCCAGGTCCTCCCATTGTGTCCTCGCGCTGTGTATCTTTTTATTAAATCTACGGCTCGTTACTGCCCTCGTCCTCTTCCCTGGGGAGGAGGAAGGTGGGAAGAACCGCCCGAACAATCTGAGGCAAGGGGAACTGAAAAGAAAATATAGCATCATTAAAAATTGACGAGCTGTTTTCCCAGATTCTTTCAATTTAATATATCTATCTGTCAATCACTTTCAGTTGATAAAATTAATATTACACTTGGGCTCTGAATTTTATGGAGATTAATTACGAATTATATATTTTTTGTTTGATATACATTCAATTACAATTAATTATTTGCGCATAACAATACGATATAATAACACATGCCATGCACACTGTTTTAACATCCCTTCAACATAAAGTGCAAGTTCCCTTAGTCACGATACATAGATAAAATATACATAAATACTGTTATGTTTAGTTTGTATTCGCCATTAGTGTTACCACTTATGTAGAAATAAATAAGTAAATAATAACGCATACGTGGTCAAGAAACTATGGCTGATGGCGGGTGTATGAACGGGCCAGCTTAGACTGGCAGGCCAGTGTGCGGTGCACAGGAGCGCCACATTCTCAAGTGCAATGTGTGCAAGGTACGCGGGCGGCCGAGCGGTGGTCCCTTGATATTGCCTCTCTACACCGGTCACCACTTGATTCAATGGCCCTCGTGACTGATTCATTCGTCATCAATAATTTAAGATAACTTATCTTCAACAACAGTGCATGCAAGTCTTGTTGCAAATATCTTATAATATATACTCCATACACAATACAACGCATTACATAGTTAATTATAACTTCCATTAGCGAACGAAAAAATATTTGAAAAATCACTCTAAGGATATTTTCTCAAGAGATATATAAACCAACGATACATTCTTTCTTTAGAACCTTTTTGTGTAGCACCTTCTTTATTTGTGTATTCATAACCTTTATTTGTGATTTTTAATAATGTATTCTTACAATTCTCTGTTTAATGTATCAGTGTAAAAACCTGTTTTATTGTTACTCCCTTTTCAATTTTTGTGTACCTTTATTGATGTTTTTTTATTTATTTTATAATCTTGTACTCCTTAGAGTTTTTTAAAACTCATTGGGAATAAATTATAGTATTTTTGTTGTAATATATAATATTATAAAATTTATATTTATATATATATATATATATATTTATATTTATATTTACTCAGATTCTCCAGCACATGCACATGCCAAGTAATTTTTCGAGAACAATTGTAGTGCCATTGGTTAAATCCAGACATGAAGATATATCAAGTTCATCCAACTATAGACCAATATCTCTCGCCACAATAATATCCCGAATATTTGAAAGAGTGCTACAAATTCAGATTCAAGACAAATTATATACATCCGACCATCAATTTGGTTTTAAGTCTAAACTGTCAACAGACATGGCAATACTTTCCATGAAACAAAGTATCGAGTATTATAAGGCAAGAAAAACAACGGTTTATGCTTGTTTTCTAGACCTAAGTAAAGCTTTTGATAGGGTTTCGCATGCACTGCTTTGGAAAAAACTGAAGAAAAGAAATGTGCCCTCTTCAATAATTAACATTCTGGCAATCTGGCATCATCAGCAAAAGAACCAAGTAATCTGGAATAATAAAATGTCAACATCAGTAAACATGCGAAGCGGCGTCAGACAAGGGGAAGCTTATCACCGATTCTTTTTAATGTCTACATGAACGATCTAAGCGAAAAACTTACCTCAGCAAACGTCGGTTGCCACCTGGGAAATACATGCATCAATAACATAGCGTACGCAGATGACATGGTTATTCTAGCACCATCTATCAAAGCCATGAGGAAGCTGCTAAGGATATGCGAAAAATATGCTGCTGAACACAACATGATTTACAACCCCACTAAATCAGTGTTACTAGTGTTTAAGTCGGGAGCAGGACCTACTAAAATATTACCAGTCAGCCTTAATGGAACAAATATAAATGAGAAATCCGAGGTCAAATATTTAGGACATATTTTGACAGCTGAGCTCAAAGATGATGATGATATCGAGCGACAGAGAAGAGCACTGTGCATTAGAGGAAACATGATTGCTCGAAGATTCAACAAATGCAGCCGAGAAGCAAAACGGCAACTATTTAATACATATTGTACAAGCCTGTATACATCGGAGCTGTGGACAAATTTCAACCGTGCAACTTTAAAAAGAATGGAGGTACAATACAACAACTCTTACCGGATGCTTTTCGGGCTGTCATGGTACTGCAGTGCTTCAGAAATGTTCGCAGAAGGACGAGTTCCCGGTTTCAGAGCCTTAATAAGAAGACGTATCGCCAACTATCGAATAAGAATAGGCACGAGCGAAAACACTCTTGTGATGGCAGCACTGGACTTCTTGCAGGGCCCCGTTTATAAACAATGGAGTCATTTCCTGATGTCTTGAAACGAGTTTAATTTTATTTCTTTATTGCTATTATTTATTACCATGTTATCATGTTTTCTATTTTTATTTATTATCTTTGTATTTTTTTTTTTCCTTATCTTTCTATGTATTATATGGAACTCATGGGATTGCACCACCCTCCCTGAGATCTGGAATAAACTATAAAAAAAAAAAATATATATATATGTGTGTATTTTTAAATCCCTTAGACGTACGTGTGGTAAACCCGTATATGACCAAATTATCAAAGAGGGGATCCACATAGAACGCAATGCCCATATCCGTGATGAACAAGATCCAGAGACGCTAAGATGGTTTTAAGATAATGTAGTTAACATTTGAATCAAATTGACGATGATTAGTTTCAGAATCATCGTATTGTAGTTGTATCGCACGAAAGTATCGGCCCGCTTGACGTTTATACGCTGTTTTCAGATATTAAAAGCTTTTTCCAGCTTCTTTCCCCACGGAGGCGTACCGTACTCGAATCATACATTTTTGTATTGATTGACTATTTTTTAACCGAGGATAGCACATTTTCACACAGAGACGTGTGTTCCCTCGCGGCGGCCCTGGCAGCGCGCGCGTGTCGAGCACAGTGTGCGAGTGCAGTGTACGGTGTACGGTGTACGGTGTACGGTGTACGGTGTACGGTGTACGAGTACAGTGCAGTGTAGGGTCCTCGTATAACGAGCCCGTCCTAGTTTCCAAATTGCATTTTGGATGCTGCTACGCAAATTCGTGTGCACGTTCGCAATTAAATCCGCGCCACACGCCATTATTCCAACGCCGGCTCGTCCCCGTGGACTTGTTTCGGCCTGCCATAAATAAAGTACAACGTTTTCACCACCGGACTTGCATAGTAAATATACTCGTACATCACCACCATCAAACGTTTTTCAACAATTATTTTTCGTTTTGTTGATTTTGAACATTTGATGAATTTAAAAAAAAAATTACTAGCAAGCCGCGCAGGCTGAAGAAACGAAATAGGAATGTTGATAAGTTTCTGGTTATTTAGATCTGGTCACTAAACACATCTTCAGACATTTCTAGCGTTTGGTGTCTGAATGCGGAGCGAAGTGTAAATATACTCGTACATTGTATTATTTATAATATTTTCCCTCGGTATCCAGTCCAGGGGAATATATCGGGGAGTTGAATTGTATGAAGACTTTCGAAGAAAGCATTCATTGTTAATTTAAATATATGTAATAATGTTGGGTTCTGAGAGTAACGGTTCGTTGTACATTTTGAAAACCTTCCGAGCTTAAGTCTATTGAACGTAAACCCTCACTCCCTTACCGCATCACGAAGTAAATGAACAGTTCCTCATTCAAATTCAGCTTTGTTTCGTAAATTTGATTCAAAAGTCACGATTTGACATTTTTCATCGAAATAACGGAAATTGAAAGTCATCGGGTGAAACGTACGCCAGCGGATTAGCAAACAGCTCAGCGTTACTCAAACCCCCACCTATTTGTTAGTGAATATCGTACTGTTGACTGTTGTTGAGTCCGCCCCTGGAAGGAGCCCGCGGTGTGTGCGGAAGGAAACGTAATCTAATTTACGCGCAATAAATGCCCAACGCGTGCAAGCCGGAGACGCTGAATCAGTTGTTTTTTAGGCAGAAACATCATCCCGAGAATAATTAGTTCTTTATGTTAATGTTCTTGTTTTTACGACGTATAACGCTTAACGTTTTGCTGGAAGTGGGTACCGAAAGGAAAAAATTAAATCCCGCGGAAAATACCTTTTGTTCTATTTTAATTTATGAAGACGTCGAATTTTCTGCCCTTCGTGGGTATTTTTTCAAATAAAAGGCATGTCCCTTTGAAAATCCTTAATGTATTTCCCGGTTCCGGAGTTGTAAACCTGTAGGCAGGATGGCAGGATGGCAGGATGGCTGGAAGTGGAACGCAGAGCGGACAGCGAGGCGCTGAGAAGCCGGAATTCCTTGTACAGCCAATATACTTAATGTCTTCCCTACGTGTTCCAATTAACGCAGCGTGCGTGTTCTATTTCCCAGCTATAACTTCAAAGCTCAATCCTACAGCAGAAGGTGAAAGGGATAATATTGCTGACATTGTTAGTCAAACAACTTAGTTTCCAGCTTCTGGCCTCTTTGTGTTTTACAACTTGATAAACCTACATACCTACTCGAACTTATTTTTGACTCAGTTCGTATTTTATTTAATAATATTTTGGATAGAAAGTTTACCGTTATTTTCGGTTAGTAAAAAAGGTTTAGTTTTTCGTGTAAAGTGTTTTATATCGTATTTTCCTCGTCGTATCGGGCGACCATAGCTGAATCCTTCCGAGCTTATTTTCTCGTCAAACAAATTTGCCGGCGTCGGTGCGTGACTACCCGCCGCGCCCTCGCAGGGAGTGGGAGGGGTCGGGGTGGGGGCGGTGGGAGGGAACGGGAGGGTAACGGCCGTTGCATGTCGTTAAGCAAATAGCTCCGTCTCGAAAACTGCAAGATACTTTGATCTAAGATTGCTTCCTTTGTGAGCGAGCGGGCTCGCCCGACTCACCCGGCTCACCCGGCTCACACTAGCGCCCTTTAATACAAAGTGTTAGGCGGCATTATAGGAAGCTGCGAGAATTGCCTATGTAAATGTTTAGAAAAATGAAGCCACGGATCGTAGCGTCGGGAATGCGATTTCTGGAACTCGATGGTCGAAATCATAAAACATTGAACTCTTGAGCCATGTTTCGTTAATATATTTATCTTCGTGCAGCAGGGCTTACTATTTGTCTAAATCTTCTTCGATTTGATATTAACCATGTTATTAATTGATGCATTTTCTTTCTTGCAGGTAAGTTAACACCCTCTTCGATCTGCAGGCTGCTGGCTCTGGACAACGAAATTCCATTGCCGCTGCACAATTGGTTTGTTTCAACTTTTTATCACAGCTTTCTTCCAATGCTCCCCTACTAATCTACTTTTATCCTACGCATTGAGTACAGAATAATACTATCTGTATTTCGGCAACGTGTTTGGAATTTCCCTTTGGCTTGTAAAACTGTACAAAAGTTTGTACAGAATCAAGAGTTTTCCGCCCTCCGCAGTCGGGGAGTTCCTCTTCCAACTTAAGACAGGCTTTTATAAAACTCACGTTTCTCAAATACAGACCCCACCTCTGCGGTTGAGTCTGACTGTTCAAATATCAGGAGGTGTCGCAGCTATGACATGAACTACCTTGGAATATAAGGGAAAGACTTTTCTCTTACGAAATGGACCATCGACATTGGTACGAGTATATATAAACTTAACCTAAATCTGCAATTATCAGATTTATTCTTTTCCAATCATACGTCCTGCGCGATCTTCTTATAAACCGAACAGATTACGGAACAACATAATGTTTCTGCGGCTGTCTTCATTCGCCGTTTACTATATCTATCAGAACTGGACATATTCAAGTATAATACGAGTATGTTGAGAAACAAATATGTAGTCAAAGTCCCTCTCCTATTTCACCGTTTTGGTATAGGTATCCACTTAACGAAAACCGAGAGAGCATCCCTTTAATCCACGGCGGAATCCGCCCCGTCGTATCTCTGAAGCTCGCTCTCAGCCGGGCGACACCGCGGCAGCAGGGCGGGCTAGGAGTAGCGAGGGTCGCGCTATCGGCCGGGACTCTGCCTCGGGCCGGGCGAGCGCCCCGCCCCGCCGCGCCGCGCCCCCGCTCGCCGGCGCCCTGGCCGCCCCGCGCCCCGGCCTAATCCTCGACCCACATGAGGGTATCCTCTGCTCGCAATTTAAAACAAAGTACACATAAAGCTTAGTCTGCTTACTTTCTGAACTGAAATATACGTTTGCTTTGCCGCTTCGCCTACAATGCATCGCGATCTTGGAAGATGTTTGTTATATTAAACGCTCTTATCGTTCGCAGACATAGGCGGACTACTACGGACGTTCAAATCCACCTCAAATATCTATTTTCAAAATTTGTTTGTTACGTTATTAAATATGATTAAATTACCCATTTGCAAGATAGAGTGAACGCACGGAAATACGTGTTTTTACGAAGCAACGTAGTGCTAGAGACGTTTATTTCATCGCCTCATACCGTCAATATGTAATGATCTGTCACTCTGGTCGTATCAGGAAGTGGGTGGGCCTAATCCTTAATACACATGTGGTTCCGGCTTTGAGGGGCGAATCACTTACATAACAATACGACTAGCCAATGTGATTACCAGGACGACACTAATGTACAAATACAATTGTATCTTATTACGACGGTTCAGCTTTCATTTCCATTCATAGACTGTAATAACTATAACTAGTTTAACTTTATTATATAATTAATTTTGTGAAATAATCATCAAATATACACCGATTTAAAAACCAAACACAAAAAGCTATATACCATGATTTAACAGTTCACTTATAAAACTCCTAAAATAAAAGGACAAATTTAGGCTAAAATTTAAAAAAAATGGCAATCCCAGAGACTACAACACCTTTGCACTACTACGCTCTCGTTCAAAAAGTTTGATGAAGGAACTTTACAGATTATATTTGGCCTCTGTCGAGGAATCCATTCCCACTAACATCAAATACTTCTGGTCTTATACCAAATCGTAAAGGCTAACTGATACTTTGCCCAGTACTGTTTACCACAATAAGGTTAAAGCATCTGGCGGTCAAGAAGTAGCTGAACTGTTTTTAAAGTATTTTGGATCCGTATTCTCATTAAATATAATAATTGATATATTCTCCAACTCACCTTTTAAGTTAAATCAAATCTTAAATACCATGTTTTACTTAAAACACAAAATAGAAAAAAAGTACACACATATACAACTTTTTAGGGTAATTTTATTTTTATAATGTTTTTCCTAAATTTAAACTTGTGTTGATATTTCTTTTTATAAACGGTTGTTTTCCTTATGTTTTTATTTTATTAGTGTAATACAGTGTATTTCTAATTGCATGATGTGAACATTTTGGAGGTGGATTGATGACCTACCTTTTATTTTGTATCTGTCAGTATGTATGTAATGTTGTCACTCTGTCAAATGTTCCAAATAAATAAATTATAATACAGCTAGAGATGAGCCATTTCCTGAGACTTCCACATCTAGGCTGTGTTATTAAAAAAGGTAATGAATTTCGTTAAACAAGATGTGGGCACCTTTACAGTCTTACTACTGACACCTTCGTTAT
Organism: Drusus annulatus; assembly: GCA_022651775.1. Taxonomy (NCBI): domain Eukaryota; kingdom Metazoa; phylum Arthropoda; class Insecta; order Trichoptera; family Limnephilidae; genus Drusus; species Drusus annulatus. The sequence continues at coordinate 1,193,893 of JAGWCC010000232.1, read as the reverse complement.
AATCTCTCCCCTTTTCTCATAAGCAATATACACAAAAGTTACGACAGAGCTCTCAGCGGCAGGACCATACATACCCGCCGCGAATAGGCTTTGAAAGAATGGTTAGATTTTTCTAACTAAAAGGTGGTTGAGTTTTTGAAAAAGGGCCGAAGTCGTTCCATTAGTACGTACATGGTTTAGAAATATTATTCAAAAGTTGAATTAAAATGATCGGGTCGACTCGTCCGCCCACCTCGAGCCTTCCCGCCGCGGGAACGGCGCGCAACCAATAAATCGCTGAATACCCAAAGTGCGTAACTTTCAATTCGTTTAAGTCTGGTACTTATACAACGGCAATTAATTTAATCGTGACAATAACCGGGATTTACGACGTCACGAAATTAAGTGGAGCTCGTTGCACACAACAGCTATTTGGTTAGTTTCCACGCCGTCCGCCGTCCGCCTGTGCCGCTGGGCCACCGGGCTGCCACGAGGATGTGTGCATCCTTCAGTTAGTTTCCCTGTTATTGCCGGCTCGAATACAGAATAGTCGGGCTTCGAGTGGTACGGTCGTGCCGCTGAGCGATCCGCTATAAAAGAGTGCAGGTAATTACAACAACAAAACATAAAAATAGTTTTAATGAGGCACAACACTCTATGTCGTGGATAGCAGTGGTACGTCATTCAACCTCACATTATGTGTGCAGTGTGTATGACCGTTGCCTATACACCACACTACCGTATATCAACACGTTGTTGAACATTGGATAGCCGTAAAGGGAAAGTGATGCTTGCCATTGCACAAAACAACCAGCAAACAACCGTCAATTAAATAGAATCGTTCCTGATTAGTTTTCTCTAATGCGGCCATTTTCATCTGGTTTTCGTGCACTAACTTTACTTTGCATACAGCCATGCTTCTTTTCATAAAAAAAGGCTTTCATATTAGACGTAAAACAATAATCTACCCACCCCTTGTTATAGCTGCCATAAATTCAATGCGCTTTAGGAAAATTGGCCATTTTTTTTCCCCGCTCTCACCGAAAAAAGGTTTCGCAATTTGAAAATATTTAAAACCACCTCATTCTATACACAGTGTGTAATGAAAATTCCCTCGGCCGACCTGTCCTTTCCCTCCCCCGGCCCCGGCCCTCGGCCTCTGGCCCCCGGCGCCCCGGGCTCCGGTCCAGCAGGCGCGGGCGGGCCCATTGATTAATTCACTCCTAAGTACGCATCTGTATCTTTCCTCTTTAGAAATAGCGTTTTTTGCCCCTCGACTTCTTCGTTTATTTTATTTTATGGATGTCTGAACTGCTGAACAATTTGTTTTTTTGGGCTGTTAATAAATTTCCGGTCTGACATTTCCAACAAACATTTGTTGTTGTTGATGTTGATGTTGAAGGGTGGCAACCTTAAAGCGGATTATTTTCCGGTAAATAAGTTTTGATAATAATTAAATTTCCTTCGACTGGCGAGGGCGGCTGGCGAGGGCGGCCAGTAGACGTCGCGTTATGAATACCGTCTTGGAGAGCTCACTGTTGCGTCGTGATATCCTTTCTGCGGTTGATTGTAATTTTTTCTACTATGTTAGACGACTTGTTTATTCGCACTAGACCAGCGTTTCCCAACCTTTTGACGCCTGCGGACCAGTGAGAATAGGACTGAAAATTTGCGGACCGGTAAAGCAAGAATAATAACTTGTATTTATTGTGAATGTATACAATGGAATTCCACCCTAAATTAACAGTTTCAAATTAAGAGAGAGAGAAAGCTGACGATAATATGAAGATGTACCCGACGTAACAGGGACACAAGTAAACTGTATAGGTGGCGGTCCCAATCTACGAAGTGCTCCAAGGGGTTAGTCTTGTTGTTAATATTTTTTTTTTTAAATGTATGCGAGACGACTGGGGTTGAGTGTGGGGTTCGGCTTCCAAGTGAAGATGCTACGGGTCTGGTCCAGAAAGAGGGGTAGTCAGGCGGTCCAGGGGGGCAGGTGATGATCAAAGAAAGTCGGGAGTCAAGTTGAAAGCGATGTCGAGAGCGAAGTGAAGTCAAGGTGGGTGATGCTGGCGGAGGATACTGGTGATCTGATTTTTATCTCGTTTGTGTGCAATATTTAACTGACCGAGTCTTGACCTTGACCTACCTTGACCTCAATTCACCTCTTCATCATTTTTATTATGACCAGAAATTGACATACAAGTTACATACATTTTATAAGTTTAAGGCTTAATTACTAATTACTATCTTATCCCTACGTAGCCGGGAGTTAGGCCATCACAACGATGCACTGATAGATCCCGTGATAAAGTCAGACAGATTAATTTCTCGCGCTTGAGTCGGCCCGAGATTCGTGGGCCCGGGCTGTGATTGGCCGGCTCTAGACAACCCGCATTCGCGGTACTACCCGGCTTAGTCTAGCGGCTCCAGCCCTATGGGCTTATCTCTTTGTATCATTGTGACCCAACAAGCCGGGAGAGAAATATACATTAAAATTATTGATGAACTAATATTAACAATTTTTATAAATGATATAAATAAATCTTAAATCTAACTTAACAGCTACACATGGTCGTAGGCACTGCCATCGTGGCTCTCGCGTCCGACACAAAATTTGCCAAAATAGGAATACATTTCAACTTTTCGGGTCAAAGTCCGATGCGTAGAATATTACACTACGGAGGCAGCGAAATATGCTATTAAGAGGGGGAGAGGCTGATGACATTATCAAGATTTTCTAACATACTTATAATTTTGGTTGTAAGTGTCACCCTCATCGCATTTTGTAAACAATTCCGCCAAAAGTTTATTGTACATTGTTACTTAGAATGGATTGTCTCTCGGTATCCGATCGTAGACCCGAACTTGAAAAGATCTAGCCTCAGACTTGAGACATGAAGTGAACGTTGGTTATTGGGTTAGCAACCAAATCATTATTTATATTTCTATAATGCGTGCTGTGTTGTTAACCTTTGAATTTTCCAAATAAAAGAAACTAAAATTGTATTTAAAGGGTGATTAGGTGAATTAAATATCGTTCTCTTCCTACTTGTCACAACATCCTAACTGTGAAATCAAGTGAACCTGCTAAATGTCACATCAGGGTAGGTAGTAACTATTATTACTTTATAACCACCCTCTCAATTCATTTATGTTTGGTGAAACAATAATAAAATACGTACTTTTCCCCCAAAACTATAATCAAATTGAACTTTTGCTCTCAAATAATTACAAAACGTAATAAAGTCCCATTAATGTAATGAAAATGTCGATTCTGTCGAAGTGGAAGTGCAGTGTGTCCCGACTAATTCTGTTTCATAATTGAATTTATTTCATTTTTTATGTTCTGCGACTTTAATTTGCATATGGGATCGTGTTTTATTTCGCACAAAGCGTGCAGCAATTACAAATCGAAAATGCACACATAACAAGTTTCATCCAACGAATACATTTGTTGTTGAGTTATGTTATGGCCGATAGCCGCCTGCCGCGCGCCGCCCGCCGGCTGGGCGGCCGAACGCTCTCGTGTTCCAGGGGACTTGATCGTGTTATCGTTTCTCTAATAACAGGGGTAACATTGCTTCACCAGTAATTAGGTACAAGGATTCGCTGTTGGAGCAGTGAACAACGGTGAATGGTGAACAGGTGCTCTGTGTTGTTTGAACACCACTCCAAACTGCTATTTTCTTGTAGTGTCTGTTAGTGTTAGAGACAATCCAGCCCAAGTGTGCAGCTGCGACTATATCCAGTGACCCTCCGCGATAATCTAACTCTGGGCAATGAGAAAAGGATGCTCGCACTAAGTAGTGCCTTGCAATTAAAAAATCACCCGGTTCACGGTTTTACATTTGGCTGAATGCTAAATCTTCCTCTCTGAATATGGATGCTCCGTACATATTTTATAGCACACTGTTGAAATGTTTACCAATAATAAATATAATACAACAAAATTTATTAGTAAAACATTCGTAGCGTGATCAATCTACAGACATTGATGTTTTTTCAGTTCCCAACATAAAGCAGTCAAAAGTGTACTATATACCCTGTCCTCTCCTTCCCTCCCCACCCTTATTTCGCAAAAAAATCAATTTAGTTGAGTTTATTACGATTCGCCGAATAAAACAAACTAGCGCTCTCGCTTCCGGGAATGTCGAAGATTTCCTTGTGAACGTGGGCAGATTCCATTAATTAATTGTAGAAATTATATTCACGGCTACCTACCTACCTTGTTACCCCTACCACCCACCACATACCACCACACCCACATTAAGAGATAAGTCGGCAATACGATCATATTGAATATACGACAACTGCGGCTTTTTAAATCGATTCCTATTCAGAGATATATTTGAATTTCAGACTACATTTTAAATTGAGGTGTTTTGAAATCGCAAACCTGGGTTCCGTTTCCCCCGTGCCCTGTGCCCCGAGCCCTGCGACCTGTGCCCCGGCGGACTTCAGGCTGGGCGATGATTTAGTTCGCGGCTGGGCGGGAGTGGGGGTGGGTGGGGGGTCCATTACCGAGCGGACGCTGTTCCCCTGATTTATATCCCACACACGGGGAACTGCTTCCGCCCTGAGAATGGAAAAATACCGAACCTAAGAGATGCAGCTAGATCAGGAATAAGAAATTTCTCGCCGACTATTTAAATCGGCCAAAGTGATTCTGTTTTCAAGTCTGGCAAGAAGAAGTCACTCTTCTGTTATTCGTGTGAAGGGATATAATACCTGTATAATATGTATCTGGTCGGGTAAAACACACATTTGTTGCTATTCATCAGGAATCATTATTCACAATCTCTTTTGGATGTTTATTTCATTTGATAGCGGGCGCTGTACCTAATCTTCTGCGGTTGTGCTGTAGTCCCATTTCCGGAAGCTGGGTACAGATAAAATGCGAGATAGCGTGTATTTATTTCTGGCGTACATCTGCTCTAACCGTATACCTCTCCTCGTCTCCCAGTTCCCAATAATGCGGTGCCTGTCGTGTCTATCTTTGGGTCATCCTGCCTGACGTGGAATGCTGAGATGCTCCACGACGTATCAGCCCGGCGGGAGACCTCGCAGCTATGTAGACATGCAGCCATGTAGCTAGGTAGCTATTTAGCCATGTAGCCATATAGCTACGTAGCCATGTAGCCATGTAGCCGTGTAGCCGTGTAGCCGTGTAGCCGTGTAGCCGTGTAGCCATGTAGCTACGTAGTCATGTAGCCATGTAGCCATGTAGCTACGTAGTCATGTAGCCATGTAGCCATGTAGCCATGTAGCCATGTAGCCATGTAGCTACGTAGCTACGTAACCATGTAGCCATGTAGCCATGTAGCCATGTAGCCATGTAGCCATGTAGCCATGTAGCCATGTAGCTACATAGATCACCGAATAATCGTGGTAAGCGACAAGAAAAGTGTCAAACTTAAATACCGAATAAATTCCAGGTACCACTTGCGTCCCTAGATGACTGTTTACTGAATAAAGCCCAATTTATTTATGTTCCTCGAGTATCTCTTTCGCAATTAAAATGTGAACCTTTCATTTGAATTATCTTTTGTAATTAAATTAGCCATCTTTCTTTTCATCTCCGTTTTTCTCGTAAAATAAATTCGTATTCTGGCGGAGCATTTAGACCGGGCGCGACCCTAATGAAGATTCTATGTTTGAAAGTGGTTAGGGATGAGAGAGGGGGGTAAAAAAGAACCACGACGGTGAAAGGAATAAGGAAACGACGCTTGATTCCGCCTGAACTCGTGGTGAGGGGTTAGCCCTTTCCTGGCAGGGCCTCGTTGCTTGTCCGACAGTCTTTTCGGGGGTATTTCGCCCGTGAAGAGAAATAGTGTTTTCTTTGTAATTAGGCCTTTTTAACGATTTCTCGTTACGACCCACACGGTCTATTCCAATGATTATTTGAATAGTTTGTAAAGCAATTAGGTAAACGCCTCGCACACTATATATTTTTAATATATTGAATTCTTCAAAAAATACTGTAAATATTATTACATTTATTATTTAACTTTTTTCAACAATTAAAAATACATATTCGTGAAAAGCATTTACTTTGTTGTTTGCCATATTTATAAATAAAACAGATAAACTTTAATTTTTATTTATTTTTTTATAAAATTAGACATAAGATAAACTTTGTTTATAACCTCTTTTATTATTCAATATTATGTCGACTGGTTACGGAAGCACCCTTCCATCATCAGGACAATATTAAAATTTTAATAATGTCCTTATGATGGAAGGGTGCTTCCAAAACCGGTCGACATAATATTGAATAATAAAAGTGGTCATAAACTAAGTTTATCTGTTTTATTTTTAAACTAAAAATACCTTCCTTTTGCAAGCCTGTGCATGATTTAACCCTTTGACGTTTATTTTTGACATTTTACTCGTCAAAAAATTAAATTAACTTCCGAAGACCTTTAATTTTAAATTGGCCTTGTTTCAAGTATATATTTTCAAAATACAAATAGAGCTGTTTTAGCGATATGTTTCGGAATCAAAAACGAATGTAATCTTTCTCTAGCCGCAGTCTGCGATGATTTTAGTTTATTAAATTTGTTTTATACATTATAATTCGTCAGTGAGCAGTCGGCAGAGGATTAGGTTTTTGTAAATGTCAGGCTAGACTGCAACGACATCTCGCAGAACTGCGCCACAGGGGCCCTCGGCCTGGCAGGCACTCCATAGGTCCTCCCACCAAGTCCGCGGTAGTTCGCATGCTCATTGGAGTCCCTCTGTTGAATCCTATTTTCATGATCACAAGTTGAAATGAGCTGTCAGAGAAGATGGTGCCCTCTACGCTGAACTACGCGCCAGTGAGCGACTAGACCACACCTCTACGCTCCGCTGCTAAGCTTCAATTAAGGGCTACGTTAAGGCTACGCCACGGGCCTGGGCTACATGCAAAGCTACGCCATAGGACTACTGTGTATGTAATATATATATTTGCCTCACTGTTGTCGAAAACAAGTGTGGCTAGCAGTCCACAGCTACGTCCTAATACCAACCCTTATGAATGGAAGTGAAACGTGGAACTGGCGGAGGAAAGATGAAAGTAGACTAATTGTTATAGAAGTGTTATCCCTTAGGCGTAAGAGTGGTAAAACCATGTATGATCGTGTTGCAAATGTAGAAGTCTTTAAAGTAAGGCTGATCTAAGCGTAATTAACGAAATTAAAAAAGGACGCTTATAAGGTCTGGACATGTAGAGCGGATGAGCGGAGAATGGACCGGCATGAGAATATTTCACCCGAAATGTAATGGTATAAGTAGTCGGAGACACCCGAGGTAGACATGGTCAAGTGAATCACATACTTGAGTCAGGTTAAGTCAAGAGTCAGAATAATGTTATATACTACTTGATATAACATACTCATGTATTTTATATAGTTCTTGCAGGCTATTTTTAATTTGTTACTTAGTATAATTTTCATGGTTTCCGGCAGCGCATTGTAAAAATTCATCTCTTTATAGAGTAAACTGTTTTTTTTATTGGATTTATTCTTTCTGGTAGTCTGATTTCTTTGCATTTCCTTGTACTATGTCTGTGAATATCCACGTTGTAAATAATTTGGTAATAAGTTGGTTTTAAGTGTTATTTTTACTTTTATTGTATGTGTAAATATTAATGTTTTTAATGTTAGCATCTATTTCACCGTTAGCTAATTTAGTTCTTCTGTCATTTTTAAATGTCTGTAAATATTAATGTTTTTAATGTTAGCATCTATTTCACTGTTAGTTACAAGCTATAAGTCCTTATTGTAAGTCACTGGTTGAAAATATTAGGTGTAAGCCATTAGTAATAAATCTTAACTGTAAGTTATTAGTTTTTTTTTTTTTTTATATGAATACCGCACAAAAGTCTCAACTGTTCCAAACCGTCTAGAGCCAGTGAGACTATGGCATCCCGAAAATAGGGTATGTTGTGAGGCTGAAGGTAGTGGGGAGGCGAAGGAGATAGGGAAGAAGAAGGTTGGGAAGTACCTGGCTATTCAGATCTGGTCACCAAACACGGCTAATAAACCATTTCAAGCAACGTTTCGATTCTGAATGGTGATCTTTCACCAGGGCGATACTTAGAGTATCTACTACTCTGGAAAGTGGCGCAAATATACTTTTTTTAATTATTTTTGTATGAATTAAATGTGTTATGAGACATATTAATTAAATAAAAGTTATTGGCGCACGCCGGGTTTGAACCCGCGACCTTTGGATTCGTAGTCGAGCGTCTTACCACTCGACTATGGAGGCCGTCATCAGTTATAAGCTTAAGTGAAAAATTATAGGTTAGATAAATTGATTTGTAAAGCGCCCTTGAGGTGATTTTCCCACAAAAACGGCGCTATAAAAGTTATCCATTTATTATTATTATTATTAAGAGATGAGTTTGTATGAGTCCATAAAAATGCAAATGATGCAAGAAGTGCGTGCCATGACACGTAGTTGTGTCGCGGTACATCCTGATGGTTAATTAGTTCGAAGAAGCATGAACCAAATGCGGTCGAACTCTTGGTGATCACTGCCCTGTATCATTGTTTATCAAATGCCAAATACCAGGATATTTATAGACTACCTACGTGGTCCTTTGTGTAGACGTGAGTTTTTTAGGTTTAGTAAACATAATCTTATCACCAGGGTATCTAAATATTCGCATATTTCAGAGCACCTTCGAAAATCCATTAACGAAATGGCCCCACTGTACATCACCGAATTGTGCGTTCCAGAAAACATTCTTCTAAGGCAGTCGACTCTTAGATCAGCAACATCATCGGCTTTCGGAAGGCTGATAGAACCCAAACGCAATCCTAATACTAAGTTTGGAGATCGCGCTGCAGGAGTACCGGGGCCGAAGGCTTGGAATAAACTCCCTGCGGAACTAAGATGTATAACGAGCCCAACAGAATTTCGGTCCAAACTGAAAACTTACCTTTTCAGAATCTCATATCCTTAAATTCATTAAAAGAATCTCAATAAATCTGTCTTTCGACGAATCACCTTTAGATATACAAATTTTAATCAAATTCCGTACTGTACGACAAATTCAGAAACTCCATTTCTTAATTTCTCCCCCATGCCCTAAATCGGAAAAAAAATATCATAATTCTAATTTTAAGTTCATAAGTGTGTCTATCTGATGGGACCCGCCAATTAATTATGTTCCTATATATTTTCTTATTTAAACTAGGAATAAACATGTAATAATAGAAAATAAGATCTGTACAGCGCCCTTGAGGTGATTTTTCACAAAAACGGTGCTATAAAAATCATCCAAATATTATTATTATTATTAATGTGTCAAATGTTACGACTGGTATTATATTACATAGCCCAAGGATGGTGTCGCAGATTGTCAGCTGTGTGTCAAATTCTTCGTGGAACGTACGTTTTTTTAACATTTTATTAATTTTACGTAATACTTAGTATTTCGTTATTTGAACATTATTACAACAGTCGTATTATATCCATAAATGTATAAAATCTTAACTTCTTCTTGCAGTAGACATGGGAAAATATGAATAAATGAATCAATCCAATCAGTGACTCACTCGAATTGATTCTCAATTTGACACAGAATTGATTTTTCATTCCTCAGCCCATGTATATAATATATCCCGCCCGTAATCCAAACCGTAGGTCAGTCTCCGTACAGTGCGCAGCGCGCAAATCACCGCAAGTCAACCAGTCAGTAGTTCCTAATTCATTCGTCAATGCCCGCTGCCAGACCGTCAGTACTAGACAAGTCAAGGCGCGTATTCGCTGTACGTATTCAGTGAAATCACTTATTCAGCTGTCAGTAGTATTCGCTACATCACTAATCCGTTACTAGACCCGCAGCCAGTATCTCCGTACTAGGTCCGCCGCGCACCACTCAGTAAAGTCATTAGAAGTCACTTCTAGAAGTTCCATGTTCATTCCCCGTGCATTCCATGTAGAATTCACTGGAAACCTTAAGCAGACCATGTAAAATTTACAGATAAATCATTTGTTGCATTGCTTGTATTCGAAATTCAAAAAGTGTGTTTTTTGGATGCTGACCCTTAACAACTAACCTTTACCACTCACATTCTTAGCGTAAAACTTGGAGGAACAATTTCAGGGGGTATAGATTTGTGAACGATTGTAATCAATTCGTTGACATTGAACATCGTCTGACTATAAACCAAGATTTCAGGTTAACATGCAATAGTGCACGTCTCTTCCCGCCCGTGTAAGTAGACAGAGATATATTTAAGGGCGATTGTTTGTAAGATAGTGTATTTTGTATCGTTTTGGTAATTTTTATCATAACAAAAAAATATTATAAACACCATTTAAATGATGTATCAAGTCAAAATATCACGCACGCGCTAATAGAATGAGGTTTGCTTTAATAACGATGAGTACTCTTTATTAATATAATGTAATTCTTTTTATCCCTAAAAACACGAATCTCCAAACGCACCATCAAAAATATTTAAAACTGCTGAAGCACTTTTGAAAAGTGGTCATTTTTACTACTCTTTGGGTCTTACTAGTCTTACACGTATACAACATATCGCTATAATATTATTTCTTTTATAAAACCACAACATTTTTTTCAATAAACGTGAATGTAAGGAATAATTGTTTGGCATTAGTAATTTCGATGAATGATGTAATGTTCGCGCGTATGCCGGACATACTTACAAGCGTCGACGCGATGTGACATATTGTTTTGTATCTCTCTTTATCATGGTATACGACATAAAAACCCGGAGAAAGTGATTTATCGTAAATTTGTATGGATTGGGTAAAAATATTAGCTCTCCCTCCTTATATTGTTACTCCAAGGCGTAAAACGATTTTCAGAATTTCCAAAATGTTACTCAGCAAGTTATTGCTTTCACAAGCGGTAAAGACCGGATTTACTTTTTTTAAATGGGATGAATTAGGTACTTCCCGAGATATTCATCGGAAAATATTTGAGATTATATTCATCAAATTTAATTAAAATGAACACCCTTCTAGGCATGTTCAGAAACTCGGGACTGCTACATAATATCTTAATCTGTTCTGTGGAATAATAGACACATTCATAATGAATCGTGTTTCTGCAGTCTATACATATATAATACAAACGTATATATAGGTCACTTCGGTACAAATACGTAGTAAGCCACCGTCTTCATAATATAACAATTTCGTTTTTCTAACTACTCGTAATATAAGGCAAAAAAATATTTTAAATAACTTTCTTGTTAAACAAACGTTATTGATTCGAAAAAACCGCCAGGCGGTTGCGGTGGAAGTGATTAAAGTTATTATTTGCTTAAAGTTTGTAGAACTCACCATATTTGATTTAATTCTCTTGTTCTTTCAGAAATTCTTTTCAGAAAAAAAAAACTTCATTTCAGAAATTAAAACATCTAAGGGTAACGATAAATAAAATACATTTTAATTAAACTGCCTAATCAACAGTCTCCTCTTGCGACTCTCGACAATTGTAGTTTGGTGTATATTTTGACCCCAGGTGAATACATACGAAGTTAGGCGGTATTCAGCCAGCATCATAAAGACGTCTCGGACGCTCGGACGCAGGCGAGCGGAGAGCATGGGACTTCTGCTCGGAGGGGGCCCCACGGACCCGCACACTTCTCCGCTCACTCTGTGTGCCCGTATAACTCTCCCTGCTGCCATTGTACCTCCTTAACTGAGCAGTGTTCAGATGATTATGGTAATTTATGCATTTCAATAAACGTAGCCCGTTACAGCTCCGTTACAATTATTGTGGAAACATTCGAATACCGTAGTCACCGCGAGTGGAGTTATCGTTGCCTTCCCTGCGACCTGCGACCTGCTCTCCCGGAAAGTTTGGGAATAAGCTTTTCTTCTATTCGTTATTTAGTTAACGCCATCAGCGTTTCAGTGTTTAAGTCTTTCAGCTAAAAAATACATTTATCTCGCTTTGGCGAAATTGATTGTATGCATTTGATATTTGGAAAGATTACCGTTTACCGTAAGGCACTTGGACTGAAATATCACGAAATTATAGTGTACGTCTAAGTTGAATGGTCTATGATATATTAAACTTACAAAGATATTCCATAAACAAGCGACTCTCCCCTATACCCCAGCATAAACACATCTGTTCAATTTAGTCAACGTGAGCTATTGTTTGCTCGCTGGCGATTTTCAGTCGTACTCGGGAATGTTAAACAAATAACCGATATTGTCGATAAAACTTTATCAACTTGTTTGTGTTAGGGGCCCAAGTCGTAAAGGAGAGTGCGTTTATTATGCAAATAAATTTTCCCGGTGGGCCCCTATAAACTTGGGCTGGAATGAAAGATCTAAATGTATTGTTCATCTTTTCTTATTATTTACAACCCAAGTGACTGTCTGTTCGAACACGTAAGATAAAGATTTATTAAAATATGATGGTGTTCGTTTTGGTTTGAATTTTAATCTTATATTTTCTTGGACGTCCTCATTGAACTGGAAGGCTGTGAATTGGGCCAATATTTCTCGTCGGTATCTACAAGTCGCGGCGGAGATTTATTTTATTAAAATCATTTTTCATATCTCTCTCCCAGCCAGTTGTCAGCACCTCCCTTCCCCTCCCCACCCCACCCATACTCTTCCCAACCCCACCCTCCCGCGAACCCAGCTTCCTGCAGTGAAGCCCCCGTGATGAAGCGGCGGATCTTGATATATTATTTTCTGTCTCGACAGTGTGTACACCATTATCATTGATTCTACCTTATTCAGTCTCTAGTCTATCTCATGTACCCGTACATGCACGTGGGTGCATAGTGTACCCTGCACGTCTACCGTGCATCAACGTGCTATAAGTTATAGCCGAGGTGGGTTAAATATACGAACAGATCAAATCATGTGATGCTCGATCTGTGAATTCTGGCTGACCGTTTTCATTTATACTTAATTGCGATTTCGTGGAGCTACTCGATGAGAATATTTTGACTGAAGTAAAATGCAGTCATTGCTTTATAAATGATTCAACGATGTGCACGCTATTTGGAACACAATGGGCTTACCAAGCGTGTTCACTTTAATGCGATTGCTTGATGTTTGTAAGACGAGATAGCGTTATTTCGCGGATGTTCCAGGATTCGCAATTTGTATACTATTATGATATTATTCAAACAATACTAATAATATTCAAACACTTTAAAACATATAAAAGACACAGAAAAGAAAAAATATTAGGTTGCAACCGAGAATCTATAATATAGATTGTATAATATGATATATTTATATTTTATTTTCTGTAATATTTTTTGAATGATATCACAGTAAAGCGTAAATTTGTGATAAGTATTTACTAAAGTTTTTGGTTAAAATTTTACCAAAATGTGGCACACTGTAGTTTCGACTGTGATTATTTTACGTACGCACGTTTTAAATTAATCGTGAAGATATTATCTCGATCCACAAAATAAGGGTTGTCTGTGCCTCGATGATTGACACTGCGAGACTGACCGGAACATTAGCTCAAAAATGACGAAGAAACGGAACATGGCTCTACACTAGAAACACATTGAGACACCTCTATCTGACAGATGTCGTGTAGGTATCTACATCTATCGTGGCTCTACCCAACTGTGTTCATATTAGGAATACTTAACTTACTATAATAGCTTTAAAACGAGGAGGAATCCATGACTGCAATCATACATACTTTGGGTTGATCCGCGACAGCACCATAAATCCAGAGATAATGAATATGGTTTTCCTGTATGTGCTAGACATTTACCAGCGACAACGTGGATTATTCCAACTTCCCCCTTCTGGGTGAAATCTCTTATTGTAATTTGGCGAACCAACTATTATAAGTTTAGTGTAACACCATAATACCTAGTGGGTAAGCCCGTATGCTTGTATTGTAAAACTCGTGTACATGATTGTTTATTCCTTTATCTGACGTTCGCTGTGTACGAGCTCACGACGACAAATTATAAATAAATATTAGATTAGTGGCCGAGAACATCTATTTTATATGAAACACGGATTCCAAGGGGACTATGAACCGTATTTACAGCAATTTTCAACCCATGATTTACATAATTTGATTACGTTTGCTTTTGATTTCTTCGGGTCCTGTACATGTGAAAATACAGCTCTATACGTGTACGTGTGTTTTGTATGGACGTAAAATTTAGTGTTAGCACTCGCCAGGCGCGATCCCTCTCTAAATACCGCCCTGGAAACTTCTCCCGCCATCTCTCTTCTCCCACACAACCCTAATTCCTCCAAGAGGCGGCATAACATAACACGTAGTCTTTACCAGGCGTCATAAATTAAACTGCATGGAGTCTCTTTCGGCGAACCCCTCGGCAAGGGGTGACGCGTCTTCAGCGCCCTGATTCGGCGAGGAGGGATGAGTCGGGTTCTTTCTGTCCGGGGCGCGAGTGGTGGGAGGCTGGCGGGCGGGTGGGGAGGAGCGGGCCCGCTGAGAAACGGCGCTCCGCGGCAGGGAAATTCCGACATCGCCCGGCGCTGCCGTCGATCATGTCAGCTGACAGCCGCCCTTGTTTTCTTTGACACATGGCACTGATGACGTTTTCTCTTACTTCCGTCCCTTATTACAACTACTATTATTAACTGAATTAATCTTCGCTTTGCTGGTATATCTAATTCTAAAACATGGACTCAATTATTTAAAATCAAAGCTTTATTTACAATTCGTTTTGGACATTTAGTTTCATTTCTCCCCGATTGAGCTTTTCTCTAATATTAAAATATATAAATAGTATAAGTTTACATTTCTTTGACTGTGCTATCAAAGGACCTATTCTGAAGACGGTATTAGCAAAATATTAAAAATAATATTATTTTTAATCATATCGCGCAGCGTAAATTGAAGCAATAATCTTGTTTTTTTTTTATTTTAATTTTTGTAACCTATTTGTAATATATTCAAAGCGTACTCCGAACACCTTAGATTATAAATAGTATAAAATTAACTATTATGACGATTCAAACTAGGATTCTCATATTTAATTATTCAAACTGTATATATTGTCCCGCCTTGTTATAAGAATGCATTGAGTAATCTGTACATTTCGTATGAAATAGAATAATTGTACATTGTACTGTGCGCCCGCGATTCCGCGATGCTACGACGCTACGACGCTACGACACTTGCGAGTCTGCCCCTCTCGCGTTGTGTTTTGTCGACTCTCGGTGTCACTTTCCGGCTGGCGGAAAAGTGTCACCGCCACAACTTCCTGCGCTCCTGGCACTCGGCACGGCGCTCAGCGCTGGCTGTCTGTTAGTCCGGCCTTCTGCTTCTCCGGTAGGTACTGTGGTACTGTGTACTGTGGTACCGTGACACTGCTGTAGCCGTAGCTGACTGCCGCAGCTTGTTAATACGGCCCCAGCCGGCGGCGGCCGCCACGCCATATCCAGCGCCGCTTTCGCAGCCACAGAACGCTTCTCTGAATCCGATATTTACGGTTATCGCTTTCGCCCCGACCGATGCTTATTTATTTTTATTGCCAATATTACATTTATATCGGCCAAAGAAAACAACGCAATATTTTCCTATTGTGCGTTGCTTTACTATAAAAATAATAATTTCGGAATAAAAAAATAATCCCTCGAGGAATGATTCCAGTATTGAACTGGTGATATGGTTTCGCGCTTGTCTGCAGCCTGACACTTGACACACGCGGTGCAGAATACAGACCCGCGGGGCGGGATTCAACTCCAGTTGTGTTGCCTCGATTGCGTCTACTTTTCCGCTGTAGACCTAATTGTATAGTCGAGCTTATTTTAAGCGCATTATTTAGAACCATATTTTAAAACGCTTGTATTGAATATTTAAGGATTATGAGTTTTTGTGTGAATACCGCTTAAGACGGGCATCAACACCGAGCCAGTGGGTCCAAAATACTTGCTCGCGTGGAGATAAACCTACGATTTAAACATTTCCTGGTGCTTAATTAAAACAATTCAAACTTTTCGGTGTTAGAAATTCAAGCAAATTCCATCGGCAAAACATACCAGAAGGAGATCCATTCAAAATGTATACGTTTACATAAGTATATGTTTCCTGTGCAAGGGGATATAGCTTATAGACAGCGTCTTCATAGATTATTCTATCTTCCTGCCTGTAGGACCAACCTGCCAATGGTTCTGCCGGTGTGTAGGAGTATTTTGCTCCTGAACAAAATCTCTTCCGTTATAGACTTATTTCATGTCAGTGTGAAGAGATTAAGAAGTGAAATCCTATTGATTCTTGAAAGAATTTCTCCTCATTGACCTAATCATCACCACTGCCTGGTTTTTTTTTTTTTTTGGGTATCTAAATATCCCGGTCTTACTTACTGCGAGGAGTTCCTGCGTCAAGACTGACGACAGATTTAATCATAATAGGAACGCTTGGCTTCTTGCATTAGAACATGATTTATAGCAATTATGGTTCATTGAAATATGTTGGTAGGATTTGTCGGTTTACTTAGTTAGGCTATAATATCAGGTTGAATATTAATAAGTGAATGTGAAGAGGGCGCTGTCTGAAATTAAAATGCGCATCTCCGAAGAGAGTGGACCAATGAGATGCTAAACAAGAATTCATCGCTCGTTACTTTTAACAGATCCTTTGAATAAATTATTCATTTCCGCGAAGACTGTTAAGAGTCCCGGGAGAAATTTAGACTTTAATAAAAGGTACATTTTGTTCTCTCGTCTGTCACTCCGCCGTCGTCGACCACCGCCACCTCCCTCGTTAACCCTGGCTCCTGAAACCTGGCAGAAGGGGAATGGTTGATACTTTTTATTCAAATATACAAAGTTTGTTTGTTATGGTTATTTCCTATGTGTATTTAGAATTCGGATTGCTTTTTTACATAGTAAAGCGGAAAATACTAAGTAGTATAGTAAACTAAGTAAATATATAATTTGAAAATTAACATCTTGAATATTAAAGATTACTTTTTGTTTTTTTTATTTATTTTTATTTATAGTTCTTGTATTTAATTTATAGAACTCCATTTTTTTATCAAATATATTATTACTTTATTTAGTTTGTATTTATAGCGACAGCTGTTTCAACGTTTAAGGCAACTGTGATTTGGTTACATGGACTTATTTATATAATTTTAGTTCACTTTTTAATTACGTATTTCGTTAAAAACCGATTTATTTTGAAATTCTTTATCTTAACTACAGAACTTAATAATAATATTATCATATTTGATAAAAAATAGAGAATACATTATATACATATTTTTATTGAAAATTTTAATTCGTTGTAGAGAATATTCGATTATTATTGTTATTATTATTATTAAAAAACACTTTTTTTCCACTTAAAGCGCAGTTCATCGTAATCATTTAAACTATTGAAGCGAAGGCTTGGAATAAACTCCCTCCGGAACTAAGATGTATAACGAGCCCAACAGAATTTCGGTCCAAACTGAAAACTTACCTTTTCGGACTCTCCTTAAATTTATTGAAAGAATCTCAACATAATCTATCTATCGACGAATCACCTTTACATATTCAAATTTTAAGCAAATCCTTTACTGTACGACAAATTCAGAACGTCCATTTTTTTTTAAATTTCACTCCCATGCCCTAAATCGAAAAAAAAACGTAATTATAATTTAAAGTTAATAAGTGTGTCTATCTGATGGGACCTGCCAGGTAAGTACGTCCCTGTATATTTTCTTATTTAAACCAGGAATTAAAATTTAATAATAGAAAATAAGATCTGTACAGCGCCCTTAAGGTGATTTTTCACAAAAACGGCGCTATACAAATCATCCAAATATTGTTATTATTATTGATACATGTTTACCTATAAAAGACACTAATCTAGCAACATAAAAGATCTGTGGACTTTACAAAGCCCGCTTTATTTCTCGGTAAGACATATAAATATGACATATGAGACGTGTTGGCTCAGCACAGCATGACACGCGGTATGGTGCTACTAAATAACATCTCTTGGCTTATTGATATCTTCAATATAAACCGCGAAGGTCTCAAGAACCATACGAATGTCCTTTAATTATTTTTACTGAGAATTTGTATTATAAATGGACGCAGTCTGTAATACAAAAAAGGTGTGACTGTGTGCCATTGTACCAATATAAATTTGCAACAAAGTATATGAAACCAAATTAATCAAACAATCAAAACATACAAACCGGCCAAATTTAAGTTGAATATGAATAAATAATTACAAATTTAGTGGAATTCATCGCTGGACTAATCAAATAGGCGCGAACAGTGCTCATAATAAATTGAACGGACTAGTGAGCAATGGGTGTAGCCGAGTGTGGTGTGTGCCACCGATGGCAAATGCTAAATATGTCACGAGCCTTATCACTTAGCTTACTAGGATTATTTTATTCACTCAATTCACATTATTATGCATTTCAATCCATCTTCATAATGATCTGAA
This sequence comes from Drusus annulatus, assembly GCA_022651775.1. Lineage (NCBI taxonomy): Eukaryota > Metazoa > Arthropoda > Insecta > Trichoptera > Limnephilidae > Drusus > Drusus annulatus. The sequence goes on along the minus strand of JAGWCC010000232.1, from coordinate 1,175,517 downwards.
CTCATTATACAGCGTGTTTTAAGCGTATACTGTTAAATCAGGGTAATCCATGAAAAAAATCTGCCAATCTGTTATTCGAACACGGTAATCTATATACACGTATATATAATATAATTTTCAACTTTTTTCTTACCAAGATTACGCGCTCAATTATTTTACACGATCGTCTTCGCAAAACTTGGAGCAAGTGAATGAGTTTGTGTATTTAGGAAGTATGTCTACGAGAGACGGAAAGGCTGATAAGGATATTGAAAGAAGGGTGAATGCAGGAAACTCCATTAATGGAGGACTGAATGCTGTTGGCGCAAATAAGAAATTGACAAAAGAAGCGATGTTAGCAGTCCACAATGGAGTGCTTATACCAACCCTGATGTATGACAGTAAGCCGTGGAACTGGCAGAGGAAGGATGAAAGTAGACTGAATGCTGTGGAAATGAGATCCTTGAGACGTATGTGCGGTAAAACCATGTATGACCGTTTTTTTAAATGTGGATATTCGGAAAGAATGTAAGGCTAATGTAAGCGTAATGAATAGGATCAAGAAAGGGACGCTTGCTTTGTGCATGTAGAGCGAATGTGTGAAAAGAATATATGATGCGAAAGTGAATGGAAGAAGAAGTCGAGGACGCCCGAGGAAGACTTGGCACGGTCAAGTATATCAAATACTTGAATCGGGTCATGTGAAGAGTCAAAATAACAGAAGATTATGTACGAGACGATGTATGAATGTGAATGTAGCAAGGAGTGTGCACCAAGACAGAGTTGTATGGCGGGCCGTCCTCTCTGCCTACCCCTGCGGAGAATTGGCGTGATGGTTAGTTAGTTAGTTAGTTAGTCTTCGCAAATCATCTGGAAGATGGGTGTACATTTACACGAACTCTTTGTCAACTGGACGAAACTAAAAAGGTGTTTATATTTATATTGGGGCTTAGTGAAAAAATCCTTGGATTTTCGTGAATGACACTATCAATTTTTTACACGTTGAGTAAATACTACATTGCACCCCTGCCGATCGGTGTGATGCGGGTAGGGTGTAGGGTGGGTTGGTGGCGGATGGTGCTCGTACAGCGAGGATATCGGACAGCGAGACGCCGCGGACTAATTATCAGCGCCAAATTATCCCCGATAGCCGGACAATATTTTTTCCCGCAGTCGTTTCACGGCGGAAATAACGAACCGACGGCAGAGCTACCCTCCGTCGCGGCTACTCGCGGCTCCCTGCGGTCACACTCACACACTGCTCCGGCCAACAGGCGATAGGTAAATTTTCCTCGCTCGTGCACCGTGCAAGGTAACACGCCTGTTTAATGATACACATTCGCAATTGATAAAATACGTGCGCGGTAATCTTGTTAACCGAGTTCGCTTTTATGCTGTTATTATCAATGCTCTGACCATATTACCTGCAGATATGAACTCTACTAGGTGGTGCCGCCGTGTGCACTCCAATTATTACTGGGCGCACTGATCACGTCGAAGAAAACTTACCTTGTTTTATTTGTTTGTGTCGGTCAACTTATAAAATTAAATTACTTAGTAAATTGTTTTTTTTTTTTAAATCTGTTGATGTACGTACACATGCACTGTTATACCCTTATCCGAACCTTTTTCTTTCATGATTGATGATAACGATCATCATTTTAGATAGTTTTAATTTGTGTAAATACTACATATTATTTTCTCCTTGTTAGTTAGTCTAATAAACAAAATTAATTTAGTATGAAGCGCACTTGGGGTGAAAAGATCGTGAGTGGCGATAAGTGTTTTGATCTTTGTGTACACTTTTCACACTTCAACTGTTTTTTCGGCGCCACGACGTTCGAGTTTTATTTACAATCAAAATGCACACTTAACTCCAATAAGTCTACCCTTCTAGCTTATTCTGTGTTACGGTTTACTTGTAATTTCACTTTAAAATTAGTTCTGTATTGAAACGTTATTTATCACCTCTACTAATTACAAAAATACACAAAAAGTGCCTGGCACTACATTCATATGATTAACTGAATTATAAATATAAATTAATGTTGTAAATATGAGATGCGCGTGTGTGTTTAACTTTTGCGTACCTGAAAGATAAAATCGAACATACGATCCGAAAGGGGGTGACGTAGTTACCCTTTGATCTTGCTTTTTAAAGCGTTTTCATGGAAAAATCTTAGGTAGTTTGTGTTTGGTGATACTTCAAGAGAAGTATGTTCATAATAATCTCCAAAACAGTTTTCTTTTCCCGGTAGAGTAAAAACATTCTCATTTGATGCACTTCAAGGTTTTTTTTTAAAATATATATATATTAATACTAATTACATTGTATTTCTTATTATGTTATATTGTTTGATTTATCTTAGTTTGATCACTCTGTAGTTTGTATTTTGTTGTAACTTATGTAGTCCTTTAATTTCCCTTGTCCCAGAGTGAGTTATTATAACTCATCGGGATTGCAATGTACGAGTATGTTAGAAAGATATTTAATAATAAATAAAAATATATTTCATTAATCTTTATCTAAGATTTCGCCCAAATCTCTCGTTCTGGGTTACATTAGAACCCCCGTTCGGAACCGGAGTGTTAAAACTATTTATAAAATATGTAAAAATGCGAAAGACGGGCAAGTGCATTGTTGAAGTCGGGAACGCTCCAGGAAAACATGCCACGTCAAATACACGAGTCGGGTCATTTCAAGGGTCGTAAAAACAAAAGCGTTATATACAAGCGAATATGGATAAAGCGAGGAATGTGTCAGAATACAGTTGTTTGGCGATTCCTTATATCTGCCTACTCCCGCGGTATAATAGGCCAATGGTTGGTTAGCAAAGGTTTAATTACAATAGTACCAGTTGGAATTCATCACATAATAAGGCGATTATAAGGGAGTAGATAATTACTCAATTCGTAAAATTACAGAAGTATTTTCAAATCAATTCAATCATTATTTATTTTTCTTATTTAAACATCGCCATAAAAAGGTTATTATAATTCGAATAGAGAAAACGCAGTAAAATGTTTATTCAATATTAGGAAGCTGTATTGAATGATAGCATTTTGATCCGGGGCAAGTTGTCCAGTCTGTATTGATATTCCAAGAAAGTAATTTAAATGATTAATGAATAACAGGTTAATAAAATTCATTATATTGTTTTCCAAAGACAGGTTTATACAGTGTCCTTTTTCTAATCTTATAGAATAGGCTTGAACTTGGATATTATTTTTATTCAGAGTTCGTAAATCTATTAAAGTTTAATGACTCGAACGTAATTGTGAAAAATGGAATGCCTTACTTTGAATTTATTTTGTGGGAGGGAAATTAAACTTAATTACTACACTGTAGAATTGCTACAAGGATTCACTCCTTTCGGAAGACTGATTTTGTTTTTTTTTTCTTCTTAAAAATGACACTCTTCCTGTAGGTAGCGAAACTATTTATCGTAAGATTTTCTAGACCAGCTAGGCGGGCGTAGAATTTTTCAGATTGTGTACTCAAAGGAATGTTTGTATCATGGAATCATTTGTAGAGTGGAAACCCTGATCCAGTTCGGCACATTCTCTAGTCGAATGGCCTTCTTTTTCAGGGTTTGTAGTTGATTTGTATGTTAGTGAGCTGCACGAAAATCCCGTCCTCATGGTCGTCTTGTACGAGTATATCAGTTATTTATTGCCAGGTGATGACTTATTATTTGTACCCAGCATGGGGTGCAAAGCAGCTATTGACTCAAAGGCAAATTTTCATTAAGAAGAATACTGAGTTGATCAAAATGCTTTCTAATACTTCTGATGTTCATGTTTAGGATTGACACATTTACATCCTCAACATGATTATTTAACTCTCTTAGGTTTTTGAATTCATCATTAGCGTGTACAAATTTTTCTTCTGACATGTGGCCTGTTGCCTTATGTGGACGATTGGAGATGTTTCGTCTTGTCTCATTTTATAGTCAGATGAATTTATAGCCTAGTCTCGTAGATTTTGCCAGGTATAAAAGATATTTGTTTTGTTGCTGTGTCCACTTGTATTTCTTTCGATAAACTACACTTTTAGACTTGGTAAATTTCATAAATGCACGAAAAAGATTTCGACAGCTATTAACTGCGGGTAGGTTGAATATATCTAATAATGAAGTACTCGTATATATTAATTGGACTAGCTTAAGCGTGAGGAATTCAGTGTTTAGTAATGCAGCGCTAATACTAATATAGCACAACGAACCCAGCCCACAGTAATTGTACTAAAGTTGAAATAAAATTATTGGTCCTTCTGTTGTCTAGCTTCCTTCTGCGGATTTTTTTTTGTGGAACAATGTAAAAAATATGTTTTACAGTTTCGTGCTTTATTTTTAAAAACTATAACTTAATGAAGCTACATCAATATATTGGATACCTGATTACCCAGTTCGCCCGAGCTGCCCTAGTCGCCCTAGCCGCCCCAGCCGCCCCAGCCGCCCCAGCCGCCCCAGCCGCCTTGGGGGGAAAAGCCATATTTTGTGATTGATACTAAAAGTGACATTTGTGCCGGCGTTAAAAATAATAGGCAGTTTTATGGACGCACCAATCGACTGCCAAGGTTATATATTTCTTGGGACCGAGCTATAAAAAATCGATCAGGATCTCAATAAAAAAAGCAGTAGGTATTATTGTAGTTCATATTTTCTACTTTTTATTTCAACATTGAACAAAGTAAGAGGTGTTTTTGTTCCACTGTTCAGATGAAATATTTGATGCCTGCTCTAACGGGCGCAAAGTGAGAATCGCCCAGCACAATGAGCCGGTACTAGGCCGCCGTGACAAGCGGTGAAGGGAATCAGAAAACGCCAGTCGAGCGTCCCCGAATCGGCGCTGACCATCGTCATTACTTCATCGCGGATATCGGATTGTGTTGCCAGTCGCCAGTCAGTGCGGTCAATTACCCGGCGCATGTTCACACTTGACAACTGATGTTCCCGGTCGGCGAGGACGGTATAGGCTGTTTATTTGCACCACCCCGTCTGGAGTTATTCCTTTCTCTAACGTACCTCAGTTATTCCGAGTTCCCCGCTAGGACAAAGGCACCAGTAATCTAACTGCGTTTCTTACTTATAAGCAGGAGCGGTTGAATTGTTGTGTTGAAGCGATATAACTCGGCGGACGAGCGTTGCGCCTTGCAAGTACTCCGGCGAACGGGAAACAATGACAGAGTACGCAGGTACCAGATCGTAGTAAAGTCCCCAGCGCGGGTAGGTCCCCAGCCTCAAGTACGGCTGACTCTCCATGGCCCGCTGTACTCCAGTCTTGTTTTATGCTCTGGCGCAAAGTATTCCAAATGGATTTGAAACGTAATTATCCTAGCATTTGCATGCAGTTTCCACCCTCTCCCGCTCCCTCGGGAACTGCGATTATTCGCACTCTGTTCCACCCACTCCCCCACTTTCCTCGCCTCCCTCGCTGGTTAGTCCATAGTAAAACAATTCAATTCCACAGTCAACATTCGTTCGTTCATACACTAGTGTATTTTGTGTAATGTGCTGATTGAATGCAAACTATTGAACGTTTGTAGGTATCCGTACGCATGTAGGTAGTAGCAATGTAATTATATATTATTTCGCTTGCGGAAATGTGAAAAACCTTTGTGCCATCTGTGGGGATGCTATCTTTATTTAATTCTCACGGCCAATATTGTTGTTTAGTTTTATTTTTGGGAAAATAAGCCATGTAGTGTTATCTATATGTCGCTTGTGGTTCATACCACCTCCAAAGCACTGGCTCCCGGAACCTATTGATTCAGCATGGTGGCCAGTGGCTAGCGGCTGCTGACTGCTGATGGGATGTGACACCTCTGCCGTGGCAGTGAGGGCTAGCTGGTGGTGGCGGCGAGAAGGGTGAAGGATGTAGGATGGGGACGGCGCAGGTTATTAACGAGTTGCTCCTCCGCAATCGAAAGAAAATAAAGCTCTAATAATAATGTCGTCCCGGTACTCCAATTTATATTAATTTATTTTATTATAAACGCCCTTAGGGCTTTTACATAATTGTAAAATAGATAAAATAAAATAATAGTGATACAGAAGTAACATGGAGTAAATGATAAGTACACAAAAACATAACTAAGTTATTAGAGATATTACAATGGAACAAATTATCATTAGTGTTTTTGGATGAGGTATTCTACTATAGCCTTATTTCAAATATATTTAACGCAGTTGAATATCTACTATTTCTGCGAAGGAACTACCCACTGCACGCAATCTAGGTACAAGCGAGTATCTAAATGACTCAGTCCTGATAGCATTGATATATTTTTAAAAAAATGGATTGAGTAGTTCTGTTACGTATATGGAAAGTAATTAAACTAAGTAAATCAGAGATATCTATAATACCATTAATAATTCAAAAAATAAGAGTCAAATTTATAATTAGCCTTCTGTCGGAGAGTTTCAATAATTTTAATTATTTCATTAAGTAATTGTAATTAATAGTTGCTATGGGTAGACCGAGTTTGTTGTTAATGTATCTTAAAAATGTATGTAGATTTATTTCGGTGGAAGAATTATATTCGACTTGACGTCGAATTAATGAAGAGTACAAGATTTTAAAAGTTGAAATATTTCTAAATTCATTGGCATTATACTCGTAGGTATGGCTTTCTGAAGAGATGGGTTTTGAGTATTTTGTCAGTCTTCGTTCATGTGGTAGTGTATTCGAAGCAGTATTCTCCTCTCTCAAAGTGTGAATGTTTTTACTAATAAATAGTAATAGCTCGAGATTACCAGTAATCACTAATGGTAGTAAATACGATGTTTATCCCCGCTGTAATAACTTGGAGATTAAGTCATATTACATAAGTTCCTCCGCCGTGGGATGGCTGTTGGCTCGGCAGTATTTCATAATTACACGAGTTATTTAGCTTTGGCCAGTCGTATTATTGCGGATTTAGTGTGTCTTGTTGTGTAGCGGACCTTTGCAATTAGTTGTAGGCGCGCTGTGGACAGCTCCTATGGAATCCCTTCAGCTGTGTTCAATTATTCCTGTACCTCTTTGGAAACTTTCATTAGGACTATTGAACTGTGTAAAGACTTATGTGGAGTCTCATCACAAATTTGCTAACTAACTAACTATCACGCCGTTTCTCCGCAGAAGTAGGCAGAGAGCACGGACCGCCACTCTACTCTATCTCGGCACACACTCTTTGCTTCTCATACATACTCTTCAGTTATTATGACTCTTGATATGGGCTGACACAAGTATTTGATTCGTGTCATGTCCTCCTCGGGCGTTCTCGACTTCTTCTTCCATTCACTTTTGCGTCATATATTATTTTCACACTTATTTTCTTAGTTCATGCGCTCTACGTGCCCAAATCATCTAAGCGTCCCTTTCTTAATGCTATTCATTACGCTTACATTAGCCTTCCTTTTTTTCCGGATATTCACATTTTAAACACGGTGTTACGTGGTTCTAACGTGGTTACGTGGCACATATGCCCAGGGATCTCAGTTCTACAGCATTCAGTCTACCTTCATCCTTCCTCTGCCAGTTCCATGCCTCACTGCCATACATCAGGGTTGGTATAAGCACTCCATTGTGGCCTTCTAGCTTCGCTTCTTTGGACATTTTTATTTTGCACCAACAGCGTTCAGACCTCCATTATTGGAGTTTCCTGCATTCACCCTTCTTGCCAATTTGCTATATTTATTATTGTACCTATTTGCGATTTTTTACCCTTTGACCCTTTTTTTACCCTTTGACCCTTTTTTTAACCCTTTGAATTCGTTTTAGTCGTAAACTATGAACAATGGGACCCACTATCGGTGTTGAATAATCACTGTAGCCTTTTAGAATATTTAATAATTACGGTAATTAAACTACAAGTTTATCAAATAATGACTAGCTTAATTACTGGCCAAAATCAGACTCGAATGTCCGACTTAACAAAACTTACTTTTCAGACAGCGGGCGCGGACTTTTTTCAATTTTTTCCACGAAATAAATAGACAAACCTTAGCTTTCTCATATCGTAAATCGGGAAAAAGTCACTGCGCGTACCCTAATTAAATTAATTTCTTTTAAAACCCAATAAACTACTAGGCTATCTAGGTGGTTACAACCGCCCGCCTCCGGCTGTCCCTCGAAGGGGAGAATCAAACGACCCAACGAATGCATCATTTGTCATTAGACCATCGCAACTATGATCGCTCTGAACGCCTGCTCCACCTGCCTTGGCTGTTCGGCTACGGTGGGTAGGATAAGTGCTGACATCCTACCTGAATGCGTGTCGACACACCCACACCTCTACCTATCTACGCCTCTACGTATCTACACCTCTAGGTATCCACGCCATGTAGTCGAGTGTTGGAAGCTGGCTGTACAATTCCGGTCTCCGCGGGAACAGGAAGCCAACCTCGTTGGACGGTGAAATATGGCGTGCTTTTAATTAAAACTGGAATGATGAATCTGTTGTTTTAACGTTTGATTCTTTAATTAATTGTTCTCGGCTTCATTTTACCCCTCGCCGCCGCGTTAATGGACGATTCTCGCTTGTTTAGAGATGCTCATTTCAGGCGAATGCTTTTTAAAATTTTTGATGTAATATGGGCGCGCTCAGCAGATGAGCTGTATACTGTCTTACGAGGATTCGGACGCGCTGGTTGAACTCGACAAAACCGAACTAAAAAGTTGGAACGTTGTCTCGTTTGTTTTAACTTTCTTACTAGGACATGTTTCAATGTATCTATAGTATTAATACACTAAAACACCGTGAAACATATGTCATACACACGGCCGTACGGTGCCCGGAAAAAAATTAAATAGTATTTTTTACACATGTGTAAAAAGGTCTTTGATTTAATCACGATTACGAGATTGCACGATTTACTTACTGTGTCTTTTTTGACGTGAGCGGGTAAATATGACCTGATGTAAATATGAATATGTAATGATATGGGGGTAGAAACATCTTATCAGTTTTTGTTTTTCAATATTTTATTTAAACTGTGGCTTTTATCACATGACTGTAGAAATCCACCTTTCCGTTATATTAGCTGGGCGGCTTCCTCCAAACGTCAAACAGACGTAGACGACGGAGCTGTCGCGCAAGATAAAGAGAAGAATAGATACAATGGAGTAGCTGCATGTTGCTGCGGGCGGGGTAGAGCAGGGCAGGGAGGGGTGAAGGTGCGGGGCTTTATTGATATTGACAGAACAACATTCTGCGGAATGTACACGATATACGACACTTACATCGGCTTCGAGCAACAAGAGGCTACCGCACTTTATAGAAATCTGTACATTTACCGTGTAAGGCACGGCCACGTGCATGGTGTACTCGTAGCTGCTTTAATCACGCTCGTGCTTGGTATGGCGCGAAAGAAAAACTATTATTACGATATATCCTAAACTCGGAAAGAATCCGAGAGTTCTTACTCGAGCTTGTGTTGGTTGTTCAAGCGCTCGAGAGCCTCGTGCACACTTCTGTTCCGTCGGAGTTTCAATGTTAGATCCTTAGAGTAACCTAGAGACCTAACTTTGCGAAATTTTGTCCGCACTTTTTATTGAAGCAATGACCAAAGGGTGTGGCCTAAACTCGGAGTAAAATCACTAACAGGGTTGTCACAAATTAAGTAAATTAGGTATTTTGTTGTGAGTAGGTAGTTGTAAATCATTAAAAGAATGAATGTTGTATATTTTTTGTTTATTCAAATATACATTAATCAATAAGATTATTAAAATCTTATTTATAGATAAAAATATAAACGAATTAAATTATTAGTACAGAACATTTTATAATACATATTATAAAATGAACTTCAGTCTCCATCAACAAAATAGTTTACAAACAAAAGTAAAATAAAAAAAAAAAAAAATGTACGGTGATAACAGATGTTAAATCATTTTCTTAACCTTGGAGTAAGAATATATGGAGAGAGATCAATTTTTTTTACCTATATAAATTTGCGATAAATCACTTTCTCTGCGTTTTTACGTCGTACACCATGAGAGAGAAAGAGACACAAAAAATTCACAAAACATGACACCGCTTTTAAGTATTGTAGGGATGTTTTCCGTCCCGCGTTATTTTGTAAGGAAATTTCGAATGCAGATAATAATAACAGTGAACTTATATAGCACAGTTTTGTGATATTTCACGTCAAGTGCGCTTCATACTTAATTAATTAAGCTAATAATTCTAACTAACAAGGAGAAAATAATATAATATGTATACAAAATTAAAACTATCTAGATGCATATCGTTATCATAAATCATCAGAGAACAGGTTCAGAAATGGGTACAATAGTGCATGTGCACATCAATAGATTTAAAAAACAATTAACTAGAAGCTAAGGGTATAAAAATCCAGATGAAATGTATGAATTCATATTAACATATTTGTTAAATCAAAGAAAAATAAATTAGATTTTTCTCGTCTTTTTTCATCCTTTGGAAATCTAAAAATAATTAAATAAATAATAATATTCCAATTTTGGCATAGCCCTGAATCTGAGGACGTAACCGAAATTATAAATATAACTAAGAGATAAACACTATTCTGTCTTTATCTGTTTGCCAACAATTTAGCGTTAGTATCATGAGAAGAAAGAAAGAGACCGGGATACTTTCAGAAGCCGTACAATATGGGTATTCCCCACTGTAATGGTTTCTTATGTGACAGCTAGTAAATATCTCTAAGTTAAAAATATTACGAATCCACTAAAACTCATTTCAAACGGAAGTTTATTATATTGGAACGAATAGTCCAAAGATTAATTACATATTGGTGTAAGTTACTAGTTGTTTTGTAGGTTAGAATGTTAAATATTTGAGATCTAACTAAAAAAGACGATTTTTATGGTACATACGTGTGAAAACTGTTTGTTTTTGGTCCTTTTGTACTTCGATTGAAGCAACCAAGTATAGCACATATGGCCATGATATTTTGCTAGATATCGGACAAAAAATAACTCAAGTTTTTAACTATTTACGCACTTTTGACAGTCCGTTCGCCTGACACTCCAAACGTGAATGAAGTGCGTACAGATCAAATACCGCGGACATAGTATTTAGCCCGCCCCAAATCGTGTATTGGTTTCAACAATTGTTTGTCTCTTTTTCTCATATGCGTATAGAACCGAGCATAAAGAGAGAGCTATATTTTGCGAGTTTGTCAACGATTTGTCACAAATTAGTACGGTCTCTTTATATTGTTACTCTAAGGTTAGATCAATCACTGACCTGCTAGCTTTTCATTCTCACCGCGAGTTTGGATTTTTCCTTTTAAGTCTGCTTCGTCGCTGATAAATCTTCCGCAGCCATTGTGCTGAAGTGCTTCAAGTGGCTCGAATCAATATTAGCTCTGCGACTGCCATTTATCGTGTATTTTCTTTATGTCTTTCTAACTTCCTCAACTGGAACATACCGGTACTTGGTTAGTGCAAATCACCCACAGTTAATTGTAACGTATTTAAATATCTTTAATTTTCTTGAAAAACAAACAGTTTGCGGTATGACATTACACAATAAATAAATACGTTCAACCCTTCACTTATTCTAGTACATATTAAGTTCATATTCTGCTGTCAATTTGTTTCCTTCTGCCAAATGATCCGTCTTTCAGTGCTACTACAGCATCCATTAGCATGTATACAGGCGGAGGAGGCGTGAAGGTTCGCACACTCCTTCCATCGCGACACCTCTCAGGGGGTGGTGGGGGCGGCAGTGATGCCCTTAACGAACTTATCCACGCCATGGCCGGCGTGATTGACGTTTTTTATCGGTGCGTTAGCATTAATTCGGCATAGATCCCTGACCTGATTGCGTCATTAACAATTGTGAAGGAGGGCGGGCTGCGGCGATCTGTCTGCTGCGGCGAGACCGCTATGTCTGCGGGATGTTTTTCTGCGAATAGGCCCGCAGACGGGAATAGATGACCCCCACCCGCCCGCCCCGCCTCCGCCTTGCCGGGACTGTAGATCAGCACTTAGCCTTATGAAGTGCCGCCCTAGCGAATATCTCCTCGGAGGGGTACGTTTTATTCGACTTTTGGTCGTAAATAATGGATGTGAATGAAGATAGTAGTTTTCATAAAACCTCGGCCGCTCTCTAAAACATGTTTACTGATGTTGTATAAAGCAAACTTTCGCGAATAGATATGCATTAGGTCGTGGGTACCGGCAACTACTTTTACTTTCTATTTTTATGGTAAGCTCGCATGGCCCATTTCGTTTTTATAATATTGTTTTTGTTATATCTATTATTGTTAGATACTATTCTAGTGGCTTCAAAGCAGTTCAACATTTCGTCAAAACGGCGAAATAGCTATAAAATAAATACAATATTAAAAAATATTTATGCATTCACATTAGGTATGACGTATGACAAACCACGTATTTAAAGATTGCTCACAAAGAATAATATCTACCTTTTAAACAGTTCAACCATATAGCAGGAGGTTGTAAGTTGAATTCCCTTCGAAGTACCTACGTTAGGGTAATTCATATCTCACTTGCATGTTATGGTAGTATTTTCCCATTTCCGCTTCTATACCATGTCGACCTATATTTTATGTAAATATGTGTACATAACAGTTTCTCATTTCGTTATTTTCAGAGATTGAGTCCAATAGTGAGAATTGATTGATATTCATTTTTAAGAACCCACATCTACAAGTATTATCTTCACTGGGATAGCCTATAGACACGTAGTAGGTATTGTTAATATAGCTATATGTTTATGTAAACACACACCACTATCAAGTCGAGGATATTACTTACAATAAGAAGAAAACATTACTGAATAGGATACATTCGTAAAATTCGCGACATCGTATATTCGGTAGCTGACTTCGCCTCTCCACGCGTAGGATTTATGTGCAAACTAAGTGTGCATTGTATCGGATGTAATAGGAGCTGGGGACTGGGTACTTGCGATGGACTGCGGGAGATGTTATCTCCGGAGAAACGGTACAGCAGGGAAATTGAACTCAGCTGTAGATAATCAACTGGTGACATTGGGAAAACTCTTTCTTCTCAGCGGAATGTGTGCATTGGTTGGCTGTCTTTGAATCGGACATACGCGGTATACGAGAGTTTATCGTTTGAATCGAGCTACCCCGCGAAACGCGATCGGATAACGGCGCGTTAGCGAGGTTTTTCTCATTCATTATTTGCTATCGCTCACACTAATCGGGCGATGAATCTCTGAGGCGTACAGTGCTACTTAATCTCTCCGGAGACTAAACCCCCGCCCGCACTGGCCAGCGCAGATAAACTAGCCTAATCCCGGCAAAGAAACCCATCGCCAGATTTTATCTCATTTCATTATTGCTGTTTCCCCAAATTGGAATTCTTTACGGCTCTTTGATTGATTTTGTGATTTAATTTGTTTGAGTTATTTCGCTTTGTTTTGCTCGCTCAAAAGACATCAACCTTACTTGATTGGAGTATTGCGTCAGCTATTACAGCTAATGAATACATAAGGAACACCGAAGTAGCGATTGTGCATTATCTAAAAATAAATGCAGTAGTGTGTGTTAGCCCACGCGCCATGCTGGGCTGAGGTGGAGTCAGAATGTTTATCTAGTTTCCTCGCAATAATATTTGCATATCCCTCAACATCGTGGCTGTGCAAATATGATTAAAGGAGCGCAGCAGACAGCAGACAGCAGTACACCTCGCAGCCGCTGTGCGGGCGATATAACCGATCTCCGACTGCGGCTGAATGGTATCCGTCTGATTTATTGTAAATTGGTCTTCCCCTTCCCGCCCTCCCCGCGCCGCCGCCGCCCAGAAGCCTCGAGCTATCAGCGTCTCCCATCACAGGATTAGGAGCCAGCCTCACATTATATTCATGTTACGGTCGGCCCGCCCTAACAGGAGACCTTTCCTGATACCCTGTACTTCATTTTTCTCGTAAACCGACCATATATTCTAGAGTATTTCCTTCCAAGCCTCTTATGCGTACTTAAGTACTTTGTATATATTATGCTTAGTACCGAATACGCAATGAAAGTCATAAGTTTAGAATAAATATTTGTTACTTTACACGGCATAATGCTAAGTATAATGTAGAATCTTGAAGTCCACGGAAATTCCACCGTTAGGTTCATATTGATCCTTTGATTCTTTTCATTTACCGATCGGAGGTCCTCGCCTATTTGTCTCAGCGGGTCTAGCGGGTCGGACAGGCCGGGCGTTCTGCGAGCCCTGCCGCCCTGCTGCCCTGCCGCCCTGCCGCTCCGCCCCTCCTGTCCAACTAAGCCTACTTCCTAGCTCTTAGATTAGCCATAATTTTATTCGGGAACATTCACACTTCGAGAGAGGGCTCGGAGCTGAGCAAATGTTATGTTACCCCCTCTCACCTGGCCCTAATAAAGGCCGGTAATGGCCGCCCTTCTGGGGCATTAGGGCGATCCCTTGCCTTCGACAACCGTACAGCTGGGAAACCTTCCTTCCCGTTACTTCGCTGTTTACGTAACCGGTATTTTATCGGGCTGGTATTTTATTTGTTTCCTCCCGTTGCCGGGATGCTTCGTAAGAAAACATTGTTTTCCCGCGACGGCCTTTCAATCTTTCTGGCGCGGTTCCAGCTCCGAAACGAATATGACATTTCTACGGAAAACTTGTATAATTTGGCGACGTTTGTGTAATCTCACATTTGGCAGAACACATGCACTATCCATTACAGACATAATTCATAACTCACAATTCTTTCAACTTTTCGATTGTATAAGCATTTTTCTACGTTATGTAAACGATGTGAATATAAAAAAGTTTCAAAAAGTCTTCAAAATAACTGCCGCCACATTTCTTGCACGTATTACCTACACATTCACACTCGTGTGTAATAGATGTGGGCCCACACGGGCTACTCTCGCAACATAAACCCCGAGACGTTTCATATTCCATTGTAATATAAACCACGTCGAATTTGAAGGGGTCCACCGAAATTGTTTCAGAACCTCAGTTACGAATATGTAGGTACAACTTTCGCGCCGAACCTTGGCTTGTAATCGTCCCCTCTATTGGCCCATAAATACAGCCCAGAATAATCTGACGACAGAAGGCGTACCTTAATCACCACGTGACCTGAACCTTGCCACCACGCCGCCCGCCTGCGCGAGCCTACTGTGTTGGCTGCTCCCTGCTACCTGCTACTTGCTACCTTATGCCCACTACCCGCACTTCTCAAACATGATACGCTGAAACATTATAATTATTACTGTGCTGAGTAAATGGTCGTTGTTGTTTGATTTTCACATTATTTGTTGAATATTTGAAAAGCCCTCTTTAATATCTCGTATTCCTTGTGATCGATATTATTTTTCACTGACGCTTCTTTCTAGATAATATCTGCAAGTGGTTTCCTCTTTAAACGCTGAGAAATCGCATTAGAAGCACTTGTTACCTGTGCACATCATTCATTCAACTAGCAAGTTTCATGTGTCTACGAATTTGAGATAAATTCAAACGTTTTTGAACACATGTAATAAATAAAATAAATTTACTTGGTTTTTACCACTTTATTTTTATATCACCGACCCTTTTTTGGAACCCCCATTCCTCCTTTAGGACAAAATATATAACATACAAATATTACAACAAAATTACGAGCGAATATACAAAATAAAGGGATGTGGCTTCAAAACTAAGTATATTTGTTATAATGGATAACCACCAAATGTTAGCCACATGCAACATGGCTTAGCGTTACAGAGTAAGTCCGGGTAACTTGGCAACGTTTTCGTCAATAAGTGTTGAGTATATCCTCAGAGCAATAATATACAAGATAGAGTTGATCAGATCGCTGCTGTAGTCAGTTTTGATGAGTTTTGCCGGACTCGGCTAGACCTGGGCGTGGCTAGGACTAAGGCTAGGGTATTTATACATTCATTCATAGTACGTGTCGACATATTTTTTTTGTTTATTCGTTTAACCACCTTTTCACAGTATTGTTATAAACAAAAATGTAGCATATAACCTAAAAAACCGTTGACTAATGTCGGGACATTTTATTACGGGACACGAAGAACATCCTTACAATACTTTAAAGCGGTGTGATAATTTGGGAAATTTTGCTGTCTCTTTCTTTCTCATGGTGTACGGCGTAAAAACCCGGAGAAAGTGATTTATCCCAAATTTGTATAGGTTGGGTGAAAAGAATTAGCTCTCTCTCCATATATTCTTACTCCAAGAGTATATCCTATGAAATTTATCGCTTAATTAAAAAAATAAATAAAAAGTAAGAAAGGAATTCTCCGGTGCAATAATTTGCTCCGGAACAATGCGACTCATTGTTAGTGGTCCTATAATGTACGTATGAATAATCCGCGAGGAAAGTGCGATCCTTCCACGAGGCAGCCGTAACGGCTAGTGCCGATCGTCTCGCTCTCCCGAGCAAAGGAACGTTTCCCTTAATGAAATTTCTGTCCCCCAGGGCGAGTCCTGGACCGCTATTGGTGTCGCAATCATTTCCATTAGCCAGGAATTCTCGCCTGGCGGGATTTGTGCTTCTCTCCTTTATTACAACTAATGTTGTGGCTGGACTTCGTTTCATTCTTGGCTTATCACTTATTACCTTAGAGTATATAGAGTGGTATCAATCCAAGGCAGTGTAGTCAGTTTTTGATTTTTACCTGACTCGGCGGACCTGGACGTGGCTAAGACTAAGGCTAGGGTATTTATACATCCATTCATATCACATATCGACATGATGTTTTTGTTTATTCGTATAACCACTTTTTCACAGTAATGAAATCAACAAAAATATAGCATATAACCTAAAAAACAGTTTAGTGGCATAATAAAAAATGTGGGCGGAGTCCCGCGGTGACGCAGGAGCCCAAGATCATTGTGACAGTACATAGAAGCGGAGTATTATATGTGTTGTCTCTTTCTCTCTCATGGTGTACGACGTAAAAACCCGGAGAAAGTGATTTGTCGTAAGTTTGTATAGGTTGGGTAAAAATAATTAGCTCTCTCTCCATACATTGTTTCTCCAAGCTTATTACTTATTCTACAATGACTACGAATACTAATCATTCGTAGGTTATATTAAATTTATGCAAGCAAGCTTAATTGCAATGCCATCGGAATGTCACGAATGACAAACATCAGCATGGCCGGTGGACGGCGGACCGTTGGCAGGGGGTGTGTGGCAGGGGGTGGTAGAGGGCGGCTACCAGAAATGCCGGTGGTCATCTCTCCCTGCCTCCCCTCATTATTTAGCATTGGGAAATATCCGTTCTGGCCGCTATTACTTTGGGCACCATTTGTCACGGAGACCGCAGCTGCCATCTCTGATCCCGGGAGAGCGAGGCGAGCGGGGAGCGGGGAGCGGGGAGCGGAGAGCGGGGAACGGACCCAGCAACCAACCAACCTCCTGCCCATCACTCCATATTTACATTCTATCGTATCGTTCTGACATTTTATTAGTTTCTCATCTTGATAATTAGGAGTAAAATACGAACCAAATGTTTTTGTTTTGGCAGTAATAGCACACTCATTTCGCCCTTCAAAGATTAACGATCAGCAGACTGAGGTTACGTACGGTAGATTTATTTATATGAATTTTATTATTGTAGACTGAGTGCTGTGGAAATGAGATCCTTGAGACGTATGCGCGGTAAAACCATGTATGAGCGTATTAAAAATGTGGATATCCGGAAAGAATGCAAGGCGAATGTGAGCGTAATAAATAGGATCAAGAAAGGGACGCTTATATAGTTTGGGCATGTAGAGCGAATGAGCGAAGAAAGGAGTGTGAAGAATATATGATGCGAAATCGAATGGAAGAAGAATTCGAGGATGCCCGACAAAGACATGGCACGATCAAGTAAATCAAATACTTGAATCGGGTCATGTGAAGAGTCAGAATAACAGAAGAGTATGTATGAGACGATGTATGAATGTGAATGAAGCAAGGAGTGTGTGCCAAGACAGAGTTATATGGCGGTCCGTCCTCTCTGCCCACCCCTGCGAGGAAACGGCGTGACGGTTAGTTAGTTAGTTAGATAGTTAGTATGTTAAGTTTGATTAAGCAATATATGAAATAATGATCATTTTATGTTTTTTGGCTGCAGATACGACCGAGCAGCATTTCAATAAATTGTTAATTGTGCGATTAATTTGATATCGTTTTTCGTTGGCAAAGTGTACCGTGGCGGCCAAGCAAAGTTTCCAGCTCCCCTTCCCCCTCCCCCCTCCCTCCCGCAGTCTCTCGCTGGAGCCGACTCCGTGTAAGCTTGTTGACACGAGAACCCCCCCTCCAGTCTGGCGGCCCTACAATGCTAAGGAAGAAATACGACTATAGATTTTCAGCACTTTATAAAATTGAATACAATAACTTTATGGGATCTTCACGAGCGGGGGAAACGTGAGTTCCTGTCGAAATTTTGTTAGTTCCTGCTTTATCGGAGCTATTATTTTTCTTCGAGCTTTATTCTGTATTGTTTGTAGTACATAGCAGGTAGATACTGCCTAGTGGGTAGTAATTGTTTCGAGTTTCCTTTCCAGACGTTTTAGCTCCAGTGGCGCCTCGGGAGCACTGTGTACCTTAAGCTTAGAGGAACAATGTAGAGAGACCGTCCTAATTATAAGTCAAATCGTTCATACTCGCAAAATATAGCTCTCTCTTTATGCTCGGTTCTGTAGACATATGAGAAAAAGATACAAACAATTGTTATTAAGAACATATGATTTGGGGCGTGCTAAAAGCCGTGTAGCCATTTTTCAATATATTACTAACTTCACACTAGTTTACTTCTGTTAGTCGAATTGACAGACAAAAAGCTAAAAATATATAATTACTTAACTGAATTTAGTGTAATATAAAAAAAAAAACGATATGGTTATACGTGCAATTGTTGGTTGCTGAAGTAACAAAGGACCAAAAAAAAACAGTTCCCACAGGTATTTATCCAAGAATTCGTATTTTTTAGTTTGACCTCAAATATTTAACATGCTAACCTACAAAACAACTAGTTACCTACTCCAATATTTAGTCAATCTTTGCATTATTTGTTTCGATATAATAAACTTTCGTTTAAAATGAGTTTTAATCCATTTTTAATGTTTTACTTAGAGTGATATACGGGATTCTCACGTAAATTTGTAAGAGTGGGAATTCCCTGATTAGTCCAACATCTGAACGTATTCATGTCTCTTTCTTTCTCATGGTAGCAACGCAAAATCGTTCGCGAACAGGTAAAGACGGAATAATGTTTATATTTACGGTTTTCTTCGCATCCTATTGGCTGGAAGCTTATACGCCATACCTCCTTCGGTCAAGCTTGGTCATAAATTCGCTACAATATTTCGCAAAGTTAGGTCTCTAGGTTACTCTAAGACTTTAAGAAGTTATAAAGGTCCTGCTATTAAGTCTCAGCCTCTTTCCACTCTTTCTTCCACCTGCCGGGCCCCGTAGCCAGGCGAGCGAGCGAGCAATCAGGCGAGCGAACAACCAACAGCCAATATGTCTTATTCCAGATGCAGCTGTAGCAGGACTATTCACCGTAGAATGGTTGTCTGATTGCTTTGTGCGGCCAGTCTGAGTAGGAATAGTATCGCAGTCTTTGCGACGGCGCCGTACTCTTATTTTATTTCAATTCATCTATTTCATATTATGGCAGTACTTACAGAGTGTACCCAGCGCAGATGCCAACAGCACATCTGATTACACAGTTTCTTTCAACAGCGGAGTAGATTGGGTCTTACCAGCGTCCTCGGGGTAATGTTTCACTAATTGGTGCACTAGCATTCTACATTATATCCAGCCCTTAGAGTATATAGAGTGATATCTATCCAATGCAGTGTAGTCAGTTTTTGATGATTTTTACCGGACACGTAGGCGTGGCTAAGACTAAGGCTAGGGTATTTATACATCCATTCATATCACATTTCGACATAATGTTTTTGTTTATTCGTATAACCATTTTTTCACAGTATTGTTTTCAACAAAAATATAGCATATAACCTAAAAAACCGTTTAGTTGTGTCAAGTTTAGTGGCATAGTAAAAAATGTGGGCGGAGTCCCGCGGTGACCCAGGAGCCCAAGATCATCGTGACAGTACATAGAAGCGGTGTATTATATTTATCGTCTCTTTCTCTATCATGGCGTACGACGTAAAAACCCGGAGAAAGTGATTCATCGTAAGTTTGTATAGGTTAGGTAAAAATAATTAGCTCTCTCCCCATACATGGTTACTCCAAGATCCAGCCCCAGTTCCGCGATATCTTGTGTTCAGTGCAGTGAGTAGGTACCAATTGCTAGGTTAAAAACCTTACAAAAGGTACACAGTTTTACCAATGCAAACAATATTTACATCAACGGTAAGGTATTTTGAAGAATTTATAAGAAAATATTTGATGAATGCAAAAATTAGCGTAAAAATGGATATTTCGAGCTAATCAAAGCAAAACAGTGAATTAATTCTTCGACATTTTCAGCTTGCGTTATTAATGTCGTACGGAGGGCGTGAGATACTTCGCATATTACGCACTTCGTCAATGCGAATAAAAGACATAAGATATTGGTCCTAGGAATTCCAAACACCCAAGTTCATAATTTGTTTTATAATTTAACCATTGATCAAATTAAGTAAAGATAATTTTTATTTTTTTGATTATGTTTTTAAATAACTCCTCGAATCCTTAATTTTAACAAATGGTTCAAATGATGTTTTTTTCCCTCTCATATTATGTATCATCTAGCGGGACATTGGTTAGCCTATGTACCGTTGAGTGGTATGCGGACAATTTATGTGACCATGGGTGTAAAGTAGTAATAATCGTTAATAATATCCGACAGTTTACTCGGAGATTTAAATAGAGGCATTATTAGTAAAAATAAACTGTTTTCAAGTTTTTCACTATATTCATCTAGAAATTATATAAATAGTTCGTCTGTACGTAGCTTGGAGTAAAAATATACATAGAGAGGTACCTTTTCGAAACAGTGTAGTCAGTATTGTTGAATTTATACTGACTCGATAGAAGGGGACAAAGATATATTAAAGGTAGTCGGATGACCTATGAGTTACCGCCCACATGGAATTCGGACATTTTTTAATAAACATATTTAGAACACATTAACTATCAATACACCATTAAAACGATTTATATAGTAAAAATATCACACACACTAATAACAGAAGGTTTAGAAGGCCTAAATAATGATGGAAGCTTTTTGTTGATTTTATGTCTTTATATCATTAAACATGTGAAAATTCTAAAGTTCGGTTAAAAATATTCGAACTGTTGAAATACCTCTGAAAAGTGATATTTTATAATCTTTGTTTGGTCTTATTTGAACATTCACGCATAGCACATATCACCATCATGTTTGATTTATTTGTATAACCACTGCAAGTTTTAATCAACACAAATATAGAAAATACCCTCAAAATCCGTTTACGGAACTTATGCGACTCGATGATGTGATGTTAGCGCGGACCGAGAACATTCTTACATACTTAGAAGTGCTGAAATATTATGTGAAGAATTTTCTTGTCTCTTTCGCTCTCATTGTATAAGACCAAACAAATAGACGTAAAAATCCGGAGAAAGTGGTTTATCGCAAATTTGTATCGGTTGGGTAAAAATATTTAACTCTCTCTCCATATATATTCTTACTCCAAGGTACGTGGCTTTTCCACAGTTTGACAATGCCTTAAGAAAGCAAAACAGCTGTCGTAAAAAACATTATATAATAAAATAATAAAAAAGTGTAACTTTTTTTTAATCTTTATAAAAAATATAAGAAGCATTATTATTAAACATAAAATTAA
The DNA here is from genome assembly GCA_022651775.1 of Drusus annulatus. NCBI lineage: Eukaryota > Metazoa > Arthropoda > Insecta > Trichoptera > Limnephilidae > Drusus > Drusus annulatus. Next base: position 1,153,770 of record JAGWCC010000232.1, on the reverse strand, counting down.
CTTTAAAATTAAAATAAAGTTCTACAAAATAAACTTGAAAAAAAATTATACAGAGACTAGACCTATTGGAAAAAGAAGGTTCCACAAGATAATGTCCATAATCGTATAACATAACCTTGTCAGATGGAAGTTCGGCAGCTCACTTCAGCTCCCACTACAGGTTACAGTGCAAAAGCAAGCCGTCTGATTGGTCTTTTAAGGGAAGAGAATTTATTTAAACGTAAATCCCGCTAAATAGATTCATAGGAAAACAGACTACGCCCTCTTAACCATCATGCAAATTGCAAAAAATACCGTTGAGGATTATTTTTTTCAACTTTGACATGAATCACTCACTTTCTGGTAAGGCATAATTAAATTTTAAATAAAAGTAACTTTGTTTTGACACCACTTTACTACATACATATACCAACCGGTTTCGGCTCTACCTGAATCTTCTTCAGGGGTGAACAAATATGTATTAAATTAAAACAGAATTATAATGCTTGGGGAAAACATAAAATGGGCACATCAACTTAGGTGGGAGTGGGGGTAGGGGGTGGAAGGGGAACAAATTTAAAATCGGGCTGCTGGATAAATCTAGTTGCTAATTAAGTAAGTTACTTTTATTTATTTTTAGGGATTTTTTTTATTTCAAGGGCTTCTAAATTATTTAGGCGTAAAATAAATTTAATACATATTTTTTTCAACCCTGAAGAAGGTTCAGATAGAGCTGAAACCGGTTGGTTTATGCATCTAATAAAGTGGTGTCAAAACAAAGTTACTTTTATTTCAATTTTAATTTTTTAAACTTCCACTTCACGTCAATGAAATGTGAGAAAATAGTGTATGTGGTTTGACCTAATTTTGAAATAATATAAATTGATTTCCAAATCTAATATTAGTATAGTGACAGCCAATTGTTCATTGATAGAATGCCCAGGTGTGCCTGGCTTCGCGGCTGATGAACTGCGCGTCACGCGCACATGTTTTTTCTCAGATCTAAAATACATTTATCTATTGTCAGATCGGAAATGTCCATTTTTAGTGAAAAAAAAGGTTTATAATTACAAAGTTCGAAGTTTAACGAAGTTCGTACGTTGGGTCACAATCTTAAAGAAGTAAATTTGAAAGAAGTCAATATTTAAGAGCCATTTGTTAAGAAGGGGGATAATCCCCCCACCCTCCGACGCAGTCATATCATTAGCAGGAGTCACGCGAAATCCTCATCACGGTGGGCGTAATCTACAAGAACCTTTTTTTACCGTATTTAAATTTCTGAATATCACTTATTATGCAAATTCTCGTAAAATTCCAGACGCAGAAAATCCGATCGTTAGATACTCGTATCCAGCGGATTGTTCACATTTCGATGCAAGGTAATTCCACCAGTCAGCCATACCTGTGATAATAACTTTCACGATATTAGACACCTTCTTGCGAAGGAAAACTGAATATATTTCTAACATTTGGTCCTTCCGTCGTCATGCCCTTGGAGTAACAATGTATGGAGAGAGAGCTAATTATTTTTACCCAACCTATACAAACTTGTGATAAATCACTTTCTCTGGGTTTTTACGTCGTACACCATAAGAGAAAAAGAGACAACAAATTTTTTGGACCACTTGAACGTATCGTAAGGATGATCTTAAGGTCCTGGTTCACGGCGGGACTCCGCCCACATTTTTTATTATGCCACTAAACTTGACACAACTAAACGGTTTTTTAGGTTATATGCAATATTTTTTTTTGATAAAGATACTGTGAAAAAGTGGCTATACGAATACACAAAAACATTATGTCGATATGTGATGTGAATGGATGTATAAATACCGTAGCCTTAGTCTTAGCAACGCCCAGGTGCGCCGAGTCATGTTAAAATCATCAAAAACAAGTCCAAAACTGACTTCACTGCCTTGGATAGATACTACTCTACCAACTCTATGGGTACCACTCTTATACTCTAAGGTCATGCCCTAATAATACGCACGATGTAAAACACATTCTCGAGATATTTTCGTATGTCGATTATTATTTTAACAATAACTCCGGCCTCTCACGATAACAAACACGTCATTCTCAGTAAGGCCTTGCTTTCGTCGGTCGTGCCTTAACAACTCTTAAAAGGCTTTAGAGCCTGTTGAATACCTGTATTAAATAAATAAACCAAACACTCCCGACGTAGACAACTTAAGATATTTTCTTTGGTCGGTCGTGCCTTAATAACCCACGAGATATTGGATACACTCCCGAGAAGGACAACATAAGATATTTTCTTCAGTCGGTCATGCCCTAATAAATCTCACAATGTTGAACATATTCTCGGGGAGGACAACTCGAGATATTTCCATCAGTCGGTCATTTCTTTAATAATAACTCTCGCCTCTCACACCCTCGGGTAATACAACGAAGATATTTTTATCCAACTCATTTCAGTCTCGCGCGGTCGTCGCTTTGATCGCCGTCTGTCTCTCGGTGCAAATAGAACTGGGTTACTTGCCAATTATTGAAAACCATCGCCATTATTTGTATGCTATGAAACCCTAAATACGTGGGAGAGTTTTCACTCGCATTGTTTTATAATATATTGATGCCAATGCCTATGTATGAGTAATTGGGGTTTAAATATATTGGTTCTGCCACATACTGTTCCCCTCCCCATAGATGAAATGCTTCCAGCACAATTTATGTAATCGCTAAAATAAAATTAGCACGGATTTCTCTAGGCCAACGCTACTATCTTAGCTCGTAACGTCATTTCCATAGATGGAAAAGTGACTAACACATTGTTTTGGTTGGATTTAAACTCATAAACATTCGTAAGAATGAAAAATATATATTTTAGTAGATACCCACCTCGGAGTAACAATATATGGTGAGAGAGCTAATTTTTTTTATCCAACCTATACAAATTTGGGATAAATCACTTTCTCCGAGTTTTTACGTCGTACACCATGAGAGAGAAAGAGACAACAAAAATTTCGCAAAATATCACACCGCTTTTATGTATTGTAAGGATGTTCTCCGTCTTTCGCGTCTCCGAGGACTCCGCCCACACGTTTTGATATGCGACTAAACTGGACATAACCCAACGTTTTTTTAGTTTATATTCTAGTTTACAACAATACTGTGAAAAAATGGTTATACAAATAAACAAAAACATTAAGTCGACATGTGCTATGAATAGATGTATAAATACCTTAGCCCTAGTCCTAGCCACGCTCGGGTCTAGCCGAATCAGACAAAAATCATCAATATTGACTACAGATAGTACAGAAGCGCTCCCTTATGTATATTATTGCTCTGAGATACCCACACAAACGCGTTGGACCGGAGCGAAAGAATTGTCTATAAGACGAGGCGCCATATTTTTTTTAATAAGAAATATAATATGTAAAAAAAACGTGTATTAGCTAATAGTATTAACATAATAATATGTATAAAGGGAGAACTTAAGTCTACATAATAGTAATAACGATTTTTATAATTAAATCACTGCTACTTTCGCCACTATTTTCGTGACATCTTCCAACCACTTTAAATGGTTAAAGTAACAAGTACAAATCAAGCCATTAAAATAGTGGCAAAACTAGTGGGTTTTTTAGCAATGAAAAAATCAAGTGTTTTATTTGTCACTTGAGGTGAACTAGTACGTTTGGAGATTTGTATTTGGATTTTTTTGATTTAAAAACACTGCCAATACATTTATTAATACCACCACATTGGGTATTTCTAAGACTTAATGGCTCCAATATGACACCGAACATCCTTCGGTGGTAAATGTTCGCAAAACATTGAATGAAATGGAAGCATGGAAGACAAAAAAAGTATTACGAAAAAATAAGATTGAAAACATTTAATTTAACAACATATTATGTTAAATGGTTTAATAATAATATTTTTAGATTTTGTTATACAGCAGAAACAATTATTCTATTTTTTTTGTTTGATTTTATGAATTCTTTCGTAATCCTCTGCCAACTAGCTGGGGCTTATACAAATACCCCTCATAATGTCCATATAACTAGTACTGCGGCTCATTAGCCCTTATTACTATCACCATTTGATGGTTGTATTTAATTGACTGAATTTAAGTTTACATTAGTGAGTTCTTAGGGTAAAGGTCTTAACTGGATAAGTATCTAAGAAATCTGAAATAGCATATTCAAAAGTTATAAATATTTGCAAAAAAATGCAGAGACTTGCGAAGATCGCGTCAATGAGGAGAGTTTCTTTCAACGGGATAAAGCGAATGGGCTACATCAATTTGTATTGAGTGGAATAAGGGTTGGTAAATGTGGCCATAAATGATTGTTAGTCTATCTCAATTTATCTAACGGCTTTGCAGCTTCCGCCTGCGCGCCCCGCCGAGAGCCCTGCCCCGGAGGCCGCCCCCTGCCGCCGGCGCCCGAGCAGAGCCACTCGACGTGACAAAAACCAGCGCCGGTTGATTTTTTCGCTCGACTTGTCTTGTTATTACAAGTTACAAGGGATATCGCTTTAATCCCTTTAGCCAGTCAGTGAGCCCGACGCAAGGGCGGGGGCGGGCCGGCTGGGCGGGCGGGCGGGCTGGTCGCGCGGGGAACCGCCGGATTAGTGTATCGGCGTTCGGCCGGTCCTGTTATCCGTCACGCCAGATGGCGCTTGGTGACTAATCCGGACACACTTCTCCTTGCGACTCCAGCCACTCCGGTTGTAATGCGCACACACTCGACCATCTTATTGTTGTATCATAACACCGTCGACCATCGAACTCCTTTGCTACCGTCGGCTACTAACGCTCTACTAAATCACTGTTATGTCTGTAAGAATTCCATAATTTTATCACCAAAATAGTTTTAATTAGGAAAGGGATTATTAATACTATTATAGCAAGCAGAAAGCGACTGCTCCGCGTCAGCAAATATTTGCACATTCTCTGGTAAATTATTGCTTAATCCTTTCATTAGAGAGTTCTAATAATGTTTTAGAAAGTGCAAATTATTTGATACTGGATTCGAATTACAGCGCCCTTGAGGTGATTTTTCACAAAAACGGCGCTATACAAATTATCCAAATATTATTATCTTGTATCTACTTTTCCTCCTCGCTTTGCATCAAATATGTTATTATTGAAACACTTGCCTGATTATCTTACAGGCACTACATGATATTGCGATAAATCCTATAACCGTATAATATGACTATATTGTTTCCGTCCACAAACTGCGGACGGACAGAAGTTCAATTTTGCGCAGTTCATCAATTTGATATCCTTTAACTTTATTATGAAGTCGCAGCAGTCCTTACGTATTTGAAAATTTTCTTCATTAATTACCCGATTTCCATTCAAAACAAAGCTAACCAAAGAAATGTCTCTTTGAAAGAAACAAGATTAATTATTCAGTAAAGATGAACAAAGTTGATAATTAATTTCTCTATAGATTTGCAAAATGCTTATTTCCTTAGCGCGTCTTCTTCTAACTTATTAAAGGACAACAACTTAGCGCGGGTTGTTTCAAACTTTCGTCACATTTAAAATCGTTAGCAATTAACAATTCAATGATTAGCACCTTTTTTTAAACATTTGAAAGGTCCCCGTTAAATGCCGATTGTTGGTTTGTTTCAGCTTTTGAGCACACTGTGATCAGTGCTCGTGTTTTTATGCTTGTTACTTGATCACATTCTTTTCAAAAGCTGAAACGGGGCCAGAATTACCATTAACAATTACGGACCATTACAAAGTTTAAAAAAATCGAAATGCACAATCAAACACCAATCTTAGTGGCTCCTGAAAGTAAAGCCTAGGAAGTAATGCGGTTTTCTGATTTTGCAACATATAATTATTTTTTCTGGAATAAGTACCTACCTATTCGTATAAAGAGGAAGCATTTAAAAAATACCAACCGCTTCCATTTTTAGGTATATTATTTCAATTCATGCGAATAGTTTTTTCGGGCGTTTATTACAAATACATAAACACTATTTTCCGTAAGGCGCCTTAACGCAGTAACCTCTGCGCTACCTACTATGTCGCTTCCGAGACTTTGGAGTTAGACAGGGAGTTTGGGACGAACACCTGTATTTATCCGCCCTGATTCAATTCCGTTACCCAATTAAGCTCTTCTCGACAGTGTGTCTTCATTCTCCCGACGGAAAAGTTTATTTATTTATTTTTCTCTGTCGATGGTAGCTTCGCATTGTTATCTCAAGGAACCATATATTTTGCATAAAATAATTCTAGGTTACTTTTCCCTTCCTCTCGGGAGGCACCGGTAAAGGGCCCCAGGCCCGGCTGTGACAAACATATTCCACCGACAGCTTCAGCATACCTTCTCCCGATTCTCGCGCAGTACTTAATTTTTTCTCACTTTTACTATATTCTTTCCTTTCTCGTTATGCTGTCCTAGAGAATAGTGCTAAACTTGACAGCGGGGAAATTCAAACACAACCAAACATTACTAAGAAGAATGACTGAACGTTTCGCAGACGGCGAAATATTCAAGTCATAAATAATAATTGAACGTTTTCTAGTGAAACTTTCGATAACGAAACCCATGGAAAGTTCGTCTTCCCTCCTGCCGATGTTTACAGCTCGTATACTGATACTTGAACTACGTGGAAGTAGCGCCAGTAGCAGTAAGTGGTAATATTGCCTTTAAGGTAAAATTTTACGTTTTATAAAAGGCTTTCCGAACAAACTTCGCATTTGAAGTTCCCGTATTACTCGTTTCCGAGCTGATGCGATACTTGAAATAATTGTGTAAAATATCTTCTACAAATATTTTAGATCAGAATATGAATATTCTATTTTTCTGCGGCTAGCATAATTGTATTTGTCGTCCACGTCTCTCACGTCGCACTTTGCAAGCCAGGAGAGAGGCAGAAGGCTGGAGGGTGTATAGTTCGCGCCATGACTAGCACCTACCGCTACCGAGCACTTGGAGGCAGTACACCGCGGTTGGTTGTTCGAGTTACCGGCAGAATAAACGATTTACGACTATCGCCTCGGCTGTTCTCCGTAATCCTATCGTAGTTTGGCGTTCTCCGTGTATCGTATTGTATCATTTACGAGCACTCCGACTAAATTCACATTAATTCCATCGTTCTCTGGGATCGCGTGTAGATTTTACAACCCGTCGTACGTACCGTTAAAGTCCTCGGCGCTTCCCCGGCGACGTGGAAAGCGCGAAGTTCAGCCTTTGCGTATTAAATGGTTCGCGATTGTTTTAGGTAGAAATTACCATAGTAGGTATTTGGCATTGTAAAATAATTTCAGCCTATTTAATTCGGTTTGAACTGAGTACGAATAAATTATGGTATTACCCGACACTCGCGTTCCGGAGCTGTTTCCCTCCGAGGGTTAGAGCGTGTTAAGTCGCGGCCCTATCGGCTTTACCACCCAGCTAGCTGCCGAAGGATCTTTCGACTTACTTAGGTTTCCTTGCTGCGGGGTATCGAACCAATTTTCAGCGCTACAATTTTCACCCAGATATCGATTTAGACTCACTTCGGTATGCGTTAAATGTGGCTCCGGAATAGTTTTCTACGCCGCGCCGGGCAGACTAGAATTAGATTATTTTGCGGCCTAACCTGCACAGACGTATTACGTCAGTGCAGGTTAGGCTATCCTCCTCTTGTTGTAGGTGTGGGTAGGTAAATTACACCTCCTCAGGCGAAGGAGGGGGAGGAGGGCGGGCCTTGGTTTATTATTGTAACATTATTCCGGCGCGCAGTTGGACAGATATTGGAGCCATATTTCATACCGCTCCCCGACGTGGAAATGTTATTACTATTTCATTGAATTTTTAATGCCGTGGAAAATCCTTCAGATTTGATAATTAACAGAGTCGTTATGAAATCCCGCCTTATAAAAACGACGTTATTCATATTTTACCTTGAAATTCCTTTTTTTATTTCATTTTATATTATTTTTTTAATAATATTGCTGTATACGCCTGTACGAATGATTTAATCCTCCAAAACGTAGTTTCGTATTATCTTAGAATTTTTTGACTTATTTTTCATGCTCCAGCTCTCCATCTTCCCCTCCTCACATGTCTCGTCAATGGCTCAGTCTCAGCTCGGATTTTAAATAACCGATTCTAAATACATATTTATCACGTCACATGAAAACTTGCCTTTAATTGTTTTATTTGTTCCCACACTCCGCCAGAATACTGGTTCCCGTTATTTGCAACATACGAGCGATCTGCTCACACCTATCGCATTTCACAGAATTGTTATTATTTCCAATTTAAACTATGTAAAAATTAAATGAAATCTCTAGTATTCCCATTTTTCGGGTTCCCCTTTGCTCAGCTACTTAATTGCTCATAAGATGGTGAAAAAAAAGTGAAATTTTATTTCATGACGTTTGTATGTTATACTGATTGCTTAAATTAAAAATAGAACTATTTTTTTAAGTTCATCGTTTGTACTATAAAAATGTATCTCTAGATTAGAGACTTAAAAACGTTTGCCTTCCATTATGCGTACGCTAGCCCTCCAGCGGCGATTGACATGGGCACCTGAGAGAAAAATAAATCAAGTATTTAATTTCATAGCGAGTGTGCGAAGTAAAAAAAAAACACAAACATAATAATCATTGGGTATATGCCCCGAAAAAGAAGCATGAAATTAACAAAATAGAAAGAAACGTAATAGCGGAAGAATTACTTAGATCAAGCCCTTGTGTAATATTTAAAAAGTTATACAGAAAACGAATTCCGACATCATTCGCCAAAACGAAGATATTTACCCAATTTCTGAGAAATACCCCGACAAATAGATGAAATCCATTAATGTAAACACAAAAACAAATCGTACCAATTTCTTTGTCCAAACAAATGGTTAAATGTTATTACACCTCATCAACGAGAAAAAGGTACATTTGGGTTTTATGCGAATCTATGCAGAGGGTTGCAATCCTCTGAGCCATCTAATGTCAATAAAATTAATAAACCGACGTGCCTACACTGTGCGCGGCGATACCATCCCATCAGCCAATGCAAATCTCTGAAGCTACCGCCAAAATGAAATAGAACTCAAAATATCAAAAATATAAATAAAGGAATTTGTAAGTTCCGACCTATATGCTTAAATTAGCCAAAAAATAACCAATGAAGATATTGAATAATCTTTAAAACATTTTTTTTATCATTTCTCAAAGTGGGAGATTTTTGATAAAAGCACTGAGTAAACAAATTTGAAATCACAGAATGTAAATGCGTTACGTACCTTTTATGAATGTTATAATTTTTTCATCCTTAAAATATAATTGTTTATTCATAATACACCAAAATATTCGGAGTATTAAAGTGAATTTGGATAAATGTATTACAAACCTCGATAATCTTAAAATTTTACCGGACTGCATAGTGTTAACGGGAACATTTGTAAACGATGAATCACTAAATTATCAGCTGTAGAACTAAAATTTAATTTCGGCAACAATGTACATTAACAAAACTAGTGATTTCGCTTTGTTTTCAAATTCAGCATCGTTACGATTATTTATTTAACACCCAATTTTTTCTACAAATTGCATTGAAAATTAAAACAAAACTCATCAAATATCTTTTTCACAATATTGTCATCTACAAAACCCACGAATCATATATTTCTCTATTGATAAACCAATTGAAAAACATGTTATTAAAACTTACAAAATAAGCCTGTGTTATGGCTGACGATTTTAATGAAAATGCCTATAATACTTTTTGAATGAGAATATAAGCTGTGAGTCCAAATTACATTTTAAATCATTTATAGACAAAAATACTAGTTTAAAAATAAAAATTCTAATGCGAAATTCGTCATATTTAGATCATACGAGTATTTGGGTAAACATAATATTACAAAACCTTTATAAAATCAAACAACGATTTGGCTAATTAATATTTCTAACCACCATATTTATTTCTATAGAAAAACGAAATGATTTATTTTTTGTATGTTGTTACTGGGAAAATAATCACAAATATCGCCATGTTAGATAAAAAATTGTTGGTGGAAACTTGGTGTACAATATATTTTTTATTTACTCAAATTTTTCGTTTCGTATTTTCGTTGAAGATTTCCAGACTTTGTAAGAACTCAAAAGATCTTCCGTAAAATGAAAAATGTATTGTTTAACATCTAGTAATACAAATGTTCTCGGGTAGAGCTTTTCATACTATTACAAATATGGAAGACCATATCGCTAGAAATTAAAAAAATATATATTAATGATCTCCAAGTAAGTTTGAGGTCGATTAAAATATCTGTTTCTAATAAGGTTTCGGTAGCTCAATTGGCAGATACGTTACTCCCAGATAGACTAGAAATACCGAGTTCGAGTCTTAGTTGCAACCAAATTATTTTTTTTATTTTTTGACGTTTTCTTTTTCATATTTTCGTCGAAGATTATTAATATTCTTTCAATAATTAATATCAAAATGAAAAGCGTAAAGCTTTGAAGTGAATTCTCATTTTAAAATATTGTATTGATGTTTACTCCTCTTCTATGCACAAGAAAATGCTTATAATAGAAGATTTGTATAAAATCTGAGATGTACAAATTATATTTGTTTTATGAATCATAAAATATATGTTGGTTAGTACTGGGCGTCAACTATAATTCTAAAATACGCCAACGCCGTTATCGTTGTCGATTGTTAACTGTTAAATATAACGGTTTAAAATAACGCTGACGTTGACTATTTTTTGGTAGGCTACCAATATAATACTGTATTTTCTAAATTACATGTAAGTACACAAAGCGTCCTTGGGTTGATTTTTCCACGAAAACGGCGCTATAACAGTTATCCATTTATTATTATTATTAAGTCTAGAGGTTGAAATATATGCACTAATATTGCATATGCAATAGTAAAAAATAGTAAAAAAGTAAAATAATATATTGCGTCGTATTGTCTACTAAAACTTAATTTATTTGCTTACTAGGTATTTGCACTTTGGCCGTCAAAAAAAACATAAACATTAGACAATAACACATATTCAACTCACAAAAACACATCGAATGCACGCGCGACAAGTAAAAACGCGCCAAACTAAACGAGTAGGAGATTGACATAAAACCAACTAGCAAAAATAATGAATAACGAGCCTATTGGTTTTAATGATAATAATCCCCCGTTAAAAATAACAGTTCGATAAAAAGACATTGGGAGATATTTAACATAACTGTTATTTTACTTGTCATTATTTTATTCGCTTGATGGGAAGCGCTAAGTATCTGCTGTTTTGGACAGAAACAACAAAGATGTCTAGTAAGAAGATATATAACCGAAAGATTATTCCAAACTACCCATAATATTGTTCACGAAGTACAAACTCTCACATATTTTTGTTAGTTTGCAAGCGCAGATAAAATAATAGGTACATAGGCGTCAAATATATTAGTATCATAATAAATAATATCTAGCTGTTAGATATTATTTAGCTTAACAGTGATATTATTATTTTAGGTGCCGCCAATAGATTCGCTTGAATCTAGAAGCTAGGTACCGCGTGTTTCGGATAGGAAAATTTACAAAAACGTCTAGTAAGAAAGTATGGGATCAAAAGATTATTTTAAATTATGCATAAATTCGTTTACGGAGAATACATTCTTCCACCTTTTTGTTTACTCGGCGCTAACGCTAATACAGAGATAGATTAGAATACAAGAGTGTGAAGACTGTATTGCGTCGAATAATATTTGTGTTTAATCGTAGCTACTGATATTTTAAATAATAATATCTAACTATTAACGCAAATTTTCGTTATTTCTAACAGCTGGATATATTTTGATATAGTACTTATGTAGGTACTTAAAAAATATACAATAGATATTAATCAAAATTAAAATTAATTTTCGTTTCCTTTCGCTTTACTTTCCAAGCCACCCCGAACTTAGAAAAGTTAGTATTGGAAATACTTATATTGAATATTTGTGTAAAACCATAGCAAATCATAATCCCTCGACCGTTTTACAATAGCCCGAGCGCTGGCCGTGGGAAAGCACGCGCGGGGATATTTATCTGGAGGTAATTTGTTTGTTTTTTTAACTGAAGGAAATTTGGTACGAGTTCAAAACGCTACCGCGATTCGTTGGAATCGTTAGATAGTTTTGAACGAAAAAATAAACATATCCTCGGTGAACTTGTTTTCTAGAAACTCAACAAAAAGTCAATCGTTTTTGATGAGCCTTTTTTTACAAGAATTATTTGGGTTTTATTTACGATGTCATTATTTTCAGTAAATAATGGCATTATAATATTTTTTGATGTAAGCATATTTGTTTAAATCTTATATTTCAGTGGAAAATTCTCGGTGGAATAGTTATAAGAAGCTAAAATTGGTAAAAAAAACTCAAATGCCTGCATTAAAGCGGCAAACCTCCTTCTCTTCTCTTCTCTTCTCATCTCTTGTTTTTATCATAAAATTTGATGTAGCTCACACTGTGGTTTGGTTATAAACGTAAGAAAGACATTGTATTCTAAAATAAACATTGTGTTTCTTAAAGTCTAAAAAATCTTATTTCAAAGCGGAAATTAATTCCAAACTTTCGAATTGAATTTATTTCCTGATCACGATTTTAAACCGAGACATTTTTAGTATTGTTTCATTTTGGACAGTTTTACTGTTTTAAAACATAGCTTTTTTATTGGTTTGCTTTCGCTTTGTTTTATGGTTATTTTAAATTAGCTGCCACAACTACGAAATTGATTCATCTGTCAACCGATTATTTTCTTTCAGACATATTTTTTTGAATAGAAAAACTTTTACGTTACTAATAAGCAAACCGATAACGTCAAAATGCTTTTCCTGGATCTCAAATTGAACGTTGAAACTTTTGGCTAGTCTTTCCAGTGCTCACAGTATAGATAGGTTAAGATTCCCTGTGACACATCAAAGAAAAATTATTAATTCAATTATTAATTCCTCCTACTACCATCATTATTGTAGCGGAAAATGTTGTACATTGATGGAAGATTTAGCTACCAGAGAATTTAACCCACGATGTATGAATGGGGACCCGAAGCTATAAACAACTTGGCCAACCAACCAACCATCAAAATAATTTATAATCGAATAGATAATATTATTAATTCTACTAATATCAGGAATATCATTTCAGAAATATTTCAACGGGAAGGAAAAAAAATAAACGATAAAAATTAAACCCAGTTTGATAATGCCCTCAGAAGGCGAAACAGCTGTCACGCGTAAAAATAATTACATCGCAGAGCTTTTAACTAAAAATTGTTTTTTTAAATTTTAAAATAATAATAATTATTGTTTAAATAAAATTAAAAAACCTAAGAATTAAACCCAATCACATAGTATTTAACTACGTGATTTTAATTAAGGATGCCGTGTGTTTCAAAGATACAAGAAACTCTAGTGAAAATACGCATGTGGACTAACCAGTACATTTATTTATAACGAGATCATAATGTGTGAAAATAAAAATACTTCGCATCTCGCTGTAACTTACTATTTACACAGTACCTACTTACTAATTTTATGGTAATTCTATTTTATCATTCATTTTTGTTGTTGTTATTATGCCATTTACTATATTCTTTTTTAAATCTTCTCTAATAATATAACTAATTGTAACTACATTACGTTACAATATACGTACACTCTATTTACTAACTTCTTTGAAATTTTTCATGCTATGTATTATAAATATACGTATTACACTATTTTGTGAAATATACTATGTTAATAAAACTAATTGTAAAACCTACGCTATATTCATATACTAACGTTTTAAATACTAACTTTTTTTAAACTCTTGCTTTAATGTTATATTATACCCATGTATTGTACTCCTTTTTTTAAACTCTTGCTTTAATGTTATATTATACCCATGTATTGTACTCTCTTTTTTAAACTAAAATATATTTTATGTGAAAGCCTTAAAGGCGTTAATAAAATAAAATAATAAATAAATATGAGTATATTTAGGTAATAAGAAGTTTTGTCATTTTAATCATAATTATAAGAAAGTGCCTAGTGATAAAGTGATAGACAGCAATCACTTTGATTTGACAATATAAGTGATTTATGAAAATAATATAGTTTGAGTAAAATGTATTGTGCTGCCCTGATGAAGCGTAGTTGAAATCAAAGCTATTTGGCAAAGTTGTATTTTACAGTCAATTAGTTTTTAAACAAAGTTTATTTCCATTCCATTAAAATTAAAATACTCCCAAGACATACCTCCATTGTTTAGTGGAGATGATTTGATATTTATCTCAATTCCCTAACAAGAAACAGCGCTCGGGTACCAACTACGGCGAGCTGTGTTCTGTTCGTGCCCCGAGGCGATCAGCGCCGGAGAAGACGCCCGCGCCGCACGTCCCCCGAATATCGCGAGCATTATTAAGTCTTCCTGTCTGATCTGAGGCGGATTAACTAAATTGGTGGAGCAGTTAGCCACCCGGATACTAAAAGGTTCTGGATTTAAGTCGTGGCCCCGCCGCGCCTATTTTTTCGACATATTGACATAATGATAATTTTATGTCATAACGTACATGCCATGTGTACGAGTATTTCTAATCTCGTTGTCTTTGTAAACCATAGATGCATGTATTCAGGTTGTACATAGTTTTATACAATATTATGCCTGCTTTAAGTTGTGTTCACAATTCTGTCCCTGCTACTTGCTCGTTTCTCAAATTAAACATAAACTATTCCGATTGCTTCATTGTTTGCGCTAGTACATTTGCAAATGTTCGATTCTTTGTAATATTTGTGAATGTGAAAAAAAACATAGGAATTGTTTTAAAGTATCTATTACAAAATATTTTTGAGCTTTTACGACTACCACTAAGAGTCCTTCCAGCCGTTTTATTACCGGTTAAATTTACTATATTTTATTAGCTTAATGCAACTGTTTTCTATTCATAAATAACGCATTTTTATGAAGTTACAATACAGTGTTTAATCAAAGATGAAATTTCGTTTTATCGATTGGTATAATATTTTATGTACCTACTTCTTTCAGTGAAGATCAATTTAGTTTGGGTATTTTTTGAAGTATTGGTTCTTTGTATTTTTAATAGTTTTACACATTAAAGTAATATGAAGTACATAGAGGGATCCACGCGCTGGAGGCAAATTACTAAGCGTCGCCAAAATTCATAAATTCTTTGTCACAAAGTAAGATGGAACTTGTTGAACAAAAAAAAAATAAATTCGAACACTTTTCAAGACAAAGTTTAGCGTGTAGCGGTAATTTTTCGTCGCAGGCGATTTTTCAGCATTTTTTAAAATCAAATATTTTAATTTTTTTAAACAACGAATACATAGTTTCATCACTGGAGCAAAAAAAACATTACCCTTAAAATGACCTTGAGAACGCCGCTGTTTTTGAAAACCAAAAAATCTCCAAACATAAACCACGAAACATAAATGTTTTTAATATCAATCATAAATATATTGGCTGCATCCTTGTTTCGCTTGCCTATCCTAAAAGTCTCTCGAGCCATGCCCAGACAACTCTAGCCTATAGCCCGTACTGCCCCGAGCTCGGGTTTAAACGAAACAGGTACGCGATTAATAATCGAGTGCTTTATACGAATTGTGTTTTATTTCATATCGTTATTTAATGTCAAACCACAAAGCGATTGCTTTCTACTCCGGTAATTTATATTGTTGTTTCCTTGTGCTTTAAGTGATAAAATGTTGTTACCGCACCCCCCAAACACCCAACCCCCTGCGAACCCCTCGCGCGATACAAGATGGCGCCCGCTTTTTTAGTCGTTGGATGATTTATGTCTGGTCTTTATGACATAGGATACAGGGTATTTCAAACCCTTATATAGCTTTTATTCCACTAATAACATTTGTAGCAACCGCAAATTCTACGTAAGTGTTTTTTATTCATATATTTATTTTTTATATATTCCACAAAAATACTAAACTATACTGGCTGCAGAAGGTTTGGAGCAGTTAAGACTCTTGTGCAATTAATAATATACTTCTTAAATAGTTGATGGTTTTTATAATTGTAATTTAACAGTTCCCCCTCTTCGCATGTCTTTCCTTATCCCAGGCAGATGTAACAACGCCTGTGTTCAAATAATGGCGCAATGTCGCCGGCCTATTAGACCGACACGTTACACCTTGTAATGCCAAATGTAACGTTGTACGTCAAATGTAACCTGGCTTCTCTATCTCAGGAAGTGGGATGGATATTTGCTATCCATATTTCAAAACTTTTCACTTTTTACGATTTTTACTGTATTTATTTAATGTATATTTTTTTGTTATTATTCTATGTACTCGTGCACTTACTTTATGTTAATTTAATACGTAAAAGTTTTATCAGGGCGTTAATAAATAAATATTTGGGGATCCTTAGTTGTCTCAGAGCAATAATATACGGGAAGGAGTGCTTCTGTAGTCAGTATTGATGATTTTTGCCTGACCCGGCTAGACCTGGGCGTGGCTAGGACTAGGACTATGGTTTGTTTACATCCATTCGCACATGTCGACATAATGATTTTGTTTATTTGTATAACCACTTTTTCACATTATTGTTATAAACAAAAATATAGCATATAACCTGAAAAAACAATTATTTCGCATATCAAAACGTAGTGGGCGGAGTCGCCGAAGACATGGGAGACGGAAAACATGCTTGCATACCGAATGGTGGTGCCTATATTATTTGAGAAATTGTGTTGTCTTTTTCGCTCTCACGGTTTACGACGTAAAAACCCGGAGAAAGATATTTATCGCAAGTTTGTATAAGTTGGGTAAAAATATTCAGCTACACCTCCTTATATCGTTACTCCAAGGTTGTAAATAATAAAAACTCACAAATTAGGAATGTTTGTTTTGGTCGCACGTTGTATTTTCGATCTTCGTGAACGGCGAAGAACGGCCGGGACGTTAGGCAGATCGCCTCCTTGGCGATGGTCATGCCTTAGGGCAGCTTGAAGGTATCTTCGCCGTTTCGAATGGCATGCTGCATATGGTGGAGAATGATCCTGGTCGTCTCGTTGTTCCTGGCGGTATTGCTGGGCAGTTCGAGCACCTTGGGGTAGTTGCCCTTCCTTCGGTGTTCGTTTTCCCGAGAGAACACACTCTTCTCTTTCTTCAAACTTCCTCCAGAAAATTTGTGGGTTTCGATCTTCCAGATCGAACCCGTTAATATCGTCAATAACATCGTGCTCAATTCCGTGAATCCCTCGGCAAGGCCGTTGTCAGTTGTTTTTTGGCGGGCTGCGCACCGCCCAGTTTCTTCCGTCTGCGTCACTTATCATTAGTGACATCTGTGCGTAATAGATGGAATGGTGCGGTAAGTACTTATACTTAGTATTATTTATTAAGTTACAACCAATAAATGATAATTGCTTTTCAAAATAAAAGACGACCTCCTTATCGTAGGTAATGATCGAATAGGTACGATTCCTTAAGATTCTTCGATTTGAAGGGAAATTACGAGTTCGATACTCGCCCAGTACAAACGTGTATTAAGTGCAGGTAAATAAAGCTCCCCAAGTGCCTTGCAAAAGTTAAACATTACTTTGATCGTACTTTCTTGACCGCCGGCGGCTAAGAAGGTACCTCGGTTTTGCGAAAATCCTCCGGACTTTCTTTCTGATACCCAAAGGTTTCCGCATTAGGATGAGACTCGGTAAGAGGATTATTATTTTATTTTGACCTTCCGCCTTCCTCTC
Organism: Drusus annulatus; assembly: GCA_022651775.1. NCBI lineage: Eukaryota > Metazoa > Arthropoda > Insecta > Trichoptera > Limnephilidae > Drusus > Drusus annulatus. Next base: position 1,136,122 of record JAGWCC010000232.1, on the reverse strand, counting down.
GAGGTTTTAAGAAGTAATTACGCGCAACAATATCAGACGTACAAATAATATACTATGACGAATAACTACATGCTTCTTGTTAGTTATTTTCTAGCTTTGGTAAGCTTGGTAATTATTATTGTATGCCGGGATTTAACGGCACGACCGTTTATTAAGGATGTGGAAATGGTGGGCACGGGACATTGGCCGCAGAGGCTTTCTGCCAAGAATTATAATGCTTTGGGACTTGGTGTTTGGACTACAAAATACCTGCTACGGGCCCCATGTACTTATCCTGCCCCTCCCTCATCACCGAGGGTCTTAACACCGACTGGAGGCAACTGAGCCCCGATGAAGCTCTCTACTCCCCACGGTCCTGCGTGGTCCTGTATGAAAATTCGGACCTCGTATAGTGCCTTTGTAGAGCAAAATTGCTTAAACTAGAGTGTAAAAATAACCTTCCAAAACTAAAGGCTTTTAATTATTGCCTGAAAAATACTGAATATATTGATTGTATTTCATTCGGAACATCGTCTCGCCGGGCGGTCATGTAAATTTCTTAAAACATATTTTTTTATTGTTTTTTCAATATATATTAACATGCCTCAGCAAAATGCTTAGAACAGCTTTCGTGTCAGCTAAAAAGCTACCTTTTTTAAAAAAAATTATTGATTATAAAAAATATCCAAGGCAGTATATATAGGGCAACGTACACTGTTACAAAATGAAAACGGCGAAACAAAGATTTGCCAAAGTGCCTTTGTGACATATTATTATAACTGCCTGGTTAAAGATATTAAATTGGTTTCAGCGCCATCATTTACGGTACTCGAAAACTGCTATACAAAGAATGGTCCGTGTATTCCCTTTTCAGTGATATGTATTTTCAGAAAATCCGAAACAAAGACCCTTTCAGACTAACTCAAGGGGCAATGTCTGTTATTGAGTGTGTTGAAAAAACGCATAAACACTAGTTAAATATTATTTTACGACATTTTTTCGCTTTACGACATCTTTATCAATAACGAAGTACTTACTTATCTGTCTAACTAACAATCACGCAACTTCTCTGCGACAGTGGGAGGGGGGGGGGATGGGAGGTAGGAACGCCAAACACTCGTGATATTTTTTTGTTCAAATTCACAATACTTTTCTGTTATTCCGATTCTTGACATGACCGAACTCAAGTATTTGATTTTTTCGACCGTCCAACTTTTCACTGGGGTGTCCTCGAGTCTTCTTTCACCCACTTGTGCGGCATACGTTCTTCTGGCCCTCATTTCTCTATTCGTCTTCTCCACATACTCAAGCCATATAAAAATTCCTTTCCATATCATCTTTATTATGCTTTCATCGGTCTTGTAATTTTAGAATATCTGATTCGTAATGGTCCAACATGGGTTTACCATACATCTGCAAAATCCGTCATAAAGCGATTTATGTGATGGTGTCCAGATATAACTTAGATTAATATATTAATTTGGTCATTCAAACTACTTACAAAAGTGTTTCCATGGAATCTACCATCATCGGCTTAATGAATAGCGAATGCTCGCACTTCAGCACAGAACTCGCAAGGTGAGATGTATTTTGGGAGAAAAACTTTCGAACATTTTTGCAAGTTATCCAAATTTCTCTAATTAAAACGGGTAGGTTTCACCCAGATCTCACGAGCCACCTTCTCTGAAGACCAGTTTCTTGTATTAAATAAATTAATTTTGTAATATATAGTCGCCATCACATGGTTTTTAAACCGCCAAATCACAAATGGAAAGGAAACAATTTATTATTGGTTTTAGAAAAAAAAAAACATTCCGAAGGAACTTTGTAATGTTCGCAAATGATTTCGAGTACGATGTTATTTCATTTAACGCCAAATTACATTTATTATTTAACAATACATACGTGTATAAATCAAGGAGTATTTTCTTAAGACGGTTCCGGGCATTCATAAATTGATATTAAACTCACATTAGCTTGCACGGTTCGTGTATCTCCTTTCTTTGGTCTCTAGTAGTAACGAGTAGTGGTGCGGGCGGTGCAATGGGGGAGGGGGCAGAGCTCGGACGCGTAATATGAATGTGCGGAGCGGAGTGAATAGCGCACACAGTTTACTGGCTACCGGAGCTTTACTCGGGGAATAATGGCGCTGCGAGCATTACAATATTCCCCATTATGGCAATAAATCCAATCAGCCTCCTACCCACCACCCACCACGGGAATTTATTTGTTTGTGGTTTGCACCGATTAAGAGAGAACACTAAAAACCGTGCTTTTAAAAGCTACCTATCACAAGGGTCATCGCGAAAGAAATGTTTTTTTTCTCATTTAACAATTTAATGTAATTAATAGGTAGGTACTAACATTCAATTACAACTAATGTGGTTCGGGCATTTATTTTAATACAATCTTTTAAAACAATTTATATTGGTTTTTCTTTATTTAGGAACTTCTCTGTATCTTATTTTAAAACAATTCAATGAGGCCGATTATTCATCTAAATTTCTTAAAGAATCATGAAAATGATATATCAGTTATTTTTTTTAATATTTGAACACCTTCCGAAGGCGAAACATTTGTCGCGTAAAAACATTTTTCAAATAGAACATTTGTATTTAAAAAATCTTCTCTAAATTTAAATAATATTTATTATTAAAAAAAAAACTTTTCAATTAAAATGGAATTTACAAAATATACTTTTAAACAATAAATATGTCTATAAAATTGATGGTTTCATTTTTGCCGTCTTCTGATAACCACCCATATACGAATATATACGATATATACAACTTTTGCTCGACATCGCTGCAAATATCAAATTTTCTGTCTGCAATCCCGGCTGTCGCAAGTCAATGCGGTGTATTGCGGTTGGCAAGCGTATGACAGGGTGTTATTTTGTTTTTAGTATTAAAAAAAAAAAATTTTCGGTGTCAAAATTTGTAATAGATTTCAACGTTCATCGTTTTTATTTACTTGAACGACGAAAAAGTTTCAGGATAACGGATTGATTGATTTTCAGTAAAACTTTTTTCAAAAAAACTGTGCTCAGTTAAAATCCTGATAATTATCTCTATATTACTGTCAAACCGTAAATTTATTTTATGATGTATACCGTAATCAGAAAATAACGATTGCTTTAAATACCGGTTAATTTAATGATCATTTAGAGCTAACGAGCGGTGAAGAAATGCAATATAATTTAGTGGGGATTTAATAAGGGATAATAATTATTGTCAATCGTGAAACCCTTATGAAAAATAATCACCAACTGTATATTTTATTTTAGTTAATATAATAAAATATTAGATTCCTTTTTTATTGAATATTTAAAAATAATTCAATGATATTTCAAATGATCAATTCGTACCCGAAGACCCTACTTCATTGAATATTTATTCTCCGTTGCTTCAAAGGGCCACTTTAATTACCAACATTTTTGATAGATGGAATGTAAATGAATATTAATTTCACCTCTTTACCTTTCTCCATTGAATCGATCTCCATTGTACGAAATCTCCCCCGAAGTCTGGGAGAGCTACCAGCCGACCAAATTCATCCGCGATCGGGGCTTATAATTAATTACCTCGAGAAAACGTACTATACCTTTTTTAATCAAATTCTTTTAAAACTAATTTCATTATTGAAACAATTGTTGTAATTCTTTCAAATACTGCCAATATCGGAATAATTGAACAAATAATGATATCAACAATTTTCAAGAAATTTGAGATTGATAAAAGTGACAAAATCTAAAAAGGTTCCAATAAAACAATTTGTAAATACATTACTCTCAGATGGAGCACAGTTCCCACGTTCAAGTCTCAGTCGTGACCTAATCTTTTTTTTCAAATTTTCTGTCTTACTTTTCAAATTGTTTGAATATTTCTGATATTGTTTCAATAATAAATATCACAATGAAGGATAAAGCTTTTCTATTGAAAATCTCTTATTCTAATTAAAAATATGAATTTATTTCTTCTACCGTTCGAATCTTTTCTTTGCTTTCTCACGTGTTGTGTTGTGCAGTATCTAGAACATGCAAACATGCCTCGGCCAGTGCGGCGGAATCAACGGAAGCAACGCTATCACCTTATTGACGGACGTGTTTCGATAAGCGTTAGATACAATATACCAGCTAAGGTACACTTGTACTAAGTAAATACCTTCTTCGAATACAATAATTTGAAGATTTTAGCCCGTGTGTGTAAGTCAAAGGTCGACCAGTTCCTCGGGGGCGGAGGTTGACCAGAGCCAGTAGCGGGTTGGCTGTCTGGATGGCTGGCTGGCTGGCTGGCTGGCTGGCTGGCTGGCTGGCTGACTGGCTGACTGGCTAGATATTCACAAACTTTCTCTGGCGGAATTGGATTTGGCGCCCGTGGAGCGGACAGCCGGGGGTGGTGGGCGGCGGGAGAGGGCGGGGTGGAAAGGACGCGGGACGCAGAAGGCCGGCGGAGCTGCAGCGGCCCATGAATATTCAACGGGGGCGCACTAATGAAGCCCAAACTTCACATTTTTGCATAGCCACTACGGAAGGTGTCGAGACTGTTTTCAACTATGCAAATGCGTCTTATCAGAATGCATATTTACGAAAGGTGCATTTCCACGAGTGTTTTACTAGCCTACTTCTCGCCAGATGATTCATTGATCGTCAAGACTCGGCGGACTGTACGATGCACCAGCGCGGGAGATGCACTGATTCCCACGATCCCTCCTGCGCCGCGCGAGCTCCCTCGGCGTGCGATGATGTCCTCAATAAAACCGTCATCGCAAATGGCTTTCGCTGTTTTATGTCCGTTCCGCAGAACGGCTGTGGCCATGTTGTGGCTAATAAATGCAAATTTTATTATGGCCAATTTCTCTGCACGTAATGGAGGGCCGCAGGTAATTTCCCTGCCAAAAGACAGTCCCGGCACCCCGGACCAGACGTTGTTTTAGACGTTGGTACTTTAGAATTCTCCTCGGATGGGAATGGTTTTTATATTTTTACCAGAAAATATGACCCATAACTGTCAGCCCTCCTTACAATAACAATACTTCACTTTTTATAAAAGAGAATATTTTTACATGCAGAAAGAGAAGTCGGTAATTTACAGCGAGGGCACTATCGCGCTCTTGGAATTAAACCTCCCTTCTACATTATACCTGCTCCTGCTACCCGCTACCTGCTACCCCAACCCTCATGTTTGTGAGACGTTATGTATGTCCCAGGATACTTTGGCCAAATCGCCTCGCCATCCAAATCTGCCTCAACAAAATGGTGAGTTCGGTTCACAAATTACTTCTCAATTATTTAGCCAGCAGCTTAGTGAAATCCAACGCTGTCCTCATTTGTCCCATCCCTGAAATGTCAAATCGAATTGAATTTCAGCTTCCGCTAACTTTTCACCGACTCGTCGGCAATTGCCCATTAGAAATATCGTTAGAAAAATTCGCGCTCCTTCCCTCCCCTCCCCATGCCCACCACCCCGCCCCGGGAGTGACTGACGTTCTTAGAAACCGTTTCCCCCAAAATTTAATAGAAAATGAAACGCCCGAGAACATCCTGAGTGAAACCAATTTAAAGTTTTTCCGAACCTATTCGCTGGCACTCATAAGTCTCCCGAGGTATGGCCGGGTATTCGATGTCTTAGCAATACAGAATACAGTCTACAGACTGCAGGCTATAGACAACCTAGAGAAACCATTTCAATCGGTAAATCTATATTGGTAAAGAATTATTTAATACAGACAATAATTGCAACTGCCCGCCGAGTAAGTTATGTTAGACACTGCGCAGTAGACAATACGAGTGCACACACTTAAATATCCCTTAATTATTTTAAATTATGTCTTTTTTATTTTTAATAATACTAAATGGTCAACTTTAGATAGCGCCGTTAGTGATACGGTCACCTCAAGGGTGCTTTACGCTGTTTATTGTAAGCACCCTTTACTAAAAAAAAGTGTATTTTTAATTACCTTTTTAAGTTCTCCAACCCCTAAAAACCTAATCTCTTGACACATGAATAGGTCTAAAAGCATCGCGTCACTGATTGGATGGCATTGGTGTTTCATTAACGGTTTTGTTTTTTCAAAAATTATACATCACCTTTTATATATTGAATACCAACAACAACGCTAATAGTTAGTTACTTGTCGAATTCGTTTTAATTTGAAATAAAAAGAAATGTTCGAATGGAGATAAATTAGGTTTAGTAATTGCAGGAGAGATAAAGGACCGGTTAGAGGAGATGTGTAAAACGCCAATCCCGAAGCTCGGGCGATGGATTGCTCTAGTAAGTACCTCCCCACCGCTAGTTGTAATACATCTTTCTCTCAAAGTGCTCCGCTGTGTTATAAGCAGCTCGCCAAGATAGAGTCGGTGGAAGATCTAAATCTCCTCCATACTGTCTCTACACGAGATGCACGTGTTTCCGATATTAAGGAAAATGTTTAAATATTTTCCACGTAGCATTTTCAATGTCGTTCCAAAATGTAAAAGGTCCCCATTTGATGATCATACGTTAAAACGGTTCCAAATCCTTATTCGGAAAATTCAAAGTAAATTTCCTCGAAATAATCTCACAATCACTTCCGCGGCATTGGCACCGGTCCCCCGCCTTTGTGGGATGTGGGTAGCGAGTGCCGAGTGCCGGTGACTACAACCTCCCGGGTGGCAAGCAGCAGCCTCCGCATAAAAATGTACAAATCGTTCCTTGCCGTTCCTGGCGGAGATGTAGGGTGCGGAAAAAATAAATAACGCAGTTTTACAAAGTTCCAACTCTCCTAAAAAAATGCGATAAGTTCAGAACGGGGCTACATTAGGTCGCCGTAGTCAGCAGAATTGATTGTGCCCCCCTTGTAAAACAATTTCCCTCACACGCTCGGTAGTTGCCTAACATTGCAAACTTTTTCGTTGGAGATCCATTATGGCGTTACGTGCTTCACATTCCGTGCGGGAAGTTGGAAGCCGGGCTGAGGAAACAGTCGGAGGGAATGCTTCTCTTGCTCCATGGTTGCATACTTCCACTTCTTATGTACTAACATGTATTAGGAAACGGCTATTACAGCCAAGCTGTGCGAGAGAAATCACCGCCTATGTGTATCCGAATTTATGATTGTTTCTATGCGGGTTGAATTGAGTATCCATCTTGTGCAAATTCCTGACAAAGTAAATTATCCCCTCGGAGATCCGTCACCGAGTTAATACCTCGTTGCGGGGAGTACCGCGCAAGTAGTGTGCTCACTGTGTGCTGTGTACTGGGTAGGCGGGCGGCCGGGAGGCGGTGAGAGAAACAGCCCTGCCGAGAATATGGCGCTAGGGTTTTATGGCAGTCATCTCCCTTATCGCCTCTGCTTCCCGCCCCTATCTTGATATGTTTTGTATTCAAATAACTTCGATCGCAAATTTCTCCTTTTCTTTCCATTATGCTAAGGAGGAAGTTAAATATTGAGTCAACTCCTCCACCTCTGGAAGCAATTTCGCCATATCTTTTCATCCGTGCCTGTTTGAAGGAACAACATTACTTTTAATGAACGTCTTGAATATTCCCTGTCCCTTAATGATTCCTACTGCAAGATTGTACCACGGTGTAGGGCGGATATCTTAGAAAATTTAAGTCTAAAATTTCTGTCTTTTGAATTTCGTTTAAATTGACTAAATCGAACGTTTTCATCTTGCGTTGTATGGAAGTGGGATCTGGGAACTAGAGGTCTATCGATCATGCCGGATAATACAATCCCGGGAGACCTTCCGGAGATGTGTTCACGGAATGCGCATTGAAAGGGCGCGTTTCCATTAAAAGAGAGAAATGGATTGAGGAGAAGTTCACTGCCGCGCAACAGATTTACACCAGATTGACAAAACAGACACTCGCTTTTGACACATGCGACTGGTCGTTTATTATATATCATTATGTGGTCGAGCGCCAACCTTAGTCTTTATTAATAGTGAACATTGCTGGCGGCACCATTATATTTCCAACATTGCTTTAATGTTTTAATTACTAAAGAAGGTATAATACATACCCTAATAAATAGTGAACTTTTATCCGAAGTAACGATAAACCGTTATTTCATTTACATAACCTATTTAGTTCACGTATGTATGTGTTCTTATTACGTACATCTTTCTCGCTATATGGAAATTATGTATTTTACGTGAACATTCAAATATCAGTATTTTATGCGGTAAACTGCCCTCTTGCCATTGATGTTATAGTTATGTTGGCAGTATATAAAGCAGACTTGAAGTAGGCAGAAGAGCGGGTTATCTCGTGCTCCGGGCCACACGAGCGGGTGTGCGCGGCCCAGCCAGCTCCGACCCCCAGGCATTAACACGTGCCTTTATGGTGACTTAAGCCATTTTAATTCAAATCAATATCTTTATTGTATTATCTTTTCATATCAGTGGAACCGATTTCATTCGGATGCTTATTGCTTACCTAGACGTGGAGGGGTCCAGCGTGGTGTGTGTGTCTGTGTGCAAACCCTTCACAAAGGGTTAGCCGCTCTATCTGAGGGTAATCAATCCCAACTATCCGAATTAGGAAACCCTCCGCAATAAATATCGCCTATTCATGGACAAGATATACATCGCTAGTTCCCTGTGCGAGATTTAATGTTCCGTGCCACTTCAGTAACCCTGTTTTAATGAAAGAGATATTACTATTTAATATCTGCCCATACGAGTACGTAAAGTACTCATTTGAACGTGTATTTTTATTTTCTTTCATAGTGGTGATAGAGTTGTCATTTTTGTTTTCAAATCCAACATTAGAATTGCGTTGGAGTGTTGGACCATCCAACACCTGCACAAAATAATATTAAATCGTATTTGTTTCTGTCGTACACTTAATACCGTAGGAGGAATTTTTCAGTTTTTTTTTAAATGTTTTTCGCGCATTTAAAAAAAATTTTACTCAAATATATATTAGATATACGAGTATGTATGTTTTATATCAGCAAGTATATTATTTATTTATTTTAAAATTAACGGACTAAAGTCCAATTACAAAAAAGACATAAAACACGAAATGGAAAAAAAAAGAGCAACAAAGAAAGAATAGCACATACATAACAATAAATGAAGCGATGACAAAAATAAAACAAAATAAACATAAGAGAGAACATTCAAGCCATGGTCTAGTAAAAGTTTTGGTAGAGTCGTAAAGAATGACAAAAATCATTTAAACTGCTACCAAAAATTTCAAGAACATGGCTTGAATTAACAAGTCTTGACATTCTGGACATTTTAGAATTATACCCATAATTAGTGTAGTGATGATTAAAGAACAGCAATTCATTGTTTCTGAGTTTGCGGTAAGGAATGTTGAACTGGATAAGTTGCAACAGGGAAGGCGAGTCAATAAAAAAATTAATAATTTTTAAATGAAATTTAAAACAAAATCTTTCCTGCGCTTTTCTGAAGAAGACATTTTCAATAATTGTTCAATTTCGTCGTATAAATAATCGCCTCTTTCTCGTCCTAATCTCCATGCAATACCGCGTAAGTAGCGATGTTGTGCGGATTCAATCTGATGAATATGAATGGTATAGAAAGGGGACCAAATTACACTAGCATATTCTAGATGAGGGCGAAATAATGAACAGTAAAGGGTTTTTAGGGCCTTCATGTTCTTAAAGTCGCATGCAATTCTTTTATTAGCCACATTATTAATGTGGTCACGAAAAGAAAGATTATAGTCTAGAGTGACACCAAGATCTTTTATAGATCTGACGGTAGATAAGGAGACACTATTTAATTTATAATTGAAAAGGATCGGTTTATGAGTTTTATGAAATGACACAATTGTACATATATCAATGTTTAATTCTAGGCAGTTAGTTTTACACCATTCATTAAATGAGTCAATATCAATTTGGAGAAGAATACAGTCATGAAAAGATTTTATTATTTTAAGTATTTTATTGTCATCTGCAAAAAGCCAAAAACGCGAGGAAGAAAATACTTTGGCAATATCGTTAATAAATATTTTAAAAAGAAGAGGAGCTGGATGGGCACCTTGGGGTACTTCAAACGTTACTTTAATATTAATAGATTCAAAGTTATTAATTTTGACTCTTTGTTGTCTCTCATCCAAATAAGATTTGAAGAAAGATAATAAAGGGTTTCTAATACCGATAGCATGAAGTTTGACGATAAGAATTGAGTGATTAACTTTATCAAAGGCTTTAGAAAAGCCAGTGTAGAGAACATCTGCCTGAGAGTTATCTTCCAGAGTGTTTACAATGGTATTAGTGAAGGAAAGCAAATTTGTTGTTTATATTTAGCAGATCTAAATCCATGCTGTTCCTCAATCAGAACATTTTTAAATACGGGGGTTATTTTCTTTGTAATGATGTACTCAAATATTTTTGGAATGTGGGATATAATCGATATTGTTCTGTAGTTTTCGATGTTGGACTTGTTACCAGACTTAAAAATAGGCCTAATATATGAAAATTTCTAGGAGTCAGGAAATGAGCCAGATGAAAAAGATAGGTTAAATAAGATAGAAAGTGGCTTAGATAAGATGTATGTACATTCATTCAATAAAATTTCAGGGATTCCATCAGGGCCAGTACTTTTCTTTCTAGAGAGATTTTTTAAGGATGTGTGATGGGGTGGTGCACGATTTATTAGAATAAACAGAGAAGAAGTGTTTTGCAAAGAGGTTGGCTTTGTCAATTCCGTTTGTGGCATGAGTTTCATTATAATACATACTTTAATGGATATCATTATCAGCCCGCTTTTGGGCTACAAATTGCCAAAATTGTTTTGGTTTTAGTTGTAATTTTGACTCAGTGACTTCTATGAAGAATTTGTAGCACTTAGCTGATTCAACTTTAGACAATTCTTTAAGATTACCAATTTTTGATAATGCCTTAAGTTGCCCGATTCTTTAAATAATTTGTGAGTTTTCTTTTTTTCAAATATCAACTGCTTCATCTTAATGCTGAATCATTTAGGAAACTTAGGTTTGGAGTAGATTCCTCGCGGAATAAATAAATTTACAGTATCCGATAAACATTTGTTAAATTTAAGTATAGCATCATTAATATTATTATTGAAAAAGAGAGATTACCAAGCAAGCTATCTATTCATGCTGACATAGTCGCCATCATTAAATTTGTTGTAATAAGAACTATATGGATTTAAAAAATTAATTTTGAAAAAGTTTGTAACTTTTGTAGATAGAGATGGATGGTATTTATCGATTGGTAACAATGAGTCCGAAGTTTCATTTACAGAGACACTGGGCATACTTGTAAAAATCAAATCGAGACAGGAAACGAGAGAATTTATTATTGAATTTACTTGGAACATATTCATATAGGCGAAGAAATTTACAATTGTAGTAAAGAAAGAGTACCACTGACAGTTTTTACACCTAGGTTGTCGTCCATAATAGTTTAGGTAAATTATAATCTCCACAAATAAATGTGGAATCGGAATTTTAAGATACACGTTCCACTAATTCAGTATGTGACTTATACACTTCCAAAGGAAAAGAGGGGGGAATATAGACACAACCAAGTTTTTTGCTACCAAGTAGAACACATACGAATAATTGATCACAAACATTGTTGGAAGATTCAATAATATGGCAAGAGTATTTTTTGTTAACACATATCATGACTCCACCTTCTCTAGGCTTGTTTGAAGAAGAGGAGCGGTCACTACGAAAAATGTTGTTATCAAAAAATTCTAGTTCAGCCGATACGAGATTATCGGACAGTCATGTTTCACTAAGAAATATAAAATCGTAATGGTATACATTGATGCTATATCTAATGTTTTTTAATTTAATATTTAAATCACGTACATTTTGATAATATGAAGAGAAATGATTATACACGAGACGATGTTTTTCGTTCGAAATGATTTAATTTATGATTACACTAATAATAAACTGTACGTACAGTACTGGATAGAAATGTTTCTTAGAGCGACAACTTTCAGGGATTATAAACCCTCCTTAATGTGATTCGCGGAAAGTCCACCGCCGTGCAGGACGAGTCTGTCTTGTTTATGACATTATTCGACTGTTTCGAGAATTGGGTTTTTTCTCATACCCGGGCGCATTGAGTTGACAATATTATTTAGACGTTATATCAGTGAAGTGACCTCGTTATAACCCCACACGATTGTATGAAAATAAGCCTGAACCAACATATCATTAAGTAATTGCTCATTATAGCCGTGACCTCGTTATTACCGTTATCGTTATAACCAAGTTCGACTGAATTTTCTTACTTTATAGCTTTTTTTACTGGGGAAAAAAATAAATTATTTCTATATGTATATTTTTTTCCATAGTATTATTTTATACGTGAAATAAATCACCCTGCGTCTAATCTTCATTTCATTTTGTGAGTAGCAGATTTTTATAAACTTTGTTAACTTTATTGAGGTATACATGTATATATTTTAAATTATACATAAATTTTAGTATTAATTCAATAAAAACATCACAATTTACTTCCCCAATCAAACTCTTTTAAGCAAATAATTTATCCACCTGTTCTATATCAGTTAATATAATATTTTTTTAAATATATGTTTTCAACTAAATAAGGAATATCAAGGGAAATTCCCCCAAATTATAGGAAAAATTCAAAATCTAGTGAAACACGAAGTCGGTCTCGGCTGGTTTGGGTCTTCGAGCGGATACCAGGAACTAATCAATTTTAAGTAACAATCTACCGTAAACTTTTGGCGGAATTATTTAGAAAAAGATAAATGAGATGAGGGTGACACATACGACCAAAATTATAACTATTTTAGCAAATCTTGATAATGTCATCAGATTCTCCCCCTCTTAACAGCATATTTCGCTGCCTCCGTAGTGTAATATTCTACGCATCGGACTTTGACCGGGAAAGTTGAAATGTATTCCTTGTACGAGCGTTGCCAGTCTGGGTGTTGTGATGTTGATTGTCGGTTGTTGAATGTGGCTCTCAGAAACGACTTTTCAGCTGTCGCGTAGAGTGTTGATGAACAAACCCCCCCAACACGAGACTACACAAGCTCGGATAGAACAGTGGTGTTTTCGGTTAGTTGGGCGTAATGCATAAAAAAGCCAATTAATCAGTTATATATCTAGAGAAGTGTGATTGATGTTCCAGTTTCAGATAAAATGAATATTAATGTTCTGTGATCGGATCTAGCATCCAATTTGCATGGCGATATGAGGCCGCTATTGAAGGTAGCATTCAATTTGCCATTTAATATTAATATCCGCATTACCGCAAGCCCCATTACGTATTCCCTCCGAATCATCGTTTGTGAATTGTTTATAATATTGGATGATACGCAACACCATTACTCTAATTATCTCTCGACAAATGTTATATGCGTTGTGGACGCAAACGTGTTTTAGCATCATCAAGATGTTTTTGGAGATATTACATTTTTATTTTATCAATTCATAAACAAGATGTTTGGTAAATGGCTGAAAAACCTTCTGAATAACGTATAAGAGCCCAATGCGGGCAACGGCAACGATGCCTTATAGATCTCGAAGTTCCAGATCCCGCGCGCTACATTTAATGTCGAATAAAGCTCTTCCACCTTCTCTGCGAATGTTTGGATCGTTTACTCTTGATTGAAACTCAAATCTGTAGAAAATATATTATGACTGCATGCCCGGCAAATGGCCGGATTGCTAGCTCGATATGAATAGGGCATATTTGATAAATGGTTAATTTTTGACGCAAATCATAGAATTTATTGCGGAATTTATCTGTGGCTCTGGTCCATGGTAGGCGGGGTGGGGTGGAGGAGGAGGCGGGCAGCGGGCTGTGTGCTCCATTCTCCCCGTTCGGCCCATCACACAAAGAGTTCTGGTTATTTATTGTTCACTATTCTGTTCTGCTCCCTGCGAAGCTTTATTCGTCCGACCATACCGCCATACAGTCATATAACCATACAGCCTCGCGTACCTACGTGGCCCGGGCTGGGAGAGAGGTGGAGAGAGGCCGTTGCCAAACGTCGGGGCTGAAAATCATTTTTTATGTTAATTCAATGGGGAGACTTATATTATAATGAGAGAGCCAGGAACAAAGGTGTTTTGTTCACAACGCAAATAGGTTTTTAGCACATTCGTCCTTGCCCCTGGGGCAGGCTGGTATGGCGCCGGGAGGCCCTAGCGCTCCTTCGCCGTTGTCCCGGAGAGCGTTTAGCGCCGGGAACAGCCGACAGCCGTATTTTACAGCCTGGAGCTGCATACCTCGTCATTAGCTAGTTTCCAGATTGCCTGAGTCATTCGCAGCAGGTGCTGGTTAAGTGTTCGATACATTCGCTAAGAAATCTCTCGGGATCCTGGTGGATATCCCCATCTCAAAATCGAAATTCATTTTTATTCACTCGTATTTTTACTGATGGATCACATTAATATGCAAGAGTTTTAAATCTATCGTATCCCTATCCCTAATCCTAAAAAACTTTTCTTGTCTTATATGTATTTCTAATGGTTTCTTATTGTTTTATAAGTATACTTATCTAATACATTTTACGAGTACAAACGATGATCTTCTCTATTGATTTTCATTCATGAATAAATCTAGAAGAAATTAGTGGTAACTAAACCATATAATCTCTCCTGCACCGTGCTGGGCCTAGGAGCAAATCCAGGGTATCGAGGGAAAAGTCACTACCTATGATATCAATTTGACTTATGATATATATAAATCAAGAAATAACGCCAATATGTGACATGCTCGCCGAGATGGAACGTAAGAGCCGCTCAGAGAACCTGAACAACTTGAACTGAACCTGAACTGTGTAGAATAAACGTCCTTGATTGTAGTTCTAACTCAGAGAAAAAGGGATAAAAACAGTAATGTCTGCCATTAGTGTATTAAGTAACGAGTCCAATCTAGAAGATGTTAAAATGTCCAGACTTGACAGTAAAAATCCCAACAAAATTAGGCTAATAAAATTAGAATTTGATGACTCCGAAGGCAAAACTGATAACAATTTTTTAATAAAAATGTTTTGCTCAACGGAATAAAAATAAAACTAGATAAGGTTATTCAACAAAGATAATAAACTGACCTCTGGAAGGAGACGGAGGAGAGGAAGGAAAAGGGTGAAATCGATTTTTAATGGAATTCTTAAAATTGTCAACAGCCAAGCAAAAAAGAGTCCTACATTTAGACATGGTTGATATCAGAATTGGGTGTACCTGCGGTTCCAGTTACCGGTGACCGGTTATTTATTCAGTTCTTTTTGGAACCGGTTCTCGGTGCCAGAAAAGTTCCACGAAGGAGATTTTTTCGAAAAGTACTAGCAAATCGACAAAAGTTCCTCGCCAACAAAAGTACCAGTCGGTAAAGATTTGAAAAAAGAACGGACAAAGGATATCGATATTTTTATTTGCGAAAATTTGGGACCGGTTCCTAACCGGGACAGGAATATCGACCATATCTCTACATACATTACGCTCTACTACCAAAACGTCATCGGACTCGGAACAGTCGATGCCATACATGTATTATTACTGGGCTTTTTCACTCTCTGAAACCTGGTTAAATCAAAGTATACGCTCTTCCTTATTAAAACTCACTCATCACAGTACTTTTTGTTTGTTTGAACAGTAACCGTTCCACCAGCAACAGAATCAGAGGACTTTGTACTCTTATACGCATATCTAAAAAGTTTTCTTCACACAAGAATGTGGAACAATTGGTTGTGTATATATACCACCTTCATTAAAACTGCAGATATATAAAAATCATAATGAAATGATATTACTCGCGGCCAACTTTATTCTGAGAGTTTACAATCTTGCAAATATGACACGGTCACATAAAGATACAGACTGCATGAAATCTCGTGAAATCCTTGATGTATCGGCTTATATTGGATTATTTCAGTTCAACAAATTCGGCAATAAAAACCAAAGGTTACACTAAACTAGACCTTGTATTATAAACTGACCTCAAAAACATAGTTGATGGATCCCAAACCAAACCAAACCACTACCTGCTGACCAACGTCACCCAGATAGAGAAAGTAGTAGTATCACCCTGGTGAAAGACCACCATTCAAAATCGAAACGTTGCTTGAAATGGTTTTTAGCCGTATTTGGTGACCAAATCTGAATAGCCAGGTACTTCCCAACCTTCCTCTTCCTCATACCCTTCCCCTCCCCACTACCTTCAGCCTCACAACATACCCCAATTGGGGATGCCATAGTCTCACTGGCTTTAGACGGTTGGGACTCTTGTGCGGTGGTATATAACAAAGCATAAATATTAAAAATAATTCTGAAAGACCTACTGACACCAACATTCTGACCTACTTTGCTAAAGCGGATAATAATGTCGGATTCTTTAATCGTACAGATTTTTAATTTCTATTCTATAAAAATAACTTTGATTTGATGATGTTATACGTAATACACAGTTTAACAATTTTTCAAAAACAAGCTAAATGTAAACAAGATATATATTATACAAGTGTTTCAAGGGTAATCTGCAATACAAGCGTGAATACATCATGGTCCAGTCAACATTAGTTTCTAACTAGGCAGGTGCCTGTTCTAAGAAACTAATCATACCGTGACAAGATTTGCTATTTTTTTTAAATTAATTATCCGAATACATAAATACCGTAATTCAATTAAATGTTCCACTCGTCCATTACAAACTTCCCAAAATAGTTTTTGAAGGAGTTGATAAATTGAATCTTAAAATAAAAAAAGCCCATTCGAAATTCAAAGAAAAGAAAAAGGAATGTAATCTCTATTTCGAATAAACTCATTGAATGCCAAATCTTGCATATTCACAAACATTTGTAGACAAAAGATTTAACGTCGATGCCGGCCGGTTGAGGAATAATAATAATAATAACAGTGAACTTGTATAGCGTAGTTTTGTGATATTTCACCTCAAGTGCGCTTCATATTAAATTAATTATGCTAATAAGATTAACTAACAAGGAGAAAATAATACATAATATGCATACAAATTAAAACTATCTAAAATCATGATCGTTATCATAAATCATGAGAGAAAAAGGTTCAGATATGGGTATAACAGTGTATGTGTACATCAACAGATAAAAAAAACAATTTACCAGAAGCTAAGGGCATAAAAATGCAGATGAAACATATGAATTCACATTAACATATTTGTCAAATCAAAGAAAAGGAAATAAGATTGAGGACAGTTAGTATGTTGGTACTTAAAACATTAATATTCAAGTATTATAAGTAAACGATTCTAAAGATGCAAACAGTGTAAATATTACAAGAAACATAAGAAAAATAAATATTTTATGACAATGAGTATATTGATTTGAGTAGATAGTGAGGACATTGAGTTATAATGATAGAAGAAAGGAGAAAACCAAAACAAAGCAGAGGAAGAGTTCGATACAGTGACGCGGTAGTGGCCACACCTGCGAAGCGCGGGATAACTCCCCGAACTGAGAATAATTAACACCTTAATGTGAGGCATTAAGTATACCCCTTAAATCCCGGATTGATCTCCCCTTAAAGGAACATAAAACCTCCGGAGCGGGGATGATTTCGGTTCGATCGCTGGCTAATTTAATGTGAATTCGTATCTACCCCTAGGCTTTCATTTTAAATGACCTAACTTTGTACGTTTATGAACTTCCAAGGGAATAAGGGAAGGTTGGGGGGGTATTTATAATACTCATATTAAGCCATTAGAAATATCTCAAAAATTAATAATAAAAATAATGTTGCATAAAAACATTACATACCCCTCCATACAATTATTCCAAGAAGCTGATCTCTTAGATATAAGAAAAATTTATTGTATACAGTGCCTAAAGTACATATTTTCGCGAAGTAAACTATTTGCAAAAAATGAAAATCGTTACAGCAACAGAATAAATAATTTACTGGAGGTACCTCTCTGCAAAACTAGACTTGCGCAGAGACATGCATACTTCATTGCCCCAAAAATGTATAATTCACTTTCATTACATTTTAAGTGTTCAAATACAACTACCTTAAATACATACAAAAATGTAATAAAAAACTGGATAAAAGCAAAAAATACCAGCCTCTTCATACTATAAGTGCTAAATTCTAAAAAATTAACTAACTTATCTGTTGTGATTTTGAATTAAAAAAAAAAAAAAAAAAAAAAAAGAAAAAAAAAAGAAAAAGAAAAAAAAAGAAAAAAAAAAAAAACCTTATACTGTAAAATGTAACTATAGAGAGCTGTAACTATGATTTGAATTAGTATACCCACGCACTGGCTTTTGCCTATGTGGGATTTTTTTTGTTATGTCTACATTATTTTATTATTTCTGTAATTTTTAAATGTATGTAACAAAATAAATCAAATAAATCAAAAAAAAAAAAAAAAAAATAAATAGACGTTCTTACCAGGTTTACTTATTAAGCGTTTCGTGTATCGTCATTCATTTTTATTTGCTGATGTTTTATAGTATAATTTCAAGTGCGAGTAACTGCCAAGGTTGACTACGGTTAATATATTACTGCTTCGACTTCTAAAACTATGTAACAATCACAATTTTGATTTGACAACGAAAGCTAAAATATACGATTTAATTATTGCAAGTCTACAAATGTTTCAAAAAAGTATTTTATAAATATTTTATTTTTTTTAATTCCTTTCCGGAATGAGTTTTTTGTAACTCCTTGGTAATAATATACCAAGAAAGGTGTTTTTTGTACTATATTAACATTTGATATATATAATGTAAGTCGGGGGAAGATGCCTAATGGGGGAAGACGCCCTAGATCACCTATTTATATTCCACGTCATTAGATGTCACTGTTATTACCGTTTTAGTGGTCACCCATTACTCCATTAGTAACCAAACGCATGTGTCAGAAAACGGAGGTATTGCGTGTATTTTAAAGAAAATGTAATGAAAAAACGAGGTACATACCCCTTTTTGGAAGACTATATTTTTAAACACAATATTAATTGATTGGTATTTTTGGGAATATATTTTTTATCTTTATTTGTTTCAGTTTCATTGCATAATAACATACTTTGTGTACAAGGTTTTTTTCGTTTGAAGTTATTTTGTGTGCTCATAGGATTTATTATTGAGTTTGGCATCTTCCCCCATCGGTGGGGGAAGATACCATTTTTTTACAAATAGTTTAGTTAAGTGTCAATAAACACTTGTTTTATTACTTCATATTATATTAGCCAAAGTTTATTAGTTAAACAATACTATAAGAACTATTTATTTTAGACGAATAACTATGCCGATGACGTACATTTGAAGGCCTTCAAGAGCCTTATGGGCTAAAATGGGCTTAAACTTACTTTTTAAATATACAAGTGAAGCGGAAAGTGTCAGGTATCAAAACGTCAAAACATTCCAGTAAGGACATTTTTATGCCGTTTTAGAAATAATAACCTTACACAGGGGAGTTTAGGGCCGCGCGGTTCTCTGGGGACTGAAAACTAAGAAAAAGTAGTAACCTTTAAACAATCCCTGAAAAAATACGGGTTTGCTCCTACAATTAGTGAAATTACAAAACTCGCATATTCATTTGCAGAAAATAATGGTATTTCTCACCGTTTCAACTCTCGGAAGAAAAATGCTGGATACGACTGCTTCCAACTATTTGTGAAACGACATCCTTATCTTCGAATGCAAGCTCGTCCAATAGCACGATCCACTGGAATGTGTCGCGAAGAATTAGATTCATATTTTGACATTCTGCTTGACGTAATCACTTATAATGACTTATGCGATAACGTTTGCGCTAAGTATTTTTTTTAATAAATACTATTTTTTTATTTGAGTTTAAGACCATTAGTAGATCTCCAGTCACCGAGCAAAGGCATCTTCCTTCGACTTACCTTATATATGTATTTTTTTTTAAATACTTGCTAGGATTGACTTGAAGTTCAGTTTGGCCGAAGGTTGTTCCCCGGCTCAAGGGAGAGAGTAGAGGGCACCGTAGGGCACGTGGCACGATGGATCCAATGTACGTATAACGCGCTTTTCCAATCCAGCCCCGGTTCCGCCTGATTATGATGGGAAACTTTGTTTCTCGCCGAGCGGGGTAGTTTCTTTTGGGAAGCGCGTATTTCGGTTTCACTCTGCTTTTATTTACTTTCCGATGTCTATTTT
Organism: Drusus annulatus; assembly: GCA_022651775.1. Lineage (NCBI taxonomy): Eukaryota > Metazoa > Arthropoda > Insecta > Trichoptera > Limnephilidae > Drusus > Drusus annulatus. The sequence continues at coordinate 1,116,054 of JAGWCC010000232.1, read as the reverse complement.
TACGTAAGAGGCTTTACGGCCGCCCGGAAACATGCTACTTTATTTTGTAAACAAAGTCCCTATCATTTATCTCTTTCGCAAGATACTCCTCGAGGTCTACCACCCCCTCCCCCCCGCTTTCAAACCTCTGCCCTCCTCAGTTTCTCACATTCTTCATTCGCTTCACGTCCCCGATACGGTTATGCCTCTTTTTTATAATAAACGAACCCATGTTTGGGTAAACAAGCTTTTGTGGCTTGAGAATAAAGATGTGTCTACACTGCCTACATATTATATTCTCAGTACAGTATTCGAGGCTTTGATTGGATAGTAAAAGTAGCATTTTACCCGAAGCTACGAGGATGTTGTATGCGGGTCGAGAAAATCCGTTATTTATCCGCGAATGTCACATTTCGCTTACAATACGACTTTCTCTGTTCCAACACTACTGTAATACATTTAATAGCAAATTATTTGTATTGTTCGACTCTTTTGTACAGCAGAATTAACCCGACAAATGACACGGAAATGCCTTTGAATGGCGACCGCTAGCTTTTTGTTTCCCTAAAAGGACCCGTAAACGTCCGTGGTGCGCTCTTTTTAAATTATGTTGGAGTTGGCTAATTTGAAGGCAAATTGCCCTCGGGCACCGCGTGCAGCCCGCCTCGCCCTACCCCGCCCTGCGCCGCCCTCCGCCCCATACTGACCGGAACTGTTGTACACCAATTTTCCAGTGGTCTCCAATACTCTATAGTGTAATAAGTAATATCTCTGCTGCCTGTATTATCACCCCAGAGCAATAATATACAGGAGGGAGCGCTTGCTGTAGTCAGTTTTGATGAGCTTTGCCGGACTCGGCTAAACCTGGGCGTGGTAAGGACTAGGGCTAGGGTCTTTATACATCCATTCATAGCACATGTCGACATATTGTTTTTTCGTATAACCACTTCTTTACAGTATTGTTATCAAAAAAAATATAGCATGTAACCTAAAATACCGTTGTGTTATGTCAATTTATGTCGAATATCAAAGCGTGTGTGTGGAGTCAACTGAGACGCGGGACACGAAGAACACTCTTACAATACTTTAAAGCGGTGTGATAATTTGGGAAATTTTGTTGTCTCTTTCTTTTTCATGGTGTACGACGTAAAAACCCGGAGAAAGTGATTTACCCCAAGTGTGTATAGGTTAGGTAAAAAGAATTAGCTCTTTCTCTATATATTGTTACTCCAAGCCATCACCTTTTCTTCCCTCACAATCATAAATAGCCTCCCTTGTGCAATGTTTTTCGCATTGACTATGATTAAAGAGCTTGCGAGTTCGATCCATAAGTTAAAAAAAAAAAATCACCCTCATCAGCTTCCCTGGTTCTGTGGTTGCTTCTTCCTATAAACGGAAATCTAAATCAACCTTGCGGCATCTTGCTGCAGGTTACACTGGTCAACACATGTTTTGTCCCGCTAGTGTAAATATCGATGCGAAACTGTGTGCTAATTTCGAAAAAAATGATTTATTTATTCTTGCTAAAATATTTAAAAAATACATGGATTTAGTACATGTCTGTCTCACTAGGATATTCCTGTGTCGAGACAGACGTAGTGTACATTATTTATATAATACCAAATGTAAATATTAATAAAGATAAAATTAAATTCAATAAAAGAAATAAAAGATTAAATTAGAACAATGTTATTGCATGGAGGTTGCATTTTATAGATATTGTTTTGGAGTATAGAGGTTGTGCATAAGGTATATTTATAATGTTTTGGGGTGTTTTATGATCCAATAAAATGCCACTATATTTTTTGAAGCACGTAAAGTTATGGAGGCATTCGGATTTTTGTGTTGCAATGCACATGAAAATATGATGTAAATATATTTTTTTAAATCTCATTCGTCACTTTCGTGTTGCTTGTCAATGCCACTGCAAAATAAAGATATAATATTATCAACTATACCTAACGGTTTGAACAATTGGTTACCAGTGCATTTAGTGCATTCAGCGCAGCCCGTTGAATGTGTGTTGTTCTTGTCGGGCAGGGTTCGCGCCAGGGCGGAGGTGAGTGTCCGTGCGGCCGCGGGTGGCGCGGGGCTGCGCTGGCCGCCGGGGCAAGGGTGGCCGGAATTAATTTATCGCCTCCGTGTGATGGCGGATTAAAAACTCTTCTCGCTCCCTGATGATTTATGCGCAGTTTTAGCGAAGTTCCGCTGCACCGCGGCCGGAGCATTCCCGATGCTTATTATTTAAGTATTACTTTCCCGCCCGACGACCGCCGTTCCGCCCTCGCCGCCCTCGCCGTCCTCGCCGCCCTCCCGCCCTTTGGCAAGGCCCGTATTCTCATTTATGTAATTGAATTATCTGCGTAGAGCTTTTCGCCCGACGTGACAATGTTTTTTATTCGACATTTCTCTGGCGCTAGTTACAACTACATACTACAGTACAGCTGCGGTATTCTTCTTGGGTCGCCGTATCGTTTCGCTTTGAAAACATTCGAGGACCGCTCAACTAATACGGTTCCTTCTGTGCGCCACTCTTTGTGCGGTCTTCAAATCAATTGGTTCGTGTTTTATAGACGTACTCTCTTCTCAAAGGAGGTTATTTGTTCGGGACGTATCTGTGTTTTATTGCAGCATCCGGGCGGCATTGCGGCACATTTAAATAGAAAAGAGATTTATCGAGTCCGAGCCGCGCCCGAGCCGTGCCGAGCCGTGCCGTGCCGTGCCGTGCCGTGCCGTGCCGTGCCCCGTGTTAGCGGCTTTCAGACAACTCAACCCTTTTCTAGTGATCCTAATCCTCGTCCGTCCACTCTCCGTTGTTTATGGCTCCCCGGACATTCGAGATTAGCTAAAAACTATCAACCGTCCTACCCTTCTTTACTGCAATTGGCCTCTCTCTTTCCTCTACCTACGGAAGCAATTCCAGCATAAACAGCCTTATCTTAATTGAATTTTCTCTTCCAATGAAAATTTATCGCCAAACCTTTTAAAACTCGTAAATTAATTACATGATTAAATTTTTATTGCAAGTATTATCGTACGTTTTTTTAAACATCTGTCCTGTTTATTATCCTGGAAGCGATGCTTTTGTTTTTAGTATTTCCCGCGTATTATGTTTACAACTCGTCAACAGTGAGACCCTTTTATCGTACACTTTATTTAATTTATCTTGAAATAGTTCAAAAGGTTAATCTCTTTAAAAGAATGAAGCGTTCCCGGGTTACCCCTACAGATGGAGAATTCAAATGGTTCGAGGAAAAAAGGTACCTGCCTTTGCTCACAATAAAAATTCTTCCGGTACATTAGCTTTGAAGATATAAATTACTCGGCTCTGTCTGAACGTGGAAGGATTTTCCTCCGCTTATTTCTCTTCCCAGAGGAAGAAAATACTCTTATTTTGTCCTTTCTCGTTCCCGCAGACTTCTCACTTCTTGCCAAGTAAAACTTGTTAAGTTTGGATTGAAGGTGTTATAAATACTTGCAACGTAATAATTTGTATAGCAAGGGAGCTGTACAGATTTTAATTCCTAGGCTCCATCTTATTACCCTATATTATTTATTATACAATATTGATTTATGTTTATTTATAAAGTTTTATAGAACTATGTCTATCTTTATTGATCACTTATTTTTCTCTCTCGTGTCTAAATATATGCGTCGTACATTCTATACACATCTTTAAAAACGTTCTTAAATTGTAAGTTTGTAATGTTTTCTAAATAATCAATAATTGAATTGAATTGAATTAACTAAAGTTAAGTTGTTATTATGTTTGTCGTGCTCAAGTAAAAGTTCTTATGCTCCTCCCTTATTATTTTACCTACCATGCATCATTGCCTTTGCGTTTGGCTAAAAATTTAAAAAATGATTGCAATTTTTTAACTTATTTGTCTTATTACCGACAAATGCCTTCCATCTAATCAAATGAGGATATTCTTCATTCCTCGTATGTTTCGCTATATATATATTCCCAAATGAAATACGACAAAGTCAATGAATAAAATTTATTGAATTTAAAGTAGCTGCCTCTCGCCTGGTCAACTTTGTGCTTTAAATGTGAATGTTATGTTAATGTGAAATGGTTCACATTATAATTGTAAATATTGCACCCCTCGAATAGGGAGGTTGCGTTTGAGGTTGATTGAAAACGCTTTAATTGATGACGCATTTACCAGGGAAGTGCGCGCTGCGGTTGTTATAGTTTTACCCGAGAGATTCAAACTACGTCACGCTGTGGCCGCTATCATGATCATCGCGAGATAGATTTGAAATCTTTTACATTCCATTAGAGACTTCAAAGTACACTTTGCACAATCGATCTCACCACTGCATTTTATTGCATATCCCACTATCAAGTTGGCGGGGTTCTTTCTCTCTCTCGGAAAGCGTGGACAATGTGCATCTGCATCTGGTGCAGTCACAGCCGCTTTGCGCAGACGATGCACAAACAGGCACTTGTTGTGTAAATATGAACTGGTTCGAAATATGGAGAAGTTGTTGAAGAGAGTCCACTCTAACAATTCCCCGGGGCATATAGACGCTGCACGACGCGACATGGATGCTATTGAATGGCTGAAGAATTTCAACACCCCTTTGTAGTCACCGTCGCTTCTTCAGGCGTGCGAAAAAGTAGATTTCTCTCAGTGGCGAGTGCTGGACATTGATATGATGCCAGGTGATACCAGCCAAACACATCGGCAGAGCGATGAGAGCGGCCGCCCCGCTCACGAAATAATTAAATCGTCTTTCTGTTTATTCACTGTCTCGTCATTTTACTCGACTGGTTTCAACCTACTAGCATTACGGTCTAGATTCTAGATGACGAGCCAATCATTCCGATATACCAATAGTAACTTCGCTTCTGTCGTAGGGGCATTGTTTAATGAATAGATTAGATAAGCATTATTGAAACAGAAAAAAATCAATTTCGATCAAACTTCATTTTATATCGATTATCATGAAACAAGCATGACCTTGGGTTGATATTCACTAGAACCCTAAAAACCTGCAACACATACAAAACAGACAAGGAATCAGGGAAATTTAACCTTTATGTGACTGAAAGGGTACCCGGGTACCCTCTTCAGTTTTCAACATAGATTTTTTTAATGTTCCAGTAAGTCTAACCTGCTGAAACTTCCTGACTTCTCCACAATAGTGAAAATGAACAATTGAACATAACCGTTGGATATATGGAGGGTGGTATGTTAGCGGAAAACGGTTTAGTATATTTTACAACTTTTGATGACTGAAAGAGTACCCGGGTATCCTCAGGTGTTGTATGTGATTTTTTTAAAGTTGTCCGTATTTATTGATCATTTTATCTTATTTGAAATGATAAATATTATATACTATTGTGTTCAAAGTAAATCACCTGTATCCTTAATACTATTTTAATCACCTATTTAATAAAAACCCCAATAAAATATGCTACTGGATGAAATTCCTATCCACTTCCCCAAGTATTGAACTGGGTCGAAATGTATTACGTCATAAAAGTGGTCCAGAAAAATTTACCCAATGATATACTGTAAAAGAAACCTTAATGTCAATTTTAGAAAGGTGTAATTTTCTTTAGTCACATAGGGTTAAATAAAGAATGTGGTTAATCACCCCCGTTATGATCCTAGAAGTATGAACCAGTTTTCCTAATTGCTTAGCATTGTGTTAATCTGTACTGTAAAAGAAACCTTAATGTCAATTTTAAAAAGGTGTAATTTTCTTTAGTCACATACGGGTTAAATAAAGAATGTGGTTAATCACCCCCGTTATGATCCTAGAAGTATGAACCAGTTTTCCTAATTGCTTAGCATTGTGTTAATCTGTACTGTAAAAGAAACCTTAATGTCAATTTTAAAAAGGTGTAATTTTCTTTAGTCACATACGGGTTAAATAAAGAATGTGGTTAATCACCCCCGTTATGATCCTAGAAGTATGAACCAGTTTTACTAATTGCTTGGCATTGTGTTAATCTCCATAACCCATTGTTTGAATGAAGAAGTGAAATGCATAAAGTATTGCGCCACTAGTCACCGACTTGAATGAAGTTTTCCGTAGTTTTTAGCATTCAGTACGTTGAGTTAGCCGCGGAAGAGCCTGCAAAGAAGTCAACGGAATATTTGCATATTTATGGGGTTAGAGCGAGAATGATAATTGAAGCATGTTGTGAATGAAGTGCCCGTTCGCAATTACCCCGCGCCCCGCACTCGCCGCTTTGAATAATTGAGCAACATCCATCTTCTCATTGTAATGCAAAGTTTCGACGGACTCTTTTTCTGATTAACATTTTTAAACGACTCCATTTTTCTGCCACGAAAAAACGAAAGTCACACTTGCAACGGGAAAATGCAAATTTCGTCGAAAAAGCCAGACTCCTTCCTACTTCCTCTTTCCTCATCCTTCGTCCTGGTCCATCAAAATCATCCGTCGCTATAGTAACCAAGGGTGGCTACTACGTACACAATCTTCCAGCGGTTTACCTATTGGAAACGCAGAATGACGTGCATATCGTGATTGTACAAAAAACCAAAACTACTTTTCAACAGCGGACATTTCCCAACACTGTGTTTGTGATAAAATCGACCAGCAATGAAGACAACTCAAATCAAATACGCTTTACAAAATGCATTCAAAAAATATTTATAAAATTTTATAATAAATTAAAAAGCACATTTGTTTTCAAATATTGCTTTTTATTTTATTATAAACGCTTTTATGGGCTTATACATATTTATATATTTATATATATATATATATAAATATGTATAAATTTTTTTTAGTTATTGATTTTTTTCTGATTCCTTATAACATAAGGAATCAAACGACACCCATATATTTTGACTTGTTATAGTATTGAACTAGCACAGAGATATAATATAAATGTGAAAAAGCAAATACCTTTCAATTAAATAAAATGTATTTGCCCACGCGGGATTTGAAACCTCTTAACCGCTAGACCATGGAGGTCGACAATACCTAGCATAATACTGTGTTATTCTTTAACGAGTATTATCACAATGTTGATGAATAAAAATATCAAATGTACATGCATCTTGTTACTTTTAGTATGTACCAGTTGGGTTGTCTTGGAGAAACAATGTATGGAGAGAGGGCTAATTATTTTTACCCAACCGATACAAACTTGCGATAAATCACTTTCTCCGGGTTTTTAACGAGACAACAAATATAATACTCCGCTTCTATGTACTGTCACAATGATCTTGGGCTCATGGGTCACCGCGGGACTCCGCCCGCATTTTTTTATTATGCCGCTAAACTTGACACAGCTAAACGGTTTTTTAGGTTAGATGTTATATTTTTGTTGATATCAATACTTTGAAAAAGTGGTTATACGGATCAACAAAAACATTATGTCGATATGTGATATGAATGGATGTATAAATACCCTAGCCTTAGTCTTAACCACGCCCAGGTCCGCCGAGTCAGGTAAAAATCATTAAAAACTGACTACACTGCCTTGAATAGATACCACTCTATATATGGTACTCTAAGGGTTATGTACTATTTCAATCAGAACAAAGCTCATGTTCGACCAATGCACGCTGTGATATCGCCCATCAACTGTAGGCGTATGGCGGCCAGCGATGTTTGAAGAGGCGAACGACTCGCTGGCTCTGGTCCACTGAGAGATGGCCAACTGCGGGACGCGACCACACGCATTCACCAATCTCTCAATCGGCTTCATAAACTGTACTTTCCTCATATTGCATAACATTGTGTATCGTGTATTAAATTAGCCACAAGTTATTGTTGCCCAGGAAAACTGCTACTTTATTAATTTATTTGTAAATTAACAGACCAAAGTCCAATTACAAAAAAGACATATAAAACACGAAAAAAGTGCAACAAAAAAAGTCTAGCACATACATGGCCTGTTCAAAAGAAAAGTGAATTTTGAATTTTTGCGGGCTGTGTACATTCGATTATCGTTTTTTTTTTGTTATGTTGGTACACATATGTTTATCATATCTTAGCATTATCAGCCATTTTGGATTAGTGGTTTATTTTTGACAACTGGAAAGGTTAGTCACGTTTTTGTGTGTTCTTCGATTTTTTACTTTTGAAAAAAATGGATCAAAGAATATGTATTAAATTTTGCGTTAAAAATGGAATAAAGTGCTCCAACGCACTTAAAATGTTGACTGTTCACTGTTTGCATTTTTAGAATCTTTTACTTATAATAATTGAATATTAATGTTTTTAAGTACCAACACATTAACTGTCCTCAATACAATTTAATTTTCTTTGATTTAACAAAACGTTAAGAATTCATACGTTTCACCTGGAATTTTATACCCTTAGCTGCTGACAAATTCTTTTATTTTAATCTCTTGATGCATACATGCACTGTTATACCCATATCTGAACCTTTCTCTCTCCTGATTTATGATAACGATCATGATTTTAGATAGTTTTAATTGGTATACATATTATATATTATGTTCTCCTTGTTAGTTAGTCTTATTAGCATAATTCATTTAGTATGAAGCGCACTTGAGGTGAAATATCACAAAACTGCGCTATATAAGTTCACTGCTATTTTCAGCGCCCTTGAGGTGATTTTTCACAAACAACGGCGCTATCCAAATTATCCAACTATTTTATTATTTATTAATGTCAGCTATTTTGTTTTTCCGGCAACGATATGAAGCTGCCTCTGACCTAGTTGGCCACCGCGTCTTGCCGGGGTCGGGCCGGCCCAGCCATAACAACAGCGGCGCTCCGAGGAGAGCAGGACAGCCCAGGAGACCGAGGGGCGCCCACCACCCGCCGCCCCCGCCCGCCCCCGCCGCCTGCCGCCGCCAGACCGGCCGGCGCCCGATACGTCCATGCGCTCCGCTCGCTTCGCCCCTCCGCCCCTCCGCCCCCTCCGAGCGAGCGGGAAACTCTCGTCATGGAACGGACCAGGAAAATATTCTATTTGTGTTTTTCTTTTTTTGATATTTGACCGTTACTTACCCTGTCGCGGGTGCCGCGCGAGAAATGCTATTCAAATCTCAGCACTTTTTAATCTGATCACAAAAGTTTTAATTACTTATTTATTTAAGCACTGTAGTAACATAGCAAACTTTGTAAAAGGCTTTTGTGTAGTGAAATGTGAGAATGGGTATATCTGGGCGCTGTGGCAATGTTTTTACTGACATGAATTAGAGAACCTAATCAATTTACCACAGTGTTTATGTGTGTCTTTGAAATTCGTTGGCCGTGTTCATTTATCGTAGTGTCAAAAATTTGGATATCCGGATTGAATGCAAGGCTGATGTAAACGAAATGAATATGATCAAGAAAGGAACGTTTAGATGGTTTGGACATGTAGAGCGAATGAACGAAGAAAGGAGTGTGAAAAGAATATATTATAAGAAAGTGAATGAAAGAAAAAGTTGGCGACGCCCGAGAAAGACATGGCACGATCAAGTGAAACAAACACTTGAATCGGGCCATGTGAAGAGTCAGAATAACCGAAGAGTATGTATGAGACGATGTATGATGTATTTATGGCGATCCGTCCTATCTGCCTACCCCTGCGGAGAAACGGCTTTATGGTTAGTTAGTGTTAATTTATTTTTACTTTTTTTACTGGTCAAGAATGCTTTTTAGTGAATATACGCCGGGAGCGGTTGAATATTTGCACTACAATCAAAATGTCATCCAGGCAGGTCCTGTTGGTGAGGGGGTCTTCCCGGCCCCAGGGGGCGGTGGACTGCAGCTGACAACAGAATGGCGCCCCATTTCCTGGGGCGCCGATCCATGATTTCCCTTCAAAACATTTCTAAATCACTCCCCACTACCCACCCTACTTTCCCTCCGGGGGAGCATCTCACGAAGTAACGGAAAGTATGTTTATTGAATCAATTTGCTACCGCAAATCTTTCGCGTTGGAGCACTGATATGTATTATACGTTATCGCTGATAACCTATCAGGTAAGCCTATTAGATATTTAGCAAAACAATGACATTGGGACGGAAGACGAAAGGTAAGGTTCGCTGAAGTGATAATTAACACACCCACCTGATATACTCACAAAGCAGAATGCCTGACTGCAATATAAACTTTTTGAAAAAAAATAATATGATTTGTTAGTATATTTGATATGGGATATCATAAAATAGTAATAAAAATAATCTGAGTAAGATGTACATAATTTAATTGCTCGATTTGGACATAGTAAATAAATTATTTTCATAAGAAAATAACTTATGATAAGAAGTATACTCATTAAACAGCGCAATGTCAGTGGTATCTTATCTTAGCTCGTTTAAACAGAGTCATAACTCGGGAACGATGAAGCCCAAGATGGGAACCTCGCGCAGCAGAGGTGCGGGAGAGTCTTGTTGATCATGTTTATTGTAGGCGGGGAAAAATAATACCCGCTTAAAAGGAAATTTACGACAAGCCACGTTTGCTATCTTAGGGCGGTTGTTTGCTAAAATAACACTTTAGAATTTAATTATTCGTAATGTGGAAATGAGTCGGTGTTCCGAACGAGGTAATGAAGGTTCTCGGCCTGCTGAAGAATCTCTCCCCGGGGAAAATTAGAATTTCCGCCACTCCGCCGAAAACAACAAAGCAGCCCGCTCAACCAGCAAACCCCGCTTAGCCCCAAAAGTGAATTTGCTTCTTATCGCTATTATTTATTGTGCTACCGCTCCTAAATAAGTGCGACAAGGTTACAAGAACGGAGATGAGTCCTAATGCATATACTCGTACGTGTACGAGAGCTCGTTCAATGCGTTCCTGCATCTTATTGACACACATTTGTCAACAGTAAATCACTTGATAATCTCGCATCTTAATATAAATTAATTGTTTAAAGCTTAATGATCAATAAAATGTTGTCAAATATTTTCCCAAAAGTAGTTTGTTGAAATAATCATTATAACGTTAAACTGAAAAGCTTCTCGGATTTGTCGGCAAAGTCGACGCTCTCGTATGGACTTTGTCATAAATGATTATCTTATTCACAAGGAGTGGGTGCAACGAGTTGCCCATAATGCCTATAATGCTCATCCCTGTACATTGTACGAATTTTCCACAGAGGGCTGGCAATATAACGGCCAAATAATAACACTACAAGCCGAGCGAACCAAACTTCACCCTCAGCTTTCTACACTTTTCAATTTCTCTTGTACAACAAATGAAACTACAAATATGGGTGAATATAATCATTCAATACAAAATTAAATAAAATAAGTTTTACCGCCTCGACCGGATTGGAAGTCGGGTCCTTTCGCTATCTAGGCATCAGTTCTAACCACTTAGCTATCGCGACAAATTTTAAACCCTTTTTTACATTTACTCACACAGGAGGTCTTGAGGGAAATAATTTCCCTCGGGGCCTATGTCGTTTTTGGGGATGCTGTGTGGATGGTCTTTTTGAGGAAAGGAAGGAGTGAACCTAACTCTTGAAGAGGCCCATGTTGATGGAGGGAGGAAACACAAGCCGGAAAATCATTTTACAGCCGAGCTGTTAAACATAAGAACGAAGGCAAAATTAATTTATAAAAATTAAAGCGCCCTTGAGGTGATTTTTCACAAAAACGGCGCTATACAAATTATCCAAATATTTTTATTATTATTAAATCAAATCCTAATTGTATTATTTTTTATAAAAGTTATTATAATATTCATGATGCCTAAAGATATGTATTTATATATATATATATATATATATATATATATGTATATATATATATATATATATATATATATATATTATTATTAAGTGTACCTCACAAGAGTCCCAACCGCTCTTAACCTTGTGGAGCCATTGGGACTATGGCATCCCCAATTGGGGTATGTTGTGAGGCTGAAGTTTATGGGGAGAAGAAGGAGATGTGGAAGGGGAAGGTTGGGAAGTACTTGATTGCCTTTATTACTAAACCCATTTTAAGCAATGTTTCGATTCTGGCGGTCTTTCACTAGGGCGAAACTGAGAGTATCTATCATGCTGGAACGTGCCGCAAATATACTTACATTAATTTTATTAATTAAATGTGAAATAAGACATATTAATTAAATAAAATGTGTTTGCGCACGTTTGTGATTTTAACCCGTGACCTCCGAATTCATAGTCGCGAGTATTAACCACTCGACTACGGAGGCCGTCTATTTCTTTGAACCCCGATTCGTTTGTGTCAAAATTAGGTATTTGACAAGTGAAATGATAAACTTCTAAAGATACCCTTTCTAGGGCAACGTTCAGTTCATTATTGCCTTTGTTTTAATACTAAACAATGCCATTTTTAAATTAAATTTACCGCCCGGCATTAAAGATAACTTCGCAAGCTACTCGTCCTTATTGTATTTTTTGATATAGTAAAACAATTTCTTAATGTTTCTTGGCAGAATTTAATCAACCAAAAATGTAAAATGAAATCATCTCCTTGGAATGTTATTAAATCTGCAAAGACCGCCCATTCTAACTTGTATCACATTGCGAGCTGAGGCGGGCCGACCCACCGGGCGGGCGGGGTGGAGAGGGTGGGGGGCGGGCGGGTGATTGATTCGCACACTGAATACTATGTCCGAGTACTTATCTTCCACTGGGATCTACTGGCCAGGATTATTTTGTGAATATTCCGGAAAAAACATGGACATAATATATTCACAATGATTCCGCCTACCGCCATGAATATTAAGAGAAGAGGAGAACATCATTTATGTATTAATAATAAAAACGTTGCTTTCGTAAGATATAGCTATAATAACTATCGTATACGCAAATCAAACAGTCGAGTGAAAATGTTGTTTTTCGATTTACGGTGACAATTTCAAAGTTTCAAACTGTTCTCCCTAATTGGATATCATTTTTGCGCTTACCTCACTTGACCCAAGTTCACAGATACTTTGTCTTGAGTAAAGCCTAAAATAGTAGGCCAGAATTTAATAGCGCTAAATTTCTGCTCACGAACAAATCAATCTACCACCTAAATCTCCTTTCGTGCAGTTAAGATAGATATCATAATTTCAAATGTACCTACCAATATTTAAATCCGTAAGTAAGAAAGCAATAACATAAACGTAATAAACTCTTTTCTTATGCATCTGTTCTTATTCTTCCTTTTAATGCATCATTAAAGCAGTCTTAATAATATATGCAAAATCACTTTCTCCGGGTTTTTATGTCTTATATCATCAGAGAAAAAGAGACAAGAAAAGACTTCATATAATATTGCAGCACTTCTAAGTATTTAAGAATGTTCTCCGGCCGCGCTAACTTCACATCATCGAGCCGTATAACTTACGTCAACGGATTTTGAGGTTATTTCTTATATTTGTATTGATTAAAACACTCGCAGTGGTTATACAAATAAATCAAACATGATGGTGATATGTGCTATGCGTGAATGTTCAAATAAGACCAAACAATGATTATAAAACCTCACTTTTCAGTGGTATTTCAACAGTTTTAAATATTTTTGACCGAACTTTTGAATTTTGACATTTTTAATGATATAAAGACATAAAATCAACAAAAAACTTCCAAAATTATTTAGGCAAACCTTTCGTTATTTGAGTTTGTGTGATATTTTGACTTTATAAATCGTTTATTGTTTTGTTTAATGTGTTCCAATATGTTTATTAAAAATGGCCGAATTCCATGTGGGCGATAACTAATAGGCCATCCAACCTATTTTAACATATCTTTGTCTCTTTCTATCCGAGTCAGTATAAAGTCAAAAATACTGACTACACTGTTTCGCAAAGATACCTCTCCATGTATATTTGTATTCGTGCGTGCCCTTATCATGGTGTTCGAACATGTAGCATAAAATTACATCATGCAATAAATTTCAGTAAAATCAAAAAATAAAAATTGCCGTATTTAATTTATGACAACGCATATTGGAAAAAAAAATCTACATTTCCGTTTCATAAGTTGTCCAGTTGTACAAGTGTATTAATACACATGCAATTTGTGTATGTTGTATTGTGCATCCTAGCAATGGCTCTCTGAAATATGTCTTCCATTTACTAAATTTCATAGCTATCATTTTCCTTTGATTATTATATTTAAAGTATAAAATAACTTTTAGTTTTTTTTAATAACTTTCTGGGTTATTACATAATCCAGCTACATATACTGTAATCATGACCATATGTCATCTTTCATAAAAGTTACACACTACATTGCACATATATTTTTTCCCCCTACTACGTTTGTCTTTAAAGCATTAAACAACAGAATTCTCTTGTGACAAGCTACGTACTTACGATTGTGTACTTTCTAAAATTTAATCTGAAAAATATATTGAGGAAATTATAATATTAAAATAATCTTTTCAAATCTCGACAAGCGATAAAGTACCCACCTGTAATATCCATATTTTACTGTGGAACAATTTTTATTCTGTATTATTTTTAATGTGTCGCTCGTCCATGTAACTTATTTTTTATTATAATTTTATTAATATGTTTGAGATAAAATGCATTTGTTGTATTCATCGTAAAGCCCCTGTGATTTTTCACGATATCGACGCTATGAAAATTACCTCATTCATATTTTTACTATGATAATATAATGATGTATCCTTTAACGTAAATTCAGAATAATTTGATCCATGCTAACGTTCCCGTATTATGAACAAAAACTTTACTTTAATTCCTCACTATCGACAGGTAGAAGTTAATTATGTAGATGCCAGAAAGCCTATTTGGCCCCCGCTCGCAATGGCGAAACAGTCTCTCATTTGATTGTACGAGTCATTAAAGCGGCAGACTGCAGCGGACGAAACAAATTGCTTCATAATGTCTTCGGCTTTTATTGCCTTTTTCATAAAAATAAAATTCTGGGCGCTCCGAGTAGTTGCTCTTTGGGAACAAATAAATGGAGTTTGCGAACTTTGCAAATTCCAATAGGGGTGCTCTGAACCGCTGCCGGTGCCGTGCCGCGCGGGTGGCGTGCTCGCCGTGCGAGCGGCGTGCTTGCCCTGCGTACGTTGCCGTGCGGGCGACGCGCTCACCGTGCCCGCGCCTGTGCTCGCGCCTCCAGGAAGCGCTGGCCGGGGGCGTGCAATCTAGCGACTACCCGCCGCTCGCCCTCCACCTGGCTACCCGATTACTCAATTCTTTGCGCTCTCTATTCTCCACCACCTTTATTGGGCACATTGGTTCCTCTGTTAAATAAAAAAAAAAATTGCGAACCCATCGGTACTTAATGGCCAAAGCGTTTAGTATCAGGCTTTAGTAATCCATACCCGATGAATTGCATTCTACATATATATTCTCGCAGTAAAACTGAATACCTTAAATCTTCGTTTTATATATAGATTTTGTTTATTTATTCGACTCTGTTTATTCTGAAATAATACCTGTCACAGATGAACACATTTCCGTTCATTTTTGATAGGTTTTAAGAGAAAACATCCATAAGGTTCCTGGTTCCTAACGTCGTTTATGTCAACCTTTCTAAATACCAAACTAACAAACTCCAATCGGTTTTTAATGCTGCAGCAAGGCTCATCACCGGGGACGAATTTCCCCACATTTCAGAACAACTTCGAAACCTTCACTGGCTCAAGTGCACTGAAAGAATCCAGTACAAGTACAAAGCCCCACCGTATATCACCGAACTATGCCTTCCAGAAAATATTCAGTCGACTCTCAGCAACATTATCGGCTATCAAGAGGCTGAAAAAACCTAAACCCAATTCACATACTATGTTTGGAGATCGCGCTTTCGGAGTATAGGAGCCGAAAGCTTGGAATTAACTACCCCCCGAACTAAGATGCATAACGAGCCCAATTGAATTTCGTTTGCTCGAACATACTAACATAATTATTAATACCATATTTTTTTTAAATCACCACTGTTTTTTATTAAGACCGGACCGGTTTCAACCTGCTCAATTAAAATCGTCTTAACTTGATTAACTTCTAGACATTACCAGATTTATTTTTAAAATATTTCAACTCTGTGAGGCGATTATCAAAATGATCAGGTTGCGAAGATCAGGCGGGTGTGAATATATGTACAAGTATATATTTAAAACAACTTATTTATTATATGTAACCATCCATATAAGGTTTGTTCAAAAGAAAAGGTGAATTTTGATTTTTTTTCGAAAAGTATTTATTTATTCGTCAATATCCATTTTCTCCCCTTCAAAGTAATCCCCCTCAGATATAATGCACTTTTGCCAGCGCTTCTTCCAATCCTCGAAGCACTTCTGGAATGCGCATTTCGGTATGGCCATCAGCTCGTTCTTCGATTCTGACTTTATCTCATCAATTGTGGCAAAACGCTTTCCTTTCATTGGTTACTTCAGTTTCGGGAATAGGAAAAAGTTTCAGGGGGCCAAATCTGGTGAATACGGTGGTTGAGGCATGATTACGGTATTGTTTTTGGCCAAATAATCACGAACAAGCATTGATGTGTGAGCTGGTGCATTATCTTGATGGAAAATCCATGTTTTTTTTTTTTCCACAATTCCGATCGTTTGAGCCGTATTGTTTCACGCAAACGTTGCATAACTTCCTTGTAGTATTCCTTATTAACCGTACGACCTGTTGGCAAGAACTCATGATGCGCCACGCCATTGTAATCGAAGAAAACAGTGAGCAAAACCTTCACATTTGATCGAACTTGGCGTGCTTTTTTCGGTCTTAGCTCTTCTGGCCGCTTCCATTGGGATGATTGGACATTGGTTTCGACATCATAACTATATACCCACGTTTCATCACCAGTTATGACCCTTTTGAGCAAATCTGGATCGTCGTTGACGTCATTCAACAACTCCTGAGCAATACTAATGCGACGTTGCTTTTGCTCAAAATTTAGCAATTTCGGAACAAACTTCGCTGCCACACATTTCATGCCCAAAACATTCGAGAAAATTGCGTGGCATGAGCCGATTGATATGCCAACATCCTCTACAACTTCCCTAATAGTGATTCGACGATTTTCCAAAACCATTTTCTTCACTGTTTCGATGTTTTCTTCGTTTGTTGACGTGGTTGCAACTCCAGGACGCTCATAGTCATTAACATCTTCTCGGCCTTCTGTAAAGCGCTTGTACCACTTATAAACACTTTTTTGAGACAAAGTAGACTCGCCGAATGCCACAGTCAACATTTTAAGTGCGTTGGAGTATTCCATTTTTAACGCAAAATTTAATACATATTCTTTGATCCATTTGTTTTCAAAAGTGAAAAATCTAAGAACACACAAAAACGTGACTAACCTTTCCAATTGTCAAAAATAAACCACTAATCTAAAATGGCTGATAATGCTAACATATGATAAACATATGTGTACCAACATAACAACAACAAAAAATCGATAATCGAATGTACACAGCCCGCGAAAATTCAAAATTCACCTTTTCTTTTGAACAGGCCTTATGGACTATACATAAAATATCAATGTGTCAGGGCTTATGTCAATTCGGTCGAAAGATATTTTTATTCGTAAGATTTTATGAGATGTGATTTTTACTGCGGTGTTTACTTTTATGGATGTTATTTTTTCATATATTTTCCACCCACTGCGCTGTTTTTATCGGAACATGTTTTTTTGACTCGATTTATCTTACGCTTCTGCCACGATCGGATGATGTCACGGGAGGTACAATATATTGGAATCCGATAGAAATATTAAAAATGTATGAGCTTATTTCTCATTTCTCTCTATTGAACGTTTCCTATTTCACGGAACATGATTATTCCGACTTGAACTATTTCCCTGGAAGAGAAGCCAAGTTCCCAGTAATGTTAACTGATCTGTTGTTGTTTACATTTTGTCCAATATTTCGCAAATTTACTCGTGGTGCAGGTCAGTTGAATTTAATCGTAATTCCATAACACTCTAACTTCCTTGTGTGTTGTCATTTCGATTTTTTAGAATGTTTCTGTTACTCCATAACATACTGTGAAACTGTTCCCGTATTTGTGATTTATCATCTGACCGAACAAGGTTGTCCCCTATATCGTTTTTTAAGGGTTAATTAAAACCTGCTGTAAACACAGCTTTTTTTAGTAAATAGTAGCTGTCTAAATTGAGAATCAATTCGTACGCCACAAGCAAAATCTAATAATATTCCAATGTCTTATACCCTTACATTATACCTTATCATAAACTATATATATATCGTTTTGCATTTACATTGTATTGATCATAATATCTTTTCAATTTCGTCCGTTATAACACAGGAATATCCCTAACATGGAGTTAGAAAAATAGACCAAAAATGTTGACCATTCATCACGATCAACTACATCTCCACTGCGTACACTATCTACAAAATCAGTTTATGTAGTGGAAGTTGAAAAGGACAATCTTTCGATTTCCTTGTGGCGTTTGACTGGAATTATTTCGTAAAATTTGATTCGACGTTTCTTAGACTGGAAGGTATTGATAGAACCTCTTCCCAATCTTTTGACAGTCACATTTATGAGAAGTAACTTACTTATTCATTTTTACTTTATCATCGACCAACCCCGTATCCTTTTCAAGTTGAAAAGAAAATGTTTTGAATTACCAACAGTACAGAATAAAGGCAATGTCGTAAAAACTTGACAATGAACAGGCAAGCCTTACTATAATCCTCTATAAAATGGCTATCTATGGATAAAACGAGTTCACTTCTTTACACGAATAAGTGTCGACGCAACACAAATAATTATATTTTTCTTGAAACCTAATTTTTACCACCATAATTTTTATATATACATGTAGTATGTGTCTTAATGGACGTCATTAGTAACTGATAAATAAATGATGGTGGTGTTTCCATATTGAGTTGTGAATAACTCCTTGGCGTATAATATTTAATGTGGAGTGTACATTTAAAAATAAATAAAATGAAAAGTGCTTAGAAAATGTCAATATTTTTCTATACTTTCAATTGACATTGTGTACAGAACTGCTCCATGAAAATGTTATTTCTTCAACAATGTCCCTTGCTACTTGGCTACTATTTCTGAAGAGATGTTCTTAACGAGTACCTTTAGAGAGCGTAACATAAAATGAATGTTGTAATACTGATGACCCTTTAGATTAACTCTCCAGTAGGTAGGCCGGGCTGGTAGAGGTAGACAGTTGTAAGATTCAGTGAACTTTGCCAAACATTTAGCCATTTTCCCGTTCAAATGTCGTCACACTGTCTCGGTCGCCGCTGCTCAAAGGTCGCGCTGGGCGGGGAGTTGAAAATACGACTTGGAGTGGAATGGGGAAATATCGAATTTTAGCAATTAAAAGTTTTTCCTCGCAGACCGTTTCTGTTGAAATTCCTGTTACTGCCGGTTTGTATAGTATTAAGAGAACACGGCAATGGCCGATGGCTGAACTCGGGCGGACAGTCTGTGTTGATGGTTGATGTTTATATTTTTGAAACCTTTCATATAACCTGCCACCTAGAATCCATTAAATATAATCTACTTTCGGAAAAACTGTAAAACAACATGTAAAGTTGATGGATATCTTCAATAAATTTGATACCCGCTATGTGTACACATCAAAGGCCCATAATTTCACGTCTGTCAGACAACCCCCTGCTCTCCCTTCTCCCCTTCCTCTCTCCCCGCCACACGCACGCCCCATCGCATCATCCCTTTACGCTTCTTTTTTTGTTTTTACGACCCTGTTTATGCTTGATTTTCTGAATATAAATATTCCAAACACCCCAGAGCCACCTTATACACATACGAATTGTTACGTGAAAAACCGAAATTATCATGAAAAATGAATTAAGGAAAAAAATCCACCCCTTAGATGAGGTTTTCATTTCGAGACTTATTACCTTATTAGGTATATTAAAAAAAAATAGACTACACGTCGTGCTATTTTAGGGGGCTTTTCGCAAGGCGAACCAATTTTACTATTATGTATATTTTCTCCGGAAATACAGACCTTAAAATATCGCATCTCGGTAGTATAACCTTCGAACGCGAGCCTCCAGCCTCCAGTCGGCTGCCTGTAGCCGGTAGCTTGTAGCTCGTAGCCCGTAGAGGTAGAGGCGCCCGTAGCGATGGCGGGAGCATTCATCCAATTTATCGTTACAGCGATCCGCGACACCTCTAAAACGGTTTGATTAAACTCATAAAATCGCTGGCATCGAGAGAAAAAGTGAACGTGCATGGCGTCCGCCCCACGCCCCGCGCCCCGCGCCCGTGTGGAGCGCGGAGGGCGCGGGCGCTGCCCCTGCCGCCCCCCGACGAATCGTATCTCTCATTACGGTCCAATAACACAGTCGAGCGGGTCCGCGCCGGAGAGCGATTAACCTCGCGGTGTTGCGACACCGGGCTGGGAGAGCTGATGCAACGTGCGGACTTCATCGCTAAAGGCCAAATCAGACGGTTCACTCGGAGAGCGTGCACTCGAGTATATCTGTAGTTTATGATTCCAGAGACATTGGTAATTCTTGAAATTCTCTAAAAAGAGCAGCATTTCTTGATCGTTCCACTTGAAAACCATTATGTTGCGTGTGACGTGACGTCCTACCGCTACAGGAAGCGAAACTGAATGACCGGACCCGAGTGAAAGTTCTTTCCATGTTCACACGTTTCATTTTTCTTTCATCCGAGTGCGAGTGAATAGTTCCGAATGCCACAATCCAACATGGTTTAATCGGCGCACTACCGATTTCATTCGGCACTTTTGTTTCATTATGTGTTCAGATGTTTCACTTCAAGTCAAAGAGGCAAAATGAAAAACAGAAATGAAATCAAAATGAACCGTCTGATTTCGCCTTAAGGATTTACATTTTTATCCTCTGGATACAGAACGCTACGCAGGCTCCAGTAGGCTCCAGCAGGCTCCAGCAGACTCGACGATTTTATTAACGGATGTAACTTTTCCGCCGGAATGCGAGACTGACTAATGGCTGATTCACACCAACGTCCGGTTCCGGTCAGTGCCGATATTGTTCCGCAAGAAAACTTATTGATATGGTATGAATATCAATCAAGGAGTATGTGCCAAGACAAATTTTTGTGGCAGTATATCCTTCTGCCCACCCTTGTGATATTTAACTACTTATTTAGTTAAATAATTATTTTGAAGTGTAAAAATACTTACAACGCAAATTTTTTTTTTTTTTTAACCATTTTTTTATCACTAAATAATATTTTTAATAATTAATAATTAATAAAAATATTATTTAGTAATAAAAAAATGGTTTAAAAAAAAATCTGCGTTGTAAGTATTTTAAAAAATTTGTGTGGCAGTATATCCTTCTGCCCACCCTTGTGATATTTAACTACTTATTTAGTTAAATAATTATTTTGAAGTGTAAAAATACTTACAACGCAAATTTTTTTTTTTTTAACCATTTTTTTATCACTAAATAATATTTTTAATAATTAATAATTAATAAAAATATTATTTAGTGATAAAAAAATGGTTTAAAAGAAAATCTGCGTTGTAAGTATTTTTACACTTCAAAATAATTATTTAACTAAATAAGTAGTTAAATATCACAAGGGTGGGCAGAAGGATATACTGCCACACAAATTTGTCTTGGCACATACTCCTTGATTGATATTCATACCATATCAATAAGTTTTCTTGCGGAACAATATCGGCACTGAGCGGAACCGGACGTTAGTGTGAATCAGTCTTAACACGTCAAACTTTCTTCATTCTATTCATTTGATTTTAGGTCAAGAATTTTACAACCAATCAATTTAAGAATATGTTTTTTGTAATTTCAATGTAATCAAAGTTAGTCATTTTTTTAAAATTCTTATAGTTTTTTTTTTTATTTACTGTAACAGCTGTTTCAACGTTGTAAAAAAATGGTTAAGCCGCATGGAAACAACTTATTTATATTATTTTAGCTACCGCTACACAGGTTGATAATGGCTTTAAACGCCGAAACAGTTATCGTGATAAAAATATTCAAAAGGTTAAATCGTTATAATAACATTATTAACTTTTATAAATAAAACACATAAACTTTGTTTAAAACCACTTTATTATTTAATATTACGTCTACCGGTTTCGGAATTACCCTTCCATCATCAGGACAATATTAAAATAAAGGACTAAAGGAAATACAGAACAATATACATAAAGAATTTTAATATTGCCCTGATGATAGAAGGGTACTTCCGAAACCGGTAGACGAAATAATAAATAGTAAAGTGGTTATAAACAAAGTTTGTATGTTTTATTTATAAATATGGCAAGCCACAAAGTAAATGCTTTTCACGAATATGTTATTAACTTTTAATAACAAAAATAAAATCTAGTAATTCCGATCTCTGCGGCAAACCTATTTTGGTTAGCAATCTTTCCAACCATGTTTAATTAACTTGAATTGATAAAAAAAAATATCGTTTCCTTACAGGAGAATGTTTTCTTTATGTAAAATAATTATTATTCTTATCGAACCTCTTTCCAGAAGATATCCGTTGAACAGAATTTTATCGTTTTCCAATAGTAAAGCTCTCGTATCGCTTTCCAGTAAATTTCCTTCTAATCTACCATCATTTCACTAACTTTATAATTGTCTAACTCCAGCAGCGAGTGAACTCGTCTCCATTGAACATTTGACATCCACTTTTATTGATTTTGTAATTTGTTGTCGTCCTGTTTATAGGATTCTCCTTATTATATTACACGTACCTTTTTTCAGTATTCAAAACGCCGCAGTCAGCATTCCAAATGAAGGGGTTATTTTGTTTTATCATTACATATTTACATCCTTTAATCCAAAAAACTTGAAGATACTCGTGTTTTTTCGCAAGGAGTTAGTAGAGAGAGTAGAAAGAGTAGAGAGTAGAGAGTGGACCGACGAAAGTACTTCAAGTCGTGCTCGAATAAGGAGAATTTGTGATCAAGAAAATAACTCTCCCGGTCCGTTGAACACGGCCGTGTGTGTGTGTGTGTGAATTGTGAAGGGCCTGGATTGCGTCAAGAGGCACGAGTATTTGACTTTAAATGTGTTTTTTATTAATCCGTACAATTCTAATGAAACAATGGGAACGCAATTAAATGTTATTCGTTATTTTATCTGGAGCTAAACAATGGAACTGGCGTGTTTTATGAAACGTCAAAAATCTGATTTATCTGCTTTTTTGTCTTCTGTTATTATGATTTTAATGGAGTGGGCGTGTTAAACTTTTCCATCAGAATACGCGCCATTCACTTCTAAATTGTATATAGGCTCTATGTAAAATTGCTCAATAACGCCGATGTGATATATGGGTTCATTTTATGTGAATGCTTCTGTGCTTTTATCTGTCCGACATTATTTTATGTCGAGCATGTTTTTTTTTTAGAACGATTTCACAATTTGTAATGAAACGTTGATTAATTCTATTTTTCTTTTGTTTCAGGTAAGCTCGATCTACGACATAGAGTTAGGCGGAATGTCGCTGACACTTGGTGAGTTTTCAGCAGCCTCGGGGCGGTGATAGCCGGCTGCCCTTGCTGTCGTAGCCCGCCCTTGTTGCCGCGCCCGCGCCGGTCCTGCGGCTCTATTATTGCGGGGACCTAATGGCCTCACGTCCTAAGAAAAGCGCCCCAGTTTCTCCGAAAGGACGGCAATTTGACCGAGATTATTTCGTCAATGTTTATTTGCCTACAATTCCGTTTTATTTGGCAAAACAAACCTCCTTTATTCGGCAGTTGCGATGTTCATATTGGTCCGCCATCCCCTAAACTACACTAACCCGAAGCGACCATTCACAGTTATTTTCGGTCACGATATGTTATCCGCACTCGTCTCAAATCTCAATGATACTGTTGAAATATTATGCGTGTTTCTTCCCTCGCGTCTTTAGATGTATGGCTCGCTATATCTCAGCGGATTACCCCCCTCCCCTCCACACACTCCCCGCCAGTCAGAGAGATTTCAAAAAATAAATAGACTCCACATTTATTCCACCTTGCTTGCTAAATTTTATCTTTCTATGAATAAATTTTATTTGTATGAAGACAAATAGTAAAGCTAAGGCTTTATAAATTATTACCAAGAATATTACCCAAATATGAAACCAGTTGATTTTGCCAACGGAACTGGCGGCGAATCCGTATATCCAAGCTCTCTATTTATCAATGCACTGACAATGTCCACCTGGATACATTGTTTTATGAAGAGTAACTTTATATCCTCCAGGAGCAGAACCATTTACCATCCGGGTTCCTTCTCACTAGACTGTAATCCCTCCGGGCGCAACGTTTTTTTTTAAATTCTGCATTTCAGTCCGTTATACCTCTATTATTCCTTCCTCCTCCCCATCTCATTTCCATCCCCACTACCTTCAGCCTCACGACATACTCCAATTGTGGATACCATAGTCCCACTGGCTCTAGACGGTTGGGAGAAGTTGCGCGATATGCACTATATATATTTTTTTAAATACCCATTTGTATGCATAATAAATTCACAGTAGTTCCGTGAGCATAGGTTATTATTTATGGTTTTTGTGTCGAGTTTTTGGAACTCCATAATATTTGAATATTGGTCAAAAAGTATGTTTATTTTGTTTCCATTCGTTTATAGATTGGTGGCTTTTAGCATATTTAAATAGATCCCAGCACAATTGACTACTGCATTAAAATTCACAATAGTATGTTAAGTGTATAAGCAAGGTTATTATTTATGGTTTTCGTGTTGAGTTTTTAGAACTCCATAATATTTTAATACTGGTCAAATAGTGTATTTATTTTGTTTCCATTCGTTTATAGATTGGTGGCTTTCAGCATATTTAAATAGATCCCAGCGTAATTGACTACTGCATTAAAAATCACAATAATATGTTAAGTGTATAAGTATATAATATCACATCATATAGGCATCTAACAACCATCATTCCTTCTAGATAACACCGGTCGATAACCTAAATTTGAATTAAATTAATAATCAAGTTTAACTAACACACCGTTCTAGACCATTTGTTTCTTGTTCTTTCGAGGTTTCTGTTTACATGTTTTCAAAAGTAAAAAAGATTTTCATCCCAATGAATTCTTCTTCTGAATGAGGTTATTATCCACATGAAAATGTCTGCTTTGGCTGTTAAATCTGGTGATAAATATACTTTTATACCATTCTCGAGAAGTATGCGGCCGTACAATTTGGAAGGTATTTTGTTCTAAATGCCCGAATCCCTTGTCCATACAATAAAAACTAATGCCCGCCCGCCGCCCGCCGCCCGCCGCCCACCATAGCTCCTTCTCAAACATTATCTATTCTTGCGTGCCTCAGAGGCCCTCAAACCGTGGCCCGTGGTTACATCACTCGAAACAAACGCCCCGAATAAATCATCTAAAAGCAATGTTAAAAAGGTCCTTGAGATTTATTAGCCTCGCATTGGCAAGTCATTAGTCGCCAGCTGCTGTTTCCTGACTTGATGACTTCTTCTCTGGATTAGCTTCTCCCCTGCCTATTGGGTTTTCGAGGCTTCGACAGCTCTCTAAACAATTATTTGTTATTAATAAATATTTTTATCCGTGGCGGCTATTTTGCCGCTTGGAGTCATTGTCAAACTGAAAAAATCGTATTTATTTAAATTATAACTTTGTTTTAAAATCCACCCGAGAAAGAAAAATTTTAACGCGTTCTTATAGCTATATTCATATATAGAGGAAAATCTTCCTACTGAATGTCTAACATGTGCACAGATATTGACATTCTATAACGAATATAACGAAGATCCTATTTTTAATCTGGATTATTATGTTGAACTAAAGAAAATAGTATATTTTAATGAAAAATCCACCATTCCATCATATGATTGTCTAAATTGCACATTCATTTCCTTAAACACGAAAAACAAAAATCTTTTTACGAGTCCAGCACAATTAGCTTCATGAATGGACCAACAATATTGTCAAAAATATGAGCTATAGAATATTTAACAATGTATTATTGACACCGAATTTGGTTTTAGAGGTGTAATTAGAACACTCGGAGCACTTTTTAACACAAATGTTTAATTCAAAGATGCCTCGATGCCAGCGTATCTGAATATAAATTATATTTGAATTTATCAAAGTTTAGGGACATTGTCCGAGACATGAAAATCACGAATTTAGTCATCAACAGGGATTCAATATAATATGTAACTATCTCAATTTCAATACTTAGTAACTTTGGTGAACGTCAAATGGGATGCATTCAAGAGTTGATAATATCCCCAGAGAAGTAAGTATATGTTAATAAGGGTAAAAATATTGGAACAAAACGAGGAAAAGAAGTGCTTTGACACCAGCCGATTATAAGTCGAAAGTAGCAT
This sequence comes from Drusus annulatus, assembly GCA_022651775.1. Lineage (NCBI taxonomy): Eukaryota > Metazoa > Arthropoda > Insecta > Trichoptera > Limnephilidae > Drusus > Drusus annulatus. The sequence continues at coordinate 1,089,875 of JAGWCC010000232.1, read as the reverse complement.
TCTAATATCTAGAGACACATATTTTGTTGGTGCAACCTTTTTACTTTTTCCTTTCTGCACATTTAAAAAATGTAAGTGACAAAAGTTATCATTTGTAGTGAATATAGATAGAGATTTTATAAAAAAAATCTTTAATATCTTCCTTATTGTATATAGTGCCATACGTTTTATTTATTTATGTTTTTTTTATTTCCGTTTCTCTTTTTGGTATTTTTATTGCATGTAATTCGATAGTTATTAAGGATCAGCAGTTAAAAATGACACTAAACGTTACTTTCTGGAATTCCAATACACGCAATCCTACAAATGATTTATCTGAAAATTTTCTATAGGTAGTTTCTAATGTCCGAGGTTTCCAGTGAATACAATTTTTAACTGTTATCCTTTCAATTCTATGAAAAACAAACGAAAACGATAGTCAAGGGTGCAGTTTCGAAACCAGAAAGGGCATTTTTGAACGTTTTACCTAAAACGCTAGTATGCTTTTCATAAAGAATTAAAAATATTACTGTTTAGTAATTGTATTCACTGGAAACCTCAGAGATATTTCTAACTACCCACACAGAATTAACAGATGCACCATTTGTAGTATGGCTTGTACTAGAAAGCTAAAAAGTGGCTTATTTTGGGTGCTTAATATTTCTTACAATGTTCAATGTTGTTTACTTAAAATGTTCCAGTGCGTCTAAACAACTCAATCCACGAGTTTTGATACTTTGTACTTTCTTAATGCTGTCTCCATTGCGACTGGTTTATTGAGCCATTCGTGGTGTTCTCAATCATCTTATTGGGAGCAACGAGCAATGGACGCCATTGGTTACCGCCCCTTTTCGAGTCGAATTGTTCATTGAAATGGCTTTTAATAATGATGGTTACATACCTTTATCTGCCTCCAACTTTTCACAAGAAACACGTTACGTAAATTCCCTAGAAACCTAACGTAACTTATATAACATCGGGGCCCGTGTGCGCTGTCTCCTCGCGCAATAGTTGTGAAACCTTTCGCAGAATTCCGCACCACGGACGGGACTGAATTGGATTTGGCCAAGGGCCCGGTATCATGGCCAATGAGGTCTGATTTAATATTTTTTATTGGCCCCCTTTGTATTCTGACAAAGCCGCTTCCCATCCCAGTCCTATCAAACCCTAACGGAGAGGGAAACCTGCCGAGAAGGGCCGCCGCCGCACCCGAACCGCGCCTTCTAATACCCTTTAATGCGAACCTTCTTACGTGTTATTCATTTTACCATCGATTTTCTGTTGTTTTCCGGCCCTTGGCATTCTGACCTTTTTTACATATTATAAGTGCGATACATTTGTCTTTGATGATTTTGGAATTCGATTCGGTACATACGAACATTTGGACAGACTAATTGATTTCGGAAATATTTCAATTATCAACGGGGGCTAATATAAACTAATTATTGTGTATGTATTTCCGTACCTGAAAGTAAAAATCAAACATATGATCCGAAGGGGGGTGACGTTTTTACTCCAATCTTGCTTGTTAAAATCATCACATTATCTTAGGTAATTTGTTTTTAATAATATATAGAGTTGAATGAGATCCCTGAGACGTATTTGCGGTAAAACCATGTATGACCGTTTTAAAAATGTGGATATCCGGAAAGAATGCAAGGATGATGTAAACGTAATGAATAGGATCAAGAAAGGGACGCATAGATTGTTTGGGCATATAGAGCGAATGAACGAAGAAAGGAGTGTGAAAATAATATATGATGCGAAAGTGAATGGAAGAAGTCGGGGACGCCCGAGGGAGATATAGCACGATTACGCTCATATCAGCCTTGCATTTTTTCCGGATATCCACATTTGTAATACGGTCATACATGGTTTTACCGCACATCCGTCTCAAAGATCTTATTTCCACAGCATTCAGTCTACTTTCATCCTTCCTCTGCCAGTTCCATGCCTCACTGCCATACATCAGGGTTGGTATAAGCACTCCACTGTGGACTGCTAGCTTCGCTTCTTTGGACAATTTCTTATTTGCCCCAACAGCGTTCAGTCCTCCATTAATGGAGTTTCCTGCATTCACCCTTCTTTCAATATCCTTATCAGCCTTTCCGTCTCTTGTAAACATACTTCCTAAATACACAAACTCATCCACTTGCTCCAAGTATTCATCATTCACAACTATATTGCACGCTGTTCTCGTACCCTCTCTTTCAAACACCATCACTTTGGACTTACTTACATTCATCATCAACTCATTTTGCATATATACTTGGTTCATCCTAGACACGAGACACTGTAGATCTTCCATATTGTCAGAAATCAGCACCGCATCGTCCGCATACAATAGGCAACATACTTTCACATTGTTCATTTTCGCGCCCAAGCCCACACCTTTCAATTCTTGCATACAATTATCCATGTACAAATTGAACAACCATGGTGACATTACACAGCCTTGTTTTACACCTTTTGTGATGTTAAACCACTTCGTAAAATCACCGTTCACTCTAACACATGCAACGCTTCCCTCGTACAAGGACGCGATTGCTTGTATAAGATTTGTGTTAACTCCATACATGGATAATACCTTTCACAATTTGTTCCTATCAACTCGATCATACGCCTTTTGCAAATCGACAAAAGCACAGAAAAGTTTCTGGTTTTTTGCCAAAAACTTCTCTGTAAGCATCCGCAATGAGAAAATTTGATCCATGCACCCCCTTCCACTCATGAAAGCACCTTGAATGTCCTAAATTTTGTCTTTTGTTTTCATTCTTACCCTTTCAATCAATATTCTACCATACAGCTTGCCAACTGAACTTAGTAAGCTTATAGCCCTATGGTTCCCACATTCCATGCGCGACCCTTTACCTTTTTTACAGAGGCATGATCACAGCCCTTCTCCAATCTAATGGCGTGTAACCTTCCTCTAAACACTGGTTAAGAAGTTTGCACAGCCATGTGAGAACTGCACGGCTATCTCCTAAATATTAATTAATACATAGTTATATGAATATTTACAAATAAAAATGAACAGAAATTTAAAAAAATATATATATTATAATAATTAATTAATACAACTGAAAAAATATTAATAAAGGATATTAGGCCTCATTTATGCAAAACGCCACCAAGAGGGAGTCCAACCTGGCAGCGTTGAGATTGATGGGGCCAATAATTTACTCCAATGCGCTTCTATGCTGAGTTCGGGATCTGACGGGATTCCATGATGAGGCCATTTCTGGAGTTGTTAATCCTATCCAGCATTCCTGCTACCCTGGTTCTCATAAGGGCTGCAAATCCTGGAACTCGCCCCTCGGTGAACATACCGGAAGCACTGCAGTGCCTGGGAAGACTGAACATCATGCGGTAGGCGTTGTTGTACTGGACCCAAAGCCTTTCCATGCTACTCTTCTTAAAATTGGTCCAGCACTCGCACGTGTATAGGGTAGTACAGAACGCCAGGAAGAGTGACCTTTTCACTGGTTGACTACAGAGCCGAAATCTTCTACTGAGCATGTTTGATTTCACTCTGAGTGCTCGTCTTTGCCTGTCAATGTCGTTGTCATCCTACTCTGCCTACCCCTGCGGGGAAACGGCATAATGATTAGTTAGTTAGTTAGGAAGAAATATATATTCATAATATTTCAGTAATCTTCATCTAAGATATCGCACAAAACTCTCGTTCGGAGTGACATTAGAACCCCCCTTCGGAACGGGAGTGTTAAGTTCAGTTTCAAAATTAGAAATATTTATTAAGATATGTAAATACGAATTATAACATTGGAAAAGTCCACGATGAAGTTTTCTTATACAAAGCACACTTTAAATTCACATGCGAGACTATGAGTGTCTGCGTGCTAGAGTTGGCGAGTCCTAGTGTGCCCAAAGTGGTAGAACTAAGTCCTGCAAACAGTGCGAACTGTAGAAGTTAAGGACGTGTGGTTCGGAAAATCATTTGAACTGTCACCGGCAGATGTCATCAGGCTGTAATTTGTGTGGTCGGTCCCGGGACAGGTCGCCGCCAGATTAATGTCCCCCTCCCCCTCTCCATCTCCTTCCGGCCAATACGTCATATTACACGTCCGCGGACACGTTGAAATGAATCTTTCATACTTCGTGGATTTCTTTATTTAATTGTTTACGCCTAAGTGGGCTTTTACTTATAAGGTACTTAAGAACCTTCATTGACGTAAGTGTCCATACTAGTAACTCTTTGATCAGCATCTTCAACGGCCATAGGTACACTCACAGTACCTAAACGCAATCCCAACACCAATTTCAAAGAATTTGAAAGATCGACAGCTCAACTGAGTTTAGAGCAAAACTAAACATTATGGATATTTGTTAATGTAAATATGTTAGTTGCAAGTCACTAGTTATAAGTATTAGGCATAAGTTAATATTAAGTATTATGTCAATTATGCTGTAAAGCGCCCTTGAGGTTATATTTCTGTCACGAAAATGGCGCTATATAAATCAGCCAATTATTATTATTTTTAAATTTAACACTGATGCACGCGAAAAATATTTTCTCATGCTAAAAGTAAGAATGACTAGTAAACATAAGTATTTCATATTTTGTATTTGTTTTATTAAATTCAATTAATATTGATCGAAGATACTCGTATATAATGTTTGAGCCTTTTAGATTCTAAATTTTGTGCAGTTAAATACATCAGCCACCTCTGCGTAGGCTTTACCAACTACATCCAATATAGAGAATATCTAAAAGACTCATTTCTGATATTATTTATACAACTAAATATAATTTTGGATCGAGTAGTTCTCGTTGGTATATGAAAAGCAATAAGGTTCAGTAAATCAGGGCTAGTATATCTTAGAAATTTGTGTTGAATTTTTTCGATAGAGTCGGAGTGGATTTTAAAGTTAGGGACCAGATTGAAGAATTTTATTTATCTTACCTACGAATGTACAAAGTAGGTAGTGTTATGAGGTGACGTGAGTTTGTTAGATCCATATCGTGGGGACCATCACAGTGTACTCGTAAATATTGTTTCACAGTAGTCAGCTCGTCCCATCACTCAGCCCCTGCGCCAATCAAACAAGATTACAATCATAAATCCCCCCTCCTCCACCCACTCTCGGTGAATCCAGCTACAGGGACCATTAGTTTTATGTAATATTTCTATTTTCAGATTTTTTCATGTCACGCGTTTCTTTGTGGAATATTTCCAACCACATCCCTGTTTGTGTTTCATTTGGATGTAAATCACAGCATTCGTAATGTCAAACAAAGATGATTTTCTATTTTGATGAAAGGTTTTCACGGAGCAGTTTCCTTTTTGACTGCCGCTATGTTTCGTGACGTTCGGCCAAACCTATCTTTATTCGGGATAAAGTTGATTTGCGCGAAACGTCTTGGTAATTTAGCAGTCGTCAAACAGCCAGATCGGGAGACCTAATCGCCTTATGCTCGGGCGTTTAATCGCGTCTAATTCCTCCGAGGCGGGGGCGGCCGAGCGGGCGGGCGGCGGGCGGCGCGCGGCGGGCAATCCCGACACACTGCGGCCGCTCGAGGAAGGGATTAGCCTGCGCCTTGTATTATCGGGATATCGCTACTCGGGGAGGCTCTACCTAAGCTTATCGACACTTATTTTCCAAATAACTCTTCGCTATCATTGTTTTAGAAAATCCAATTCGGAGCCATTTCCAACTCAATGCTTAAACCCCCACGGCAGTTCTCTAGCCAACCTTCTTACCTACGTGCTACGAGCTGTGGACTACGAGCTACGGAATTTGAACTACGGGCTTCGAGCTACTTGTTAATTTTTAAAAATTGTTTTCACATTTTAAATTACGTTCATAGTTATCAATAAATTCAATTATTATTACTCGTTTTTGCATATTAATTCCTATAATATTATGTTACTTTAAAATATAAGCATTGCCTTGTTTGTTAACCTATCTGTGCTTTCCGCCTCTAATTTAATCTATTTCGAATTTGATTAAATGGTTCGTATGGACAATTGTTGAAAGGTTTTGTGAGTAGGGGTACTCTTTGTCAGTATACTTTCAACTTTTTTAAATTATTTCACTAATTTAATATGTTTTACGTCAGAATTCGAAAGGGTTGTTATTATTATTCTGGTCTGGTGGTGTTGATTTAAAATATTGTCTCTTTTGTATTTTTCGGTTCGGGTCCAGGTTTTAATTACTTGGCAGGTCAGCGACCACGCCGTGCGGCGGGGGGTAATGGAAGGGGGCGGGGTGCGTAGCCGGAGGTAATCCTCTTAGAACGCTGCGAAGGGAATTACTTTTGGAATTTGTGTGTTTAACCAGGGCTGGCCCTCGCAGCCTCTCCGCCTGGACCTGGAACTACAGCCTTCACCCGTACGAGGCTTGAGAAAGTCTGGATCTGAACCCTGATACTCGTCATACTCATCGTTGACGATGAAATCATTTTTGTCAAAAAACAACTGTAAAATTTTATTATGGAGTCATCACAGTGTGATATGAATTGTTGGCATAAATGCCAGAAAACACGAGTCAACTGTTAACCGAGTGGTTTGGATTCAGTCCGCGCGTTTGTGCTGTCGTATTTATCCTTTATCAGTTTTCCTTCCTCGCCGAATGCTTAGTACTTTCATCCGCAATAAAAAATATTTTAGCACCGAAACGCGTTGAGAGACTTAAAATAAAATTGTTAACTTTTCTCGGAGGCTGTTTTCTCTGTCGATAGGGGCCGTTTATATTCCACCCGAATTCCCTCCATCCCTCGTCGGCCGATATAGTAAAGCCCCCAAAGTGTGTATTGACGCCGCTGTAGCTTCCGACAATCCACTTTATCCTGGCGCTGCCTTGTTTTGCCAATATCCTCTTTGTATTGTATCCTCCACTGTTCGCGCCTCCTTGCGAGGTGCCGAGTCTGAATCATGCGACGTTAATATCATATAATAACACGATGGAGTTTTCTAGTTTGCTTTAGTCGCTCCGAGTCCTAATGTAGGTGGGTTTCGGATTGTATTCAATTTCCGCGACAGCGCAGCCCTGCCGCGAACCGCGCGCCGTGAGTTGGCGGTGATCAAAGTATTACGCGATTGTTCCTGTTCCCGTAGCGTTCGCTATTCTCAGCCGTGCCTATTTTATTTCCATTTCGTAAAAAGTCAAGTAGACACGGCTCGTGTGTGAGGCAGTTTGGTATTTGTCTTCAATTTGAACAAGATGACTAATGCTCGCTTTCTTCAAGCGCACATCTCTGGGTAGTTTACTCCACAGTCTGCCGTCTACACACTACACTTGTATAGGTGCTCGTGTACATCTGCAAGTTCCCGGGCTGTAATTTTATGATGCTACGTCTTCGTCTGTTGTTCTACTCCGAGGCACTTGAGATAACATGCCCAGCTCAGTAATCACTCTCGAACATAGTCTCTACTCCCGTTCTTCGCTATTTTCCGTGTGAATGTCACAGCAAAATTCGTGTACCCACCTCCGCGTGCACGTGCCCGAAAAATATTCAGTGGTTTTCACGTTTGTTTGGTATTCGTGAGCTTTTTGAGTGCATTTAGAGAGAATATTCTGAGAAGTTCACGTATTCGTGCAAATAATGCGGGCTACCAATTTATTCTGCACCGAGTTTCCTAAACGAGAAAGACACTGAGTTAAATGACCGCTTCGCGCCAGAAAGTAATTCAAGTACTGACTCGACCTAACTATAATTACTATGTATTTATAAATACAATATATTTTCTAGCATACCACTGTACTGTTTAAATCGTCCATAAATCAATTGCCTATTAGACATTTATGATACAAGAAATAGTCCAGCGTAAGGTTAGTTTCTTTACATTACAGTATATTTGTAAACTTACTGATACGTTACGTGTCCCATTTTACTGTGGAAACGTCTTAAGACGGATTCCCAATATATTATAATTTACAATCGTTGTTACATGTAACCTTTTTGAAGCTTTCTCCTGATTTATGAGTGGCGCGCCGCGGACACCCTGAATCCTGCCCCCCACTCGGCCCGCGCCCTCGCCTCGCCCTCCGCCCTCCAGCCGGGCCCCACTTGACCGTTTATCTTTGTGGTCCTTTGACCTTTTCCAGTCCACTGTCCTGTCATATAAATTTTCGGCTTGAAATACAGCACTTTTTGCTCCCCCAAAAGGGTTGCATACATTACCATGGATTCGACCCATTACGAACCTACATCGAGGGCTTTTGTTCGCCATACTCGACCATTGTATAATGTATCGTTCTTAGTCGTGATTCATTTTTTCAAAGTGGACAGACACGTAAAAGTAACATTAAGTTCCTTCAGGTTTCTTAGCCAATATTTATTTATTTATTTATACTGGGTTTTAACAGCTTTTTAACTTTCGTGAAAAAATCCAGTTATAAAAAACCAGTTAATAAAACAATATGGAACATGTAATAAAAAAACACCATTGATTAAAATGTTGTTTTCATAAATAAATTGTGGAACAGCCTAGATCAGGGCTCGGAAAACTATAGCCCATGTCATTTAAAGTGAAGAACATTATGGCAAGTGTGGAAAACACAGCAAATAAATTGTCCAGGGTACTCGTTTAGTTTCAGTTTATTTCGACTTGTTTCCTTTTTCCTTTCGCGTACAGAATGATTGCATAATTATTAACCGCAATTTTCAAATTTAGTTTCTGCTCTGTTTCTAATGCGCTCCGTCGAAACATTCATTCTGTTCGTTGTCTTTAGTTTTGGGTCGATATCATACTTCTCCGTTTGCTTTGGAATGGACTTCGGCACGAACGAGAGGTGCATGTTGATGCTCGATTTCTCCGCCGCTCGTAACACATTTGCTGGCTATTCTCTGTTTTTCATTGCAAGTCAAAAGCAGTCTGGCTGTGGCATTGAAATTCTTACATAACATCGTTCATTTTAGTATTGTAGTGAATAATCGAACACTGCAAAGGCTTTTACAAGTTATTTAGATCAACCTAGTGCGTGTGGAGATAAATTATTTCGCACTATTTGCCGATACCCCATGTTTCTCGCTCTATTATTATTAATCACGATGATTGTTCAAATCCTAATAGTGTTTCGTTAACTTTTTTAGATCATTTTTAATTTTTTTTTTATAATTTTTTTTTCTATACATCTCCTACTCTTTGTTTAACTTATTAAATCGCGTACTAATCGTATGAGCTCGTATTCGCGAAACGTCTAGAATGTTCTTGTTACGATTATACAAACATTTTTCCGCCAGACACAAGACGCAAATAAAAGAAGCCCCTTCTTTGGCATAGTGAAAAAAGTTATTATGCATTTCTCGGGAGTTTTTTTAATGAATAATCACCATCTGAAAGTTTCGCGGGAAGTACGCGGTGTATTTGTTTTTATGTGTGCGTTGAATCTACGAAATTCGACGAAAATCAATCAAAATAAGGCAGTGTTTATCTTGGTTATTTTAGATTAGCGAGAATTTCATCCAATTTGAATGTTATTTAAAATGTCTATGTGTGTATAACAGGCTATAATCATAATGTCGCTATGTGTAAGTGCATCTATCGGGGCAACATTTAGCATGTAACCTTGTTCGTTTGATCGAGCGCCGTGATATCTCTCCAGCGCGCTTCCTTTGGCCGACTTCCCGGCCTTGCATGTTCCCCGTGCCCCCCATTGCCGTGCATGAAGGTTCATTCGTGATTTTTAGCTTTCTTAATGGTTACTTTTATCGGAAAAGCGAACAACCCCGTTCCCCGCCGCGCCCTCGCCCCCGCCCCAGCCCACCGCTGCATATCTCTGATCGCCACTCCACGAGGATCCCTGCTATCCGGGAACTGTATTCCGATACGTAAGCACACGATTCATTCTCGTTAGTGCCTTCCTAAAACGGTTTATGGCATAGGGAATTACTACAGGAATTTTAAATGTTGTTAATCTTTTCACGTGTATTCCACAAAGAATAATAATTGGATCATTTTTATAGCTCGGTTTCGGTGAAAAATCTTATTTCAATAAAAATAATAAGTGGATTACTTCTATAGCGCCGTTTTTGTGGGAAAATCACTTCCATTGGCGCGTTTTGTCTTATAGGTAGCCACACTCCTGTGGATTTCCTGCATATATATATATATATATATATATATATATATATTTTTTTTTTTTTTTTTTTTTTTTTTTTAATTATTTGCACCAACAAAATAAGGAATGGTTGTAGAGTAGTAAAAAATAGTGTTTGAATACAGAAAAAGATTATTTATTAAAAAAATACGATGTTATAGCCTTCTTGTATCTACATTCCGTGCAGTTAAATACATCAGCCACCTCTGCGTATGTATTACCCACTGTGTGCAATCTAGGTACAAGCGAGTATCTAAAGGACTCAGTCCTGATGTTATTGTTACAGCTAAATAAAATTATCGTAATAACATCACGGGAATGAAACAGTAGCTTTTTAAAAAGAAACAAATTATTTTTTATTGAATACGCGGATACGGGACGAGAAACGCAAGTGTGCAAGATTGTCTACATGATATGGCAACTTCGTAATGTAATCCCAATGGAAATTAGTCAAATTAGATTCAAATTAACATTCATAAATTTTCAGATTCAAGATGAAAGTGTGTAAGCTTATAACTTATATGTTACAACATCTAAGTTTATGTGATAAAGCAATGGTCTTCAAACTTTTTTGGTCGCTTTCCTCTAAGACAGAAGAAATTAATGAAGTGAACCCCTACTCGCTTTATTCACACTTAACTTTCAAAGACTTTTTGTCTGCCTTTTCTACCGCTACCCGATCTTATGGCCTCTGTCAATTTCTCGTTCATTTGATGTTATGACCCTTGCATTAAAAAATACAATTTAGTGTTTGTTCATCTTTTATAAGTTTGCTTATTTCTTTTGGCACTCGTACCTCTAAGTATCGACTCGCGTGCCCCTCGTTGTACACCTACGCCGCTTTATCACACGTACAGACCATAGTATACGATGATGTTATCATATCATAATAATAACAGTGAACTTACATAGCGCAGTTTTGTGATATTTCACCTCAAGTGCCCTTCATAGTAAATTAATTATGCTAATAAGACTAACTAACAAGGAGAAAAGAATATATATACAAATTAAAACTATCTAAAATCACGATCGCTATCATAAATCGTGAGAGAAAAAGATTAATATATGGGTATAACAGTGCGTGTGTACATCAACAAATAAAAAAAAAAAACAATTTACCAGAAGCAAAGGGTATAAAAATTCAAATGAAACGTATGAATTCATATTAACATATTTGTCAAATCAAAGAAAAGGTAATTAGATAAAGGTCAGTTAATATGTTGGTACTTAAAATAAAATATATACTGTGTAAATATAGCAAGTAACAAAAGAACAATAAATATTTAATGACAAGGGTATATGGTTTTCAGTAGATAGTGAGGACATTGAGTTATAATGATAGAAGTAAGGAGAAAACCGAAACAAAGCAAATTATAATTCATATCACACAAACATACATATACTCGTATGTGCGTTATTTTTAACACCTTATCATTTTTTCCAATATTTTATTTTTTGTACCGGATATGTTTCTTTACTAAACCGAAGAGTAGGTATATTTGAATTACAATTATAAGTGAAATTGTCGTGTGCACATCGCCCAACACCACGTCTACGAGAAAGCCCTTGCATAGCGTCTCCGACGTGTCGGATGTACGGCGGATGTACAGAGGGTGTACGGCGGGGTAGGTGGTGCGCGGCGTACGGGTACGGCTGCTCGCTGCACGCTGCACGCGCCCCCCGGAAGAATGCGCGGTAATTTATACAGACGTGTGCTGCAAGGCGATACTACCGGAGACCATAAACATTTCCCACATCCCCTGAAATATTATTCCGAATGCATAAACACCAACCCAAATCGTGCTGTGGTATACCCACTACCCTCTACCCTCTATCTTCTACCCAGTAGTCAGTAGTTAGTATCCACCCAACTTGTGTTCCTTTCTTTTTACAGTTATTTTATGAATATTCATGGCTCGTTGGCGGGAACTGTGGTTAGTATGACCACTGTTGAAACTTATGCCCAATTATCTCACGTGTCTATTATGCACATTCTATAATTTCATGGAGATTTATTCCAAAACTTTGCTAATGGAACTTTCGGTAATGAATGCGTATTAAAATCATTTGAAACCGAATGCATTAATCGCACAAGAAGGGTCCTGGAAAACTTGCACGCCGTGTGGAATCTTTTTAATCAGTTTATTTTTATTTTTTTATAGTGAATACCGCACAAGAGTCTCTACTGCTCCCAACCGTCTAGAACCAGTGAGACTATGGCATCCCCAATTGGGGTATGTTGCTGAGGGTAGTGGGTTGGGGGCGGAGATGGGTACGATGAAGGTCTGGAAGTACTTGATTATTCAGATCTGGTCACCAAACACAGCTAAAGCCATTTCAACCAACGCTTAAATTCTGAATGGTGTTATTTCGCCAGGGCGATACTTAGAGTATCTACCACTCTGGGACGTGCCGCAAATATACTATATTTTATTTTATGTCGATTAAATGTGTCACGACACCCATTCATTAAATAAAATGTATTTGCGCACGCCGGATTCGAACCCGCGACCTCTCGATTCGTAGTCGAGCGTCTTACCACTCAACCATGCAAGCCGTCCATCAGTGCACACTGCACATGTCAAATAGATGTATTTTTGAAACTTTCTGATATTAATCATCTTGTTAGTCTACAGTCCCTTTACTCGAAGGTCATAAATAAACCTACACTAAATAATACAGAAATAATTTCCGAAATGAAGTAACGCAATTAATGAACGTCTTGAATAGCATTTCCCGGGAGACTTTTCCTTTCAGTGCGAAGCTCCGGCGATGTGTAAAGTGTAGACTATGCAGTGCCCGTAGATTCCGGACTGAACTATTTAGTTGGCAATACCTCCTCGTCCCCGCCAGCTCCTGTCCCTCGTCTCTACCCCGGCCTCCCCAACCAGCAGCTCCTGGCTTTATTGCCCGCTCTCAGGGCAAGGTTTTACTACCGCTAATCAAAGTGTTCGTCAGTCAGTTCGCTCAATTTATTTCATTGTCTCGCCTCAAATAGTTTTTTTTAATCTTGTTCTCTCATCTGAATCTGTTCCTTTAAGTATATCAAATAAAAACATATCGCCGAGAATTTATTTTGTTTTCAAAATGATCGTGGCTTTGAGACGAAGTTTGGTATTCAAATACGCACACTCTTTGGCTTGTTAACCTTCGCCGAGAGGTTCTAACTAATCTCGAAGCCTTCTTGCATATTTAATAAATAAATAACCCGCGATATGTTACACTGAACTCTTATTACGGTCAGGTGCGCCTATAAAACTAAGTTCCTCCGGGTAGACAACAGGGAAGTGTATCTCGTCCGATGTCTGTCCATATCGGCCAGTTATCGGCGCAGCTTCCCGGCTACACGACAGAAGATCTTGTCTCGTCTGGTTTTTCTATTAGAAAGTTTCCGTCCGCTCACTAACTCGGCTAACTTGTTCGATGGCCGCTGTTCCCAACTTTCGATATTCGCCGTGTTTCCTATCTGTTACTTATCTCGTATATCGCCTCAGCGGTAGATGGAAAATTGTCTTCTCAGCGAAAAAACTTTATAAACCATTTACTTTGGCTCAGATAAGGCTTCTAATCTTTGCGAAGATTCCCCACTTTTATTGTTATTCGCAAACTTTTGTTTGCTTTGGACGTTTATAATAAGGGAATATTCTTTTTTAACTATATTTGTGGCTTTGAGAATCTTAATTTGGCATTTATGATACTGCATGTATCTTTTGGTGATAGCTCAAAGAATTATAATAGGTGTATAAATATTGTCCCTCCGCGTAGACTAGACCCCGCTATGTCTGAATCTTGAATCTTGTACCGCTGTTGGGTATTTATTCTGGCCGCATGAGGCGCAAAACTTTGTAAGTAAAGAAGATTCTCAAGATTTTGGCACTAAGTTGGCGCGCTGGCGGGATTAGGCCGACCTTTTCCCGGGCACATCCCGGCTCCATCCCGGACACATCCCGGGCACATCCCGGGCACATCCCGGGCAACCCAGGCCCGGCCCGGAGCTACTCGGTCTAAAGGCGCACAACAAAAAAGGATTTGCGGAATTCATTATCGCCACTGTTTGGAAACATAAAACTTTCATCCGGCTCACCTCACTTTTGTTATAACCCCTCGGCTGTTCCGTGTTTATCTGCACTTGGACGTGTGCGAGCTTTTTATTTCGCTAATGGACACGGCGCTGGACCCAACATTCTCGTACACATCACTCCACTCGTCGGGATATCATCCGCTTTATTCTTCGTGGACAGTCGTTGGTATTCTCTTTAATTTGGGGACTTAACGGGGCAACGACTATTTTCTTTGTGTCCAAATCCATTACCTGCTCCATAACCTTCGGTACTCAGCTATATTTTTTTTATCTCCACAATATATGAATATTATTGGATTTCAAAGTGATGATTTGTCGGGTTCTTACTTTCGTGTTTTTCGCCCAAGCCCCTACCTACCCAACCATTTCACCGTATCGAATTCCGTATTCAACAACACCGTGTTCGAAACAATTGACAATCGAACATAAGAGTTTTTGTGTATAAAAACATGGTTGCTCATTCGTTTTGCTAATTCGTTGGTTTTGTTGTTCGATCTTCTAACAATATAAAATAAATGTGGTACTCGTATGTGGTGAATTAGAAGACTAAATAAGTGTGGTGTTTTCGTGAACTATTTCCTTAGCAAGAAGAGTCAAGAACTTCATCGGAGGTTTCCCATATTTTCTTCATTCCGTAGTTTGTTCCACATCCATAATAAGACATTTCCTTTGAGTATTATAGTTAATCGTTTACAGTCCACTATTTTCCAAATTCATCTGAAGCTGGAAACACATTCGGTATTTCGCCGCAGCTTCGGATCCAACAGATATCATTTAGTGTATCGTTTTGCTTAATTTAAAAAAAGCGCGACTACCTATAAAAAATAAATTGTGTAGTTAACCTCCCGTTTTCAAATTGCCTTTTTTTCGACTATGACTCCCTACATTAGCTTTGATTGCAGCTCTTCCGCACAATTGTACGCTGCTGAATAAAATCAGAATAGATAACGTTTATTCTGTTATGTAGATACGCTCTTTATGATTTATTCTCTCGTGTGCTTAAATAAAAATGTTGTGTTTAGTTTAACTATCGCAAGTAGAGGAAAGGTAATATTTTTACCACAGTTATTATTTTAAATAAAGCACTCAAGAAATGGAAAAAAGTGAGTCGTATTACAGAAGGCTGATGCTTTTTTTATAGTGAATACCGCAGAAGAGTCCCAACTGCCCCCAACCGTCTAGAGCCAGTGAGACTATGGCATCCCCAATTGGGGTATGTTGTGAGGCTGAAGTAAGTGGGGAGGGGAAGAAAATGTTAAAGAGGGAGGTTGGGAAGTACCTGGCTATTCAGATCTGGTCACCAAACACGGCTAAAGCCATTCCAAGCAACGTTTCGATTCTGAATGGTGGTTTTTCACCAGGGCGATACATAGAGTATCTACCACTCTGGAACGTACCGCAAAGAAACTTAACATTATTTTATATGAATTAAATGTGTTATGACACATATTAATTGAATAAAAGTTATTGACACACGCCGGGTTTAAACCCGCGACCTTTGGATTCGTAGTCGAGCGTCTTACCACTCGACCATGGAGGCCGTCAAAAGCTGATGGTATGTGTAAACAAATACTTGACCCTACGATTTGTCAGGCAACATTATAATGGTTGAAATTTGTACATATTCTTGTACTTATTTATGATATTACCGTGGTCGAAATTTCACCATATTCTGATTTTTGTTCCACAATATGCTAGTAAAAGATACTCATGATAAATTTAAAAATATATATATACGATTGGATTCTCAATTTTTAAACCCGTATTATTAAAGTACTCACTCACAAAAAATTGTCTAGGGGTATGTAAGTGTATGTTCCACTAATACACAATGAAAAAATAAGGAATAACTGAAATCATAAACAATATTTTTCATTAGAATATTCGGTGAAAGATTATAAAATAAATTTAAAAAGTTGTTTTTGCTCGGTTTTTGCAAATTATTTGGGTTTGTAAAATATGATGACAGTTTACCTCTGACCCACATATGTTTGTTACACGTCCTTCACTGGAGGTTTACAAGGTACAATATGTTATCAACCTTTATTGCTTGATATTTCTCGGTGTTCCAGTGCTTTATATTTTTTGAATGCCCTTTACACAAAATAAATGCTGCGACTCACGATAATTTACAGTAATATTGTTTAAAAATATTTTTTAATCCTATGGCGTTACCGAATATACATATATCATGCATGTCATCGTATGACACGTAGCGCCATCTTGTTGTAAACATACCTCGTCTGGATCAAGGTCATCTATATTTTAACACAAAAAATCTTTACAGAATTTATTTTACAGACTGTGAAAAATAAATATATATATCGTGGTCTATTACCGTAAACGACTTTTGACGGCTTCCATGGTCGAGTGGTAAGACGCTCGACTACGAATCCAATGATCGCAGGTTCAAGCCCGGCGTGCCCAGATAACTTTTATTCAATTAATATGTGTCATAACACATTTAATTCATATAAAATAATATTTAGTGTATTTGCGCCACGTTCCAGAGTGATAGATGCTCTAAGTATCTCCCTGGTGAAAGACTACGATTCGGAATCGAAACGTTGCTTAAATGGCTTTAGTCGTGTTTGGTGACTAAATTTGAATAGCTAGGTACTCCCAACTTTCCTCTTCCCGATTTTTTTTTCCTTTCCTCACTACCTTCAGCCTCACAACATACCCCAATTGGGGATGCCTTAGTCTCACTGGTTCTAGACGGTTGAGAGCAGTTGGGACTCTTATGTGGTATTCACTATAAAAATTAAAGCTATTGTAAAATTAAAGAACCTTATTTGATGATTTTAGTTTGTAGTCAAATTGAGGGCTTTTGAATAAAGTTTCAATTTTTGAACTTGTGCACATAATCCGATGTTATTTGGTTGGTTTGGTATTTGGGGGCGGGTGGCGGGGGGGCAGCCCAGCCCGCTGCGGGGCCCGCCCCCGCCCTGACCTTTGCGGGTGGTATTCTTAGTCGTTGCGCGCTGCCGCTCGCCCGGAAACCTCTAGTCCAATGTCCTCAGACGGGGTTGGCTTAACTAAACTGCTAATCCACAAATATATTTTGAAAGAATTATTCATCCTGTTTTTCCAACAAAAATCTTAGTTCGATAAACGTCTGTCTCAACCGTCTAGAGCAAGTGGAGAGACTATGGTATCTCCAATCGGGTTATGTTTTGAGGCTAAAGGTAGTGGGGAAGGGAAAAAAAGGGGGAAGAGAAAGATCGAGAAGTACCTGGCTATTGAAATCTGGTCACCAAACATGACTTAACCCATTAATGGTAGATTCACACCAACGTCCGGATCCACTCAGTGACGATATTGTTCCGTATGAGAGCTTATTGATATGGTATGAATATCAATCAAGGAGTATGTGCCAAGACAAAGTTGTGTGGCAGTATATCTTTCTGCCCACCCTTGTGATATTTAACTATAAAGTTAGTTAAATAATTATTTTGATGTGTAGAAATACTTACATCGCCAAACCATTTTTTTTATCACTAAATAATATTTTTAATAATTAAAAATATTATTTAGTGATAAAAAAATGGTTTTTAATAAATAAAAATCTGCGATGTAAGTATTTTTACACATCAAAATAATTATTTAACTAACTAAGTAGTTAAATATCACAAGAGCAGGCAGAGAGGATATACTGCCACACAACTTTGTCTTGATACATACACCTTGATTGATATTCATACCATATCAATAAGCTCTCATGCGAAACAGTATCGTCACTGAGCGGATCCGGACGTTGGTGTGAATCCAGCTTTAAAACAATGTTTCGATTCTGAATGGTACTTTTTCACCAGGGCGATACTTGGAGTATCTAACACCCTGGTACGTGCCGCAAATATACTATATATTATTTTATTATAATTAAATATGTAATGACACATATTAATTCTATCAAATTTATTTGCGCATGCCAGGTTTGAACACGCGACCTCTAGATTTGTAGTCGGACGTCTTACCACTCGACTACGGAGGCTGTCAAAAGTATTGATTTCCAGATAACATAATTTTATTATAAAGATTTTCCAAGCAAACCCGTTCGGGAATTTCTCTTTCAATTAATTTATTATTGTTCTAAAAGGTTTACGTCAAAAAGATTTGAAAATTTATTTTTGCATTTGCATATGGTTCATGTTAAAAACGCAAGCAGATCGACTTTAATCATAAAATGATTTTTAAAACCAGCAATAGCGGTGGCTCTGTATTTTAAGCGCCCTCGAGGTGATACTTCACAAAAGTGGCGCTATATAAATTAACCGAGTATTATTATTATCATTATTGGTTTAGAGGTTCTGCGCGGTTCGGGCTATGGCTCTCTTGACGGGCTCGCCCCAGTACGGTGCATGGGGCTGTAGGCTGTACAGCAGAGACTGGCAGGGGCAAAGAGTAGAGCCTCTCCACGCACATTTCCCAGTTTTGCATAACTGCTCCCACGGGCGGCATTACCCCTCCCGCCCGCCGCAGCTCCTCCCAGGCGATGCCATTCCTGACTCTTTATTTCTTTATTATTGTAATTCTCCGGATTTACGTCATGTGTGGCAGAGGGTGGCTGAAGTTGGGGGGAAGCTGCCAACCACCCCCCGGTTCAAATCTGGCCCGACTGCGTTATCTCAGTTCGCGAATCTTCATTGCCTGTATTAAACTTGTGCCGAGCTCTAGCGATGATTTTTTTGTATGTTACTCCACTTGTCACCGTAAACTTTATTCCTCGTAAAGTTATTTCCACTTTTTATTAAGAAATTATCAGATCTCTGCTTTTGTCCTATTTTCATTATAAAATAAAATTTAAACTATTTATAATCTTACGACCGCCAAACTAGTCTTGTGCCTTTGGTAAATTAGTTGAAGTTGTGTAGATTATTGCAAAATGATTAGACTATATAAATAAACGATTTTTGTCATTCTTTACGACTCTGCCAAAACTTTGACTTGACCCTAGCTTTGATTTGAATATTCTCTCTCATGTATATTTTGTTCTATTTTTGTCATTACTTCATTTAATATTATGTATGTACTGATCTTTCTATGTTGCTCTTTTTTCCCATTTTGTGTCTTATATTTTTTTGTAATTGGACATTAGTGCGTTAGTTTGTAAATAAATAATCTGTTTATTTTAGAATTCACTTTGATAGACTTCTAATTTGTCAAACACTTCCACTTGGTCATATACTCGTATGCTGGATTAGTAATTTAATATCGATTGATTTAGTAATTAGCGAATTTCTAGGACTTGTCAGCACTGTTAGCTGTTAGTTTCGGTTAACAGATTTCTTTTGAAGTTATTCACATCAGACTGTCTTCCCCACGCGATGTAACACTCCCCGACACACTCGTGTACCGCGTTAAGAAGGGAACGGGAAATGTGATGAAGCCTAACTTGTACTTGACATAAAAAATAACTTCTTTCCGCTCATTTATCAAGCTCTCCTTTATTAGCCGCTCCCAGCCCCAACCCCCAAATCGCGCTTTTGTCGTAACGCTAAGCCCGGGTCCATCATTCCTCCAATAATATTTTAAGAATCCTCGCTTTTTGTTTAGCACACTTTAGGTACTTCTATTCAGTTCCACTTTGCTTACAGCTCATTTTATTATTGTACTAACTTTTCACCGTGAAAAACCACGAGACAATCAAAATAATACGATTGTTTCGGAATTTGAACAATGCTTTGTTTTCAATACAAGAATACTTTTTTTGAAAATTTGGATACACGTGTGCTTGTATTTTGAAATCGTGCCTCCGTTTAGTGGTCCAAAAATACTCCCCATAAAATTATTAAGAATTTAATTCGACAATTTTATTTATATTTAGTCATAATAAAGGTCGCCCTAATTCATGTTTCGAAGGAAATGGATACTTCAACTCACTCGTTCAGATAAGTTTCTTTACAAATTTTCTTGTGAAGAAAGCGTTACTTCACGATGATGCAATAATAATATTCAAATTTATTCCAGCGTAGTTGTGTGGGGAGTGTAATACAACTCAACTAATAACCCGCCATTTCGAATAATTTCATAACGATTAATATTTCCAACATTTTCATTTCCATACTTAATATGTAAGTTATAAAATAAATAATTAAATATTTTTTCTTAATTTTCTTATTTGTCTAATAATTATTATCTAACAAACACGAAATTAAGCCAAAAACAAAACCGAATTCACACTTTTTAACTTCTTTGTAAGCCTTCTGGCGACTAGGTTTGGTTTGGACAAGCTTGTGTCACGCTGAAACCCCAAATGTCTCCACACTTGCCGATTATTGGCGACTCTCACCCATCCGAAATCGGCACTTCTCTGCAAGTCGTCAGCCCATCTCATATGTGCGCATAAAATAGTCAATCTCGTATATATATATATATTATTTTTATTATACGAGAAATCTCAAATGGAGCATCATCAGACACATCTAAAAAGGTGGTAAACGTATTGAAATTGAAAACTTCAGACTTGTTGGTACCCTACTTGCAATTGAAAAGGTTCTCAAATAATAAATATATGTAAAACTGATTGACACCCATCAATATGGGTTCCAGAAAAAAAACTACATCTGTTTCCTCTATAATATTTTGGTGTAATCAACTTGTTAGTACATACTCATATTGTTTCTTGATTATTCAAAAGCGTTTGATAATAGTACAAAACCAGAAATTCTTCAAGTAATTAGAAATTCAGGAAATCTGCACAAACTTTTTGTAGACTATTCCACAATTTGAAAGTTTCGTTAAAAATGTTTAGACCATTGTAGCCAACTTTGAAAACATTTTTTTAGGCGTTCCGCAAGGATTCATTCTAGGCCTTAACTTGTATATTGTATAAATTACTGCAATGAAATTGTGTGTGACACAAAACACTGTGTTAATGCCGACGACGCGGCTTTCATTATTTCAAATAAAGATTTATTGACGGCTAATATTTTACTGCAAAAAGACTTTGTCACTCTTCGAAATTCGTCTGAAAAAGGAATATTTAAAAAAAAAACCCCGCTAGATAAATTAGCCAATTATAATTGTCAATGATACTGAATGCCAATATTTTATGTTTATTCATACCAGATCTCCTCACGGCAACATTAATATAAATCCTTTTGTTTTTCATAATTGTAATTGCATTCACATTTCTGTAATACAGCCACGCTCATACAAGGGCATTAAACCTGTTATAGAATATGTTTATCTGGGTTTAACTATTAACTGTATTTTTGAATAGGGGGTTTATATACAAAAAAAGCTTATACGGGGCTTAGAATGAGCAAACTTTTTAAATATTTATATTTTTCTTACTAATTACGGGTATAATTCTCCAATGTCCAGAATGTCAAGACTTGTTAACTCAAGCCATGGTCTTGAAATTTTTGGTAGCAGTCTAAATGATTTTCGTCATGCTTTACGACTCTACCAAAACTTTGACTAGACCATGGCTTGAATGTTCTCTCTTATGTTTATTTTGGCTTATTTTTGTCATCGCTTCATTTATTTCAATTTATATGCTATTCCTTCTCTGTTGCTCTTTTTTTATATTTCGTGTTTTATATGAATTTTTGTAATTGGACTTTAGTCCGTTAATTTATAAATTTAATTTATTTATAATTTTTATAATTTTTATTCCACAAAATGCATTAAGAATAGTTTACCCGTCACTGGTTCGAATCTTAAAATTTTACAATATTCCAAATTACTCTTATGCAAAGCTGTATATAAACAAAAACATAATGTACCTAAATCATTGTTATGTGATTCTATATATAAATATGTTGCCTGATCGTGCCCTGTTATGGCTTAAAATTATGAGTCAACATATTTCTCAATCTCAATGCAACAAAATAATGGTGCATGCCCATAACACAGGCTAATTGCAAACGATGAACTTGTAACTCCTATATTATATAAACAGGTAAAAGAACCTTCAGAAGAAGTTCCAAACATCATAAAATGCCGCAGAATTTAATAAAAATATGTGAATTGATCTTCAGAAGGAGACGCATGCTGAAAAAATGGTTGTAATAAAAAAATCTATCAACTTTTCTTTTTCATTTTTTTGTGATGTCTATGTTTAAATAGAAATGTGATATATACTCACTATTATAAAATATAATGATATATATATATATATAGTTAAATATATGAACTAGTTGATAAAATATTATGTAGCAATTTAACGGGACTTTATTGTAAAAGTGTGTAAAATTTTAAGATGGAATTAAAAAAATAAATCTACTCTCTTCTAGATTGTTTAGTCATTAGGTTGAAATTCAATAATTACTTTTAAACAGAACACTATACTGTTCTTTACGATATTACTAGTACCTAGTTACTTGTGATTACTATCAGCGTCGATGTTAATAGCACATGCTTTTTTGTCATTTTTTTACAGAACAGTTGAAAATTATGGCTTATTTTTTTCACAAACAAATAAACATTTCAACGTCAATTTAATTAAAAATAAAGAAATGACGTTGCCAGCTGAAAACAAATGCCTTAACGTACAAAGAAAGGGCTCTGAGCTCGCATTTTGCTTTTATAGAGACAATTTAATAACAGCAGTAATAAAAGCGATGTGAACAAGTAATGGAGTAGTTATCAGCTGATGCTGAGCTGGAGGAGGTAATCCATAAGACGCGGTCCATTGAGGATGTGAAGTGCCGAGGACTAAGGGGCTGCTTCACCACCCATTAAACCCATTTATTCCCAGATTAAGGCAACATTTTTCTCCCAGTTCTCCTCTCCTCCGTGTCAAAACTTCATCTCCCCGTATTAACCGGCGATACTCCGCTCGGCGCCTCTTTACCGACACAGATACCATTTTATAACATCTGCTTTTGTTAAAGAGAGAGATTTAACAGACATTAAGTCGTATCGGAGGAAAATGACAAAGTGAAGCCAGAGAGCGGCCTTTTTTCCTCAACAATGGTAATCTCATTATTTACGGCGGTACGCGGCAGCGCCCCCCACCCGCCGCCCCCCGCAGCCTGTAGACGTTAGACGCAGTCGCTACGCGCAGCCCGCTCGCTCGTAGCCCGGCGCGGCGCTCGCTACGACGCGCTACGCAGCTCGCCGCCACCTCGGCCGCCTCGCGAACAATGTGAACGCGGAGAAGGAAGGATGTCGTTAGTGTATGAATTCCTTTCTTTTATTTACCTCCTTCCCTGTATTAAGCGCTTCTTAGTAACGCTTGTGCTACATTATTTCCCATATATATTTTTTTTTATGTTTATTTTTTTCTTACCATACGATTGGCATACTTATTTTGGCATAATTTATTTTTACATGAGGTGAACATTGGTTACCGGGTCTCTAACATAAGTTTTGTTTTATTTTACTATGGTATATGACGTGTCGTAAATCTGTACATTTTTCGAATATAAATTTCATCTAACCTACAAATTATTACGAATTAAGATTTGTAACTAGGGTCTTACAACTAATGCTAATAACTAGTTACTTATATGTAAGACTAACAACTAGTGACTTTAAACAAATGACTCAATAGCTATTATATACGCAGATAGATTTTATCTAGGCATACATATTAACGACCAAACGGATCGTGTAATAAAAAAATAATGCTTTATTAAAAACTGAACCAAAACCTAGTATTAAACAACAGTGGGACGAGTTTGTGAATGATAAAACTCTGTATACAGGTGACAAAATTGAGATAATACCTACTAAGCGCTGAATTAATGTGAGGATTGTATTTGCTACGTGTTTTAGTTAGTGGTAGGCACAAACGTTTAGTGTCACTATCACCACGGGAAAAATGTAGTATTTATATTTATTATTTACTTGTTTGCATTCTTATCTTTAAGACACCGGGGCACAAAATGTAGTTTATGGTTTATCACGATTTGTAGAAAATTTTAGATTCCTTAATTGAATCATCGGTCTTTACCCACATTAAGGTGATTCTTTGCTCTACAATAAATAGACTGAGGCGCTTGACTTCCAGTGACATTGCCCATGGGTAAGTTAACCGAGAGCATTTTAATTTTTAACTGTACTCAATCTAAGCTCTAGAGAATTTGTTTTTGATTTTGAATAATTAATCTATCCACAAACAAAAGAGCAATTGTGATTTAAATAAAATCGTTGGCAGTTTATGAATGACTGCTTTATAGATATGAGTGTCTGAAAAAGTTAGTTTTTAGTTTGGATCTTGATTTAGTTGGGCTGGAATGCATCTCGATTCCGTAGGAAGTTTATTCCAAGCTTAAGGCACCGATACTCTAAATCAGCGATCACCAAACTTAGTATTCGGATTGCTCTTAGGTTCTTTCAACCTTTCGATGACATATGATATCGCTGAGTTGACTGCCTCATACTATAATTTATCGAAATACATACCTAGCTTGGAGACATATTGAGGGACCATGGAGCAGCACCAGGCTGATGGAACTAACATCATCCGACAGATTTTGTTCTGGGTCCTTTCAGGGTACTTGAGCCAGTGAAGGTTTGGATGGAACCTCGGTGATAAGCCTTGCTGCGGCGTTAAACACAGATTGCAGTTATCAATTGGGCATTTAGGAAGACTTACATAGACATCATTGCAGTAACCCAGACGTGAAACTATACATGAGTGATCAAATAGTTTAGTTGCTTCTGTAAAAAGCAAAAAACAATACGAATGGTCCGAATTTAGATAAGCATTCAGATGTTTGGTGGTTTTTTTTTTAATTGCGTCACTGCCGGAAATAACAATTACTTATAAAGTGTTTGCGTCTGCTTGTGACTTTTCAGAGAAAGGATTCAGCATAAGCTTATTTAAATGCGTTCGATTTCATTTGGTGTGCAGTAAAAGTAAACTTGGTGATCGTCGGGGTAAAAATGAGATAAAAGACCAAATATCTTGATTATTGCCTTAACACCTTTTGTACCATCATAAAATACCGTCGAACTGTGGGAAGAGCCTGTATTTGTGAGCAGGAAAATGGTGGTCGTTTGAGGGATGTTTTTTTTTCATACATAATACAAAAAAAAAACTGTCAAATATATTTCGAAATAATTTTTTTTTTTTATTATATTAAACATGTGTTTATAAAAGTTATTTTTGATTTATGGCATTTAGTATTTCATTGGCCGACCTGTATAAAGCTAGATTTTTTCAGTATATTATGAATGATAAATTAATTGTATTATTAATATTTTATATTTTGCTAACGTACAGAGCAATCCCGATGAGTTATAAAAACTTACTTTATTAATTTTTATTATGAACTGTTTTTAAACAAATAATATAAAAATATTTATTTATCGTTTCAAATTAATCACTTTGTGTTATTCACTTTAAAAAAAGTAAATATAGTAGATTATTTTGTATTCATTATTCAGTACCCTCCAAAATATTGTTCCTAAAAAATCACAAAAATACAGTCATTTACAAAGCATGTTTAGAGACTATCTATCATTGCCTACATGCAATTCTACGTTTGTTCGTAGGTACATCATATATGTTATTTGAGCAGATGGTAAAGATAATCGGGAAAACAAATTTTCTCTCCTGCTCCCTCCCCCCCCCCTCCCCACACCACACCCCCTCGACGCGCTCCTTATCGTCGTTACACCTGGGGGGTATTTTCAATTCTGCCATCATTATTATCTTATTATTGTCGTTGGAATTAAGCGGCATGTTTTTGATGCCCCCTTTTGCAAACTTCCGTCCATTCCTTACGATATAAGTAATGCATAAATACGACTTCGCCTATTTATATTGCGTATGGCGTGGTACGATACAATCAATGTGTGATTTATGAAGCTACTTTCGCTGCGGTTAGTTCCGCAGTAAAGTCTGGCGGCTCACTATCAGCGGCGCGCGGCGAAATCCGCAGGAGGTCTGCCCTCCGATTGTATCAGTTCCTAACTCGCGATACTTACTAATATTTATGAAGTATTTTCCGAAGTTCTCACCGTAAGGATTTCTCGAAATGGGTTTTCGGTTTTGGTTGCGTAACCAAATTACCTCCAATCTTAGCGAAGGTATTATAATATGAGAAGTCAAATATAATTCCTTCTTCCCATTATTCCCAATGGCCCCCTCCGCTGTGTTTGCTATTCCCGGCTTGGAATTAGTCAGGGGTGCACGGCAAACATTAGGCAGATATAATTACAGAATAGGTTAACGATTATGGTTTTACCGAGCAGTTTGCCTAAATAGGCTTCCGCTCGATACTTGCGGCTTTATCTACTCCGAGTATTGAACCATCCGATCCTCATTTCATTAGACAATCATCCCGGGCGAATCGAACCAGCCCGAACCAGGTTCCAGGTTGGATAATTCAGTTCACCTCAAGTTAGATTATTCGTGTTACCGAGTCTGATTTCGACAAAAGCGATCTTCTGCCGTGTTATCCGGACTATGCGACAAAGACAATACGACGCAACTAATCGATGAACTGCTAACCCACTAGCAAAAGACGTTGGGAGAACACTTTCTACACTGGCGTCTTTTTCTCAGTAACAGTAGCGGTAGCTTGCGTTCCTGGGCGATTGATAAAAGTCCTCAGCTTCGGGCGAGAGAGCCAACACGCTGACGGACGTCAGGAACGTCAGCAGTAGGCGCTGCAGTGCGAGTGTAGGCAATGCCTTCACACGATGCTGTTGTTTCGCGCCTCGCGTGCAGCTTGAAATACCTGGGCGGAAGGAGAGAGAATCCTTGACAGAAAACTCGAGTGCTAATCGGCTAACGTGGGAAGTGCCCGCCTCGCGCCTGACCCTGAGGCACCGCCTCGCCTGGGCTCTGACGACCCCGTCAAACCTCATCCGCCATCAATATAATGCTCGTATATTTTGTCTGAAATTCGCTATGTTCAGTTTTTTCTCTTATACTTCGTTGAAAACCTCAATAACCTATTTTGTCTCTCACTAAATTTCAATAATTTTCTCGATTTTTTTCCTTACCTCTATGTTGATAGACCAACAGTGTGACTTACTTTTTACAGTTAAATATATTATTTCTAATTTTGTAACTGTTAATTCATGGTGGAATTCCATTTTAATGATTTAATAAAACAAATTTATAACTTTATTCCACTTTTTTATAAATACATCGTAAAATCATACTTAGAGAAATACGACTGTAACCCATTTTAAATAAAAATTCATACCAGATAGATATACAAAATAGTAAACTAAAAGTAACTTGTAACTAGTAAAAGCATGCAGCAATACTGATAAATATAACTAAAGTGAAATCAGGGTTTACTACCCCTGACATCCCAAAAATAGTATATAAGCCATAGAATAAGAACAACCTGTACTAGTCTGAAGATGGCCGTTATAGGCTGAAACCGGTCCAGTCAAAAAATAAAAAAGTGGAATAAATGTATAAATTTGTTTTATTAAATCAGTTAAATATATATTTATTTATCAGGTTCTTCGCAACCTTCCCCTTCTTCATCTCCTTACCCTCCCCACTTACATGCTCCCTAAATATATGCTAAATAATATTATTATATACAATGTGAATATTCACAATTATCCTACGAGAAGTTGTCATGATTTAAGGCTTCCCAAAAAGAAACATGTGTGTACTCAAAACAGCGTGTTTTATAAAGGTAAAAAACTTTTTAATAGTCTTCCGAATGCTTTAAAAGAAGCCTCAAGTTTTGGCACTTTTCGTAGGATTTGTGCTGAATATGTTAAAAAAAACCTATGATTCTTAAGATTACTAAGATTTCAATTTATATATGCTGTATAGGAACCTTATGGGCTTTGTTCTATTATTGTGAAATGTTTAAATGTTTTTCTTACTAGATGTGTGAAAAAAAAATTACATACATCTACAAAATAAAAACAAACAAACTACCTTCGCCTCACAACATACCCATATTGTGGATGCCATAGTCTCACTGAGTCTAGACGGTTGGGAGCAGTTGAGACTTTTGTGCGGTATTTACGTAAAAAAATAAAATATTTATTCATACTCTACAATAGTATTTGATTAGGTATAATATATTCTTCCAAAATGATTTTAACCTCCCTGTTAATATATCATCTCCAAACCGACCACTTGCAGTGTTGTAAAATATGCTGAGTGCGAGTGCATAGAATATAGGATGACGTTTTCTACGCAAGGAATTGCTGCACTTGTGTTGACAATGGTGGTCCGCTGGTTAGAATGGGATTTTCCAGGCACACCAGCTGGCTGTGACTTTCAAGTTTCCACAGCTATCCCCGACAGCCTGTAGTACCAGCCCACCGCTAAAAGGGTTTTAGAAGCTGCATATTACATTGATATCTTTAAAAAGACTAAGATGCGTTTTTATGATTTTTATATTTAGCCCTGTATATTTTATTTTCTATTTGTTTTTATTTCTCTTCCAATTGCTCAAAGCCAGTGTTAACATAACATTTCCATATTGGTATCACTTCAACTTTGGAAAGATGTGGAAATATGTTTTTTTATTTAAATTAACAATTCAGATAAATGATTTCTTAAGTCCAGTCGGGTTTCAAAGCCGTGACCTGTGGGACCAGAGTCAGAGAGCTTATCACTTTGTCACGGGGGCGTCGACATGCCAAGCATTATTTGTTTGGTCTTTAATGTGTTGTTATATTTTCTTTTGGTTCTTAAATATGCGTGAGAAAAGATGAAAGAACACTCTGGTCGTGTCCCTTCGGGCCTCGTAGCTCCTGTAGCTCCTGTAGCTCCTGTAACTCCGTAAGTCCTGCAGCGAGGGTGGCGGTGCCAACCCGACCCTCGCTGGTATTAACATACTCCGAAACGTTTTCGTATGATAGCCTTAATTCATGGTTTTAATTTACTCTGCAGCCTCTGCCTCTTCCCTCCCCTCAGGCTGCCCGACGGTAATCCCTTCATGACGTCATCAGCCCTGCTATCTGCAGTCGTTACGATTTAAAGGGTTGAAGATATTATACATTTTCCTTAGTAGCCATTTGGAATTTAATGTACCTGGACCATAATATTATAATGTCGACTTTAATGTCACTATATAGAAGTGGGATTTTTTACAGGGTCGTTTTTTTACGCACTTTAAATCTAACATTTTTATCATTAACATTATTTTATTATTACTTTTTAGTGTTATTCCTAAATATCTTAACCACAAAGCAGAAAATCTGCGTGTGTCTACAAACACAAACTCTCAAACTGTGAACGTTTGAGTTAAAATGACACTAGGTATTCCGTTATTATTTAATATTATTGTAATTATTTAACATCTAAAACTTTATGTCAACTTATTGTTGAATGAAGATATCGAGATCTCACGACAGTGTAACAAAGCCCGAATCCTCAAATCTTAACTGTACTTAAAGCAGAAAATCTAACTAACTAACCATCACGCCGTTTCTCCGCAGGGGTAGGCAGAGAAGAAGGACCGCCATACAATTCTGTCTTGGCATACACTCCTTGCTTCGTTCACATTCATACATCGTCTCATACATACTCTTCTGTTATTCTGACTCTTCACATGACCCGATTCAAGTATTTGAGCGTGCCATGTCTTCCTTGGGCGTCCTCGACTTCTTTTTCCATTCACTTTCGCATTATATATTCTTTTCACACTATTTTCTTCGTTCATTCGTTCTACATGCCCAAACCATCTAAGCCTCCTTTTCTCGATCCTATTCATTACGCTTACATCAGCCTTACATTCTTTCCGAATATCCACATTTTGAATACGGTAATACTCGTACATGGTTTTACCGCTCATAGGTCTCAGGGATCTCATTTCCACAGCATTCAGTCTACTTTCATCCTTCCTCTGCCAGTTCCATGCCTCGCTGTGATATATTAAGGTTGATATAAGCACTCCATTGTGGACTGCTAGCTTCGCTTCTTTAGACAATTTCTTATTTGCGCCAACAGCGTTCAGTCCTCCATCAATAGAGTTTCCTGCCTTCGCCCTTCTTTCAATATCCTTATCAGCTTTTCTGTCTCTCGTAAACATACTTCCTAAATACACTAACTCATTTGCTCTAAGTATTAATTATTCACCACTATATTGCACGCTGTTCGCGTACTCTCAGTTTGCAGGAAATTAGTTTGGCTAATCTGTGCCAACGACTAACGAAAACTTCACGGATAGTTTAGCTGTCGTAAAAATATTTTTTAACCTTTTTGTAAGCATAACATGATGCCATATGATTTAAACGACCGGTCGGTAGCTGAGTGGACAAACGAGTCGGATTCCCACCCGGGCGTCGTGCGTTCAATTCATCTGCTGGCTAAGTCCTCCATCATTGCACAAGCAAAAATCTTCCGCTTCTTTTGATGGCAGTAGGAGTTTTTCAAATATTTTCAGGTTATTCGTAACCCGGGAATGTTTGTCTTTCTTTAAAAAAAAATAAAAAAATAAAAAAAAAATAAAAAAATAAAAAAATAAAAAACCTTATTTTTCTATATTTAACGCGAATGGTGTTTGTAAGTCATTTTTTCTGGCAATTTCGGGTAGTTAGTGTTAGTCATAATATAAATTTTCTGCATCGGCATCTGCGAAGCGCATAAGACAGAGCACACAGACCTAGACCCTGGAAACGGCTACATTTACAGTAATGCTGATGATAATGAAGTATTCACGGTATTTGAGCGCTGCAGTTATTTAGCGCAGCGCCCGGATTCCGTGTGCGCTAGAGCTTTGCATTCACTTCAATTCCACTTGTGAAGATTAAAACTTGTCGTACAATTTGATCACAGGTACCGCTTATTCTGCTCCCGCCTCCCCCATCCACCCGCTCCGCAACCCCACCCAGCGTCTGATGAGTCTTCAGTATACTCGAGGTCCTACAGAACTTTCAGAACTCCTTAATTACTGACATAATTGTCTTCTCCTTTAGAGGTGCAGACGCCCTCTTTTCTCCATTTGCAAAATCTTTGATTCGATTATGTTCGCAGAATTGTTCATTGTACCTATCTATATGTTTAATTTAAACTTATCGGTCGCTTTTTCAGCTTAGAGAAATCGGACATAAGCCTATCATCACCACGCGTGTGAAATAATAATGGCTTATTTATTATTCCAAAACAGAAAAATACAATTTCACACTAAACAATAATTTTTTTTATTTTTTTTTCGAAGGAAGCAAAAACTTGGGGGTGTGACATTGTATATTAAATAAAACAATAAACTTTGTAAAACACTACTTTATTAGAGTTAATCACCAACCAGGTTTCGCTTTTCTCAAGCTTCTTCAGGGCTTTTACATCAACAAGTTGATGTAAAAGCCCTGAAGAAGCTTGAGAAAAGCGAAACCTGGTTGGTGATTAACTCTAATAAAGTGGTATTTTACAAAGTTTATTGTTTTATTTAATAATAAATTATTATCTCACCTTAAATTAACACTTTGGTTATTATTATTTATTTATTTTATTATTATTATTATTCTACAATAGATATAAATCAAATAACACTACAATGGACTAACTTTACAAGTAAGCATTTTTAAATTAATAAGTTTTTTGAACTTCTGTAAGTTTTCGGAAAACATATCAATATAGATAGATTTATTTAATAGAATTATACCTCTTGTCATAGTATGGTATGCCAAAACATCTGTCCGACCATAGGGTATGCTGAAAATTGCATGATTTCTGCTGCGGCAGTATTTTTCAGGCACGAATAAGCAGTAGAATGCCAAGAGGTATGGACAGTCAATCAAGTGGTTTATAATCTTCAAGCCTATTGTCCTGAAACCAGCATTGCGCCTAGTCTCTAAGCTTTGATAATTTGTCTCCTCGAGTAGTTTTCCATGTGATGCATGAACATAGGCATTTAAACATACCTGAGTTTTTTTCTGAATCTGTTCCAACATATGTATATATTTGGTCTGATGTGGAGCCCGGACAGTGCTAGCGTACTCCAACTTGCTTCTGATTACTCCGCTGAAGAGGGCTGTCATCGCATTTGTGTTATCAAACTCTTCGCACCTTCTGATTACAAAACCAAGAAGTTTATAACAATATGAAGTAAGCTGCACTATATGACTCGAAAACGTTAGCCTGGGATCAAAAACCACCCCGAGATCTTCGATGGGTTATACGCGGGTTAAAATTTCACTATTCATAAAATACTTGTAAAAAATGGATTTTGAGATCGGCTATATGTCATAATGACGCATTTTTTAATATTAATGTTTAAATTATAAGAAAGTCCATATTAAGGAATATCTACCAGTTATTTAACGTGGCCTTTTCGTTTGGTGTTATTATGTGTTTTATTTGCTCTCTTCATGTTTATGTGCTTTTATCTAGATTAGCTGTGAGAAATAGAACAATCCAGATCTCAACCCTTTGTACCCTATATTTTTTACAATAAAGAACATTCTGAATAGTACGAGTATTATTACAATTCGTCTGAAATGTAAAGGACGTCATCCGCTGGGGATGGTTTTCAGAGCTACATAATTAAAACCATTTAAAAAAATCTTCGATAAATCCATCCCCGTATTTAAACCATGGCTTAAAAAAAGAATTCAGTTTGTGTTTGGCTTGTTCAGCTTGGAATAAAAATGTATATGAAGTGAAAACTAAATATTTTTAGCCAATCAATACTAATTTTAGAAAAATCACTTTCTCCGGGTTTTTACGTCGTATACCATGAGAGAGAACGAGACAAGAAAAGTCGTCACATAATATCGTAGCACATCTAAGTATGTTAGAATGCTCTCCGTCCGCGCTAACTTCGTATTATCGATTCGTAACGTCAACGGATGTTGAGGCTATTTCTTATATTTATTTTGATTAAAACTTGCAGTGGTTATACAAATAAATCAAACACGATGGTGATATGTGCTATGCGTGAATGTTCAAATAAGAGTAACAAAGATTATAAAACATCACTTTTCAGAGGTATTTCAACAGTTTTTAATATTTTTGACCGAAATTTAGAATTTTCAATTTACTAATGAAAATCAACAAAAAGCTTCCATCGTTATTTATGCGAACCTTCTGTTATTAGTGTTTGTGTGATATTTTTACTTTATTAATCATTTTAACTGTGTATTGATATTGTTTTGTTTAATGTGTTCAAATATGTTTATTAAAAATGTCCGAATTCCATGTGGGCGGTAACTAATAGGCTATCCAACTTCTTTCAAAATATCTTTGTCTCTTTCTATCGAGTCAGTATAAAGTAAAAAATACTGACCTCATTGTTTCGTATAGGTACCTCTCCATGTTTATTCTTACTTCAAGGTTTAAGACACTAGCACAATATTTGTATAACTGCGTGAAACGAACTTGCCGCGCCTCGAACGCGCCACAATATTATAAGAGTATATTCTAGAACTATAGACTTCTGTGGCTGATATTCATCTGCCTAATAATACATGTTTCATGTTTATTTTCTCTTCGCATCATCTGTGTGGTGGCAATAAAACGCGTACAAATAGTCGCCCGGTCGTTATCTTCTCGGCAGCCAACTTCAACTCGAATCTCGATCTTTTCACCAAAGTAATTTACAAACCTACTTAACTTTTTATGTCCGTACATTTTATTATTTTTATATTATTAGTGGGCGCATTACAAAAAGATATGGAGTCGCATTATAAACTGTCGTATTTATTTTTGTACCTGTATGAATTTCTTTAGTTTTGGCTTACATTTTGGTTACCTGATTATTAACCTGACATGACGGACTGTGTGCTATTGTACGCACTAGCCATAAAACCCCGCTGAAATAGAAAACAATAGTTGACTGCTTATTCCAACCCTGATGAATGGCAGTGAGGCATGGAACTGGCAGAGGAAGGATGAAAGTAGACTGAATGCTGTAGAAATGAGATCCCCGAGGCGTATGTGCGATAGAACCATGTATGACCGTAGTAAAAATGTGGATATCCTCCGAAAGAATGCAAGACTGATGTACGCGGAATGA
Organism: Drusus annulatus; assembly: GCA_022651775.1. Classification (NCBI taxonomy): domain Eukaryota; kingdom Metazoa; phylum Arthropoda; class Insecta; order Trichoptera; family Limnephilidae; genus Drusus; species Drusus annulatus. The sequence goes on along the minus strand of JAGWCC010000232.1, from coordinate 1,055,900 downwards.
ATAGAATCAAGAAAGGGACGCTTCAATGGTTTTGACATGTAGAGTGAATGAACTAAGAATAGAGTGTGAAAAAAATATTGACGGCCTCGACGGTCGAGTGGTAAGACGCTCGACTACGAATCCAAAGATCACGGGTTCAAACCCGGCGTGCGCCAAAAACTTTTATTTAATTAATATGTGTAATAACACATTTATTTCATGTAAAAATAATAAAAAAATTATTTGCGCCACGTTCCAGAGTGGTAGATAGTGTAAATACTCCAAGTATCGCCCTGGTGAAAGACCACCATTCAGAATCGAAATGTTGCTTGAAATGGATTTAGCCGTGTTTGGGGACCAGATCTGAATAGCCAGGTACTTCCCAATCTTCCTCTTCCCAATCTCCTGCCTCCCCACTACCTTCAGCCTTACAACATACCCATATTTGGGGATGCCATAGTCTTACTGGTTCTAGACGGTTGGGAGCAGTTGAGACTCTTGTGCGGTATTCATATAAAAAATTTAAATGACGCAAAAGTGAATGATAGAAGAAGTCGGGGACGCCCGAGGAAGACATGGCACAATCAAGTGAATCAAATACTTGAGTCGGGCCATGTGAAGAATTAGAATAACAGAAGAGTATGTATGAGACGATGTATGGATGTGAATGAAGCAAGGAGTCTGTGCCAAGACAGAGTTGTATGGCTGTTCGTCCACTTGTTCAGACTTCGACTTGAATATTCTTTCTAATGTATATGTTTGTCCTATTATTGTCATTGCTTTATTAAAATATTATGTTTGTAGTCTGTCTTTAAGTACAACGCCACTAAGCAATTCAATTCTCTGCCCAGCACCATTTCATACAAACCAAAAGCTCATTTAAAAGCAATATCATTACTCACCTTAAAAACCAAGTTTAATTAACTTCTCAATATGTTGATTCTATATCTTCAAATTTGTCATTTACTTATATTATTTTTATTAACGTACGTAATATATTTTCGATATTAACATGTTATTATGTAGCTAAAAAAAAACACTTTTGCAAATTGCCATCCCAACACAGGCTTATGCCTAGTGGGATGGGCAATTTACCAACTAATAAAAAAATGTATGTTCAAGTAAAATAATTAAAAATAAAATAAATAAATAAAAATAAATGGTCCGTTAGATTTTCCAGGTTTTTCAGTTTCAGTGGTGCACTGGCGGTAGCTTGCTGAAAAATCTTCATACACATCAATACTACAACATCAATAATGACTTTTTTTTTAAATTCAACACTCTAGCATACTAAAAAGTTAGGAAGAATTACTGTCTCGATTGAATTAAGGTTTTTATGGATTAGTGTACTCGATGTACTCTGGTTCGTGATTGTGAAATCATGTTCCATTTCCAGAAAGTCAAATAAGGTATGTGCTTCTAGAGCTTCTGATTCAGTGCTACCTTTAACTGACTGTCTTTTATCAATGCATTAACTCTTGGATGCTTTGTGTTGCTTGATTGATTCACGAGAGTTGTGCTCTGTGTTAGATGTATAACTGTTCACATTGAAAACAGTTGACATCTCTTCTCCGGTCGTTTGACGTATTTTTTCCTAGTTTCTTGTAAATCTCTATGATGGCTCGCAATTCAGTTTTAGGTGAGGAGAGGGAGCACACGATCCTCCTTCCTTTTTATTTTTAATGAGGTACTTTCTTGGAAAATGTTTCGGACATGAGTCCTTTGCCTCACATCAATTCCGAGAGCTAATCTTCCTCTCTTTGTTACATTAAATAACGATCTTGGAAATTTGAGTATTTAATCCAGCTGAGTTTTCAGACCCTACTTAGGTACTTTGAATTTACTTTCATTTTTAATACCTGGAATATTGCAGTGTTAATTCAAAATTTAAAACGCATGTTGGAATGCTTTGAAGAGTGCTTTCATGATGGATCGCCTGTTTTATAACCTTTTTTATTCCCTCTTATGTAGGTACCTACGTGCTTTGCAATTACCTACACCGAGCTGGTAGTAGCTAGTCAAGGTGAGGGCACACTAGGTACACGCAATCACTACGAAGGTCCCACGGCCCATTCCGCCTGATTGTATATTATTTCCAAATGAGGTAATAGATGTTCCGCCATCACTGCTAGCTCCTCTGGGAAAATAGTCATACATTCCGCTTTCCACTAACGTTCACATGTTGAACTCAATATTCTTCGTTGCAAATAACAAAATTCAGTTTGAACAGGCCGTAAATTTTCAGTACCCGAGTGAACCGGAAATGAACCCCCCTCCCGCCCGCCGCTCGCCCCCCGCCCTCCTTCAGCCAATAATAACGCGACCTAATTCTCGGGCGATTTGAATTTAGGGGCAGATTTTTCAGCCATGATGGATCTCTCTCGGCACCCTTTCCATACTTTTCTCTCCCCCCGCCCCTCTGCGCGACTTTCCCCTTTCCCTATCCATCCACACATCGCGTCGTTATCTGGCCATTTATTACGGGGATTAAAATAACTTGCATATTAGTTATCGTTACCCGCGTAGAGCGTATTCATTTTTTATTTATTTGGCAGTATTTCTTCAGTTATTCCTTATTTTCGTCATTATTTTGGCCTTACATTAATCTCACTTCTGTGAAAATTATTTGGATTGTCAATACTGTGACAGTAAATTCCGTAGTTCGTATTAATACCTTCCTGTATACGTACATCTGGCAAGGTGCACAATGAAAACCGCCGCTCGAGTCAGTCGGATTCATTCCTGAATGCCAGGCGGAATGTCGAATGTCAACCCCGTTAAAAATCCCGCTGGAACAAATGATAGCTCCGCGAAATGAATTCTCCTTTGTTCAGCGTAGTGTGACTGCGCCGTGTACCCGCTGGCGAGCCGATGGTGGAATCAAATGGTGTTTATTAATGGGGGTAATGGCGTGAATAGGGGGAGGCGGGGGTGTCCCTCGGAAGCGGAACATGTGTCAATCTGTGAGGGATCACCTCCCCTCGACTCCCTCCCCCGCTACCTGCTCGGAATTGAGTAATGACGCGTAAATGAATGAATGATAGTAGTCAGGTAGTGATATTTGATTGAGTACTTTCACATGCCAGATTTCTTCTCAGTTTGAACCAACTCCTGCTTTTAATGAAGTTATCAAGTCGGTTGTCGCGGTGGTTACTTTTACACATTTTCCGACTGCTATGAAAATAAACGATTCGGTGTTTTGAATTCTAAATGAAAGCTTTTCAAATATCTACTGAATTTGTACGAATCCGATGTAATCCTGAATGTGTCCTTTCAAAGCGCTTTGTAAACGTTTCAAATCATACAAATAGAAATATAATTTGGTAAAAAGCTCTATACGGCAATTTCGATAGGAGCTCGCAGATGTGGAACCCTTTTCTAGCGTATAAATGCACCATCGGCAGTTTGCGACAACAGCAATATCCCCATCCCCAGGTACGTAGGCAGGTAGGTAGGTATTCACACTAACTTCCCCGGAATAGTTTTTGCAGCGCCGGTAGCCAGATGCTTTCATCCAGATTATTGGAAATAGAATCCTTTCCGCTGAGGGGTTGGCTTTGTCTAAAATACCACGACTTTTTATTCATATATTTCTCGCGGTGAGCTTTTTCGATATTCATCTTCAAAAACTGGATACTGTGCATATTTATTACTATTACTTCGTAACAATAATGCTGTAATATTTTATATAGCGCTATTTTAGTGAAATATCACCTCCAGTTATTGTAATTATTTTATTAGTTACTGGTTATTGTAATTATTTTTTTAACAACAATTGATTATTATTTTAACATTACAGCGTTCTGTTCGTTTATCTTTTTAAAGAAATTTTATCAAAAACGCACAGTTTGTTTGTAAACTCGGGTAAAGACGGTTAAATATTGAATGTATAGTACATTACGTAACTAGCTGAATATAAAGATATGTACTACACAGATTTTCCTTGTGCGTTCGAACGAGTATGACATTTAGAAAATATTTTTGAAAAAAACATCATTAACTCCACACCGGAGGCCCTGGGAGAGAAATTATTATATGTCATATTTGGGGATGCTCTATGGAGGGAATGTATGTATTAAGAAAATTATCCAATTTAAAAAAAAATATGTAAATCTTAAACAAGTGATAAAGTACTTACCTGTAGGTAGTATGTTTTAGCAGGCAATTATTTTATTTAATGTTTTGAAATGTGCGTTTATATGGCGTTATTTTTCGTGCCGATTTAATAAGATGACACTTGATAGTGTTTGGGAGAGGCCAAGTATTAAATTATGTCGTCTTATATATATTTTTGTGATCGATTAGATAAGTTGCTTTAGAACCACTATAGCGGTAGACCTCTGATACGACCAATAATAATTTGATATATAAATATACCAATAATGATAAGACCATCTAGTTTTTTCTGGAATTTTTGATTTAAAAAATGTCAAAGACTTTGGTTAGTTCCAGGAATTATTATTAATTTTAATTTTATATAATTAATTATTATCAAAACTTTGAGATATATTCAGTGAGAGTAGCAACTGCGTCTCCCGTGGACCTACCGTTTATAATAAGTCGAAATAGTTATTTTAGGGTAGATATTTTTGGTTGCTAGGTCGCTCTCTTGTCTATATTTGACTAATTTCTCCAATATCTTTGAGGTACTCACAAGAAGGGCATGTTGGCCCACACAATTCTAAGCATCGCTTTGATCACCTTTTTATAGATTTGGGTGATCACTGATTCTTTGAATTGTTGAGGGAAGGAGCTGTTCAACACGCCGAGGTTTCAGATATAGATGGGCCTTTTGATTGTATCTACGCTAGGGGCAGAGTTTATTTTGCGGCCTGAAACATTTTTTAGATTTCGTCTTTGTGTGTTGCCTGTAGGAAAAATGAGAACCGGAAGCTTTGCATTTTAACAAGTATTTCAATATCATTTTCCGATGCACCCAGTGCTTGAAGTGCAATCCAGTGATGTATTGTTATATAATTCGCCGCTTTCGTTTATTATTATTTTTTTTTTTTATGAAAGATTTCTCAGGTTTCGATTAACCTGACAATATTTAAAAAAATATCCTAATACCATCGTTATTAGCTGAAAATGTTGCTTACGCAATTATAGAGGACCTAGCTAGCAGAGGAATTCAACCAACGAAGCCTGGGTGGGAACCCAACCCCTTTACCCTACTCAGCTACTAACCAAATATCTATATATGCACACGGGAATGAGGTATCAAATTAAAGCTGTTAAATTTCTAAGATTTTTTTATCATTCCCTTAAGATTTTGTAAGAAATAACTTAGAATACAATTCCACAATTTGGTCTCCACACTATAAAGCACATAAACTAAAAATTAACAGACTTCAACACAATTTTTTTAGGTTCATCACTTTCAAAATAATGAACAATATAATTGAACAAATTAAATATGTTAATTTCATTACTTGATTAAACCGACTTACCTTGCAGAAAAATCACGAGCGACTTGGTACTTGTATATAAATTAGTAAATAGCTTAATAAATACGCATGACTTAACAAACCTGATAATCTTCCGAGTACCAAATTGTAGCACGAGACTTTCAGAGTTGTTCTATGTTAATAACTGTCCAAGAACAAACTATTTTATTAATTGACATGGGCCAAACCCATGTTTTATATTTCAACAAGATAAATAAATACAAATTACCCTCTCCGAAGGTTACATAGGCTCTGAAACGAATTCAGCTGTGTAGATTTTTTTTATTTCATGATAAAATATCAATAATTTCTAACAGTGTTTATCACTGGTATAATATGAACCTTAATGTATAATAGTGTTATTTTTATTTTATCGCTTCTCATCTTCCTTTTAGATTTTTTTTATCAATTATTAGTTCGTACCTAACTTTGTTTTCTAAGAACTACCTGCATAATGTAACATTTTAAATTAAAAAGCCCTAAAGGACGTAAATATACGAATTGATATCGGTTTCGCTTATACCTAAGCTTCATCGCAGTGCAGTAAAACACAATAAACTGACCTGATGAATCTTTAATTGCTAATATGGATTTCATTGCATTGGAATGAACTCATTATTATTATTATAAAATTAATAAAAGTGAAGAAGTTTGGTGGCATACATTACTGTGAAGTATTGATGGTACACACAAGGTGACCCATCAATACATTTTATTTAAAATATGACGTTGAATTACAAAGTGATATCTACGCAAAAACAACAAATAATGTGTTTGATACTTATAGCTTTTTTGTATGTAAAAGTAGTATTTAGCTAGCCAGAACCGGCAAGGTACTCGCACTTGTGTTGAAAGTTGGCTGGTTGTGCTTGGCCGTTCTCCAGCGATCTCCGCCCGCAAATATGTCCACCGCTTTGAAATCCGCAGCCAGACCGCCGCGGCCGCGTACCTTCCGCCTCGTTACTCCCGCCTGCTCCCGCCACTCCACTCCAAGCCAGCCCAACCTAACCTAACCTAACCTAACCATACCCAGACACAGCCACTGGGCGCTATACGCCGAGTTGAACAGAGGGTGCTGCCGGCCGAATAAGGGATGGCATCGTTTGTACTCCGGATAAGGAGGAAGGAGATTGGGAGCGGTGATAACTGAGAAATAATCGGACCATCAGACTGTTGTTAGCTTGAAGATTGATATATAAATGCTCTTATTAATGCATTAGTTAGGTATTTCCTCGAGACTTATTATACCCATTTGCTGTTATTAAAACGCGTTACGTGATGAAACAATAAATTGTGTGTTGGAAAACGCGTCCTTGTCTCTGTGTGAATTTCTACCGTAAAAGCCACCACTTGTATGGCGGACAACATCGACTGTACTCTCTTGGGCTTGGGTTAGCAGAGCAGCGAGTGGAGAGGCGGGGGTGGGGGGAAGCTGTGCTCCGCGATCCGCAATCCCCTTTACGTTTGATCCTGACTTACATTCGATGAAACTTTCACAAGAAAGGTCAATTTGAGATCCTGCACGCTGTGAATTGTATTATTTATACCATGTGAGTTGTACCTTATGCCATATATGATTTGTACCCTATGCCATCAGAATTGAACCTCGTACTATAAAAACTGTACCCTGTGAACTTTGCCCTACAATATGTATCATGTATATATTATATAAGGCTAGACCGTCAATGAATGGAGGTTTCTTTTAGATATTTATTTCTCAAGTTGAGGTATCTAAAGTTGCCTGTAACTATTTAGAATATCTTTTTTATGTAGTTTTAACGTTTCAAGTATACGAATGCGCAGCGTTTTAGACCCCTGACGTTTCAAACCCGTAAAAAAGTTTTTATAGCCCAGTCAGTGTATAATTATGTGAAAAGTTACCTGCTCCATATGACCAATAAAAATAGTAAAATTGTTTATTTCAGCAGAACACTTTTTCTGCCATATAAAATAATATCTAAGAATATTACATAAAAAAGGAACATTTTAACAAATGTACTCGTACATGTAATAATAATAATAAACATGACAAAATAAAGTGGTAATACAAAAATAACTTGTATGAGTACACATAGGAGTACATGAACATTAAGCACTTGTATAACGGTGGCTTTAGGGAGGCTCTCCATCTACCATATGATGCGGGGGCATGCTGTGCCACTGGGCGCTGAATCATTCCGGCCACTCCGTAGCGCATGAAAGCAGCAAACCCATGCACTCTCCCCTCTGCGAACATCTACGAAGTGCTGCATCCCCAATGGAGGCCAAACAGGTCCCTATACGCGTGGTTATACGGTACTCGGAGCGTGTTCATGACGCCTTGTGTGTAGCTGACCTCAGTTCGCAGGTGTACAGGCTTATGCAATATATTACCTGAGGATTGCACCTGTTAAATTCTCTGGCGCTCTATGTATTTGTCATTTAATTCATCAGTTACGACATGGCCTAAATATTTGATCAGATCGACTCTGCCGAAACCTATAGGCGGAATAATAGTAGGACCGGTACTAACTTTAAATGCGCTCGACGAATAATTCAATATAACAAGATAATAATAACAATGCAATACGCACCACGAACCAATTGATTAGATAACTTTTTTCTCATCTTTTCCCCTTACCTGCAGTACTTACGTACCTTAATACGTATATATACCAAAAGCAATCTCGTTCCTTGACCAACAAAACACCAAAAGAAAGTGCTTCTTCATTTAAACAGTGGGCGTAAACTACGTGTTGAGGAATTGATTAAACCAGCGGTTCTAAACCCGCTGTCCATAGTCCGCTGAAGATCACAACATATTTTAAGAGCATGTACTGTTAAAATATAGTGCGAGAAAAACAGTTTTTTTTGCGAAAAGTAAACTAATTCGTAAATACAATATTGGATTCGGACAGTGATGGTGGGGAGCTTTTCGATAGGCAATCCCGGTGTTTAGTTTGGCCAAGGTGTCACCACTGCGGTGTCACTCGCCTGCGCGGTTGACAACTGCATTGGCGGCGTTTGAAGGCTGGCCTGGAGCTACTCGTCTTGGTGGCTCCGAAGTGGGGGAGAGGTGGTCCCCTTACGTAAGGGGTCCGTCGCATCACCGTTGGAACCGTTCTCTGCGAGGATGGAGATTGGGAGTCACCAACCTTTCCTTCTCGTCTTTTCAGTATCATTAATCATCATCGAATTACAGTATCGGGACCACCACCTCATTTTCAAGCCCTCTAATAGTTCAGACCGCTAATATTTTTATTTTATTTTTTATAGTGTATACCGCTCAAGATTCCCAACTGCTCCGAACCGTCTAGAGCCAGCAATACTATGGTATCCCCAGTCGGAGTAATGTCTGAGGCTGAAAGTAGTAGGAAAGGGGAGGGGAAGAGGAACGTTAGGAAGTACCTGGCTATTCAGATCTGGTCACAAAGGGCTAAAGCCATTTCAATCAAGCAACGTTTCGATTCCGAATGGTGGTCTTTCACCAAGGCGATTCTTAGCATCTACCACTCTGGAACGTCCCGCAAATATACTTTATATTATTTTTATATGAATTAAACGTGTTACGACACATTCATTAAATAAAAGTTATTTACGCACGCTGGGTTGAACCCGCGACCTTTGGATTCGTAGTCGAGTGTTTTGCCACTCGACCATCGAGGCCGTCGTAGTATTACAAAGTTGATTTGTGTTTCATTAGTTAATACCAGTGCATCAGCATAATGTTGTAGATATTATAGGCTCACGTTCTTAGTGAACCTCGTGCTCTGAATGTGGAATATTTCCAAGCATCCCTGGCGCCCTGATAACCTAACTTATAGTCTCACTTATTTAATCTCACATTTTCAACAAACTCACGTGTCCATGTCAATGTAGGTATCTCTGATTTTTGTAAACCTAGAAAGATTTACCGTAGTAATCTTGAATCTTTGAAGAAATTTAAAAATCCCTAACTTAGCAAGCTGTTACAACAAGATAACGTGTGGGTTCATGGAATATAAAAATGAATTCTTGAATCTATCTATTTACTACTTGGGTACCTCGATTCTACGGCGGTTTGTTTCGCCTTACATTTTCGTTCTTGTTTTCGGGCGTCTTCTTGCGTCCTTTGACCATAGGCCTCCCATTTTATTCCTTGGAGGTCCTCATCCATATGGAATCTGCGGTCCTTACAATACATTAGGCGTTTCCTTAGGACACCTCACTATTCGCTTTATGAGACATCTATTTTTAATTAATCTTCATGAGCTATTAGACTGGTTCACAGAAACAGCAACTTGAGCCCGATAATAAAGTTTTTCCCAGCCTTCACATTAACAAATAACGTTTGCCCAGAGTTCAGTTTGTGTTTCTAGAAACAAAAAGGTAGCCATACGAAGCTGCTACATGGTAGCTTGTCCGCAGTTTCTCGCTCCATTCATAATATTTCTAAATTAATTTAAAATCTTATTTTAAATTTCGTGGGATGGTAACAAACTCCGCAACAAACAAATACGTTATTCTAATCTGGTCCATGGTTTATCAAAGGTTAAGAACTGCTGGATTAAACCAGTCAGAAATCTTAAATTTAAATTCATATTGTAAATATATCCATTAAACTCTATTTGTCTATCCCTCTAAATCTTTCTAACGGAGAACCTCTGGTTTCATGAAAATAGCTTAGAAATATATTATTATGTTTTACGTGAATACCGCACAAGAGCCTCAACTTCTCCCAACCGTCTAGAGCCAGTGAGACTATGACATCTCCAAATAGGGTATGTTGTGAGGCTGAAGGTAGTGGGGAGGGGAAGAAAATTGGGAAGAGGAAGTTTGGGAAGTACCTGGCTATTCATATCTGGTCACCAAACACGGCTAAAGCCATTTTAAGCAACGTTTCGATTCTGAATGGTGGTCTTTCACCAAGGCGATATTGAGAGTATCTACCCCTCTGGAACGTGCCGCAAATATACTTTTTTATTATTTTTACATGAATTAAATGTGTTATGACACATATTAATTAAATAAAAGTTATTGGCGCACGCCGGGTTTGAACCCGCGACCTTTGGATTCGTAGTCGAGCGTCTTACCACTCGACCATGGAGGCTGTCTGTTTATGATATCTATTATGTTTATGGCAGAAAATAGAGAAGATGCTATATTGTTTTTGCATCCATATTTTCCAAGCACATCTCGGGCGAAGCCGAGTAGGTACTAATGTGAGTAATTTTACAAAAAAAAACTCCACAGGATTACTAAGAATAGCTTGTGCTCTCGGCTCTTTGCTAGTACTCGCATCATTAACTAGAGTTATTTTCGGTAAAGGTGCATAAAACTTTAAGGATGATGGCTGAAATATTATTACAGCCGTCGTAAAGCTCTCCCGAGAAGATAAAGTCACGGGCCACGGTGGAATATACCGCCCGAGTAGATATTAACACATCGCGCCATGAGCCAGGAGAGATGTCGTCGCACGCGCTGGGGAAACTGCATTATTTGTGGGGTTCACTGCGCGAGTCGTTGTATTTTTCTATTTTCTCATCATAAAGATAAAGACACACTGGTCCCACGTACGCAACGTATGCAAAGCAACGTTCCCACGTCGATGTACAACCTTGTCCCACGTATGCAACGCTAATTCAGAATGTCATAAACGTAAGTTCTGATCTGGACAGGGCAGATAGCGTGGCATGTGACGCGTAAGATTGCGTTGCATATGACAAGTATGTATCCAAATCATCTATTTTCATAGAAAATGTATGCACTGTGAGTTGTCCACATCTTATAATGCGTCGCGTACGTTGCTTACGTTGCGTAAGTGTCGTACATCGTGTCGTACGTTGGGTACGTTGCGTACGTGGGATCAGTGTGTCTCGCCTTAACTTAATGTGTTCGCTACACTGCTCAGTATAATATGCTCCTAACAATGATTACGACTATAGATATTTCTGTGTGCGAAAAGATAAAGGAGTAAATTCAATCATTTATCCTTGCCGTGTTATTCAAATCCCGAATGGCATCATGCACTGTCTGTCCTTTGTCTCGGTTTTATTTTCAATGTTAGTCGAAGACTTTGCATACTTCAATCAAAGCCTGATTTTTCATCTCATACTTCTCTTTCTTATCGCAAATAATATATAATTGTTTTCTCAAGAAAACTACCAAGTGTAATGTACTTTAAACCATAACTTCTCGAGGAACTAGTTTAAGTTTTTAGTTTATTTTCTGCATTTTTTATTACATCTGGAAAATGCCACCTTTTAATCTTGTAGTCGTCGGAGCTGGCTCCCCGGAGCGGCCCTCCGCGCTGGAGGTGAGGATGCGGATAAACGACGACGGAATAACGAGTGCCTCCTCCTGCCTCCGCTCACACCCACCTCTTATCCACCCACACCCGCTCTGGGATCGGCAAAATATCTTAAACACGTGCCCGGGTCAGGGGTGCAACTCCCTCTTTTCTAGTGTGTGGGACATGGCGAATTTGATGGGCTTACAATTTTAGTGAAGTATCAACCTGCCGAAGCCGGGATTAGGAAAAAGGATTTAAACAAATCGCGAGCACCTCCCCGTCTCCTCCCCGTCACCTCCCCGTGGCAATGAGTGGGTAAACAAGCGATCTGGAAGCAAAGGGCGGCCAGAATCCCGCCCAGGAGTAAACTGTAAACCCACCGGCGGAATCTTCTCCGCCTTCCCGAATTAATTGTTAGCCCGCCCCACCCCGCCAAACTCGGCCGGCGAGCTGGGAACCCCCGACCAGGAAGTAAACTGCTTTTATTTTCTTTATCAATCTGAATCACGTGACTCGTTAATTTCTAGATAAACGTTCCGAAGACCTTTAGTAATAATAATTACGTAAGCGGCTCTGATTGCCATAGCGTAGGAGCCGCGAGTGTACGCCTTTGTTACATTATTATTCAAGGTATGGTGTCGTGGAAATAGGTAAACGACTTTGACGGTTTTAATATTAGAGAAGATGTCCAATTTGGCGGATGTTGCGTGGTTTATGAGCCCAGAATGCCTTAATCCGTTCTGGCGCGCCCGATGTGTCGTCCTGTCGCCATGCTAGTCACGTGCCGGCGCCGTGTAACAATTTGGGCAAACATTCGTTAGGGGAGGCCGGAGGGGTAACTTGTTATTATTTTCATCTGCAACCTTCTACCCCTCCCCGCGCACCCCCTGCCGCCCGACGGCCTCTTGTCGTGCCATCACTCGTTCATCCCGAAATGTCCGGACGATAGTCATCGAATGTCCCTTTCTAAATGTGGCCTCCGCGCGTAATAAGCGTCCCTATTTGGAACGTTACATTCTTGGTTCCGTTCCGTTCCGTTCCGGTTGCCTTCCCGACTGCCCGACCCGACGCCGTCTCAAGGCGGGCAACCTTAAAGCTTTACATTCATCAGAGAGCTGTCGCGTCAGGTTTTCTTAACTTTGACAAACGTTTTGCGCGAAAACCTTTTACTGCGTTAACACGGTGTCCCGCAACTCGTGGCACAAGCGGGGTGTACTGGTGAATCTACATCACTTTTGGATTCGCTTTTGTTGTATAACTTTTTTTGATTAGAGATTTCGTTTGCCAGGATTATTTTTTTTTGTGAAATTATTAATATTCGAGTCTCAGCTATCAGCTGTTCATGTATTATTTTGTTTAATGCGTCAAAGTGGAGACCCGGTTCCAATATTTTCTCAACCCCAAAGTTGTCTAAAAATTTGGAAAAAAGTAATAAAAAATAAAATAAAATCAATTGAAAAAAGGTGTATATTTTTTTTAATAAAGGCAAACATTTCCGGGCTACGAATAACTTGAAAATATTTTTATAAAACTCCTACTAATTCCTTTACTAGGGATTGATTTTTAATTAAGAATTGAACCCACGACGCCCGGGTGGGAATCCGACGCGTTTGTTCACTCAGCTACTAACCGGTATGTTTATTTAGGTTCCGTGTGCTACACCGTGTGTTTGGCACGTTCTGTTCTGCCATCTTATTGAAAACTTAAATACTCATCTTTTTCTGGAAATAATTCAATGAGATGCGAATTAAATATACTCTGTATATGTACGTCATACATTTTTTGAATAGTGGCCTGATAATTGGATTTTGGTTACAAGATCTGGTTTTTTTTTTCGCAGTTCAAAAATGTTTAGTTTCCCCATTGGAAATAAAATTTTACATCCACTTATTACTACTGGTTATTCGTCAAAATTATAAATAAATTGTTCTTCCGGAAACAGTTTACTTATATATTATTTACCTTCAAAGAATTGCTACATACAGATAATCCCATGGACTTCAACTAACTAATGTTCTACGCGTTCTTTCTTTCGTGCGTTAACACAAAAAAAACTTCATCAATATTACTCTGTTGTTTACAATGCAACCGGGAGACTTAAAATACACAATAGCGTGCAAACTAATCCGTACGTTTGATTTGAAGATATCGCCCCGCCCCCGCCGCCGCCCTAGCGCGGCACTCTGCAGGTAGCTGGCGGCAGGCACCAGAGCGGCTCTGGCTAGGCAGCCTCCGACCAGACCCAGGAGTCGCCCTGATTGGGTGCCGCTATCACATCCCGCCAGTATTATCTCTGCTCTCATCCCGACACGCTATTGTATTATTTCTCTTTGCCTTTTGTTTCCTGCTTCCGCTTCCGCTCTGCACTGGCTCTTATTTGTCTCTTCTCTTCCGCCGAATATTGTCAATTATTCGCGGGGAAGCTGGAGAACGCCGTATATCTCCCGATATGAGTTTGGCGTTAAAGCGGTGTAAAAATTGTTTTTGAGCAAAAATAATTACAGTAATTATTAGTTTTACGTCAATAATCTAAAACAAACAATTTTCTGCATCCGTGTTTATATTCATATACGCAAAATATAGAATAATTTATATCTAGGACAAAAGTTTACGCCTGTTGCTGCTTTCTCTGATTTTTGAAAATACACTCTGATTTCTGGGTGTTAATACCGTAAAACGTCTGTCGTACATGCTCGCTATGGAAGCATCCACGCGCTAGCTAAAAAAGAATGTGCTTAATTAATCACTAGTGGTAGTTAGATGATTGGACGATGTCATATTTTTATCGCTTGAAACTTGTCTAAACCATTTTTTATTTATTAAATATGGTTGAAGGTTTTGCTGCTGAAGCGATGGATTTCCTCCATTGTCTATTTGTTTAAAACTAAGTACTACTCCGAATCCAGCGCAACACTCAGATTGTAGTATGGACTTGGTTTTATCGGAGACATAGAATACTCGTACATAGCCTTTTCAAATACCAGATTGTCTCTTGCTTTCGCTGTGCATCGTGCGCCTTTCACTTCGGAAATTCTTTCAATCGACGTTATGCTTTCTGGGTAGGTTTCAATTTCGCGATATCTAGACTCTACTTGTACCAATCAATTTGTAGAACAAATCTTCGTTTCTGTATTCCGAAAGAGATTTCTAGCTCTTGTCGACGAGGTTATTGGAAAATTGTTGAAATGTTGTTTTTGTGATAAACTGTTCATATTTTCGTTTCATTTTTTCATTTCGTTTCTGTTTATCCATCGCGATTTTGACCACTAAAATAAAAGACTTGACGTATTCCTGGTAGGTTATGAGGTACATGAAATCGGAACGTGATTTCAAGTAGAGGCTCTATACCATTCTACGGGATAAAAGCTTTGTATCGTTGTATTTTCTAGTTTCAAAAGCTATTTGTGTTCTTTGCTGCATCACTTTATTCATCTCCCGAGGTTCTTCTACCAATTTATATTCCTTTGATGGCCATCCGTAAATACGTCCGGCCGTCTGTTCTGATATTCTTTGAGATTTTCCCGCCCGGCCGGCTCCCAGCCCCCAGCCCCCAGCCCGGAGCCCGGGGCCTGGGGCGCTGCAACCATCCAACTTATCTACATTTGGGGTCATGAATCAAAACGTTCGTTCATTTAATCCTTTTTACTAAAAAGGTAACATTATTGTGATTACTATTGGTATTACTTAAATTATTTCTTCAAATCAAAACGCCATCATATTTTTTGCATTTAAAATTCCAGGTGACAATAGCAAATGGGGCTTTTTACTATTATGATTTTTTTTTAATCATCCTTTGCTAAAGGTTATATAAAAATACACATTGATTCCAAATTTTGCAGCCCACGTACTGAGACTACACACGCCTCGCTCGTTAAAAAGAACCAACTTCTTTGCATATTGAAAATAAAGTCTTATGTTTAATTTTTTTTATTTTTTATTATCAAACATAATACATAGTAGTGTTATACAAGTGTTATATCAATATATATATTTTTAAAACTAAACATTTCATTATAAATTATAAATTACCCTCATAAAAAAGCAATGCTTGTGTGTATGAGGGGGTGTTATTTATTTAGTTACTAATAATTTGCTGTAATGATTTTTCAAAGATATTTATTTTGAGTTTTCAGTGTAGTTTTTTAATTGTGTTTTGAATTCTTTAAGATCATCATTAATTAATCTTATTTTTTCTGGTAAACTATTAAAGAATTTTATTCCTAGATATTTATAACTTTGCTGGCCTATTGTTTTTTTACATATCGGGATTGGTAATGTGCATTTTTGTCTAAGATTTTTTGTATTATTGAATGGTTCGGTTTTATTTAAAATGTCTTCTTTATATATTTGTAATGTGGCGTGGTACAAATAAAGGGTGTTTAATTTTCTGACTTTAAATTCTTTAAATAAAAGTTCTGAAGGATATAAAAAATTTTTTTTAGGATTATTTTAATTAATAATTTTTGGGCGATGTAAAGGGTAAATATCTGTAATTTAAATACCTGCTCTGAATTTGTGAAAGGATTCTATTAAAACCAATATATAAGAATAATTTCATCAACAAATACCACAAAAAAGGATGTTTATTTTGTTTTGTTTGTTTGAAACAAAGGTTTTCTTTTTGGAAACTAATGCTGTAACATTCATTTTGATAATATGTTAATTCTTTGATAATTTATGTAGGGCCCTGTTTGTCAAACATCACCTGTATAGCGCTTAACAAGACTAGAAAATAACTAAAAACTGTAGCTAAAATTATCATTAAAATACTTTAAAACGATTCAAATACGAAATGATCGAAATTATTATTTTAACATGGCTTATAACTCTTCAAACACTTTACGTTCATTTTTTTTTTACTTTTTAAACATTATTTTATGGTGTTTTATTTTTATATAGTTTACTGTCAATATGTTGTTTAATTAATTATTATTATTATTGTTATTATTCGTATTTATTTTTCTCCATTTTTGTTAAAAAATACATATTATTAGCGGAAACTTCACTGGTGAATTCAAAATAGTAATTACTTTAGTTATCAAAATGTGTATACAAATGTATGTTTAAATAAAATAATAATAAGTAACAACAATTAACCTCGCAATGATTATAAGTATTGAAATAATAAATCTTACACTTGAAAATAAGCTATGCATCTATGTTTTGTCGTCTGAAACTACATTGCTGTTTATACATCGGGAAATGTTTGATCCCCTACCGATTTTCTCAGTTCACAAAAAAATGACAATTAACCTCTCTAACAACAGCCTTGTGCGTCCTTGTGACGGTCGGCGCGGCGCTTGGGCACTAGTCAAACTGTCAAAAGTTAACGAATATTAAAATATTATTAACTGTTAATGGGCACAAGAAAGATAAAAGAAAACCAGGTGGTTAATGAGTAATACTTTGATGACCTCAGTGGCCGAGCGGTTAGATATTCTTAGAATCGCCCTGGTGAAAGACCACCATTTGTAATTTAAAGTTACTTGACATGGTGGTCTTTAGTAACCAGATCTGAATAGCCAGGTAATTCCCAATATCCCTCTTCCCCACCTCTGTCTCCTCCGCCCTCTTTTCAGCCTCACAACAAGCCTCGGTCCCGCTGGCTCTAGGCAGTTGGAACTTTGTGCAGTACGCGTACTTTTAAAACGAACAAACATTACAACTAAAAGTACAGCAAGTTCAATATAAAAACTACATACGTATATATATTATATCGAAGTACAATTCTGGTGCAAAAATTGCAATTGCAAGTGTTATTACGACTTTGGATTAATCGTCTTTATGTTCATGAGTTATTTTGTACTGTACGGTATTTTTTTGCGATGGAATTCGTGTGAACAACATAAAAAAACCAAATTACCTGGCAGAGTAAAGTCCTGTGTTCTTGCGCAGCACTAGCCGTCCCAGCATACTCGTACAGCCCGCTCTACGCAGCTAGCAAAGTTAAGTCCCGTGTTCTTGCGCAGCACTAGCCGTCCCAGCATACTCGTACAGCCCGCTCTACGCAGCTAGCAAAGTTAAGTCCCGTGTTCTTGCACTAGCGCAGCACTATAGCCGTCCCAGCATTAAGTCCCCTACAGCCCGCTCCCAGCATACGCACAGCCCGCTCTACGCAGCTAGCAAAGTTAAGTCCCGTGTTCTTGCGCAGCACTAGCCGTCCCAGCATACTCGTACAGCCCGCTCTACGCAGCTAGCAAAGTTAAGTCCCGTGTTCTTGCGCAGCACTAGCCGTCCCAGCATACTCGTACAGCCCGCTCTACGCAGCTAGCAAAGTTAAGTCCCGTGTTCTTGCAAAGATGCAAGTGGCGTGGAGAGGAAAGAAGGAACTCTGCGATAGACGACTTTATGCATTGCTGCCTTTTTGTTAGTATAAATCGCATTACCGGGGAACCGCGTGCGTGGCGGTATAGCTGCATATCTCGCGGCAGGCAATTGCCTTTGTGACACTGCGGCAGTCAGCTGTCAGGGAGAGATGCTCGGCGATCTATCCTCCCTCCTCCCACTCGCGTACCAACACCCCACTTGGTGAATTCGCTCGTACCTTGAAATAAAATTACCTCCAACCTAGCAATACTGTCGCAAATATATTAAATTGTCGGCAAAAAGTTTCGCGATCTTTGTTTTTCTATTAGTTTCATTATATCCCGCGTTGCGAACATAATCTCTTCAACGCTGAAGGATTCCTTTACGTCTGGAATCTTCCATTGGCACAATAAATATAAAGATATCAACTAACACTCCCGCCCGGCCCTCCCCGCTCGCCTCCCCTGCCCGCGCCCCTTCCCTGGCCCCTCCCCCGCTAACCACCCCGCAGCCGCCTGTGACTGGAATACGAATCCGATTTTTATGAATTATTTATTTTACCACCCCCGCAGCCGCTATATTCACGAATATCGTCAATATTATTTGTGATGTTATATTTTTACACTTTCGTAAAAACGTGTTATCACGATATGACCCGCGCAATGCACATCGCAAGCCTGTCTACTGAATGCTGCGCAGCTGTCGAACGGCAGATTGTACACATAAATATACAAAACATTCGCTACATACATTCAGTGTTTACTTTAAAACGTCACGAGCGTCCCTGCCGAAAGCTGCCCGGCTGTCGGCTCGTCGAGTTGCTCCTATTTCCACCATATTCCGTATAATTCATGAGTTATTTGAAGTCATTTCACGAGTCGATTCCGCTCGAGGAACTCTCGAGACGGGCTCTCAGCCGCGGCAAGGCGAGGACGACACGAGCCAGGTTTGTCTCGCGGAGCTAGAGCTGCCCCGGAGAGCCCCTCAGTGCCCCGCAGTGCCCCAATATCCGCCACTAATGGATCACGCCGCCTCTCATACACTTGTGGTTACTGAGGGAGACATTAACGGTTCCCATATAAATTGGCAATAATCCTTGTGTGCTTTGTTCTCCTGGAGACTGTTTGCACGCCCCTCCCTCCTCGCGGATAAACTGGAATTGTGTTTGAGTTCGATTGCCTTTGATCCGAGACTATTCCTCGAACGTTTTCAACCGTTGCCCGTTTTTATGACTTCTTATATTTACCTTTTTTCATATCACTCGAGGCCATTCCTTAGATGCTTTATTATTCCGAATATTCGACGATCGATTATATCAGACGGAAGAATTCTTTCACATTAATCTAATGACACTGCGAGGAAAAATCTCTCCATGAGTTCAGATGTTAGAAAAAAGCATTTATTTTAATTTCAATAATACATCGCTATCAAGGCTGAAGCTCAAAGGGTTTTAGAATTTCAATATTATGTTTGATAATTAGATCATTTTTATAACGTCGTTATTGTAAAAAATCAGCTCAAGGGCGCTGTACAAATCTTAATTACTGGGCTACTCCACTACCATATTTATATTGTATGCAGAGATAATATACAGAAGCATACTTACCCGGCAGGTTACTTCAAATATACACAATTGTTTAAGTTAGGTATTACATTGTTAAGTAGGATGTGTACGACGTATTATGTCTGCAGTCAGAGTACATAAATGTCGTACGGAAGAGAGTAAGACTCAGAGGTAAGTTTGTTAATTTTGTATATTCTGAAGCTAAAAAATAAAAAGGTTATTGCTGGTATATATAGATAATGTTACTAGATCAAGTTAAGGAAATAAAAACTTTATATTCTGGGAAAAAGCCTTTCGGCATAAAAAACCCCAATTTATTGATATAAGTACAAAGAAAAATGAAATGTGAGGTACAATCCAAAACAAAATATGTTATGAGTATCTACTATGTGTGTGTGTGTGTGTGTGTGTGTGTATGTGTATGGTGCGACCAGTCTGCTCGACTTGTAAGACTTGGTGTCCTCGGGTCAGTTGGCCAAACTGCCGCGTTTTCGTTAAGAGAGTGGTTTCTTGAGTTCGCAGTTACGAACAAGAAACGTGTGGCATGGTGTGCCTAGCCCGGCCGAACTGGCAGCCTCAAGTAGAAGCAAACCAAGCTGGCGCTCAGAAGCTATGTAAGAACCTAACAAATCGTGATATCCCGTGTATGTAACCATGGACGAGAAAAGGACGTGATATGTGCCCGCACGTGTTGTAACGCGGCAAAGAAGGCCTGGAGGCGGCTTCTCGAGTGATATCGCTTTTATGAATTTATTTCACTAATCCAAAAACGATGTGGTTTAAGAAGAATGACGACACTAAACAAAATATTATGCAATACAGAAACGCTGCGGCGTAATGAAATGTAGCGCCTGAACAGTATGGCCGTCGTAAAAGAAGTACATATTACGTTAAATTGAATAGTTAGCAAACTAATACGGTTCAAAAGAAATGACAATATGAAACAAAATATTATGCAATACAGAACTGATGCGGGGTGACGAGATGCATAGCGTCTAAACCGTATGGCCGTCGGATGAGAAGTATCACGTTAATAGCAGGCATCCAAGCTAAGCGTTCACTGCCGTTAGGTATTTTTGGTACTTGTAGACAAACGCAGGCTGCTCTAGCCGCCCGCCCGCTCGCTCGCTAACTTTGCTTGGGACGATGACGGATTTAAAAGGACACAGCATTTTGATCAAATACGAAATAAAAATACACTTGCTTTATTACATTTTAATTTATTCGCTGTATAAAAATAAATGGATACAGCTTGACCGACTTAACTTTGCAGGCGGCTAAAGGAGGAACAAGCGAACGAAAAAACGTTTTTTTCAATCCATAAATTTAAATATCCACAAAGTCAACACTGGTGACGCCGCTGACTGCAAAGTAAAGTATGTCGTTCTGTAGGTAAAATGTAGGGCTCTAATGAGAATAGGCAGGTATTTGAATAGTAATACATATAATACAGTTTGACATTAATTGACTATACCTATACATAGTACATTTGAAATATATTTAATTTTAGTTAACCCTCCGCATGCCTGATGCAAAGTAAGTGTTATGCCTGATAGGGTCAGTGGGACCCGGCAATTCAATTTTTTTATTGTGTGCATTCATATATATATACATTTTTTTTTATTTTTTTTTGTTTTTAAACATCTGCTCTAATAAATATACACAAAACATTTCCGAAATTATAACTTCTTTATTTAATATGAGCCCAAACATAAGCAAAAACAAACTCTCTTATTTATATCTCACAAGAATGTAACGTTTTTCTTATTATCGCGTAAACCTTAAAATATTATAAAATCATTACTAAAATAACGCATGGTGTGACGTACAGTAACTATTTTTCAATGTTTAATTTATAAAATAACTTTTGTGATTAATCTTCGATTGGATCTTTGGCATGAAAAATAACACAATTTTAGCAAGAGAAAATAAAGTGCTCTTATTATATATTTTAGTATATACTTATGTGGGTTTTAAAAATTCTAGCGTTGGGAAAAACTTCAATGTTTTGTGAATGCTTCACGAATTGTTAGTTCTTTAAAATAAACCCTTCGAAGTGAACCCTTCAATTGAAGTCGAACTCGCGAAAAAAGAGATTTGGATTTATCCGCTTGTTTGTTCAGTTCTTTTTGGAACCGGTTCCTCGCCAAATTACATAGTACTAGTCGGCAGAGTTTTGAAAACGAAAAGCACTGGAACCGGTTCCTCGCCACAAAAATCACGTACTAGTCGGTAGACATTTCAAAACGAAAGGAACTGGAACTGGTTCCTTCATTTTGAAATGTCAAAGCCTTCACAACGATACTGCTTCAAATTGAAGTACTTCCTTCAATGGAATGAAGTTAATCAAATGAATGAAGGCTAAAATGAACCACCAACTTCAATTAAAGTGTTGGTTCAGTGAAATGAAGTTAATGAAATGAATGAAGCCTAAAATGAACTACCATCTTCAATTGAAGTATTTGTTCAATGAACAATGAATGAAGTACGAACTGTTGCCAAAAGAAGTAGTTCTTCGAAGCAGTTCTTTCAAAGCGGTCACAACGCTAAAAAATTCCACAAATCAACTACTACTCTAATCTGTCTATTTACTAGAAAAATAACGTACGTGTTCGCCGATAGCTTCTGTGACTACGACTTAATATAGCCGCTGCAACTGACAATTCCTAAATTTTCAACAGCAGCCAACACTTTCCTAAAATAAAATGAAATAATTTGTAATACCTTTTACTATCCTGAATGTACCTATAGCATACCTAAGAGAGTCAGTGGGTTTATCAATGCCTCTGCCAGTCGTTGTTCCCAATCAAACTGAGCGACCGTTTGAACTAAATTACAATAGCATTAAAGACTCCCTAATCTCGATTTTGAAACAAATCGGTAGGAAACTCAATAAATTCAAGATGGCTACCGAAATTGTGCATTTTGACATAACATTTGAGTTCAACGCACCTTCAAATTTCCTAATGCCGATTTTGAAGCGAATCGGTAGAAAACTCAAGAAATTCAAGATGGCCGCCGAAATTATGCATTTTGACATTAGATTCGAGTTGAGCGTACCTTCAAACTCTCTAATTCCGAGTTTGAACCTAAACGGTAGAAAACTCAAAAAAATTAAGATGGCTGCTGAAATTATACATTTTGAGTTTGAAGTTCAGCGCACCTAACCTGAATTTTAACCTAAACGGTGGAAAACTCAAAAATCTAAGATGGCCGCCGAAATTATGCATTTTGACATTGATTCGAGTTCAGAGTTTGAACGCGGTACCTCAAAAAAAATAAGATGGCTCCCATTGGATTCGAGTTCAGCGCACCTTCAAACTCCCTAATCCCGAATTTTAACCTAAACGGTGGAAAACTCAAAAAATCTAAGATGGCCGCCGAAATTATGCATTTTGACATTAGATTTGAGTTCAGCGCACCTTCAAACTCCGTAATCCCGAATTTGAACCTCTTTTAAAATATGAATACCGCACAAGAGTCTCAACTGCTCCCAACCGTCTAGAGCCAGTAAGACTGCCATCCCCAATCGGGGTATGTCGTGGGATTGAAGGTAGTGGGGAGGGGAAGGAGATTGGGAAGAGGAAGGTTGGGAAGTACCTGGCTACTCAGATCTGGTCACCAAACACGGCTCAAGCCATTTCAAGCAACGTTTCGATTCTGAATGGCGGTCTTTCACCAGGGCGATACTTAGAGTATCTACCACTCTGGAACGTGCCGCAAATATACTTTTTACTATGTTCATATGAATTAAATGTGTTATTACACAAATTAATTAAATACAAGTTATTGGCGCACGCCGGGTTTGAACCCGTGACCTTTGGATTCGTAGTCGAGCGTCTTACCATTCGACCATGGAGGCCGTCAACCTAATCGGTAGAAAACTAAAAAAAATCGCACCGCCTAAATTATGTATTTTGATATTATTATTACCTTGCTCGTCTTTTTGTTTTGCGCACTGTACAGAATATTACCTTTGTTCTTTTTATTTTTAATAACCGAAAAAAAATAAAGACAGTACCTACAGAAAGATTTGAATTTATTCAATATATAATAATTTAATTTCTACATATCCTTTGGCTGGTTTTTTTGAATAACCCCAATTTCCTTGCTTATTCGTCGTTCTAAAACGAATTAAAATGTCAAAAAATCAAGCACATCCTTCCCGTGCCGAAGCTAGCTCAAGACTGAAGAGAGTTGCGAAATTCCATTGCTTATAAGAGAGATTACGCGGCGTCAGAATTCCATACAATCTCAGTACGGCGAAAGAGAGTTAAAAAATGCAGGGAGTTTGAGCTAATTACAGTAAAAATCTAGATACTTTGGAGTGTTTTAAATTTATTTACAGAATACTTAACTTTATTTACTGTGAGATTATGGAAGGATTTTAAGTAAAAATGTTTGTAATAGGCGTAGGTAGAAAGCCAGAAAAGGCATTTTCGAACGTTCTTCGTAAAATTGTAGTTTGAATTTCATATAGAATTTAAAATATTACAGTTTAAAAAAAATGTTCACTGGGAGCCTTAGATATTTTACTAACTACCCGTGTAGAATTTACAGATAAATCATTTGTGGTATTTCTTGTACTATAAAGCCAAAAAGGGACCATATTGACAGCTTCCTCTTAAACTGATCAGTTAGCAAACTAATACGGTTCAAAAGGAATGACAATACCAAACAAAATATTATGCAATACAGAACCGATGCGGAGTGACGAGATATTCCTCAGCTGGAGGCGTCCGGACAGTAGGCCAGTCGGATGGTAAGTAACGACACGACGCGCATAAGGCCGTGCGTATGCCTAGGATACCGAGTTGGCACTCCTAGCTATCTGACTCAGGTAAACAAACCTGAGTGCAGAAGCGTGACGTTAGCAACATATTCCCACGCGATTAATTGATTACTTTTGTTATTTCCTATTATAACGTGTTAAATCTTTGAATGTCATTCTAAACTTAAGCCATATCTTCTTGGGTGTTAATGGCTCAAGGTAACAACGCAACAACATTATATTCTTTTGTATACTTCACTTGTATACAGGGTGTCCCAGAACTCGATGTCAAGCCAGAAGCGGGTGATAGACCGAATCATACTAGTTATCAGAAAAATATTTTTTTAAATCTAAGTTATGTATTTAAAAAAATTATAGACATTTAAAAAAACAAGAAAATCTTCACCCTGTGATTTTGTTTTAACTCCCTT
Source organism: Drusus annulatus (assembly GCA_022651775.1). Classification (NCBI taxonomy): domain Eukaryota; kingdom Metazoa; phylum Arthropoda; class Insecta; order Trichoptera; family Limnephilidae; genus Drusus; species Drusus annulatus. The sequence goes on along the minus strand of JAGWCC010000232.1, from coordinate 1,031,152 downwards.
TACTACAAAACTTCTATTTTCTTTTAATAATGTAATCCTGAATAATGCTTCTGTAAATTGTTGCCTAAGTTTTTAAACCAACTACCCCAGCTTGGAAGAAAATGACACTTTTTTTCCCAACTAAGTTTTCAAAATGAATACTTCGCCCAATTTTAACTGTCTGTACTGAAAAAAAAATGTACCAAGCTAGGGCAAGTAACTTTAAAAGTTGGCGCATTTAATAAGGATTCAAAAATTGAATAACAATTGCTAGTAATCTAGCAAGTTTCTTGAGTATATTTGTTTTTTTGTAAAGTTTTGAACATTTTTTTTTACTTACTTAAAATGATTCTAGTGTACTCAAGGCTTTATTCGAAGCCGTAACTTTAAGATTTTAGTTGAATGAAACGAAGAGAGTAACTCTAGATAGATACTACATCATTCGTAAGAGCGTAAACCCCATGAGCGTATATACGGTCATGGGGGTTTTACATTTATTTTCAATTAAGTGTAGCATATGAACTAATAGTAGTAAAACATAATTACATGTGTAGGAAATATTACAAGTTATAAATGAAATTGAAAAAGAAAAAAAATATTTAGATGAACCAACTGAAAACAGTTTTTCGATATGAAGAATTGTTTAAGCTGTGGTATGTTCAAACACTGAATCACTATTAGGTACTGCGAATATTTGAAATTTCTAGTTTAGTAGTAGCATGTCATTACTTTAGTAGGTATAACCAAATACATAACAAAATTATTATAATAAAGTGTATGTATTTTTATAATGAATAGTTAACTGAAATTTGCCGCTAATCAAGTAGTTTAATTTTAATGTTATATTTATTCCTTTGTTAATAGAGTATTGTACCAGTACGACAAATCCCCTTCGATTGACATTTCTGATTCCTGACCTACAGCTTGAGGAGCTGCACCTCTCGCCCTACCCGTCTTCCCTCCGATACGACCCCCGCGTCACCTGCCGTGTAATATTAATTTCACACATGCCTGAGCCCTCCCTCTCTACCCTCCCGCACGCCCGCCCCGCGCCGCCAAGAAATGAAATCACCGCCGTGTGTCACCTGATAGATTTGAGATATATTTCACTTTGTACTCCCACGAGCATCCATCCCTTGTAGCATTCATTTCTCATTTCGTAAAATAGTTCAATCGAAAACGCTTTCGCCTTTTTGCTTTCCTCTTATTTGTATTTTCCTCAGCTGCTTCAGTCGGGTAGACATCTTTGAACCTGTATTTTAAGCGCCCGGAAATGCAGCGAATAAAATATCACCGGAACCTCTTTTCGAAGACATTCTATTACATTTGGAGTGCGCGCAATTACCGTCACACGGATCCTCACTGACAAAGGACCTCGGAGCTGCCTCCCCCCCCCCTCTCGCCTACAGCCCTGGCGCCTTCCCAGGATTATCCCGAAGAGGAGAAGCAGGGCAGGGGGATATTTTATAATTACCATCAAACCCCTTTATCCCGGGTTTATTCGTTAGTAGGAATTTCCTCCAATCGAATTCTTCCCATTTCTATAGTGTCCCAGTTCCATAATGAGTTATAATTCCTTTGAAGGCGATGTTCTCATTGTAAGCGCTATTCATTCGATACTTGTAATCGAATCATCTATATTTTATCGAAACGACTTATTCTTTAATGTACCTTTAATTATGTAAGTAATAAATTCATACGAAATTGCGTTTCGACCTATTTAAAGTTTGAAAACTGTTTTAGCACATTTGGGCAACATTTAATAAAATATAATACCCATAATGATAATGAAAAATCTACACTGTGTTATCGTCATAATGAATCGTTCGTATTAAGGCATCACCCTTGAATGAACGACTTCCTTCCTGCCCGCCGCCCGCCGCCCACAGCCTCCCAGACTCGCAGGCTGGCGGCGCGCAGCGGTTCCTCCAATTTCCTTTCCAGCTTGTAAAGCTCGCAGTGCGAATGGCTGAATGGGAAGTATTTCCCTACAATTCAAAACATTCCGCTCTCCACGTTGGAACCTAAATTAATATATTATATTATGTAGCGCTCTATCTCCGTGTTTAACGGTGCCGCGCTGCAGTGGAATTACTCCGTAGAGTTACTCGAATTATTTCAATTTTCCACACCCACAGCCAAGGCCCTGATTTCCGTTTCCTGCCAAACTTTGCTACAAACTTTTTTTTCTTGTGGATTCACTTGTGGTTTCGACGTTCATTCAACGGCTATGCACGCTTGAACCAGCGCTACCGTGCTTTACTGGCTCTCTACATCACTGATACAAACCTTTATTGCTATGTAGGTAATGTGTTCGTTCGTTATTGTTATTATTATTGTTTACGTTCTAATGCACAGTACTTATTGGGAGTCGAAAAGCGCCCGACTTTTTTGTCAGCCAATGACGGAGCTCAGCAGGGACAAAATCTGTTCGTCTGGCTACAACTTCTATATGAACAGTTCTTGTCATATTCCAAACAAAATCTTCTTGATGACATCTGTGAACCCATTTTGGTTAGGTGTATAAAACTAGCACTTCGTATTGAACCCGCAACCTACCGACCTTAAGCCGCATATATGTAGACATGAAGTTAAAGCCTTTGAGTAGCATCTTCAAAGATGGCATCCAAATAAATTATAAATATATTTACACATATACCTACCACTATACTATGGAGATTTAATAACACGTATATTCATATTCCTAAATGTATAAAGATGTTTTATTCTCGATAATAGTTTCTTGTAAGTAATTACTCATTTTTCATTTTTTTATTAGCTGTTCCGTAAGAAAAATGTTCGTTGGAATTCTGTTGCCTTTATAACGTTCATGAATAGCTCGCTGCTAAAAGGCTTTTATCGTTTTTTTACCGATACATATGTTCTATTCATTTAAACCCGCCTCGTCAACCCGTTTTAAGCGCAAGTTTCAGTTTTCTGCAGTAAAAATGTACGAGTGTAAAAGGTTGTTTTATTTTTATTAACTCGTAGAAAATATATGAAGACCTCCCCGCATTCTCGCTGCCAACTGCGAAATACCATTATTTATATTCAAGTAGAAAGACTGTCATGACAAATAATTTGTTTCGGCTGTTATTTTGAAGAAGAAGATGCAGAGTCATAATTATTATAAATGACGAGAGATCCTCAGTGGTTATCTTCCGGGCTAGAAGAGCGGCGGGCCCGATGACGTCACCCGGCCCGTTGCTCCTGTGTTGTCGTCCGCAGCCTCCCCGGATCTGGCCGGGCTGGGAACTAGATAGCGGGCTCGCGAGAGATCGGATCTACCTCTCTCGCTAGAGATAACAGAAAAGCAAATCGCTGACTCATCTGACATTTCCCGAAAATGCAATCAATCGGCAAACTGTGGAGCAGCGCAACGATGCCAACTTTTCTTCCGCTGTTTTAGCTTTTCGTAATACGGGCTTACGTCTAGTTTGGTGGTCGAAAATTCCTGTTAAATAAAACTCATGTTTGTAAGAATATACGAAAAAGAGAAAACTCTCATCTGTTTCTTATCTCAGAACAAGGGTGCGTCTCGACACACAATTCATTAATTATGTCATCTTTCGAAGATGTTGCTCTCTCAAGCCATAATTTAACGTTGTAATTTTGTTATTACTCATAGTAGAAAATTCCATAAAATAAATATTAATTTTCTTTTGATATTAGCTGTTTTCGCCGTAGATGCTTGCTTGGCGGTGTCTACCATCAATTAAAAAGATGTTATTTTATGAGAATCATTTTTATCTCTTAATCTTACGTTGCAAACACCAACTAGTCATAATAGAAGTACGAGTGCTCCTAAAAGTATTTTCACCCTGGGCACATTTAAATTTATCACATTAAAGTTTCATCCCTCGGCTCGGCGGTAGACAACTGGCGGAACGCGACCGGCGAGAGGGCGATTTTTTGTCGATTTTCCAAAACCAAAGTATAATATTTTGTATCTGAGTTTTGTTATTTTCAAATTGTAGGTTTTCCTATGGAAATACGAAGAACCGAAAAATAGTTATTTCCTTCCTTAAAGGCAAATCACGCCAAAGCTTTTTCAAGATGATTTAGATTTAATTATAATTGGACACATTAATTCAGATTTTTTCAATAATATACTTTAATCAAATTTATCATTATTATTAATTTTGTTGTTTTACTTTTTATTTTTTAGTGACAGCTAAACTTAGTAATAATATTAAATTCGATTAAATTACATTATAAATTTAATAAATGGGTATGTAGAGAGTGAAAGGAAAAAAGGAGTGTAAAAATAATATATGACGCGAAATCGAATGGAAGAAGAAGTCCAAGACGCCCCAAAAAGACATGGCACGATCAAGTTAATCAAATACTTAAGTCGGCCCATGTCAAGAGTCAGAATAACAGAAAAGTATGTGTTGAATTTCAAATAGACAACTTGTTAGGTTCTCACCTTTTTGTTTATCATCCAGTCCTTTTCTATCCCGCCAATTTGCCATTCGGCTTATTATTTAACAACATTGCAAAAAAAGAAGAAGAAGACGTTGTTGGTGATCGTCGTGTAGCGAGTTGGTGTCTTGCTCTCTTCTCGCTTCGTCGTCGATCGTGGCAGGTTGTGTTATTGATCCCAACATAGTGTTCAAGAAGAATTCTAAAACATCTAATTCATCGGTGAGTGAATTGGCTTAAATCCTCATTTTATCCAAAATATGCAATCGAACCTTCCATCAAATAGTCTTCGTTTTACAGTCCATTCTAATTCAAAGTTCATTCGAAGCTGAAACGCATTCGGTGTTTATCGCAGCTTCGGATGCAACAGTATGTATGAGACGATGGGTGAATGTGAATGACGCGAGGAGTGTGTGCCATGACAGATTTGTATGGCGGCCCATCCTCTCTACCTACCCCTATGGGGAAACGGTATGATAGTTAGTTAGTTACAAATTTAACACAAAAACTATAACTACATAAATTCTGTTTTTTTTTTTCTGTTCACGGCATTTACCTTCTTTGGAAAAAAATTCTTTGGGAAAATCGGGAAAGGTCGCTCGGTGCCTGTGAGGCCTGTGGGGCCTGTGGGGTCTGCAGGGCCTGTGGGGCCCGTAGACTGCTTTGTAAGAAACTTGTTGAGTGCATTTGTTAATATTTTATTAAGATGTTACCGCACAAGAAACTTCACTCCCGGGAGCTGCGAACTAAAGGCTGGGGCGAGTATGAATACGTTAAGCATGCACCTCTGTTGCGAATATTGTTTAGTTTTATTTTGTAAATTGGTCTCGTGAAATTTTCACACACCAATATGATCTAAACAAATACTTATTGTATGAACTTTATTAAATGTTCATTTCATTACAAATTTTTAGTTCGATGGGCCTTTTGCTGGTGGTGATTTCTACAAACCAACCCTGATAGTGGGAATAAAAAGGAATAAACACTGGTAACAGTAACAACCGTATCTTAAAATGTAAATACGGATAGTTTATTAGTGTATTCAAGTTGGGGATTGTAAAGGAATGAAATAAAGTTGGGTGAAAATTAAGCATTATGCTGATACAAATAAATACAATTTTTCCCTTGAATGAGGCGTTCAGGAGGGTGCCACGTGCATTACAGGGTAGTTCTTTCCTGAAGCATGATTCTACAGTAAGGAAATATGTACATGATTTCACAGTGGTTGGTGAATATGTTTAAGATTACATTGTCTATTAAGCGAAGTGAAATCCCACATTCCGATAGATAGTTAAAAATTATCTACCATCAGATAAGTATACGAGTGAGTTAATAATATTATGGAATCATCTTAAGAACTTTGCTTTTTGAGGCGTGTTTGAACAAAAAACATTATTTTTCCGTAGCACAAGGTTTGGCCCAATTCTTGTGAACATATTTTCATTGTTTATCTATTCAAGCACGCGATCATAAATGTATCGAACAATTCATTCAGGACTGCGATTTTCCTCGACAAGGGTGGAAGAGCTCTTCGCGAGAAAAAAAAACGGGAAAAGGATTTTGACTGCCCTTAGAAATCGTATTTTACTCCGCCTGATTGAAAGCAGAACTGCCAATTCTTTGCTAAAACAATATTCTTTAGGCACTTTCATAATGTTGGACGAAATAGTCGTTCTTTTTAGTATTTTAATGTTAAATCGTTGTACAATTTCAGTGTAACATTATTATTTAAAACTTTATCTTTGTTTTACTTGTTTATACATAAGTCAATCGATTACACCCTGCTGCGAGGTTCCTTTGAAGCTCTGGGTAATCTTGGAGGACCTTTGCGAAACAGCGTAGTCAGGATAGTTGACTTTATACTGACTCGATAGAAAGAGATAAAGATATATTAAAGGTTGTTGGATAGCCTATTAGTTACCGCCCGCATGGAATTCGGACATTTTTAATAAATATATTTGAACACATTAACAAAACAATATTGATACACCATTAAAATGATTTATAAAGTCAAAATATCACACAAAAACAAATAACAGAAAGTTTGCCTGAACAATGATGGAAGCTTTTTGCTAATTTTATGTCTTTATATCATTGAAAATATGAAAATTCTAAAGTTCGGTCAAAAATATTTAAAACTGTTAAAATACTTCTGAAAAGTGATGTTTTATAATCTTTTTTGGACTTATTTGAACATTCACACATAGCACATATCACCATCATGTTTGATTGATTTGTAAACCACTGCAAGTATTTTAACGTGACTCGATAATGTGTAGTTGGCGCGGATGGAGAACATTCCAACATACTTAGAAGTATTGCGATATTATGTGACGACTTTTACTGTCTCATTCTCTCTCGTGGTATACGACGTAAAAACTCGAAGAAAGTGATTTACGCAAATTTGTATAGGTTGGGTAAAAAGATTAGCTTTACCTCTTTATATCGTTACTCCGAGGTATTGATAGTATGCCATACTTAATTCCACATAATATTCAATATTTTCTACATTCACCTTGTTTATACTCAAAGGCATGAAGTAGACTCATTAGCATTAATGATTGGCTAATAATAATTACGAAATATCACCTCAAGGAGACTTAGTACGAGAGTTGTATTTACATTTTAGTGTAGCTTCAAATTGAATGTACCATGTTCTTGGCACCGTGGAACCAGACCGGACCCAAATAAATACTTGATCGTGCTTTCTTGTTAGACTTTTTCTCGAGTGTAGAAGCCTTAAAACATCGTTTATCGTTAAAATATAATATTTTTGTGTCCTCCATCACTCCCCTCCCCCCCTCCTCACAGCGCTAGCCTCGCCGCCTGGCAAGCAGAATGTGTATGAGATATGTCGGGATTTTCCATGAATATATTAGCTATAAAATTGCATACGGCATTGGACGTGCCGATCCGAGGGAGTTTTACCTCACAATTCACGTGTTACAGCGGTGGTACGAGTGTTCGAGAAACACAGAAATCCTGCGATAGGAATAAATCCTTGTAACGCGACTCGTATCACGGGGTGTGATCGCCAGGCACTCGCTTCTGATGTACATAATTACAGGAACTACGCAACACACGATAGCAAATCACTTCGGTTGTTCCGAACAACAAAACAGGTAACGGTTTTTTCGGGAATCACTTCAAAATGTATATTTTTATCGGGTGAATCCAGTGCTTAACCATTACGCAGTCACGAAATACTTTTGAGCATAAGAAAAAATCCAGAATTTCATAATCAATCAACTTAATTTTGAATGATCGAGTTCACGTCCCGTAACTGCTATAAAAGAAAACTTACAAATTATTTTTATGTGAAAATATAATTAATTACTATGGCTTTACTATACCTTACTCAAATATATATATTTTTCAAAGAAAGCAAATATTCTGTGGCTTGAATATATAACAAAATTAACTAATACTGTTTTAAACCACTTTCGTAAAGTTAAATTATTTTTATTTTATTGAAATAACTGCTCTATAAAACTTAACTAACTAACCATCACGCCGTTTCACCTCAGGAGTAGGCAGAGAGGATGGACCGCCATACAACTCGGTCTTGGCACACACTCCTTGCTTCATTCACATTCATACATACTCTTCTGTTATTCCGACTCTTTACTTGGCCCGATTCAAGTATTTATCTATAAAACTTATTTTAATATATATTTTCAATGCGACACTCAAGCTTGTAGGTTTTAGCCCTTAGAAAAATCGGCTAGAATCCACTGCGTCAACCAGAAAGTTATCAAAAAGGCTTTTTTTCAAAAATGACAATTACTTGTTTGTGCTTTGAGACAGACGAGTTATTTGGATCGCATGCCTCGATACATTAGCTTTGTTAGATTCTTTCTGAAATGACTTAACCGTTGTAATGTCGGCCGTCGCTTCGCCAGTTAACCTTCCCCTTACTGTGCTAAATTATTATTCCGGCCCGGCGTTGTGTAATCATTACACAGGTAAAAAATTGCGATTTAAATCAGAAAAATAAGGATATTCATAGCCAATCGCTTAAATTAATCATATTTGAAGTCAACAGTGATAATAATTGAAATTTAAAACCTGAAAACATGAAAAAATCATCGACTGACTCATAAAACGGGCAAGAGGATCACCTCTGAGAGATGTCCGAAAGCTACTGGCCACTGGCGGTAAATCGTACGCGCTGTGGGTGCGAACTGAGATTCCATTTCGCGGGTTCCCATATAGCGAAGTCAATTAAGAGTGAGATGTGAATAGCTTCGTATCTTCCCCGCCCACTCTTCGCGTATTTTTGCATCCCATAGCGGTTTTTTATAATGAATATACCTATATCACACACTCGTAGCGTTTGATTTTATTGGTGAATTTATTCCCGATTTTGACAAAATATCTCGTATGTGCCCGATAAGTGCTAATTAACACAAACACTATGTTTTCATTCAGTGCGTTAATGTATTATGGAGGAATACCTGAAATCTAAAGCCAGCATTTATGTTATTATAGAGATTTTAAAGTTATTAGAAGCATTGTGTAGTCGTTACACATCATAGTTAAGGAAATGTTAAAGACGTTCCGATGGAGGAGGAGAAGGAATTGTTCCCTTCGATGGGTCTGTGCTCCTCCCATTGGCGTTATTTGATTCTGGATCCGGGGAGCGCGAGGGAACGGTGACTCGGCTGAATTATGAATGCCATTCCCATTTCAGGGGGCGCTGTCGTATTTTTATTTAGTATAAACAACTTTTAGCGCGGTGAACATAAAAAAGTTTTCGTACTTAAAATTTTATAGGCCAAACAAACGCCTCGCGTATATTTTTGTAAAATAAAAACTTCCCGACAAGTTTTCTTTCTGCCACCTCCCCCTCCCCCGCCCATCTGCTCCCCGGTGCCTCTCTCGCCCCCTTTGAGGCAGATCTCGATGTTTTTAGGTGGACTTAAAATAGCTCACAAATAAAAAGATTTCTGTCGTTTGTAGTTTCGCGAAAGTTTTTCATAGTAGCTTGTCGGAAGTGTTTTTATCCGTCGCTAACCGGAATACGTCAGTATTGTTTTTGTGGGTGATTTGCGAGTTTTCGACCCCGAATCGGCTCCCTTGTTTTAATCCATTGAACGGTCGTTAATCTGTATATGTGGGAGTAATATATTTGTACTGGTTTCTAAGAATCTGCGTATTTTTGTAGTTTTCCTACAAAATTAGATAAAGACTTTTACGTTACAGACGTCTGCCAAATTTCTGATCGATTTAAGTAAATATTGTAACTTGGATTGTGTTGGATCCGAAGCTGCGATAAAATACCGAATGTGTTTTCAGCTTCAGATAAATTTGGAAAATATTGGACTGTAAAACGATAAAACTATACTACTTGATGCAAGTGTCTAATTATGGATGTGGAGAGATTATGGTATGAAGGAAGTAGGAAACCAATTCACTCACCGATGAATTTGATCTTGGTTTTCTTGAATATTCTTACAAATTGTATTATTAACAAACACCACAACAAAAAACACTTCGTTTAATATTATTTGAAGAACAACAAAACGAACGACCAAACGAGACACCAACGAACGATCACGTTTTTTTCACATAACTCTCTTCTGTTTCTTGATTGTCATAGCTTGATAGGCTTGGCTAGGCTTGGCTTGGCTTGGCTTCATAAAATACTTGAATTCCCACGAAAGTTCTCACCAATCACTTTTATTTGCCAAAAAGTCTTTCAAGTTCAAAACTAACTAACCGTATATCTGTTTCCAAAATTGTATATAAAATAACTAGAATAATAACACGTGCACAGTCAAATAAAATAAAAATCTCCAAGTTAATGAAAACCCCCATTCAAAAACTGAAATGAACAACATAATTTCCTCGTGCGTACGAGTGTGACATTTTCAAAATTGAAACTGATGTAATATGTGTTAAGAAATTTATCAAATTATTTTTAAAAAATTGAATCCAGAGAAGCGATAAAGGACTTACCAATAATATAAGTTACTAGACGATTATTTCAATTTAATATTTGAAATTAAAACAACCAATATTTGTTGAATCTTTAGAAACAAATTTTCTCAATTTTCATATTGGAAAGTAAAGTTATAACCCGTGATTTTTCACGGGTTCATATAAAATAGTACATCGATTGGATCGCGTTTGCAGTAAGTATTTACTACTGACATTTTTTTTATTTGAATTAATGATGTAACGATGTTTTAAATTGGATATGATTATGTATCTAGTTTTAATGTTTATATATTATTTACATTATTTATTATGTAATGCGGTACACTTTTAAAGGTTGTTTTTGTTTAAATGTATTAATCTTAAGTAAGAACATCGTTGTGTTCTCTAATATACAATTTTCAACATGCATGAATGTCTATTGAAAACATATAAAATAAGTGTATGCCTGTCAGTAGTGCACATACCCTTAGTTGCTCCAACAAATAACACACATAACCGTACATCATCGAGCAAACAGAGGAAACATTATTTAATTCCCCCGGGCCCCGGCGCTGCCGGCCGGCGGCGGGCTTCTGGTTCCCGGCGCTGCCCGTGATTGGGCCGCTATGCGAAAAGTTTCCATCCGTAACCACAAAAAACAACTTGTTTTCCATCAGCCCCTCGTCACGAGTTTATAATCCAATTTATTAAGTTGGCAAAACTGACAGGTCCTGGACAAATCACGACGCTAAACCGGCGCGCTCCTCGGCCGCGGCCCGCAGCCCGGGGGCCCGAGCGCGAAGGGACGGAGCGGGCCCCCTGGCCGAGGGGAGCGCCCCGCGCAGCCTCGACCCCCGCCAGCCGAGCCCCGGGTATCGACTAGCGGCGGACGCGCAGCCCATCCCCACCCGCTTTGGGATTTGCCGAAAGTTTGTGTCGCCAGACCGACTCGAACATCGGAACAAACAGAAAATGTTCGTACGTGAAGTGTCATATAAATTTTCGTTAATGGAGATTTGATATTGCGGGTCCGAAGCGGTCAACTGGGAGAGGACGCCCCCGAAGGATAATTCTATTGAATCTGGATTATCCTGCAAACTTGTCTCTTACGCTCTTTCGAACTATGTGTCCCTTAAGTGAAAGATTTCATAATAATGTACATATTTGTTTGGTGACTAAAGGAACTTTACCAATCACCCCTTATTTTATACCTCACGTGTGTTTATACAAAATTACCCAATTTGTTTATTTACAGCACGTGGGTGGTTGCCATTTATACAAAGTTGCTGTATATTATTACACTGAATATTGCGTAAGGGAAATAAATGAAATAAGAATGAATACATGTTGTGTTATAATATAAATAAAAGACAGGGATAACAGGAGAAAATAATAGACTCGTAGCTTTGACCCGATGGAGTAAATGAATAAAGTCATTTACCCACGATCTGCTTAAGATACTTGTGAAGTCAAAGTAGACTATAATAACTAATAACATAAAATACGTAATATGTATAAATTTGTATACGTGTATATTAGTTCATCGCCTTTAGTGTGCGAATTTTTTTTTCGAATTATTGCACCAAAGGAAGAAAAATCATTACTTTAAAAAAAACTGGGAATAGCCCGATCAAAAACGTAGATAGAATCAAAATATAACGAGTCGATTCATATTTCAAGGGAAATGACTCAAACTCAAATGCAAAGTAGTTTCCTTTTAATCCAGCATTCAAATAAATAAAAATAGACGCCGATGGTTTTTTTTTTAATAACGTCGTTCTATTTCGTAAACAAAAAGTTACATTATTACATTAACTAAAAATGTTTTTTTTATTGTTTGAAAACGGGATTTCACGCTTCACCTCGAACGTTTTCTTCAATGAAAACGTACACAAAGAACAAGATAACTTGGACTTAAAGTTCACCGGTTTCGGACACAACTGTACCTTCTTCTCAGGGCGAAGGGGTGTTCGGTTGCAAGAGAGAGAAAGAGAGAAACCAAATAAATAAAATGAAGGTGTACCGAATCACCGCAATAAGATGAAGATGCCTCTCGTTAACCTGATGCGTGGCCATTGCACGACCGCCTCATTGATCCCCGCCCCGATGTATCGCTGACCTCGCAACATCAGTCTTATCGCCACCCGAGGGTCGCTCGTCGGTTGGCTCACCCGCCCCGCCACCCACCGACAGACACCTGGTAGACACGTGAAATCCATTACGCCGCCCTCGCCTCAAGATTGAGGTTCTTCACTCATTTCTCTCGCAAACACCGTTCCTTTATGATTTAGTCACAGCATTACATACGCAAAATAATTCTCACACATGAAGTTTCCGAAGCATATTAATGGTTGAACTAAACTGGAGCTTGATAGAGGCCTTCTCATCTTGAAGTAATGTTCATATCTTTTCGTATGTTGTGTTGTTTATTAATATCAATCATCCGAAGGAATCCTTTTCCCCTAGCTTGTGATCACAAACACCCAGCTAAATGCACAAAATCAATATGTTTTTATTTTTATCTCCACAAGTAGAGTTTTATTGTAGAGCAATATGTACCAAAAACGGTCCACTCTCTCTTCATTATTTTCATTTCTGTCAAGGATTTGTGGATATCCCCTCCCCCGAGGGAAAAGAACCAACGTGGGCTTATCGACCTTTTTGTATTAACCTTTGTTTTTTCCATTACAATTCGATCTATATTTGATGAACCAACATTTTTAGGAGGCTGCTATACGAACCTTTATGGAAATTTAAAAGAAGGTTATTTGTAACAGGATGGTTTTCGCGGTGTAACATCAACCATCTCGCTGTTATTGTTGATAATACGCTACGAACGCTTCTCGAGAATTCACTTGATGAGTTAGAGCATAAGTAGTCAGTGTCAGTAGTATCGGCGTACATCTTGTCACGTTGCTAGTTGCTAGCTCCAGTTCCCCTCCGAGAGCAAGCCAGCGCCGGGTCCTAATGGGGGTCCATTATGCGCTCACGCCTTGGTCCTGCACTTCCGACAGTTATGCGCTTTAATGACGTAATAGTCCCTCCCCCACCCACCGCCCGTCTGAAACTCCCTACCGCCTACCACCTACCTGCCCATCCAATTCTGGCAAATTGCTTCCTTCAAAGTCGTAAACTCCCTTAAGCACGTGTTTACTTTAGGCCACCTATGGCCATATATATTTACCGTATGATTTAAATCATTAATTAATAATAATTGTATTACTTGTATGATTTGTATCTGTATATTGTCACACTTTATTTATAATATTTATCATCAGCTGAGGAAAATTTGTAATTGGAAGAATGATTTGTTATTTTTATTATGTATGTATTAATTATTGTTTATTTACTGTTACTTTTTCCAAAAATAAAATAGTACCGTTTTTCCTTTTTAAATAACCCCAAGGGCGCTGTACAAATCTTAATTCCTAGGCTCCATCTTATTACTAACAACACATAATCTTCGGAAAATTATTATTTATTTATAGGTATATTATGTACAGAGATAGTATACAGAAGAAGGACATGATATTGGCAAAATTATTGTTGGTATTTATTTAAATTATTTATGGTTTTTATTGATCGATTTTAGAGAGCACGAGAGCAAATTTAGTAACCAGTGTTCTGAGTTTGTACAACAGTACAGGAATTGGATTAAAAATTAAATCTTTAAAAGTGTTTAATTGCTTAATAAAAGACAAATTATGTTGAAAAGCTTCCACTGAGATTACCCATAGGTCAATAGACTACTCGCAGTAAACCTGGTCAGCTTAGTGTTAATAATTTTTGTTCGATACAAGAGATAATGAATTTTCAATAAGGCCATTTATCTAGAGAAAATTAACAAAAAAGATTTATTAAAAAGGCAAGCAACACAAGAATGGTATATTGAATGCAAGGATATGAGAGTAGTAAGTTTTTTGATAAAGTTTTTATTTAAACTGTATGATTGTATGGTAGAAGTTTCAAAATGAATATGTCCCAGTTTTACATGGTTTATTTATTTTATTTATACACTAAATATATTTATTACCATAACAGAAACAATTGATAAAATACTACACTCCCAGTGAGTGGAACTTAATTTATTTTGATGATATGGTGCAATGGTGTGTTATTTAAAAATCTGCATTTCTGTAAAATAATAATATATTATGGCGTATTGTTCCGCTCACTTCTACAAATAAAAATACGCATCGTGCATATTAATGAATATTATATTTGGAAAATCATTTATTCAAAGTGGCAGAAGAATATTAAAAACGGAAATGTATTATTGTATGCTCTGTTTTGTTTGGGTTCAATGCTCGCTAGTTTGGAACACAGCCGTGCCATTTTCGGTTAGTTAAAATACTCTGGAATTTTAAACAATCATACCGTTTTTCCGCAGGGGTATGCAGAAAGTACAAACCGCCATATAACTCTATCTTGGCACACACTCTTTGCTTCACTCACATTGACACATCGTCTTATACATACTCTTCTGTTATTCTGACTCTTCGCATGACCCGATTTAAGTATTTGATTTACTTGATCGTTCCATGTCTTTCTCGGGCGTCCTCTAATTAATTAAATTATAAAAGCGAATTAATCAAATTATAATAATAGAAAATAATATACTGAATAATCTATATGCACTCGAAATGAAAAAAAACCTTTATGATAAAACAATTTGATTTCGTTTGTGATGTGAGCACGTAACATTCTAAAATTCTAAAGTATTTCATTTTATTTTCAGTATATCTCGTGAATTAGTATGTACGGCTGGGTCAGAAAATATAAAGTTTTATTTAAACTCAAATAAAATGGTGCATACAATGATATATTTTTTTAATAATATGTCAGTGAGTAAAAACCCCTTTTATCTCGTACTAGCCGGATGTGCGAGCAACTTTTTTTGTTGGAGACCATAAATATGGTAAAATACAGTACTTAAAAGCTGCGGGTAACATTATGATAATGTATAAGTACGTCCTCGTGTGTTTCCGCCCCCGCCCTGCCAGCCGCTGGGAATACTGCTCTCCCGAGTAGAGCCTGCGATGGGCGGGTAATGCTCGGGGTGGTCTGGTGCCGTGGCTACACTAGTGCCTCGGTTAACGATGTCTCTTTATGGCGTAAACAACTAAAACAGCTCCTTGCTACTTTCGTGCAGCGAGTTATCGAGTTAGATACGGATTTTAAAAATAACTGAACAAGGAGGATATTTTAGTCTTATTCTAACAGTCAGAAGATTATTTGAGCAAATTATAATTTTTTACGGATATAGCGAACAAAAAAATTAAACCTACATAATTATTATGGAAAGGTTTATACGAAGTTAAATTGCTCGGTGCAATGACCCGGGTGAACCGCTGCGCAGCGCCGCACTATTATTGTATTATTATAATATTGTTATTATTGTCGCGTATTGTATTTGTGTAATTCTAAGACAAATTTAAATTAATGAATTGTTAAATACAAAGGCGGTTCATTGGTGATTGGTTATATCGTGCGATAATGAATTTATTCAGTCAGTTGCCGCGGTTGCGTTTTGCGTTCGTTGCCTTGAACAATGTGTAATTGGATATTACTAACGCGGGTGGTTCGTCATGTACATTGATTTTTTTAATCACTGCTGAAACAGACTTCGGTAACCGGAGTACTACTGTACCGAATATATAACCGCCCCGTAGTATTGTAGTGCACGATGCATGCGGCATCTGAAGTTGGGCTGCCCAGCTAAATCACTCCAACTTGTTCAGCCCTATTCACCTCTTCAATGTCGCTGCTTTCTGCTCAGCCCACATCGCTTCTTGGCCACTGCACTTCGCTTACAATTTAAACCATCTCATTACTATTTTACCGAAAAGCAATTTTAAAAGTCATCCAAGCGAGTCGGGATCTAATGCATAGGTCTAGCTCGAATAGTAATACAAATGAAACGTATATATACAAATACAGATATTTGTGATCTTTTTCGCATAATAATAATAACTTTCTCTCTATAACTCTGCTGCAACTTATGCAGTTCAACATTCCTTGCCGTAGACTCAGAAACAAAGAATTGCTGTTCCTCAATCATCACTATACTAATTATTTGTATAATTCTCCAATGTTCAGAATGTCAAGACTTGTTAACTCAAGCCATGGTCTTGAAATTTTTGGTAGCAGTCTAAATAATTTGTCATTCTTTACGACTCTACCAAAACTATGACTAGACCATGGATTGAATGTTTTCTCTTATGTTTTTTTGTCATCGCTTCATTTATTATTATGTATGTGCTATTCTTTCTCTGTTTCTCTTTGTTCCATTTCGTGTTTTATGTGTCTTTTTTGTAATTGGACTTTAATCCGTTAATTTATAAATAAATAAACATCAGTGAATGTTTACAGCGAATTTTTTGTAATAGTTCACCTCAAGTGCGCTATGAATTACAATAACAGCCCATCATGCAAACATTTTATAAAACGACAAAAAATATAAAAAACCGTGTTTTAACTTTGGACAGTCAAAATACTTCAGCAAAATAAATGTTACCCGATGCGAGCAAAACATTATCTCTCCAGTTTATTTTAAAGTCGCGTAAAATAACTTCGGCATTGAAGCCGGTGAGAGATCATTTTATATTTAATTTTTCAGAACAGTTATTCACATAAATTTGAAACACGAGACAAAAAAATTGTACACATCAGTGTTTTAAATGAAGCAAACAAAGCTGTGGAAGTGATCTGAGCAGTCTCGAGACCTACCTCGGGCACAGTGTATGATGACTGTGTGGGTCGGGCGGGCGGATGGGCGGATGGGCGGATGGGTGGGCGCGAGGGAAGGTGCCCCGGGCGGACAATCGTCCACACCACTCCCCGGAATTAAAAGGGCGCGGGTCGTCCTCCCGCCGAGTGGCGGCAGGGCTGAGTGGTGAAGAGGTGACGAGAGGCCAGCCCATCGTGCGGCTGCAAGTGCCGGCCCTGCTACCTGCTCCCACTCCCGGCGTTCTCTCTGCTCACTTGTTGAACACCCTGGATGTACACACACGCCTAAAGCCTCTCTGCCTATACTGGCCATCTCGAGGGACCAATCATATCCATCACGTGTAGGTCATCCTCACTTGTTCTCAATTACATTAAATGTTAATATTCATTCGCAAAGCTTACAATATAAAATATCACTGAATCACTCCACACTAAAGTTAAATTGTTAAATCTTAGTTCTTGCTGGGTGGATTACCTACAGTAAAGTTGTTTTGGAAATCATTTGCACGTTGAATGAGGTAAAATATTTCACCGTATGAAGATGTTCGCTCAAGTCGACGGTTAATTATTTACATAATGAAATATAACTTAGTTTTCGATTGTTTTTTTCGGCAAGTTATAGTGAGAACATTACCACTTTGTCTTGCAATCTGTAATCTGTATCAATGCAACTTGGTATTTGTTTGTGTGCTCGGTGCGCGGGGCTGCCTAAGGTAAAATAAGGGTTTTAATACTAGATTGTTTGTACTAGTTAAATCTTGTTTTTAAACATCTCATTTATATATTTTGTTTTAAAGAAAGAGAGACATTCCCGGTTTGCGAATATATATATGCGAAGCTCCTACTATCACATAAAATGCGGAAAATGTTCCTTGTGCAATGATGGAGGACTTATCAAGCGTTTTCAACTCGGCTACTAACCGGTCGAAAAACTTCTATAACTCTGCACACTTAACCGTCTAGATGTGTATGCGTCGTGCTTGCAGTAAGTGCTCCTTGTTGGGGCGGTGCATGTTGGCTGGTGACTGGTGGCTGGTACTCGGCTGTCTGGGGGCTGGGGGCTGGGGGCTGGGGGCTGGGGGCTGGCGACTGGTGTGTGTGTGGACGGGCTTCCGGCGAGAGGGGGCGCCCGTTATGACGACATAATTCAGTCTAAACACGCTCGTTCCGCCCCGCGTCTGCCCGGCCCGGCCATCGGCGTAGCAGTAATGAGCGTGTAATTGTGCAACATGGTGCTGGAACATCCTCCACACTCCGCAGCCTGCAGCCCGTGTTCGTATCCCCGGACATACTCGTATACCCGCGCTACGAGTGGGAAGCTAGCGCTGGCTCGTACATTCAGCGTTACTACTGGAGATCCTCGGTTAGCTATTGAGATGGGCTGCACCGGGAACTGGCCATGTTTAGTCATGTCACTTCGTGAAGTACAATCTACTCAACACCATGATAATAATATATCATTGAGAGCTTGTCCGATGATCACAATGTCACAGGTAGTTGCAACCCAGATTCGCACAACTCTAAATACTTTTTACGATGTCTTTTTTGCTTATTAAATAATTTTAAAATGTGGAAAAAACAGTGTTGCGTCTTATCTTATTTTTAGACAGTGGAATGAATATTTTAAATCTATATGGTGTATTAAAAAAAAATACTTCGCTAGCTGGAAACTATTTAATTGTTCTAGAAATTCTAGACAGAAGTGGGTTTTTAAGTTTCTTGGCGTCAGAG
This sequence comes from Drusus annulatus, assembly GCA_022651775.1. Classification (NCBI taxonomy): domain Eukaryota; kingdom Metazoa; phylum Arthropoda; class Insecta; order Trichoptera; family Limnephilidae; genus Drusus; species Drusus annulatus. The sequence continues at coordinate 1,012,366 of JAGWCC010000232.1, read as the reverse complement.
CTCGAGGTTTGACGATTTTGAATAGAACACTGGCGGTTTTTCTGCTTTGTAGTTAAGGAAAAGTCATTTTTATCTATTTACGAGAACGTTGTTTGGTTATTATCGGCTGTAATTAATTGACTTGTGGTTTTTCCATATTTATGAATTTATAAATTAACGGACTAAAGTCCAATTACAAAAAATACATATAAAACACGAAATGGAAAAAAGAGCAACAGAGAAGGAATAGCATATACATAATAATAAATGAAGCGATGACAAAAATAAGGTAAAATAAACATAAGAGAGAACATTCAAGCAATGGTCTAGTCAAAGTTTTGGTAGAGTCGTAAAGAATGACAAAAATCGTTTAGTCTGCTACCAAAAATTTCAAGACCATGGCTTGAGTTAACAAGTCTTGACGTGCTGGACATTGGAGAATTATACCCATAGTTAGTATTGTGATGATTAAGGAACAGCAATTCATTGTTTCTGAGTCTACGGCAAGGAATGTTGAACTGGATAAGTTGCAACAGAGAAGGTGAGTCAGTAAAACAATTAATAATTTTGTAATTTTGTAGATGTAGAAATTTTGTTATAATTTGCAGTTAAAAAAAAATTATTGTTCGATCTCACCGACACAGTAGATATGTTATTCTATCATAAGTACTCATTTTACCAATCTAGCTTTTCTCTCCCCTTACTTGTTATTCCGATAAATGAAACATTTATTTATTTTTGTTTGATCCTAAACAAGCATTTTACTCCTTGCCTTTTCTCTCTGTTTTCAGGTAAGGAGCTTTCGCCTTTTGAGAAACACCAATTATCCGCTTTAAAGGTATGTTTCATTTATTTATCTCTAATTTTCTGCTAAAACACTACGAACTTGTTTAAAGCGATACTAAATTAAAGCAAATTTACTCGGAGGATTTCGTTTCCGTAAAAAAGTTTATAAACAGGCTGCGCGCTTTTTTAAGGTGAAGTTTTTTCTAACACATTTTCCAGAATTAGTCCCGGAAAGTAATGTTTCCGCCTTCGTGCGGAAAATTACCCTTCTTGTATCAAAGTTACGATGGCTTCTGAAATCGCTCGAATTGTTTTTATTAGTAAAGCTTCGATCCTTAATATAATAAATATAAAGTAGACAGAGAGAATGGAACGCTATTTATCTCTGCCCAAACGCGCTTACAGGCTTCCTTCATCCGCGTCCTTCCATACTTGATTATTCCGATTTATCGCGCCCCGGGTATTTTTTTTAAATAAAGACAAACATTCTCGGGTTACAAATAACCTGACAATATTTGCAGAAGAATTGAACCCACGACGCCCTAGTGTGAACCCGACACGTCTGTCTACTCAGCTACTAAACGGTCTATTTGGTTTAATCGACCGAGCAATATGTTCCTTGGACGTGGTCGACTATTTAGTCAACGCACTAGTGCGTTGTATATTAACTTTGTTTCCGAATTAAATTATATAACTTTGTTGTTCATAAACTCGGGAGTGTCACTCGGTGTTCGTTCCGGACAGAGTCTCGACCCACAAACAAGACAACTTGTTTTCTGCTAAGCCACTATGGAAGGCAACCACTGAACTCACCAGAGTTTCACCAGATGAGCCCCCGTCATTATTCAAGTTACCAAAAAATCGGGCATAGTTTTCCGCTTTTCTTTTGTAACATGAAACAAGTTCTTCCGCCTCCTATCGAATCTCTCGACGAGCAACAGTCAACTTATGTACGAGTATAATATCAACGAAATACGAAATCCAGTATTTTTGCAACTTGAGGTCGCCACTGTACGGCTGCCCGGGGGCGAATATTGACGGGTTAGTTGCTTTTCTACTTGCCAGGCTGTTCGTATAGTGCAAAGTTCCGTGCAAAAGCCAATCTCGTATTTATTCTAGAACAACGGCGGAGAATATATCCATTTTGTGCCACCCCCTCCGCCCCCTTCTCTCGGGATCCGCCCATCCCCGCTCCCCGCTCCCCACTCTCCTAATATATGTTCACTTTTAGGAACTAATTTATATAATCTCGCAAAGTTCTCTCTCCTTCCAACTTTTATAGCCCAGAGTGTACTTAGACACGTCGGAATAATAAAGATGGCCAAGTTTTTAAACGAACTCGGTTATCTCGTGTGGTTTCCCTGGAATTAGTTCTGCGTGGAGAATAACTCTTCATTTGCCTTCCCAGATGCATTTCTATGAAAATATTACTTTACTCACGACTTTAACTTATCAACTTTATACTGTGCACGTGTCGCTGCGGGAAGACGTCCTCCTCTGCCAGTCCCAACTGTTTTATAATGTTTCAAACCAACTCAAAAAAGGTTTATATTTTCTTAATTACGTTTGTTCATTTTTCTCATCAAAATATTATATACGTATTTAGAACTGATTCTGCCTTGAATCTTATCTTTTCAACCCCTTAACTCATAGACTTTTAATCTAATACCATTATTACTATTCACTATTAACCATTTTAATTTTATTAGTTACTCATAATATTATAATTTTTCCAATACATACCACTCACCACATACGCAATCACGCATATTATACTAACGTCATTTTCAAATGAATTTTCTTTCTGAAAACAATGCACATTGTGCGCCTCCGGATTGCCAACTTCTTCTGTGGGATTTTCAGACTCTTTGTTTTCCATGGACCGGACTCAGCTCTTCCAAAACTTCACTCTATACAAAGGTCTAGCAAATTGTTCGCCAGTTTAATAAATCCACTGGCTATTCTAAATGGGTTCCTACATAACTAATTGTACGAGGATTGTACATACGTGCTGATGTTTCCTCATTTATTCATTTTATTTTATTTTCATAGTGAATACCGCATAAGAGTCCCAACTGCTCCCAACCGTCTAGAGCCAGTGAGATTATGGCATCCCCAATCGGAGTATCTTGTGAAGCTGAAGGTAATGGGGAGGAGAAGTAGTTGGGAAGCACCTGGCTACTCAGATCTGGTCACCAAATACGGATAAAGCCATTACAAAAAACGTTTCACAATGTTAATTAGAAAACCTCATTAGAAAAGGCAAAGAACAAACATTAATATTATTAAATTTTAAATAAAAGTAACTTTGTTTTGACACCACTTTATTAGATACATATACTAGTACTGGGCGTTAAATATAATTCGAAAAAACGCCAACGCCGTTATCGTTGGCGATTGTTAACTGTTAAATATAACCGTCGAAAATAACGCCGACGTTGACTATTTTTTGGTAAACTACCAATATACTATATTTTCTAAATTACATATAAGTACACAAAGCGTCCTTGAGGTGATTTTCCCACGAAAACGGTGCTATAAAATGAATCCATTTATTATTATTATTAAGTTTAGACGTTGAATTATATGAGCTAATAATGCAAATGCAATAGTAAAAAAGTAAAATAATATATTGCGTCGTATTGTCTACTAAAACTTAATTTATTTGCTTACTCGGTATTTGCACTTTGGCCGTGAAACAAAATATAAACACTAGACAACTACACCATTAATCGTATTCTTCAATTCACAAAAACACATCGAATGCACGCGCGACGAGTAAAAACGCGCCAAACTAAACGAGTAGGAGATTGACATAAAACTAACTAGCAAAAATAATGAATAACGAGCCTATTGGTTTTAATAATAATAATCCCCTGTTGAAAAATAACAGCTCGATGAAAAGACATTGTCGTTATAATATATCTAGCTGTTATATATGTTTTACTTGTCATTATTTTCGTCACTTGATCCTAGGCGCTACGTATCGGCCGTTTCGGATAAGAAAGTCCACAAATATGTTTAGTAAGAAAAAATATAACCAAAAGATTATTCCAAACTACGTATAATATTGTGCACGGCGCACACACTCTTTACACCTTTTTAAAGACTAAAATAATAGGTACATGACAATGTGATGCATCGTTGTAATATAACTAGCTGTTAGATATATTTGACTTGTCATTATTTTCGTCGCTTGATTCTAGGCGCTACGTATCGGCCGTTTCGGATAGTCCACAAATATGTTTAGTAAGAAGAAATATATCCAAAAGATTATTCCAAACTACGTATAATATTGCACGGCGCACACACTCTTTACACCTTTTAAAGAATAAAATAATAGGTACATGACAATGTGATGCGTCGTTATAATATAACTAGCTGTTATATTTGACTTTCATTATTTTGATTCTAGGCGCTACGTATCGGCCGTTTCGGATAGGAAAGTTCACAGAGATGTCTAGTAAGAAGAAGTATAACCAAAAGATTATTCCAAACTACGTATAATATTGTCGACGACGCACACACTCTTTACACCTTTTTAAAGACTAAAATAATAGGTACATGACAATACGAAGCGTTTCGTTAGATATTTTGGTGACATTCGGAGAATTATACATCTTACTTTTAGGTGCCGTCAATTTTTACCTAGAAACATCTTGGATACGGGATAATATTCCACAAAAACGTTTAGTAAGAAAGTATAAAAGATACACATAGTCGCTTACGATAAACTCTTACACCTTTTTACTTGGCGCTGTAATACAATAATAATAGCGTCGAAGAATATTCGTGTAGGTACTAATATTTTTAGTAATAATATCTAACTACAAATTTTCGTCAATAGCGTTAGACGTTGGCGGCATCTAACAGCTACTTCTACCTGAACCTTCGGGGTTAAACAAATATGTATTGGATGTATTGTAACAAATATGTATTGTTGAACCCTGAAGAAGGTTCAGGTAGAGCCGAAACCGGTTGGTATTATATTTAAAATTATGTCTTACCACAAAGTGAGTGCTTCATGTCAAAGATTAATATTATTACGCAGGTACATAAAATGTTTATTTCAAGTAAATTACCAAAAACATACATTTGTCGGTATTTCTGGCTATGGCATTTGAAACATTGTGGCCATAAAGCATGTTAGTTCAGCGTATTATTTTTTATAAAATGTCCTGTTCTGGTTTTTCGTAGTTATATGGTCGTCAAACTCTCTCCGAAGCTTGTTTCCTGGTGTGTGTACATTTTGCAGTGGGGTATTTTGTATGCTGAAAAAAATTCGATTTGGTCGTTCATAGAGAGATTCCATTTTTTTTTTTTCTTTGAATAATCTGTATCTCGTATATTCTAAATATTCTTAATTAACTTCGAAAAAAGTGTGAATGCAGGAAACTCCATTAATGGAAGACTGAACGCTGTTGGCGTTAACAATAAATTGTCCAAAGAATCGAAGCTAGCTGTCCACAATGGAGTGCTTATACCAATCCTGGTGTTTGGCAGTGAGGCATGGAACTGGCAAATGAAGGATGAAAGTAGACTGAATGCTGTAGAAATGAGATCCCTGAGACGTATGTGCGGTAAAACCATGTATGACCGTGTTAAAAATGTGGATATCCGGAAAGAATGCAAGGACGATGTAAGCGTAATGAATAGAATTAAGAAACGCATAGATGGTTTGGGCATGTAGAGAGAATGAACGAAGAAAGGAGTGTGAAAATAATATATGATGCGAAAGTGAATGGAAGAAGAAGTCGGGGACACCCGAAGAAGACATGGCACGTACAAGTGAATCAAATACTTGAATCGGGCCACGTGAAGAGTCAGAATAACAGGAGAGTATGTATGAGACGATGTATGAATGTGAACGAAGCAAGGAGTGTGTGCCAAGACAGAGTTGTATGGAGGTCCGTCCTCTCTGCCTACCCCTACGGGGAAACGGCGTGATGGTTAGTTAGTTAACTTCGAAAAAATGTGTACCTATCTTCCACCAGCTCTGACTTATCCACAAATATGTTTATGTACTGTACAAAGGGTGAACTGGCTGCATGCCAATCGCACGATCGGCTCTTTGTTTGTACATTTTATTTTCTGATCATCTTTGGTCTTCTATGGCGATCTACTCCGCTTTCTGTCTTTATCCAACACTTTCTACAGCACCCCTGCTCCCTTTTACTGGATGTCACGGGGAACCTCAGAGCAATAATATACCAGGAGGGAGCGCTAGTGTAGTCAGCATTGATGATTTTTACCTGACTGGGGCGTGGCTAGGGCTAGGGTATTTATACGTCCATTCATAGCACATGTCAACATAATTTTTTTGTTTCTTTCTATAATTATATTCCATATCTATATTCCTTCTTCTATCGGGCCTCACACACTTTTAACATGCACTACTCACAATTTGACATTTTTAACTCTGCACCGCACTCCATAAAATCACACCGACGATCTCTCGAGCCTGTATAACTACAGATAACTACTCATCCCACGGCACCCACCAATCTTTTAACTTTCTTTCTCTATATTTAAATATATAAAAACAAAAAATACACAAAAACTTTGAAATCTACATATCATTATACATATTTACTACATCTAGATCGATCCCCCTTCATGTCCTTCCTTTTCCTCAACCCTTTAAACATACTGATATGAAATTTAAAAAATTTATGCTTCTTATTTTTTATTTTTTTTATTTGATTTGTATTTCTTTTAAATCATATCTTAATTTCTTGTTTAATTTTTAAAATTAGATTCACTTACTTACAGTATCAGTTCACCTGTATATAAAAAAACACTTAAGTGGAAATCTATAAATTGTCATATTAATACTACTTATATAATATTTTACCTAGTATGTGAGTAAATTGTTGGTTTCCCAAACAAATTAAAAAATAAGCACTGTTTCACAGTTTTGTTATAAACAAAAATGTAGGATATAACCTAAAAAATCATTAAGTTCTGTCCTGTTATGTCGCATAACAAAACGTAGTGGGTGCAGTCACCGGAGACGCGGGAGACGGAGAACATAGCATACTAAAAATAGTTGCTATATTGTGTGAGAACTTGTCTAATCTCTTTCTCTCTAGCGGTTTGCGACGTAAAAACCGGGAAAAAGTGATTTATCGTAAATTTGTATAGGTTGGGTAAAAATGTTCAGCTCTCTCTTCATATACTCGTATACTCTTACTCTGAGCGGGGAACCGAGACTACTCTCGTGCTCAACCCCTGGATACTGCACTTACCCACTCTCCGTCACCGCTCACTGCTTCAATGTTCAATTGACGGACTTTTTAGTTCGATGTCACTGACAAAGCCTTTGTAAGCACAATCCGGGTCAAGGGGCGACACGTTTCTTTCCATTTTCCACGAGCGCGAGAGCCTGCGAGGAGCGGAAACTTTCAGACACATTTCGGTTTAATGGATTGTCTTAAGATATTGTTTACAACTACCACCAGGTGTTTTACTGAAAGAGAAAATAGCGCGATAAGTGCGGGAAGATTTCATGAATTTTTCACACAAAATTTACCATCATACTATTATAGCTAACCATCACGCCGTTTCCCCGCAGGGGTAGGCAGAGAGGACGAACCGCCATACAACTTTATCTTGGCACACACTCCTTGCTTCATTCACATTCATACATCGTTTCACGCATACTCTTCTGTTATTCTGACTCTTCACATGACCCGATTCAAGTATTTGATTTACTAGCTCGTGTCATGTCTTCCTCGGGCGTTCTCGACTTCTTCCATTCACTTTCGCGTCATGGTGCTTAAAGTAGAGAGTACGAAAAATACGTGTGCAATATAATATGTAGTTGTGAATGATGAATACTTGGAACAAGTGAATGAGTTTGTGTATTTAGGAAGTATGTTCACGAGAGACGGAAAGGCTGTTAAGGATATTGAAAGAAGGGTGAATACAGGAAATTCCATTAATGGAGGACTGAACGCTGTTGACGCAAATAAGAAATCGTCCAAAGAACTGAAGCTAGCATTCCACAATGGAGTGCTTATACCAACCCTGATGTATGGCAGTGAGGCATGAAACTGGCAGAGGAAGGATGAAAGTACACTGAATGCTGTGGAAATGAGATCCCTGAGACTATGTGCGTTAAACCACGTATGACCGTATTAAAAATGTGTATATCCGGAAAGAATGCAAGGCTGATATAAGCGTAATGAATAGGATCAAGAAAGGGACGAATGAACGAAGAAAGAAGTGTAAAAAGATTAATATTTATATTTTTAAACATATTTGTATTAAGCTTTCCAGTTATTGATTTTTGTTCGTCGTGTTTTTTAAAAGTCCATTTTTCTATTTATTTTCTACTACTTCATTTTAGCTATGATGACAGTTTAAATATTTCGATTTTTTGATATTTTTGTATTTGATTTGTAGAACTTTTATCTGTTATTTAATATTGAATGTATATATTTTTTTAAATTATCTTAACCTCTTTCATTTTTGCAAAGCTGTTTTTTACTATATTCAAGTTGTCATAAACTTGTGTGAAATTACTTAAAGAGGAATAATGTTTATGATGTGTCAAAAATACATACACACATTTTTGCGAAATATGATTAATTGTTATTAGATTAGCTGATTTTATATTGTATTTATCCAAGATTTTTTTTATATAAACTCAACACGTGTGGCTCTAAGGTTTCCGTCGAGGCCCATCTCATCTCATCTTCAGAAATTCCGTGTGGGTGGAGTGATACGTAGAATGCCAGTGTCGACGAAATGAGGTAATATCACCTACCACAATAATTGTTTTTATTACGAAACTAATTAAATTACAGAATTCAGTTGTTATTTAGTAGATATTCGTACCATACACCCCGATGTCGTACAGGATATTGAATGTAAGCAATGTAGGACATTCTGGAATAATATTATTTAGCATAATCGAATCATCTCGTGACAAAGGCTTGTTTCGAGTTCACAGCAAAATCGCACTACACTCCTGTTGCTCAGTTCTCCTGAACACTTTTCACTTCGTGCAAAATGAAATGTATCTTTTTAAGGCGATGCCATTCAAAATAATGCAAGATAATTTGTTTTTAAAATTTGACTGCCTAAAAAAATCATTGATTATTTAATTAAACACTGCCAGTAAAGATATCTTGGTCTTTGCTTTAATCGGGCATTTTTTAGCGAGTCATTTTAGAAGCCTATAAAAATAATAAAGTTTCAGGCTTGTAAAAATTCTATTTACGAAAAAAAAAACAGATTTGCTTCTACTGTATAATGTGTCAAATTAACTTACTCTCTGAAAGCGAAAAACATTTGCATACAATATTTCTGCCTGAGCTTTACAAAATAATGTAAAATATTGTTTTTTTCGCATAAATTAAAACAGGCGGCCGGCGTCAAGTGGTAATTTCAATCGAATCTCCGCCAGTATAAGGAGTGCGTGATTTCGTTCGAGTTGGTCCGATTAGATCGCCAACACTTGCCCATTAATAATAATAATAATATTTGGATAATTTGTATAGCGCCGTTTTTGTGAAAAATCACCTCAAGGGCGCTGTACAAATCTTAATTTCTACTTAATAATAATAATAATATTTGGATAACTTGTATAGCGCCGTTTTTGTGAGAAATCACCTCAAGGTACTTAATATTAATTCTTAGTTTATATAAATATACAGCATCATACTTACCTGGCAGGTCACTTCTGGCAGGACACAATCACCATATCATAATAACTTAAATTTTTATTTATTTTTTATTTTGTTTCTTTTTTTTTATATTTCTTTATTATTATTTTTCATTTTTAGGGCATGAGGGCAAATTTAAAATAAAGTATATCGGAGGTATTTTTAATTTTTCGTAGTGAAGAACAGATAATGGTGATAATCTTCTAATGAATTTAAGGAATGAGAGTCTGAAAAGTTTTCTTGGTTCTATTGGGCTTGTTACATCTTGATTATGGATATGATTTTCTGAAAAAATGAGTTTTGAGTTTGGTTCTGAACTCTGTTGAGTCTTTTATTACTCTCAGATCATGTGGTAGTCCATTCCAGGCTTTAGGACCTGACACTCCGAAGGCGCGCTCTCCGAACTTAGTGTCTGGTGTGCGCTTTGGTTCTTTCAACCTTCCGATAGCCGATGACATTGCCGATCTAAGAGTTGACTGTCGCGAATTGGAATCTTCAGGAATACACAATTCCGATAAATAAGCCGGTTGTTTGCATTGTTGCATTGTTACCATATGTGTACATGTACAGAGGGTAGTAATCTGTCCGACGTAACTACATTTTGATTGAACTTCAAAAATGCATTTCCTCGGATGATAATATCAGTTTTTGCTTCAATTCAATTTAATATTACTACTCTGAACGTTCTCTCGCGTCAAATGTCGATTCTAACTGACTGCGTGATAATCACATAGCAATTACTATGAATTAACACCCCCTCGGAGCACGTGTGCCGCGGTGCTCCAGTATAACCATTACCTCTACCCGCTGCCTTTTGATGTTCCTCCATTGACTTGGCAATTTGTCTCCTGTTGTATAACCGAGCTAGGGTGGGTGTGGAAAAGCTCTCCCTGCAGCTTTGGGGGCAGCGGAGGGGGAAAGGGAGGGGCTCTCTGATTTTTACACGGAAAATAATAATTAGCAATTAGCCACGTAGTAGCTCGATTTTCGAGGAGCTGCATGCACCACCAAGAGGGCCGTTCACCGCACGAGTGGCGATTTGTCTCTTTATTCTTCACGCCAACGTATCGTAAGGCGGCGATTAAACTGTCATCGATGTCAGCTTTTTGTGGCGCATTCCTTAGAATTAGATCAATTAGAAGCAAGTATCTGTTTTTATATATTTTTTTATTATACTTCTATCGTCTGAACATTTAACTCGTATTTATCCTACAATATTTTCTTTTTCAATTTTTTCAGTAAAATTGATTTAGTCTCTGACCGACTTTGATTTCAGGCAGTTTGAGAATGGCCTTAAACTCCGGAACCACTATAAATATAAACTAAAAATGTCACTAAAAATATATTTTTAAATAGCAGCAGAACTTTGATAATATTTTTTTAAATTAATTAATTCAAACAAATTACACAGAAAAACTGTAAATATCCTACAATCAATCGTATTAGTATACAATTACTACATTTTCGCGATACTACGCTGACTTCTCCATAATATTGTTTGAATGTCTAAAAGCAGCTGTTTTGCAAATACGCCCATTCGATGACTTGGTAATGAGTAAATTTAACGCCAGTCACATAAAATAAATAATTGATCTGAAAAATTCGAACCCAAAAAGTGTTGATGTAACTGCCCTGCCCCTCATACATACTCTTCTTTAATCTGACTCTTGACATGGCCCAACTCAAGTATTTGATTCATTTGATCGTGCCACGTCTTTCTCGGGCGTCCCCGACTTTATCCATTCACTTTCGCGTCATATATTCTTATCGCACTATTTTCTTTGTTCATCCGCTCTACGGTCATACATGATTTTATCGCGCATACGCCTCGGGGATTCCATTTCCACAGCATTTAGCTTACTTTCTTCCTTTCTCTTCCAGTTCCATGCCTCGCTGCCATATATTAGGGTTTGTATAAGCACTCCATTGTGGACTGCTAGCTTCGCTTCTTTGAACTTTTTTTTATTTATTTGCGTCAACAGCGTTCAGTCCTCCATTAGTGAAGTTTCCTGTATCACCAATATCATTATCAGCCTTTCCATCTCACGTGAACATACTTCCTAACTAAAGTTGAAGGATGTTCAATTGAAAAATCTTAATGTATGTTTGAACCTATTTGTAATCCTTGAACCTTGATATTTGTATGGTAATTTGTTATAATTATTATTTTTTCTAATTTTGTTACTGCAACTACAATTTTATAATGTAAACAATATGTGTACACTTATTTCCTTTTTACCATATATTTTTTAAAAGCCGGTTGGTCGTTGGTCGTTGGTCAGTACTGCTTGTGTTCATTACAGTGCTCTACTTGTGCTTAGAGAACAGGTGAAAACCATCAATAATCGATCAAAAAACGGACGTACTTAGGGGAGGCACTTTTTAAATCTCAATGCTGAAATCTAGAAGGCTGGTGAAGTAGCAGAATGCTGAACATATTTATATAATTACTGCAAATTAGTTTTCTGAAACGAACAAGGCAAAGCCCTTTAAAAATATATGATTTCCCCGGAGTCTAATTTGTAATTTGTGTACATGGAACATAATATATGCGGTTCGGTCGTTTTATTAGTTGTCAGTGTCATTAGTTAATTACAAATTGCGAGTAAATCGTGATTCTCTAAGAAAGTGCGGCAAAGGAGCCTTCCCGCGGCGGTACTGAGGTACTGGGGTACTGGGGTACTGGGTACTGCTGGTGCGGGTGGGGGTAGCGGGTGGCGGGTAACGAGTGAGTGTAGCGAGTAACGAGCTTCGGTCGGTTGAATAATTTAATGCAAATAATTTAGCGCGTTAATCATAAATTCAGATCTGGCTCCGCGGGGCTCTAAAGGATCCGCGTGTATTTTCGTTAGTAGTTTAATCATAAAATTTCCATTTTCCAAATCGTTTCCTGAATTCTGCCGCCATTCTCCACCATTCTCCGCCATTCTCCGCACACCGCCCGTTTTATTGTTGCTCCCGTTCTGCTTTATTGCTCCTCCACCCTCCCCTACCCTACCCCCTTCCCCGTCACGTGGTTTCGCGTTACAAATGCCTACAGACACATCCACGGCTTTCTCACAATTCCCTTTTTACGCCCCACTTTTTATCCTTTATGTCGAGTATTATTATTTGCGCGATTTCCCTTCCCTTTCTCCGAGATTCCCCAATGTTTTCACCTTGTTTTTATGGAGGCAGCCGAGCAGATGTGTGCGCTGTTATTCCTTCTAAACCACATCGCTTTCTCGGGCGCGAATAAACCACGTCCTTAACACTCAACCGGCGGCACACACTTACACACTTTCCATACATTGTTCGGAATCGTTTCACTCGCGCATTATCGCGATTTGGGGATTGTGGCTACTGCCCTCGGGGCGTCCTTGCCGATCACTTCTCGTCCTCTCTGAGCTCCTAGGAACTCTCCTTCAAACTTGACTTCGACATTTTCTCTTCTAATAAATTTACTCACCCTAAAAAAATAGATCGTTCCACTTATTAGGGTATTTTTATTGTTTCCCCTGTTCAAAACGGGGTGCAAGTTTGTTATTTCTTTAGTGTGAACAGGAACAGGATCCTCGCGTCCACCGGCCATGGTGGCGGCGGTGCTGCTCGCAGTTCCGCCGGTTCCGTTGTGGGTGGTGCGGGTGGGTGGGGTGGGGTGTTTGAGGATCTGCCCGTCGGAGTACAAAAGAGGTTGAATGAGTGAATCCTTGTTCCTTCCTCCTACGAAGAACCGGAAAGCTCCGAGAGTTAGGCTATTAATTCATCCATGTATAGAACTATGAACGCTGTGGACATTGTTCTCTCTACCCCAGAATGTTATTAAGGTTTCGCTATAGTTTCGTGTTTCCTTATTTCAGTCAAGTTCTCAGACTCTATTATCGCGAAAGATTTATGAGAATGTCTTTTATACTTTTACTATATTGTCCAAACACATTATATCGATAAAATTATAGTGATATATTATCTCAATACTTTATTATGTATAAAATATACCTAACGTTTTAAATTGGGAAGTTCTTCAAAAATGGAATAAAATAAATAAAAACGTCAGTTGTGTAATTTCTTATGTGTTAAAGGCATTTTTTACTGAATTGAATATTTTATTTTTATCTTTGATATTTTTTTACTTTATTGAATAAAATGCTTTGCAAGTGAAATGCTGTGCTACATCACAACACCGAATTATAAGTATAAAGCAAGTCTTATTTTTTAATTAAGATTGAGATTTAAATGAAGATTTTAAAAAATTGAGAATCAGACTACGTTTATAGAATGTGCCCCAACAGGAGTAGCGTATCGTAAGACGAGTTTCGCTAAACGTGTGTCCTCTGTGTTTCGATTCAATTTTTGCCGGGTTTTATTATTTTGACGATATAATCTGACCATGTAATAACGATTTAAAATATTAATTATTATTTTTGGCTCGAGCTTCGTGCCAAAACCATACGCTTTTTTTAAGCTGGTTTGGTCAGACAACCTTTAATTAACTTTTTCATTGATGCTGTATACTTATCTTTTACAATTTCTAAAAGATTTTGTGTTAAATATTGTAAAAAAATCTTTCTCAGATTTTTTGTCGAATTTATTGCCTTCATCGAGTGCCGAATATGATATAATGGAAGACAAATTTGCTAATGCGTTTTGATTGCTTTATGTTTTTTTATGAGCAATGATTGCTGCATAAATCTATCTTCTTACTGCCAACATCTGTTTTCGAATCGGGGATATTGGTGAATATTTTGATGTTTGAGGGTGATCATGAAATTTATGAAAAATATGGCATAAGTCGAACTCGGATACTTTAGTTGGGTTATCAATATTACATATTTAACGAGTACAATTTCACTGTTTTTTTTCCAATATATAGTCAATTCCTGCAGATGTCCGCCATTCTTAAAATCTTCAGTTTTTGTATTTTAATGGTCTAGTACGTTGATTTTGTTTATTTTCAGCCAGGAATAACATACATTTCCGAGTGAAGTGGTTTGCTTATTTCTTCGGCAAGATGTCCCCTTACTTCCATAATTATTTTTTTTATATTTTTTAGGCACCTACTTGTATTGCGATCATCATGGCATTCGTGGCTTTCTTACCGTGTTCAATATATTTTAGTTTTTTTTTACTCCATAATTTACCGTTTCGCTGATACGTTGAATAACATCTTATTAATGAAGTATTTTTGTATTTCAGGGGTATAAAATCAAAGGCAGCAATCTCCCATTATTGTGTTTTTGAGAAATAGTTATACAACTTATAGATATTCAACTGAATTTCGTCAGAAGCTGAAAAATGGACGTCATATAGTATTTTGATATCTGGGATTATTCGCATCCACGAATTTCGTTTAATGCAAGTATATAAAGAGATTAATAACTTTTGAATCGGGAGATTGCTGCTTTTGCTTCGTACAATATTGGAGAGTGCTGTGTTTGTGTTGATTGGCTTCAAAAAATACCTTCATTTACTTGATCGGTCGATGTGGAGATTGCTGTATTTGCTTTTATACCCCTCGTTAGTGTATGAGTAGTTTAATACAGCTTCTTCAATAAGTTTTTTCGATTTTTTTCGCGTATTAGGCTAGTAAATTTGTTGATGATCTTGAGAGAAACCTACTTACAAAATGAGTATGAAATCCATAATCCCCGATGTGACATACATACGTTCGAGTGTCTGGCTGCCCCCCTCTCCCTCACCATCCTTCGCCTAGAGAATATAGCCACTCCGCTTCGCTAGTTCGAAGGGTTCATAAAGCTTCAGAAAAGCACTTCCTCTCGGTATTGCTGGAATTTCTCTCTCTCACACACACATATACACACACACATACACACACACCCAATACCCTGCACACCAACACCCTCACAGCCCTTCGCCCAGGCGCTTATGCTTTCCGGATCATCGAGGAAGCCTGCAAGTAACTTGCTTAAAGTAATTCGCCTATATTAAAGTAATGTGTTGACTCAACTTCATATCGACAGATTTTGTTTACACTCTCCTTATTGAATCAGACGAACGCGAGAAATACAAGTGAAATAACGTTTTTCACTAAATCGAGAAACTTTTTCAATCACTCTCCATGTATAAAAATTAAATTTCATTGAAAACCTTAAAAACGCAACTCGGATGAAGTTTGCTAGTTCCAACTGAACAGACGAATGCAAATTGAATTATTTGTAAAAAAAATCGATTAGTAGTCAAATCTCACTATGTTATTACATCAATGTTATTTGATAGCGGGGAAATTTTACTAAAATATATAATAATAATAACTTGGCTAAATTATATTGCGCCATTTTTGTGAAATATCATCTCGAGGGCGTTTTACCAAACATAAAAGCTTTGGCTAAATTTACCATAAAACTATTTAAATACCTTAAGCTTTAGCTAAAATTACTCTATTGATATTTACATATTAGTTATTTACATTTGTCGCGGGCTGTGAAATTTTTTCGATCCTTTTGTTTAGCAGTAGATCGAGGATTAAGGATCATTGTATGAATAAATATTATTATACTGGTAAGTTTAGATGCTAACGGGTTAGTATAGCTGTTTAAATTAGGGCAATTCTGTTCTTTATGTATTTGATTTTCTGAAAATATGAGTTTGGAGTTTAGCTCTGAACTCTGTCGAGTATTTTATTATTCTCAGCTGACACTCCTGCAGCACGCTCCCCGAACCTAGTGTCTGGTGTGCGCTTTGGTTCCTTCAACCTTCCCATAGCTGATGACGTTGCCGATCTAAGGGTTGACTGTCGCGAATTGGAATCTTCAGGAATACACAGTTCCGATAAATAAGTCGGAGCCATTCCTTCGATTGATTAAAATACCATCCAGCAAAGTTTGAACTGGATTTTTTGGGGACATTTAAGCCAGTTAATATTTTAAGGTGCTCTGAAATATGGGTCTTGCCGCGGCGTTGAAAACAAGTTGATATTTAGGAAGACTTGTATATATATCGTTGCATTATTCTAAACGCGAAACGACGTACAAGTTTACTAGTAATTTGTTTATTTATTTATTATTATTTAAAATTATGTTACGTAACTCGCGATTTATAAATATATGCCTTCCTTATTCATCACGAAGTTCCAAGACCATGTTCGGTTTTGGCTCTTGGTATCTATTGGGCCTTTAGCAAGTTTCAGGGATACCCAAATCCCTATGTCTCACGACCTGAAGTAAAGTTAACTGGAGGATGGTTTTCTTTCTACCCGATGTGCAGGCTACCCCTGTGCACACGTCAGGATTTTTTCTGTTACGGCCCCGGATTCACGAAGCGGTATACCATGCGTTAGAAGGGGCGCGAACACACCGCACAACGCCCACTATATCCGCGCCAAATTCCGGAACCGCCGCGGAAAAAACCCTGACGTGGGCTCTAGGCCTTAGGGTCTTTACGCATAACAGTTTTCGACGATTCTGCCAAAAGTTACAACACAAACAAAGGAACCCACATTCGAAACTACAATTAATATGTATTTGATCCGATGAAAGTTTCGCTGAACTGGTAATAATAATTTAGTCAATTAATAATGTGGAATTAAGCTTGTTCGGCAAAACCCGCTCGGGTACTTTAATACTCCGTAACATTGTCTGTGTCTGCCGCCTCTCGGAGTGTTTTATTTCACTCTCCACGAACCTCACAGTTATTATATCTTTTCCAGCCAATTTAATTCCACGCCTCATTAAATCCACCCTTCCTCCCACCTCGCAGTAACCCTACAGTACACTAGACACGGATCCAGATACCGCCGATAGTAGACACCAGACACCTCCCACCACCACCTACCACCCACCACCCAACACCTCCCCCTGCGATATCAACACCTACTAGAGGTGTATTATCACGCTCAAATAAAAATATCTATGTAAATTTGACTTCCCATCACTACTTTAATGTGTCCGTGTTAACAGGGAGCTTTCATTCAGTAATGAATTGTATTCGTGGAAAGAATCGGTCAGCTTCTAGAACCGGTTAGTTCAATTTAATATTTTGATATCTGAATAAACAAGGTGAAGAGCTGATGAATTTACAAGTATTGGTGTGACTTATAAACTCATACTGTAAAGGATACATTTAATCTTATATCAACCCACACAGATCGATAAGTGAAAGTTCTTTTTCCGTCGAATTGCAAATATATAATCAATATTTGTTGGTATAAATTTACACCCACGAACTATCAATGTTCGCAGATTCGTAGTTGGGAGTTTCTTTTTTGTTTAATTTAGACCGAAATATAAAAATAAATACAAAAGTGCTAAGTCAACAAAGAGGCATTTATAATTCAAGCTCTGAAGAAACCGAATTCATAGCAGCTCACATGAAGCTTTTTGTTTAGTGGTGAAGACGCCCGCAAAACTTGCGCTGAAATTCACCTTGATTGAAGACCTTGGTTTTAATTGTGCTTGGTCTAACAACAAAACCATAAAACTATTTAATTTTAGTTAAGATTTTTGATTAAAATTAATTTAATTTTAAATAAGGATCCATATAAAAATAAAAAATAAACTTTCTAAAAATCTCCAAAAAATGCATAATTATCATCTATATTATGCTGCTGATCTAAGAGTTGACTGCCTTAGACGAGTGTTTTGGATTTAAACACCATCCAGCACAACTTGTACTGGATTCTTTCAGTGCACTTGAGCCAGTGAAAGTTCCTGAAATATGCGAATATTTAGATGCCCCGGTGATAAGCCTTGCCGCAGCATTAAAAACTGATTGAAGTTCGTTAGTTTGGTATTTAGGAAGGCTGGCGTAAATACCGTTGATGTAATCAAGACGTGAGATCACATATAATTAATCAGTAGTTTTGTTACTTCTGTTGGAAGATTTTTTATCATTTTTTTTTTTTATTATTGTACAACAGATATAAACCTTATAACAGTACAATGGAACAACAAGTAAGCAATTTCAAATTATAAATTTTTTAAATTAATAAGTTTTTTGAACTTTTGTAAATTATCTGAAAATATATCAAAATATATAGATGATGTATTTAACAGAATTATACCTCTTGTCATGCTATGCTGAGCCAAAACATCTGTCCGACCATAGGGTATTCTGAACATTGCATGATTTCTGCTGCGACAGTATTTTTCTGGTACGAATAAGCAGTAGCATGCCAAGAGGTATGGACAGTCGATTAAGTGATTTATAATTTTAAAGCCTATTGTCATGAGACCAGCATTGCGCCTAGCCTCTAAGCTTTGATAATGTGTCTCCTCGAGTAGTTCCATGTGATGCATGAACTCGTACACATACCTGAGGAATTTTTTTTGAATCTGTTCCAACATATTTATGTATTTGGTTTGATGTGGAGCCCAGACAGTGCTAGCGTACTCCAACTTGCTTCTGATCACTCCATTGAAGAGGGCTGTCATCGCATTTGTGTTATTAAACTCTTTGCACCTTCTGATTACAAAACCAAGAAGTTTATAACAATTTGAAGTAAGCTGCACTATATGACTCGAAAACGTTAGACTGGGATCAAAAACCACCCCGAGATCTTTGATGGTAAATACGCGGGTTAAAATTTCACTATTCATAATATATTTGAAAAAAAAAGGATTTTTAGATCGGCTATATGTCATAATGACGCATTTTTTTATATTAAAATTTAAATTATTGCTTCTCGACCAGTTCGAAATTGCATCTAGGTCGGCTTGTAGTTTGTCAAAATCTTCATCCGATTCAATCTCCTTTAAAAGTTTGAGATCGTCCGCAAACAATAAGCACGAGCTGTGACGTATGCAATCCTGGATGTCGTCTATCAAGATAAGAAACAGTAGGGGACCGAGATTTGAGCCTTGTGGAATACCTGACAGAGCTGCGAAGTTATCGGACTCGTATCCATTTATTGATACGTACTGGCTTCTATCTTTTAGATATGAGGAAAAAATGTCAGTAATGATTGGTTGAATCCTATTTTGTACATTTTTCTCAGCAAGATATCATGGTCTACGCGGTCGAATGCCTTGGCAAAATCCGTATATATTACATCCGTCTGGTGTCTGGCGTCTAAACCTTCTGCTACCCGTCTAGAAAGCGATAGAAGATTGGTCACGGTAGATTTTTTAGGTAGGAATCCGTGTTGATTCCCTCTTAGGAACGGCGTGATTTGAGCCCGTATCTTATTGCAAATAATAATTTCGAAAATTTTCGGAATCGTTGATAATATTGCCACAGGTCTATATGTTGTTACGTCTGTCTTATCACCACCCTTATGTATAGGGACAACCCTTGTGGTTTTCCAGCACTGTGGGAATGTAGATGAGACAGAGCAGAGGTTAAATATATAGCATAGTGGAGCACTAATGTTTGAAGAAATGGACGAGATGATGGCAGGAGGAATGCCATCCGGTCCCGTCGCCTTGTCGGGCTTGAGCTTCCGGATTTGATTTCTTCTGACAGATTTGAGTTCTCTGAGATGAAAAAACCCGGCATACTTGTAAGGGATGCCAGCCGAATGTCAATAATAACGGAGTGATGACCTTCTGTCAATACTCGTTAGTTATAATTTCCAGTATGTGAGAACATCCAAGGATAATTATTTCAGGCAGTAAAAACACTACAAATCTACTCGGAAGGTTCAACTGCGGCCTGAAGAGAATAAAGCGGAAACGCCCGTTCACTAAACCCTGGCGGTTAGCTTAGCAAATGAACCCGATCGAGCAGGTTTCGCGCTAAAGGTTAAGAGTGCCACTAACCATGGAGTACGGTCTTAAGTGATCATTCTCAATCAATCGAAATGCATATTGACCTAAAGTTAGATAAGGTATTGAAAAGTTTAAAATGGGCTATTTTTATACCACAACTTCCTAATAGTGGAAGAATTGAGTTATAAAGAGTGTGCTGAACCGTTCAAACTTATTCAAAACATTTTGTTTAAATTTCCCAACTCCTTCCAACCCTTGAGAGTCAATGGGACTATAGCGTCCCCAACCGCGGTATGTTGTGAGGTTGAACGTAGTGAGGAGGAGAAGTAGATGAAAAGAGGAAGGTTTGGTTAGGTTAGGTTGAACACGGCTAAAGCAATTTCTAGCTGAACTTTCATTTCTGAATGGCGGTATTTAACCAGGGCGATACTTAGGGTATCTACCACTAATGTTGATGAGGCCAGAATGAAGGTGTTGCCCGTTAGGGCGAACGATATGAAGCAGATCAATCGTAATTTTAATCTTGATATCCAGATGGTTCCAAAAAGAGGGAGGAAAATTCCATTTAAAAAAATTGGATTAAATTTAAATTAAGTAAATGGGAATTTGCTAACCGAAATTTGGTTTTATAGGCAGGCCCCGTTGATTTCAAATGAACGGAATTTTAGAGAGTCAGACGTGGAACTGGCAGAGGAAGAATGAAAGTACACTGAATGCTGTGGAAATGAAGATCCCTGTACGGTAAAACCATGTTCCGAATGTGGACATTCAGATAAAATACAAGGCCGAAGTAAGCGTAGTGAATAAGATTAAGAAAGGGTCTGTTCGATGGTTTGGACTTGTGCAACGGATTAACCGAGAAAGGAGCATTAAAAGAATATATGACGGGAATGGTAAAACAATCCGGGACGCCAGAGGAAGACATGGTACGACTAAGTGAATCAAATACCTGTGTCGGGTCATGTCAAGAGTCAGTATGAAACGTTGCATAAATGAAATGAAGCAAAGAATGCGTGAGGCGGTCTATCCACTCTGCCTATTCCGGCGGAAAAGGCGTGACGGTTAGTTAGTTTAGTATATGCGTGATTACATATTTACGCCAATAGAGTTTCTACATTAGAAACGAGAGTATTATTATTTACTTTACAATAGTTAAATACACACGAAGACTTAACTCTATGCAATGATTGGGTGGGCTGTAATAATTGTCTAATTATAATATAATATCTAATATGTGTGAGTTTATGGATAGGTTAAGTTAGTTTTGTATGTGTAACAGATAATAGTGACGTATTTTCTCGCATTTCTTGATGAATAAAATTGTAATGTACATAATTTTATCACACCGAATGATATGTAGATAACATATGTACATTTAAAATTTGCAAGCCCTCTTCTACTCTGAAAAAATCTCTTGAATATTCTGTTCGGTAAATTGTCCAGTTTCAATATTATATATTTCCCGGCGGTATCGTGCCTCTTCCCTTTCTGTATGAAATGTTTGACATCTATATCAGTGGCGTGCAGTCCATAACGGATGAAAAACTGTGGATGCTCTAACAAAAACTAGGCATAAAAAGATAATAAATAGACAAAGAAAAATAAATGACAAATTGTTGATCAAAATGTATTTTTATCATAAATTGGGAATATTCCACATTAATAAAATGTTTATCTTTGGAAAATTTATAAATTTAATATTTCAACTACAGTTTTGAAGAACAGTGGTACTTGAAATTTAAAAAATCATCAATGATTTATATATCTTTTTAGAGATGTTGAAAGATGTTAATTATGATTTTTTTTTATGTAGATCACTTAAAAAAATTTCAAATATTTACAAAATACACAAAATTAATCAAAATAACATAACTTTAAATAATTGCAATCTGAAGATAAATTACTACAAATAAATCTAAAACGACCGAAAACCCTGTGTGATTGATTGATTCGCCACTAAGCTAAGTTTAATTTATTTCTTATATTATTTTTTTATCATAAATAATAATAATAATACTTGGATAATTTGAGTAGCACCATTTTTGTAAAAGATCACCTCTAATAAACTGTATTATATTTTCAAAACTGTCATTTACTATATAGCTGAAAACTACTATTGTAAATTTTTATCCCAACACAGGCGTATGCCTAGTGGGAAGGGCAAACAATAACAATAAATAAAAAAATTAAGTAAAATAATAATAATAAATAATTTATGAATTTTCTTCGATAGGTAAACATAGAGGAGAATAAAATTATTTTACATAATAACATATTATAATATATATATAAATAAGTAAGGAACTTTTAGGCTCATTTATTCAGTTGGCAGAATCAACAAAATTTAACAATAAAATTACCATTTTCATATATTCAATACACAATAAATTCATACCCGAACTTGAAGATCTACAAACAGCTTACCGTCGGTCAAAGAACAATGCACGCCACTGATCCGTAGGTACTCGTACATACATAAAATGTTGACAGCGTATATAGCGGAATATTTATATCCCCAGACCCTCTGCGGTATTATGAGAAGCTTATTAAAGTCACAAAATATCAAGTCATCCTTCATCATAATATAATAGCAACTTTCCTTCCAATGCGTGTATCTCGATCACTGGTGGAGAATACGCGAGAGTGGCCTTGCGACGGCTCAAATGACGCACTTTTCCTTTCAACAAAGACTAGGAGTAATCTGATGTTGATAACAATATAGTGAAAAGATTCTGCCATAGATTGTACTTTGAGAATTCGTATTTTTCTGTGTTTACCTCGAGAGAGTCTCAGCTGCCCGGAAGCTAGTAGTGCTTAGGCACCCCCATTTCAGGGTATGTAATGAGTCCGAAGTAAGAGGGAGGATATGATGTATTCAAATAAGATCACTAAATACGGTTTCAAATCCATTTTGGCATCTTTTTGATTGTGAATGGTGGTTTTTTTGTAATATACCGTTTTCCGCATACTTCTCCTTCAGCCAACATTTTGGACAACCTTGTTGTCATTTACCTGTCCGTATCTGAAGTAAAAATCAGACGTACGATTTGAAGGGGGGTGCCGTAGTTACCCCATTTGATCTTGCTTATCAAAGCGTTTTCATGACACAATCTGAGGTATTTCATTTTTGTTAATACTTGAGAGAACTAATTCATAATATTTCAGTAATCTTTATCTAAGATATCGCACAAACACCCTCGTTTGGTGTTTCATTAGAAACTCCGCTCGGTGCGGGGATGTTAATCTTCACCGGATGACAAGTTTTAGACATTTCGTTAACTAGCATTCTGTCGGAGGTCACTCTTGTGTCCTGCCATTTCAATGAGCCGGTAGGTTCTCGAACGTTAAAACTTATAACTCATATCGACGTTAAAATTTCACCTAAATTCATTAAATACTTCCTCGGCGTCCTCGGGAAGGAAGAAATATATTGAAAGTTAGTATTTAATTAATTCCCGTGAAAGTAAACGACCGTTCCTTTCAGTTTTCGGCTTTTGCCGAAACGCCATTATAGTTTGCGGGTGCGCCAATTCCGAACCTTTCCGAACAGAACGCTCCCCTTTGGAAAATTTGAATATGGAAGGCCCGCGGCCGGCCCTCTTTGCCCCAGTAGATCTATGCGCATTGTCTGTGGAACCTACTTTTCGGGAATTTCTTCACATATTAACATTGCACCATTCCAGTAAAAACCACGGCACGTCATTGCGAATATTGCGCGGACCCTGGCTTTTACCTAATAACATTATTATCTTTGCACTGATTGCTTTATGTATGTATTCATACGATATCATCGTCTATTGTTAGCTTACTTATACGGCATGTGAACAAGCACTGCTTATGTTTGAAAACTTAATTAAACACTTTCATTTCAGCCATTTTTATATCGGATGGAAGAAATTGGAACCAGGATTATTATATAAAATATTATCCCAGATTATTGTGTTTAAATACATTTTGGACAGTCTATCGTTTTAAGCGGATTTGAATTTCTTAATTTATTTAAAAGTACTGAATGTTTTTGTGTAATATCTAAAAATAAGTACCATTTAAAACAGACGGACCTTTGATTTACGAATAGCCTTAGAATATAATATAATATGCAATTCATTCTACCCCTAAATAAGTTAATCATTATTGAGGTTTCCTTCAAAGTAATTCCATGGTCTAGAAGCAAACACAGCCTTCTCCCTGCCTGCCCCCTCCCGCCCACTGAGCCCGGGGGCTGCGAACATTACAGCGTCTTCCTTTTGTTCTATAAATTCCTTCCACGCATCAGTCTTGTATGTTTTCGCCGATCTTTATACCGGTTGTCAATACAACAGGTACGAGTATGTTTGAAAGTTCATCGTTAGTCAACACTAATTATACGGACTTTTACGTAACGAATAACATTTAGTCGGAAACCTGCCAAAACGTGCATATTAACTGTTTTTCCCCGCCCTATAATATTATATATGTGAACGTGAATTTTCTTTCGACATCCGTATCCGAGTGATTAATTCGAAACATCGCTCGATCATTATGTAAATATTTGGAGATCCGTTCTTCGCCCATCACTCCTGGCGCATATCAGTTCTGGGAATGTTGTTTGTTACGGTTGTTCGGCAAATAAGGTACCGCCTTTCGGCCTAGAGCCTGGACTAGGCTGAGCCGAGGAGCGAGTGAATAGTCGATGCTCCCTAAAGGGGCCGCAGGTGCGCCCGCCTAATGACCGCCCGCCCCCGCCCTTCAAGAACTACCGCGTGTCAATATTAAAGCGAGCCCCTCTTACGAGTAACTCACGGTGGTGGTTCGCAGTGTTCACACTTGGCTAACTATGGTAGATAACTAGAACAGCGGATGGCCCGTATCACTCGACCTATCGTGCGACAATTGGCGGAATGGCCAATCTTCGCACTGTTGCTCATCTTACTGCGTAACATATTTTCCGAAGAGCAGAATACTTCCAGTATGATCCTGGTTAGAGACCAACCTCCAGAATCGAAACATTGCTTCAAATAGCTTTAATTATTTTTTAACCACATCTGTATAGTCATGTACTTCCCAATCACTTTCTTTCAACCCCACAACAGTCTTGAGCGGTATCACAAAGTCTTTGATTTATTTTTCACATTATTCGATTGATGTATCCTTTATAACCCATCTGTTTTCGCTTTTATATTTCCAATCTTTAAATAAACAGATTCACGTTTTGCATGAACCTTCGAAATATGAATAAAAATGCCTCTACCCTTCATGAAAATGTATACGAGGCAACTAGCTTAATTCTGCCCGTAAGTGCAAAGTTATTAGTTCTTGCTCCAGGATCCAAATAGAAAATCATGGTTGAATATTAAGTGCCTATTTGTTTTTTTTTTCAAATAATAAAATAAGAAAAAATTAAGAAAAGGCCATAACAAGCGGAAGAATATGAAAGAAACCGCCTTCTCCAATTCATCTTTCTGACTGATGAATTGGTCAGTTAATTCATTTTTTTTTTATTTATTGAAATTCAAATACAAGTACATCTATTAAAATTTCAATACTCTGCTTGTTTTTTTTTTAACAAATGCTTGTGTAGAAAGTGGACTGTACATCTTGCTGCCAAAATTTGTTTTCGAATTTGGCAGAATGTGTTGAAGTTCGTTAATCAATGTTGAAGCAGTGTGTTTTATAAATAACTAGAAGGTAATAAATTTAATAAAGACAAAAAATAACGATTCTGCTGTTTCTGTTACAATATAATTATGCTTCGGTAAATTGCATTTTGGCGACTCATTGTTTGTGAATTTTTTATTTATCACAATGCAGTTCGGCTTTAAAGTTAAGTTGTTTATTCTTTATAAATTCATTAAAATGTCTTTCAATATTGTGTATGTTTGAATCCATTATGAAAATGCCAACAGCATTTTTAGCAATTATTTCATGACATATATCAGTATCTTCTCACTTCTTCTTATAAAATATAACTATTTTCTGTTTAGTTTGATATAAAATTATCCATTCAATTTGATATAAGTAATTGTATGTACGACGGACAATGTGATCATTTTAACTGGAGAAATATTATAATCGAATTGTTTTTGTAACCAAAATACTAATATTGTGAGGGCACCGGCAACGACTAATCAGGCCTGATTGAACTTGTACGGTTTGACTCTTTGTGTTGTTGGTTGATTTATAACTTCTGTAGAATCGACAAGAATTGGTCGCGTATTGTCGTTCTTCTTTATGAAAATTTGAGCTATCGTTAAGCTCGTCGCTTTCAGCTAACTCCTTCGGTGGGCCGATATTCCGTCAGCCTGTACCCTTAACGTTTATTCCGAACTGGAATATACTTATAAGCTGAAGGAAGTGTGGGAGAAGAAGGAGACGTGGAAAAAGACAAGGGAGGTTGGGAGGCACCCGTATATTGGAATCTGGTCATTAATGGTAGCGAAGGTCATTTTAAGCAACGGTTTGATTCTGAATGGTGGTGTCTCACAATAGCGATACTGAGAGTATCTTCCAACCTAGAACGGGGAGCAAATATACCCCCATATATTGTCAGATCATTGTTTGTACATGGTCCAGATCCACTGAGCTTATCGCTCTGCCACGTTGTCAAAATGAGTAAGCTGTGATTATCGTTTAGTAGGTTTTGGTTTTGCTTAAACCGTGTGAAGCTGTGTGTGAAGTCTTTATTTATGTTAATATTTTTATGATAACAAAAATTAAAAAATCGTATTTATTGATTTCTCCTTCACTATAATATTTTTCCTAAAGTGACACTGAAACAATGAATAAAATAACAAATTAATCAAACGATTATTTTGTGTAATCTTAATATAAAATCACGTACGCAATATATTTTGTTCCCAAGTGCGCGAATTTGCGCTGACATCTCGCGTAGTTCGGTTGGTTCTGCACTCTGCACACTGTCTGCCTTAATGGAATTCTTATGGGAATGGGGCGGAGGGGATTGATATTTGACTTTTATCTCGTCTTGTGTCACTTTGCCAATTTAAAGGAAACAAGGTTTTTCCGTGGAGGCAACACTTTCTTCCGAGATTGCGGGCTTTTTCAGTTCAACTTTTACATCGGGTATGAAGCGTTACACCCTGAAACATAATTCTGAAACTGGCGAGGAAAATGTTAAAATATAAATATTATTAATTCCGATTTTCAGTTCTTCGTGCCCAGCGTGCCCGTCACCCGCCCTCGGCCTGGTGCGCCAGTGTCCCGATGTGCCCATCCGCCCATCCGCCTATCCGCCCATCCCTGAAGGTTTAGAGAATATGAATAATGAATATTCAGAAGGACAAATGGAAGCTTGTTTAGGAGCCGTATTAATTCCGGCACTACATGCCATAATTTTCGCAAAATTCTAAATGAAGCGGGCCTCGCTCAGGAAATAATGCCTGTCTATAATAAATACGCCTGTATTACGTAATTTTCTAAAATGTTATTTTTACTTATTTGTTTCTGCTGGGTTTGTTTTTGTGTTTCTAATTTTATGCGTGGCCGTCTTTCTTGAATTTTGAATTAAATAGCGACTCGTGGAAAATGGCTGTGAACCTTCATTTAGTGAAACGGGAAACTTTCGAATGTATCCAGGTACCTTTCTCTTTCTATCTGACTTTTTGAATTCCTTTTATTCATTCGAATAATAATTAAATCTTCCATACGTTTTTGAGGGGGCGACTTTAAAAGTGAATGTTGTCGCAATCGCTCTATCAAGTCTAGAAGGTTTTCCATTAGCCATTGTAAGATTGGCAACCCCGCTGAAGATGGAGTGCACGAGTGGATCAGTAGCGGAACGGGCCTCGTTACCTGCCTCACCACATCACTTCCGTCGCTACCCGGGCCAGGGGGAGCCACCTCGGCAACTGGCAGCTCGCAGCTCGCAGCCCGCAGCCCACATCCCGCAGCCCGGCAGGCTGTGCTTCGCTAATTTATTTATTTATTTATTTTATATTTGCAAAAACAGTTTTACACCAAAACATTGCAAAAAACACAAAAAATGGTAATCATAATTACACAAAGATTAAAGTAAAAATAAGTTTAAAAACAAAAAAAAAATAGTTTTCAAGAAGTACATAATATAGTTAGAACTTAATAGCTAGTTCTTGCTTAAACTTGTTGTAGCTCGTGTGAAAAATATCCAAATTTCCTGCGAGGCAGTTAATTAACTTAGTTAGTCTTCCCAGGGGCATCACCATTGGTAAGTTAGTTCTGCACCTGGGAAGAAACAGAAGCCTGTGTTGGCGGCCACGCGTGAAATTATCAGGGACATAAATTCCAATTTCCGCCAGGATGTCAGGTATTAATAATACACCGTTCAGGAGTTTATGAGCAAAAAGCAGTAATGCTATATCCCACCTCGAACTAAGGCTGCAGATACCCAGCATTCCCGAGATAAACGCTGTTGGAAACAGAAACCGTAAAAATTTCTTTTGAATTTTCCCGACCATTAGTACATGGGCGGTGTCCTCTGCCCCCCACACTTGAGATCCACTCTCGAGAATGCTACGCACTAAGCTAAAGTAAAACAGCCTTATCACTGCAAGATTTGTCAACTCCCTTGAATTGTGAAGGACAAAACCCAACATTTTGTGGCTGATTTGCAGATCTTTTCGATGTGATTATGAAACGTTAAACGAGCATCAAATACTGTTCCTAAGTCCTTACAAGTAGCCGTATGCTTTAGAGACGTATCTTTCATTTTGTAATTGAAATATACGGTCTTGTGTGACCTCGTGAAGCACATAACGGAACATTTTCGGAAGTTAAAACTGAGTTTATTAGCAATACTCCAGTCAATAATTGTATTAATATCTTCCTGAAGATGTCTACAGTCTTCCAATGATCTTATTCGAATAAATAATTTTATGTCATCAGCAAAAAGTAAGAAACGAGCGTATTTAATATTATTTCTAATGTTATTTATAAAAATTAAAAATAATAAGGGTCCCAAATTGGATCCTTGTGGCACACCAGAGTTTGTAGGATACGTGTCGGAGTTGTATGAACCGTAAGATACGAATTGTTCTCTTCCGTTCAAATAGTTACAAAAAAGTTTCATTAAATTTACAGATAATCCAATTTCCTCAAGTCTACTTAGGAGAACAAGGTGATCAACCTTATTGAAAGCTTTCGCAAAATCGTGGTATGATGTGTCAACTTGCTCGTTATTATTTAGTGCTCTAGATACGTAATTTGTAAATATCATCAAATTTGTAGTGGTTGATCGGCCACGTCTAAATCCGTGTTGCTGTTCGATCAAAAACGGTTCGACTTTGGTGTTTAAATATTTATGCAAAATTATTTCCAGTAATTTTGCAGGTGCGGAAAGTATTGTAACAGGCCTGTAGTTATTAGCGTGACACTTGTCGCCATCTTTATGTAAAGGTGTGACTTTTGACAGTTTCCATAGTTTAGGAAAAATTCCATTTTGTATCGTGGTATTATATATATGCAACAGTGGTTTAGACAATGGTTCGGAACATCCCTTGATAACAAAGGGTGGAATTAAGTCAGGACCAACCGATGTTTTTGGTTTCAGTGTTTTAACTGCTAAACAGAAATCTGTAATTAACGGGTTACACTGTATCCTCCCCTACCAACCGCTAGATTCCCCACCCAGCTTACCTGTTACCTGCTCTCGATGTATCCGAACGTAGCTTGATGGGTTTCGCGCCGCATTATTTTGGCATTTTCAGTCGAATGAGTCTGTAGTTACTATATCATTACGAGATTTGAGTCGAGCTTTACAGGAATTCTTCCCGAAGCTAGTTAAATGGATTTTTGAGGGAAAATGAAACCGTGTCGGAGAGTGTTGTGATTTGTCTCGCTTCAGCGCCGTATCTGATTCCGGGTGACCCAATTACTCCACCAGCGCGGCGAGCCCCTTCAGTGGCTACACGTTACACGTTACCCGCCACTTCCCGCTCCCCACTGGCAGCGAGCCACCGCCACCAGCACGCCACCCTAATCCTTCACGGATCTCTCACCAACCCGCTCAGGAAGTTATATTCATTAACGTGCCTACCCCACCTACCACCTACCGCCTAGTACTACGCCCATAGGATACCTTTTCACCTAAAGGTACGCATAACACAGCTGTGGAAATTTCCGGAAAAACAATAAAGTCATTGTAATCCCCGATTTGTTTCAGAATACGTTTCCTTTTCGACGATCATCATTTAATTAATAACTAAATATGCTTTCTAAAGCTGGTACTCGCGAGTTACTAGAAACGACAATTTGTATAACTTAACTAACTAACAAATGTGTATTTTAATAATGTATTACACGTACATGACCAGCACCACTATCTAAATAACTAGAAAACTTCCTAAAATGCCTTGCTCTCTCGTCCGTAGTAATTAAAGTATTTTTAAGTCTATTCCGAGAATTCCCGTTCTTGGAGGGTTGTTTGGTAATAAGTAATAACACTCGCGTTCAAGGAGCTGACGGAGCGAATGTTAGTTTGCTCTTATTAATCCTGCCTCCTGCCTCCCATCTCCCGTCTCCGTAATGGCTGGAGTGGAATGTTCAGCCGGGACTACTGCCTCAAATGTTGTCTTAGAGGGGTTTGGAGGGGCATCCTCGAGCGCATTGCCGAGTTTCTCTGAAAGGGCCACTGACACTTAACGTTTTATCTCCATCCAACCTAAATAGTTGATACCCTTATTATTTATAGTTAAGGATTACTACTTTAGTGTCGACCCTCTGGCGAGGGTCTTGGCAGACCAACGGGAGCACCGCTGCTTTGTAACCCCGAGGACTTTAAAATTCTGTATTCACGTCCGATGTTCTAACGTTGGTTTTGTATAATTTGGGTAATTAAAGTGTTCATACACCAAATATTTTCTAAATCCCCCTGTCTTTTTCTTTGTATCGTGTAACACGAGTGAGCTGAGCTGAACGATAAATATTTGTTTACTGTTCTCTATCTCTTTTCGTGTAGGACTGGTATTCCTACCCCGAGTGTTTAGGGTGAAAACTACACATAATTTGATTTTTTCGGCGTCAGACACTGCCGCTGATGCAAAGCCGGTTTGCGTGTCACGGGTATTACGACAGCAATTAAATACTGAAAAAATTAGCATAACTTGTTTTGACAACTTTCCGTTGATAAATAAATATTTGGGCAGTGAAAATATTGCAACGTAATTTTCCGTTTACCAACAACCGTTCTCTTGATGATTTCATTGATTACGTTGCCGGCAACCCGAGCGTTTATTCTTTTAGTTTTTCCTCGTGCACATACCACGCTACCCGCATCACTAGACATTAGACGATATCTGTTGGCAGACTTCCTTCTTTCATCGCCTGATCCACTTGCTTTACATACCCCATCCACGAAAATTGTATCTTAAAATGTTTTCACTAAAAGGACAGTGAATATGTGTTATTTTTATTTCACCCACATGGTTGAATCATTAGAATTATCCACGATATGAACTCCCGCGTCGTCGATATTATAACAAGTATTTCAGACATATATTTACAGATAAGTAACACTTTAAATAAAAATAATTGTGAGAGTTCTGTCATTTCTTTAGTGAGAATTTTCTGTAACAAAGTTATTTATCAATGTTCTAAAAAGCGCGGTGACTGATTTTAAGGAGGAGAACATAAACCAACAATGACATAAGACCGCGCGAAGCCGATCATTTTTAATGATCGGTATTTTTAAAGACATCTTTCCTCTTAAGGTATTTTAAAATAGAATATTTGCGTAACAAAAAATAATCAGTCTTTCGTGTCTTTGTTTTCGCCTCCCCGTATTTTGGTGAGATCAATTTTATCCGAATTATTAACGTTTCCATTTTTCAAATAAATAAACGCCGGCATCTGAAGAAAAATTGCGCAATAATTCGTGTCATTTTAATTTTGTCTTTATTTTGAATACAAAAAGTTCCCGTGAAAGGAATCCTTAATATTCCAAATGAAAAATTCTCCGCTTTCCTGAATTTCCGAACTGATGGTCGCGACGAGCGCGCGCCGTCTTCGGAATTCAAATTACCTACACCCACTTAGGTACTTATTTTTAGATTCTATTTGATGTGGCGTTAGCTTCAAATTACTTAAAACTTTTGTTTTATTAGCACCTGACATTTGTTTTGATAATTCCTCGCGTATACGTGCATAAACACTTGAAAGGATGTTGACGTTTGCTTCTTTCTGTATCGGTAGCTTTTCGCCTAACTGTGGTGTATTTGCCGTCAAAGGAAAATTGCTCGACATATTATAGAATTTATTTTTGGTGATTTTTGCGAGGGAAAATAATGAGAGACGATCTAAAGGTTTTTAGTTTATCTTGTGACGTTAATTAGTAATTTTCAAATTGAATTGTTAGATGGCGAAATAACCTGCACGCGAGTTCACGGGAACAAAGTTACATTGTTTTAGGTTTTATTCGTAGTTTTGGTATCACGAATACATTAATATTAACATTTTAAAAATAAACTGTTTTCGAAATGGGAGTTTTTTTTTAATATTCAATTTATTTCCGTAAGCGATTAAAAAAAACTCTTAATGACTTTAAAAAGAAGCCCGCAAAGAAATACATCGGAAAAAAAAAAACAAATTAAAATTTAACTTAAATTTTTAAAAAAAATATTTTAATATTATTATTTAGCTCTTTTAGTTTTATTTTTATTTTTAGTGACAGCTGTTTCTAGCAGTACAAATGAATAATCATATTACATTTAATTTAATTTAAATATATATATCAAGTTTTACAAATTAAACATCAAAACTATAAATAAATTAACTTTTAAATATATTTTTTTTGTATTTGTCCAGCGCATATATTGTTTGGTTTAAGTTTATTTAATATCACGATTTCCCGGCATCTAGACTTGGAGCACTGCCTCGTGTCAGAAAGACTAAAGCTCGATCATCGGCTCGGCCGGGCTTGGTGGTCGGAGAGACCGGTGGGGTTGGTCGGTTGGCTGCTGTGGCCAGGAGGTGGTTGGCAGATGTCAACTACAGCTGGTTGAAGGGGACCAAATGACTCAAATCAGATACAATTTGACCCGGAGTCAACCAGCTAAAGTAAACATCGCGTGGTGTCTCTTCTTTCGTCGGGAGCTCCGTTTCCCGCCAACTTTTCTTCGCCTTCAGTAAAGTCAACGCGTATTTTCGTATCGTTTGATTTTTTTACGAAAAGCAAAACTGTCCGGCTGTTGTTATCTAGACCCGGGGAAGTATATCATAGAAACTAGAACACAACATAACGGTGTCAGCTAGAGTTTCGATGACGCAGAAAGTGAGCTGAAACAGAAAACACGAATTGCAATAGCACGTCATACATACCCACGATGGCAGCGGGCTGCGTCAGGCGGAGTTAATGATCTCGCGAGTCAAGAGCACTCCCGAAATAGCTGGGCCAGGAATAGCGGCGGTGACGCGTCTGGGCGGCGGCCCTCGGGCTGCAGGGGCAGTGGGGCCCCGGGCGGCGCAGGGCCGGCGGGGCTCCCACGGCGGCTGGACAGCAGCGGCGAGTAACAGTAGCCGCGCTATTTCCGTGCAGCGCTATTTCCGACGCGCCTATCCCGGGAGCTTTACGCGCTTCACACCCGATACCGTTCACATGGCTTCACGATCTGTTTCGTGCGGATCACTACGGCTCCTCTCGGCTCGTCTCGTTCACTTTCAACTCGTATTACTTTCCGGACGTTTTTAAATATTCATTTCGAGTCATAGCGGTGAGAATGCTATCCACCGGGAAATGTAGCGGCGGCTCGCAATCTTTGACAAGTGCTTGAATCATTACAAAACTCCGAATTGTGTAAAATGTTTCATCTAAAATGCCGGGTTAAAGTTGAAATCTTTTCGATTTAAAATCTCGTAAATGTTTTCGTGAACTTTTTTCGTATTAAATCAAATACCCCATAAAATGGAAAAGCTTTTTTGAATATTGTACAAGAAGTCCCAGAAGATTTGAAATGTAACGACGCTCGACCTAGAAGCTCGAAGAGAGGAGTGGTGTCGGTGGTGCGGGCTGATGCAGTCTGCGGTGCAGCGAGAGCTCCGGCCCATATCCCCGTTGCACCCTCTGCTGCACCCCCACCCTCGCCCGCCCACTACCCCCACCTCCCTCCAGGCCCGGGGTGGATTCACCCCGGCCAGTATCTCGGCTGATCGCGGCATATGGAAGATCCGCGACCTTTTTCGTCCCAATTCTCGGTATATTTATTATTTGTCCGCGAAAGATCGACGGTATTCAATCACTTTAAAAATATGTTCAGCGCCGGGAATGGGAAGAAAACAATCGACAAATATCCGCGAATCGAATCTTGAAACGAGTTTGTTTGACGTTTAGTTTGATTAGAATTTGAACCCCCCTCGCCCGGCTGACAGGTGCCGCTCCGCCCCCGCCCGAACGTAGTTCCCGTACATGAAGCACTTTCGCACATTTCCGACCGCGGCCCGGCCTAGCGTCGGTGCTCCCCGCAGTTGTGTCAAGCAGGCTGGCTACTCCCGGCAGCCGCCGCGGGTGGCTCGGTAGCTCAGAAGCTAGCCCGCCTGCCCGCCGTGTGTAGCAGGAGCTAGGAGCCAGTAGCCGGTAGCCAGCAGGCAGCAGCCCGGGCGGCGGCAGGCGGCGGTGCTTTAGGGCGCGGGTCCAGACCTCGACTGAGAGGCGCGCAGCATCGCGGCGGCCGTCGCGGCGCTGCTCCCCCTCCCGCGCGCGGCCCCCCGCGCCCGCCCGCCTTCGCCCCTCGCCGCCGCCCCCGCGCCCCGCCCCGCTCTAGCAACCGACCGACCAACCCCGTGCGCCGTCGCCGCCAGAAGTTGTTTTCGCTAATGCTCGCTAATAAAGGATGGGATTTTCAGGTACCCCTGCGCCCTGCAAGTACTTGAGGATTTTTCAAATTAAAGTATCGATCAGTCTTCATACACTCGATAGGAGGTCATCTCGCCACCGCTGAGTGGGATGAGCCAAGAACTTGACAGTCTCCAGCTATCATCTAGATTTCCCGGGTAAATTCACCCCGGGAAGGGAAAACGTCTGTATGTCTGTC
Organism: Drusus annulatus; assembly: GCA_022651775.1. NCBI lineage: Eukaryota > Metazoa > Arthropoda > Insecta > Trichoptera > Limnephilidae > Drusus > Drusus annulatus. The sequence goes on along the minus strand of JAGWCC010000232.1, from coordinate 977,293 downwards.
CGACACCATAATACAATCAGACTCGAGACAAGAGAAGAGAGAAGATAGAAGAGTGCAACTTTCAATTAATATTCGGTCGTGGGTTATTTATAATCCTGTTTTCATATTGATGACTCGTTTCAAATTTATACGTAATCTGTAAGCATTAGTTCTACTATTTGAGCCCGCGCCCATTTGCTTTTTAATAAAAATTTGTCCCTTTTCATTCCTCACTCGTTTAAAAAGTGTAAACTTTTTGCATAAAACAAAAAGAATGACTATTTCAAAGGGAATTAAGCAAGTTTTTGAATTACACCCCGAACTTTTAGTCTCGAAGTCGCGTAACTAAATTTGATTAATACGCTGAGACGTTACTTGTGATAGCTGGAGCTAAACTTGGAATTTTATCGCTGGTAAAATCGCTCGGAAAAGAATGCCTTTTGAGTTATGCCCTTCTCTACCCCCTTCCCTCGTGTCTGATGGCAACTCCCCCACACGGCGGCCGACTGAGCTGCTTACTTTTGTATGAACCAACCTTCCCGACAGCCACACTGTGGGAACACAACACAGCGCGATACTACCCTCGGATCGGGAATCCGATGGCATGAAAATCTCCTCGCCACATACATACATAGGGTAGGCAGCAGAAATAGAACGCCACACTCCTCTTTGTCTGTCTTTGCACGCACTTCATTCGTTTAATAAAAAAAACTTGAATTTTAAATGGAGCTTTTGCTGTAATTCTGTTGGTAGTAGTAATTTTGTGAAACATTATAAATACATAGTTTAAAAGAACAGCAAACAAAATGTTTGAACTTTTGGAAACATGTTTTTTTTTTGCAAATCGACTGTGTTATTTATTGGCATAATGTCTTCATTATTTATTTAATCTTATTTTTTGTTTCTTTCATTTTTTTTGCATTACCTACCTCACTAGATTAATAGAACCTGTTCTGAGGTAAGAGACAGTGAGTGCATGTAAATATAGATCACGTAAAAGCAAAACTTACGCACATATAAATATGTGCATATACGTATATATATACGGATTAACGTTTTTTTGTTTGTTTAATTCCCAAGAAAAATTATAAACATGTGTATATAATAGATATGGAGCATTTGTTAAAATAAAAAACAAAAACAATAAAATTAAATGATAGAATTTTAACAAAAAAATAATACATATACACTGCTTAAATATAATAAAATGTATAAAACGTGATGCTGATAAATTTACCCTAGTAGAATATTTAAAAAAATACGTTGATATTTGTTACACAATGCTAGATGATACAAAAGACACTGACCGTAAAACTCTCTTGATACATATTTTTTCCAAATAAAATTCATCGACTATTTATTAATTATTTCTATAATAAGCTACTTTTAAAACATGTTCATGTAGCATATAATAAAGGTTATTATTTAGGTACTTTATAGTATTAGTTGAAGGTTAAAATATATTTTAAAATATATATTTCCTATATAGGATACTCAAATAGTTAAAGCTGGGATTGAACTCTGATCCCTCTCAAGCTCCCATACTATATATTTAGCCATCGATTTATAACGCTGAAAATAGCTGTGACGAATACTTTTTAATTGTCACTCTCATAATAATATAAATACACCCTGTCTCGCTGGATTTATGTATCGGTATAAAAACGTTATTATTAATTATTAATGTCTAACGCCTTTTGTATATTATCGTCAAAGCCAAGCTTTTTTATTTTGTTAGTTGTTATTGTAATATGTTATTACAGATTAACAATTCCACCTGCTGTGAGAAATTATTTCACCCTTAGAGCAGAGAGACAAATATAACGATTGGGTTGAATAAATAAAGTGCGGAAATGAGATGTGCAAATAGTGTAACAAACAATGCGATACGTTGTTTAGTTTGCTGAGCTTATGCGCGTAGTGCTAACATAACATTAAAAGTCTATATTGTCCAACCGAATTCACAACACGCTTGATTTGGAAATAAACCTCAAAATACACATATGTGATTCATGTCGAGACTGCTTGAAAATAGATTTTAAGTTGCAATATTAGGAGAAGATGAAAAAAGATAATGGTAAAAATAGGGTAATCAAGAATAGTAGGTTAATTAAATAATGAAAATATGTAGAATGAATGTTAAATTGGATGCACGTATCTACGTATTATTCGTATACTCGGCAACATGAGATATTACTCCCCTTAGAAATTTTTCATAACTCTTTACAAACCTTCAAACCAAAACTTTATTTTTTTTCTATTGGCGTATTATACATCATTTACCAAAAAAATGGTGTTTATTTTTCTCTTAAATTTAACTTTTTACATCAAATAATGCTGAGTAAATCTTTACTTCATAAATTTACTACACTTCTTAATGTTCTCTTCTTCTCATTCACCTTTTTAATTTTTTCTACTCACACCTACATTAGCCAAATATTGATTTCCTAGTTTTCACATTTCTATAAACTATTTTGATTTATCATATTCTCATTCTGTAGACACTCTCTTAGATTACCTTTCCTTATTTCCTCTTTGCATCAATGTGATGACTGATGTATTTTTTTTTTCTATTCGGATACTTCACTATTTTATTCGACGCATGATGTGAATATTTTGGATCGAATCCTAACCTTTATTGTTTTGTTCCAATCAATGTACGTTACTTATCATCCATCTGTTAAATATAAAAATAATCAAAATTAAGTAACTATATTTGTTTTGTGATGAAACTTGTCAAAAGTACAACTATTAAGTAAAGACAGTGATATAATAATGTTTCTAGCAGACGCTCTAGCTCACGTCTATTCACCTGGCGTGCAAATTGTAGATTGAATCGTCTGACGGATGTCTTCCTATCGGCAGATTCATTCACTCAGACATCTCGTAATCTTCAGGCATTGTTAGTTTTAATGAAGTGGAATTGTTAATATTGATTCCGTGAGCTTCCTCTCCGCCCCTGCCTCCCCTCCGCCCCGCCGCCCGGCACCGCCCCCCGGCACCCGCAGCGCGGCTGCCACCGTCTAGCCCGGAAGACCTCCATACGACGCGGGAATGGTAGAATGGTAACCCTCGTAGGCCTACAGCCTACGGCCTACAGCCTACAGCCTACAGTATGTAGACTTGCGGGAAGTGACTTGCTGCCACTCCGGGGTGCGCGGTGCCGCACGGCTCGGGTGCGTAACACAGAGCACGGCCACGGTCGCATAATAAAGAGGTTAATCTTTATCTACGTGCCCATTGTGCCAACTCGCAGCGCTACGTGTTGGCGAGGTAATGTTCCCGGCGCGACCTGAGACTAAACGGTTCAAATGTTCCTTTACTGGATAATATTATATTAATATACGTAATTGTCACCCTTCCTTGGTTTCCGTACTGGTGGCGTTATTACGCGCTGTGCGACCTGGGCAATGAGCAATAAGCATTCCCATGGAATTCGCCGCAGCTTTTCAGCTTGATCCAAAACCAAGAGTGAAAATGATGTCATATTTAGAGTCGAACTTCCCATTTTTTATTCGATTTTTTAATTTTTTATATAGTGTGGACTGAATTAATGAACAATTTGTTTTAATTGATGCTTATCCTCACTCTACAATACCCAGCCTTCGTAACGTATGAATGAATTGGGAACATAATTTATACTTTGAACTCAACCCTTATAAAATACTAATTTGAGCTTCTTAGATTTATTTTCAACAGTCTACCAGTGAATATTTTTTTCTTGATTGGTTCAAATCCACTATAGCTATATTTATTATAATTTTATTTTTACGTGATATGCATTCTTTAAACAATTATTTATAGTTAATTATCCTTTGTTATTATTATTAAGTATTGCAATATAATTCACTCTATGAGTTTTTAAATACAATGATTTAGCCGCTTTGTTAAAAACAGATATTTTTTTAATATATAGTACTGCCGCGTGCCATAGAAATGTGACATTAATGAACTATTTGCAGAAAGCGACAGATGACGCGGTTTGGATTAATTACTCGCCTAGTTATCAAACTAATCAACGAAGGATTATTTTCCTATGGCAGGGGCCAATCTCGTGCACTCTTTTATTTCTTTGCAAAAAAGTTTTGGTACATACAGAGTTGCTTTTGAATGAAGCAAGTCTCTGTCTATTTGTTCTAACTTGCCCCGACTACGACTGGCGATAGCGTGTCTCATATTGGATTTACTGGAATATAATATATGCTCCGCTCCCCTATTGACATACTCTTAATGTCTGTGTATTTTCCTTTCTATATTATTTTTCTTATTTACACACATTGCTCAAAAATCTGTACAGCAACTTCAAAGGCACTTTTATAATTAATTCAACTTCCCTTAACATCCTTCTACTTGTTCTTCTCACTTCTCCGTTGGTACATAATTTTCATACAAACTAACTATTATAATTTTGTGTACATCACTTTTTCGTGTTTTTTTCTTTGATAAATAAACTTTTTTCCTTTACATCCGCCAAATAATTTCGACAGAAATATATTTCTAATATTCCTGTCTTACAAAGCTGTTGTAATTATCACTGATACGACCGACAGAATGCTCTTCGGGTAAGGCGCGCTTTTGTTCGGGGATGTAGAGTAAAATATAATCACTTTCTCTTGAATATTTTTTATTGCAAGAATTTATATAACATTAGTAATTAAACCTTTAACTGAACATGGTTTACTACTGCACGGGAGTGCGATGACAATGGGAATGAATAGCAGTAGCAACATAATAGTGGAGAGTTTTTTTACAGAAATGCTCTGCTTTTATACCTGCATGGTCAAACTTAAAGTATCAGAGTTCAAACATGTGGTCTATGGAATAATACATGCTAAGAAGAATTTTAGAAAGCGATGTTAATATAATTTATGAGACAGAAATACATTATGGAATGCAATTAGGAAACAATAGGACCCTGGTATGAACGCTTAGTGACATGGGTAAGTTGTACGTGTGCTAAACTGGTTGGCCCATTACACTGTTTATATAATTTAGATTTATAATTATGTTCACGCTATGTGTCCCAATGAAGACACGGGTAGTGTCGAAACTAGTTGACGTGTGTAAAGAACAAACTGTTTTTTATCAAACACAAAACGCGATGAACTGACGTACACAAAGTTTTTGGGTTTTCATTATAAATCTTTCATCACAATTTTATTAATTTAGAAACGTAATTGTCTTCCCATTAAAAATGCATGTCGTAGTTTTTCTATTTTATCTGATGATATTTTAGATTTAAATTTTAGATTCAGTATTGGTAACGCATCGCATAATCCGCGCACGTGCAGTTTTTTTCGCACCATTAGAACATTTGATTAATTTGCGAGATTTCGTCTTGCCGATTCCCATTAGGCCTGACCCTACACTATGTATAATTCACAGCTCTATGGGCCTATAGCATATAGTTAGGTTAGTTGTAAAACACATAAAGGAAAAGTTAATCCATTTTAGTTTCTGGGTCACGGAACAATACATGTCTCGCTGCGGGCGAGGGCCGGCACGCCCTCTCACTGCTACCTTATTTGATATTTCCACTCGCATAATCGCCTCTCTCTTCTTATTGCATTCTTTTCACCACTTCCTTTTGCTTTATTCTAATTGAGAGATGTTTTAATGAACCCACTATTTCCTTCTGGTATTGTGTTTGCTGTGCGTTTTCCGACTGATTGGCCAATTCGATGTTTACTTTTAGTTTTTATAATGAATATCGCACAAGAGTTTCAATTGCTCCCGACTCGTCTAGAACCAGTGAGACTATGGCATCCTCAATTGGGGTATGTTGCGAGGTTGAAGGTATTGGGTAAGGGAAGGAGATGGAGAAGAGGGAGGTTGGGAAGTTCTTGACTATTCAGATCTTGTCACCAAACACGGCCAAAGCCATTTCAAGCAACGGTTTAATTCTGAATGGTGGTCTTTCACCAAGGCGATACTTTATAGATAAGTATCGCCTTGGTGTATCTCTATATAGTAGATAGTATCTATCACCCTGGAACGTGCCGTAAATATACTATATATTATTTTATATTAATTAAATGTGTTATGATACATTAATTAAATTAAATATATTTTCGCACGCTGGGTTTGAACCCGCGACCTCTGGATTCGTAGTCGAGCGTTTTACCAATCGATCACGTAGGCCGTCAAAATTTTCTTCAATGCAATGTGCACAACATACATCACGTACCTAATAGTTTTGATTATATATGTACACCTATCTACGTGTAGATATTGATGAAAGCAAATACATACATAGATGGGCATTTCAACAAAAAGCAATACGGTAGCATTATATGATCATACATAATGATAAGCACTTAATGATAAAACCCAAGTAGATTCAATATATACGGACTTTGTTAAAGCATTTGACAAGGTTAACCATAAAATCCTACTTAACAAACTTTGCAAACTCGGTATAGAAGGTAATTTGTTAGAATGGATAAAAAGCTACCTAACCAATAGAATTCTTCAAGTAAGAAATAACTCTAAACTATCTTATAAATTTATAGCAACAAGTGGTGTACCCCAAGGTTCACATTTAGGCCCATTACTTTTTCTGCTCTTTGTAAATGACATAATTAATGTATTTGATAACGATGTGCATGTGCTGCTTTTCGCAGATGATCTGAAACTCTTCAAACTCATAAAAACCACAGATGATTGTTCTCACATTCAAGTTAACTTAAATAAGTTACATGATTGGTGTAAACTTAACCAACTTTTTTTAAATATTAGTAAATGTCAGTCAATCAGATTTTTTAGAATTACTCACCCTCTCGACTATGATTATAAAATTGATAATATTTCCCTTACATCTGTCAATGAAATTAATGATCTCGGCATTACTTTCGATTCTAAATTAAATTTTCTCTCACATATCAATATAATAACAAGTAAAGGTTTAAAATTGCTAGGCTTTATTCTTCGAAATGCCAATGAATTTAAAAAATTTTCTACATTGAAAATCCTGTACTCTTCACTAGTTCGAAGTCAAGTCGAATATAATTCTTCTGTCTGGTCCCCTCACTTTAAAATCCACTCTGATTCCATTGAAAAATTGCAACATAAATTTCTAAGATACATCAACTATAAACTCGGTCTACCTATTGAAACCATAAATTATAATTATTTAATGAAAGAATTAAAATTACTAAAACTTTCAGACAGGAGGCTTGTTTCCGACTTGACTTTTATTTTTAAAATTGTTAATGGTATTATAGACAGCCCTGATTTACTTAGCTTAATTACCTTCTATGTACCTAACAGATCCACTCGATCCAAAATTCTTTTTAAATGTAACAACAATATCAGGACTGAGTCATTTAAATACTCGCTTGTACCTAGATTGCATGCAGTGAGTAATTCTATCGCAGAAATAGTAGATATATTCAACTGCACTGAATCTAGTTACAAGAAGGCTATAATAACATACCTCTTTCTAAAATACTAGTGTTAATTTTTCTTGGGCGTAATCAAATGTTTTTGGGCGCATTGTTATTTTTTTATGTCATTGTTATTTTTTTATGTCACTGTTATTTTATTTTATACCTATGTTATGTAAAAGCCCTTGAGGGCGTATATAAATAAATAAATAAATAAATGTGAACCTTCTTGAGTTTGCGGAAGGTTGTATGTTTATTTATAAACACAGTTCACGTTAATAGTACAATTATGACGGGTTGAGTTTTTGATGGCGTCGAGCAAACCCACAAATTAATTTATCTCAGGGTGAAGATCAGCGTTTGGAACCAAATAGAAACAGAGATAAAAAAAAACTGAATTATGAAATGTCTACTTCCTCTAAGCACAGGTAAAGTTGTTGATATCCAAAATCCTCCATAGGAATATATGAATCTACACACGGTTCTGACGTGTTGGCAATGACTCTAAAACCGCATCAACTTTTCTTATGCAAAGGATTATAGTTGGATATATGTGATTAAATCACCAAACGGCGATGCATAAAGTTGACCATTTATTATTTTAATACTCAAGATCTACCAACAAATTCGTTCCTTAAAATATCAAGTGGAAGACTGAGACAACAAGTCATCTGTTACCAGGCTCTCGGTTAAGACAGAGCTTTATGGACGAAAGAAGGATTCCAGGGAACAATAAGTGAATTAGCATCTATGAGAATAAGCTACAGAAGCTGTATTTCTAACTAAGGGCAGTTCTTCTTTCGCACTCAGGCCACTGTACTACTTGCGACGTCCGTGCTTGTAGGATATACATGACGTAAACGTGATACAGAACTGAACATTCCTCTGGGCGCCCCATTTCTCCAAATTCCTTCGTGTTGTATTTCTCTTTTTAGTCCGTGCGTGATAAGGCATTATATTACGTGGCAGGCACACTCAATACATACATGGGTATGTGTGTGAATTTACAGTACCATGAAAGCGTAGATTTTGAACTACTAATCGTGTACGTTTAGTCTAGTTATATTTTATTTAAATGTTAGTTGCGCGTAAAACCATGAATGAAACGTTGGTGACGTGGGCGGCTGGCGGTTAAGGGCGAGGGCTGGGCGGCGAGGGTCGCTGCCAAGTCGGCCTGCCTCCGCGCCCCCCGGTTGTAGCTAGCGCCGCGGCTCCACAATGGGGCGGATTACCATTTCCACAATGAAAGGGCATTATCACAGTTTCTGTTCGATAAAACCATATTCATGATTGTTGTGTGCTATTGGGAGATATTTTCGACATTTCGAAGAATTCGTGAAATTTTCTTCCTCCGTGATATAATATCACAGAACAGATAGCATTGTATTCTGCCTATTGCCAAGTTCAATACCCTCGCTGGCTGGCGTGCATTTTGTCTGTTTGTTATTTTTAGAATACTTAGGTACATTTAAAAATAGAGAAAGTATAGAAAAATCTTAGACTTGTGTAATACCTACTAATACTAATAGTGAATTTATATAGCGCAGTTTTGTGATAGTCCACCTCAAGTGCGCTTCATACTAAACTACCTAAAGTAATATAACAACACGAAAATAATATATAAAAAAATTTTATGCAAATTAAAACTATTCAAAATCATGAAAAAATGTTCAGATATGGGTATAATGTTGCATTTGTACATCAACAGATTTAAAAACAATTCACTAGAAGCTAAGGGTTCACAAAATCTAGATGAAAAGTTTGTATAAATATGAACTTTTTTTTTAAAAGCGAAGAAAAGGAAATAATATTGAAGACAGTTAACGTGTTGGTACTTCAAAACATCAATATTAGAGAATAATAAGGTAACGATTCTAAAAATACCAACAGCGTGAATATAACAAATAACAAAAGAACACTAAACATTACTTTTATTTTTATAGTGAATACCGCACAAGAGTCCCAACTGCTCTCAACCGTCTAGAGCCAGTGAGACTATGGCATCCCCAATTGGGGTATGTTGTGAGGCTGAAGGTAGTGGGGAAGGGAAAGAGATGGGGAACAGGAAGGTTGGGAAGTACCTAGCTATTCAGATCTGGTCACCAAAGACGGCTAATAGCCATTTCAAGCAACGTTTCGATTCAGAATGGTGGTCTTTCACCGGGGAGATACTTACAATTTCTACCACTCTAGAACGTCGCAAATATACTTTTTATTATTTTTATGTGATTTTTTTTTATATGAATACCGCAAAAGACTCTCAACTGCTCCCAACCGTCTAGAGCCAGTGAGACTATGGCATCCCCAAATAGGGTATGTTGTGAGGCTAAAGGTAGTGGGGAGGGAAAGGAGATTGGGAAGAGGAAGGTCGGGAAGTACCTGGCTATTCAGATCTGGTCACCAAACACGGCTAAAGCTATTTCAAGCAACGTTTCGATTCTGAATGGTGGTCTTTTACCAAGGCGATTTACCAGTATGGAACGTGCCGCAGATATACTTTTTTTTAAATTATTTTTATAAGAATTAAATGTGTTATGACACATATTGATTAAATAAAAGTTATTGGCGCACGCTGGGTTTGAACCACTATTTAGATTATATTTGCGTTATTATATCAAATATAGTGCGTCACACTACTTCAGTTAGTACTTATATAACTCCTTTGGATCTATAATACCTTGTCTATATGTGAGATGTACATAAATGTTTACTTTTTTTTTTCACTATGCATGTAGCTACAATATTTTTTTATATATCATTCATCTCTTAAGGTATTTGGTGAACAACTCTTTTTATGAGATCTTATTAAATAAATAAATATGTATTGAAGAGTATTTTTTATGTTTTCACCCATATAGAATAATGAATTTAATTATTTTCGACGTGACGTTGCTTACGTGTCCTGAAAAGTAATCCGTAGTGTACATCGTGGATGTATCCTGATGCATAATGCATATGGTTGAGACTTGTCTTGTTGCATTGTGAGGTGTTGTCTTGTGCAGCGGGAAGCTGGAGTGTGAGTGTGAGTGCGAATGTGCTGCCCGCCGCACGTCGCGGCGGAGAGTGTTATTGTGCCTTAACTGTTATTGCTCTTGTTCCGGATCCGCTGCGATCACAGATTCCTGTCGAGGACGGAACCCTCCCATAAAGGAACTGCATGACTCTTTTATTTGGGATTCCTACTTTTCAATTTCTCTCGGTACCTTCTCGGATGATTATAGTGGAACCGAAACGTACGTCCCGCTGTTTTATTCGAATGGCGAATTTTTCGTAGTGTGCACGCTACGTACACCTCCATCGAGAAATACAGCACAACCTTTGCTTAGTGACGCCGACTCGTTAACAACTAACAATGTAGAATTCTTACAATAAATATACTACATATATTTACATGGATATAGCATTACTGCTTTTTGCTCATAAACTCCTGAACGGTGTATTATTAATACCTGACATCCTGGCGGGAATTAGATTTTATGTCCTTGATAATTTCACGCGAGGCCGCCAACACAGGCTTCTGTTTCTTCCCAGTTGCAGAACTAACTTACCAATGGTGATGCCTCTGGGAAGACTAGCTAGGTTAATTAACTGCCCCACAGGAAATTTTGATATTTTTCACACGAGCTACAAGTTTAAGCAAGATCTAGCTATTAAGTTCTAACCATATTATGTACTTCTTGAAAACAATTTTTTTTTGTTTTAAAACTTATTTTTACCTTAATCTTTGTGTAATTATGATTACCATTTTTTGTGTTTTTTGTAATGTTTTGGTGTAAAACTGTTTTTGCAAACATAAAAAAAAAAAAATTACAACAGATATATGACTTTCACACATTTTTACATCTCTGAATATTCATGAATTTGCTTCTCGCAAAATTATGTTTTTTAATTAGTCGCCTAAAGTTGCAAGTTTCTGTAATTTAATTTTATTAGCATAAAGTATTGCTATTTTAGGTGACAGCTGTTTCGGTATACAAGGCCATTATCAAATTCTAGTCAGTGCACATTGAAACGTCTTATTTATAATCACAAAAAAAACTTTGAATAGCAGGACATAATAATATTAAATTTGATGAAATTTTATTATAAAAAATTAAATGGTGTTATAAACTATGAATAACCGTTGCACGTTTTCTTTAATATTTCAGAATTGTAAAAATCGACGGCTTTCGTGGATTTGTGTATTTAAACTTGAATTTTGATTTTAATTTTTGTTTTGTATTAGGAAAATCAAAAAAAAACGATATTCAGTGCATGAAAGCAAGTATTGTTTTAAGAATCACAATCCAGCGGAAAATATTGTTTATTTCGACGGCCAACAACACTGAATAATACAATATGCTTAAGGCTCCTCTGGCCCGAGTTAGGTGTACCGCGTAGCTCACCGCGCTCTACGCTAACCAACTAACTAACCAACTAACCACCACGCCGTTTCACCGCACGGATAGGCAGAGGATGGACCGCCATACAACTCTGTCCTGGCACACACACTCCTTGCTTTATTCACATTTATACACACTCTTCTGTTATTATGACTCTTGACATGTCCCGACTAACTGGATTTATTTTTATATTAATAAGTATATATATATTGTATTAGTATTAATTATTAATATTTACATTTAATATTATATAATTTATGTACACTACGTCTGTCTCGACACAGGAATATCCTATTGAGACAGACATGAACCAAACCCATGTTTTTTTTAAATATTTTTACAAGAATAAATAATTTTAAAAAACTAACTATTTGATTCACTTGATGTCTTATTTATGTCTTCTTCGGACGTCCCCGAATTATTCTTCCATTCACTTTCACGTCATATATTCTTTTCACACTCCTTTCTTTAGACGCTACACTGGGAGTATTCTGAACAAGGCACTAGCATGTCTCTGTACGCAGACCGAAGAAAGATATGTTTCACTCTTGGTCAATCGATGATAAGCTTTGGCAAATAGGGCAGGGGGAGAGATGTATTATACAGGTTCACGTAAATCCCGTCGTTAAGGCGCAAAATGCCCTTTTACGTGTCATTAACAAAAAGCACGCCGCTACCCTTCCCCTCCCCCCGGTAAACTTTACGAAGAACGCTCTGTTTTTGACGTCAAAATACAAAACGATAGTTCGCTACTTCCACAGACACATTCAGAGACATCGGCAACAGAGATACGATACGACGCACAGACACGAACCAGCCACAATGCACACACGAACCACGAGAGCGCACTTTCACCGCTCTCTTTCTCCTACAGCGCACACATAATGAATTGAAGTTTACTTTATCCACGTGCAAACACATCGAAACAAAACTTTGAAAGAATATCGCGGTATACTCAAACAAAGAACGACAAAACCGTGCAGATATTTTATACGAGGCCTGTTCAAAAGAAATGGTGAATTTTGAATTTTCGCGGGCTGTGTACATTCGATGATCGATTTTTTTTTTGTTATGTTGGTACTCATATGTTTTTAATATGTTAGCATTATCAGTCATTTCGGATTAGTTGTTTGTTTTTGAAAACTGAAAAGGTAAGTCGCGTTTTTTTACTTTTTGAAAAAAAATGGATCAAAGAATATGTATTAAATTTTGCGTTAAAAATGGAATAAAGTGCTCCAACGCACTTAAAATGTTGACTGTGAAATTCGGCGAGTTTATTTTGTCTCAAAAAAGTGTTTATAAGTGGTACAAGCGCTTTACAGAAGGCCGAAAAGATGTTAATGACGATGAGCGTCCTGGAGTTGTGGAAAAACAAATCATGGATTTTATTCTTTGATCCATTTTTTCAAAAAGTAAAAAATCGAAGAACACACAAAAACGTGACTAGCCTTTCCAGTTGTCAAAAACAAACCATTAATCAAAAATGGCTGATAATGCTAACATATGATAAACATATGTGTACCAACACAACAAACAAAAAAAATCGATAGTCGAATGTACACAGCCCGCGAAAATTCAAAATTCACCTTTTCTTTTGAACAGGCCATGTATTAAATGGTTACAGAGGTAGATTCAATGGCACTCTATCTGCTATGTGTCATTTTTACATTATCTATTGTAAATAAATAATATTATTTAGTATACATAATCTCCTTTTTACGTTCGTACGAGTGTGATCTTTTCAAATTTGAGACTGATGTTAGACGGCCTCCATGATTGCGTGATAAGACGCTCGACTGCGAATCCAAAGGTCGCGGGTTCAAACCCGACGTGCGCAAATAACTTTTATTTAATTAATATGTGCCATAACACGTTAAATTCATATAAAATAGTTTAAAAGTATATTTGAGGCACGTTCCGTAGATACTCTGAGTATCGCCCTGGTGAAAGTCCAACATTCAGAATCCAAACATTGCTTGAAATGGCTTTAGCCGTGTTTGGTGACCAGATCTGAATAGCCAGGTACTTTTTAACCTTCATCTTACCCATCTCCTTCCCTCCCCACTTTCCACCTTCAGCCTCACAACATACCCCAATTGGGGATGCCGTAGTCTCACTGGCTCCAGACGGTTGGAGCAGTTGGGACTCGTGGTGCGATATTCACTATAAAAAAATGAAATTTTCAAATTCAATAAACATTATTTTTAAATCCCTACCTATTTGATAAAATATATCCAGACATTTTTCTAAATTTGAAATGGGTCGATTAAAGCAACTATTTTATTTCTTGGCAATTCAAGTTACACCATGTAATTTTATTTTTTACTATTTTCACCTGAATTGGGTTAGCTCTAAGATATAGGCAAAACCTTTAGTCCATTAACCTATGTCGATTTCGTACGGCGAAGTTTTTTTTATTAGAAATTTACAGCATCATAAAAAAAATACAATTTTGTCTTATTAAATTTAGATTCTACCGGTTTGATATGAAATAGGGGTTTCAACGATTATTTTCTTGTGCAATGACCGAGTACAAAATAAATTACAAATTCTCGGAAATAGAGCAACGATTAGAATAATACCTTTTAAAAATTAGCCATGGTGTGAAATGAGCTAACTTGGCGAACAGTAAAAACATAATATATGCTGACATTGAACACGTTGATATTTATACATATAATAAGAAACAACATGTTACCAAAATACTTTTCTAATGAAATGATATTCAACAAGGACATTCATAGACATAACACGAGGACATTCAATAAAATTAGATTACTTATCGAAAAAGCCAATTCCCAAAACAGTGAATACTATAAAGGAATGAAATATTACAATGCGCTACCGGAAAGCATAAAAGTGAAACCCATCAGTAAATTCAAGAGAAATGGCAAGAGCCACATAATTAAGTTTAAAGAAAATACATTATTATATTGTGTTATGTAAGTTTGAAATTAGTTAATGGTAAACTTTAATGTATTATTGCATAAAAAATTATAGTAAATAAATAAAACTCCATTATTTTTTCAATGGATATGAATTCCCGATGAGATAAGTTTTGAGTTTCAATATTTCAATTTTCTTTCTTTCTTTCTTTCTTTTCTTTCTTTCTTTCTTTCTTCAGTCTTTTGTCCTTTCTTTCGGTTCTTTCTTTCTTTCTTTCTTTCTTTCTTTTCTTTCTTTCTTTCTTTCTTTCTTTCTTTCTTTCTTTCTTTCTTTCTTTCTTTCTTTCTTTCTTTCTTTCTTTCTTTCTTTCTTTCTTTCTTTCTTTCTTTCTTTCTTTCTTTCTTTCTTTATTTCTTTATTTCTTTCTTTCTTTCTTTATTTCTCTTGTTCAGTCTTTTGTCCGTCTCGGTTCATGTTGTTGTCTATTCCAAGCTTTACTTCAGCGCCTAATACTCCGAGAGCGCCTTCTCCGATCTCAGTAACTGGAGTGCGCTTTGATTCCTTCAACGTATTGATTATTGATGTGTTGATCTAGGAGCTGAGCAGTGTGAATTGATGTTTACAAGAATGCACAGCTAGGGTAAGTGAGGCGGAGCCATTTAGTTAATTGCTTGAACGCCGTTCAGTAAATCTTTCTCTTAAGAAATAATGTCTTTGATGCTTCCGATTTACGCACTACAAATTTAAATCTCACTCCAAAACGAATGTGTCTAGTGCGTGAGCGGGCATTATTTTTACTTTTAATGTATATGTTTTTTATGAAACATGTACAAAGTATTAACATAAAAGCACCAAACAAAATATATCTATAAAATCGGCGTGTAAATATCTCTAATAAATGTGTTTACAACATGTTCCGGGTACTCAATAAACCTTCTGATTTATTTAGTTACACACAACAATGTTTATTTATCTATCTGAAACTCGGTGCATGCAACAACACCATAGTGATACGATGGCCCAACAAACAAAAATCTTGAAAGCTAAATAATAACACAAAAAACGTTTAAAAAAATTACTTGATTTAATTTAAATTTTATGTTTCAATTTTGATTATGGCTTTTTGTAATAAGATTTTTAAATGAATTTATGGAATTTGAGAAAATGTTTCAAAATCTTGGTATAAAATTATAATATCCCGTGTTATTCAGAACAAATCAAAATGTCTTGTACATCGTGGTCTAATGCTATGTGTGATCTTTTACTCACTAAGGTACTATTAACATTGTTATTACCAATTTTGAAAAACATAGTCAAGTCAATCAACACTCATCTTTTGTGTAGGCTCTCAAGTACGAAATAGTTCAGTCTCTGCTGATAGCCTTTGAGTAGACGGGGAACTCCCGATCGATATGACGGGATGCGCAAAAGTTTCTTCTTGGCGGATTCAACGGATTTGGTAATCTGTTTGTCGGTAGTATTTAAATTAGTTGAAATGGTTAAATAAAAGAATGAAGTAGAAGGGAATAGGGCCAGCGCAAAATGCAACCCCATATTTCAGGCCGCTGGGGTAGGAGCCGCCCGGCCGCCGGCGTTGGCGGGGGTCGCACGGGTCCGGCCTAAAGGGTAGCGCGCGATATCCCGTCGGATTTATTCCTCGTTGCTTTCGTGTGTATTTAATTTCGCGTGATAATATAGGCCATTACATCGCGCTATTCGGTCCGTTTGGCCGCATCCCCCGAGCCTGGGAACTCCCCGTCTGGGAATGGCGCTGTGCAATCTGAATATAGAAAGGGACTGTCCCCCGATAAACAGTAACGTGCTCGTCTTGTCTTGGCCATGAACGCCGGGCCCGGGAGCCAGGGGGTGGGCGGCGGCAGGCGGGAGGCGGAGGCGGAAGCTGTGGGGGGGAGTGATAATAATTCAGGTGTCGGCCGGTGTGAAATATGGCCGCTTCGGCTCCCCGTAATACTATCCAGAGCGGTTTCGGTTTTAGCGCCATCCAAATCGTAAATGAGAATTTAATGTCAAAGGAAAAGTTCCCCACCCTTCGGCGCTGCGGCCAGCTTTTTGTCAACCCCCTGTAATTAGATTTATATCAACTCTTTCAGCTCACCCCCTAAGCTGAAAGAACATTTTCGATACTACACTTTTTTATTTAATCCTAAGTAAATCCTGCTCAAGTTAAATGGAAAATAACTTTTTCATCTTGATACCATATCATAACCTTCTTTAAATATAAATCGCAGAAACTCGTTTTTCTTCCTTTTTTCTTTTTTACGTAAAGCAGGAAACGTGGAAAAATCTGTAATATTTATTTAAAGTACTTTGGCACCGTCGAACGTCGCATTTCAAACGAAATTTCTTCTCCGAAATATTTAGCGAATTAAAAATAATTTAATAACACTTACATAATTTTAACACGAACACTTACCTATAGGTTCTCCTAGTAAGGTGTTCTGTAAACATAATATCGGTAATTCCTTCCATTCGTTAACCTCACTCTCCGATAGCAGCTTGCTGGGATGGGATAGGGACAGGGAAGGGACAGGGCCCCACAGTGCACACAGCCGCCGTGCTCGTGTTTGCAGACGGCTCGAGCCCAGCCGACATCCACGCCGCGTCAACACTCCCACTAATGATAGCACTTCATATTATCCGCCGCTGACACAAGATTCTCACAAGTCAATCAGAATTATTACTTTCCAATTCAAAATTAATTATAAAAGCTTTACGCTTCATTGTAGAATTGATTATTGAATAAAAATTAATAAAGAAAATGAAAATAGAAAAGTACGCAGAAAATAAAACGATTAGGTTGTGACCGAAACTCTAACTCGCGACCTTCTCTATCCGGAATGAATGCCAAGTATCATTGAAATTATGACACAAGAATATTTAATCAATGTTTTTTCAACGTAAGCTTTTACGCTTGATTTAAAGAACTTAGTTTTAAGTTGTAGAAATATAAAGTAGGTACCGGAATGAAAAGCAGATTTATCGAATAGCTATTTAGGGAGTTGGTGAAACGCAGATAGTGACCGGAAGTCGGGTCCTTCTCTGGGTAAACCCCCGCCCCCGCCCCCCGCCCGCTGGACCCGACCGCCTTCAGCCGGAGGAGATTTATTGTGCTCTCCGGCTATCTCCTGTCCTGCCCCGAGATATCTCGTCCTATCTTCCTCCCGACTGCCTCCTGGTCCCGTTAAACGCCTTCCTTAAAGTTTTCCGAGGCTTTACGGATTCACCTCGGCTAGTTTCTGTCGGAAAACGTTTTTCCGTCTTTCTCAACTCGTGCCGAACTTTTTACCGCTAAAGACGCAAACTCCACGCCTCCGGCGGCCGCCCTCGGCCCGGGAGCGGCTTCGTCTCGCGTCCGCTGTCTGCAATATTTCAGCGCGAATAAGGGAAAACTTCGTAACAAAGTGGTCAGTTCCTTTTATTTCCTTTCGAAAGTATCTGTATGTTAATGTGGGAACCCCGCTCGTCGGTAAGATGTGTTTCTTCCTCGCCTTTCTCCGAGATTATTGCGGAACGGCTGTAGAAGGATCTGTGCCCCGCGGCGCCCCGGTGTGGGGGCGGAGGCGGCCAGCTTTCGGCGGCGCCGGGGGTGACCAGCGGCCCCGAGGCTCTCGCCACCTCCGGTACACGGTGCATGGTACAAGGTGCCGCACTCTCCGGGCTCCTTTTGTATTGCCTCCGAGCTGGGTGATATCGAGAATTAAATGTGTTAAGAATTCAGATAAATGTTGCTACCGAACAAACCTGCATCTTTATTTATATATATATGTTGCAATTCAAAATCAGCAATAAGAGCCTGCTTCAACAATATAATTTATAAATAAACGTATTGTCTTCTTTAGTCTAAAAGTTTTCTAATTTTATTATAAATCAAACTTGACTTTATGTATTATCGCCCTGGTGATAGATAACAATTCAGAATCGAAACGTTGCTTGAAATTGGTTAAGCTGTGTTTGGTGACCAGATCTGAATAGCCAGGCACTTCTTGACCTTCATCTTTCCCATCTCCTTCCCCTCCCTACTACCTTCATCCTCAAAACACATCCCAATTGGGGATAGCATAGTTCCACTAGCTCCAGACGGTTGGGACTCTTGTGCGGTATTCATTAAAGTATATTTTTTAATTCAGTAACAATATTTCAGATCAAACTGATATCAAGTTTTCAAAACACGCTTTTGAAAGTACTGATAAATAGTAAGCAAACAATATGGCGTCTTGTCTTGTTTTTGACAGTTAAATATTTCAAGCTTTCGCGATTGTAATTTGAAATTTTGCTAGCTGATACAAAATTTAAATGCTGCAATAACCTATAAATTTCGGATGGAAAACGCTGTGCAAATTTCATGACCCCAGAACTCAGTGTTCAATAATTTTTTCTTTGAATATAATTATTTTTCGAATATATTTGAAAAGTCAACTTTGCTGGATTGGTTTGTTATTGGGTTGGTTTAGAAGCTTAGATTGTAGGATATAGCCGCCCCCTTCAGATCTCCGCCAGGTCCGTGCTCCTCATGGCAAGTGGCCTAACGAATCCCCTCCCCCACCCCACCCCGCCCCATCTCCATGGCTCGCGTCGTGTAATGCACGACCGGTCCCTCCAAATCGTTTTTTGTACTCTTAACGAATGCCAGTGTTTCTGTTTCACTGCATCGAGCTTTTGAACAACGGACAGCAAGCGAGTGTTTTGGAGTAATTAATTTTAAGTATCTCGCCGCCGGTAGGGCCGGCGCATCTCCCGTTGTTAGTTAGCTCGCTGTGTACCCACGCCGCGCGGTGCCTGTACAGCACACTGTCGCTGCTCGCTACTATTAGGATAGGTTCACTTTGATTGCGGGAATATCTCACTTTAACTTTATAATAAATAATCATTTGAAAGTCGGAGGGGTTGTTCTGGCTGTCGGGCATCGGGGTAGTTCTTTAGTTCTGCCGTTGCTCAATAAACAAGGCGTCCAGTCGTTCCCGTTCTGCAATCGGCAAAACTTCCCCAACTTATTCCCTTCTGAAATGTTTATGTTTAATTTGCCATCGGGCTGGGCGTGAATTTATAAGTGCTAGAAAAGTTTTTTCATAAAAGTCGGACGGATAGCCTCGTGCAAATCAGCCGCCAGCCATTTGGTGTAGTGAAGTGGTGTTCACGTTTTCCATTACCAGAAGGAATGGCCGGAACCCTCCCCCTCTCCCCCTGCCGCCTACAGCCCGGCACCCGACCCTGCCCGCTCGTGATTTGACTTAATATACGATTACGTTTGTGGGACTTTCGGGGAGAGATTTCTCAAATATTCTTAAATCTTTATGGCCACCCCCTTTTCCAATCCGTTTTCTGGGTCCATAAAAATGCTCGAAGATTATTTATGGCTATTTTAATTCGATACGTAAATATCTTGAAATTATTTTTAAACTATGTGTGTAAGCGTGATCATGCTCTTTTTTTATAAAAACACCATGATCACGCTTATACACCACTAACAGACTTGTGATTTTTGTATTTAAGTTGAAATGTGTTATAATTTTCTTATTTAACCTTAAGCGAATATTGTACCGTTTTTTTTATGTAAATTCATTTTAACCAAAAAGATTGTTTTAATTTTGTTTACATTTGGGGGGTGATTATTCGTCTAAATTACCGTTTTAAAATCCAGATGGGTTTCTATTCCCACCTTTCATATTTTATGTGAACCCGCGTTAGTACGATTGACTCACATCACGTTAGTGAGTAAACAGTGAAACTAGGTTCGTACTTCATTTTTTGACAGTCGATAAAAGTGTTGTATTTAAAAAAATTATGAAATACCTTTTTATATATATATTTTTAATAACTTTATTTTCAAAATTATGGGTAAAAATTTAACCCAGTGTGCGGTTATATTTACATACAGAGCAATATAATTATGTTTAAATAATAACAATGGCTATAGGCTAAGCGAAACCGGTTGCCATACTAATTAAAATAAAATCTGTGGTCTTATACAAAATTAAAGTGTTTTAACCACGAATGTTATTTCAGCTTTAGATTAATTTTGAAATTAGTGGACTGTAAAACGATAAAACTATACTACTTTCGGAGTGAAGGAAGTTAGCCCTTACAAACGAATCATCACTTAACTACAAAATTTAACTAAACGACGACCAAGCGAAACACCAACGAAAGAACAACAAACACGTTTTCCACATAAATACTCTGTTTCTTTATCGTCAATTGTTTTCAAACACTGCGTGAGTGTTGTTGAGTGAGGAAATCAAATAGTGAAATGGCGGAATAGGCAGTAACTGAATGAAAAACCTGAAGGTAAGATCCTACTGTCTGTTTTGTCGGACACGCTCATCGAGTCAGGAAACACGGACATGAGCGCACACACGATCGACCACGGTTTTCTTATTACACGACTAGAAGAAACTTTTGGTTTAAACTGTGGCGTTAAGAATTGGCTGATATCGTCATAACCGTTCACAAGCCGTGAAGGTGGGAATAAACCAAATTTTTACAACGCTTTCATCTGAGTACCCCAGGGGTCCGTTTTGGGCCTACTGTCTTCATCCTATTCAGATTAAATAATTGAAATTAGTGACGACCAGCAAGTTTAAACGACAGATAAAACTATACTACTTGATGGACTGAAATTGAACCCTTCAAAGACAGAGTTTCTGGACCGTGGAGAAATTATGGAGTCTCAGAAGGACATTATTCCAAAGACAATCAATTCACTGATCTCAAATCCCAAATTAACAGGATGAGCACAGGGTTAAAACTCGTACGTCGTTTTTTAGATTCCTCTTCGAATTAACAAACTACACCAACGCCGCGGCAAGACTTATCACCGGCGTATCAAAATAATCACAACACTTAACTCAATTTTACTCAAAGAATAACAACTAAACGATGACCAAAGCCTGGAATGAAACACCAACAGAAAAACTCAAAACTCATTTTTTCAGAAAATCAACAAACACGTTTTCCACATAAATACGATTAGCACCATTATCTGTTCTTGTCAATTGATATACTTTATTTTAAACATGCCCTAAAAATGAAAAATAATAATATCAAAAAAAAAAGAAACAAAATGAAAAAAAATAAAATTTTAGTTATTATGAAATTGGTCCTGGACCTGCCAGGTAAGGCATATTTATATAAACTAAATTAATATTAAGTAAACCCCTGAAGGTAAGATCCCAAATAATTATTATTTTAAAATTTTAAAATCCAACAATGTCTTACCACAAAGTGATTGCTTTCTACGAAAATATAATATATTCTTATTCAAAAACACATCTATTCATCTGTTTGACTGGAGATATTTGTTTCTTAGGTTGACGTTAATTTTCACCCGTTGAAGTTAAGCAATATGGGCATCAATCGAGGTATACGAGTATATCACTTATATGAACAAATTCCACCCAATTCCTTCGGTTTGTCTTTCCAATACCTACTAGACTCGTTTAAGGTAAAACCCTTTTAAGAAGAATTTCCATCTTCCTGATTAAAATCTTAATTCGCATCCCCGCGTATCTTCGGGTGAAAGCAGTCTCGGCAAACGACTCTACTGACATTCACATACTGTTACGACAAAGTAAAGTCACATTTACAACACAACCTTAATTACACATTGAGCACTGAACAATTTAATGCTTATCGTGTAATTTTAAAAATATATAATCAAAGTTTTAAAACCAAATAATTAGGGTGCGTTTACACAATTCGACACTTATCATTCGCCGGAGATTTTAGACGTCGCTTTATGATGTGATATGATTATTTTTTTAAGAAAGGCAATCATTCCTTGATTACGAATAACTTGACAATATTTAAAAAAAAAACTCCTACTACCATCATAAAAAAGCGGAAAATGTTTCTTGTGTAATGATGGAGGATTAATCCAGCAAAGGAATTGAACCCACGACGCCAGGGTGGGAATCTGACGCGTTTGTCCACTCAGCTTAAATATAAATATTTAATAATAATACAAATTCGAAGAAATAAGCCGCCTACTCTTAAAATTTATTTTCGACAATAGTTATTAACCAGTTTTGAATCCTTATGGAACGAGGGTGGCTGCTGGTGGGATAATCCTTTTGGAAAACGCCATATCAATGGCACGAAAGCGTGAATACCACGCTCCAAAAATATAGGTTTCTTTTATTATTGGAGCTTAATTCCTTATTATTGGTATGTTTTGTAATATCTTTTATTTTATAACGTTATTTCCAACATGAGCTATGAACTTTAAAATATTCGCTAAAACTGACTGCCTAAAAGCAAGACAAGAAGCCGTGTTATTTTTTAGATATTTTTAATTAATGGGCGGTGTGTGATTGTGAGTGAAGTATTGTGTTGCGGCGTTTTTCAGTATACGAGTATGAGGGAATATGAAACAAGTACCATATAAGAATTCAAGTGATGGGCCAAGTTGATTAATACAAGTAGTTTAAAATTAAGCCGGATAACTATCGCCGGACACCAGTTGGGGAAGCTCTATAAAACCCCCTGCATACCGCTTAGATGATGGGTTGATGTACTACAGGTCTGAGTCTTGATACTTGAGTTTGACGAACACTAGTCACGAAATGTGCATTCAGCCCTCGATTTATTGTACGTTTTTCCTCCGCTCTCCCGAAGAAGCGGGCACTCGGTATATTTACTCACAAGACATTTGCATCGCCAGCGCTTTCTTTTCACGCCTGCTCCTGTCTTAGTTCACGTAACGTGAGAGAAATATTAAGATCCCCCTGGTGGGTGGGGGGGGGGCACGGCACACAGCCTCCAGCCTTTTAGCACACCTCACGTCCCCGCCTCGAGGATTGGACTCGTTAAGCCACCAACTTATCTTCGTATGAAACGTGTGATCTCCGTCGAACTGCAAGTTCTGATGTACCCACATTATATTTCGAGCATTTACTTGCACGTATCTTAGATACCAAATCATATTGTTGAATAAATTATCGATTTTATGGAATCAAACGCCCTCCTATCAGATAACGAATATGGCTTTAGAACCAAGGTCAGATAATAATAACTGGTGATGCTTTATTGAATTTAACAAAAGCATTTATTCTAACCTAGGCTCAAATATAAATAAAGCTTATTGTCAAAGGTTTTCACATTAATACCTAATTAGTTACCCTATCTGTATATATATATAGTTTTATTTATGTCTGTACATGTTTGTCATTTTATTTTTAGTTAACTTCTTACCTTGAAAAATAAATTATTGGTTCTGTAACATGTTGATATAACAAAGGTCAAAACAGTGTTTGTGATTTTTTATTAAATATGGTGCTACTAATTTCCTTAACAATTATTGAAGAAATTATTAAATTCGTTTGAATTTAAATCAATTACTTTTTTTTTCGAACTTACAATACCCACGCGTAGGCTTTGGCTTTTGTGGGATTTTTTGTCTTCACATTTTTTTGGTATATTATCTTGTTTGTATATACTTTTTAATATGTACCTTTGCATCAAAAAAAATAAGTAAAAACATAAATAAACGAGATACCTTCAAAATAATTTCATACAAAATATAGTGAAGTCATTTTTACGTGACACATGGTACAAACCCAATACATACTATACATCGGTTCACGAAGTAGTGACTGATAATATTTTTACCTACTTCTAAGTATTATGTGTTATTCACTCATGTTAAATTAAAATGTTACTCACCTATTCTACTAAAAAATAGATTTTCTACCGCCCGGTAACAGTAGAACTACAGCATTCCCCATTTGAGAAGTGTTGTGATGCTGAAACACATGGGGGAGGATAATGGGAAGAAGGAGGGTTAAGATACCTGGATAATTAGAACTGGTTACTACACATAGCGGTGAATGTGGATTGGCGAAATACCAACCGGTGTATTATCACAAGTGCCAATGAAGCGCTACGGGAACCAAAAGCGGAAAGGAATGCAGAATAATGTTTTTAGAAAAGCTCTTCTGGAAGAAAACGTAGCAAGAATAAAATGCCTTCAGAGAGAAACGCGCCAAAATACTTTAATATCTTAAGAAAAAATATATTTCCAACAAAACTAACTTACTTACCTATTTATTTTATTTTATTTTATTTTTTATTTTTTTTTTTTTTATTTTTTTTTTTTAGAGTTTTTAGTTGAAAGCAAATTATCAAACTGACAGTTTGATAATGCCCTCAGAAGGCGAAACAGCTGTCACGCGTAAAAAAATTATCGCAGAGCTTTTAACTAAAAACTGTTTTTTAAAAATTAAAATAATAATAATTATTGTTTAAATAAAAGTAAAAAACCTAAAAATTAAATGGAGTTCTACAAAATAAACTTTAAAACCATAAAATATTTATTTTTTCTTCCGTTGAAATTCTTCTTAAAATATTGATTTGATTATTTATCTGCTGCGACTTTGTTTAGACACTGTGCACTTTTTTATAATTTTTCTGTGTAACCCAAGCTTTGATTTTTTTTTCCTTTAAAATTGTCTAAAAATTATCTGTAAGGGTTTATTTATCTGCTTCTTATGTTAATCCGTGAGAAATAGTTGAGATGCAGGCGAATTATTCAGTACTATTTTACTAATTACTGTCTGCATCTGTGTTTTCTCTTTAAATAAAAAATAATCATAATAATAATTAAAAACTATCCAGAGAGAAGAAAAATGAAATGAACAAGAAGCTCACAATTGAGAAAATTTTATGAAACCTTCCGGGACCAGACAAGATCCTATCAACCCAGGTTGAGTACTTGTAGATATGGTGACATAAAAGAAGGACATATAGAAGAATCACTTCAAACACTTTTAAACCATACCGATATTGATTACGAGAAAAAAGGAGGAAATGGTTTACCCCACCGGTGAGGAGTCTACTTTGCTTAAAGAAAAGTGAACATTGAGAGGTTCGACAAAAAAAAATGAAGCACCAGAAACAGATACGATAATAAAGGGTCCGCCAAATAACTTTTTTTTTTGAAAATGCTATAAAAAAAAAACTACTGAATATTTTCTCAAATTTCTTTTTTTATTTATAAGTACAATCCTTCCGGTTAATAATGGAAAATAATTTCATTCAAATGGCTGCCTCGGCTGGCCATGCAGTAGCCTACACGATCGGTCCAAAGCACATTATCGATTGTGTGCAGCTGTATTTCACCAATGGCTTCAATGAATATTGTCCTTTAAAGCGTCAATTGTCTCTGGCTTGTCGGCGTAACATTTATCTTTGAGGGCACCCCACAAATAATAGTCCAACGGTGTCAAATCGCAGCTCCGAGGTGGTTAAACGACATCAGCTCTGCGGCTGATAATGCGATCTTCAAAAACAGGGCGCAAAACATCGAGTGTAGCTTCGGCTGTGTGGCACGTAGCGCCGTCCTGTTGAAACCAAATGTTGCCAATATCCTCCTCTTCAATTTTTTGTGAACAAAAATTCGTTCAACATGGCCCGATAACGATCGCCATTGACTGTAACGGCCACTGCTCATTTTCAAAGAAAAATGGCCCAATTATGCCTCTGGACCAAAATCCGCACCAAACAGTGACTCGTTTTGGGTGTACCGGCTTTTCAATGTATGCGTGCGGGTTTTCTGTGCCCCAAATACGACAATTTTGCTTGTTTACATACCCGCCAAGATCAAAATGAGCTTCATCCGAAAAGATGATTTTTTTTGGCAAAATCGGCATCTTCTGTAAGTCGATCGCAGGCCCACTCAGCGAAGCGAAAACGCATTGGATGGTCAGTTGGCTTCAACTCCTGAACCAATTGGACTTTGTATGGCGTCATACCAAGGTCTTTATGCAAAATTCGTCTCAATGATGTCTCCGAAATGTTCAATTGTTGAGAACGACGGTGAATTGATGTTGATGGCGCTTCACGCACACTTTCTGCCACAGCATCGATATTCTCGGGTGTACGCACTGTTTTTGGCTTTTCACGCTTTGGTTTATCGATGAGGATGCCAGTTTCTTTCACTTTTTCACAAGATAACGAACATACGGAGCTGACGGTGCTTCTCTTCTTCCAAAAACCGTACGCAATTTTCGCATTCCAACATTACCATGATTTTCAAAGTAATGTCGCAATACCAGCGTTGTTCAAGCGTATACACAACCATATTCGCTCAGCGGAAGGATAAAACTAATTATCTGTCAAATCAGACATGAGCTAAGTGTTACCATTCACGAAATAAGCACTAGTTAAAAAAAAAAAAGTTATTTGGCGGACCCTATAGGTGACCCAATCAAAAACGGTGGATTAATGTTAGAAGTGTATTTTCACACACTAATTAGCAACAACTCTATAAATTAAACATTACCTGAGGAATGGAAAATGTGAATAATCGTGCCCACTTAAGAAGCCCTACAGCAATAAACGTAAGCGGTGATTAATAAATGGTACACGGGCTTAAGATTCTAACGTTTATTTAAATGAATCTTGTCTTAATTTATATACGTAAAGCTAAGAGCTGCGCTTGCACCCTCGTACCTTCGCCGCCCTCGCGACCCTCGAGGCTAGCTGCTGTCCCGCACTAGTCCGTGCCCGCACACCCGCGACGGGGCTGCAGTGTCAAACCATTAATCTCCTTCCTCGGGGGTGGGAGGAAGGAGGTGGTTCCTTCGGCATTTATCTTCTCCAGATGAACTCGATAGTGTACCTGACCCGATTGAGATGAAAAGAGTGGGTGTTGTCGCCCTATCCCTCCCGCCTGTCTTTCAACCCCCTCTCCGCCCAGCCAGCCCCACACCTATTGTCCCGTTTTGTTTTGAAGCCTCCTTTGTGGAGGACAAATGAGACCGACCTCACCGCTATGATTCTCCGCCTGGTTTCTTAGCGCGACATGCACCGGCTTAGCTCGGGGGTTATTCTTCTAGGCGCTGTGGCCAGTAATGATGATTATTATTGGTAATGACTCTTAAAAGCTTAACTGAACCAACATATTTCCGCGGTTTTATTTTGTGTTCACGTTGATAGAAATAAAAACATGACATTAATTTTACAACGGAACAGATTTGAATAAATACCCAAAAACCAGAATTATTTCCGGCAAGTCGATACGTCTCCAACGGAGCGGGAAGAAGTTCCCCATCACCTCCAAGTGACAATTTTGTAAATAAATCACCATGCTCTCATTAAGTAGATGTTTTGACAAACCTTTGATAGTTAAGGTGAATACCTTTAGTAGATAAAACTTTAACTAGTGCTATACAATAGTTTGTACTGGAAAAACATTGCAGGTATGTCAATGTAGGAGCCGTAGCACAATTTTTATTAGCAGACTCCCATTCATTTTATTAATTTTAGTGAATACCGCACAAGAGTCCCAACTGCTCCCAACCGTCTAGAGCCAGTGAGACTATGGCAGCCCTAATGGGGATATTTTGTGAGGCTGAAGGTAGTGGGGAGGGGAAGGAGATGGGGAAGAGGAAGGTTGGAATATAGCTGAAAGTTACTTCAAATCTCGCTTGCGGCAATAACCTTTTAACTCTTATGGTTTCCTAATACGAGATTATCTGTATTTAATATAATTATTAATAACCATTTCATGAATTTCGTTTCGATTCAAACTACCTTATTTGGGATAAAGTCGTGTTGATATCTTGATGCATGCTTTAATGTAATCTCTCTTGCAAATGTTGGTCAATCTTCCCTCGTTACGTCCTCTCGGCTGTAGACTGTAGGCCGCCCCTCGGCGGACCCGGGGCACGTAGTCCTCCGCCGGGGCTGCCACTTATCCACGTAGCGCCCTCCCACCCACCCACCCCCACCTCCAGCCACCCAGTTCATTAGATGACAGGTAATTAGCCGTTGGGTGACGGGATCGGGATCATTGTCCGCCACTAATCACGGCGCACGGCCATTACCTTTAAAAACCCGTGAATTAGCGACACGTACTTCATTCCCCCGTTAATATCCGTAATAACTGAAATTAATTCAGCACAGTGTCGCGTGAGAACACCTGGCTACTATGGAGCGTGTAATGCCGG
Source organism: Drusus annulatus (assembly GCA_022651775.1). NCBI lineage: Eukaryota > Metazoa > Arthropoda > Insecta > Trichoptera > Limnephilidae > Drusus > Drusus annulatus. Next base: position 948,694 of record JAGWCC010000232.1, on the reverse strand, counting down.
TACAATGTAATAAGCTGTTACGAGTTAGCGTTATGAACAACAACTTTTTAAATCTGCATCTATTTTGTTGAGTTGAATTCTACGCCCATATTCGGATAACCTCTTTTTAAAATCTCCCCTATTCAAACGAGTTGAAGAATACTGAATGTTTATCTTACTGTGTACGAGAATCGGTATGTTTTCTTTCAATTTTCTTTTCTAGTTCCGTACTAGTTCCGGCTTCCCCAACTCAAGCTGGTATTTAATTCAGGCTCGCGGTGGCCCCTAATGAACGTGAGGATCTGTTTATTTTTCTCCGCCACCCCCTGGCCGCCCATTCTCAGGCCACCCCCTCCCCACACCAAGCCATGCACTGCTGGCACAGACTCACTCGTCTGCCTTTTTTTGCCATCTGTTAGCTCTTTTGTCGGTCGCTGTGCTAATTGGAGGAACTGATTTCTCCTTTTGAAGGATGAGCGCAACGAGAATGCCGTTCTGCGTTTTATATTCCGCGCCGCGTTCTTCCATTCCGCTCAGATGTGCTTATTAAAATGACGCTCTTAACATTTTGAGACCCAATGTTAATTACCACCAACTTTTTTATTTTTTTCCCGTCACTATAGTCATTTTAAAAAAAACGGGTTTTTGTTTTTCTGATCGCTAGCAATATTTTCTATGGCGTCTATTTTTTCCGCTAGGTTGCAATCCTTATTCCCACCACAAAAACCAATGATATTTTGACAACCCCGGTTCGGCGGTCATTCTCGGTCTGGGATCCATGAGTAATGTCATGTTAACCTACATTATTTTCGCGTCATATTTATTATAACTCGGTAATTAAAAAAATACGCCCTGAAGTCCAAAATCAAATCGAATATCACATCGAAGAAAAATCCAGAACTATTGATGAACAACAATAATGTGTAAATGTTAAAAAAAATATACGAATATGATGTAATTTAAAGCATTGAATATTACCCACCTCTGCAAGGAAGTAGAGAGCACGTCTTTGGAGTATTATTATTTAGAGCCCCAGTCCAATACTTTAGACCTAACCAGTTTTGAACTACACACGATTATAGTGTGCTGTATTACCTTCTACTGATGATGCTTACTTAACGGCCTTTCGTTACTCAAAGCTTCAAATTATGTATATAATATTCGTTAGGACTATCATTTTTATAAATCCCATATGTGTTATTTTTTTCTTATTTTTTGGTTATATCGGAGTTTTGAATTATTACGGTAGGCCTTGTTGCCCGACTATGATCAGTAAGCGTCCGTTCCGGACATTAACAGTATATATTAGAAAGGAAAGACTTTGATTTAATTTGCATTTTCAAAATGATTAATTGTATTATTGATTCACCTTCTTGGTTGCAACTCATCCAGTTAAAAATTCCTTGCCGTATACTCAGAAACAATGAATTGCTGTTCCTCAATCATCACTCTACTAATTAATGGGTATCATTCTCCACAGTCCAGAATGTCGAGACTTGTCAACTCAAGCCATGGTCTTGAAATTTTTGGTAGCAGTGATTTTTGTCATTCTTCACGACTCAACCAAAACTCTGACTTGACCTTGGCTTTGATTTGAATATTTTTTCTTATGTATATTTTGTCCTATTTTTGTAATTGTTTCATTTAATATTATGTATGTGCTGTTCTTTCTCTGTTGCTCTTTTTTTCCATTTCGTGTTTTGTATTTTTTTGTAATTGGCCTTAAGTTCGTTAGTTTGTAAATAAATAAATTTATAGCATAGATTTACTTAAAACTGTACCAGTTTAAAGACGCCCGTCATAAGGTGAAACCGATCAGGTCTTAAAAAAAATAGTCGAACAAAGTAAAAAATTAGGTATTATCAAATCATATTTTATTATGAAATATAGGAATTGAAATAAGAGGCTTTTAGATCCCATGACACACATGTCTTGGTTGCTCGTTGAATATATTGAATAATTTAATAATAATCTTACCTATGGGCTATAATTTATCAAAATTACTTTTTAGAAACAAAAATTAGCTCTCTCCTTATGTAAATAAAACGGAAGTTTTTTTTCCGTTTTATAGGATAGGGTACTTTTATATGCGCCAAAATGTAGTGCAAACATCTTTTGACTGCGCAAAGTTTCAGAAAGTAAGTCCGCCCTATTTTTTGCGGGGTATCCTTTACACTTTAGCTTAGGATCGGTCTCATTCTTTATCCCGAATTCTATTGCCTTCGCGAGGAACGCGGCGGGGCAGAGTGCTATCAAGTATCGCGCTGGGCGGAGGGCGGAGGGCGGCGGCGCGATACCCGAGTCCTCCGAGCCTTCGTCTCCCGGGCCGACCTCCCATCTTCAACTTGGAAACCCGAAAACCGCGCAGTTGCCTTAACCGCGCACCCTGCCTAGGCTCCCGTAATGAAGTATAGGTTGATGGACCGCTAACTGTCACGCCTTTCCCCGCAGTGCTAGACTCTACGCAACTCTGTCTCGGTATATTGACACACACTCATTCCTTCATCCACATTAATGTTTACTTTTCTGTTATTCTTCATCATCGTAACCTGATTCATATTTGACTAGATCTTAATCACGCCATTTTTTCATGAGGCGTTCTGATCTACATCTCAATATATCGTAGTTTCCTTTTCTTTATGATTTTCTCCATTCATAGCAGTGAGGCATGGAATAGTATATAGTCTCACTGACTCCAGCCACTTGGGATTTATTTGTGTGACAACAACAACAAAAAATGTGTATTTACATATACCTAATAAAATTTATTATATAATAAGACAGATGATTTCGGATACTGTTCATATCAAATTAATGAAGGACTGAACGCTCTCGGCGCAAATAAAAAAAAAACACAGAAGCAAAGCTAGCAGGTTACAATAGTGCTTATACCAACCCTGATGTATGGCAGTGAGGCATGAAACTGGCAGAGGAAGGATAAAAGTAGACTGAATGATGTAGAAATTAGATACCTGTGTAGTAAAACCATGTATGACCGTGTTAGAATTTTGATATCCGGAAAAATTCAAGGCGTTATGAATAGGATTAAGAAAGGGACGCTTAGATGGTTTAAGCATGTAGAGCGAATGAAAGAAGTAAGGAGTATGAGAAGAATATATGACGCAAGTGAATTGTAGGAGAAGTCGGGGACACCCGATGAAGACATGGCGCTATCAAGCGAATCAAATACGTGAGTTGAATCATGTCAAAAGCTAGAATAACAGAAGCGTATGTATGCGACGATGTATGAATTTGAATTAAGCAAGGAGTGTGTGCCAATACAGAGTTATATGGCGGTCCATCCTAAATGCACGCGATGGTTGATTAGTTCATTCATTAATGGCTTTATTAATTGAATCACTCATACGTGATTTTATCACACATACGCCTCAGGGTTTATTATGTTCTACATCCGTTCTACTTTCTTCCATTTTCCATCAGTTCCATTCCTCACTGCAGAACATGGTTGGTATCAGAACTCAATTGTAAACCACTCTTATGAGCGACTATACTCCACCGATTTTCCTGCATTCACGCTTACGTCAACATCCTTCTCAGCCTTCCCATCTCTCGAACATTCTCCAAACAAACTCATCCCTTCGCTTCGAGAATTCGTCGTTCTCTCCGTATCCTGTATTTTAAATAACAAAACTTTGCACTCACTTACATTCGTAATTCATATTCATAAAACCATAGTTCTTAGCCCTTATGATAGGCACGCATTTGATAGAAAGGTGATGAAAATGATCATTTCTGTTAGCCCTTTGCTGGTACGCGTAATAATTCAATTACTTAACTGGTGCGCACGCCTGGCGTAGTCGCCTGTTACACTGTTGATTGAAATTTAAAAAAAACTGCTTACCTTTTAGAAATGCTTTGAGTAAAATTACCATGGGATCGTGCGTGTCAGTTTTGGAGTTCAGTGATGCGCATACAAATATCGTCTGTATTGCGTCCTTTGTCATATCTCGATATCAAATCTTTCGCGTGTCCGTAAAGATGTTATCTGGAAGCTATATTTAATGGAAATGCGTAATGTCGAATCCGCATTTGGGGAAGCCGCGGTGGGCTGCGATAGGGCATTTGTATTCAGCCCGAGCTCCTCGCGCCTACCTTCGCTCGCCTCGTGCTGTCTACCTACTTTTCTCTGCCACTTCTCACATTGGATCGCGTCTCTTACACTTGTCTGTCTTTCATTATTTCTATTCATCCATTATTTTCGCTGCGTGTGTTCTTTTCGCGGATCTTACAAAATTCATTAAAGTTGTATATCCCTGTCTTCAGTATAGTAATTATATTATCCTCTCTTGGAATAGGCCTTACTCGTGCTTCAGCATTCATGTTTTGCACTTCAGGTTGTTTTTTTTAATACGGAATACATTGATGAAGTATCCTACTCCCTTATCATGAATACTTTTATAGAAATTGTATGTTGGTATATGTATAAATTAAGTTATTTTAGGCGCCTGTCGACATAGGCGTTCAATATTATATTCACTCACGTTTGCTACCTATTTTATTTTATTTTGTTTGGGAGACCAACAGTTTACATATAAATTAGGTAGAATATTACATGGGTAGTATGAATATGACCATTTATAGGTTTCCACTTGGGTATTTATATATAAGTAAGTGAATCTAATTTTTTTTAAATAAACAATAAATTAAGATATAATTTAAAAGAAATACAAATCAAATTTGAAAAAAATACAAATATAACAATAAAAAAATAAAAAGCATAAATTAAACGATTTCATAGCAGCATGTTTAAAAGGGTTGAGGAAAAGGAAGGACATGAGGGGGGATCGATCTAGATGAAGTAAATATGTATAATGATATGTAGATTTCAAAGTTTTTTTTTTTATTTATACATACCATATATATATATATATATATATATATATATATATATATATATATAAAGTTAAAGGTTAGTGGTACGTGGGATGATTTGGTACCTGTAGTTATAAAGGCTCGAGAGATCGTGGTTAATGGTCTGCGATTTTGTCTTTTGGTCGGGAAAATGAGGATTCAATTAACTTCTCTCCCAAGAAAGTTCGTGATTAATTTTGATTTTCCTTACTAAAATAGCTTTACAGTTTTCGTAAGAAATTTGGATATTTATATAAATAATTGTATTTTTATAAAATATTTTAGTAACATACTCGTACATCAAATGAGTTCACCGCTATCAGTATATCAACGTCAAGTGTTGAACAACAACACGCAATAGCTATTATGAGACCAAAATGAACTATCAGTTGTGTAATGTCAATTTTTAGTTTCCCTATCCCAAAGGAAGTGGACACGCTGAATGTAGTCAGTGGGAAGTGGTAAAGTCGCCTATATTATTCGTACGCGGCTTAAATCCCGGGATGGATCCTTGTATGGAAACGTGTCGCGTAAAGCGATTATTGACATTTCGTGACGGAAGGTTTCGCCGGGGTCTGTCCAGAGTTGATTGTATTTGCTAAGCTCTCGGCGGAGCGGCTTGGAGGGTTTTCCATTATTTCAGTAGTTAACAAGATACATTCGATTTAGTCCCGAGCTGAGCCCCGCACAGCCATTCAAAACACAGTCCGCGCCGCCTTCGGTTAATGACAAGAGAGCTTATTGCCTTCCGACGGACTTACAGCCAGATTACATTCCCATTAGGTTCGGGCGGCTGGCGGCGGCTGGCGGCGGCTGGCGGCTGGCGGCAGGGCGGATAATTCCAGGAGACCATGCGCCCGGCAGCTCTCGCGATCCGGAGGCTCCGACGCCAGTCTCTCGGGACGCGCGACCCTTAATTGCCATTAACATCCCCGATTCAGACAGACATTTGTATTTATTCTAAGTTCTAAAGTTCCGCTCCCCTTTCGACGCTCGGCAGTAGCGCGTTCCAAAAGCGATCGCGAAGCTTATTTTTTCAAGCGCCTACTTGCGATGCATTTTTTCGCTGAGAAAACTTTTATTCTTCGTTCGAAATCAGCAGAGCCTTGTCGGGTTATTGTTTTCTGTTTGGAATCAACACGACGCGGCTCTAAAACGTTCTTAGCTGAAAGTTTGCAAAGTAAGTATTTCTCGCTTTGAAATGCTCAGCGTTTTCTCTTAAAACTTTTGTATCCTTTGAAGTACATGTTGTATAAGGTTATCTCCTCGAGGGACCCCGCGCCCCCGGCACCGCCCTCCCGCCCGGCACATGGCCGTCGCCAGTCGCTGGGGTATGAAGTCAAACTTCAAGCTAACCTTTATTTCATAAAATGTTTTCCAATTCCAAGTAGGTACTTGTGGAAATACAGGACCGTCCAGAAATTCGGGCATGTGTTTAGGAGCTTTTCGCGTCGTGGACCAAAAATGGACAAAACTTATCATCTTATTTATTGGTTTTTCTAATTTTGCAATCTATGTACATACTCGTACATGCATGCATATTCATTGTTTATTTCCGACGAAATCTATCGTAGATCATGTTGACACCGTGGAAAATCTCCTAAACAATTTAATAAAGAGTGTTATTTTTTTAGAATTTTTTTTATTTTTTACGTTTGCTTGCAAAATTCTTCTTAATCGTATTCTCAAAAGCCATTTTGAGGCCACCCATGTTATACTCGTATGTAACAATAAAATCTACATGTATTTGCGTTGGGGCAGGAATCGAACCTGCAGCCTCTTTACTTAAGTAAAGTAACTTGTAAGTATACCTTCCTACATATTTCTTAAAGGAGAACAAAACAACCAAACTTTTAATTTGTGAGCGGAAGAAAAGCGGAAGGCATGAGTTCATAAGTTATTTTCTTAATATTAAGTAATGATTTTAAAATCTTTATAACTTTTTCCCACCTATTTATTTTTAACCGAACCGGTTTCACCTCGCAAAAGGCATCTTTATACTGGTAAAGTTATTTATTTGTGAATGACTTAAGTAAAAGGTTTTCTGAGCTTACTGAATACCCTATAGTTGCAGGGTTGACAAACTAAAGCCCGCGGGTTGCAAATTATATCGATTATAACATTATTTTTATGAACTAACCATCACACCATTACCCCCCACGCAGGGGAGACTTGTTCTTCCATTCATTTTCGGGTCATATATTCTCCGGCACTCCATCCACCGTCCATCCACTTTACATGTCCAAACCATCTCACCGTCCCTCTTTCTTAATCCTATTCATTACGCTTACATCAACCTTGCATTTTTTCCGGATCTCCACATTTTGAACACGGTTTATACATGCTTTTTCTGTCAGATCCATGCCTCACTGACATACATCAGGGTTAGTATCAGCACTCCACTGTAGACTGATATCCGGGCTTCTTTCATAATTATTTATTAGCAATTTCTGCTTTCAGTCCTCCATCAATAGATTTCTCTGAATTCACCTTTCAGTCAATGCCTTTGTCAGCTTTTCCCACATTCTGTAAATATGGTTGATTTTTTATTTACTAAAAACAAACATTCCCGGATTATGAATAGCTTGTCAAAAACACCTACTACCGTCATAATAAGCGGATTTTTTTCTTTGTGCAATGATGGATGACTTAGCTAGCAGATGAATTGATCCACATAATCCGTTTGTCCATTCAGCTACTAACCGGTTTATAAAGGAAAATAATTTCCATAAGACAAACTCACTCGCTGGTTCAGTATTCAACCTTATTACACAGTATTTTTCGCACACTTTCTTTTAAGTACCACGTATTTGGCAAATTATTATCATATCTGTTAAACAGTTTGCCCAGCCCTGCATTGGTGGACAGTGTACAGTGTGCCTGTGCCCGTGCCCATAGTTGTGATCGCTACCCGATGCACTGCTAGCTATGCAGAGCTGGAAAGGAGGTTGTTTGGTTGGCTACAACTGGCTACAGCCTCCACGCAAACTGCAATCTAGAGTGCTCCGGATAAATGTACTCGACCCGCGACGCCGACGTCTCTATAACATTTCGTTTTATTAAACTTTTGTCCGCTGACGGGGCGAATTCCTTGGGGTAGGTTACGAAAGTTCATATTTCCTGCAGGAAGCTCAACAGCTCTACGGTACGCCCACTAAATTAAATATACCGTATGTCGAGGTTGTGAAATATACACTTTTATTACTCTAGTAAAATGAATAATTCATTCAATGCCATGTCGATTTTCATGTTATATTTAATATATATAGGCGATAAGCAATATTGCATGCAGTTGCAAAGATGATATTCCATAAAAAATATCAGACACGTGGAAGTGGATATGGCTCCGAGAAATTTAAATACGTAAGGAAATTATTTATATTCCGGACTATGTAACTTTACAATGATGTTTTCCAGTAGAACATAGACAATTAAATAACACAGACTTTTTAAAATACCCATTACTACGCATGTTCAAGAGTTGTTGCAATCATAATTTATTCTAACTCAAGTCTTATATAAGGCAAATGTCTAGTGTGGTACCTACCGCAATTACGTTGCCTCTTAACATCGTATTCAGTTTGCATGTTTAAACACTAACGCTACAGCGATACGGGAGCTGCTATGGAAATTACTTAAGTCGAAGGTAGAGACGTCGATACTCAGTCAGAATATATATTACGACTAAATATTTTACGATATCCCAAAATGTATTAGAGCGGAAAATTGAAATCACGTGTGGCCCGGGCTGCAGATGCACGAAGGGGGACATACAGGTATTACAGATCCACAGCCGAAAGATTCTATAAAGAAGAAAAAAATATTAAGTTGTCAACGGTAACCCGCGATAGATGGCGTCAACCTGCGACCGCCGATGCGGGGGTTTCTCGGATCAGCGGGGGGAGGCGGGAGGCGGAAGGTGTGCAGGGGGGAGAAAAATGATCGAGACGACAGAACGCGAAAGGGATGAAAAGTTTGAAAGGAAAGCTGCGCTAGACGGCCACGTGCTTATTGGCTCTACCCGGGGAATATACATGGTTTCCAGTGAACTGGTAGCTGGAAGCTAGTTGCTGTTAGCTGGTGAGCTGGTGAGCTGGTTGGGGGGGGGACAGCTGAGGGGGGTCGGCCGGGGAAATCAGGGCGAGTGTTGAGTTCAGCGGAGGCTACTATATTAATATCAGCCGCTCTTTCTTGTTCTACTGAACTTTCTTCAAAATAAAGAGAAAACCGAACAATTCTACTAGGTCTTCGTACACAGTGAATACAATAAGGTCACTCATGTCTAGTGGGATGATACAGAAATGAGGATATGTTTTAAGCATTCATAAGACACGAAAAATCCTTTTTAGATCTACCATGTTTCTGCACTTCAACAGATAACGAACCTGCAAACCTCCAAATATTTTAATAATAATCTCTATCTCTGTCATTAGCTGTAAGTAACTACTTAGAGCAACAAGTTGTAGATTAGACAAATTATGTTCTAAAGCTCCCTGGAGGTGGTTTTTTTAATAAAACTCCGCTGTTGAAATGATGGAAATATTATTATAAGGCGTCTACCGAAATAATGTATTTTCGTTAACGTCTATAACACACACAAGAAGTCTTGAAGGAAATAATTTCCCTGGGGGCCTATGTCTTCTTTTAAGATGCTGTGTGAAGAGTCTTTTTGAGGAGAGTGAAGAAGTGAACGTGGGTCTTGAAGAGGCCCATGTTCAAGGAGGGAGAAAACACAGAGGCCGGCAAATCGTTCCACAGCCGAGCCGTTGAACACAGTCGTAAAAGCGACTCGTTCTCATTTATCGAATGTCAACCATGCACAAATGTTGGGCGCGCGTTTGGCGAGTTCCCGATTATGCACCGGTGCTGAAGGGATAAATTTTCCATTGAAATATACAGTATCAGTTCACCTGTATATACAAACACCCAAGTGGAAACCTATAAACGGTCATATTAATACTACCCATACAATATTTCACCTAGTATGTATGTAAACTGTTTGTCTCTCAAACAAATAAAATAAAAATAAAATAAATAAAAAAAACGGTAGAACAAGGACAGTATTCCCACTTGACGTCTGTGCTTCAAAGATTGCAATCCGTTTGTTAAAATAGGAAATTCTGTCAAATGAACCGCCCGTTTATGCACAGAATAAAAGGTTCTTTTTCAGGTATTTTGGGGTTCCAGGCCAGAGGTGGCTGTCAGATTCAACAGTGCTGCGCAAATAATCCCTCAAAGTGTGATCTATACCGATGTGAAAGGCAACTGTTTTAACTATCTACACTATACGACTCGAAGGCCCCAGACAGGCCAATGGAATAGAGTATCTACTCAAGAAAAAAAAAATCAATGCAAAAATAGCAAAATAAAGCAATGCTAATTATTATACTTAAGCACGGATTAGAGCTATGTTGAAATAGCTAAATTTTATGAATGTGAAGCAAACTAAATATATGAACGATCGTGTTTTTATACTCGTATATAAAATCAAAAATATTTGGATGATGTCCAAGAAATTTAAAGGAAAAATAAATAAAAACAATTACGAGATACGCGGTACGAGAAATGCAAAACTTATTAGATTGCCAAAAGCGAAAAATCAAGAACACAGAAATCTTTCATGTACCGGGCCGTCCAACTAGACCAGTGATTCCCAAAGTGGTCTATATCGACCCCCAGGGGTCTATGACAACCTGCAAGCAGTGGCGGCTCGTGGCTTTTTAGTGTTCTAAAGTGCTGAGATTGAAAAAAACGTAATTATTGATGTTATTGTAGCCGAAAACGATTTTTTTTTTTTTCGAAATTTCAATTTTTTGTCTGAAGATTTTTCAGAAAACCGTGCAGTGCACCACCAAAACTGAAAAATCCTTAAAAACTTCATATAAAATTTTTTTTTTTTCAAAAAAATAAAAATCATTTTCGGCTACAACAACATTAATAACGTCGTATTTTTCAATCTTAGCACTCTAGCACACTAAAAAGTCACGAGCCGCCACTGCCTGCAAGGGGTGTACGTCAGCGAAAAAAAAATTTGGGGGTCCATGAAATGAAAATGGGGGTCCACGATAGTGGATCTCAACATACACTGACAGTATCTATTTACTTACATTATACTATCTTATAATATAAAGACATATACATTATTTATAAGTACCTATGAAGTAAAAAAAATATTATATATGTTCATAAAATTGTGTAAGTTGTAGGATGTAGGTATTTGCTTCGTGGTCGCAATACATTTTGACCTTGTAAAAACCTGCACATAATGATATACCAATATCATCTTGTTACAAGCATACGCGCAGTAAAAGTTCTTGTCATTTTTGTCTCAGAGCTTCGCGATCTTGCACTGACTTGTTCAATTCTTCACTCTATAAATACGAATGTGAGACAAATACGTTTATTCGTTTCCAAAAACCGAAAAACATGGCAAGGGGTCTACGACACAAAAAAGTTTGGGAACCTCTGAACTAGACAATAAAATTCCAACAGAAATTACTGCAATAGACAATTTGAAAAACTGAATTCATAAAGAGAAATAAGAAATTTTGTTTGCCACAGCCATATTTAGTATATTACATATTTAATTTTGAAATCGAACATACTTCAATTAAAAAATTGTTTTCAATAATCCTTTCTGTGTATACATTTAATCTTTCACATTATAGCACACACATGATGTGATCTAACTTCAAAGATTAATTTATTTTTTAAATGTTTACTTACTTCGGGCACACAGACACGCCCACAGCGTAATTCTACCGGCTTATCTTTTCGATAATATGTACGATATATGTGATATGATTTGAGCAAATTTAACAACGTAGTTTAGCAATGCTATCCAATTAAAATAAATTATAAATAACATCTCTATTAATATGATTTATTGTAATATCTTCACATTTTAATTAACTTCCCTTATATATTGTTCTCTTCGTTTTTATTTTCTTTTCTTACTCTCTTTTCTATTTAATTGTATTATTCCGATACTTGTCAGTTTTTCATGGCATGACTAGAACCTTGGAGTAACGATAAATGGAGGTAAAGCTAATATTTTTACCCAACCTATACAAATTTGAGATAAATCACTTTCTCCGGGTTTTCACGTCGTATACTATGAGAGAGAAAGAGACAAGAAAAGTCGTCACACAATATTGCAGCACTTCTAAGTATGTAAGGATGTTCTCCATCCGCGATAATTTCACATCATCGAGTCGTATAACTTACGTCAACGGATTTTGAGGTTATTTCCCATATTTGGGTTGATTAAAAAACTTGTAGTGGTTAATCAAATAAATCAAACATGATGGAGACATGTGCGATGCGTGAATGTTCGAATAAGATCAAACGAAGATTATAAAACATCACTTTTCAGGGGTATTTCATCAGTATTAAATATTTTTGACTGAACTTTAGAATTTTCACATTTTAATGATATAAAGACATAAAATCAACAAAAACCCTCCATCATTATTTAGGCAAACCTTCTGTTATTAGTGTTTGTGTGCTATTTTGACTTTATAATTCATTTTAATGGTTTATTGATATTGTTTTGTTTAACGTATTCAAATATGTTTATTAAAAATGTCCGAATTCCATGTGGGCGGTAACTAATAGGCTATCCAACATCCTTTAATATATCTTTGTCTTTTTCTATCGAGTCACTATAAAGTCGAACGTTCTGACTACACTGTTTCGCAAAGGTACCTCTCCGTGTTCTCCGAGACTAGTTAGAAACTGATGTTGACTGAGCCATAGTGAATTCACACTTGTATTGCAGCTTACCCTCGACAGGCTTTGTGCCTTACCTTGTTTACAATGAGGTTTTTATTGAAAAATTGTATTAAATAAAATAAAAGAAATAATATATAAAAGCAAGAGATCGAGCACACGGTAGATTCGAGTGCGCCATTGTCGCGTTACGGCAGCGGAAGAAGCGTCACCTGACGAAAGCGGTGACCAGCAGTTGGCAGTTGGCAGCTAGCGACCCCCAGTCTTCAGTCTTGGCAAGTGCTCCGATTGCAGTAGATGTGCGTCCATCGATTTGTCTGGCAGTAGTCCTTTAAAAGTGTAGGTCGGCTCCCCCGCCCCCGGCCGGGGTCGATATTCGGAGCAGCCGGTGCCACCTCCTGGGCGGGAAGGGGGGCGGCCTTATCCACATCCACCCCACATAACCTTTTTGATTTAGTGCCCTATAATGTTGCGTCGATATTACTCGTGTATAAGTGCCGAATATTACCCTCACCCTCCGCCCTTTATTATTCCCCGGGTAAAGGAAAATTTTATTAAAATGTCTGCACAATTTTCAATTCTTTTCCGAACGGTGTCATGTACCTACGTACCTATGTACCTATGATCTGTATAGATTCATAATTTACATCGACGGAACTGACTAACGGAACGTGCCTGTTATATTTCCCGGTCCATAAATAAAATAATGAGGAAAATATGTTTGATTTTCTTTTCAAAGTACTACCTCGCTGGCTCCAAATCATTATTCTTAGTTGCTGTCTTTAACATTTTTAAGAACCTTGTTTCTTCAGTGTCATTAATATCACGAATCGCGTCCCACCTTTTTCATTTTTATTTATGGTATGCCTTACACCCGCATATTGCTATATTTCATTACAAAAACAACCCAAACCCAATCAGTTGAAATAAACGCATTCCATGGAAAACAATATCTTTATCTCTTAAACTATAAAATATGTGGGTTAAAGCAGCAAAATCTATCTAATTAAACTCTGGCGTTATTAAATTTTCCCAGCTTTTTCTGCCGTCTTTAAATTCGTTTATTTCATAATCCATAAACTTTCGAATAAATCTGTAAAAAAATAGAACTTGTATATAATCCATGAAGTTTTTATTACTCGAAAAAGTAATATTTAAATGCTCGGACATTTTCAATATTTTTTATAATTATTTTTGCTACTGACTGTTTTAGTTCACTAATTAATGAATTATTAACTAGATTATATATTATGTTTATGATCGTGTTTTGTGCTCTTGCATAATTATTATAATTATATTATATGGAACTCGTGGGATCGCACTATCTTCTTTGAGATCTGGAATAAATAACTTGAAATATAATATATCACTTGAAATGTTGTATTAATGCGTTGGGAAATTGGCTGTTATATTCGACTAGCTGTTCGAAATCGCGAGATGTAACTTGAATTGCCGAGAAAACATATTAGTTGTTCTAAACCATCCATTTCAAATATAGAATAATGTCTGCTAAAACACGTACTACTGTACCAGACGTTTTGTCAGCACATTGACTATAAATTTTAAGGGGCCAGTTTCTTCAAGTCAATCAGCGAAGCGGGCCTGGGTCGGTTGCAGCAAGTCGAAGTTCCAAAGGCGGGAGAAGGCGGATGGTCCAGGGAAAAGCAGTCAAACGAAGTTGTAGAGTCCAGGCGGGAAGAAGCGGTCAGAAGCGTAGAGTCAGGAGAGATGATGTCGGTAGAGATGCTGAGAGTGTTCTACTTTGGACCGGTTTGGGCCCTGTATTTATATCCCCGGCTCAGCATCCGCTGGACCTGGGATTCGGGCGCTCAAAACGCCCGGTTTCTTGCGAGTTCTCCTCTTTGAGAGCTCGTAGCTCCCGCTAGCATTTTTCTAGCGGGAAGGCAAAATATACCAACATCAGCTCTCTTTATGACCTTTCGTTTCCAATAAACCACTTCTTCCCAGCATTTTTATTAATCTCAAAGTTTTACAATTTACAAATTACTAGGGGGGGTTACATAAGGGGTGGTGGTACATGTTTTGTCTTATAACTACTTAATTGACATAATCACAACATTTTATCTTATACAATTATGTAGTAGGGAATTCAGCCGTCAGATCTGTGTACTTTTATTTATCGTACCGATGACTGAATTCCCGCCAATCTAGTTAACAAATTAATACCTAACCATAATTACGCAACAATAAGATTTTGAAATACGCCGAATCTCTGCCTAGCGCTCATTGGCTACGGATCGGTCCATTGACCGGGGCGGCCAGCCTCCGGGCGCTAGAGAGGGGATGCGGCGTAAATACTGCCAGCCTAGTAAATCGTTTGACAAACGGCCGGTAGAGCGCCATAAGCTCTCGGCCGTCGCCGGGGAAGGGTCGGAGCTAGCTTGTTGTATCGCTTAGCCTCTGATCGTTGTGGAGTGGGACGTATATAGCGCGTACCCCGCCACTAGGCACGTCAGATGAGTCCGGCCAAGCGGCGTAAACATAGCTCCCGGGCAGTATTTGCTCGGAAACAACAAAACATGAAATTTTAACATTATTATTTACACTTAATGCTAAAACATATTTAATTATTTATTATCACTCTAATGAGCAGCCGGTGGAGGCTCAAAGCGTCCGATACACCCACCCCGGTGCTAATCCATTGGCACCAGCTATCCTCGGACGCGACGGGGTCCCCTGGTCCAGCGGCGTCCTGTGCGGCCTTCCTTTTAGGCGGCTGTGGGCGCTCCTCTGTGGGGGGAATCTCCGGCGCGGATCCTCGGACTTGACGGGGCCCTCTCGTACAGCGGCGTCCTGCGCGGCCTTTCAGGCGGCGGGGGCGCTCCTCTGCGGGGGGTCTCCGGCGCAGACATTTTGTCAGCGGGGCCGAGAGAAGGGTTTCCTCACGTGGTGCTCGTTTTTGTGTGTTGAAACGCTCCCCGGCTCCTCTCATGTAGGGAGACGGGGTGACAATAAATTTAGTTGTTAGGCTCGTTTGTGTTTGCCAAACGTGCGGCCATCAATGCTGCCCGTAGTTGTAGGCGCGGGATGGAAAGGGTCTTTTATGCCACTTTAAACTTGCTTGCCAGGAAGGTTGAATGTGTACCTTCCTGGGATTTTTCAGTGAGGTTACGATTGTGCAACACTTTAACTTGCTTGTCACAAAAGGCTAATAGCTGTTCAACACTGTTTTTTCCATCAGGCAGCTTCTCGGGTAGACTCGTCGCTATGGCGGAGGAGTTGTAGCCGGTTCGTCCATTTTTGGACGCAATCTTTTTTCACTTTTTCGCCTCTTTCAGGCGTAATCCTCTTTTTCTTTTTGGTCCATTTTTGGACGTAATATGTTTTCACTTTGGTCCCTTTTGGACATACATATTTATTTTGTTTTGTAGAGAAAACGGTCGCCTGTAGAGTTTAATACTAGGCACCGTTTCTCTTGTTTTTTACCGCCCAGCTGCGTATCGATGCGGCTGGCTTGGCGCGCCGTTTGGACGGCACTTCACCAATAGGAGCGGGGCAGTTGGGCGCTCAGTTCTTCAGTAGAAAGCCCCCTTTTGTAAGAAGGGTGCTCTCATCTCGTACCGTGGCGGTGTCGCAGGGCCGTGTTTTGTTAGCCGTGAGGGATTCTACCCTTTGCGCGGCTGCGTCCATTCGGGCCGCTGACGTCACGCCGGGCGAGTCAATAACGGAGCTCTGTTTTATTGACACAGAGAGGCGATCTGCTTCGTTCGGTTTGCCGATGACGTTGAGCGTGACGTCATCTTCGGTTTGTTTGCTACCTCCGTGTAATATCCAGGCGGCACGAGATAGCATCCTTTGTCTCGCATTCTCACGTACCTCCCTCGACACGATGAGGTGGGTATTATCTTTTCCCAGTAATAACATGGGTTTTATTTGCCGTTTGCCGGCCACTGTTTGTTGCGGCAGGTCAACAAGGTTTTCGACCGTATTCGCCGAAAAAATGTTTTTGCCACTGTTACCGCGCACTGATAACTTCACGCGCTGTGACGTATTGTTCGTCAAACGCGTTCCACTGGTCCCGCGTATTTGAAGAGCGCGGGTGAGCCTGCTCACTCCCACTGAATTGAGACACTTGTAACACAGGCGTTCGTCTCTCACTTTTTGCCATCGCTCGTGAACACTTTTCTCTCGGAACACTTGGCACTCGCGATTTTTGTAGGCGTTTGACCATAGCGCACAGTTCACATTTTTTACCGCACTTCCTTCATTGCGATCACTTTGGGCGAACACTTGCTCGCGGTGAGCGCGCGGCGACCGGGTACTGTCCACTAATCCCAATCTGGGAGTCGCATTTATAAACCCCTTGAGAAAGGCGGATAGTTCTCGGATTGTTTTCCACATCGCGACATTTTTGCCGATCACGGCGGAAAACTTGTGGCGTTTTCGCCCACGCACTTGGACACTTTCACTTTTGATTGTTTTCCACATCGCGAGATTTATTCCGATCGCGGCGGAAAACTTGTGGCGTTTTCGCCCACACACTTTGACACTATCACTTTTGATTGCGGCACTTTTAATTGTTTTCCACATCGCGAGATTTATTCCGATCGCGGCGGAAAACTTGTGGCGTTTTCGCCCACACACTTTGACACTATCACTTTTGACAGTGGCACTTTTGACGGTGAAGCACTTGTAGTATTTTTTTTCACTTTTTAATACTTCACCGCCATTATCCGGGCGGCCGCTCTGCAGGTATGTACGCGTGTACCCGACAATTTGTGAGAGCGAGTCCGCTCTATTGTTGACCCTGTCTTGGGTCTGTCGCGCCGTTTCGTCCGCTGTAAGACGACTCGGGAATGTTGCGTATGCACTATTCGCAGTTGGTATTTGATCCATCATCTGCGTATATGTGGTTCCCAGCTGATATTCCCGGGTGTAAGGGGCGGTAGGTATGTTTACAGCTCCCTGGTTCGATGATTGAGGCTGCAGAGGAGGTATCGGGCCGCGCATCGCAACGTGGGATGCTGCTGGCTGACACTCTGCGCCATGTGTGTCACTTTGTGTGACACTCTGAGTAACACCTTGTGTGTCACCTTGTTTGACACCTTGCGTGTCCGTGGCGTAGACTTGAGGCTGCAGAGGGGGTGTTTGTCCGTGCATCGCATCGTGGGATGCTACGGGCCGGTACTCTGCGCCGAGCGTGGCGCCTTCCAGGGCGCCTTGCTTTTCAAATGCGCCGATTTGAGGCTGCAGAGGAGGTATCGGGCCGCGCATCGCAACGTGGGATGCTGCGGGCTGACACTCTGCGCCGTGTGTGTCACTTTGTGTGACACTCTGGGTAACACCTTGTGTGTCACCTTCTTTGACACCTTGCGTGTCCGTGGCGTCGACTCGAGGCTGCAGAGGGGATGTTTGTCCGTGCATCGCATCGTGGGATGCTACGGGCCGGTACTCTGCGCCGAGCGTGGCGCCTTCCAGGGCGCCTTGCTTTGTCAAATGCGCCGATTTGAGGCTGCAGAGGAGGTATCGGGCCGCGCATCGCAACGTGGGATGCTGCGGGCTGACACTCTGCGCCGTGTGTGTCACTTTGTGTGACACTCTGGGTAACACCTTGTGTGTCACCTTCTTTGACACCTTGCGTGTCCGTGGCGTCGACTCGAGGCTGCAGAGGGGATGTTTGTCCGTGCATCGCATCGTGGGATGCTACGGGCCGGTACTCTGCGCCGAGCGTGGCGCCTTCCAGGGCGCCTTGCTTGTCAAAGGCGCCGATTTGAGGCTGCAGAGGGGCTATTTTACCCATTCTCTGCGTATGGCGCGCCGTTTCGTCCAACCTAGGACGAGACGAGAAATTCGCACATGTTGTACCCGGCTGATACTCCGGTGTAAAAGGGGCGGTAGGTATTTCCGCGGCCCTCTGGATTGATGTTTGAGTAGGCTGGAACGGCTGATGTGCTGGTCCCAGACTCTCCTTGTTGATGGCGCCTTGTGTAGCACTTTGTGAGGCGCCTTGAGCGGCACTCTGTGTGCTGATATAAGGCTGCAGTCGCGTCGATCCTCTGGCCCGTGAGTTGTGGAAGGCTTCGACCACAAACACGGCGATTTGCGAGGGATCCGCTCTGCAATTGACCCATTCTTGGGCTTGGCGCGCCGTTTCGTCCTTCGTGGTACGACACGGGAAATCCGCGCATGTATCCTTCGCAGTAGGTATTTTACCTAATATCTGCGTGTAGGTACATCCCTCCGGCTCATACTCCGGTGTTAAAGAGGCGGTACTTATTTCCGCGGCCTCCTGATTTTTGATGGTTCCCGGCTCATACTCCGGAGTTAAAGGAGCGGTAGGTATTTCCGCGGCTCCTTGATTTGTCATCTGAGTAGGCTGGTACGGCTGATGTGCTGGTCCCAGGCTCTCGATGTTGATTGTTCCCGGCTCATACTCCGGTGTTAAAGGAGCGGTAGGTATTTCCGCGGCTCCTTGATTTGTCATCTGAGTAGGCTGGTACGGCTGATGTGCTGGTCCCAGACTCCCGATGTTGGTGCTTGTTGAGGCACCTGTTGTAGCACTTTGTGGGACGCCTTTGCACCCTGGCGCCCTGTGTGCTGATGTAAGGCTGCAGAGGGGTTGTACGGCTTTTGCATCGTCGTCACGAATGCTGCGGGCCGGTACTCTGCGCCTCGATGGTCGCCTTGTATGGCGCCTGGAGTGACTCCTTGTTGAAGTCCTCGGATGAAGTCGTTGTCGGCTTCCTTCGTGATGCAATGTGGCGGCACGGTGGCAGGCTCCCTGTATGCGGTGAATTCAGGCCGCGGAGTCTGCTGTGATGAGGCGTTTATCGATGAGATAAGGGCCTCCTGCAGCTTCTGGTTGCGGCGCCTCTCATCTCGTAACTCACGTCGTAACTGTCTGATTCTGTCAGCAGTTGCGGCTTCGCTGTCCGACGATGTATCGTGGCTGGCCGTGAGAGCGGGAGAGGCGTCAGAAGGTGCGATTTGCTCAGCAGCCTGGGGAGGCAGCTCGGGCCCGGGCTGCCGCGGCAGCTCGACGAGGTAGGCGGCTGGGCGTTGGCCCCAATCGGGGGCGCAGTGCTGCTGGCGGCTTGAGAATTTTCCTCAGCGGGTGCAGATCCCTCCGGTGTGCTCTTTCCTGAGCGTAGTGTTGGTGACATCTTGGCTACTGATGAAGACGAGATGATCCTGAATCGAAGGACCACAATGTACCAGACGTTTTGTCAGCACATTGACTATAAATTTTGAGGGGCCAGTTTCTTCAAGTCAATCAGCGAAGCGGGCCTGGGTCGGTTGCAGCAAGTCGAAGTTCCAAAGGTTATTTATTATCACTCTAATGAGCAGCCGGTGGAGGCTCAAAGCGTCCGATACAATTATAATTGTAGGATTTGTGAAGTTCAATGTTCGCACCCTTCTTTTTAGATAGAATATTTTTTAAATTATTGAAATAGTAATTTAAAATAAATGTTAAAAATAAATAACAGCACTTTATTTTATTGCATGAAAGACAATTATTTTGACCATTAAACTACCATCGATTGTGAGAACGGCAGCATTAATTTATTATATGTATGTACTGAAAATAAGAATTATGTATTTTAGAATGTGACGTGCTCACATCACTATCGAAATTAAATGTTTTTGTCATATTATAATGACATTATTTGTTCCTGATTATGGTGCTGTTGCTCTCGCGTATCCTGAGCACGCCGTTAATTAATAAGTTTAGTGTCACTACCCACATTACAGGTATAGTGAAGATTGCAGAATGGCATGTATTATACTATGTTCCGTTTTCCAAACCGAATTTCCCCCAATATTATAAACTCAGAGCAGATGTTTGATTAGCATAGCCGGCTGCCATCTACCTTTAATGTCTTCATATAATGTGCTTCTCTACGGGTACCTACAAATTAATCACATTTTCATACAAAGCAAACACTTTGCGGTGCGTTAGTGAAATAAAACTATTAACCTTGTTTCAAAAACACAATTTAATCATAGTTTAGACGCCGACCAGACTTCGCTAGATCCCAAACTTGATTAGGCATCCGTGGTCGAGTGGTTAAGACGTTCCACTACGAATACAGCGGTCATGGGTTAAAATCCCGGCGTGTGCAAATAAACTTTATTTAATAAAATTGTGTTATTTCGCATTTAGTTCATGTAAAATAATTTATGTATTTTTTTCCGGACGTTCCAGAGTTGTAGATACACTTAAATATCGCCCTGGTGAAAGACCACCATTCAGAATCGAAACGATGCCTGGAATGGCTTTAGCCATGTTTGGCGACCAGATCTGAATAGCTAGGACTTCCTTACCTTCCTATTTCCCATGTCCTTCTCCTCTTATCATCATCACTTTCAGCCTCACAACATAACCCAATTGGGGATGCCGTAGTCCCACTGGCTCCAAACCGTTGAGACTCTTATGCGGTATTTACTTTTTTTATTATTGTGCTGAATAATAAATTGACATTATCTAGAAATTCATACTTTCAAAACTAAGCGAGAAAGTAGGAAAAAAAGAGATAAAACATCAGAGGTGAATATTTTGGGTAAAGCCTTAATTCCTTTAGATTAATGTTTAACGTCTGATTTATCTGCAAATCATTAATTTAATCGTGATAAATCATATTCTTAATGATGGTTCTAGAACTAGCATGCTACAATAAAATTAATAAACACGGATTAACTGATTTAAAGAACTTGATATTTAGAGGACTGTAAATAATAATACCAACGTAATAAATTAAAAAGTAATTATAGTTAATTTTGTATCCGAAGCTGCAATAGAACGCCGAATGTGTTTTCAGCTTCGGATGAATTTTTAAAATAGTGGACTGAAAAACGATAAAACTATACTACTTAACGTTAAACTATGTACTAACTAATGTGGACAGATTAAGGAGTGAAGGAAGTAAGGAAACCAATTCACTCACGGAAGAAGTTGATGTTTAAGCTCTTGATTCTTCTTACAACAACTTAACTTTATATTATTTGAAGATCAAAGCAACAAACCAACAAGTAACACATTTTTTTCACCTAACTCTTCTGTTTCTTGATTGTCAATTGTTTTTTCAACACATTGTTGTTTTCGTAATAAATCGAATAGCGAAATGGCCGGATAGGTAGGAACTGGATTAAAACGAGAAGGTGAGATCCTATCAAATTATCATTTTGAAATCCAACAGTCAGTTTGTATTATACGACCTGATGAAGTTGGATTATCCGAAACCAGATTGTCTTTTGAAATATGAATTAAAAGTGGTGTTTAAAGAAAGTATTTTTCGTATTCGTAACGTACAAATTAATTTCCGTTACGCTTGCAATTGATATTACCGAAATTTCACCATGGTTGCAAATGGACGTATTTATGCAGAAAGCGTCCAACCCACAATTTGCCAAAATCGAGTTTTACATATTTTCCTATAGATAAATACGAAAAGTATATCTGCTGAAAACATCCAAGCTTCCAATTCAATAATTTTTTTGTAAAAAAAAAAAATAGTAGCGCTCATTGCAGATATTTTACTTAAATTGAAGTTTAAAAACACTATAAAATGTAGGATAACATAAGAAATACATTTTTTTATAATAAACACATTGATAGATTATAAATGACCTATTTACAATAATGCTCACTGATATTCACTTTACAAATGCCGATTATGCATATTAATGCTTTTTTATTGCCATATTTTCAAATGCCCTTTTCTCAGATTTATCTTCTTGGGGTTGGATGCTTTCTGCATACCTACGTCCAAATAAGGGTTAGGGAGCCAAACAAGACTCTGACAGTAAAACATTCCAAAGTGGAAAAGTTGTAGTACGACTTCCATGTTTAGTGCAGCTGCCACTGTAGCATACATAGCCATGGTGTCGTTCGACCTCCAAATGAAGGCTGTACGAAAACAAGCCTCCGAGAATAAGACGTTGAATTCGAAGAAAGCCTCCCTCGCTTGTTGCCGGGTCGTCCTTTAATACCGCGATTAATCATCAGCGATGTCTGTTGACCCGTTTCCTGTCCCCGGAGAGTGATGGCTCTCATATATTGTAGCATCAACGTTTCCTGCCCCCGCCTTGCCCCGCTTCCGCACCCGCCCGCGCCCCCGCCGCAGTGACAAAGGAGCCGATTATCCCCACGGATCCCGAGCAATACATCGCCGAACGAAACAAACAACCATCTTGCCAAACTAATATAGTCTTTCATATAACAAATAATATATCTCCCTTGCATTGATGCAAGCCCCGCTAGATGGTCCTTTCTACCTTATCTAGCCTTCTCTAGTTATACGATAAGGTTGTCTTGAATTGCCGGTTACCCAATAACAGGATACTCTCTATGTATTAAATCTACGTATATTATTTTATAAAATATCTTTGAATTTCGGGAGTGGATTTAGTTGTGATAAGTAAAAAAATACTTTGGCGCGTCGATCGCCCGAACCGAACTACCCTAATTTTGGTTTCTGATCAAAAATTGAAAAAATATATTGACCACATTATATAAATAAATAACAACCGGAAAATCTCTTTCTTTAACGTGAATACCGCACCAGAGTCCCAAATGTTCCCAACCGTCTGGAGCCAGTGGGACTATGGCATTCCAATTGGGGTGTTTTGTGAGGCTGAAGATAGTTACGAAGAGAAGGAGATATGATAGAGTAAGGTTGGAAAGTACCTGACCATTCAGATCTAGTCACCAAACATGACAACGCTTCGATTCTGAATGGCGATCTTTCACCAGGGCGATACTTAATATATCCAGCACTCTGCATATCTCACATTTGTTCATGAATAGTAAATCTGACAGTTTATTACGTGCTTTATTTATTTTTCTCAACTTGCTAAAAGATGTCGATGTATAGTAAGATCTGTCAATTTGAATTAAGGGTAAGATGTGTTCTACTCGCAGAGTTTTGTCGAGGAAAGTATAAAAGTTCTGGTTATTGTTTTGACCAATAAAAAAATGACGAATTTTCCAGGTTTACGTACACAGTTCACACGATGCTATTATTTGAAATAGATATATTTCAAAGTCGCAGCGGCCTATCTAGGAGTTTTCACCACGTCTCTGAAGTAACAATTTCCAACTGGGTAGTGAAATAATGCCTCCGCCCACTTCGCCACTAGTTCCCTCAGTTCCCCACTGGCCCTCGAATTGGGGCTTAGGATTCAAGTTTATAACATAACATTACTTCATTAATACTGCTTTAGGAGCTACTACTACTTTGCTGAACTGTCCGTTGACGCTTGTAGAGTCTTTTCTCGTAATAAACTATTCAGTGAGTCCGTCGTAGGAGTGGTCGTAGCATAGAAGTCAGCTTGAACGAGTATAAAAATGGATTTAAAAACATGCTTTTTTAATGTAAAATGATAAAATATTACAAAAAATGCATTTTTTAGAAGAAATTCTTCAATACGGGATTTTTTTTCAACTCATTCCGGGAAGGATAAAATTTAAAAATATATTAAATATTATTACAAATGCATATAAATTAGAAAAAGAAGTACGAAATAAATAGGCACTTGGATACATTAAAAAAAGACTCATAAACATATAAAAAAATCATAATAACATATAGAAATAAATCCAAACATAAATAGATTTTAAGGAAAGAATATAATATCACTGGTTTGAGAAAATAACTTTAAGTGCTTTTGCTTTTAAAGGAGCTTTTGGTTTGTATGTTTCTGATGGTGCTGGGCAGAGAACTGAATTGCTTAATGGCGTTGTACTTTGACTTTATTGAAAAAAACAATTTACTAGAAACTAAGGATCTGAAAATCCAGAAGAAATATTTGTAACAACTGATTTAATGCTAATAACCACCCGGGTTGCCGGAAATAAAAATATATATTATACTCGTATACTTACTAATCTGTTATTTCGAATCTAACAAGAGCTGAACATTTTTTTCTGTTTGCTACTGAAAGTATTATTATGCTATTTTTTTATTCATTTTTTTATATGAATACGCACAAGAGTCTCAACTGCTCCCAACCGTCTAGAGCCAGTGAGACTGTGACATCCCCAAATAGAGTATGTTGTGAGGCTGAATGTAGTGGGGAGGGGAAAGAGATTGGGAAGGGGAAGGTTGGAAAGTACCTGGCTATTAGATCTGGTCACCAAACACGGCTAAAGCCATTCCAAGCAACGTTTCGATTCTGAATGGTGGTCTTTCACCAGGGTGATACTTAGGGTATCTACCACTCAGAAACGTGCCGCAAATAAACTTTTTTAAATTTTTATATGAATTAAATGTGTTGTGACACATATTAATTAAATAAAAGTTATTGGCGCACGCCGGGTTTGAACCCGCGACCTTTGGATTCGTAGTCGAGCGTCTTACCACTCGACCATGGAGGTTCCCTATGCGATGTCACGGCTATGCGATGTATTTTAAGAAGTTAATTCCAAATTTTGTTGATTGAGTAGTTGATAAACGCATTTACTTTTTCTCTAAGCTGGTGTACGAGGCCTGTTCAAAAGAAAGGTGAATTTTGAATTTTCGCGGGCTGTGTACATTCCATTGTCGATATATTTTTTTGTTATGTTAGTACACATATGTTCATCATATGTTAGCATTATCAACCATTTTGAATTAGTGGTTTGTTTTTGACAACTGGAAAGGTTAGTCACGTTTTTGTGTGTTCTTCGATTTTTACTTTTGAAAAAAATGGATCAAAGAATAAAAACAAATCATGGATTTTATTCTTTGATCCATATTCTTCAAAAGTAAAAAATCGAAGAACACACAAAAACATGACTAACCTTTCCAATTGTCAAAAACAAACCACTAATTCAAAATGGCTGATAATGCTAACATTTGATAAACATATGTGTACCAACATAACAAAAAAATCGATAATTGAATGTACACAGCCCGCGAAAATTCAAAATTCACCTTTTCTTTTGAACAGGCCATGTATATCTAAATTAAAGGCTAGTTTAATGTTGGTGTGTAACGAGTGTAGAATTATTTTTTGATATGGCAGTTGTAATGTTATATTTGAGCAGAATCGTAAAAGAAAGTATTTGAGTCGTCTATAAGTACGAGTATACATCTTTGACTCCTGTATCCCATTTTAGATGGTATATATTCCTTGTGGCTCTATTTTGAATTACTTGTATTTCCAATATGTGTTTCTTGGTGATGGTTCCCCAGACGCTAACTGAATAACTCAGGTGGGAGCGTATCATCGCGTAATACGTGGCGCGGAGTAGAGAGTAGGCCGCACGTGAATTCATAGTTTCACCAATTCGTATAAATACAGAAAGTCAATGAAGTAACGGCTCCTGGCTGTTGGAAAATGGAGAAGAATCCTTCACAGCATATAACGCAACGTTTTAGGTGCAGAAATATTGTACACATAAAAGTTGATTTTTGCGGGAGAAAACAAAACACAGCAGCTGTCATATGAGAGTATTTTTGTTGTTTTTTCCCTTTCCGGAATCGCGTCTTTCGAAATATATATAAGTAAATTTGTAGATTCTCATATTACTTTAAATGATTATGTAATTAATAATTAATAAGTATTTAAAATATTAATTAATGGTTTTTAATAAAATAAAAATCTGCGATGTAAGTATTTTTACACATCAAAATAGTTATTTAACTAAGTAGTTAAATATCACAAGGGTGGGCAGAAGGATATACTGCCATACAATTTTGTCTCGGCACATACTCCTTGATCGATATTCATACCATATCAATAAGCTCTCTTGCGGAACAATATCGTCACTGAGCGGATCCGGACGTTGGTGTGAATCCAGCTTTAAGTGGCTCTCTCTTGACTCACCTCGATTAAGGAGCAGCTAAACTAAGGAGCTGATATTTCAATTAACCTCCTGCATTAAAACACCACACACGTACCATTAATGCGTGAAGCCTATGATAATAGCGGCAAGATAGTAATACTCTGCCCGCCTGCAGGATGCCTATAGACAGTGGATTATATCCCGCACTTATGATTTCACCTTCCATAATAATATGTAAATTTGATGAAGCTGTTCGTCGGGGAGTGACCGTATATCTACACGGATAAAGCAAACGACAGCAGGCGACAGCGCCCCCCTCGCCCCCTACTGACCACCGAAGGGGTGGCAGCCCCCGCAGCCCACTGAATCGAAATACGAATTTCGCCATCAATCTCTATTACCGAATATAATAGTAAGTTGATATTTCAGCTCGTCTAATTTTAAAGTCGTGGCGTTTGAAAGAGAGAGTTTGAAAACAGTGCGCAATATAGTTGTGAATGGTAAAAACTTGGAGCGAGTGGATAATAAATTAAAGTCATGGTGTTTGAAAGAGAGAGTACAAAAGCAGTGTGTAATAAAGTTGTGAATAATGAATATTCGGAGTAATTGGATGATTAAAGGCACGGTTTTTGAAAGAGAGCGTACGAAAATAGCAGTGTGCAATATAGTTGTGAATTATGGATACTTGGAGCAAGCGGGTGAATTTGTATATTTAGGAAGTATGTTTACGAGAGATGGAAAGGCCGATAAGGATATTGTAAGAAGGGTGAATGCAGGAAACTCCGTTAATAGAGGACTGAATGCGGCTGTCGCTAGTAAAAAAAGTGTCCAAAGAAGCGAAGCTGGCGGACTGCAATGAAGTGCTTATACCAACCCTGATGTGTGGTAGTAAAGCATTGATCTGGCAGAGGAAGGATTAAAGCAGACTGAATGCTGTAGAAATGCGATCCCCGAGGCGTACATGTGATAAAACCATGTATTACCGTGTCAAAATTCTAGAGATCAGGAAGGAATGCATGGCTGATATAAGCGCAATGAATAAGATAAAGAAAGGGACGCATAGATTGTATGGAAACGTAGAGCGAATGAACGAATAGAGGAGTGTAAAGATAATATATGACGCGAATTCGAATAGCAGAAGAAGTCGGGAAAGTCTGAGAAAGACATGGCACGATCAATTCAATCAAATGCTTGAGTTTAATCATGTCAAGATTCAGAATGATAGATGAGTTTGTATGAGACTATGCAATGCATAGTATGCATATATGTGAATGTAACAAGGAGTATGTGCAAAGACAGAACTGTGTGCGGGTTTATCCTCTGCTTACTCATGCGAGGAAACAGCTTCACCCTTAGATCGGCAACGTCATCGGCTATCGAAAGGTTGAAGGAATCCAAGCGCACACCCTTGAAGTAACAATATATGGAGGGATAGCTAATTTGTTTTACCCAACCCATCCGAAATTGTAAT
The DNA here is from genome assembly GCA_022651775.1 of Drusus annulatus. Classification (NCBI taxonomy): domain Eukaryota; kingdom Metazoa; phylum Arthropoda; class Insecta; order Trichoptera; family Limnephilidae; genus Drusus; species Drusus annulatus. The sequence continues at coordinate 920,912 of JAGWCC010000232.1, read as the reverse complement.
AAATCACTTTTTCCGAGTTTTTACATCGTACACCATGAGAGAAAAAGAGACAACAAATTTCTTGGACCGCTTCTATATACTGTCGCAATGATCTTAAGCTGGCTATCTTCGCTGGTTAACGGCGGGGCTCCGCCCACATTTTTTACTAGGCCACTAAACTTGACACAACTAAACGGTTTTTTAGGTTAGATGCTATATTTTTGTTGATAAAAATACTGTGAAAAAGTGGCTATACGAATACATAAAAACATTATGTCTATATGTGATATGAATGGATGTATAAATACCGTAGCCTTAGTCTTAGCCACGCACAGGTGCGCCGAGTCATGTTAAAATCATCAAAAACAAGTCCAAAACTGACTTCACTGCCTTGACTTGGGCTACCTCTAGTATACTCTAAGCGCACACCAGACACTAATTTCGGAGAGCGTGCTGCAGGAGTGTCAAGTCCCAAAGCCTGGAATAGACTGCCACATGATTTGAGAATGACAAAAAACTCGACAGAGTTCAGACCTAAACTTAAAACTCATATTTTCAGAAAAACAAATACATAAATAACAGAATTGCCCTAATTCACAAAGCTAGACTAACCCGGTAGCATCTAAACTTACCAGTAAAATAATATTTTTTCATGCAATGATTGTCGATCTACTGCTAAACAAAAAGTTAGAAACATTTTCACTGACCGCGACATTTTTTTAAATATTTGGATAGCTTTGCGGTAAATTTAGCCATAGCTTTTAACTTTTGTGAAGCGCCGTTGAAGTAATATTTCACAAAAATGGCGCTATATAAATTAGTCAATTAATATTATTAGTCTAATTTTAGCCTTTCAATGGAGATGAAAAGGTCAAAAACGACTTCCAGGAGATTTTCGCTTTATTTTTTATGCTAGTTGGTATAATTGTTATTCTTACGTAAATATCATGTCGACTATCCTTAGATTATTAATCACCAGGGGTTTGAACTCTAAAGTAGAAAATCTTTATCAAATTTTGGCTCAAAGGCGATTTTTATAGCTCGCTACTTTATTTCCATCATAATCTTTATAGTTATTTTTAAAATATCTCTGTAACTGTCAAAATAAAGACAATACGCCATATTTTTATTATTTTTTATCAGTTCAATTAGAAAAAAGGTTTCGAAAGAAGAGTGTTGATTCTCTAACGAAATTTGAAAGCAACTGCCAGTAATTACGTATGTATTAGCATTGTGACCGCTCTGAAAGAACTACTTCAAAGAAATACTTCTTTTGGCAGAAGTTTCTACTTCATTCATTGTTCATTGAACAAATACTTTAATTGAAGTTGGTAATTTATTTTAGCGTTCATTCATTTCATTAACTTCTTTCAATTCATTTCATTGAACAAATACTTACATCAATTGGAAGTTAGATTACAAAGAACTACTTCAATTTGCAGCAGTTCAGTTGTGAAGTTGAACTTCAAAGAATATAAAGATGTACTTCATAACAAGTACCTCAATTGAAGTTCGACTTCAAAGTACTTCGATCTATTTAGCGAGGAACCGGTTCCAGTTCTTTTCAATTTGAAATCTCTACCGACTGGTATTTTTATTTGGCATGGAACCGGTTCCAGTTCTTTTCACTTTCTACCAACTAGTACGAGTTTTTCGGCGAGGAACCAGTTCCAGTTCTTTTCGTTTTCAAATCCCTACCGACTAGTACGTGTTTATTTTTGTGTTCACTGCGAAAGGTTCATTTTAAAGAACTAGCAATTCGTGAAGCATTCACAAAACATTGAAGTTTTTTCCAACGCTAGTATGTATACTTGGCCAGATTTGTTAGCAGAAAAATCCAGTGGCTAATGTTAGCGCTTGGGCCCTGTTACGAGATCAGAATGTGAACTGCTCTCCGTACGTTATGTTGCTAATGAAATATGTGAAATGATGACGACTGCAAACAGAAGTTCCTTTATTTCATTTTGGAGATCCCGACTATAAATTAATTATACTAATGCTACATTCGTGTTATCACCCTGCTAATGGTATTATTTCACAGCTCGCATATTATATCACTCGCATATCCTTTTCGGCGGTGTTTCCCAATTTAACATTTAAGGCTTGTATTAACTAGAGAGTTAGTTGGATATATCATCATTTGGATGTCGTTGAAGTTAAACACAAACTTCGCTCGATCAGGTTTAGTAATAATTGGCCATCTCAATGTGTAAGCACATCTCGGGGCAGCTGTTGGGTGGTTTATACATACACCTGACCTGAGCGGCCGCAGCCAGCAATTAGTCCTCCGTACACACCTGGGCCCCGGTGACCTGGGACCCCCCTGCCCCGCACCCCTTCTAACCTACTATCCCTTCTCCACCGCAATCCTCGGCTGCTCTGCCCGTTCTGGACCTCTACCCGTGTCCTGCTGCCATAAAACAAAACGCCACAGCCTCTCGTCGCTGGCTGATCTGTTCTCGTCGGTTGAACATTCGCTCTCAATCCATCTTTCAGGAAATGCTGAAATACGAAGTTATTTCAGCGTACATAGATGATAGTGATTCTTCCCTTTAATGAATGACGGCCTGCATGGTTGAGTGGTAAGACGCTCGACTACGAATCAAGAGGCGCGGGTTCGAACCCAATGTAGCGTGCGCAAATATTTTTTATTTAATTAATATGTGTCATAACACATTTAATTGATATAAAAATAATATATAGTATATTTGTGGCACGTTCCAGAGTGGTAGATAATCTAAGTGACCCCCTGGTGAAAGACCACCATTCAAAATTGATATGTTGCTTCAAATGGCTTTAGCCGCCGTGTTGGGTGACCAGATCTGAATAGTCAGGTACTTTCCAACCTTCCCCTTCCTCATCTCCCCCCTCCCCTATCCTCAATCTCACGATATACCCCTATTGGAGATGCCATAGTCCCACTGGCTCTAGACGAATGGGAGCAGTTCAGACTCTTGTGCTGTATACACGTAAAAAATATATATATATATAAACACTGTCGGTGTATTTTTCACCCGCCGTTATGGCGGAATGAATGTAAATAACGCTTCATGCTGAAAATGTTACCGCGACCTAGAAATTTTAATAACAAACTGTGCAAAATTTTTGACGCCAGAGCTCACTTTTCGCGATTTTTAATTGGTTGCGTAAACAGATTTTCTGCTTCTCAGTTACGGTAACTTCCGTTTGTAGATTGTTATGTTTATTTGCCATACTTAGTGAATTTTTCCGTTTTATTTTATTTATTTATTTACGCCCGTTATAGGCTTTTATACAAATGTTAACATTTTTTTTTTAAACAAAAAATATTGTAGATGAAAATAACTAATAATATTTAAAAAATAACAGATTCAAAATATTGTAAAAGAAAAGATAAAAAATATATTAAATAACAGGTAATACTATTAGTTTAGCTCTGCCAGATGACAACAACTGTACTAAATTAGACGTATAGTTTGATATTGAAGTGTTAAATATATCAGCGACATCATGTGTTTCCCAGCTGTTGCATTCGTCGCATAGGCGCGTTGAATTGCGAGGTTGAAGCAGAATTGCTACAATAGTACGGTAGGAATTTTGATGAAAACTGAGTATCCCCCCAGAGATCACCATTCGAATGCTTCCTAATTTCCCCTAATTCTCCTTTCCATCGCAGTTGCTACAGTCCCACCTGCTCCGCGACTTAAATGAATTTGTAAGAATAAATAAGTCGACTGTAATTTGTCCGAGGTGCAACTTTATATCCCTTCTAATGACCCAAATGATATTTTTTTACAAAAAACAATAAAAGTCGGAAGTAAATGAATTTATTCGGTGTTTCCCTGTGTCCTGGCATTATTATATGTAAATGTAAAATGTCCGCTCCAGTGTGCCGGGGATGCAGCTTCTCGTGGAAAAAAAGCGCAGTCAAAATAGCGACCGCTGTTTATGGGCCCGGCGGATAAAGTTGCACAGTTGAGCAAATAAAATTAATAATAATTCCGCGCTATTAATGCCTTCATAAAATTTTATGGCTGCCATTATCATACAACCCGCCCCTCCTCCCCCACCCGCCCGGCCCAACTCGCCCCCGCAGCGGTCCATGGCACTGATTGCGGCCGAATGCGTTTTGCTCGCTTATTACTGCGATTCGATGCTGTGTTATTAGTTGCCACCGTTGATAGAGAATTCAAGAGATTTGTGCTAATGCCGTATTGGATTTTCTCGCATAGAAGTACAAATGTGCACGTCTAAACCTTTAATAGTGGTCGTGTTCCAATATTCGTTATTTTATTATACTTGAATACTCGCTTAAAATTGAATACTCCACTTCGTCTTGGAAAACGATGGTATACAGAGCCAAGCTGGTAGGTACCCAGAGAAGTAGATACTCCAAGTATCGCCCTGGTGAAATACCGCCATTCAGAATCGGAACGCTACTTTAAATGGCTTTAGCCGTGTTTTTTGACCAGGCCTTAACAGCTAGGTACTTCCCAACCTTCATCTTCCCCATCTTATTCTCCTCGTCACTACTTTAAGCCTCACAACATACCCTTATTGGAGATACCATAGTCCCACTGGATCCATACGGTTGGGAGCAGTTAAATTTTTTTTGAGGCATCACCATTTTTTTTTTTTATGTTTACATAAAAGGGCGCTTACATAAAAAAAGGTTTACAATCGACTAATGACATAAATCTAAAAATGAGAATTATATGCACGAACAAAATAAAGAATACAAAATAATATTATATGATTAAAAGGCGAACTTTATTTCGTTGTTTAAGGGGGGGGGGGGTGATATCTTGTTATTATTTGAATACTTATTTAAAATTAAATTTTAAATTACACAGAAATATAAAAGCAGTTCTAGCCTCCATTAGTCCGATGAACATTCAGCCTTCAATTCAATGGTACACAAACTCGTTAATATTCGCCTGATTAAAATGGCGACAAGGAAAATTAATCTATTAAAAAAACCCTTAGAATTTTATTTTAGCAGTGTTTGGTTATACTGAGAGTATTGTCTACTTTGGCGAATTTCAAATATTGGAAACAACACGATCAATCTAAAAATGAATTCAGTCTATTTTTACCAGCCAGCAATAATAAATCTTATCTATCTTAGAATTTTTGGTCCAATACTTCACCGATTGAAAAATGAATTTGAGATACAATTTAATTAGATTAGATATAACTTTCCCGCCAACAGTAATATCGGAGATCATCTGTAAAATTATGTAAACAGTTACATTTATAAATCAAAAATGGGACAGTAGTGATGGCAATGCCATATACATTCGGCCGAACGGGGGACTTTTACACCCCACATGTAGCCTCATAAAGCGCATGCGTTGCAATAATAATGATAAAGTTGATTGCAAATTTACGGTTCGTTTATTGGAGGAAAACCATTTTCCGCTTATCGTTAACGAGTCTACCAATTTGGGCATTGAAACTAAGCTTTTTAAATGTATTATTTTCTATTAGAGCAAATAGATTTTTGCAATGATTTTAACACTGTTATAATTTTCTTTTAAAAAAATCTCTCTATTAGTTTTAATATTGTCCTGACGAAGAAAGTGTACTTCTGAAACCGGTCGATTAAAATATTTAATCAAAGTGGTTTAAAACAAATTTATGTGTTTTTTTTTCATAAAAATCTTTCCCCTAATAACTTATTAAAATTTTCTAAAAACCACGATTACGCATCACAATTGGACGTAGTTATACAGAAAGCATCCAAACCATAAAAGATGAAACGGGGAAAAGGGCTTTTGAAAATATTACGGTACAAAAGCAATAATATGCGTAATCGGAATTTTTAAAGTGAACATCGGTGTTCCTTTCATTATGAAAATTATTATAAATAGGTAATTTATAATATATTAATTTTTTAAAGTATAATATTACCTTTGTTATTCTACATTTTAATGTTTATTTAACTCCAATTTAAGTTGAATATCCGAAAAATGCGTTAGTAAAAAATTGAATTATCAAAAATCTTTCGCATTCAAAGCTTGGATGTTTTTAGAAGATAGAAATTTCGAATTTATATATGGGAAAACATGTAAAACTCGATTATGGCAATTTGTGGGTTGGACGCTTTCTGCATAAAGATGTCCAATTAATCGTTTACATAAAAAACTAATGAATAAATATTATCAATGAAACTCATTCACCAGTTAAAATGTATAATAATTGATGGTAAAGAGGATATAAAAATAATGTAATAATTTGCTTTATAGAGCAGTAATAAAGTTGAAGCTGCCATTATTTTTTTTTAAGTAAGACAAACATTCCCGGGTTACGAATAACCTGACAATAAACACTTGTTTTATTTGCAAAATAGCAAACATATATTTTAATGGTTTGAATAATAAATAGTAATTACATCGATTTAACTTAACGTTATATTCGTCGAACAATAGATTTCGCAAAAGCACGTTAAGTTTCTTATTAGATACAAACTCAGAGCAAGAATATATATGGAGAGGTACCTTTGCGAAACACTGTAGTCAAGACGGTTGACTTCATACTGACTCGATAGAAAGAGATAAAGATATATTAAATGATGTTGGATAGCCTATAAGTTACCGCCCACATGGAATTCGGACATTTTTAATAAACTTATTTGAACACATTAAACAAAACAATATCAATACACCCTTAAAATGATTTATAAAGTCAAAATATAACACAAACACAAATAACAGAAGGTTTGCTTAAATAATGATGGAAGCTTTTTGTCGATTTTATGTCTTTATATCATAAAAAATGTGAAAATTCTAAAGTTCGGTCAAAAATGTTACAAAACTGATGAAATACCTCTGAAAAGTGATGTTTTATTATCTTTGTTTGGTCTTATTTGAACATTCACGCATAGCACATATCACCATCATATTTTTATATCCACTGCAAATTTTTTAATCAACACAAATATTGGAAATAACCTCAAAATCCGTTAACGTAAGTTATACGACTCGATGATGTGAAGTTAGCGCGGACGGAGAACATTCTAACATACTTAAAAGTGTTGCAATATTATGTGAAAACTTTTCTTGTCTCTTTCTCTCTCATAGTATACGAAGTAAAAACCCGAAGAAAGTGATTTACCGCAAATTTGTATAGGTTGGGTAAAAATATTTAGCTCTCTCTCCATATATATTTTTACCCAAAGGATACAAAGTGTGTATGCAAACTAGGGTGTTGCTTATAATAATAAAATGCTAATAAATAAGTCAACCGTGTGTGGAAGAGCCACAGTTCGACCATATCTTAAGCCGTAGCTTAGATAAATATGTACTCACCCAAAACTTCATGACTTATTAATAAATAAAAATAATTTTGCTGCCTACTCGTTTTGTCAAAATTTAACTGAAAATTTTAACACTATCTTGAATTTTTTTTTTTAATTCATACAAATTGTTCATCTGAAGAAATAAAAAACACGGTGAATTATTATTTGTTTCATTTATCTGAACTTTAATCGCATGATTATGAAGTTTTGCCGAAATGTAAAATCGGCCTTATGATGAAACTGGCCTTTTAATACATGTTGCGTGGTGCGATTAATATAAATTATAAAACTGTATGGTTGCTTTGCTTGTAATATATTATCATATGTAACACTGATATTCGGGTAATTTAAAGTAACAATATTACCATGTATACTCGTATATCTAAGTAATGGATGTAATTTGGCCTGCCAATAAAAAATATTTGTTGCTTTAATTCACCCATTTCAAATATAGAATAATGTCTGCAAAAATACATTATAAGTAATAAGGTAGGCAGGGATTTGAAAATATTTTTTTTTATTCATTCATTAATGTCAATTATCAAAACTTCACACTCCTACAGTAAATCAGCCTTAGAGTATATAGAGTATATAGGGTATTTATACATCCATTCATAGCACATATCGACATGATGTTTTTGTTTATTCGTATAACCACTTTTTCACAGTATTGTAATCAACAAAAATATAGCATATCACCTAAAAAACCGTTTAGTTGTGTCAAGTTTAGTGGCATAATAAAAAATGTGGGCGGAGTCCCGCGGTGACCCAGGAGCCCAAGATCATCGCGACAGTACATAGAAGCGGTGTATTATTTTTGTTGTCTGTTTCTCTCTCATGGTGTACTACGTAAAAACCCGGAGAAAGTGATTTATCGCAAGTTTGTATAGGTTGGGTAAAAATAATAAGCTCTCTCCATATACCATATTGTTGCTCCAAGAATTTAACTTATTTAATGAGTTGAATTTGTCCAGCAGTCCAACATTAGGTATATTTCCTGAAACTCACAAATTTTCTCATTATTCTTCAATCATCTTCTCAGTTGACGTTTTGCCTCATTCATTTTATAATGTCTGTCTATTTCTCTCTGTTATATTGGATTCTCCCTCTGTACGAGTATGTAAGAGTATATATAACCGCACACTTTGTATTTTTTGTTATTTTTATTTTCTACCCTGATGATGCTTAGGCTAAGCGAAACCTGTCCGTCATGAAAATTAAAATAAAATCTATGTTTTTGTACAAAGTTATTATTTCACTTTCATTAAATTTGTCAGACCACAAAGTGATTGCTTTCTACGAAAATACATTTTAATAAAAAATAAAAAAACCATCCATCACGCCGTTTTACCAGAGAGGTATCTCACAACTCCATCTTGGCACAAACTCCTTGTTTCATTTACATTCATACATCATCTCATACATACTCTTCTGTTATTATGACTCTTCACATTGCCGATTCAAGTATTTGATTCGCTTGATCGTGCCATGTTTTCCTCGGGCGTCCTCGGCTTCTTCTTCCATACACTGTCGCATTATATATTCTTTTCACACTACTCTCTTCGTTATTTTGCTCTATATGCCCCAACCATCTAAGCGTCCCTTTCTTGATCCTATTCGTTACGCTTACATCAGCCTTGCATTCTTTCCGAATATCTACATTTTGAATACGGTCATACATGGTTTTACCGCACATACGAAAAAATATATATTCTATTAGAAAGAAGGGTGCAAATATTCAGCTTCACAAATCCTACAATTATAACATCCCGCGATTTTTCACGGGTCTGCGCTAGTCATAAATAAAAGTTATTTATTGAACATGTGCCTGTGTCACGAATCAGACTGCACCGAGTGCATTATTTGTCCATTTGCCATTTGGAGTGCGTCTGATTTGAGCCGAGAGCAGTGCAGGCTGTAGAGGCAGTGGGAGGGGGCGCCAGAGGCCTAAAGGTAATGTGTGTGGTGTGCGGCTCCCGCCCCTCCGCCCCCTCCCGGCGCCAGCACCACCGGGGCAGGTACTTCCGTAATATCGGGAGCGATAATTTACAGGTCGGCGTCATATAACAAAGTGGAAACCGCGCCACCATTCGAGAATTAATTTAGTATCTCCATGGAGGAAATTAATTACACGGTGAGGCTGCTGTGAGCCGGGACCGGGCTGCGAGGCTGGGGCCGGGTGACGTGATGTGTCCCGGGGCCCGCGCCGCACGCGTCACCCGCCACCCGCCGTCGGCACCCGCCACCCGCCGCCCACAGCTGTAATATTATATCATATTGTTATGCGGGCGCTTCTCGCTCGAGGAATTCATCGAGGCTTCTCGAGGCTTCATTTGGGTTTAGTGCGCGACCCCCGAACAGCTTGTTTAATTTGCTCCACTATATTAAGTGTTCGCCAGATTAATAACTCCCCGCCTCTCTGAGTGCCGCGCCCCCCCCGCCGCCACCCACTCGCGAGTGACGTATGACGCGGCGCGACGGACCCTGCTTCCTCAGCAAACAAATCAATGCGATCTTGAACCCGTAAAAAATAAAACAATTTAAACAAATTAAAAATACCTCCTATAAACTTTATTTTAAATTTGCTCTCATGCCCTAAAAATGAAAAAATAATAATAAAGAAATAAAAAAAGAAAAAAATATATATAGATAAATAAATAAATATGTGTAAGAATCAGCTAAATTTTAAGTTATTATGATATGGTGATTGTGTCCTGCCAGAAGTGACCTGCCAGGTAAGTATGTTGCTGTATATTTATATAAACTAAGAATTGATATTAAGTAGAAATTAAGATTTGTACAGCGCCCTTTAGGTGATTTTCCACAAAAACGGCGCTATACAAATTATCCAAATATTATTATTATTATTAAATCCACGAATAATTGCCACCTTTGCTCTGGAGCCCCTTGACACCGTTGTTCATAAACCTAAAATATTCCCCTTTCAAAGACGTATTGCAATCTTTGGAACACACGTGGATGACATATGGGAAAGCTGCGTTTCTTCCACCGGTATTTTAATGCTCCGAAAAACTAGCGTCACTGATCGTTCGGCATCAGTACATAGTCGAGAGGAACGCTAAACGTCTAGTGAATAATTTAACGTAGTTTACATTTACCACATGAAAACGGAACTGTTTCTTGTACTCGTTTTATGAACGACATTTGTGTCCGCCCTCCTTCAAAACTGGTTCATTCCTTCCTCTCCTCAACACCCCCGTTCCGAAGGGGGGTTGTCATGTGACCCCGAACGAGAGTTTTGTGCGATACCTTAGGTAAAGATCACAAATTGGATGCTAATGGTATAAGTGGTTTTTCTGAAATAGCTACTTACATTCGGAGAATTGGTTTTTTTCTCCTTCATATCACTAAAAACAGTTTGATGTGAAATGTGAAGATTTTTTGTCGTTTTATTGTATTTTCGTGTGGCTGAATAAATTTCCTTCCAAGTAAAAATAACATTGCACGAGGTTTTCCTGTAAATACAAACAGTAATGTCACTTTGAAAAAAAAAATCTGCCGCACTGACGTAAGAAAGTTAATATTTTTTACTCGACTTGTACCGAACTTAACGCAAAGCAAAACATCTCTCTGGATTGATTATTTTGCTGACAAGCAATTGCAGTTCATGTAACCCTTGTGTGACTGAAGAAAAGTACACCTTCTTTAAATTGATATGAAGGTTTCTTTTACAGTATATCATTTGCTAAAGTTTGCTGGACCACTTTTATGACGTAATACATTTCGACTCAGTTCAAGGCTTGGGGAAGTTAATAGAAATTTCACCCAGTACCATCTTTTCTTGGGGATTTTAATTCAATAGGTGATTAAAATAGTATTAAGAATACAGGTGATGTACTTTGAACACAATAGTACATCATATTTATCATTTAAAATAATATAAAATGATTAATAAGTATGGACAAGCTTCAAATTCCATATAAAACAAATGAGGGTACCCTTTCAGTCATCAGAAGTTGTAAGTTTTACTTAAGCGTTTTCCGCTCATATAACACCCTCCACATATCCAACGGTTATGTTTAACTGTTCATTTTCACTATTGTGGAGAAGTCGGGAAGATTCAGCCGGTTAGACTTACTGGAATAATCTATGTTGAAAACCGAAAGGGGTACCCGGGAACCCTTTCAGTCACATCAAGGTTAAATATGCAAACAACAGGTTTTAAAGGATAAAAATTCCCGAAGAGATAATAATGAATGTACGCTGACTATAGGCACCTCCGACATACTAGAAGTTAAACTACATCTCGGTAGCATTATCACAAACGCAGGTGAACCTTAGTTTTCAACTAACCTGCTTATTTAGAAAACTTTAGAAGCATTGAACAAATCCAATGCAAAGGTCAAGTAAAATATATCCAATGCAAAGCTACTAGAAGTTCAGTGTGGCCATAGAATCGTGCATCGGTGCGCATTACTCCAGTGGCACTGCCCTCGCCTAGCCGCTGCGAGGCCGTCCCGCGGGACTCGTGGCAAGTGGAACTCTAACTTCAACTCCAGCAGCCACTGGGAGATAATATACTCCCACAGGTCTACAAGACAACTAGGAAATGAACGTACTTCGCCCCCTTGAGATCTTGTGTTCTATTTACTGGAGGAAAGCCATTTTATTTTATTGTCTCCTGGGCATCTTCTTTAAGTGGCTGGGATATTTGCAAATGACATCGTATTTTTTTTATTTATTTATTTGATTATTATTATAACATTACATTTATACATAGCATATTTATGATGTTTCACCCCAAGGACGATTTATTCTAAACTTACTAATGCTATGCATTTAGTTTATTTTTAAAGAGATAGACATTATTTTTTAAACTTTTTTTTTTATTTCTAGGTTGCTGATATCCTGACAAAATTTGCATTATTCCTATTACTATCTATAATAAGCGGAAAATTTTGCTTCTGCAATGACGGAGGACTTATCAGAGAATTGAACCCGACGCTTTGGATCGCTCGACTAGCTAACCGATCAAATATGAATTAACTGTATTCCCACAGTAATGTTTTCACGGTATTAAAACCAATCCAACTTATGGATAGTGTTTAAATCATAAAACAAATAGAAATTCAATATTATTAATACCGTAAAACGTATTACGTACACAATCGCTATGAAAACATCCACTTGCTAGTTACACACAAAAATGCTGTCATCTTTGAAATTGAAAGAAATTATTAATTTAGAAGATAAAATATCAAATTTAATTATTTTCCAATGTATGTTTAATTTTAAATACGTTTTTTAACTTAGGAGAAACTAAAAGTATACCCTGTTCATATAAAAAAGAGGCAATTGGTATAAGTTACCTTCAAAGAGATGAAACATGTTTTTAGTACAGTGGATTTATAAATTCAAAATGTTTTTCCAGTACATTTATTGAACAGAATTGAGAAGAAACAACTCGTCTTAAAACCTCGCTTTGAACTTTATCACTTGCTGAATTATTGGGCGAGACAAATCATCCTCCGAGGGTATTGTTGGGGAAAAGTTCGACTTGCCCGCGTAATTTGTTTTCTACATAAATACGTCTCGAGCGTCGAAATTCGAATCAAATCTGTTTTGTTGCGGTTTTCTTAGAGGCGTCTTTAAATTTACTGCCAAACTTCCCACTCCGTAAAGTAACTTCTTCGCAGCTATTCGGTCTAATGCCCGTTAAAAGAAAAGCGTCTCTGGCCGAGCGGCACCTACTCCGGGCTGCGGGGCTGCAGGGCTGTGGGGCTGCGGGGGGCATAAAGCGCCGCGATGCATACAATTGACATCGCTCTCCTCCCGGGCAAGTTGTTCGCTTTGTCTTGTAATCGACTTGATCCGCTCCCAGAAGGTTCGGCTCGTAAAATCTTGTAGATCAGCAAATAGACGCAATCTCGAATCAGTGGGTGGTGTGTTTTCTCTCCCTACCCGCCTCCCACCCCACCCTCCCCCTGCTCGGCGTGCATACTTAAATAGGTATTCCGGGAATGATTCATTATTTTGCTTTCCAAGGACGCCATCAAAAAATACATTTAGTTTAGTATTATTATTTGAGCTCTGGTATTATTACCCTTTTCACGGAGTTTAAATGTACTTGAAGTTCGGTAGGTTATATTAAAAAGATATGAATATATATATATATATATATATATATATAAAAAAAAGCAGAAATGATCTTTCTATTCCAACAGCCAGCACAGCGATCTATCAAAAAGTATTCTCGTACCTCGGACCGAAAATATATAATAAAATCTCTTCACATCTAAAACTGTGTGAATCGTCATTCATCGGTCCAAAAATAGCCAATTGGCATATACTCGTACTAGATTCAGGTAGGACAGATTTAGAAAAAAATGTAATTTAATAATGTATTAACAGTAGGTTCTGTATAGTAGAGTAGGTAATTCTGCAATCCGATTTTGAAACGGATCCACATTATTCTCGCACTTACACATTTATACTGCAACATACTCGTACATTCAAGCATTCAAGGAGACCGTAACGCTGCAACACCCTGACAAGCTCTCTCTGTTTCTGGTCGCCAAGACCAGATGATGAGCGTGTCTTTATTGAGATACATAATTCATTCGTCTTTCTTTCCATTTCTCCTCTTACATTCCACGTACCGATTCGACATTGTTCACGTTTCATCCTCTTTGCGCAACCGAAGGATTGACGATGGGATGGATAGCGAACTTCATCGACACCTATTTCGGCCATACCCTTCTTGTAATATTATGTATTAAATTATACCCCAGAAAGAGAGGGTTACTAATTTAAACTGGTAACCAAAATAAAGTATGTGAGGAACACCAAAAAATACAAAATTACCCAACAGATATTTCATTGAAAGAAAGATGAAAAACGTGGTTGATGAAGTCGCAACACCTCGTGGCTTCGAAATCTACGTTACTCGTAGAGTGCAGAGTGCAAAGCGCAGTTACGTTAAATTATTCTGAATTGCAGCCTACAAGGTGAAGATTGACCTGATGATAGCCAACTTTTGATAGAAAAGAAAGAAAAATATATTTGTAAAACTTAATATTAATTCGAAATTTTAGTGGTTATGTTGTAAATTCATGAAAGATATTCATCCTTATACGTACATTCTGCTACATGATGCATATATTTTCCAGCTTCCCTGCCCGCAGCGATCCCCTCCCGTCTCATTTCCCCTCTCCCTGCCGCAGTGACCACTCCCCGCCTTTGCTTCACATTATTCCTTAATTACATTCTGTAAATACATACATATCTGGTTCTGCTCGTTACTCGACTAACTCTGTAACCGCGTTACCATAGGCGTCGGCGTCGGCATCGGCGTTGCGCGGTCCTCGGTCTAAACTCACTCATACATATTCATGAAATCTTTCAACGAGATTTTAATAATGTCGGAACATATTCAAGTATTTGCCGTATGTAACAGTTGATGGTCTCTAAATAAATAAATTGAGATTTTAAGGCCAGCGGCGGGAATCGTAGGAATGCATCTGCTCCAGTAATTGACAACTACAAGTATATTTTTACTAGTTTTACATTCGAGCTTCGCCTGAAATTTTTAGTTCAAGAGTTGTCTTATTTTTTAGTCAAATTACTACTTCAAATCAAAATTCTAATTTCACGACACCAGAACTAACCGCTTCAAAAATTTTATCAAATTTTCCGTTTTATGGGTCAAATGTACCACGCATCAATTACTGTAGCAGAATTTTATTTTTGGCCATTGATTAGATATATTAAACAAACCACAATGCTACAAAAGAGAGCCGTGAGAATTATATTGAAGAAAAATAGATATACAAGATCTTTTCAGTTTGTATATTTTCATTTTAACAAATTATTAAATTCAACACTATATTTTTGATCTACAAAATAATTAGGTGATGGCCATACATCACCTGAATTTCTGAAAAAAAAAAACAAAACTTTCATCCCAGGCACAAATATGAGACGAACAGTAATAAACAAATAAAACTTCTTTTCGGAAAAGAAGTCACAAAATAAATATTCATCGATGTACGGAGCTATGAATATATTTGACAAATTACCAAATAATATTAAATTAGAAGAAAATTGAAAAAAAAAATTGTGAAGTTTAGGAAATATGTTAGGAATATTGATTTGTGAGTTGTATTACAGCATACGTATTTCGGTTCGCGTAACCGCCGAGTCGTCCGCTAACTTCAGTCGTAGGACTCGGCATTTTCGGCAGTAGTGACTGTTAGACAGTGGGCACCAGTAGCTGGCCTGGTGCACACATCAGGATTTAAATGTGTACTTAAAAAAAAATGCTTAAAAATTTCTGAAGATTTGCACCGTCAATATCGTGTTTTGTAAATAAATGGATTTCACATTTTGACGGCAAATTAATCATTGTAAGTCGGTTGAATCTCAGTCCATAACACACCCTAACGGCGCATATTTAAGGACTTGCCGCTGATAGATACGTTTCAATGTTTCCCTCTTCCTCGCAAAATACGCACGTACCAGAATAAGAGGTTTCAGTAACAGAAACATAGAGGTATCTAGGTTGCGGAAGTGACAACGGTCAGTCTCGATGCTCAAACAATGTAAAGCGACATGAATATATAAATTGTCCGTCTGTATTGTAGCTAAGGCGAGTAGGGTTTATCCGCTGCTGTGTTCCCATCCGTAGACGTAGACCCGCCACCCACATCCACCTACAGCCACCCACAGCCAGCAGCAGCCAACAGCCCGTCTCAATCTGACAATTAGAATTCATCTTTAATTAAGGGAGTTCTCTTCGCCCCTCTGAAGACGAATTGTCCTTGTCACGGCGCGTTGGGTCCGTTATGTCATTGTGCGAATTAATAGTTCCACCGTGATTATATACACACTAATAGATAAGTCGAGGACGCCCGATAAATACATGGCACGATCAAGTAAATCAAATACTTGAATCGGGTCATGTGAAGAGTCAGAATAACAGAAGAGTATGTATGAGACGATGTATGAATGTAAATGAAGCAAGAAGTGTGTGCCAAGACAGAGTTGTATGGCGGTCTGTCCTCTCTGCCTACCCCTGCGGGGAAACAGCGTGATTGTTAGTTAGTTAGTTAGTTATAGATACTATACACTAGACACTAATAACCCTGAAGGAGGTATTTCCTCATTTGAATTCATTTTTATTCAAGTTTTCTTTTGACACATTTTACTTCAAATTGAGGATTCTTTCAGAAACGTCGTTTTCACACTTTTATATTATTTTTAATTAGAATTATCTTAAAGCTTTATGCTTTTTTATTTTTAACATTTACTATTGAATATCATCAAGATCATATTTGATCAAGAAAGGGACGCTTAGATAGTTTGAGCATATAGAGCGAATTAACGAAGAAAGGAATGTGAAAAGAATATACGAGGCCTGTTCAAAAGAAAAGGTGATGATTTCCGACAGTATGGAAGATCTTCAGTTTCTCGTATCTAGGATGAACCAAACATGTATGCAGAATGAGCTAACGATAGATGTAAGTAAGTCCAAAATCATGGCGTTTGAAAGAGAGAGTACGAGAACAGCGTGCAATATATTGTGAATGATGAATACTTGGAGCGAGTGAATTAGTTTGTGTATTTAGGAAGGATTTTTACGAGAGACGAAAAGACTGATAACGATAATAAAAGAAGGGTGAATGCAGGAAACTCCATTAACGGAGGACTGAACGACGTTGGAGCAAATAAAAAATTTATCCAAGGAAGCGAAACTAGCAGTCCACAATGAAGTGCTTATACCAACCCTGGTGTATAAAATGAGGCATGGAACTGGTAGAGGAAGGATTAAAGTAGACTGAATGAGATCCCTAAGGCTTATGTGGAGTAAAACCATGTATGACCGTGTTTATAATGTGGATATCCGGAAAGAATGCAAGGCTGATGCAAGCGTAATGAATAGGATTAAGAAAGGGACACTTAGATTGATGTAGAGCGGATGAACGAAGAAAGGCGTGTGAAAAGAATGTGTGACGTGAAAATGAATGGAAGAAGAAGTCGGGGACGCCCGAGGAAGACATAGTACGATCAAGTGAATCAAATACTTGAGTCGGGCCACTTGAAGAGTCAGAATAACAGAAGAGTATGTTTGAGACGATGTATGAGTATGAATGATGCAAGGAGTGTGTGCCAAGACAGAGTTGTATGATCGTCATATCTGCCTATCCCTGTGGGGAAACAGCATGATGTTTAGTTAGTTAGTTATTATTGAAAAAATACAAACTATTTTTAACTAAAATATGAAACAGAAAAAACACAAAAACAAAAATAATTAGGTCGTGACCGAGATTCGAACTCGGAACCTCTACTCTATCCGGGAGTAAGGTCTTTGCCAATTGAGCTACCGAAACCTTTTAAGAAACCGTCATTTTCAGTAATCGCATACTTCCTTGAAAATTATTAACATTATTTTTTTACTAATTTCTACCGCCATATGCAGATCTTTGTAAAGGTATGAAAATCTCTACCCGAGCACAATTGTGTACATAGATGATGTATTTTTCGGTTTCATAATTTTGTTGAAAATTATTGATATTGTTTTTTTATTTTTTATTATTTAGTAACCCGTTTTACTACCACTTACACATTAATTAAATTGTTAAGTATATGTATTCAATATTCGTTGCAATATTCATACCAACGGGACTTAAAAAAAATCGACGGACCCGATAATACTATACACATGACCTTTTTTCTTATTGAAAAATGTGAAACAATTCCAATGCTCCACACCTACCTCATGGTGGAAATTATGTTTTATGTTTAAAATAGTTACGTTGACCTAGACATTCTACGCAAGAATAACTCGAGGGCTTTAAACTACAAATAGGCTTCTGCTTTACAGTTCAAATTTATTTAGTCGGTGTCTTTATGTATTTCATTTGGGGATTTAAATAAATTATTTTCTGGGTTAGCTGTTAGAAACTGCTTTGAACTAAACTCTTTTAAAGGAAATTTAATGTTTATGTAAAATATGACAACTTTTTTTATTACCTAGTGTGTCGAGGGTAAGCTACAATACAAGTGTACCACGTGTAGTGGCCACGCAACGTTAGTTTCTAACTAGGCAGATGCCTGTTTTAAGAAACTAATCATGCCGTGAAAAGTTGTGTATAAATTTAGTCAATTATCGGAATAGTACACTTCAATAGAAAGAAAGAAAAAACAGAAAAGATAGTAAGAAAATAATATAAAAACGAAATACCATAACAATGTATAATATACGAGTATATATATATATATATATATAAGGAAAGTTAAACAAAATTTAAAGAAAATAATATGAATAGAGATATAAAGGTTACACAATCGGTAGGTAATGCAATGAAATTATGTAATGGTATGCATCACACTTTCAATAATGTATCAGATGACATTTTTTATCATTATTTCTAAATCTGCACTTTATATGTGTATTTCTATGTGAAAAAATATATAAAAACTATATCATATGACTAAACACGATGCATAAACCCTTTTTCACGGTTCATACGGGTTGATGAACAGTATTTATTAATTATTCTGAAATGCACTGCGGATTAAGTTTCGTGGTTGAAAGATTGAATTTAACGCGAAATTTTGATGAAAATTTCAAGATATTTCAGGGTATGAAAATAATTCGCGAATTCCTTAAGATTAATTTGAAAAGTTTGGATGAAAATTTCGATACAAGATTTTTTGAGGTTTTGAGATTGTTGCGCAAATTAAATATAAATTAATATTATAGAAATCTAGTATCCGCTTCTGTTCGTCACAAAATAAAACGCATAGATTATAAAGATAAGGTACATATTTTTATATCTATTCAAATATGTGTAAAAGTGTCTTAACGTAAACCAATTTATGTTTATAAGTTTTGCGTTGCTGAACAGTTAACTAATATTCATGTTTTCTTTATTTCAGGTATGCAAACTCTTCCCGCTTCATCTTGGTACGTAGATAATTAAATACATACTTCGCAATAGATTAAAAAAGTGCATTTAACATATATTTTTTAACATTATTATGTGGTTTTTCAATTTTTAATCTATTATTTAAGATCAAAAATTGTCCAAATAAGCGAAGTTAGCAGTCCACAACGGAGTGCTTATACCAATCCTGATGTATGGCAGTGAGGCATGGAACTGGCAGAGGAAAGATTAAAGTAGACTGAATACTGTAGAAATGAGATCCTCGAGGCGTACGTGTGGTAAAACCATGTATGACCGTGTTAAAGATGTGCATATCCGAAAATAATGCAAGGCTGATGTAAGCGTAATGAATAGAATTAAGAAAGGGATACTTATATGGTCTAGGCATGTAGAGCAAATGAACGCAGAAAGAAGTGTAAGGAGAATATATGACGCGAAAGTGAATAGTAGAGGAAGTCGGGGACGCCTGCGGAAGACATGTCACGATCAAATGAATTAAGTACTAGAGTCGGGCCATCTTAAGAGTTAAAATAACAGAAGATATGTGTGAGACGATGAATGAATGTGGTAGAATAAAGGAGTGTATGCCAAGACAGAGTTGTATGGCGGTTCATACTCTCTGTCCACCCCTGCAAGGAAACGGCTTGAACAATTAAAATTAAATTAAATCAATATTTTCATTCTTAAGGTGAACCCTCATAAAAAAGCTGCACTTGCTTATATGGAGGGGGTTGTTATATAATCCATCACTCAATAAGTTCGTATAATGACATATAGTTGGAGCCACTATTGACAAATTAACATGCTTTTTAAGATGTACCGACCTTAAAATAATACGTGTCATAATTTCACAACAACCTGACGTTTAGTTCACAAGTTACGGTGGTTTTAGTGACGCTGCTTTTGTAATTTTCAACACAATGGAAAAATCTGAATTTCGTGTGTTGATAAAGCATTGCTTTTTAATGGGAAAAATTACCGTTCAAGCAAATGATAGAGAATGGTAGAGAGTGATTTGCGGATTTTAAGCCCGGCCGTACAAACACCGATGATGCTGAACGCTCTGGTCGCCCAAATTCGGCAGTGGTTTCGGAAAATATAAAAAAGTCCACAAAATAGTTTTGGCTGATCGTAAATTGAAATTGCGTTCAAAATATCAGAAGGCAGTGTATCCACCATTTTGCATCAACATTTGTCCATGAAAAAGCTGTATTCGAAGTGAGTACCGCGTTTGCTCACAGTCGATCAACAACAACGCGTCGAGCTGAATGATGCGGTTTTTTTAAATATCTTATTTATATATTTGTAAAGTTCCGTGGTACAAAAACAAAGTATAAAAATTGAAATATTAAATAACAAAAACTAGGAATTGGTACTTGAGTAATTTCCGTTAATGTGTATTTATTCTACGAAGAACTGAAGTTTTCCTCTAATTATTTACAATTGTTTCCGTACGTAAACAATTTACGAAATATGTAGCGAAAAAGTATATTATTAGTTTTAGAACGGCATTGAAAATGTATTTTTATTTCGCCCTCACATAATATCAAGTAAACGAGGATAGACGTGAACTTGAGCTAATTCTTCATCCCCGAATCGAAAGACGGCGATTGCCGGTAGGTACTAGTTTTAATCTTGGCAGAGCTCATCGGACAATTTGGACTTATTAAGAAACAGGTAACATTGTACCTACAATTACTATAATCATTTATATAAAATTAATTAATTTAAAAAGTAATTGCATTAACTAAGTAAGATGTCATTAATCCAGTTCCCATCGTTATAAATTCTAAATGACAACTGCTATTGCTCTACTCGTGCGAAAATTATTATTTTTAAAATTAATTATTGTAACTTTATTATTAATAGTTTTTCAATATTTGATATCAAAATGAAGGCGAAAGATAATAATTTCAAACTGAAATTTTTTTTTTTTTTTTTTTAAATGGTAACTTAGTTATTTATTATATGGTTGAATTTTTAAGAATAGGAACAAAAAAGGGTATTATTTCATAGAGAAACAGTTCTTATTTAGTGAGATATTTTGTTTACGAAAAATATTGACTTTTACCGTACAAGAAAAAAAAAGAAACAAAAATAAAAAATTAAAAATTAAAATTTAAGTTATTCTAAATTTACAGTTATTATGATATGGTGATTGTGTCCTGCCAGAAGTGACCTGCCAGGTAAGTATGATGCTGTATATTTATATAAACTGAGAATTAATATTAAGTAGAAATTAAGATTTGTACAGCGCCCTTGAGGTGATTTTTCACAAAAACGACGCTATACAAATTATCCAAATATTATTATTATTAAGTGTGTCTCTAAACTATCGGATGCATATTTCGACCTTCGCCTGGTGTCAGTTCGACCCCTCGTTATGTTCTCCTCGCCCTAATTATTAACACTTCTCGTATGATTTCCTCCATGCTGTGGTCACGTTGATATTTTAAAATGTATGCTTGCGAGTGATTCTAAATTAACAATTTAACAGAATGCATTGGAGAACATAGTTTTATAAAACAACGAATTATATTGTATCGATTGCATTTAATCTTGTTAATGGATGTTGTAATTCGGGGGCTAAAAGGAATAATTGTCTTGCAGAGCCATGGTTAACTAATAATAATTGGCCTCGTAGTTGGCTAGGATAATCTTCTTCGAACCCCTATCTAATGGACACCATCCCTAGATATAGGAATAGCTAGTAGGTAGGGTTGTCTTGACGGTTCACTCATTACATTCGTATATAATTATATAGTATAGTACGGTTTTTGAAATCGTGATAGAAGGACGAAAGTAGCGCGATGACTAGTAATTCGTGTAATTCGTGTAACATAATTATTAACGAGTGCCTTGCATTCATGCAAAACAAGGCGGACACACTGGATGAAGTCGCAATCACACAACTGTGCACTTCCACATTCTCGGAGGATGAAATTAAGGCGGCTAAGACGATCTTGTTCGACAAGCTCCCGGATAAGCGTACACTGCGGAAAGGAGACGGCCGGATCCACCGAGATCTCCAGGACATCCTGAGGGTCTTGAAGGAGACTGAGCCTGATAAGCTGCCGGTGTTTGTCGCCAGACAATTGCACAAATTGCCTCCCATCAACTTCGACAGTGTCGACGTATCCAGACTCCTGAAAGACCTAAATACGATGAAATTTGAAATATCTCAAATCAAGGACGAGCTAAGAGAATCATCGGCCACCAAAAATGTTGAAATTAAACAAGAACTAGCTCTTCTTAGAGTGGAACTTAAGGAACTTCGAGTTTCTAACGAGCGCGACGTTTCTTCTAAACAGATTGTAAACAAACGAAGTGTCAATAATAATGTGGGTACTCCGGAATATACTGAAAAACGCGCATCGTATGGATCCGTTGTGTCGAAGAATCTACGCACCAATACTGAGGCAATCCGCACCGCGTCTGCAAATTCACCGTCTGCACTCACCGACAATAACAATACCAATATTACCAATACCAATACGGTACATGCACCAACTAACAGCTCACGCACGTTGGCTGGCGGACAAGTAAGGCAGGGAGCTCGCGACCAGGGCCCGCGGTCAAAACATTCACGAACAGATGAAGAAGGTTTCAAATTAATAACGAGGAAATTTAAGCGGAATCAAAAAGGGAAAGCTCAATCGACAACCCTAAAATCAGCAGAACTAAACGTTTCTGTTTACATATCACGATTTGATATAGAAACTACCGAAAACGACATAAAGAATTATCTTGGAGGAAAGAATCTGGAAGGATTTAAGATTGAGAAGATTCAACCTTTTCGTGCAACCCCGTTTAACACATTTAAAATCGTTGTTAAAGCAACAGAGGTATCGAAATACCTGGAAGAAGAACTTTGGCCGGAGGGAATAGTGTTCCGCAGATTTATAGAATCACGTACAGCCACTATACAACAAAATGGAATATAAAAATTTAAGAATTATATCTGTGAACTGTAGATCGGTTCGGAATTCAGTAAAATTCATACATGACCTTTGCGAATTACACGATATCGTTGTGATCCAGGAAACGTGGTTACTCCCAACAGACATTGACTTTTTATCCCTTATCCACCCGGAGTTCAATAGCTTGGGTACCTCTGCCGTCAATGTCTCTGACGGGCCGTTACTTGGAAGACCGCATGGCGGAGTGGGGATTCTCTATAGACAACAATTAAGGGCTACCACAATACCGCTGGGTAACTGTCGCATGGCTGGAATCGAGGTGAGTTTGAATACTGAAATATTAAGCATCTTTACGATCTATATGCCAACCTGCACAACAGATCATTTCGAAGAGTATTCCAACTGTCTCGCTACCTTGCAAACTATTATTGACGACAAAGATTATAGCAACACAATTGTTATCGGTGACTTTAACGCTAATCCCGATTCACTCTTTGGACTAGAGCTGAAATCTTTTTGTCAAGAATATGAATACATATGTGCCGACATCGAAATTTTACCCAACGATTCCTACACATACATAAGTGACGCGCATAGCACCACCAGCTGGTTAGATCATTGCCTAGTTACGAAAAATATCTTTAAGCAAATCCTCGATATGAAAATTTATTATGACATGGACTGGACAGATCATCGGGCTCTCGAGTTGACTTTAATGACAAAAGGAATCCCTAAAACAGAAGTATATGCTCCTATGATAAGGGATTCAGCTACATGGAATCCGAAAAATATACGCGATATCGAAAAACACAATGTATGCTCGCAAAAAAATCTACGTAAGGTCATGGAAAAAAATATTATTTATATTGATAGTGGCAACCCTACAGACGCCCAAATAGAAGACCTATACGAGAATATAGTAGACGCGCTACGAAACACTGCTATTTCAGCATTCGGAGAAAGAGTCACCCAAAAATATAAGCAAGTCTGTGGATGGAATGACTATGTAGCGGGTAAATACGAAGAATCCAGACAAGCGATGAATATTTGGATCAAAAATGGGAGACCACACGAAGGTCCTATCGCGGAGGATAGAAAGGCAAAGCGTGCTGCCTTTAAAACAGCATTGAAAAAATGCCGAAATAATTCCATACAACTCCAGATGGATAAAATCGCTGGGGACTTCGATAAACGGGACTTTAAAAATTTTTGGAATAAGTCAAACAAAGTGTTAAATGTACGGTGTAAAGTTCCGAATAACATAAATGGAGAAACGAATCCGGAAAACATCGCCAACATTTTCAAATTGCACTTCGCCACTAAAACCCCTTCCGCTACCGTCTCTTCAAACGAAACCCCACTGACAGAATACGATGATATTGAACTCCAGGTCACAGTGAACATGGTGAACACAGCCATCAGAAACATGAAAGCTGGGACATCAGCAGGGCACGATGGATTGAGCATCGAACACGTCAAACACGCAGGAGGAGCGATTTCGCAACTACTCGCAACGTTGTTTACTGTCATCCTTAAGAGTGGATACCTTCCTAAAGATATGACCAAAACAATAATCATACCGATTATCAAATCGAAATTGTCCGACATAACTCTACAGGAAAATTACAGACCGATTTCCATTGCTACCTCTATCGCCAGAATATTTGAACGTGTTCTGTTGGACCAGGTTGGACCCCACATGAAAACGAGCGATAATCAGATGGGCTTTAAAAAGGAGTGCTCCACGGATACAGCGATATTTTGCGTAAAACGAACGTTGGAATACTATCGAAAAAAGAAAACAACTACTTACACGTGCTTTCTTGATCTCAGTAAGGCGTTCGACAGAGTCCATCACCCCTTACTATGGACTAAACTCGTTGAAAGGGGTATACCATCGAAGGTCGTCCACATTCTCAACACTTGGCACCGGCAACAAGAAAACCTGGTAAAGTGGAAAGATGGATTTTCCGAACCTTTTCATCTGAAAAGCGGAGTTAGACAAGGAGGATGCATGTCCCCATTATTGTTTAACATTTATATGGAAGAACTGACCCATAGATTAAATAATGCTAAGGTGGGCTGCCATATCGGAGGACAGTGTTTTAATAATGTGAGCTATGCAGACGATATGGTACTCATGACGCCGTCTATAAGAGGGCTACGTATCCTCCTGAATATCTGCGAAGAGTTTGCTCAGGAAACAAACATGATTTACAATCCGCTAAAAACGGCACTGATGGTTATCAGATACGGGCAGGGTCCGAAAAACATTCCTCCAGCTTTCTTGAACGGTGAGGTTCTAAAGGTAGTAGAAGAAACCAAATATCTAGGGCACATCATCACCAGCAAGCTAATGGATGACGACGACATCGACAGGCAAAGGCGAGCACTCAGTGTGAAATCAAACATGCTCAGTAGAAGATTTCGGCTCTGTAGTCCACCAGTGAAAAGGACACTCTTCCTGGCGTTCTGCACTACCCTATACACGTGCGAGCTCTGGACCAATTTTAAGAAGAGTAGCATGGAAAGGCTTCGGGTCCAGTACAACAACGCCTACCGCATGATGTTCAGTCTTCCCAGGCACTGCAGTGCTTCCGGTATGTTCACCGAGGGGCGAGTTCCAGGATTTGCAGCCCTTATGAGAACCAGGGTAGCAGGAATGCGGGAAAGGATTAACAACTCCAGAAATAACCTCATCATGGAATCCCGTCAGATCCCGAACTCAAGCATAGAAGCGCATTGGAGTAAATTATTGGCCCCATCAATCTTAACGCTGCCAGGATGGACTCCCTCTTGATGGCGTTTTGTAGAAATGAGGCCTAATATACTCCATTAATATTTTCTTACTTACATTCTTTATTTATTTTTTATTTTTTTTTATTATTATTTTATTTTCATATATTTTTTATTTTATTATTTACTTATTTATTTATTTCTTATGAATTTCTGTTCATTATTATTTTGTTACTATTATTATTACAATGTATTGATATCAATTATGGAAGGTATTGCATTGCACTACTCCTGCATACCTTCCGGAATAAAACTTTTATTATTATTAAAATTGAGATTGTTATTTATAATAGAACATTAAGCATTACGGTGCGAGGGAGTGGGAGGGGGTGAGGAGAAGAGTCCAGCTGTGGAACAGCCCTGCAACGGCGGAATCCTTAATGAGGGCAATCAGCCCGCCGCTTAGCGAAGCAACTTCCCTCCGGAGTAACACTCTGGCCTTTAGTGTATTTTTTCACTTAGTGCTGTCTTCATTCACTTTTGTTATCTGCAAATTAAAACGCTTCCATACCGTGAGCTTAGTCTGGGGGGGCGCCGACGTCACGGAGTTCATCAGGGCGAAGTGTCGCCTGTTTTATCATGGCAGAAGCAGGTGCCTAGTGGAAAGCTTTGTAGGTACTTTTTCTTCTTTTAATAGATGAAAACTTAACTGAACTGCTGGGGGTAATGCTATATATCTTTACGGGACAACTTTTCTTTTGGATTTTTTCGTACCGGAAGGCTAAGATTCATTAAAAACAATTGTTTATATTATTTTAACTGAAATGATTTCGTCAATTCGTTGTATTGTATGAAGGCTGACAAGTATTCGGTGCCCCTCATCACGTCCCTGAAAGTCTGTCGAAACTTCAATAACAGTTACAGCTACTGAAATGCTAAAATTTCATTATTTTCAATCTAATCCTTCTTCTTCTTATCACAAGTTGCGAGCTGCCACTGGGTAATCGAACGACCTGATAGTTACTTCGGAAGTCGAAATATCTGGCCAACTCGTAAACGGTGAATGAATTATATTGAAACTAAATGAAAACTCAACGACTGAACATCGGACGTGCCCCGTTTCCCTCGCCTACTTTATGCAAATCGGCGACTCATCCCTCCGCGGTATCGTATTCGAATACCGCTATATATTCTATTAAAAACCTCGGATAGATAAATCATAGGACTGTTTTTCTTATTGTTGACTGTTGACTACACCCTAACATTTTCCTGACGCTTAAATTTTATGTCCCCTCAACAAATCGTCCTCTTCTCCCAATAATAAATGACAGCGGTCCTCCCAATTCCCGGCTGCCGGCTCCCAGCTGCCGGGCGGAGCCGGGGACGGGCGAGGGCGGTAGAAAGGGAGCCACCAGGAGCGCAGACCGGCGCAGCGAGCGAGGGAGCGAGGGGGAAAGAGAGCTTCTCGCTGACTCGACAGTTCACAATTCATTGCTTTTTATCTTATTCTCTTTTCCCTTCTTGGCTCCGTGGACTGCGGATTGCGAGGATGGCTTATGCTTTACGGGAATTTCTATTGCGTTGTTTTGTCGGGGGCTCAAGCACTCCGTTATTTTAAAAGGATAACTTTTTATGTGCCAAAACGTTTACAGCTAATCCGCTTCCTTCTACTTTGCACAATATTCCCTACAAAGTAGTTCTGCTCCCTGCTTCGGTGGCGTTATGACCTCCGCATTCACTCCGTATTGCATTAAGCCTCATTTAGCGATGGCTCCATTTCAGCGTTGCTCTTGTACCCACATATGTGTCTGTGCATATAACATCCAAAGGCCATTTCTCAGAGTTTCATTAGCGTTCCGATCACAAATAGTTCCGTAAAAAAACGATAAAATTTAGGTTGTGCTGTGAGCACGTACATTCTAAAATTCAAAAATACTAATAATAGTGCATTTATACCGCCGTTCTCCGACAGTGTAATAGGCATCATAGTAGTTATCTTCCACGCATTTGATCGGGGTTCGATTCTCGGCCGTATTTTGTTATTAATTAATATAGTAAAACATTTAAAAATACTTTTTTATATTCTTTCTGAAAAGAAGGGTGCAAACATTCAGCATCACAAATCCTAAAAATCATAATAATCCGTGATTTTTCACGGATCTACGCTAGCCACAAATTAACTGTACGATTTTACTGCGTTTTCTTCGTCTTTATTAGCGCTATCTGGCACGTACATTGTGTTTAACTGGCTCCCTTACGAGCGGTTAAATTCACTTAAAAGCATTGCGTAATATAAATATATAATTTAATCAAAGATATAAGGTATAAATAAATCTTCACTCTAATATATATATTTTATTATATCAATTACTATGTTCTAATTTCTATATTCGCTAAATAACTTATAATGAACACCCTAACATTTACCTAACTAAGACCGTTAAGATGTTCATTCTAAGGTATTTAGCGAATGTAAATTAGAACACAGTATTCGTAATAAAATATATTTTTATTAGGGTAACGGATTTGTTTTTCAGATATATTAACGTAAATAGATATTTAATGTATGATTGTGCAATACTTTTATGTGAACTTCACCGCCAGTGAGGAGAACCGCTAATTACCTGTTATTAAAATATACATTTTGTTACAGTATTTGGTTCTTCATATATATCGTCGCTTACGTAAAAATTCACCTCGACGGAGCTTGTATAGGGGCGGTCATAAAATATTTCGTAATTGTTTGACAATAATTGGAGAAATATGAACGTAGTTAACCACCCTTTTTTAATGCTTTCGGAATTCTAAACAGCGGTCACACTTAAAAATAACCATACATACTGTATAGTTTTTTTTTTCAAACGATTTACTAGAAATCAATCAATATGCTATAAAGATAGTTTTTTGATAAACCTTAGTTTCTTTCAACCTAAAAAACTTTACTATTATTTGTATAAATATATAATTTTGTAAGAGCTTTTTTCTTAATACTAATTTTTAAATTTTCAAATCGTAGCCCGCCATGAACCTGCGTCTTTTTGAATTTGCCGCCGGGACTGGCAATTTTTATCTGCGTGACGTTTATAGAAATTGATCAATTAATTAAGATCAATTGAAAAATAGGGAACAAACAATGTTGCGTCTTGTCTTTTATTTTGACTGGTGATAATGTAAATGACGTTGCGAAATAAAGTAAGTGCGTTGACCTAGAAATTCCAGACAGAAGAACGAGAGTATATTCGATTGGTTTTAGTGGGCTATACACAAGATCCATATCTCATGACGGAAATGAAATTACGAGCTGAAAATAGTTGAAGTTAATCAAAATTCGTAATCCAGGTACTGGTACAGGCCGTGTACGATGTGTGCGTAGTATTCTGAAAGAAATCTAAATGAAAACCCAGCTTCCGATAATCTTAAAGACACTTGCGTCGACTTAATAACTGTCCATGAAAACGTGAAAGTTTCAAAGTTTCCCCAAGATGTGTAAAGCTCATTGGTGTTTTTTTTTTTATATAATTGTGATGAAATTGCGGTGGATTCTTCCTTTATGAGGGCAATCCATTTTTAATACTGACATAAAGTAGCTTTGACAGATGAATTATTGGAATGAAAGAAAGTTGATTGAATAGAAGGAGGTTGTTCTGAGATTGGTTTGAGGCTCGGAGAGTAACGATGTAATAAGCGTGATTAGAGGACAATGCACAGATAGGGAAGATAAAACGAGAAGTTGGTATTCTTTTCAATAGAACCTCGCCGGTACATAAACACCCAACGATGTTTTTCTTGTTATTGAAAAATTGATTTCATTCTGTCTCAGCCTGCGTTGTTTCGGAAAATATAAAAACCCGGCTGTTCTTTCCTTGTACTCGTATAGAACACGTGACGCAGGCTGTCGAGGGGGTATTTTCTTTCAGCGTAAATTCAACATTTTTGTAAAAAGCTTTGTAGATAAACGTAGCTTACGTCACGGGCGGGCTGTAGCGCGACTTCAGCCCTAAACCAACTCGACGGGGACACGCCGGGCGGGGATGGAACCAGACAGTGGAAGGCCGGGCATGCGAGAGCTTTGGCGCTATGTGGATCTTTACCGAGAAACTATAACCTGGAAACTAGATAGATGGTGATTGGATTTAATTGGCTCTGTTTAAATTTCTCTCCGTCGCGGGTGTAGCGCTGCAACTCCAGCTTGTATTCATAACCCCCACACCTCTCGCACCTCGTTCAGTCTAGCACAGCGTACAGTACAACTCTCACACAGTCACGGTCTGGGGAGCGAACCCGCTCGGAATTACAAAATCCCCAGCGTTTGAAACTGTCATAGATTGTATCATCCGGGTGATGAGTACGAGACCGGCGCGAGGGGTTGGTGGGAAGGCCCGCCCGGTGGCGCTCTATCTGCCCCGCCCCTCCTGGTATGCCGGGCACGTCCCGGGGCCGCCGCCCCCGCACCCCGCCTTCGCAGGCCCCGCCGCGTGCGCTGAATTCACTCAGTCCCGTCACACGCGGGACGTGGAGGGACCGACCAGCCAGCCTCCAGCCGCCAGCCCAGCCGGCAGCCGACAGCCTCTGCCGGACGGGTTCCAGCACAGCCGAGGTGGCGTCATCACTCGGTCACTCGTCGAATTAGCAGAAACTATCCATAAAGCCAGTCTGCAAGTGCCATAAGTAGATCTCCGGCACATGTGCTGTACAGTTGACAGTTTACATACGAGTTTCGGGCCGTGGGTGGCTCGGTTGGTTGGTGTCGGTGGGGGGTGGTGGTTGGGGGGGACGCTCCCCTCGAAGGAAGGAAACTTTGGAACGCTATCCGTTCCAAACTCTTATTCCCTCGGAAAACGCGGCCGATAATAAGAGACGAACGTGTTGTGTACGTAACATTCAATTTATTTTCTTCTTAAGAAATCTAACCATATATCATTTTTTCCATTTTCACTCCGCGAGGCACACAAAGGCTCCCGCCTCCCCCCGCCTCCCCCGCCCCCGAGCGACGTCCCCCGCATCGGCTTTTTGTACCGCTGGAAACATTCTTATTAGTCCGGAGCCAGGCACTTCCCTAGGTTCTACACATTTGCCTACTAAATAAATAATAATATTTTTGCGAGACGCTGACTAACTCTCAATTTACCAATGTGTTATACGAGTGCGTCTCGAGGTACGAGCATGATATTTATAATATGAGTTTCAATGTTACGTAAAGTGAGCGGGCTTTCTGCCGGATGAAGCTAGCTAGCACGAAACTCGAACAGAAGGAAAACAATGTATTTACTTCGCGGTAGGCAGAGAGATACGTGAGATTCAAATTAGATAAGTACTTGAACAAAGCTTCTCTTAGAATAGTGAAGAATAATGTACGATTTGCTAATGGGAATAAGAGCGGAGCTCGGCACTTTAGGTGGGTTAGATGTGTACCTACCTACCTCCTATATCCATATGGGGGTGGGGGTGGGTGGCTGCAGACCTGAAAACCCGTGAAACATTAGGGAATTTAACAGAGCCGGTATATATATATATATTTATATAAAAATATCACAACAGTATTCCGTATATTTTGGTTTTACCAAGGCCTTAAGGTTTTTCAAAATTTACATTCACTTAAAAAATAATTTTAAACACTTTCAAATTTCTCTTAAATTAAAACTGATCCCAACCGTTGGAAGCCAGTGGGCCTATGGCATCACCCATTGGGGTATGTTGTGGGGCTGAAGGTAGTGGAGAGGGGAAGGGGATCGGAAGAGGAAGGTCGGGAAGTACCTGGCCATTTCAAGCTTGGAGTAACAATATATGGAGAGAGAGTTAATTATATTTACCCATCCTATATAAATTTGGGATAAATCACTTTTTCCGGGTTTTTACGTCGTACACCATGAGAAAGAAAGAGACACCAAATTTTGCCAAATTATCACATCGCTTTAAAGTACTGTAAGGATGTTCTTCGTGTCCCGCGTCTCCGTTGACTCCGCCCACAAGTTTTCATATGCGGCATAAATGGACAGAGGACAACGGTTTTTTTTAGGTTATATGATATATTTTGTTTATAACAATACTGTGAAAAAGTGGTTATACGAATAAACAAAAACATGTCGACACGTACTATGAATGGATGTATAAATACCCTTACTCTAGTCCTAGCCACGCCCAAGTCTAGCCGAGTCCGGCAAAACTCATCGAAATTGACTACAGAAGCGCTCTCTCTTGTTTATTATTACTCTGTGATTTCAAGCAACGTTTCAATTCTCAATGGTGGTCTTTCACCAGGACGATACTGACAGTATCAACCACTCTAAAAAGTAGATACTTATATTCAAACACGTATTGTTAGTCATATTATAGCTACGATATTATCTTCGACATGGTATGCACGCCTAAAGATATTTTTTTAATATATGGAAAACGGAATCACTGCTCTAAAAAACCTGTTTTCAGGAAATTTTGAAAAAAGTTGCCACACACCTTTTTCCGTACAAAAAGTCGTTCGCGAAAATCGGAAAAAAGGCTCGACACGCCGCCGCCAACACGCTCCCTAATCGCATTTTCTCACAATGCCTTTCTGTCTACCGTTTTTCTTTAGAATATTGAATATTTTGAGATTAAACAATAATGTTGATACTTCTCGTCTTTCTAGGCACAATAATAAATTTCAGCATGCGTTTCACCTTTAATATAATACCCGTGAAAAACCACGGGAAATAACTTGACTTTTTAATTTTTTGTTTCTGGAATCAAAAAATATTATTTGCATTAATTTCAAATATAGTATAAGAATAATCGCCTGTTAAAATATTCACGTGTAGGTACTTTATCGTTTGTCTGGATTTAAAAAGATTATTTTTATAATTTTCTTAACACACGCATTACAGCTCTATGTTTTTAAATGTCACAATCGTAGGCACGCACAAGAAAATATATATTCTTTAATAATTACGTATTAATGTTGGTTGTAAGGAGCGTCTTAAACTATAAACTTACTTGTTTGGCTAATTATTATTATTAAAATTCCTATCATATCATATTGTTGTAAAAAATATTGGTTATAAAAATAAATTACAGAAAAATGTCCGATTCAAATATTCGATACCGTACCGCCATCTATACAACTCACGTCCAAGTTCTTGTTTTAAAAATATGTTTGTAAGCTTGGCTAAATTAACTTACTAAAACGGCCGCAGATATCGGTGGCGCTCGGGTAGTTTTCAGACTTTCAGTTAAATATATTTATTTAAAAAGATCTCAAAAATATGTACAGTTATTCACCAAACAATTTAAGAGTTGAATATATGAATATTACAAGTAAACAAACTCAACTTTGCTGTATGGGGCCCATAAATATTTCGGTTACAAAAAATCTACAGATTTAAAAAAAGCAGTTGGTTTGTTAGTTCATCTTTTGACCGCCTACAAATTTATCCGTGTACAAGAAAGGTTAATTCTATATTCTAGACTTATTGTCTCCCAAACAGGCAGTAATTATGGACTCCGAATAAATTTAATTCCATAAACCTGTAACATACAAAATCACGTATCGCGGTAATTTTAATGTATTTTTTCCAATTTCATTTGATTCTGATTTCTCCAAGTACATAAATTTATTATTCAACATATTATGTAAAACATACCACAAATTTTCTCTAATTTCACAAAAATATTCAGTCTTTTTAGAAACAACTTGTGTAATGAAAACATGTGATTTTGCATTAAGCAGTATAATGTTTACTATAAAGGACCGGTTACACGTTACCGTGCCTACACAAAAAAACAAAATATATCTTCTATATAACATTTATTGATGGCTGACAGTGGCAGTGACAGTTTTGCTGAAACTGAAAGCTGGTCGCCAAACGTTGCAGGAGACTCCCGAGACAATGAGTTCGTAGCACGTAGCACGCACTGCCACGTCGCGGAAAGCTGCTGCAAGCTTTCGCTATAGCTTCGTAGGATCGTAGCAGGTGCTCGTGGCTTTACTGAATTCCAAGAGAAAATTATTTCAAGAAGATGGGTGGTAATAATAATGATATTAATACTTGATGTTAATAAAGCTTCAACTTCCGAGGGATGCGTTGCACGTGTTAGAGTGAACGGTGATTATACGAAGTGGTTTAATATCACAAAAGGTGTTGAACAAGGCTGTGTAATGTGACCACGGTTGTTCAATCTGTACATGGATAATTGTATGCAAGAATTGAAAGATGTGGGCTTGGGCGGGAAAAGGAACAATCTGCAAGTATATTGCCTATTGCATGCTGATGATGCGGTGCTGGTTTCTGACAGTATGGAAGATCTGCAGCATCTTGTGTCTAGGATGAACCAAGTATGTATGCAGAATGAGCTAACGATGAATGTAAGTAAGTCCAAAGTCATGGTGTTTGAAAGAGAGGGTACGAGAACAGCGTGCAATATAGTTGTGAATGATGAATACTTGGAGCAAGTGGATGAGTTTGTGTATTTATGAAGGATTTTTACGAGAGACGGAAAGACTGATAAGAATATTGAAAGCAGGGTGAATGTAGGAAACTCCAATAACGGAGGACTGAACGCTGTTGACGCAAATAAAAATATATCCGAAGAAGCGAAACTAGCAGTCCACAATGGGGTGCTTATACCAACCCCGATATATGGCAGTGAGGCATGGAACTAGTAGAGGAAGGATTAAAGTTGACTGAATGCTGTAGAAATGAGATCCCTGAGGCGTATGTGCGGTTAAACTATGTATGACCGCGTTAAAAATATGTATATTCGAAAAGAATGCTAGGCTGATGCAAGCGTTATGGATAGAATTAAGAAAGGGACACTTAGATGGTTCGGGCATGTAGAGCGGATGAATGAAGAAAGGCGTGTGAAAAGAATATATGACGCGAAGCGAATGGAAAAAGAAGTCGGGGACGCCCGATGAAGATATGGCACGATCGAGTGAATCAAATACTTGAGTCAGGCCATGTCAAGAGTCAGAATAACAGATGAGTATGTATGAGACGATGTATGAATGTGAATGAAGCGAGAAGTGTGCCAAGACAGAGTTGTATGGCGATCCATCCTGGTTGGTTAGTTAGTTAGTTCAACATAGAGACTGAATAGATCTTGACACCCTTATAAAAATAAATCAATAAATTGACGATTTGATTGTGATATATGTGGATAAATGTAAATAAAAATCTGAACTCTACTTTAATAAAAATTACAAATGAGTACCAACGTATATTTTTCGAAGAAAAATAATCTAAATCATATTTTATTTCATTTGAAAACGTCCTATTACATACATAGTATTAATGCAACGAATACAGCGTACCTATACATAAAAAAAGATTGAATTTGATGGGGCGGCATTTTCGGTTTTTGCACGCAGGCGGCGGCGCTCCTCGAGCCGCCCCTGACCAATGCGGTGTGGTGACTCGCCCTCCGATTCCTCGGGCCCGCTGTCTGTGACTGACTGCTGACTGACTGCTGACTGTCGACTCCGACTGACTGTCGACTCCGACTGACTGTCCGAAGAACCTAAGAGCATGCGTCACTAAAACTATATACATGCCACTTAATAAAGGGATGGGTGTGCGAGATTACTATGCCACTACGGGCTGGCCACTTGTGTGTGTGTGGCACTTGAATGGGGCGTGTGCGTGTCACGGAGCGGGCAGCGGGCGTGGGCGACAACCGTCGGTCCCCGAAACGCCGATTCTAGTAATAATAATAACCAAGTTCGACTGTATTTCACCTCAAGTGCACTCTACTCTGATGAATTTAAAAATAAATATTTTGCCACCCCATTCAGGGATCATGTTCCTGAAATTACTCACGCAGTGCTCCTTATATAGATGATAGGATAAAGTTACATAAATGTAATTATACAACTAAAATATTAATCCTAGTCCAACCGCGCAACATAAATATAAGATTTAGTTTAAATATATATATGCATATAAACGTGTGAATGAAACATTCGGCAAAGTATTTGACAAATCAGTTCTACTGGCAAATATACAAAGCAATGAGAACAGAACACGTGAACAATATAATAGACTAAATGTTATTTTCTGATAAAAGGGCTGGACAGTCAATATGACTACTCACAAGTTATTTATTTATTTATTAACGCCCTAGTGGGCTTTTACAACAAATTTGTACAGTGTATTGATGTTGACAAGTAAAGTATTATATGATAGTACATGATACATTAAAAAATAAAACAAAAAGTACATGCTTCTTGAAAAGTTATGTAGATGTATATCCGTAATGTCTCTGCTGTTTTGAATTTACTTATATTTCATGTCATATACTTGTGAGGCCACGGAGATTGTCGTCGCCATTTGCTTGTATGGCGTTGTAACCTTAAACTAGGAACCTCATCTTCCCAATGACATATTTGTATCTAATGTCCTTCATTTTCCCCAACACTTTAAACACATTGTTATGAAACTTTGAAATTTATGCTTCTCTTTTTTTTTTTTTGTATCTATCTTATTTTTTGTCAATCTGATTTGTATTTCTTTTAATATCTTGTTTGATTTTTAAATTAGAATCACTTACTTATTTATAACTACCTAAGTGGAAACCTATAAATGGTCGTATTCATACTACCCATCTAATATTCTACCTAATTAATATGTAAACTGTTGGTCTCCCAAATAAAATAAAATATAATAATACGTACACAATACTGCTATATAAACATTCCGAAAACCTCAATTCTTTGAAACGTATATTATTCTTAACTTGTCAATATTTTTTCTCATACATCTGGCTTACAATGTTACTATATTCCTACTCTGCATTTATATGAGAATACATACATTCATATATTTATATAAGCATCCATATTCCTAACGACAGCTGAAAAGATCATTTACATCATAACTTGCTGACTGACAGCGCCCAGATACAACATGGTAAAATACCTATTTCAACTGTCCAATGGTTCAAAGGAACCCCCAAGCCTCCAGCGGAAAGACAAATGCGTACAGCAATACGCTAGGTAGGCCACTAAACGTATCAAATTTCTAAATTATTACTAACTAATTCAAATAACAGAATCGCATCGCGTCGTGAAAAGTAAGAAATATCGTGTTTTTACAACTTTTCACAGACTTCATATCAGCACTGCTACTTGCTACCGATGTATTTTCTGATCACTAAACAATATAATTTCGCTCACCGACTTTACACCTTCTTGTTTTTTTAATTATATAATATGGTTGGATCTTTAATACACGTATATCTCTTATGAAGTCTAGTAAGATTAAAATATTTTTTAAGCCGCTCTTTAACAAAATGCCAATTCTTGAAAATTTTCACCCCCCCACCCCTGGCAGTGAGGCATGGAACTGGCAGAGGAAAAATGAAATTAGACTTAATGCTGTAGAAATCAGTTCCCTGAGACGAATGGTTTGGGCATGTAAGGTGGATGAACGAGGAAAGCAGTGTGAGAAGAGTACATAACGCGAAAGCTAATGGTAGAAAAAATGGGAGACGCCCGATCAAGACATGGCATAATCAAGTGAATCAAATCTTGAGTCGGACTCTTTAAGTAACAATATATGGAGGGAGAGCTAATTATTTTTACCCAACCTATACAAACTTGCGATAAATCATTTTCTCCGGGTTTTCACGTCGTACACCATGAGAGAAAAAGAGACAAAAAATATAATACACCGCTTCTATGTACTGTCGCCATGATCTTGGTCTCCTGGGTCACCGCGAGACTCCGCCCACATTTTTTTATTTTGCCACTAAATTTGACACAACTAAACGGTTTTTTAGGTTATATGCTATATTTTTGTTGAAAACAATACTGTGAAAAAGTGGTTATACGAATAAACAAAAACATCATGTCGATATGTGCTACGAATGGATGTATAAATACCCTAGCCTTAGTCTTAGCAACGCCTAGGTCTGCTGAGTCCGGTAAAAATCATCAAAAACTGACTACACTGCCTTGGATAGATACCACTCTATGTACTCTAAGGTCGGGCCATGTCAAGAGTCATATATGACGGTTTGTATGTCGGTCCATATTCTCTGCCTACCCCCGCGGGGAAACGTCGTGATGGTTACTTAGCTAGCCAATGTTTGATTTTCGCAAGAGTGTGTCGTGAACTGCAATGTTAAGGATCACCGGTTTGAAGGATGAATCCATATTAAAATAAAACGGCGTCCAAAGGTTGAACGCAACTGGTGAAGACATAGTGAGATCTATTCTATACAAGTACTAACAATAATGAATGTGCGGCCCGTCCTACAGCCAACAACTACGTAATGCCTACTCTGCGAGTATGTTTATTAAAAAGTTACTAATTCTAATTACTATCTCATTACAGCATTCGCACTAAGGGGCTATTTCACCACCTCTCAATAAACTACTATTCATTAGTTAACTCTAATCATCGGAATATTCGTTAGCTATCTCTTTCCGCAAGTTTGGCTGGCAACGTCGCTTTTTTTCAAACCTTATCCGGTCTGCTGTCACGTCTGTCAATACAATGCCGTTATTTCTAACATAAACTAACTTTCACAACACAACATTCGCGCGCGAAGCTCATTACATCCCTCTCACCAAATAGTTAAACGCGTCTCTATATTTAAATAAAACATATTTTTATTTTATAACTTTATTGTATTATTCAGGGGCTATTTCACCACTTCTCAAGAAGCTGTCAACGTAAAGTGCACCCCAGTAGTTAGAATCTATTTTCTGATTTAAAATGGCGGCGTACTGTTTTGACAGCTGACAGTAGGCGAGTTTTCTGTTGAAGTTGATTTTTACTGTAATTATGGAAGTGGTTGAAGATTTAAATATCTTAGACGAACAGGACATGGCGGAAAGACGTAGACCGCGTGTTTTCAAACCAAGAGTCAATTTTTTATACGTCTTAGATGACATTGAGTTTAGGTCAAGATTTCGCTTGACAAAAAATGCCGTAAAGGAGATACAAAATCAAGGATAAAATCTCTACAAGAAGCACACGGTATGTAATTCTAATATACGCCTTCACAATATATCACGGAATATACTATGAAATAACAACAATCTTTGGCAGTACAATATACCCACATACAACATGTTCATGCTTAAAAACTATCAACCTTCACCAAGCAATAATAGACACTCCCCAATGCACTTCACTAATATAATTTAATAATAAAGTTATAAAATAGAAATATGTTTTATTTAAATATAGAGACGCGTTTAACTATTTGGTGACAGGGATGTAATGAGCTTCGCGCGCGAATGTTGTGTTGTGAAAGTTAGTTTATGTTAGAAATAACGGCATTGTATTGACAGACGTGACAGCAGACGGGATAAGGTTTGAAAAAAAGCGACGTTGCCAGCCAAACTTGCGGAAAGAGATAGCTAACGAATATTCCGATGATTAGAGTTAACTAATGAATAGTAGTTTATTGAGAGGTGGTGAAATAGCCCCTGAGTCTTATTCCACCTAATATCTTGAAAAAGTCATTCCCTATTTTCGGAATTAGATCTTAGTAGGTACCTAAATTATATTAAGCAATTTTGGATCTTATGAATTCGTCTATTTTTTATCACATTGACAGATAAACCTAAAAATCTGAATCTTTTCACAGACCGCGACATCTATCGACATGTAAATACCATTTTATCGTCTGTGTCACAATGCCTCGATTGATTAACGAAGGAATGCCTAAGTTTTTATAATGTAAATTTAATTATAGTTTTCAGCTAGCGAGCTAGCTTTGGAAAGCGCCGCTGAAGTAATATTTTACAAATAGGGTTATAAAAATAGTTAGTTTAGTTTTATTATTATTTATTTCTTTACGCTTTGAGTTCCATCGCTTTCCCTAATATTATTAAATTATCCAGATGAGATAAGGGCAACCATAATATTGATGTAAGCCGTACGGAATTCGGAACCGGCTTTCAATGCACAATCATATCGCGAGACAACACTTCCTCAGATAGTTCTCACGACACGAGCAGCTGTTCGCTGTTCCCTGCTCCCCGAGGGGGGCTGAGACCGAGGGGGCGCCCGGGGCAGGTATGGTAAAGCCCCCTTACCCCTCAGCCCTGTCTGGCATTCGCGGGGAATCTTATTTTATCCCTTATCCAAATATTATCCTCCGGTTTCACCCGTGCCCTTTACCACTAAGTCAAGTTGATGTAAGACGTAAGTCGAAAAGACTGCTAGATGGATGTAAGTGTAATGATCATGATTAAGGAAGGGACGTTTACACGGTTTTGACATGTAGAGCGGATAGACCGTGAAATGAGTGCCAGGAGAATCGTCCACCATAACACATGGATACAATGACGCTACAGTAACGTCATTGCACGGATATCCCTAGCATGGCGGATGAAATGCATACCAAAAATGTACACCAATCTAAAAACTAATTTTGTAAAAATATGCACTCATAAGTGAATGGTAAAAGATTTCAAAGACACCCAAGGAAGAGATCATACAGATAAAATAATCAAATTCAAATCAGTAAAACAGAAGGTTTATGGAAATAATTATGAATGAAGCTAGAGTGTGTTGTATGGCGGTTTATCTTATCTGCCTTTCCCTGCGGAGAAATGGCGTGATGGTAAATTATTTAGGTATTAGTTGTAAGTAGAATGATAATATCTCCTTTGTGTTTTATCTGAGCACGTGGAAACGGTTTGGTAATTTTGGTATACAACAAGCGTACCATTGATACGGGAGAGATAAACGTTGAATCATGTGTCGAGACCTTGACAAACTGAACTTTTTAAAAAAATCTCTCAAAGTTTTTCACACAAATCTGAATCTTTTCAAATCCCGCAACAACATCTGTGAATACCGTTTTTGAGATTTTTATAATTTATTTTTTAGCTTTAGAAAACCCCTTTTATAGATTTATTGTTAAAAATGGCACTTTAAAATTTAGGCAAGTCTCATTAACTCATTTATATTATTAAATGTCGCAATTTTGGTAAAACAATATTTTACTTTTAAAAACATATCCACGTTTAAACAGTGAGTCCTTTACCAAGACATTGTTACCGTTGGACGGGAATTAAACTGTTAAGTAAGAAAATAAATTGAAAGATGAATTATTGATAAATTTACCAAGTACAATCTGTCATTATTTAAGTGATTCTAGGTGGTGGATGGAATGGTAAGAGGGCCTAGTGTCCGCACAACCCCTCCGTGTTCCTCGTCCCCTGTTTCTTCGACTACCTACTTGTCGGTACTTAGTTCGGGGTATAAAGGTGGGAATAACCGCCCTTGACGCGAGAGCTTATCCGTCAGTGGTATTTATAGGAAAGCTCGGGGGATAGAATATCGCGCGGGTCATTGCCCTTCCCTCGTTCACTCGGCAGGCAGATCGGGGGCCGCTGCGGAAGACGGGCTAATTTTAGTCCCGTCTCTTCGCGGCTCCAACGGCTCGCGGGGCGCCGCCTCTCCTCCTCCTCCCCCTCACGAGTCCTCCTTTCTACAGATATTCAGTGTCCTTTTATAGATTTCCTCGTATTTATCGAAATCGCCGTTTCACTAACGCCCTAATCTGTCATTTCAATTTATTTACCGATTCATGCTCACAATTTGACCGCGTGATTTTATTACTTTCTTTAGAAACGGTTCAAAAAGCAAACAACTGTTGCGGAGAAGGTCATTTGATTTGGAACAGTTCAATATTTGTAGCTATTAACGTGCCGTTTGAAACATTGGCTCGTTCATACATTATTCATAAAGTTGGTTCTTTGACTTGAAATTATTATGTAACGTTTTAATTCAACGCGGTTTTTAAGACTCCGGTACAACTGAAAAAATGATTTTATTTCCTGATTCGCATAGTGAATGAATTCCCCGAGAAAAACGATACGCGGTTATGGTGGTATACTCGTATGGCATTTGCAGCACGAATTGAGGTTAAGGACTCTAATAAACTCTCGAAAGTTGTAAAACCGATGTGGTCCGTTATAAGCAGTGACATTTGTGTATGAAGTGTGCAGTGAGTACTCGTACACCGAGTATCCCCGGCGAGAGGCGGGCAGAACCCAGTACCGGCTGCGCACCACATGTAACACTCCCGACTATTTTTTGTACCGTGTCTTCGGAAATAGACCCCACGCCTCCGCCACCGCCCGCAGCGGACCATGTAGGGAGCAACGAGAGATGCCCAGCTTCCTTCTGCACGTGAATCCTACTTTCACGAAATACGAATGCGAGCCGGCCAAAGTCTGTTTTCTATTATTAACCGCGCGCATTATCCCGAGAAGCAAATACTGGAACACGTAGTCGGCGGCATCTTGTAGAAACACTATGCATAAACATGACACCGTGAATTCCTCAAATCAGCGTCCTTATACGGTCGTTCTCACAAAGCACTCGAATAATTGATATGTATTAGATTCCGTTCGTCTTGCACAGATTTAAATATATCGAATTACATTAGGCGACTTCCGCCTCGCATAGATTACACCGGGTCCAGGTAGCGGCGGCGGCAGAGGCTGGAGACACGACACTCGAATATATTGCAATGCACTTTAGTTACATATTCATCGGCGCAGCGGGCAGCGGGCAGCAGGCAGCAGGCACTGTGCAACTGGTGGAGGGTGCGCCCGCGCAGCTCCATACTTCTTTACATTCCATACGTATATATCACTATGGGAAGTAAGGAAGCACGGAACTATCGGCAAGCTAGGTGGCGGGCTGGAGCTGGAGTGGCGGCGGGGGCGGCCGGAGCCGGCGGCCGGCGCGGGCCCGCGCTGGTGACTGAGCCGCCGGGCCGCCGGCGGGAGGCGGGATCCCCCGGCGCGGCTCTCGCTGCCGGCGCTCCGCAAATAGTCTCCCGCGGGCTCCCGCGGCGCCGCGCGGAGGGGAGGATATATTTAGAGTAACTTAACACCGCGGTCTCCAGACGCCTCCCTCGCGACCACGGTCCGCGGCGGAGGCCGGGGGAATCCGCCCGAGCTGCCGGCGAAGACGCGCCAACAGCTACTGACGGCCGGGCCCAGAGTGTTGGTGTTACCTTATTTCGATGCCGACATTGCCGACTGAGAGTGGAGAGTGGAGACTGGAGACGTGGAGAGAGATCGCGAGCATCTCCGTGACAGCGTTCCCAGTTCCCACTGTTGAACTATTTCTACATTCCCTACTTGCGGCTGGCGACACCGCGCACCGGCTCGCTGGCTGTCGGACTGGCGGGCTGACGGAACTATGAGCTATGGGCTATGGGCTATGTGCTATGGGCTACAGCCGGCTGCCTCTGTGCGCTATGGGACTGTTCGGGGTGGGGTGCAGGGGATACCAACCTATTCCTTTTCATAATAATAATAATATTTGGATGATTTATACAGCGCCGTTTTTGTAAAAAATCACCTACAGGGCGCTGTACAGATCCTATTTTCTATTATTACATATTAATTCCTAGTTTAAAATAAGAAGAAGAAAATATACAGGAACACACTTACCTGGCAGGTCCCATCAGATAGACACTTATTAACTTAAAATTATAATTAGTATTTATAAAAAATAAATTATATTTAGTATTTAAAATTAATAGTTTATTCCTTTTTAATTTTTTTATTTATTTTTTTTTTATTTACTTTTTCCGATTTAAGGCATGGGATCGAAATAAAAAAAAATGGACTTTTTCTGAATTTTTCGTACAGTACAGGTTATGGTTAAAATTTGTATATCTAAAGGTGATTCGTCGAGAGACAGATTATGTTGATATTCTTTTAATGAAATTAAGGATATGAGAGTCTGAAAAAGTAAGTTTTCAGTTTGAACCGTAATTTTGTTGGGCCCGTTATACATTTTAGTTCCGGAGGGAGTTTATTCCAAGCCTTCGGCCCCGATACTCCTGCAGCGCGATCTCCAAACTTAGTATTTGGATTGCGTTTGGGTTCTTATCAGCTTCCGATAGCCGATGACGTTGCTGATCTAAGAGTCGACTGCCTTAGGAGAATGTTTTCTGGAACGCATAGTTCGGTGATGTACAGTGGGGCCATTTTTTTAATGGATTTAAACACCATCCAGCACAGCTTGTACTGGATTTGTTCAGTGCACTTGAGTGCAACCTATTTCTTTTCATACATTTGTTGGATTAGTAAATTAAAATTTATTCTCTGAAAGGTATTCTGTGGTTTCATCTGTCATCATTTTCATTCGTATTTATTAAAAAAATACCAAAATTATTATTATTAAGAGGCAGGTTTTATTTCGTGTGGAATATTTGTTTAAAGCTTAAAGAAGAAAAGTATATTATTTAAAATTTATTAAATTCTAAAGTGGTACAATAAAATATTTTAACATATTAATTGACCTACTACATTGACAACTCAAGTTGACCATTGTTTGTGCATATTATATTGTGAATAGTATGTTGTGAATTTAACCTCGCATTTTGAGTTGGTAAAAATAATAAACAAGGAAAAACAAATGTCTGATAGCCCAGAATAAGTAGATGTCATTTTTACCGTATTCGATTGTGAAGTCAATTCTATCTATTTCCTCCACCTCTTTACGCATAACAATCTGTATAGTTTCAGGTTCACGTCGTCAAACACAATAAAAGCTTTAGTTCAAACTACAATAAATATCTTCTTTATTTACATAACGACCGGTGTTGCAGGCTGTGAAAAAAGTGTATTTGAGTAAAAAACACCTCTGAATATTTTTTATTTATTATTTCATATTTACTCACTGGGGTAAATAAATAGAATCCTCGTTCCTTGCAAAGTCCATGTAAAATATAGTTCCCTCAGAGCAATAATATACCAGGATGGTTCACTAGTGTAGTCAGTATTGATGATTTTTGCCTGACTGGGGCGTGGCTAGGGCTAGGGCATTTATCTTGTACATCCATCCATAGCACATGTCGATATAATGTTTTTGTTTATTTGTAAAACCACTTTTTCGCAGTAT
Organism: Drusus annulatus; assembly: GCA_022651775.1. Taxonomy (NCBI): domain Eukaryota; kingdom Metazoa; phylum Arthropoda; class Insecta; order Trichoptera; family Limnephilidae; genus Drusus; species Drusus annulatus. The sequence continues at coordinate 876,223 of JAGWCC010000232.1, read as the reverse complement.
TGTTATAAACAAAAATGTAGAATATAACCTTAAGAACGGTTGAGTTTTGTCCTGTTATGTCGCATAACAAAACGTAGTGGGCGGAGTCGCCGGAGACGCGGAGATATAATAATAATAACAGTGAACTTACATAGCAAGTGCGCTTCATGCTAAATTAATTATGCTAATAAGATTAACTAACAGGGAAAAATAATACATAATATGTATACAAATTAAAACTATCTAAAATAATGATCGTTATCATAAATCACGAGAGAAAAGGTTCAGATATGGGTATAACAGTATCAGATTAAAAAACAATTTACTAGGAGCTAAGGGCATAAAAAATTCAGATGAAACAAATTAATTCATATAAACACATTTGTCAAATCAAAGAAAAGGAAATATGATTGCGGACAGTTAATATGTGGGCACTTAAAACATTAATATTCAAGTATTATAAGTAAACGATTCTAAAAATGCAAACAGTGTAAATATAGCAAGTAACAAAAAAGAAAATAAATATTTTATGACAATGAGTATATGGTTTTCAGTATATAGTGAGGACATTGAGTTATAATGATAGAAGAAAGGAGAAAACCGAAACGAAGCAAATTAGGGATGTTTTCAAAGAAATTAAATTTTAATAAGTTACGTTTTGTATGTGGGATTTTTAAACAATTTGGTTTTTAGGACTCGTTTGAACTCTGCTAGGTTCTGTATGTTGGCAAGTTTTGTGGGAAGCTTATTCCAGATAACTGGACCAGATACACCAAAAGCGCGATCATAGTAAACAGGTTTATTTGATCGTGATTCAATTAATCGAACAGCACTGACCTCAAAATAAGTTGTCTACTATTTAAGGCTTGTCGGACACACAGTTCCGATATATAGGCTGGTGCCATTCCCTGCAGTGCTTTAAAAATCGTAAGGCAAATCTTAAACTTAGAACACGCTTACATACCTAAAAGCGGAGCTATAGTGTGTGAGAACTTGTCTTATCTCTTTCTCTCACACAGTTTACGACGTAAAAATCCGAAGAAAGAGATTTTTCGTAAATTTGTATAGGTTGGGTAAAAATGTTTAGTTCTCTCTCCATATATGACATATACGACCGGTCGGTAGCTGAGTGGACAAAAGCGTCGGATTCCCACCCGGGCGTCGTGCGTTCAATTCATCCGCTGGCTAAGTCCTCCATCATTATTCGTAACCCGGGAATGTTTGTTTTCTTTTTTTTGTTTTTTTTTTTAACGTGTCGCTAATACTTCTTAATCCGGAGAAGGTAAGAATCGATCATAATAATAATGCATATAAGACGCTAGGCAAGTAGAGCAGAGCGAGTGAACCGTGCCCCTGTTAGTGCGTGTGTTGAGCTTCCCTGGTGGGCCATGTGGCAGCAGGGTGTGCCGTGCCCCCCTCCCCCCTGCCGACTCCCGATACACTTCTCAAGAATACGGTAGGACTCGGTTAGGCATGGGGCGGGGGGCCCGCCGCCTACCGCTATCATTCGCATTGTGGACATTCATTCTCATTCTCACCCAACAATCCCAACACCCAACACTCGACAAACAGCAAACAGCAAACAGCAAACGTGTCAGAGTCAACCAAGATATGCCTCCATTATGACAACCGCGCCGGAAATACCTACCTACGACCATTTTAATTTTGCAAAAAATATCTTATAGCCACCGGAACCTAAAACTCTCGTCATATATGAAAATAGCTTTGGAGTCTAGCTATTTGCTTTGCTGTCCATAATTAAATTATTTACGTAAGTATTGGAGCGGTTTTCGAATCCGGTGAGATTCTAAAGCACGAGTTGTATCTTGATTTGGTGACACATTTAGGATGCAACCAGTAACCAGTTAATATTTTTAGTAAATCGATTATTTTCAGCGCCAGTTTTGGGAAATATCACGCTTTGCAAAGCTACAGTATTACTTAAAACAACAATTCAATGCAAAATTTATTTTTGCTTTTATGATATAAACAAATTTACTACACGTATTACCAGATACCGCGAGATATGAAAATGTCTGGTTCTGAAATAAGGTTTTCAGTTGTATCTGGTCCAGTCATTTGGAATAAGCTTCCCCCAAAACTTGCCAACATACAGAACCTAGCAAAGTTCAAACGGGTCTTAAAAAATCCTACATACACAACGTAATTTATTAAAATTTAATTTCTTGAAAAACGTCCTTAATTTGCTTTGTTTCGGTTTTCTCCTTACTTGTATCCTTACAACTCAATGTCCTCACTGTCTACTGAAAACCATATACTCATTTGTCATAAAATATTTATTGTCTTGTTATATTTACACTGGTTGTATTTTTAAAATCGTTTACATATAATACTTGAATATATTTTTTTTTATGTACCAACACGTTAACTGTCCTCAATCTAATTTCTTTTCTTTGACTTAACAAATATGTTAATATGAATTCATACATTTCATCTGGATTTTTATACACTTAGCTTCTGGTAAATTATTTTTTTCAATCTGTTGATGTACACACGCACTGTTATACCCATATCTGAACCTTTTTCTCTCATGATTTATGATAACGATCATGATTTCAGATAGTTTTAATTGGTATACATATTATATTTTATGTCCTCCTTGTCAGTTAGTCTTATAAGCATAATTTATTTAGTATAAAGCGCACTTGATGCGAAATGTCACAAAACTGCGCTTTATAAGTTATTATTATTCAACTCCCTTATCTATTTTTATCTATAACCTTAAAAAACGGCGCTATACAAATCGTCCAAATATTATTATTATTATTAACTTTCTGAAGAGTTTTGAGTTTCGCTCTGAGTTCAAACGTCTATCTGCCCTTATCTCTCTGCGCCCTTGAGGTGATATTTTTGTCACGAAAACGGCGCTATATAAATCAGCCAATTATTATTATTATCTAAAAAAAAATTTGAAAACATAACGTGTAGCTTCTTGCTCCTCTTCTGACCTACCGGCTAAGTATACTTTTTTTTATATTTTCTCTGTACATAATATGAATAAATAATAATGTCCCATTATTATATGTAGTTGGTAACAAGATGGATTTTTCACAAAAACGGCGCTACACAAATAATCCAAATATTATTATTATGCCGCTTTTGACTGTTGACTGTTGTAAGTGGTGAATGAGCACGCAATAAACATTCAAACGACAGTAGCACGTGGTCGACTTGACGCACGTGCGCTTTATTTTATGAACAAAACTCAATTGTTGCGTTACGTTTCAAACGTGTGTATGTGTGTATCCAGTCGCGAACTTGGTGCTTACTGCCAACGTGCCAACTGCTTGCGCGACGTGATGTGAGATGTGATCGCGAGGAGGGAATCGGGAATGACAGTGTGGCTTGTTGCTATCGTTGTGGAATTGTCACCGTGCGCCACACTGGCGAAATGCCAACAACTCATATTTTCTAGTCGGCATGCAAGAATTAACCCGAATATCTTAAATAAAGCAGAGTTTCCCCTGAGATTTAATGTACCTCTGTTTTTCGCCAATCGAGTACTGATCGGGCGACAAATGATTTAAGATTATTTCCATTTACTTTTCCTATTTATCACATTCGCATTAAATACCTTGGTTTTAACCCTCATTAGCCAATTAGGTATGAAAGGGCTCTTCAACAACCTTCGCATTCGACTATCCAAAGAACCCATTGGCATCCTTTGCTTCCCCAAAAACCTTGCTGGTCAGTAGTCGGTCCAGTGAGAAGGCCATTTTCTCCTTTCCTGATGATTCTCAACTATAATCTGTTTCTTATTCCTATAAATCACCTTTAGAGATAAAGCAATCGCGTTCTTGTACGAGGGAAGCGTTACATATGTTAGAGTGAACGGTGATTTTACGTTAAGTGGTTTGATATCACAAAAGGTGTAAAACAAGGCTGTGTATGTCATCGTGGTTATTCAATTTTTACATCGATAGTTGATTTTTTTTATATAATTACCGCCAGGTCGTGTGCCATTGATCGAAACAAGGTTTTTTTTACGTGAATACCGCACAAGAGTCTCAACTGCTCCCAACTTGTCTAGAGCCAGTGAGACTATGGCATACCTAACTAGGGTTCGTTGTGAGGCTGAAGGTAGTGGGGAGGGAAGGAGATTGGGAAGAGGAAGGTTGGGAAGTACCTGGCTATTCAGATCTGGTCACCAAATACGGCTCAAACTATTTCAAGCAACGTTTCAATTCTGAATGGTGGTCTTTCACTAGGGCGATACTTAGATTATCTACTACTCTGGAACGTGCCGCAAATATACTTTTTAATATGTTTAAATGAATTAAAATGTGTTATGACACATATTAATTAAATAAAAGTTATTGGCGCACGCCGGGTTTGAACCGAGACCTACCCATTCGCACCACTTGTGCAGTTAACTCATGTCAAAAACCATTCTTACAAACGTCCTTTTTTATTTCTTAATTGCTTCTTTTAATGTCTTTCCGTCTCTTAAATTGTATTGTAAGGGCCGATTTCTAAATTCCTTTGAACATGCATTGTTCCATGGACCACATGTTAAAACTATGATCTTAAGGGTTGACCATTGTTACGACTCTGTCTACCCTCAACCGATTTCTTCTCAGCATTACTATCCAGAACGTACTGCGGTGCGGAACATAAATATGTACAGTTAAAGGTTTAAATATTGTACTCTATAAATTCTTCCAATAAAAAATATGCAAGTAAAGTGATTATATTTTATTCTACATCCCGGAACAAAAGCGCGCCTTACCCAAGGAGCATCTGTCGAGTTCGTCAGCGAACATTACAGTGGTGTCAGAAGTAATTGGGATGTGAATAATTTACTTCATTAAAATCACATATCTAGCGGGCTTTAAAAACTTGAAGCATTTTTACGCAAATATCGTGACGCTTGTACGAATCCTGCAATCAATCATCTTCACTACTGGAAGTCAACACATCTGGAAGCAAACAGCAGCCTTTCCCGAGGAGTAGTCTACTCTGAAGCCGAGTTTCAACAACCAGCCTTCCCGTGAGACCAGATCTACTTGGAGGCAGTTCAGCAGCTCATCAGGTGCAGATCACAATCGTCGTTCCGAATCCAGAAGAAGAAGAAAATCAACAACATCAAGAAAAGGAGAAACAATGCAGATTCAACTATTTTTATGTAAGTCGGAGATTTATATAGTAAATTTTTTAAACCATTTAACATTTTTTTTTGTACAATATTAATAACTTAACTTTTTTCTTGTAATAATTCATTAAATTCCAAAGAATCAATCATGTCTTTAAAGAAAGAAAACACTATAGATTTAAATTTAGCTGAAAAAATTCTTATTAAATTTGATGGCGATAAATCCAAACTTTTTTGAATTTATTGATAATAGTGAAAAAAGCCTTAAAATTAGTCGATAAAAATCATAAAGATATTTTATATACATTAATTGAGAGTAAAATTACTGGAAATGCCAGATCTCTCATTCGTCATCGAAATTTTAATAACTTTGAAACATTAAAATCACATTTGCTAGACATATATTCAGATAGAAGAACAACTAATCAGTGGCATTTGGAATTGAACTCTTGCAAACAATTATTCAATGAAAACATATTTAACTATTCTAGTAGAGTAGAAAATTGTTATATAAAATTAATTAATAGCGTAAATAATGAAAACGTTAATTTGTCATGCGAAGCTCGAGAAGCTTGCATTAATCTTTTAAAAAACCAGGCTAAAAATGTTTTCATAACAGGATTAAATGACGATTTAAATCTGTTGGTGAAATCACAAAAGCCAGAAACATTAGAATCAGCAATTTCATTAGCTTTAGCCGAAGAACAAGAATTAAAATCAAAATATGAAATTAGAAAATTTCAAAAAATTCCATTCAGTAATAATACCTTCTGTAAAATATGTAAGAAAAATAATCATGATACGTCTCAATGTAGATTCAAGAATAGATATTTTAATAATAATTTTAACAATGTCAGAATCATTAAAAATCAACCATCCGTTATGTTTTGCAAATATTGTAAAAGGAGTAATCACAATATAGAAAATTGTAGGATATTAGCCTATAAAAAACTAAGGTTCCTTTAAACGAGTAAGGACCTTTGGAACTGGCCATTCTAAAGGATTCCGACGAGTTAATTCGGGCTTTTTAGGTACTTTTAAATCATTCATTCTGTTCTACTTTCGTAAATTTAAAAAATATTAAAAATTGCATCAAATACTTTAAATAAATTCTTAATTGATACTGGAGCAGATATTTCACTTATAAAATTAAAAGTCTTAAAACAAAATATTAAATTTAAAAAAATGACGACATTCTGTCGTTGAGAGGTATAGATTCCTCAAATAAAAATCCAAATAAAACAATTGGATCAACAAATTTAAATATATGCATTAATAATAAAAACATTAATCATAAATTTTACATTGTAAATAATGAGTTTTCTATTCCATTTGATGGAATAGTAGGAAACGATTTCTTGGCAAGATATAAATGTAGAATAGACTATTTTAGTCAATGTCTTTATATTCAAGATGAACGTATTCCTTTACTTCGTCAGGATAATTCCGAACCCATGGGTCAGGAATACACCGAGATCAATAAGTCGTCTATGCACGTACTCTCTCCAAATCCTGATAAGTCAAAAAACGTTACATGTGAATTAATTAAAGAAAATGGTCAAAGAAACCACTTTCATACAAAGAATTCTAAAATAAATATTAAAAATTCAGACGAAAGCAATCGCGTTAAGAAAAATAAAAAATGTAAGAAGAATACTAAAATTAAAATTAAAAAATCAAATCGCGTGAAATGTAAAAGCGATATCGAGTTAACGAAAGCTCAAGAATATTTTCCAGATGAAACTTTTAACTGTGAAAAGAAAAATATAATTAATGATAATATTACCAATAAATCACAACAAAATAAAATCGTAAAAACGAACGATGATACATATGTTTATACAATCCCTGCGCGTACAGAGAAAATAATTAAAATTAATATTATAAATAAAAGTAGTATAAGGGAAGGAATTTGCCCGGATAAAGAAATTATAAAAGATGTTTATCTATGTCCTAGCATAGTTAAGGTGAACTCCGATAAGAGTGCGTTTACATCAATCTTAAATGCTAGCGATAAAGATGTCACTTTTGGTCCTATACAAGTGGTTATAGAGCCTTTAGCGGAACATCATAAAAAGGGAAACGTTAGAAATATTAGACGGGATAACACAAATAATAATTCTAAGAGAATAGAAACCTTACGTAAGTCGTTACGAATAACGCATTTAAATGATAAAGAAACTAATAATTTACTCGAGTTGTGTGAAGAGTTTAATGATTTATTTTTTTTTGGATGGTGATAAACTAACTACTACCGATGTCGTTATGCATGAAATCCCAACAATTTCATCAAATCCTATTAATGTCAAATCATATCGGTACCCACAAGTACTGAAAGAAGAAGTAGACAATCAAGTCAAGAAGCTCTTAAGTGAGATAACAACATTAATATTAATCTTATTTAGATTTTAAAGGGAAAAATAAATTAATTTAAGTAAAATGAAAATGCTTAAATTAAAATTAAAATGTTTCAAATAAATTAAAAATGATTACGTATAATTAAAAGGTTAATAACACTGAATTATGTTAATCAAAATCAAATATTATTATGAAGAAAATTCAAACTGAATGAAGAGAAAATATAAATTAAAGCAAAACTATCACCTATATGCCATTTTAGACACGAAAAGATAATACATATACTTTTATTTTACCATCAATGGCGTACCTTGCCATTTTAGAAAATAAGTTTAATTATGTATTTATGAATGAACCTGAAAATTATAAACACTTAGTTAATAATGAAATATTATGTAAATGTCAAAACCTATATTACTCTATGTAAACTAGAATTTTTTTAAATGTAATTAATTATTGCATAAATTAGAAAATAATAAATGGATTCAAATGTTTTTTAAACCAACAATTGCTACAATCACTTGCAAGGACAATGATATATTAATTGTATTTAAATTAGAATGTACAAGAATTTAAGTATTAATCGAATGTAAAAGGTATACACACAAAATACTATTTTAATAACAGATGATAAAGATTTCGACAGTTCATTTGAATCAATTGTACCATGTTTTTATATAAATTAATGATAATTGTTGTAGTCGTAAGAAACTCATAAGCTCATCTCTAGAAATTTACATATTATGTATCCAAATAATATTGATAATCACCAAATTTTATTAGCATGTCATAAATTAAATAACTAAAATCACTGATAATTTGGGAAGTGAAATATTTATAAATAAAATTGTTAGTATTAATGACTTTGTTTTCACCTATTTGACTATTTTAAAATTGATATGTATGTACCCTATTTACAAGATGTATAAGAAATGTAATAAAAATTAATAAGCATAAACATCAAAGCAAAAATTAGAAATAAGTTTTTTCAAATAATAAAAAGTAATTTCTTGAACTAGGCATGTCACGCCTATATTGCATATGTTAATTTTAATATTCTATTTTTGAGTAATTTTGAAAATATAAGCTGAATTTAATATAAAAAATATGAAGCTTAAGTATAAAATAAATTTCATCATATATTTTCATCTTTCCGTCTCTTAAATTGTATTGTAAGGGCCGATTTCTAAATTCCTTTGAACATGCATTGTTCCATGGACCACATGTTAAAACTATGATCTTAAGGGTTGACCATTGTTACGACTCTGTCTACCCTCAACCGATTTCTTCTCAGCATTACTATCCAGAACGTACTGCGGTGCGGAACATAAATATGTACAGTTAAAGGTTTAAATATTGTACTCTATAAATTCTTCCAATAAAAAATATGCAAGTAAAGTGATTATATTTTATTCTACATCCCGGAACAAAAGCGCGCCTTACCCAAGGAGCATCTGTCGAGTTCGTCAGCGAACATTACAGCGGTAAAACCATGTATGACCGTTTTAAAAATGTGGATATCCGGAAAAAATGCAAGGCTGATGTAAGCGTAATGAATAGGATCAAGAAAGGGACGCTTAGATGGTTTGGCCATGTAGACTGAATGAACGAAGAAAGGAGTGTAAAAAGAATATACGATGCGAAAGTGAATGGAGGAAGAAGTCGGGGGCGCCTGAGGAAGACATGGCACGATCAAGTAAATCAAATACTTGAATCGGGCCATGTGAAGAGTCAGAATAACAGAACGCAATGGGAAATTAGCGAAAAATATTCGTCAGTTCGTCTTTTCTACGTTTCTTTATGGTGCGGTCTACAATGACGTTATTTGTACCGTCATTGGCGGTGTATTGAATCTTTTGCACTCGCTAGTCGTTGTGTTCTTGCATATCGCATCATCCGTATATCGGCCATGGCGTGTGGTCCACGTCTCCTAGCATAGTCCGCCACCATTACACGAGTCCACCATACCCTAACATGGCGAGCAACAAGTATACGACCTTGGAGTAAAAATATACATTGAGAGAGAGCTAAATATTTTTTACCCAACCAATACTAATTTGCGATACATCACTTTCTCCGGGTTTTTACGTAGTATACCATGAGAGAGAAAGAGTCAAGAAAAGTCTTCACATAATATTGCAGCACTTCTAAGTATGTAAGAATGTTCTCCGTCCGCGCTAACTTCACACCATCGAGTCGTATAACTTACGTCAACGGATTTTGAGGTTATATCCTATATATGTGTTGATTACAAAACTTGCAGTGGTTATACAAATAAATCAAACATGATGGTGATATGTGTTATGCGTGAACGTTCAAATGAGACCGAACAATGATTGAAAAACATCGCTTTTCAGAGGTATTTCAACAGTTTTAAATATTTTTGACCAAACTTTAGAATTTTCACATTTTTAATAGTATAAAATCATAAAATCAACAAAAAAGTTTCCATCATTATTTAGGCAAACCCTCTGTTATTAATGTGTGTGTGATATTTTGACTTTATAAATCATTTTAAAGGTGTATTGATACTGTTTTGTTTAATGTGTTCAAATGTGTTTATTAAAAATGTCTGAATTCCATGTGGGCGGTAACTAATAGGCTATCCAATTTCCTTTAACATATCTTTGTCTCTTTCTATCGAGTCAGTATAAAGTCAACAATACTGACTACATAGTCTTACTCCAAGATACGACACACTTTAAACATGTAAAAATATTGTTTAATTAATAATCTCATACACAGCAACTCGGGCATCGAAATTCTAATAATCCCCGTTACGGGCTGCTGTAATGGTACCCCAATTCAAAGCTAATGGTGGGAATTTTGCCAAACCTTTGATTCGAGTTAAATCGTTTCAAAGTATGTAGCGCTAATTCTTCGAAAGCCTTTAAAGGTACTCGATTGTTATTGTATATTTAGAAATTATCTGATCACTACCAACTGGAAGTGGCTCTTAAGGTGGTAATTATTTATGACTTCCTTTGGCCGTCCTTTTGTTCTGACTGCACCCATATCTTTGGCCTGATTCGGCACTTTTTCCCAGGGTTTGTGTTTCCGCAATCATATTCTTGTAACAAATTCGAAAGCTAGATATTTTATTTTGGAAAAGGTTATACTGGACAATAATATTAGTAGTGGGTAGGGTAAATGCAGGAAACTCCTTTAATGGAGGACTGAACACTGTTGGCGCTAATAATAAATTGTCCAAAGAAGCGAAGCTAGCAGTCCAAAATGGAGTGCTTATACCAACCGTGATGTATGGCAGTGAGGCATGGAACTGGCAGAGGAAGGATGAAAATAGACTGAATGCTGTGTAAATGAGACCCCTGAGACGTATGTGCGGTAAAACCATGTGTGACCGTGTTCAAAATGTGAATATCCGGAATGAATGCAAGGCTGATGTAAGCGTAATGAATAGGATCAAGAAAGGGACGCTTAGATGGTTTGGGCATGTAGGCCGAATGAACGAAGAAAGAAGTGTGAAAAGAATATATGATGCGAAAGTGAATGGAAGAAGAAGTCGGGACGCCCGAGGAAGACATGGCAAGATCAAGTGAATCAAATACTTGAAGCAAGTCACGTGAAAAGTCAGAATAACAGAAGAGTATATATGAGACGATGCATGAATGTGAACGAAGCAAGGAGTGTGTGCCAAGACAGAGTTGTATGGCGGTCCGTCCTCTCTGCCTACCTTTGCGGGGAATCGGCGTTATGGTAATTTTTTTAGATTTAAATTGGCCTGATTTATCTAAGGTTAAGTTTTCACCATTATCCAAGGTTTAATTTTTTGAAGCATAAATATATCCATGTATGTTGGTATCTAATATACAGTATGTGTGTCTATGTGTTTGAGTGGAATCCCTAAGTAACTGACACCACAGATGCGGTAGGTGGCGGGCGGAAGGCGCCCCCTTACGGCGACTAGTGACTCGCTTCCAAAAATGACTCCGCCTCGCGTTTCACATCGACCGTTGCATAACTCCTCAGCACCAGTCCTCGGCTCCCGGCCGAGGTGGGAATCCTCGCTTTCCCGGCCAACGACCCCTCCGCCGCTTCTCCGAGTCCCGCGCTCTGAGCCGGCGGGGGTTGCAACCCTACCCGGGCAGACCCGACACGTCAACACGTGCTTGTATAAAGTTACATTTCGCATTTTTTAAATAATAATTTCTTTATTAAATTCTTTATACATGACTTTTAAATTTAATGCATATAAGAAATAAGATTTAATTTTTACAAAATAAATACAAATTAAAATTACCATTTAGATACGCAAGAAAAAAAAATCAGGCAGTGGTGATGATCAGGTCAATGAGGAGAAACTCTTTCAAGAATCAATAGGATTTTACTTCTGAATCTCTCCTCACTTACATGAAATAAGTCGATATCGGATGATATTTTTTTCATGAGCAAAATACTTCTCCCCACCGGCAGAACCATTGGCAGGTTGGTCTTACAGGCAGGAAGATAGAATAATCTATGAAGACGCTGTCTTAGATAGTCATCAGGAACATAAAGACTTACGCGCTCCAAAATAGCAGGGTTTACAATATAGCCCCGCAGCAGTCTGAAGAAGTGAGTGACGGCATACCCCTCTCTCCTGAGCTGTAAGGAGTGAAGTCCGAGCGTGCCCAGGAGAAAGTTCGTTGGGTAGAGCCACGGATAGTGGCCGTACTCCCTCATGTAAAGAAATCTCAGAAACTTGTTTGGACCCTCTCCAAGATGAGGGAGTACCCACCTCACGAGGATCCCAAATAATTGAGCCAGTCTCCAGCCTACTGCGGTCCAAAGAGAAGTTAAGTATTCTCAGAGTTCGGGTATCCCGAAAAACTCTGACGGTTCTGAGGACAAACCCTAACATTTGTAATGCCGACTGGCACACCCCTTCGATATGAACACGAAATGCAAGCTTACTTTCGTACACAATCCAAAGATCCTTTATAGTTGAAACGCGTTTGACATTATGATCGAGCATAGTGTACCTGCGGTAGGTGAGACTAAATGCTCTAGTAAAATATAGGACTACACATTTCGAGATATTGAAATGAAGCTGGTTTTGTCGACTCCATTCAGAAATGTTATCGACGTCAGCTTGAAAAAGCAGGCAATCATCAATACTTCTTATTTGTAGACATATTTTAAGGTCATCTGAAAAGGAGAAAGTGAGAAAAACGGATGACTTCGGCAATATCATTAATAAAAATAGAAAAGAGAAGTGGACCTAAGATTGACCCTTGGGGAACAACAGAAATAACAGAAAACTCAGCGGATTAGAAAATTCCGTGTGTGACAAATTGCTTTCTGTTTTCGGGGTAACTTCTGAAAAATTGTAGCATATGAAAGGAGAAGCCCATTTGGGCAAGTTTGGCGAGCAAGATATCGTGATTCACGGTATCGAAATCTTTGGAAAAATCGTTATATGAACAGTCTACTTGGTATCCACTGTCTAAGGATCTAGCAACATAATCAGTGAATACCATCAGATTGGTTTCGGTGGATCTTCCTCTTCTGAAACCATGCTGTTCGGGTATAATATTCGCGTCAATTTGAGGCAAAACAAATTTATAAATTAACTTTTTAAATAATTTAGCAGAAGCGGATAGTATGGCAACTGGTCTATGATCTTTGACACATTGTTCACTAAGATTTGTGGTTTTTACAAATGCACACAGAGCACAACGTCTTACATTTAGACCATGCTTTGATATATTTCACTTCATCCCGCCATGGTGACATGCCCAGCAATATACGCACTCTCTTTAGTTTATGAGACCTGGGCATGCCAAATCATTTGTCAACGACCACTTATTTCCATTCGTACTTTATTGACAGGTTATTAATTACTTAGGCCTTGGTCTAGGCCCTAAAAGAATACGAGTATGTACTACTTCTGTAAAAACATAGTGTGTAAACTAACTTACTAACTAACCATCGCGCCGTTTCCCTGCAGGGGTAAGCAAAGAGGACGGACCGCCATACAGCTCTGTCTTGGCACACACTCCTTGCTTCGTTCACATTCATACATACTCTTCTGTTATTCTGACTCTTCACGTGGCCCGATTTAAGTATTTATTTTATTTTTAAAGAAAGACAAATATTCCCGGGTTAAAAATAACCTGACAATATTTGAAAAACTCCTACTGCCATCATAAGAAGCGGAAGATGTTGCAATGACGGAGGACTTAGCCGGCAGAGAAATTGAACGCACGACGCCTGGGCGGGAATCCGACGCGTTTGTCCACTCAGCTACCGACCAGTCAACTTTGATTCACTTGACCTTGCCAAGTCTTCCTCGGGCGTCCTCGACTTCTTCTTCCATTCACTTTCGCATCATATATTCTTTTCACACTCCTTTATTCGTTCATTCGCTCTACATGAAACCATCTAACCATCCTTTGCTTGATCCTATTCATTACGCTTACATCAGCCTTGCATTCTTTCCGGATATCCACAATGTGGGAAATTGTATATTCCAAATAATCTTTCTTAGGTATCATTTTTTCGTAGCGCCACTTGTGAAATATTTCCTCGGCGCTCCACAAAGCAAAAAAAACTTTACTTAAATTATGATAATGTAGAATTTAGGTACTACGAGCTAGCTCTTGAATAATTTATCAACTGTATTATCTGTTTAACTCATTGAGATATGGCTCAATGGTTTAACTTGTTTTATTTAACATGTGGTAATGAACTAGTAGGTATTTTAAATATGGCAGGTAAAAAAAAAAAATTACTAAAGACTGTAAAATTTCTTATGTATATCGAGAGATTTATAATTGATGAGCTTGTGCTACCAAATAATGGTTTGAAAAGCCGAGAAGAGGCCGGAGAAGAAACGAATGGGTAAGACAGAAAATCGGAAAAGACGTAAAAGAAAGTTTAAAAAAAAACTTTTTTTTAAACTATGAGATACTTTTATTATTAATAATAATGAAAATACAGCGATTTATGATGAAGTTTGTTTGAAATGTTGAAAATAAATAGTTTTTGTCCCGTAAATTATTTATTTATTTATTAACTTTATGTTTCTTACATTTTTTTTTACATTACCTACCTCACTAGGTCAAATGAACCTGTTGTCTTAATTTACAGTGAGTACAAGTAGAATAATATTAAAAAAATGATGATATTTGAAACAATGTTAGATGATGCAACAGATACTGACCGTAAAACTCTCTTGGTACCATATAAGATACATTGACAGTAGGTAAAGTTGCAAGGCATTAAATCCTATAATTGACAGTGGATACGATACAAATATACATACATATTACATCGTAACAATCCTACAATTTTTTATAGTGAACACATTACATTTTATACCTAAAGAAAAAAACAAAAACAAAAAATGCTAATTTTAAAGTAGTGTATAATAATAGTGGATTTAAAAGAATTATGGTGCAATATTTATATATCATGTTATTATGTAAGAGGAATGTAATATTTTAAGGTCGAGCATTTTACAAAGTAATTAGTAATGGAATATTAGGTTTACTTTATTTATAGTAAGCTCCGCACGAAAGTCCCAATCGTTCCTAACCGTTTGGAGCCAGTGGGACCATGGCATCCCCAATTAGGGTATATTTTGAAGCTGAAAGGAGTTGGGAGTGACTATTCAGATCTGGTCACCAAAGACGGCAAAAGCCATTTCGGTATTGTGGTCATCCACCAGGGCGATACTTCTACCGCACTAGAACGTTCCGCAAATATACTATGTGTGATTTTATATGAATTAAAACCATGTAAAACGGCGTGGTGGTTAGTTAGTTATATTAATTAAATGTTAAATAACGCATATTAATTAAATAAAATTCATTCGCGCCCGCCGCGATTTGAACCAGCGACCTTTGGATTCGCAGTCGAGCGTCTTAGCCACTCGACCACGGAGGCCGCCAGAAAGCAGCACCAAGCGATTTCGGCAAAACCGTAGCTCCGTCAGGACCTTAGAGTATACAGAGTGGTATCTATCCAAGGCAGTGTAGTCAGTTTTTGATGATTTTTTACCTGACTCGGCGGACCTGGACGTGGCTAAGACTAAGGCTAGGGTTCATTCATATGACATATCGACATAATGTTTTTGTTTATTCGAATAACCACTTTTTCACAGAATCGATATCAACAAAAATATAGCATCTAACCTAAAAATACCGTTTAGTTGTGTCAAGTTTAGTGGCATAGTAAAAAATCTCAGGAGTCCAAGATCATTGTAACAGTACGTAGAAGCGGAGTATTATATTTGCTGTCTCTTTCTCTATCATGGCGTACGACGTAAAAACCCGGAGAAAGTGATTTATCCTTAAAGCAATAATATACAAGAGGTAACGCTGTAGATCGTTCTGTAGTCAGTTTTACTAGGTTTTACTGACTCGGTTAGACCTGGGCGTGGCTAAGACTAGGGTTACGGTATTTATACATCCATTCATAGCACATGTCGACACAATGTTTTTGTTTATTTGTATATAACCTAAAAAACCGTTGAGTTATGTTCAGTTTAGTTGCACATCAAAGCGTGTGGGTGGAGTCCCGAGAGACGCACGAGTTAAAGAACATGGTTACAATACTTTGAAGCGGTGTGAAATTTTGTCAAAATTTTGTTATCTCTTTCTCTCTCACGGTATATGACGTGAAAACCCGGAGAAAGTAATTTATCGCAAATCTGTTTAGGTTGGGTAAAACAAATTAACTCTCTCTCCATAGATATTCTTACTCCGAGGATTTATCGCAAGTTTGTATCGGTTGGGTAAAAATAATTAGCTCTCTCTCCATACATTGTTTCTCCAAGGTTAGGACGGTTTACATTACCATTACCCAGAGGAAAACCGATTGGCATTCTACTATGCAATAAAGGACGGTGTTTTATATTATTAATTTGCACTAAAAATAAGATCAGAGGGCCACGATCTATTTTACTCTCCTACTAACTTTGTATGCGTGTTCATTAGAAAAAAAATGATGTCCACATCTGTAGTCTCCGAGTGAACTGTGGTAGTCACTTGCTACAGATACATGTGTTTATAATATAATATTCTCGTCACTAAAATACGATGTAGCCGAGCCGTGACGTTTCTAGCAATGGTAATGGCGGGGTATTTTCGTCCGCGGCTGTTCGTTCGCCACTAGTCACCGTTTTCCATCTCCTATATCCACAGCTTTGGTAGGTACTAGGTACAGGTACCTACTGCCGGCTCCTCGAGATGTCCTCTGCCTCAGCCTCCCTCTTTTAGAATCCAAAAGGGTCGCCACCTTGAAGTAACAATATATGGAGACGGAGCTAATTCTTTTTACCCAACCTATTCAGCTTTGGGATAAATCACTTTCTCCGGGTTTTTACGTCGTACACCATGAGAAAGAAAGAGACAGGGAAATTTCCCCAAATTATCACACCGCTTTAAAGTATTGTTAGAATGTTGTTCGTGTCCCGCGCCTCCGTTGACTCCGCCCACACGTTATGATACGCGAAATAAATTGACATAACTTAACGGTTTATTAGGTTACATGCTATTTGTTTTTTTTTTATAACAAAACTGTGAAAAATAAAAATAAAATGAATAAACAAAAACATTATGTCGACATGTGATATGAATGGGTGTATAAATACCCTAGCCCTAGTCCTAGCCACGCCCCGGTCTAGCCGAGTCCGGCAAACCTTGTAAAAACTGACTACAGCTCTCTCTCTTGTATATTAATGCTCTGAGGTCACCACGAATATTATGTGTTATTTTCAACTTTAATTATTTTTAATCTGTCTATATTGCCTGCAGCTTTTACCTTATCCTGTCCCATCGACTAGGTACTTCCTTCTAACGGGAACCGGGGCGAGACGGTCACAGTAGAGTTCTGATACCAACCCTGATGCCTAGTAGGTATTGAGGCATGCAACTGTCAGAGAAAGGATGAAAGTAGACTGAATGAAGTTGCCATGAGAGTCGATCCAAAAACCGTGCAAGGCCGATGTAAGCGTAATAAACAAATTTGAGAGAAAGAGACGCTTAGATGATTTTGGCGTGTTGAGCGGGTGGATAGAGAAAGGATTGTCGAAGTCGACGAAGAGAATGAAGTTCAGTACGTCACATAAAGACAGGACAGTCAGGTGAATCGATCACTTAAGTCGAGTCATGTCTAGAATCGATATTACACCGTTACTATAATAATGTGATTGTGTCCTGCCAGAAGTGACCTGCCAGGTAAGTATGTTGCTGTATATTTATATAAACTAGGAGTTAATATTAACTAGAAATTAAGATTTGCACAGCGCCCTTAAGGTGATTTTTCACAAAAGCGGCGCTATACAAATTATCCAAATATTAGTATTATTACAGAATATCGCTCGTGTCAAAACAATACCTCGTATCCCACCCAGTGGGATTCAAAAGTGACTTTTCAGCGTATCCTGGTACAAAATTTAAAAAATACGCAACTTAACCAAAACTCGTAAGCTAAATAAAAATGTTTAAAGGCTTTTTTTCGTTTAAAGTAATTCCTTGTAAAACCTTAAAACTAGTTATTCCTCCCGATTTCCGCCATTTATGTGATAGACTGCCAGCTGATTAAATGATTAAATGATGGGTTCATTAGAATTTAAGATGCATTTTTTATAGCTGTTAAATTATGTGGCATTTCAATTTATGTGATAAAAAAATCAGATTTTTCGACAGTTTTTTGTGTCCCCTGTAAAATTTGTATTACCTGGGAAACAATGTATTGTTTCGTCATGACACGAGCGATATATGAAAGTGAAAGAAGCAAGGAGTGTTTGCCAACACGGATTTGTGTGGCGTTCCATCGTCTCTGTCTACCCTCCGTTGGTTAGATTAAATTATGACTCTCGGTTTTGAAATGCCTCAATAGCGTTCAGACCTTAAATGACAGATGTGTGTAGGTACCTACCAAACATGAATGATTAAATAAGTGAGTTATTTGGTTACCGAGCACAAACGGAATCATTATGAGATCATAATATTTAATTACTTGCTCTAAAGTTGGAGGATAAACACCACATGTGCATGTGCATGTGCGGGTGCCCGACTAACTGCGGGGCTTGTCTCCTGTTGCCCCTGTTCTGTTCTACTCACTGTGTTCTACAGTTCTACTGTTCTACTCGGGTTCTACCTTGACCCAGCCCGACCCGTCAGCCATTTAGTAAAAAAAATATTTTTTTACATATTGTTTGTTTCCAAGAAACTAGTAGTTCTTACCGACGCACGGTGGTTCATTTTTCAGAATTGCAGGCCAAAACCTCCAAATCATTCGAAATCATTTGAAAACTCAAAACAATATTTACAGAACTCGCATTTAATCACGCTCTAGATATAATATCAAAAGAGTAAAATATTAAATATAAATCCATTTTTTATGTATTGACCCCGGCTGCTAGTTCCATGGTGGAATAAAATCACAAAAACTCGAATGTTTAAAATACGATAAATTACACAAAAAGTGGTTATACAAATAAACAAAACATTATGTTGACATGTGCTATGAATGAATGTAAAAATGTGGGTTCATGAAAACCCTTGCCACGCCCGAGTCAGGAGATAAATAAACAATCCTGACTACACTGTTTCGCAAAGCTATCCCTCCTGTATTATTGCTCCGAGATTTTGGTGACATAGATCATTTGCCTTTATAGTTTGTCGTAAAATCAAAGTGTTGGAAATAATGATTTGGGCATTGAGGTGTACACCTCAATGGGTTTGGGTCAGCCTTTTTTCTTATTTTGCACACGCTATTTGAATGTCAAGGATAGCTTCTGGTACAAACTTGATTGACTTTCCGAGAAGAAGTACTACCTACCCACTGTGTATCTGCAATACCATATATACTCATACAACAGTATGATACGCCAGAAGGAGGGACTAGGCTATGAGTCATGTTTCACCAACTTTGTACCGCCGATAGCTCCGTTGTAACAGAGAAGGGGTTACAAGTTTAAATTGAACTCTCAGTGGCAACACCATAGCAAAGGTTTCTGTAGAAGAATAATGAGTGCGTCCTACTGTTGAATGTTTAAGCAAACCCTCCGCCCGCGTCCCCAGCTGCACATTGTGCGGTACAATACCAACTACCAACTCCAGTTGTGTTGTGAGTTGTGACTGACTGTTAAAGAGCGCCGGGCGCCCTACGAACTACGAACCCGTGCCTCGTCGCCTCGCGTCGCCAACGGGTGAATTTCAATTGCCCATTGTTCTTGATTTTAGTCTCGGCGCCAGCAGCCGACACCGCGCGATGCCTCGGCCGGCCGCTCGTTTCACTATTCCACAATTATTACACAATTCACCAGTCACCAGTCACCAGAATCAATAGCCAACATTGATGCTGCTTTGCTTGTTCCGTGTCCAGCTACTCGCTGCTCGCTACTCCCTAAGGACCTACTTCGCGTAGCATCTTTAGATCAAGCCGTCAGCACTGTCATCCCGAGTCACAAGCGGATTTCCTAAATGCGGATTTGACCATTGACATGTTGTTTTCTAAACCGCCATACCTCCAACGTACCTTTAGAAACTCAGCAATACTCTTGTTTCTAAATAGGATTTTTTAGCCGGATTAAATTTAATTTTTTTTAAAACATATAGAAAGACAAACATTCCCGGGTTACTCTTACTGCCATCATATTAAGCGGAATATGTTGCTAGCGCAATGATGGAGGGCTTAGCTAGCGGAGGAATTAAACCAACGACGCCCGGGCGGTAATCCGACGCGTTTGTCCACTCAGCTACTAACCGGTCAAGTATTGTTCTAAAAAGGGTATGGCACTTGAAATATCAACGATTTTGAGAAAACAAATCTTAAAAATCAACAAATGACAACGGGACGTCTGATTTTCGGACAGAATCCTAAAAAGATGAGCAATATATTTTTTATTTTTTTTACTTTAGTTCTGTGTATCTGTACAAGAGTTTTGGTAGGAATAGTGAAAAAAATCTTTCGACGCCAAACACAATCAGTTTAGTGGCGCTCTTTCTTGACACTTAATTAATTTAACATTATTTACCTATATAAAAAAATCTATAAGGAATTAAATTAATATAAATAAATTACGCGATTCAGGGATTAGCGTATTAATTGGGGATTCTCGCGGGAAATGTTGATGGCGGGATAGCACTTGTTTTTTGCGGGGATTTACCGAGCGCGGCGTTTTTATTCAGAAAAGTTTTCGGAAGAAAACAGCCCAGAGCAAGCACAGTAGCGGTGGCATCGAATGTAGAATGTATAAAGACGTATAATCAATGTATAATGGTGATTCCACACAACAATATAACACATAACACATAAACACATTCGGAAGGAGACGCAGACGCAGACGGCTCGCGCTTGGATGGAGCTGGATTGCTTGTAGATTTATGGGTGTGTTGTTTCCTAACGAATACCAAATCGATGACCCCAATAAAATACTGCCACAAACAGCGTGGAGCACGCAATTCGGGCTTTTCACACAAACTTTATATTAATAGACACATTAAACCTAATTTATAGATAACGATCGAAATGCGTAGTCACATTATTTTTTCTGCACACGGTAAATTGTTTTATAAAATACAAAAGCAAAAAAACAATGGAAGTCCGTTACCAACGCGACGTTTCAAATAGCGCTACTGGCGCCGTTGTTTCCGACATATTTAAATATGGTTACGATTGTGGTACTTGTATGTTACTTACATAATATAATTACCGTGCAATATTAAATACAACTTGAGACAAAGGCTCGTAGTACTCGTATGTCTCTAATTGCTAAACGATATGTGCGCCCACGTTTTATTTGATTACTGTCCCAAAAGGCTGCTCATAACATAGGTTTTTTTTTTTTTAATTAGCAACGTGGTCAAATGACCCGATGCAGACTTACTTCTTACTTCTACACATAGGATATTATTATCATTCAATTTTTGTAGCACCGTTTATTAATAAACATCACCTCGAGGTCATTGACATTTTTTTTGATTTGATCAAGAAAATGTTTGTCATATCTTTACAACAATAAGTGAACACTATTTTTGATTTTGTGTTGATTTCGCCGAAACAAAAACTTTTAACTCTGTTGACACAAAGAAGTTGGAAACTTCCATGGAGCGTTCAAAACCTTATCATGCAGCTATACTAAGCACGTAGACAACTGTATAGGTATTGAACCAAGGCCCACGATTAGTCGATTCCGTTTTGCTTGCTGTGCAAGCCCTAAGTCGTCTTATGAATATATTCTAATAATAATTGCAATACAACCTTGTTCAGAAGTCACATTTCTTCAGAAGTTGATTTCGTCCGCATCCACACTGCAACTATTGACAAGTAAATGTCTGCTGTCTGGTGTCTGCTCTTTACTGTTTCACTGAACCAGTGTACCACCTTCAAATACGCGGTCCTGCACAAGGGATTCCCCGACTTCCCCGTGACTTCTACATTCCCCACATTTTGGAAGCACTGCCCTGGTGGTCCACAGAAAGATATTGAAATGGCCTATCGCGTCGAATACGGTTCGATGATGATGATTGAACTGGCAAGAAGCGAGTGGCAACTACAACTGAGTCACTTCAGATGTGCGTATGGCCGTCAGCCGTCAGCCGTCAGCCAGCCAAGTACAAGTAGAGGCATCGCGCCGACTCAAGCTGCTGGTCGCTGGTACATAATAATTAACAATGTTACACTCATTTCAATTGATGGGCAAGGCTCGTGCGCGGAAGCAGCCGAGGGCGGCCGAGTGCCCCCGAGCAGTGGGCACCACTCCACACTGCCACACTGTCACACTGTCAGCGTGTCAGCCCGCAGTAGTCCGTAGTCCCACTGGCAGCATTGGCAGACATGCGCCGGCGCATGTTATAAATGATTTAATAACGTGAACGTGTACAATGAGTATGTATCGGATAGTGTCGTCTGAAGATCGGCACCGATATAATCAAATTGGTGCAGTGGCGTGCCGCCGCGCTGTACTGCCCCGCCCTCCGCAATTCCTGGGTACTGAGTACTATTCATTTATTATTTAGTTTACATATCCCTCCAATGAATGAACATATTCGTACACATTTTCAAACCGATCATCTGATGCAGCACAATCTTTTGAACGGTGAACTTGCAACTTGATCAGTTTGCTACTTGGTCGCGGTCGTTCCGAGATGGCTTAATCTCTTTTGGCTCTTCTCTACCGTGTATCGGGTACGGTCCAACGAGTTGGTTGGTTATCCGTGTCGTGACAGTTTGTTTTCGTTTGCAGCGCCATGAAGATAATGCTGAGCAAGCTGTCGCGGCCGTGGATCGTGGACGAGAAGAAGGACGACGGCTACACGGCGCTGCACCTGGCCGCGCTCAACAACCACTGCGAGGTGGGCGAGCTGCTGGTGCGGGCCGGCGCGCGCATGGACCTGCAGAACGTCAACCTGCAGACGGCCCTGCACCTGGCCGTGGAGCGCCAGCACACCAGCATCGTGCGGCTGCTGGTCGGCTCGGGCGCGGACCTCAACGTGTGCGACAAGGACGGGGACACGCCGCTGCACGAGGCGCTGCGCCACCACACTCTGTCCCAGCTGCGCCAGCTGCAGGACGTGCAGGACGTGGGCCGCCTGCTCATGGGGCTGGGGGCGCAGGCGGCCGACAAGCGCTCCTCGGCCGGCATCGCCATCTTCCTAGCCGCGCGCGGAGCTGACCTCACCGTCAAAAACAAGAAGGGTAGGTATACTCTACACGCTGCACGGTAGACAGTAGGCACTGCACTTCACACACGCACATCATCATCACTCAATTCCTAAATATTCTGTCAGGTCAAACTCCGCTGGACCTGTGCCCCGATCCCAACCTGTGCAAGGCGCTGTCCACCTGCCTGAAGGAGGGGCTGGATGGCGCGGAGGGCGGCGAGGCGGAGGGTGCGGCGGGGGGCGCCGTGGAGCCCCCGCCGGCCCCCGCCACTGCCCCGGCACTGGACGAGTGCCTGGTGTGCTCCGACCTCAAGAAGGACACCCTGTTCCAGCCCTGCGGACACATCACCTGCTGCAGCGCCTGCGCCCCTCGCGTCAAGAAGTGCCTGCTGTGCCGAGAGACTGTCGTTAGTCGAATCAAGGTAATTCCTCAAATTGTGTATTGCTTAGAGCTCAAAAATCACGAAACATAACTTATCTTCCCAACTGTCAAATTTTGTTTCACATTTCAAATATAGAATTTTAAAAATCCTCGTGTTAAATACATTATAGGTAGGAACTTTTAATCGCTTATCTAGATTTTAAAAGATTTTTTTTTTTAATTTGGTAATTCTTTCAACACAAATTAATGTTGAAAAGCTCACACTCGCACGCACGAGAAAAAAATATTGTGTAATAAGCCCTGAATAGAGCGCGAGCCTCAAAAGGATATAACCCGAAAATATTGTATTAAGTATTATTTTCTATTTATTAAACATTGCAGGTGAGCGAGTGCGTGGTGTGCTCCGAGGCCCTGGCCACCGTGGTTTTCCAGCCGTGCGGGGACGTGTGCGCGTGCAGCGCGTGTGCGCCGCTCATGCGTAAGTGCGTGGCGTGCCGTACCCCGCTGGCGCCCCAGCAGGGCTCCCCACCGGCCCCCGCGCCCGCCCCCCAGGCGTCACTGCCCGCCCCCACCGCCACCAACCAGCAGATCAACACCACCGACAACACTTATAACTGCAATATTAACGGTTTGTTCCGACCACTGATCGTATAAAAATAATTAATTATTATCCTCAGAGTAACAATATAAAGAGACCGTACTAATTTGTGACAAATCGTTGACAAACTCGCAAAATATAGCTCTCTCTTTATGCTCGGTTAATCTTTGGACTATTCGTTCCAATATAATAAACTTCCGTTTGAAATGAGTTTTAGTGGATTCGTAATATTTTTAACTTAGAGATATTTACTAGCTGTCACATAAGAAAATTACAAGGATCCCCATATTGTACGGCTTCGTATCCCGGTCTTCTTTCTTTCTCATGATACTAACGCTAAATTGTTGGCAAACAGATAAAGACAGAATAGTGTTTATCTCTTAGTTATATTTATAATTTCGGTTACGTCCCCAGATTCAGGGCTATGCCAAAATTGGAATATTATTATTTATTTAATTATTTTTAGATTTCCAAAGGATGAAAAAAGACGAGAAAAATCTAATTTCTTTTTCTTTGATTTAACAAATATGTTAATATGAATTCATACGTTTCATCTGGATTTTTATACCCTTAGCTTCTAGTTAATTGTTTTTTTTTAAATCTATTGATGTGCACATGCACTATTGTACCCATTTCTGAACCTGTTCTCTGATGATTTATGATAACGATATGCATCTAGATAGTTTTAATTTTGTATACATATTATATATTATTTTCTCCTTGTTAGTTAGAATTATTAGCTTAATTAATTAAGTATGAAGCGCACTTGACGTGAAATATCACAAAACTGTGCTATATAAGTTCACTGTTATTATTATCTGCATTCGAAATTTCCTTACAAAATAACGCGGGACGGAAAACATCCCTACAATACTTAAAAGCGGTGTCATGTTTTGTGAAATTTTTTGTGTCTCTTTCTCTCTCATGGTGTACGACGTAAAAACGCAGAGAAAGTGATTTATCGCAAATTTATATAGGTAAAAAAATTGATCTCTCTCCATATATTCTTACTCCAAGGTTAAGAAAATGATTCAACATCTGTTATCACCGTACATTTTTTTATTTTACTTTTGTTTGTAAACTATTTTGTTGATGGAGCTGAAGTTCATTTTATAATATGTATTATAAAATGTTCTGTACTAATAATTTAATTCGTTTATATTTTTATCTATAAATAAGATTTTAATAATCTTATTGATTAATGTATATTTGAATAAACAAAAAATATACAACATTCATTCTTTTTAATGATTTACAACTACCTACTCACAACAAAATACCTAATTTACTTAATTTGTGACAACCCTGTTAGTGATTTTACTCCGAGTTTAGGCCACACCCTTTGGTCATTGCTTGGTCAAAAAGTGCGGACAAAATTTCGCAAAGTTAGGTCTCTAGATATTGTTACTCTAAGTTATTATCATTTATTTTCCCAGGAATCGATCATTGATCCTCAAACGGCTAACTGGTTAGCTGAGTGGACAACGCGTCGGATTCGCACCCGGGCGTCGTGGGTTCAATTTATTCATCTGCTAGCCAGGTCCTTCATCATTGCGCAAGCAACATCTTTCGCTTATTATGATGGCAGTAGAAGTTTTTCAAATATTGTCAGATTATTCCTAACCCGGAAACGTTTGTCTTTCTTTTCATAAAAATAACTCAATTGAAATTATCTTTAGACTTGACTGTCAAATTAATTTGAAGTTCAAACCTACAAAGTTATCTGTGCAGGCGACTAAAAGAGGGTTTAACAAATGAACGAGTATTTCACAAAAATGGCGCTATAAAATAAAGATTTTTTGGAGGAAAATTAATAACCCTTATAACAAATTTATTGAAAGAAATAGTGCGTTTATTTTCTAATCGCACTCTTCGGTGTATTTTTTACGTTCCCATAGACCCAATATTTTTTAATCGCACTCATCGGTGAATTTTTTCAAAGTTATATTTTTTAAAAGCGGCTGATTTTACCAGGAGCACAAGCGTTTAAGTGGGTGAGACTCGTGGATTTACGGGGTTTAATTTTTCGATTTTGCTTTTATCGCAACTTTGTGCGTTTGTTAGAGTTCTCGGTACCCGGAGCGCAGAAGTCAACAGAGTAAAATTCCGGCAGAATAACGCGTAATTCGCGCTTCGAGACAATTATGAACTTGTCCATAGACAATAAAAACAAAATACCAGGGTCACAGAAATATGATTGGGTATTTGGTTTGGTTATTGCTCATTGACAGTATTTTTTAAATTTAAATATAAGTAAACAATAAGGTATGTACTGCGGAAAGTAGTGACAGTTTTTGTAATGTAGCTCACAGATAATTCACAATTTCACGTATTTTAAGCGTAAAAAAAGCGTTATACATCTAACAATATAAGGAGTAGATCATGTTGTTTTCTAATCTATACAAACCAGAATTAGATTAGAAAACAACATGATCTACTCCTTATATTGTTAGATGTATGAATCTGTTTTTTTTTCCATTCGTGCGACCGAATCATTATTGTTGAAAAAACATGTTATTAAGATAGTTTATTGTTTTTTAAGTCAGAATTTTTTGAATTTCTAATTAATACAATAATAATATGCATTGGCAACAGTGAACCCTGATGCCAGCAACCTGGCGCAAGTGGCGGCCAAACCCCAGAACGCGATAGTGCCGCGCGAGACCAGCGGCGGCGGGCTGATGAACAACGGCTCGCGGGACACGTCCCACGCGCTTGCTGCGGCGGCGGCTGCGGGCCCCTCCACCTCGGGGGCCCCTCTGCCCGCCCCCCTGCCTCCGCCGCCCAACTCCGACGTGCAGAGGCTCCAGCAGCAACTCCAGGACATCAAGGAACAGGTGAAGCCTAAATATACTTGCCTTATTTACCATCACACTGAACATGCCTTGAGAGTGAGAAAACTCTTTTTTTTTTCGTTTCTGGTACGTAGCATGTATACGAAATTGTGATGTCGAATTGAACGACAGACTTCTTGTGTATTTTTGTTGTTCTGTGCAGGAACAATTGGGGCGTTTAGAACCATTCAATAGTAGCTTCGTTTAAAAATTTTAAAGGCCGAGTCTTGATGTGAGAACCGATAAAGAGCCCCATCTAGTCCTTACAAAGGTTCGCAAAAAGTAGTGGGTGCTCTTGACTAACCATCACATCATGTCCGCAGGGTTAGGCAGATGATGGAATGCCACACGATTCTTTCATACACCCTTTGCTTCATTCACATTCGTAAAACTCTTATAAACTCTTCTTCTAACTGACCCTTGACATGCCCCGACCAAGTATTTGATTCACTTGATTTTGACAAGTTTTCCTGGCGCATCTCTGACTCTTTCCGTTGACTTAAATAATATTCCAAATACATATAATTTACTTTACTTATGTTGTAAAATCCTGCTTGCATTGATGTAACTTGAAGTTTCAACTGTTAAGCCCTTGACATTGGGCAGACACTAAAAACATCTATAGGCATATTGATAACCCATTGTAACCTCTCCTTCTTTCACATAAACAATGCTTGCAACAGAAAGAGAGGTTTCAGCAGAGCTCTCAATAGCCGAACCATAAAAGCCTTTAAACCTAAAAAACGCTGATAATAATGTAGAATTGTTTTGTTCCAGACGATGTGCCCAGTTTGCTTGGACCGCCTGAAGAACATGATCTTCCTGTGCGGCCACGGCATGTGCCAGATGTGTGGAGACCGCATGACCGTGTGTCCCATTTGCCGCAAACAAATCGAAAAGCGCATCTTACTATATTAAACCACTCTTACTTTATTGCAAAAGTAATTCTTTAGATGTGTAGGGCATTAGTATGACTTTTTAGTTCACTGAAGTATTTGTAGTGCTCTGAATTTAACTTTTACAAATCGTGTTGATGAAAACAGCTTCAGTAGGACCCCAAGCTAGAGATGGTCGATATTCCTGTCCCGGTCAAAAGGAACCAGTTCCAAGCCAGTCACTGGAACCGTCAATATTATTTCTCTGAGGAACAGGTTCCTTTTTTTGACCAGTAAAAATCGATATTATTTGTCCGAGTAACCGGTTTTTTTTGTCAATTTGCTAGTACTTTTTTTGGAGAGGAACTTTTGTCGATTTGCTAGGACTTTTTTTCGGAGAGGAATTTTTGTTGATTTGCTAGTACTTTTCGATTTCAAATCTCTACCGACTAGTACTTTTTCAATTTGCTAGTACTTTTCAATCTGAATATAAAACCTCCTTCTTGGAACTTTTCTGGAATCAGGAACCGGTTCCAAAAAGAACTTGATAAATAACCGGTTCCTCGCCGGTCACCGGTAACTGGAACCGCAGGTACACCCAATTCTGATATCGACCATCTCTACCCCAAGCATACTTTTTTCTAACATTTTTTACGTATGGTTAAAATAGTTTAGAGTAATTTTAAATATTATGTTTTGAAACACAGTTGTTACACATAAGCTTAAAAACTAAATACAGAATTCTTTGAAAGAGTAGGAGACAAGAACGCAGTCATTATTAAATGAACTTATTGATAGAAGTCTCCATATCATTTATTTATGTATGATTTCTATTCTTACATTGAAATATGATTTTTTTGTTGTTAACATTATTGTAATAATATTTTAGTAATTTTTTCAATAAATGAAAATGTATTCATGCTCAACTTAGTGTTTTCCTTGATGCCCCCGATAAAATAAAATAAATTGAAATTGAAACAAATAATTTTGTTCATGAACAACTACATAATATATTGCATACCTACTAATAACTAGACTAGTTCACAGGGATAAATCAAATATTTAATTTGAATAGAAACGCGCCAGCTCTTCATCTTTGGGAATGAGAATCAACTTGTCTCTCAGGTTGACCACCCAGCCGGGATCCAGTCCGTAGAATATCTGACGGGGGTCTTTTCTTTCCACCAACATGTCGTAGGTAGGGTCCTCCTCTACTTTGGGCAGCTCGTAGCCAAACTTCTGCGCCAGCAGCAGGCGCTCCTGGGAGATGAGCTCGGGGTCGGCGAGGTATCCCCGGAACTTGGGATCGGAGTAGTACTCGATGGCGTCCGGTGGGGGCAGCATGCGCTTGGGTATGGCTGTGCCGCGCCGGAAGAACTGTTCAGGGTTCTTCATGCACATGAGGCTGAAGGGATCGTAGTAGGCCGTGGTGATGACGCCCCCGTTGCGCTCCACTGCGGCAATCACCGCCTCCGTGGCCCACTGCACCTCGATGTTCACCTTGCCCTTGAAGAGGTCCGCCCCCTCGTCTGTGAGGTTCACCCCGAACTGCTTCTCATCGGGCTTAATGGTGTACAGTCCCGTCCCGATAAGTTGGGTGACGTCCACAGGTTTAGAAATGTCCAGTCTGTTTGTGTCAATCATTGTTTGCAGTTTGTGCAATGACAGAGGTGGGTACTGTCTCCTTAAACTGCAAGCAAAACGAACATATTACATTCTTTTTGACAGTACAATATAATATTGATATTTGGAGCATTTTAACTACCCCATTTTGGTGTAAAATCACATCAAGTGCTTTACATTAATCAAATAAGATAAAATAAAACAAAACTAATATGTACTATAACCCGCAACAACTTAAAATTGCGAGTTTATAACCAATTACTATACAATATTATTATATTTATATATCTATTATATTTCCACTAGTATACAAATTGGCTGCATGCCATGTTAAGTAGTGCTCATAGAGGGTCCAAACCCCAAACGAACCAGTATGGATAGAAACAAACTCAATCTGGATGGAAACTCACTGAGGGAGCTAGTAGGACACTAAGGACACACGCAACTGTGTTGGGAGTGGAAAGCACCAAAAGGCTTCTTTTTATTGACAGATAATGTCTTCCCAACATGTTGCAGACTAAAAAAAATGCAGGCAGTATAGCGTTGATTATTTGAAGTTTGGCTTCATTCCATCCCTGTGGGACAAACATCTGCCCATGTGCCTATTGTGCAACAAGTTTTGAACAATGACTATGATGATATGTAAAAGCCCACTCGGGCGTATACAATAAAATAAATATAAACACAGTAACCAAGATTGATGATGAATGTAAGTAAGTCCAAATTCATGGTGTTTGAAAGAGAGAGTACAAGAACAGCGTGCAATATAGTTGTTCTATGAAGTGCTTATACCAACTCTGATGTATGGCAGTGAGGCATAGAACTGGCAGCAGGAAGTTTGAAAGTAGACTGAATGCTGTGGGAATGAGATCCCTGGGGCGTATGAGTACGTGTGGTAAAACCATGTTTGACCGTGTTAAAAATGTGGATATCTGGAAAGAATGCAAGGCTGATGTAAGCGTAATGAATAGGATCAAGAAAGGGACACTTAGATGATTTGGACATGTACGGCGAATGAACGAAGAAAGGAGTGTAAAAAGAATATATGATGCGAAAGAAAATGGAAGAAGAAGTCGGCGACACCTGAGGAAGACATGGCACGATCAAGTGAATCAAATACTTGAATGAAGCAAGGAGTATGTGCCAAGATTGAGTTGTATGGCGGTTCATCCTCTCTGCCTACGCCTGCGGTGAAACGGCGTGATGGTTAGTTAGTTAACTTACAGTTACAAGCCGACAATCCGAATTTAATAAAAACAAAGTCCATCATTGCAGCTCTTCATGCCAGAATGAATCTAATGAAGTAAAACGATGGACGGCGCAAATTTTCCCAGTTCCCCAACGTATCATTGACAAACTTTCAGGATTCTTTTGGTCTACGTTCAACATTTTAATATCCTACACACAGACTTTAAACCCAGATGTTTTGACTATGGAAATACCTCAGTGGATTATTAATCCATACTGCGACATTGAAGAATTG
Organism: Drusus annulatus; assembly: GCA_022651775.1. Lineage (NCBI taxonomy): Eukaryota > Metazoa > Arthropoda > Insecta > Trichoptera > Limnephilidae > Drusus > Drusus annulatus. The sequence continues at coordinate 845,358 of JAGWCC010000232.1, read as the reverse complement.
GATACCTGATTGGATTATGCACAAACAAAGAACTTAAGGCGGAGTTTATAAAGGGTTACCAGCAGCTCTGGCTTGGGAAAGATATTCCTGTTGCGTATCCTGCAAAATGGGCTATGGCAAGGGAGTTTTTGATAGCTTTTCCAACTTCATACCCCGTGGAAAGGGGTTTGCGAGCGGTTGCCAATCTTCTTTCGAAAAAATAAATCAGTTGCAGATCACTGAACATGGAGATTGACCACTATACCTCACTAATTTGGAGCCAAATATTGACCAATTGCTATTGAAACGTCAGGCTCATCCCTCTTATTAATAGCATCTATTTGTGTATTCATTTTATGTAAGAATTTTACTAGCTTCTGATTTGTTTGGTTCCAAATCAAATCATTAACCTACTTTATTTTCAATAAACAACATTATCTTTTCAATAAAAGTATCATTTAAAATTTATACATGTTTTTAATTTTTTACTAATTATTTTAAATTGAACAATTTTTACTCTCCAAAAACCTATCACGTGAGCAACATTATGTCCACATTTGAAGTTAAAAAGTTTAGAATAATTGAATATTAGACTGGCTGGGGAGATCTACGGAAAATAAAATGAACAGCAAGGGGGCCACGGGGAAAAAATATTTGGAAACCTATGGTTTAGATCAGTCATTCCCAAAGTGGTCTATGTCGACCCCCAGGGGTCGATTCCAACCTCGCAGGGGTCCACGTCAATGAAAAAAAAAAATGGGGGTGCAGGAGACGTAAATGGGGGTCTACGACAGTGGATTCCATTTAGGCAGGCCATCACCGAAATGGTGGCTTCCCGCAAACTTCAAAGAACTACTTCCTTTTGCGGCAGTTCCGACTTCATTCATTTCTCATTGAACAAATACTTCGATTGAAGTTGGCAGTTCCGCTGGTGCAAACTAATTCATTTTGCGGCAGTTCATATATTTCAATTGAAGTCGGATTTCAATGAAGTACTTTATTCTAAGTACTTCAATGGAAGTTCAACTTCAAAGACTACAAAGAACCAAAGAACTACAAACATTTGGCGAGGAACTGGTTCCTCCCCAGTTTCACCTTTTTGTCGATTTGCTAGCACTTTTTGATTTGAGATCGCTACCGACTAGTACTATTTTTTGTCGAGTTCGACTTCAAGCAGGGGGTCCATACAAAACAGAAAAAATCGATAAGTGGTCTACGGGGCAAAAAAGTTTGGGAACCTCTGGTTTAGATGCTAACAGGCTAGCCTAGCTTTGTAAATTAAGGCAATTTTGTCATTTATGGATGTGACTTCCTGAAAATATGAGTTTTAGTTTAGCTCTGAACTCTGTTGAGTCTTTTATAATTCTTAGATCATGTGGCAGTCTATTCCAGGCTTTAGAACCTGACAATTCATAAGCACGTTCTCGGAACTTAGTGTTTGGTGTGCGCTTTGGTTCCTTCAACCTTCCAATAGTCGATGAAATTGCCAATCTTAAGGTTGAATGTCGCCAATTGAAATCATCAGGAATACAGTTCCGATAAATAGGCCAGAGCCATTCCGTTAATAGACTTCAATAACATCCAGCAAAGCTTGAACTGGATTCTTTCGGGACATTTAAGCCAGTGGAGACTTTTGCTGAATGGTATTGAAGTCTATGGTTTGATTAATATCTTAATATAATAATTTGAGTGGTTTATATGATGAGGTGTACAACTTTGCTTCCGCCGTTTTCCTATAGATGGCTTTAGTGGTAAGCAGTGGTCGAAAAAAAAAAATGGCATGATCATTGGGAGTGACTTAACAAGCAGTTTCAAAACGTCCCAAAGCCATAGAAATGATTCAGAAGCAAGGAAATTGGGTGCCGTACGAGTTGAAACCGAGAGGTGTTGAACGCCGTCTGTTTGCTTATGAACAGTTGCTTGAAAGGTAAAGATGGAAGGGATTTCTGCATCGCATTATGAATGGGGACGAAAAATGGGTTCATTACGATAACCCCAAGCGCAAAAAATCGTGGGAATTTCCCAGCCAAGTTTCTACGTCGACAGTCAAACTGAATATTCACAGCTCCAAGGTCATGCTCTGTATTTGGTGGGACTAATGCGTTTGAGCCGAGCATTGAAAGACAAACGGCCGCAATACAACGAGAGACGATAAAGTCATTTTGCAGCATGACAATGCTCGACCCCATGTTGCAAAAGTGGTAAGAGAGATAACAGTAAATTGTCTTGCCATCGAGACTTTTTAAACAAATGTGGCAATTAAATATTCTATAAGTATAAATATGATTTCTGACAGTATATGGAAGATCTACAATTTCTCGTGTCTAGGATGAACCAAGTATGTATGCAGAATGAGTTAATGATGAGTATAAGTAAGTCCAAAGCCATGGTGTTTGAAAGAGAGAGTACGAGAACAGCGTGCAATATAGTTTCGTGAATGATGAATACTTGGAGCAAGTGGATGAGTTTGTGTATTTAGGAAGTATATTTACGAGAGATGGGAAGGCTAATAAGGATATTAAAGAAGGGTGAATGCAGGAAACTCCATCAATGGAGGACTGAACGCTGTTGGCGCAAATAAAAAATTGTCCAAAGAAGCGAAGCTAGCAGTCCACAATGGAGTTCTTGTACCAACCCTGATGTATGGCAGTGAGGCATGGATCTGGCAGAGGAAGGATGTAAGTAGGCTGAATGCTGTGGGAATGAGATCCCTGAGGCGTATGTGTGGTAAAACCATGTATCAAGTGAGTTGAATACTCGAGTCGGGCTATGTCAAGAGTCAGAATAACAGAAGAGTATGTATGAATGTAAATGAAGCAAGGAGTGTGTTCCAAGACAGAGGTGTATGGCGGTCCATCCTCTCTGCCCACCCCTGCGGAGAGACGGGGTGGTGGTGAGTTAGTTAGTCAGCTAACGGGGACAAACTTACTGGTGTCCCTTATAATATGGTTCATAACCAAATCGCAGGTAGAAGGGATTGTTGCCAGTTTCGTAGCCGAGTCTCATGTAATTCTGGTGTTTACTTTTCTCTCCTTCGCCGTGCTTATCTCCCCGGTGCTGCCCTCGCCCGCGCTTCCTCTGGAACCAAAAGCAACTAATGTGAACAGGGTATTACCACTGTTAGAAACAAATTATCTAACCACTCGGTACCTAGGCAAGAAATTTTATATAATTTGACTATTCATTGCAGAGTTTGTCAGAATGAACTTTTAAACTTACATGAGAGTACTGGGATTTAAAACTTCTATGATTCACTTATCAACTATCCCAACGAACCATGTTGTAGTAATTTTGCGTTAAGAGTTGTTTATAGTTATGTTTCTACATGTTCATAGTTTTTCAAAGGAACAAAAAAATATTGCCTTGTTTTGATAATTTGCATAAACCTTCGTTGGAAATGTAAATTTTGGCAACTAAATAGTTCATTGGGACTGCCGATTGACTGAAAAGTCTACTGCTGATAATATTGGGGGTCCGAACAAAGTCGGATGTGCAAATTGGTAACTCTGCATTAGTTACCAATTTGCTATTGGCAATATTGGTTGGGACAACCGATATCATCCAAAGTAGTATTTAGCAGTTAACATCGGTCGTAGTAACCTGGCGAAAGATATTATGTAAAAAAAAGTTTAACTTTTAGAATACTTTACTGCAACCCTTTCGCTACAGAAAATGTTAATGAAGTGAATCAGATAATGTGAAGATACCTAGCGGTTAATAATTTAATAAATCATCTTCCAACCAACAAGGGCTATAACCTCAAACATACCGTGATTTTTGAGCCGGGATTATCTCTTATGTTTTGAAGGGAAACTCTAGGCAAGGATTTCAACATTTCCAAAGCTTTTTCGGTGGTGTTTTTGAAACTCATTTTGGAAAAGTCAATTGATATTTAACATTCATAAAAAACTAATTTCAAAATCTTTTTTCTTAACGCGAGCGAAAAAGTAAATATACCATGGAGAATTTCGAATCGAACGTCAGAGATATTAATAAAATCTATGGTCTAAATTGTTTTATAATTACTTAAATTTTCATATATTTATGTGTGTCAGGGATTTTCAATTTGACCAGCTAGCATTGACTGGTAAAATCTTAGAATTAAAGCGCTTCTAAAATGTGTACTTTTAACATCTTCTCTTCAGAGGTAAGTGCGTTGAAAGACGCATTAAACTATATATATTTTAAATAAATATTTTCATCAGGTCATGAGCAAAGGTGTTAGTTATTTAATGTGGTATTAACTATTTTATTTGAAATCGTACGCTAAAGAACATTCAAGCAGTAAAATATCGGGAAGTACCGTTGAGAGCGATTGCAACGGTTATTACTCAGTGCAGTGTTTAAGATGACCGCAGATTTAAAAATCTTCTATGATATTATGTTATATTGTTCGTAGGGATGGTAATATCTGAAATGGGATGTCACTGCGTATCCAGTTACCGGAGACCGACGAGGAACCGGTTATTTATTCAACTACTTTTGGATTCGATTCCTGATGGCGGAAAAGTTCATTGGTAAAAAATAACCTAGGCAGGAATATCAAACATTTCTACCGGCTGCCATCATCAGCTCACAGTGCCACAGAATGTGCTCGGTCGATTGGTTATTGTCAGAAGTCCAGTTTGGGTGAGGACAGAGAAAGAGACTATAAGCCTTTCCCTTAACTCCCGCGTCATATGGTGACCCAATTGAATGAAGGCATCTTCCACTCTGCTTTTAACTGATGGTAAGAAGGAGAAAGCCCATCTTCTCATTGTTGACCTTTTCCATCCCAGTTGCCACTCTTGCAGAGTTTTTTCACGCATCTCTTTCAGTAATCCATAAAGAGAAACAGCTCCACCCTAAGCCAGTTGAACTCTTAGCTTGATATCAAAATTTGCCCGAAGCATACAAAAAATATTTCGCGGATTTGATGTCCACGTATTGTTTTGTATTTTAACTTGAACAAAATGGATTTCGTGCAATATTATACACCAATACTTATTTTATTAATATTGAATTAATTTGATAGAATGTTTAAAACTTCTAGATAGGGGTAATCAAAGGTTAAAAGTTATTTTAGTTCTGCGTTTAGATGTATTTTGTTTGTTTTTTTTAAATTTATTATGTTTTAGCTTATCTAATTGAACAAATAAATTGATAAACAAGATTCCTTATTATTATTTTAGAAATTTTAAAACCCAATTAAGGGTTAATTGATAAATAAATAATTGTACATTTTTAACCCAATGATTAGGATTGTGAATACAATCAAAGACATTCCAAAGCATTGTTGAATCCTGAAAACTTTTTAATTAAATAAAAAAGCACTCACTACTTAAGTAGATTCCTCTCGGCTGCGTAAGGACCTTTCTTTCGAAGACACACCTTGTATTGCAGCACTGATATTCCAATCAAATTAATTAACTACGTTGCACTTTTTATTACATACAATATTGTAGAAGCCTATTATTATAAAAAACTAACACTTGTTATTATTAAAATTCTTATTATTATTAAAAAATTAACACTTTCAAAGTATTTTTTTAAGTAAACGATATTTTATATTTATTTAATACACAAGTATAATTCATTTAATTCACAATTTTCGATTAAAATAAAAACACACTTGTAAGAGAAAAATAAATTACCAAACTTTGAGATAGTAGACGTTCATTATGATTTAATGAAGATATTAATAAATTAAATAATCCAATTAAAACAAATCACTCCGTTAGACTGTTATTACACACACAGTATTATAAAAGCCTCTTTTATTAATATTTAAAAAAAAACCAGCACTTTCGTAATATTTTTTTTACATAAAGATTTATTTAAAAACAACAATTTTCGATTTTAATAAAAACACTTGCAAGAGTAAAATAAATCACTGGACTTTGAGATAGTGGACTTTTATAAGATTTAATAAAAAAACATTGATAAATTAAATAATAGTTTAATCAACTTTTTAACGAAAAATATTTATTTTTTCAAAACGCAATTTGAATATTAATTAACATTGCATTAAAACACCACAATAAGCCTTTGATAACTTTAAACCGAAAAATTGCGACTCGTGTAAAAAATAAAAGTTTTTTTCGTTTACACGCATTTTGCGACCGCCGTCACGAATAGCGTGTTGAAAACTGACATTAGCTTGAGCTCGCAGCGCGCTGTAACTTCATGGCGATTCGCAAGTTTCTACGCATGCGTAGAAAACTAATAAGGATGGACATCCATATTTTTTAGTTTTAACATTTTTTTTCCGATAAATGGAAAAATGAGACTTTTGTGAATGTCATGTTTATTTAGAACTTATTTAATATTAGTTAGCAACTTGCGATGATAGAGAACTTGAGAACTAAAATATAGTTAGTTTTTTTTCAAATTATTCAAATTAGTTTTCAGACTGTAAATGCCAAAATCTGAATATGGTTGATATCTGAGGCCGGCAAAGGACTGATTAATTAATTAAAAACAACCTCAACCAGTTTCGTATCGTCCCCACATTCTAAAAAACGAAAAACTACCGGTTACTCCTATATATTACCGTTTTTTACAAAACTAGGAACCAATTCCAAAATAGCCCGCTCCTCAGAGAAATAATATCAACGGCTTCAGCGACTGACAAGTCACCGGGACAAAGTAGCCGGGACCGGAATATCGAACATCTCTAGTCTCTAGTATCGCAGAATTCCTAATAATAGTCACGTTTTTTTCTTAATAGTTTTATTCGGGACAGCTCTCCCAACCACATAACCCACTCCTCCATTATTATATAGCAAAAATTATACCGTGTAGAAAAACTATTTCTTTCTTTCTTCTATGGTCTATTACTGGTTTCTTGTCTATTGTTTCTAGATGACAGCTGCCCATATGTTTGAATTGTTGGCGGTATCATGCCTTAAAAGGAATGATGTAGAATAAGTATGCATAGCCTTACAGAGAACTTACAAAAAGCAAATGTAGTAATTGCGAAATTTCCAGTTTCTGTAAGAGCGATGTGAACGTTTTTCAGGGCTTGAGGTACAATTTGAATATTTCTTACTGTACACAGTTTGACAGTTTGGTTAGCAATAAGGTGAATATTGGGCAAATGACGATTCATATTACAGGCATTGCCTTCCTTTATGGATATAACTTTAGAACAAAAGTTGTGTTTGGCCTGGTAAACCCCAACTTCCTTAAAATAAGCCCATATTTCACTTTTCTTTCTCGTTGAACGGCCAGCTATAATTTTAGGTAGAGATTGAAAGGTATAGGTAAAAAAGTTCAACAAAATAATTCGTTCACAATTCAAAATCACCAAAAAACACTCGTAAAAACTAGTGTCATGTCAAAACAAGCAAAGAAATCAAAAGCAACTGTCACGTGTACGTGCGAGGGAACGGATAACTAAAAATATACTTCATTGTTTCATTCATACTACGAACTACAATCGAAGAAAGAAGTAAAAGAACAATTGAATTTTAAATGATGCGACTTCAATCGTTCGAACGAATGAAAGGCTAACATTGAAATTCGAAAAAGATGCCATACATCGGGCAAGGGGAACTACCAACTTAACCAACTTCAATTGAAGCATTTGTTCAATGAAAAATGAATGAAGTTGGGACTGCCGCAAAAAGAAGTCGTTCTTTGAAGGAGTTCCTGCGAAGCGGTCACAACGCTAGTTTGAGTTTCGTTGAACTGTCAAATATTATGCTACTTTTTTAGGTTGCTTTTTACAAACGACGTTTAAAGCGATTGAATTATTCTGTAAGATGGGAAAACATAAAGATATTAAGAGGAGACACCGATCAAGTTCTTCCTCATCTTCTGGTAGTGCAAATAGTGAAGAAGAACTGAGGAAGAAGGATTTAAAAGAACGCGACGAATTTTCAAGTAGATTGAAACAGAAGGATGATTCCAAAACGCGGAAAGTTATTGAAACTTCGGAAAAGAGGTCATTTGAAGAAGCAGCGAAAAGACTCAAGGTTGAAGCTGAAGATCGAGGTAAAATACTTCCATCCCTTCGAATCCAATCCAGGCGGAAATACTTAGAGAAGAGAAAGGATGACAAAGTTGCAGAATTAGAAGCAGACATTGCGGACGATGAGTATCTCTTTGTCGACGATGTGTAAGTTTTTTCAGTCGGTCCGATTAATTAATTATTTTTTATTTTAAACTCAACTACTGTGCCAAAAGTCAATTCTTATTAAAATGTTTTTTTTTAATCTTTGACATGAAGAACTCACTTCATGGTGAGACATAATTAAATTTGAAATAAAAGTTTATTTGCTTTAAAACCACTTTATTAGATACATACACCAACCGGTTTTGATTATAAATATATACTATATATTTACTCGACCCTAAAGAAGGTTCAGGTAGAGCCGAAACCGGTTGGTGTATGTATCTAATAAAGTGGTATTAAAACAAAGAAACTTTTATTTCTAATTTAAAATGTTTTTTTTTCCCAGGTTGACTTCTCGTGAAAAAAAGGAGCGTGAACATAAGAAGGAACTTCTCCGCATTGCTAAAGACCATGAAAAAGCAAGGGAACTTGAAAATGTCCAGAGGTACCATATGCCCCGCGATCTCAAGAAAGGAGAGAAGGGTAAGATTTTCTCCACACCTTTGATTTGACTGTTCCCCTGCATGCCATAATAATGCTCACGCTGAGTCTCTGTTACAGGTGACTATGTGGAAGTCGATGAAAGGGAGAGACTTCCCCACTCCGAACAGAGGAAGTGGGAACAAGAACAGATGGCCTCAGCGGTTTACAAGTTCGGAGCCAAAGGGACTGCAGCGGCTGCCGAGGAGTACGAGTTGTTGCTGGATGATCAGATTGAGTTCATCCAGGCCCTCCGCATGGACGGGGACCGGAAAGAATGCGACAAGAAGGAAGAAAAAGTTTCCATCACGGAACAGAAAAAGATGGATATTGCCGAGTGCAAAAAGTCCCTCCCGGTTTTCCCTTTCAGAGATAGTCTCATTGAAGCCGTGAGGGAACACCAGGTCCTCATTGTGGAAGGTGAAACTGGCTCTGGCAAGACCACCCAGATTCCGCAATATCTTCACGAGGCTGGCTTCACGGATGACAACAAGTGCATTGGCTGCACACAGCCTCGACGTGTGGCCGCCATGTCCGTGGCCGCCCGGGTGGCGCAAGAGATGGAAGTTAAGCTCGGTAATGAAGTTGGATACAGTATCAGGTTTGAGGACTGCACTTCCGAAAGGACTGTAATTAAGTACATGACGGATGGCACCTTGCATAGAGAGTTCCTCTCGGAACCCGATTTAGGATCATACAGTGTGATGATTATTGACGAGGCTCACGAAAGAACATTACATACTGATATATTGTTTGGTTTAGTTAAGGATATTGCCAGGTTTAGGCCTGACCTGAAACTTTTGATATCTAGCGCCACATTGGATGCCCAAAAGTTTTCAGAGTTCTTTGATGATGCCCCCATCTTCAGAATTCCCGGAAGACGTTTCCCAGTAGATATCTACTATACGAAGGCTCCAGAAGCAGATTACGTCGATGCTTGTGTCGTCTCTGTACTTCAGATTCACGCCACCCAGCCGCTGGGAGATATTCTAGTCTTCCTTACAGGGCAGGATGAAATTGAGACTTGCAACGAAATGTTACAAGACCGTACAAAGCGCCTGGGATCAAAAGTGAAGGAACTAATAATTCTGCCAGTGTATGCCAATCTCCCCAGTGATATGCAAGCTAAAATATTTGACCCCACTCCCCCGGGAGCCAGAAAAGTGGTTTTAGCTACCAACATTGCTGAAACATCTCTTACAATAGATAATATCATTTACGTCATTGATCCTGGCTTTGCTAAACAAAACAACTTTAATTCTCGAACCGGAATGGAGAGTCTGATGGTGGTTCCCATTTCCAAAGCCTCCGCAAACCAAAGGGCCGGTCGAGCCGGGAGAGTGGCTCCCGGTAAGTGTTTCAGACTGTATACGGCCTGGGCGTATAAGAATGAACTTGAAGACAACACAATTCCAGAAATTCAGAGGATTAACTTGGGTAATGCCGTTCTCACTCTCAAAGCTCTCGGAATAAACGACTTGATCAACTTTGACTTCCTAGATCCTCCCCCTCATGAGACCCTGGTGCTGGCTCTGGAGCAGCTCTATGCCCTGGGAGCCTTGAACCACCACGGAGAGCTCACCAAGGCGGGGAGACGGATGGCGGAATTCCCCACAAATCCAATGATGGCAAAAATGTTGCTCGCCAGTGAAAAGTACAAATGTTCGGAAGAAATAGTCACTCTCGCTGCCATGCTGTCAGTAAACGGAGCTATATTCTACCGGCCTAAAGATAAGATAATCCACGCAGACACGGCTAGAAAGAACTTCAACCATCCCGGCGGAGACCACCTCAGCTTGATGAATGTTTACAACCAATGGGTAGAATCAGATTTCTCCATCCAGTGGTGTTACGAGAATTTCATTCAGTACCGGTCCATGAAGAGAGGCCGAGATGTGCGGGAACAGCTGGTAGGCCTGATGGAGCGGGTGGAGATAGAGATGGTGTCCAGTCTGACGGAGGACGCCAATATCCGCAAGGCCATCACCGCCGGCTATTTCTACCACATAGCCCGTCTCTCCAAAGGAGGGAACTACAAAACTGTCAAGCATAATCAAGTAAATAATATTTTCTTTTTAATGATTTCCTTTTGATGGCAAATGAAACAGTTCTTGCAGTCTTAAGGAAGTTTTTATAACATTTTCTCACTCTGTTTCAGACTGTCCTGATCCACCCTAACAGCTCCCTGTTCGAGGAGCTGCCGAGGTGGGTGCTGTACCACGAGCTGGTTTTCACCACCAAGGAGTTCATGCGACAGGTGACAGAGATCGAGAGCAAGTGGCTACTGGAGGTAGCTCCGCACTACTACAAGTCCAAGGAGCTGGAAGACTCCACCAATAAGAAGATGCCCAAAGTCATCGGAAGGTCCAAACCAACTGAAGCTTGACAATAAAATACTTTTTTTAAATACCTTAAATATAAACACATTACAGCAAAATTATTTGACTTAAACCTCTGAATGCTGTATTCCCGTAAGGCACGATTTCCGTCGTACCTTGCCGACTATAATTTTGTAATAACCTACTTATGTTTTATAAAACGATCTTTTCGTCAATTACGTTATCTTCTCATAAAAGTTTTTACGTACTTGTATGTTAATGGTACTAGCAGTTTTTCTGGAATAACTACTTATATTCGGAGAATTTTATTTGTTCTTCCTCATGCCACTAAAAAAAGTGCTTTTTTGCTGTTGTTTTACTGTATGTTTGTGTAGCTGAATAAATTTCCTTACAAATAAAAATAATTGCATGAGGTTATCCTGTAAATACAAACAGAAATATCACATTGAAAATCGATTTTTTTTTGACGTAAACAAACTTCAAATATTTATTACTCGACTTGTACCAAACTTAACGCAAAGCATCTATGGATTGATTATTTTGTTGCCAAGGGATTACGGTTTATTTAAATATGCGAACAACAGGTTTTAAAGGATAAAAACTCCTGAAAATGTAATGATAAATCCCATGGTAACTATTGGCACCTCCGATTTCATCTCACTCATTCACAATATAATAAGTATATTGTGTGTATCCATTTTATACTTGAAAACCAGGTCCTACTTATGACCTTAGTCCCTTCTGGAAACAAGTGGCCTTTGAACATGACCTATTTAAATTATTATTTTTTGACAGTGTTTCTATGACAACAACATTGTTATCGTTTTTGCTAAATCAATGAGCACATTTTTTGACCTAAATCTTTTCAACCATTTGGCCAATCAATACTCGACTGCTTTTGACTACAAAATTCGCACACTAATTACTTACACTATATTATTGTTTTACGGAGAAATATTGTAATTTGACACAATGCCTGAAGAAGGAAAAAAGTCGGAAGGCTACAGCCCGGGGGAGATAACTCCGGTTGCCACCAAGCCCTGGCAGCCCCCCAACACGCCCCCGTGCTACCTTCCCCAGAGGGATGCCAAAGTTCCTGCCAAGGATATGATCATGGGACCCATTGGTAATACATTTATTGTTAAGTACCCCAACGAATTTCACCTATACGCAGGCTTTGTGAGTATCGATGACATAGTTTCTAACAATAGCAAATGCTTATTAATTTGACTAGGTCCATGGGCAACTGGCCTGGTAGATTGGACACCATTAGCAGGAATGACCGGAACCAGACCAGTGGTGGATAAATACTCCATAACCAAATATTCTATTGGGGAATGGCGTCAGCACAACGCCCATGTTTTAAATGGCGAATCTTTAAGGAAAGCTGATATGTAAGTTGCAAAAAATTATTCTATGAAAACTTAATTTCACTCACGTCTGTAATCTGAATAGCTAGGTACTTCCCAACCTTCCTCATCCCCATATCCTTCCCTTCCCCACTACCTTCAGACGGTTGGGAGCAGTTGGGATTCTTGTGCAGTATTAAAACAGGATTCTGTGATGCAATCAATTTTTTGTGCAAAAATCAAAACAAATAATGAATATTAATTCTAAAGGATCTTGATAATTTTTTTACCATCTCCTGAACAATTTGATTTGGGCGGTATTGTTTATTCATCAACAATATGCTGCTGTAATTATCTGTAATAATTTTTTTTGTCGAACCCCAAAATACCTGAAAAAATCCTCGACTATGCAGAAACAGGAGCTCCGTTTCATAGATTCCCCTATGTTAACAAACGGATTGATCCCCAAAGACACCAGGTGGGAATCCTTGTTCTACCGGTATTACAATGGAAGATGATCTGAGGAACTCAGGTCATGGATCCCTTCGGCACCGATGCACAAACACGCACCCAACATTTGTATACGGTTGACATTCAACACATAAGAACAAGTTGTTTCTACGTCTCGTTTTTGTGTTCACAAGAACGAGTCGTAGACAGCTCAGCTGTGGAATGATTTGTCAGCTTTTGCATTTTCTCCCTTCAACATTAGCCTCTTCAAGACCCAGGTTCACTCCTTCCTTTCCTTTGAAAGACCCCTCACAAAGATGACATAGGTCCTTAGGGTAATTATTTCCCTGTAAAAAATAATATAAATCAATCGTTTAGGCTTGAAATGGACTCAAAGAATGCTCTAGCACAAGCCTACGCAATGACCGATAAAGACTACAATGACAATACGAGTCGCTTGAAGGAAAGGGCCCAGGAAGTTTACCGATGGAAAGCTGATGTTGAGTTTGCTTGTAAAGCCATGTCTGATGAGGTGGTCATCCTTGAGGAAATGCGTCAGAGACTGAAATCTGCTTCTTCTGTTCTGCTGATCCCTGAAGCAATCGGTGATATTATTTTTTATTCTACCTTGTTACGTGATTATAATTTTATAAACAAATTGTTCATATAATAAAGTGACACTCTTCAATATTCAAGCGAGGGAATGTTTGGATCTGCGGTCCAACAGATTGGAACCTGACCTAGTCCGCGATGCTCCGGAAGAAGAAATAATAAAGGAGATGTCACTTATTGGAGCCATCCGTCGATTATACACCTCAACGCTGGTGGATTGCGATCAGCAAATGTCAAACAACAAAGCGGCCAAGTCCCGGATAGAATTTGACTGGAGTGACAAAACAGTTGCGTATGATACGGATTCTTTGAATATCGGACTGAATACTAAAACAAGCACTATCTTATTGAAACCTGGCGCTGTAAGACTATCAGATGGGTAATTAAAATATTTTGTTGATACTTTACTACTGTAATGAGTAAAATATTGAATTATGTCTACAGTTTTTCATGTCCGAAGCATGGTTCTATTGACCATAAAACTTAATGTCCACTGATTGTCATAATTTTTTAATGGTCGTTTTTCAGACAATCTTCTTTGGGCTACTGGGAGCATTTTTGCAAAGAGAATATGGATCAAGTAGAGGCAATGAGACAGCAGTCTATTGACAAACGCTCCTCCATCAACGCGATGCTCACCAACACCGCCCGAGACTTGCGTACACAGGCGGACAGGGTCGACCAGACTTTGGCTGAGAAGTCATCTTGCACAGATGAGCTGCGTATTAGACTTGAAGATGAATTGAAAAGGGTACATAATTCAAGCTTTAATTATTAATCCAATCTGAGAAATGAAGTTCTTCTAGGTTAATGATTTAATAAAACAAATGTATAACTTTATTCCACTCATAAATAAGTGGAATAAAGTTATAAATTTGTTTTATTAAATCATTAAAATGGAATTCCACCACGAATTAACAGTTACAAAATTAGAAATCTTCTAGGTTAATTATTATTATGAGTGACAGATATTAGACCATCCGAAAGTTAAGTGAATACAAAAATCATTCAAGTATAAATTGACAGTATAGATTTTGATAAAGATGTCAATCACTCCTACAGATAAGTACCTAATTTACTTTGGTAAAAATGATTTTCAGACTCTGCAAAAGTTGGCCGACATAGAATTGCTATGTAATAATCTGAAAACAGCCCTGAGGCAACTGGAGCTAGCCATGAAAGTAGCTCAAACTCGTCTCGACAACCGAGGCTTCACGGGGCGTCCCAATGTGGAACAGTGTCGGGACACTCCACACATGGGGTAAGTTGAACGGTGTATGAATACAGGGGTCTAATCCACTCTTGGGGCTAGTTGAAAAAGGTTTCAAGACACCTACATGTAATGGGGCAAGTTGAATACCTTGTAAAATAACTGTTAACTCTATTTCAGATTGTTGGAGGAAGTAAATACGCTGGGAAAGAGTATCGCAACACTAAAGGATAAATTGGACCGATCTAATCTCGTCAGAAGCAATCTCCTCCAAGGGAGGGGCAGCTTGGAGAGAGAGTTGATTATCAAGAAGAAGTCACTTTACATAGACCGGGAGAGGTGTGGGGCTGTGAGGTCATTTTACCCCTCCGCTGCTAAACTATCCGGGCATGAATAAACAATATGAATTAGACACCCCCAAGTGCATTCAAATAAAAATAATTTGCTAAATTCTTATTATCGTTAAGTGTTGTGTTGTTAAACTTCAAAATTAGATTTTAAAACTATTTACTGTTTCTCTATAACTCTCTTCTAAATGTGGCTCTAGAAATTCCTTGTTCTTAGTGATTTTATTGGTAAAACACATCAAATGTTATCAATTAGAAAAAACATATTTTGATGCACATTGTTTTAGTTCACCTTTATTAAACACGTGTATTAAATATTATGTTATCTGAAAGAATATAATTCATTTAATAATATTTTATGTTTTTTTTCCCACTATTTCTAGTTAACTATGTATGATCTTATTTTAATTTTAGTCCTGCACTTCCAAAATCAATTTATTTTAAACTCAACGCATTTTGCCTTTCAACAAGGTGTGACGTGTAGAGATATTTTGTATCAATCACAAAGCCAAAAGTTCCGCCACCTCTGCAGGTGTTCGGCGAACAATAGCCTCGGGATTCTCATACTTGTTAGCGGGATCGTGCACTGCCGAATATAGATTTTTATAAATGGCGAGAATGACTTCAAAAGCTCTCCTTTGCACAGTAGATTTATTAGTACTACTCATCAAGAGACTTATTTGAGGCAACAAAAATACTTCGGGCATGGCGATAAAACTGTCAAATTTATTCATAAATGACTTCAGCATTGTGGATTCCATTCCCGGTATCGAGGAGAGGGGAGCATGCTCTTGCTCCTGCAAGATGGTGTAGATGGGTCCCAGGTTCAGGTTGGCCACCAGGGAGCTCGCTTGCTCAGACGTCAAGGTGTCCATCTGGGCATCGGATTGTGCTTGTAATCGTTCATTATAATCATTTGTGAATGGACACAGCGAAATCGTACACTGTATTTGATAGATGCAATTCAGCAAATAGACGGCCATATCCGTTGTGGAAAGATGGCAAGCAGTTTCGTTGATTGCTCTGAGAAGTGGCTCAATCACATGTGCCACGGCCTTCAGGAGATCCGACCTTTCATTGTGTTCAGACACCGAAGTGATGGACAATATCTCTCTTAAGAAGCTCAACAGATCAGTCACCACATTGGAAGGGGTCAAGTCTGTAGGCGGAGCCTTCACTCCGTGAGACAAATCTATTTTCACCTTTCTCTCGACAGCGCCCAAAAACACAGCCTCGCTTTGCATTTGCAACTCACTCAAAGTCATCAACAAAAGCCCGCCGTGAATTTCCTCCGACAGTATCTTACTGTAATACCTGATGAGATTGGTAACTATGCAGAGGAGCACAGCTGGCTTATCTGAAGTGAGAATCAATTCCATTCGCACTTTCAGTGGATGGCAAAGGCCTTCAGTAATCTCCACCAGAGCATTGAAAACCTCCTCTTTCAAATTGATTTTATCGCAGTGTTTGAAGAGGATAGTGAGGGACTCTTTTTCTATGGGCAAGGACTGGTGTACCCAGGCTAGGATATCGCCAATATAGCGTTTAGGATCGTGAGCGTAATATTCTATCGGCTTCCCCGCACCGCTGCCACCTTTAGTTAGGGCATCAATAAAGAAGCGCACTAGACAGGACTTCCTGGCACCGCAGTATTCATCCACTACATATTTAAACAGGACAGGGCGTGTCTGTAATTTGCACACGGCTCTCGGAATCAAGGATTTGTTATCCGTCGAGTCGAAGTTCCGGCATCCATGCTGGGTCCAACGGTAGAGACGTTCGATAGCGGCCTCTTGATGGAGGCTGATCTTCTCCATGATATCCAGCGCTGCAGTTTCAAATCCAGAATGGATGAGAGATTTACATTGATTGTGTAGGTTATCCACTTTCTCCAACACAGAGAAGAAATCTTCAGTAATAGGGGTGTCTCTGGTAACACCATGCAGGGTTGCATTTTCCACGGGGGTCAGTTGGAAATGGGAAATAAATGCATTAGCAATATACAGCTGTTTTTCTACCTTTTTCTTTTCATCTTGAAGTGAAGTGGTTTGTACTATCAAGTGGTGGGTTTTCTCTTTGGATTCCTGAAGCCTGGAAGCCATATTGTCAATAGCGGAATTCATCTTCAAAACATCTTCATAGAGTGAATCCAAATGTTCCTTCACATCACCGAAAGCTTTAACGAAATTCTCGTAAGTTTCGAGGTTTCTTTTCTCGATCTGGTTTTGCAAATTGCGCCTGGCCAGCGAAGAATTAACAGTGCAAAACGTCGACAAGGCTCGCAAAGCGTCGATGGTTTCTTTTTCAGTATCATGACGTGTTTCTAGTATTTGACTTATTCGCTTTTTAATATTGGCAGATTTTTCTTCACTGTCTACTCCCATGATTATTCGCGTACAACTTATTCGTAGAACGTAGAAAGAGAACTCGTTCCGTGTATTATTTTTGTTTAACCAGGTTTTGTCGGCAACTGACAGCAGTGACAGCTGACAGATCAAGTGGCCGTTCAACATCTAAAACTACTACGGCTAGAAATGATGATATGTGATTTGATAATTACATGCAATAATAATCCTTACTGTTATGTAAACAAGGCCTATTTTATTGTGTTATAATCTGAATTTGCAAAGGAACATTCAGTCAATTTAAAACAAATATTTAGTTTGTTCAAGTCATAATAATAATATTAAAGGTCGAATTAGTTATCATAAATTTATACGCATTCAATAATTAGAATATTGAAAGGAACACTGTAAAATGAGCTACTCATTGTCTAATATCATACGTTTTTCGAGACGTCAAAATGTTCTCGGTAAGAAAATTGAATTCGTCTTTGTTTAGGTTAGGTTATCATAACATAACATTTCGCATTACTGTTGATATTAAATATTACGTAAAATAACTAGTTAAACCATGTTTACGTATATTTTTACTATGTTTCAGTCATGACGAGGTATTTCTCTTCGGAGGCTGACAAACCTATGAGCCCCAAGATGCAAGAGTTCAAGAAGAAGCTGCGAGAGAAGGCCCCCCTGGGCAAGCTGGATGAGCAGCCCTTCGACCACCCTGCACAGGAGAAGGAGCCCCTTCAGCCCTGGCCTAACAACATCAACCCCCACACCGGGGAGGTCAACGGCCCCAAGGGACCTGAACCCACTCGCTACGGAGACTGGGAGAGAAAGGGGAGAGTTTCAGACTTCTAGTTTAAAAGTAAATATTTCACTTTTGCAAAATGTTAGGCGAATTATTAAGATGTGTAAAAAGCCAAAGTAAAAGATCAATATTGTAATTTATAATGCTCTTGAATTTTAAAGAACTATGCTTGGCTCTTATTGAATAATTGAGGATTTTTATATACTCTTGTTATTATTAAATATTTAGGTAGTTGTATAAGCTTCTTTATATTCAGTTTTTGATAGATTTAGTCCATGTTTTTGTATTATAATATATTATATTTTGAAATCATGTAGTAATAAAACATATCTTTGGTATACATGTTTTTAATATTCAACAGTGGCTTATTAATATATACAAACATTGAGAATAAATTTATATTGTTTATTTGAATTAAATTTTTGTTATTGGATGAGTATGGCTGATTGGGTTTGTCCCTAAGCCAATATTTGGTAAAGTACACCATCAGTCAATCATTTAAATTTGGAATCAGCGTATGTGGTCAGTTCCCCGGCCCCCAGCCGGCGGGTGATCATGTTGATGCAGAGGTCGAAGATGCGCACAGCCAGCTCGTCGTCCCTGGCCGTGGCGCTCATCTCACACGGGTAACAGTTGTTGAAGTACAGCCCCGTGGTCTCCTCCAGCTCCAGGGCCGTGGCGCAGTATACGGAGGTGCTGGCTGCTTGTTGCTGGAATTCAAAGAGAAAACTAAACTTCCACATTGCTGGGTTCTTAACCTTCCGAACTGTAAATTTGTTGTTTTAATTTATAATGACACTAAAGAGGGAAAATTTTCTGAAACTGTCTGTCACAAATCTTGTGAAGATGTGGGAGATTAACCCTCTTAGCTGCAGAATTTTAAACTTGGATTTATTATGTAAAATACAATAACACAAGAATCAAGGAAATTTCATAAGAGGAACCCATTTGTCATCCAAATACATTAATTTGTGAAATTAATTGATTTATCAGAAATATATTTATTTAGTTTTTTTTAGGTTAAAAAACAGCAGAGGCCAAACGGGTTAGGGAGTAATTTGATAAGTGGAATGTTGGGAGATGACAATAAAACCTGCATGCTAGTGGGCATGTGAACAATTTCAGATAAATCATGAAGAGCACATGATAATAAATTGTTTATGAGACTTACCAATGACTTGGTGAACGGTCTCACAATGCTAAAGATGAATCTGTAAAGCCACCAGTTGCGACTGAGACTGGAGGACACCATGTTCCCTGTGGGCATTGACGTAACCCACTTCCCGCTAGAACGCGTGCGCACACCACGTTGCACAGTTTGGAGTTATTGTAGGCCGTCATGTCTCCATAGTCCTCTGGCCCTGGAGAGAGAGCCTCGGCTGACAACTTGTCATTTGGCACTGGGAATTTGGCAAACCTGAAATTTAAAAAATAGATACTTTTCTGTTATCTGGAGCAATTTCTTTTCCAACTCAAAAATATAGATGTTTTGGGCACATATAACAATTCGACCGGTTTCCCCCCTTCATCAGGAAGAATAAGTATAAACTAAGATTAAATATAGAGTAATACACCACGTTGCACAGTTTGGAAAGCATCAGAGATTAATGGGTATTTGGAAATTTCATGTCTCCAACATAGTCCTCTGGCCCTGGCCAAATTTTAAACAAACAATTAGAATTAACTAAAAGTCCGATTTTTAAGAATGCTGACAACTTGTCATTTGGCACTGGGAATTTGGTCAAACCTTTGTCCTGTTTATATTAATGTTTGTCTCTTCAATAATTTCTTTGTCTACTGTATATATTTTAATAGAGTTTATACTTTACGTTCCTGATTTAAGTCTCTGGAATTGTTATATGTGTATAAATAAAGTGCCTTAAAAACAAAATTATTTTTTATTTAAATTATAATGTCAAGCTACAAAATGTTAGCTTCATTCGATAAAAAACAATTTAACTACTATGAGGAATACCTTTTATTCACATATATCCCATGAATAACCAAAATAGGTTAGGTTGGTTTATATTTTATATTATGTTTACTATTATATTTTCGAGCTGGCAGAGAAATGGTTCTAGATAACAGGAAAGTACCAAAAAATATTTATATTAATATGATTACCTCGATTTTAGAGAGCATAAAAAAAAAAGAATTTGATTTTATTTTTGTCTTCCGAAGATATCTTGCTTCACATAAGAAATCGAAAATCATATCACAACAAATAATGAACACAACAATATCCCAATTCATGTCAACATTTATTGAGAGTACTGTTAACAACAAAATGTTAGTTATTACAAATCTGGTTTTTATATAAACCAATCATTCAACAGTTTGATATTATCAACAATATATGAACCTATGCCAAGACATGATGGTGACATTGTGTTGTCTGAATAATATATTTTCATATATTATATCAAGAAATTTGTGATTCATGCATACAAATCCAATCATCAGTACAAAAGCAATGTGCTGGTAAAGAAATGACAATATTTAGATTTTATTTATCACTATTTACCAGAATCTGCTCATAACAAAGTGCAAAGGTAAAAAAATGAACCTGTGTGATTCTGAGGAGACGAAGATGACCCGGGAGCCGGCGTCCAGGAGGGGCTCCAGCAGGAGTGCCAGGTAGAGGTGGGACAGGTGGTTCACTTGGAATGTGCTTTCATAATTATCTTCCGTTACAGAGTACGGCAAGCCAAATACACCTGCATTCAGTATAATGATGTCTAATTTTCTGCAAATAAATATTTATGTATTTACCTTAGATGAATTAAATAATGTAGATACGTTACTGATACAACGCGCGAAACTAAGCCAACGTGGCATACCTGAGATTTACTGCGTTTAGTCTCGCACAAACATTCATTTGACAAACAAGCTGTCACCAGCTGCCACAAACGCATCGCTGTAAGCTCTTTTCTGAGATAAAATGCCTTCCTGTGCTTTTGACAAGTGTAAAAATCATTCGGGAACAAAAAACAAATCTCATGGAGTTTCTTTTCATGCGAAGTACACACAAATCACTTATTATTTCAATTATTCACAACCAAATGGTGTAAGTGAGATAGCGAATGCCGAAATACATAGTGTGTAGATGACAACCTAGCGACAGTACACGAGTACGTTGCATGCTACTTCGCTCGTAAGTTCGTTAGGGAAGAGAGGGCTTGTAACGCGGAGATGTAACGCGGGACGTTCATATAGCTATCTCATTCATACACAGATATTCTGCTTGGTATGGCTATCCTTTTCATGCATTATGAGATCTTAGAGCTTGCCAAATTTATCGTTTAATTTGTATGAATATGACGTGTCTTGTATTTTATGTCTATGGTATTTACCCACATTAGAATATATCCATGAGAAGTGGTTGAAACTATATTATTTGAAAACTGTTAAACAGAAGATATCTCTTTGGGTAAAACGATTATGAACAAAAGTTTTATAATAAAATATTTACTGAAAATGAAGATTGTTAATCAAAAATTGAAGGTTTTTTTTCTCTTTTTTTTGTTTGCATTATTTTTTCTTAATGTAGGCATAGCTTTTTAGCCTATATGGACTACACATCACTGCTTACTAGGTTAATTAACTACCTTGGAGGAAATGTAGTATTTTCCACATGACCTGTACTAAGTTAAATAAATTTAACTATTTTTTTCCTATTTGTTATCACTTTTGCAAGGTTTTAGTTTATTGTACACTGTTTTTGTAAAATAAAATACATAAATAAATGATAATATGTAACAAAAAGAGAGGTTACAACGGCAAAAAATAGAGCTTGAAGTAATAGCAGTTAAAGCAATCAGAGATATTCATCGACTTACTTTATTTGATTTTTACAAGCTGCTCCAAAGAGTCTAACATCATTCAATGAGGACAGGTCTAGTTTCATGGGAATACACAAGTCTCCTGCTTTTTTTTTCTCTGCACTGATGGTGTTGATGGCTTTCTTGGCTTCATTTAGGTTCCGACACGCCATTATAATCTTGCAGCCGTGTCTGGCGAGCGACCGCGCCGTCTCATATCCTATTCCAGTATTACACCCGGTTATGAGGGCTGTTTTACCTGTCAAGTCTCGTCCATGCAAAATCTACAAACATGTTGAAACGCATACTATCTCAATCATAACTATAAATCCGAAAATGCATGTGTATGAATGAACCAAACTCTCACAACAGCAACCTCTAACAATGTGAAATTTAGTTTTTTGTCTGAAATTTTTTAATCAATGCAAATCTATGAAACTTTGAAATATCAATTTTACTTGATTGTCAAGACATATTTTTCAATTGTTTAATAAGAAAAGTAGTGTCGAAACGAAAGCTGAACAGTCAAGCATTTAATTATTACGAAATCTTTCTTCAATCATAAGTCCATGTTTTGAATATTCCGATGAGTTATAAATACTACCCTTTTTATTATTTTGTTTGTGTACAAATGTCACTAATTTAATATATTAGCAAGTAATAATGGTTACCTGAAAGGCAGTACTAGAAGAATCGAAACGCTGTCTGAAATCATCCTTGTGGTTTTTCTCTTCAGTGGCAAAGGCCAATCTGGGATCGGTAAAAGTAGTTCTGTCATTCTCACTATCCCAAAATAAGGTGGAGCCGGTGGCCTCATCTGTCTTCTTCTCCCAGCCGTACGGCAGCTCCCCGGTCACAAACTTCTTCTTGCCAGTCCTGGGATGTGTCCACTGGGTGCCTTTTGTTGAATGGCTAGAGAAAATTTTATTTTAATTTTTATGTGATACATCACAAGCCTAAGGAACTATGCCATCCCCAATGAGGGGTAGATATGTGAGATTGAGGGAAATGGGGAGGGGAAGCGGGAGGTTCGGAAGAACCTCAAAATAAGAGTAAGGCACTATTTTTTTTAAAAGACCCAAAAACATTGGAGTCAAATATAAATTCACAACAATATTGAAAAGTTACTTATTCAATGTCAAAATGTATGCATAGCGGGTAGTAGGTTTCATAAGTGTATTTTGGCAAATAATACTAAAAGAAAGATCAACATTATTTTTAAAACATGGGTCGATATAAATTGGATATTTGACATAAAATTACTTGACGAAATAAACGCAACCGTCTTGAGTCGCCTTCTCTTGCCAACCTGGTGGCAATTCATCCTCGCTATCTGAATCAGGAATATTTAGTGGCATTTCTCTTATGTTTTTCGAAAACGTTGTTTATTTTACTAACTTTGACACTTTGACAGTCTACGTTCCCAATTCCCAAACAAAGTGCAACCATAGATTTTATTCAATTTTGACAGGCGTAGAAATTGAAAGATGGTAAACTACTGTGGTAAACGTACAAGTAGATTTGTTAGATATTCCGGTCCCGGTTACGGTCTTGAAGTCACTTTTTCAGGAACCGTCGATATTTTTTCTCCGAGGAGCAGGCTATTTTTAGAGCCGGTTCCTATTTTTGTAAAAAAAAATGTAAATATATGGGAGTAGCCGGTGGTTTTTTCGAATGTGGTGACGAAACGAAACCAGTTTAATTAGAATTACTCAAGCAACTCCCTTATGAAATCATAATACTTGGAGAGAAACTAGAAACCATCCTCAATAGAAGCCGGTTCCAGTTCTTTTTCTCTGAACAATGCTATCGATCACCCTTCTCCTTCCCCCATTAAATAAAAATATTTAGAGGAACTAGTTTATTTTATTCATCTTACCGATGAACCTTCTCACCACCAGGAATCGGTTTCAAAAGTAATTGGATAAATAACCGAATATTAACTCAAATATTAACCGTCTTATGATTTTGACGTGTTTGTAATACAGTCTGAAAACTAATTCTTATAATTAAATAACTCTATAATAGTTTCAACAATCATCGAAAGTTCCTACTAATAGTAAATAATTTCATCTAAATACATATTACATTCACAAAAATCTCATTTCTTAATATATCGAAGAAAAAAAAATTATAACTCAAAAATATGGATGTCCATCCTTATTTTTAGGTTTCGAATTGCCATGAAGTTACAGCGCGTTGCGAGCTCAAGCTAATGTCAGTCTTTAACACGTTATTCCTAACGGCGGTCGCAAAATGCTTTGTGAACTAAAAAAACTTTTCGGTTTAAAGTTTTCAAAGGCTTGTTGTGGTATTTTAATACAATGTCGATTGGTATCCTGATTAAGCTGCTGGGGAATTCAATAATATGCCAAATCGCGTGTTTTTTAAATACTTTTCGTTAAAAAGTTATAGGATTATTTATTTTATTGATATTTTCATTAAATCATAATGAACGTCCACTATTTTAAAATTAGATAATTTATTTTTCTCTTACAAGTGTGTTTTTATAATCGAAAATTGTGTACATATTAAATAAACTGCTTTCTAAAAAAAATATTTTGAAAGTGCTAGTTTTTTTTTAAATAATAATAAGGTAGGCTTCTATATGTATGTAATAACAGTGAAAAGTGAGTGCAAAGTGAATTATTTTGATTGGATTACAGTGCTGCAATACGCAATGTGTCTTCGAAAAGTAGGTCCTTACGCAGTCGAGCAGAATCAACTTAAGTAGTGAGTGCTTTTTTCTTTAATTATAACGTTTTCAAGATTCAAGAATGCTTTGGAATTTCTTTCATTATATTCACAAGCCTCACCATTGGGTTAAAAGGTACAAGTATTTATTAATTGATTTAGCTTTAATTGGTTTTTAACATTTCCAAAACAATTTTAAAAAGAAGGGAACTTGTATATTGACTTGTGCAATTAGGTTAGTAGGTTTTAACAAAAAAATCACAGCTAAACGCAGAGATAATTTTTTTTAACCTTTTATCACCTCTGTCATGAGGTTTTTAATATTATTTCAAAATCAATATTAACAAAACCAGTATTGGTGTATAATATTGCACTGTACCCATTTTATTCTGGTGCAAATACATAACAATATGTGAACACCTTTTTGTAAACCAATTTTTGATCACGTGTAACATGTGAATGAGGTTTTCGAATAATTTGTAGTTTTCGCCGGCCATCCTAGAGATGTCCCTGTGTTATGACAGACAAATATGTAATAACAATTTTTTCATTGACATCAAATCCACGTAATATTTTTGTATGCCTCGGGCAGATTCCAATATCAAGCTGGGAGTTTAACTGACCTCGGGTGGAGCTGTTTCTCTTTCTGGACTACTTAAGGAGATGCATGAAAGAACTTTACAAGAATGGCAACTGTGATGGGATAGATCGACAACGGGAAGATGGACTTTCTCCTTCTTACCGTCAGTTAAAAGCAGAGTGGAAGGTGCCTTCATTCAACTGGATCACCATATGAAGCAGATGTTATTTGGACGCGGGAGTTAAGGGAAGGGTGCATAGTCTCTCTCTCTCTATCTCTTCACCCAAACTGTGCTTGTTGTGACAATAACCAATCGGCCGAGCACATTCTGTGGCACTGTGAGCTGATGATGAAAGCCGGTAGACAAGTTCAATATTCCTGCCTCGGTTATTTTTTACCGATGAACTTTCCCGCCATCGGGAATCGAATCCAAAAGTAACTGAATAAATAACCAGTTCCTCGTCGGTCTCCGGTAACTGGATCCGCAGTGACATGTCATTTTAGTTATCAACCATCCGTACGTACAAGGTAGTAGCATTATAGATAACACAGAGACATCCCTACCATGGCGAAATGTTGAGTCGAACATAGTACTCACACAGATGATGCATTGCTTGCATACAGCATGTTTCAAACTTGATATTCTACTTCAGAAAAGAAAATTCCGAGACCAACTTCAAATGGCTGATATATTTTTTCATCTTTGGGCAGACCTGTTGGCACGTTTTTCTCATTGATTAGGCTTCATTTTTCTTTGCGAGGAAGACTCTTCTGGGTGTTGTCTTTGTATATGCGTGCGCAGGTGGCTGGGCCAAGTGTACTCCTTGCCGCACTTGTGACAGCAATACGGACGCAGGCCGAGGTGGGAATTCATGTGCAGCATCAGCGTCTGCTTGGCGTTGTACGTCTTATGGCACTCTGAGCACTGTGGGCAAATAAGAATTTATTAAGGGGTTAAAGGATGACTTCAAATATCTACAATCAGTTTCTGTGGAAATCAAAAACATGTTCTCTGGCAAGAAAATCTAATAAAAGAACAGGATGGGTGGGTCTGTCAACCTCCAAGTGTACCTTGGACTTAAGGGCTACTCTGACAACTTCTGTTGTAGAGGGATAATCTCCTTAGCTCTGGATTAGATTCGATGTAGATTCGAAACTAGACGTCGGCAAATAAAAAAATGTATATACACAATATATATATGTATACATTTACGCAATATATATATGTATACATATAATTGTTTTTTTTTTTTTAATATTTTTCATTATTATTATTGTGTGTATCACAACTTGTATTTTATTATTATTGTAACTATTTATTATTATCAATTATGGAAGGTATTGCATTGCACTACTCCTGCATACCTTCTTGAATAAAATTTTATTATTATTATTATTATAATGATTTATTCATAATGCAGTTTTAATAAAATAATATATTTACACCTGGAATATACTCCCAGCATTGCTCTTGTGAAAGATCACTACTCAGAATTGAAACATTGAAAACATGGAATGGCCATATCTATGTTTAGTGACTAGATCTGAATAGTCAGGTACGTCCCCCACACAAAATTTTTAAGATGGGGATGCTATAATTCACTAGCTCCAGGCAGTTTGAACTCTTAAGCACATATCAGCACCTTGGAAAATAAAGAAATCACAATCCTAAAAAGCGCAAATATGGTAGAAATACATTAACCTCAAATTTCCTCTCTCCGGTGTGAATAAGCCTGTGTTTCTGCAGGTTGCTCATGCTGATGGAGCGGTGCGCACACCACTCGCAGGCGAAGGGCTTCTCGCCGGTGTGGTGGCGTGTGTGCAGCACCAGCGACTGCACCAGGTTGGTGCGATAGGGACACAGCGAGCACACCAGCACACGCTCGCTGTGCGTCTTCATGTGGTTGTGCATGCCCCCCTTGGTGCGCGCCGACTTTCCGCATATCTAATCAGTAACATGCTTTTTAATGACAAATGACAGGAGAGGGCACCAGGCAAATAAAAAAGGATAACTATTGCTTTGCATACTACTTTACTTACCATTTATTGAGTTTTAAAGTGAATTAGTTTTGGGACAACCGTGCCTTCTTCAGAACAGATTATACTATCTGCATCATATTGTATGGTTATGCAAAGGGGGAACAAACTAATTTTGGAAGAATCTGGATACTTAGTGACTATACAAACCTGCAAAGTTTGATTCAACAAAGCATAAAGTCATACCTCGCAAGTCAGAGGAGTGGTTGCTTCGTGCACCTTGAGATGCTTCTTGAAGTGCGTTTTGGTGGAGAAGGTCTTGTGGCAGACAGAGCAAGCGTGCAGCTCGCCCAGTTCCAGCGTGGCGCCGGCGCCCCCCTCGTGGCAACGCGCATGCTGGTTCAGCTGCGTGCGCGTCTGCAGCACGGCTGGGCACTTCCTAGACAAACCAGAGTCTCACTATCTTAATAAGATCATTTAACCCCTCACTGATAAAATACAGATTAGAATTATTTTATTATTAACTCTTCCACTTATTTACCTATGCCTGAGATGCCTCTGGCAGGGTTAAACCGGTCCGGTCCGGTCACAATTAAATAAGTAGAAGAAAGTTATCCACTTTTATCATAATATTACAATGCTTAGAATGTTTCAGGGTGAGACCCAAATGGTTGCATTGGACATCTCTAAAGCCTTTGACCAGGTTTGGCACTGAGGACTTATCAACAAACAGCCATTTTACGAACTTTCGCATCTTTGTGTATGTGGATTGGCGATTTTTTGAGGGAGAGGTCGATTCATACGGTTGTTGACGGTATTACCTCTTCTTCTCATTCAATGCTGGCGTCCTACAGGGATCAGTTCTGTCTCTAACTTTGTTTTTGTTGCACATCAGCGACCATTTGTCATGTGCATCAATACATTGTTACGCAGATGACAGTACAGTCCATGATAGTTTTTTGTTTGACAGTTTTGAAAGGGCACAGAAACAACAACGGCTCAGAGGGCTTTGAAGCAGAGAATGGACGATTACCTCGAGAGAATTTCCTCTTGGGGTAAGAATAATCTCGTTGAATTTAATGTTTCAAAGACCCAATCATGTTTGATTACGACTAAAAGGGATCACAATGACAATTTAGTCTCCTTCAACGGAATTTATCGTCCCAACAAGCCTTCCATAGACATGCTTGGTGTAACCTTAAGTGACCAGTTAAGCCACGGGGGCTCCATCGAAGCCAGAGTAGAGTTAGCCTCTCGAAGTTGGGGGTACTCTACAGGGCCCGCAGATACTTCAATAGTACACAACTGCTGACCTTGTACAAATAGCAAGCGAGTTCCACTGTTGAATTTGGCAGCAACCTCTGGTCTGGAGCCCATAAATACCTGAAAAAACCCTTGACTCTGTGAGATTCTCCTATCTTAACAAACTTAAATTTACCTGCACTGGTAATTGGTGCCCGAGGGCATCTTGGGGCAATGTCTCCTCTCATGAAGTAACCTCAGACCTTTGGTTTTAAAGGTCAGATCACACCCGTGGCAGCCGTATTCCGCGTGCTTGCCGTGCTGGTCGGCCATGTGACTCGTCAGCCCCGCCGAGTCGGGGCAACTCTGCGCGCACACCAGGCAGTCATAGTGGGAAGGTACCAACTGCTCCTCCACAGGGCACGGGGTGTCCTTGCACCCACCTGTCCGAGATGTGCGTATACTCTTCTTCAAAGGGGGTGTTGCATCCGTCCCGGATTCCTCTTCATTAATATTGTCTTCCTCACATTCTTCATCTGTCTTAATTTCAAATTTGACATCAGTAAGTGGAGTATCTATTTCATCTTTCAAAAAATATTTTCCGCGTTTTTTCTTAGCTTTATCTTGTTTGAGAGCGACAGCCTCTCTTAATCTCGTATCTGAACTCTCGCTCAGCGCTCGGAAATGAAGTGCAGTTTTTAGCAGGCCTACACATTCCTCGCATATTTTGTCAGGTAAACCGTCTCCCTTTTGATAATAATTCTGGAACATTTGCGTATTTTTTCAGAAATGTCTTTTTTGAATTTGAATATGGGATGCAGAACGGATTGTGAGAGACAAACCCTGCACACTTTGGGAAAATCAGACACTTGTGGGCATTTTTGAATGAATACATTTATGGAATCTTCTAGAAGATTACTCATATTTCCAGTATATTTTATACAAAAGCATACATGTAAACAATTAACATAATAAACTGGTGAATTGAAAATTTGGCAGCAATGTGAAATTAAATTCGTATGTCAAACGAGTTCACCATAGATTTTTACGTGTTCATGCCTAAACGCCAAACTGACAGCTGCTGTCATATCGATATTTCATACGCATTGGTGCAGGCGCGGAGGCGTTCAGTAAATAGGATAATAAAAATTTACACTTAAAAATCTTATCTCAAGGCATGAGAAACCTCGTATGTTCTAACATATTCAAGCAAACCGTGCATATTAAATCAAATCAGTTCTTTTCATTCAGAAATATGGCTAATAGCAAATTCGAATATGTCAAAGATCATGAGACTCACGAAACGCTTCTTCAAAATTGTTGGATTGTTATCAGAGTGGATGGTAAAGGTTTCCACAAATTTGCCGATAAGCATCATTTCGTGAAGCCTAATGACTTAAGAGGTCTGAATTTGATGAATCGATGTGCCTATAGTGTAATGAATGAGTTCTACGACATAGTGATGGCATATGGACAGAGCGACGAGTACTCGTTTATTTTTAAGAAAGAAACCGACGTTTATAATCGTCGTGCCCACAAATTAATATCAACCATTGCTAGCATGTTTGCATCAGCATATGTCTTTAACTGGCCTAAGTACTTTGAAGACACCAAGTTACTGTACCCTCCTGCCTTCGATGGCAGATCAGTTCTCTACCCGTCTGATCAGAATCTCATTGATTATTTGAGCTGGCGTCAGGCTGATGTTCACATCAACAATCTCTATAACACAACCTTTTGGAATTTGGTACTCAAAGCAAATATGACACCAGTTGAGGTAAGTTGTTCATTCTTAATATCTACTTCTTTGTAATTATTTTGTACCCCGTAAAAAAATTGATTATCATTTACAAACTTCTTTTGCAGGCTGAAAAATTCTTATGTGGAACTTTTTCTTCAGACAAAAACGAGATTCTGTTCAGCAGGTTTAACATAAACTACAACAATGAGCCCATCATATTTAGAAAAGGGACCACTCTACTCCGGAAGGATGTCCACGACCAGCTGGCGAACAAGAAGAGAATCGTAGTGGTGGACATTCATGAAGACATGATCCAAGACAAGTTCTGGCAGACCCACAGTGAGATATTGGATAAGAAAAGCAGGTCCAGTGAGTCATACGAGCCCCGAGGAGGGGCATCCAAGCTTGTGCAGGAGCAGTTAGATAGAAGGAGGAACCAAGGTACCAACAAGGATAAGGATTCAAATAATAAAAATGAAAAATGAATACTATGGTGTTTTATTATTGATAATTTATTCTTATGTACATATTTAAAAGCCTATAGCTAAAATAATGAATCATTTAATGTTGTAAATACATATTGGTAGATCTCTTAAGAAGCACGAGAAAACTTTGACGGTAATAATAACAATACAATCATTATTAAAATATATTTTTTATCACAAAAAAAAAAAAAGTAAAACAGTGGGTAAGTATTGCTGCGGGAAATAAGGATCAACCTTTTAAAATTATGGAATGTGCAAATTTTACTGAGAGATTTCTACATTTTATTAAATAAATAATATTTTAATTTGATCACCGATCATCGATTTATGACAAAATTATATATGGTACAAAATCACCCAACAATGCTGATGTGATTGAAATAATAATATTAGTAATATAATGATGTACACACATAATACATATATTTCTATGGTGACATTTTACAGAAGATAATGCACATCAGCTGTTAAATAAGAGGCTACAGCAAATTAAACAATGTTGTGTTTAGTAACAATATTATAATATATATTTACACAAACTTGTGTTTCTTAAACATGAAATACTGACTTAACATACATATCGAATCCTTGATAGTTGCACCACACAAAAACTTACTCGCTGTCTTAAATTAGACAGTGAACAAAAAATTAAAAGAACCTGCCATTAAACTGACTTCTCCAAAAAACTTGGGTGACATCTAAAAGTAGTAATGATGTATGAATTTCAGGTTATGTTTTTAAGTAACGGGAGAGCGGGTGCAACAGGAGATGTGTCTTACGGTGGTTAGTTGGTTTGTTTAGAAGATGGGGATGTAGTTATCGATCTTGGCTCTGTGCTTCTGCGCCACACATTCGCTGATCCACACAATGTTCCTGCACTCCTGCTCCTTGAGTTTCAAGTAGGAGTAGAACACTCCAAAGTGGAACTGCTGCAGGAAAGCATGGACATTGAGGCGCACCTAAAATAGAAATTCAAGTTATTAGATTTGTAAAGATTCAACGAAATTAAACACATACCTCGTTAAAGAAAAACTTCATTAATTTTGCATAATTGTTTCACTTCTTGTCCTACTAAGGCATAAGATGACGGCCTCCATGGTCGAGTGGTTAGACGCTCGACTACGAATCCAAAAGTCACGAGTTCAAACCCGGCATGCGCCAATAACTTCTATTTAATCAATGTGTCATAACACATTTAATTAATATAAAAATAATAAAAAGTATATTTGCGGCACGTTCCAGAGTGGTAGATACTTTAAGTATCGCCCTAGTGAAAGACCATCATTCAGAATTGAAACATTGCTTGAAATGGCTTTAGCCGTGTTTGGTGACCAGATCTGAATAGCTAGGTACTTCTCAACCTTCCTCTTCCCAATCTCCTTCCCCTCCCCACTACCTTCAGCCTCACAACATACCCTATTTTGTGATGCCATAGTCTGACTGGCTGAGACGGTTGAGAGCAGTTGAGACTCTTGTGCGGTATTCATATAAAAAATAATAAATAAACAAAATAAGAAACTTGACATCGTCAGTAGAGGTTTGAAGTGAGAATTAAATTCTCGTAACGGACTAACATGCCTCAACAAATTTCTCTCTGAAAGGAAACAATGTTTGGTCCTCATTTGCCAGTTCAATGAAACTTAAAAACCACAAATTCCATCAGAGGTGAAAGTATTAGATCGGAGTCACACAAAATAGAAGAGGAAGGTTCAAAAGTACCTGGCTATTCAGATCTGATCACCAAACACAAATAAAGCCATTTCAAGCAACGTTTCGATTCTGAATGGTAGTCTTTCACCAGGGCGATACTTAGAGTATCTACCACTCTGGAATGTGCCGCAAATATATTATATTTTATCTTATATGAATCAAATGTAAAATAACAGATTAATTAAATTAAATTTATTTACGCACGCCGGGATTAAATTGAGTAAATACTATTTTTATTTATGTTCATTAAGTTTTGCCAGGTTATTATTTGTACACTTTATAGCAGTTTTGCAAATGTCATTTGTTGATGTCTTCTATTACCTGTTGTAACAAAAAAAGATGATTTAAAATTAAAATATTTAAAATTATAGATATTGTTTATTAACTAAAGAAAGTAGTTCAATTCAGCTTTGAGCTGCTCAGAGTCCTACTTGTGGTTCATATAAGTTTATTATAAATATAATTGGATTGCTGATACCTTGTCAGATATCGAGAATAAAAACATGGATTATGTATGTAGTTACATATTGTAATAACACTCACCTCATGCTCAAAGAACTTGTCCTCCAGAGTCTTGTCCCCAGCGTTGTTGCCGGCGCCCTCAAACAGAGCCGAGTACTCGGCGTAGTACTCCGCCACGGCCTTCACCTGCTCGTAGTCGTCGGCGCGGGCCAGCGCCGCCAGCCCGTCAGGATGCAGCTTGCCGCAGCGCTGGTACAGCTTAGAGCGGTCGTCCTTGGACAGCTCCGTGCCAAACGAATTGATGGTGATGATGATGGCGCGGCGATCGGCCTCAAACTATCACAAATAAGAAACCAGTTCATTCATTTGCTTTGAAGAAATATATAAGAGGACCTTCTATGTTGGCTTGGTGAATAATATCATGATAAACATTACGTAATATAAAATATGCTCATTGTTATCAATTTTCAATTGTTTACTGATAGTACACAGAAAATATTTCTTTGTATCATTTTTATGCAAACTAGGCAGGTTTAAAATACATTATGCTATGATATGGGTACAAGCTCGTAGTCAAGTGGAAGA
Source organism: Drusus annulatus (assembly GCA_022651775.1). Classification (NCBI taxonomy): domain Eukaryota; kingdom Metazoa; phylum Arthropoda; class Insecta; order Trichoptera; family Limnephilidae; genus Drusus; species Drusus annulatus. Next base: position 812,044 of record JAGWCC010000232.1, on the reverse strand, counting down.
TAGGAGAAGAAGAAGGTGATGATACATGATGCTTTGAACTAATCATGTATCACGTATGTCTGGAACGTCAGTGTCCGCGGCTGAGCAGTTAGAGTGGGATAACGATTCTCAGCAATAATAATAATAATTGGCTTATTTATATAGCGCTGTTTTCGTGACAGAAATATAAAACGAAGAAGATGCATTATAAAAAAAATCAGCTACTTAAGAATACTGAAAAACCTTAGTGACGACCCTTTTCAAAAGATGGAAAGACAGTCACGGGTCATATATAAAACTGAATACTCACAGCTAAAATCTCGCACATAGAATCAGCAGTCGTGCCTCCAATCTCCTTACAGAAAGTGTGGAAGGCTTCCAGGTACGCCTTGTACAGAGTGTTACGGATGATTTCGATGTTCATCTCGTCCAAGTCCTGCTCGCTGATGCAATCAACAAAGAACGGAGCCAACGGAGTGTCCACCAGCACAGCGTTGTAGAGTTCAGCTGGAGTGGCGGCAACGTGAATGGCTTCCATCTGCTCGAAAGATCCCAATGGATGACATTTAGGGATCAGCTCCGAGATGGGGCGTTGATGAAGAGTTCCAGTAATGAGCAAGATGATGTTGTCGATCATGTAACTGTAAGTGATGAAGTCCAGGAAGGTGGACAGTGGCTCCACGGCGTGGTTGCGCATGTGCTGGAACTCAATCACCAGCTTTTCACGCAGCTTGTCATCGATGGTGGACACAGACAGCGGGCTGGGCTCGTTGGCCAGGAAGGTACCGTAGTCTGTACCCTGGAGGTGCAGCTTCAGATCTACAAATAAGGCACTCACATGAGGTATTACATTGAGATAACAAAGTAGTCTGGCCAAAACTAGAGAAGATATTTATCCTTGGAACCGAGGCCATTACAAGGACTCGTTAATACATAAAAATCAGGAAAGCAACCTATTATTTTAGTTAAAAATGATTAAGAACTCGTCGGTAATTGGTAATCAGTAAAATATGTTTATATCACATGATAAAAATGTAGACAAATAATATGACGAAAAATACCTTCTAGTGTTTCACATTGCACAAGATTGAGATAGTCGGCTTGCTTGAGGATACCGCACTTGAAGCCGCGGCACAAACCCTCCAGATATCCACCGTCGATATTAAATAGGCAGCCCTTCATCTTCTTTCACTTACAATATTACGACAAAATCCTGTCAGCCTATACCTCACCCACAAAACGATCATATGATAATTCCATAGACGTCAAAGACGATTTCAGTTTGTAGAAATATAATAATAATCAATATCAAAGTATCTACCTAGAAACCACCGCTCAATGGAGTCAGTAAATCTACAGAATCCCTAAAATTCGGTTGATTGTAAGGCTAAAGTAAGCCGGGAGATGAATAAATGAAACAGGAATCCTAAGGAACACCTGGCTAATCAAATTGCTCACTAAAAAAAAACAACCCATTTATTTTTTTTACGGATTTTAAAAGTTAAATAAAATAATCATTCATTCAAATTTGGTATAATGGGATTTTCGTAATCTCCATTTTGCTACGCGTTCTTTTTTTAACATCAACTGTAAAGATTTATTATATTAATTCGTGAAAAATAATTGGGAACAGGCAAATTTTCCAGTCAATGTATATTTTTTTACGAATTACTGTCTGTATCTGTGTTTTTTCCTTAAATAACAATAAAAAATATATCACCTTAACCTTTTTGAATGAACCGTTGAAAACATTTAATTTGCTACAAAGTTACTTACTCTAAAAAGAAAGACAAACATTCCCGGGTTGCGAATAACCTGACAATATTTGAAAAACTCCTACTACCATTAGAATAATTATTGTAAAATGCTGCTGTGCAATAATGGAGGACTAAGCTAGCAGAGGAATTGAACCCACAACGCCCGGGTGGAAATCCGATGCGTTTGTTCATTCAGCTACTAGCTGGTACAAAACTTTATTCTGCCAATTTACGTTTAGTACATTCAATATAATAAACAATAACTTATTATTCAAGTAGAACTGGACAAACAACGGTATAAAACAATTATTATATGTCATTTTAAGAAACAATTAAAAAAAAATCTTAATAACGAACGAATGAAAAATTAATGAATCGATCATTTTCCAGCGGTGAATTTAACGGCTGCTGTAACGTAATAATATACACGTTTGACTTTTTGATTTCGAAATAAGAAATTAAACGAATTCCAGCCCAAATAAAATTTTCGTTTTCATATTCTAAATTATTGATTCTTCGTCTATAGCACCATTTTATATTACTTTTAAAACGTTACCAGTATCACAAAAAATATTAGGTTTTTGAAAACTGACTTTATGCATAAAAGTCTTAAAGGTCAGTTTCTAATGATTTTGCTTATGCATATTTAAAATCAAATCAAACATCTTTATGAAAACTATCGGCTCTCTTTTTCCCTTTACATCAAATAGAGATGGTTTAAATCGGAAATTGGGTGTCACTGCGGTTCCAGTTTACTTTTTTGAAGTTATTATTTTTTAATCGGTTTCTGGTGCCAGAAAGGTTCTAAGAAGAAGATGTTTAACATCAAGAAAGGATTCCTGTTTTTTTTCAATTTCATGGGAGAGGAGTTGCTAGCGATATTCTGGGAACAAGAAATACTGAAGCTGTGGAACCGGTTCCTCGTTTCTTGTCAAATACTGGTTTTCACGGAATTTCTCGCCAAAACAGAACCGCAACCGCACCTTTCCGGTAAAAAGCATTAAATGGATATTTACCATTTTTATTCAAGAAAATTAGAACCGGTTCCTCAGAGTATAATTTCGACGGCTCTAGGGACCGGCTTGGAACCGGTTCCTTTTAACCCGGACAGGAATATTCACCATCTCTACCGTCCAACCAAAAATAAAACATCACTCGTCTTCTTCCTGCACGTGTCTCGTTCGCTCCTATTTAAAGGCAAAACTTTTTGACTCGCCGGTTCATTTTAATTTCAAATATTAACTAGCCCTCGCAGCAGCTCAGCTCGCGGTATATTTCTTTTCTTCAGTTAAAGTTAACTCTCTACCATGGTGAAGCCACCATTCAAAGTTGGTAAGTGTACTCTTATTTATTCGAATATCTTTTTTTAATGATTCAAAAACGACTTGTTACAGAAAATATCTATTTATCATTTTTTACCTCCTTTTTATTACCAAATTTCAATTGTATCGCGTGTTATAATTCTCATTGACCTAAACGTTTCTTAGCGAACTTCAAATGTTTCCTTTGTATGAATTTATAAGGTTAGTTTGTGCAAATAGATACATTTGAACAGTTTGGCAAGGTAAAAACAGCTTGAACTGCTTCGTCAACTTTTCTGTGAATAATTTTAGGGATGTTATTCTGATTATCAAGTTGGAAGGTTATTTTCCCTTTTTAATGCGCAGGAGAACTTTTAGACTTCACTTTCAAAGGATATTGAAAGAGAAATTCTGATAATCGTTTTATCAACATTTGTATATTTGTTCAGCCGATATGTCCCTGGCTGAGTGGGGCCGCAAGGAAATCATCATTGCGGAGAATGAGATGCCTGGCCTTATGGCCTGCAGGAGGAAGTACGGACCCTCCAAGGTGCTAAAGGGCGCCCGCATCGCCGGCTGCCTGCACATGACCATCCAGACCGCTGTGCTCATCGAGACCCTTACGGAGCTGGGCGCAGAGGTAATGAGATAATTTCTACCTTATCACACGAGATTTTTTAAAACAAAATTACACAACTCTATAGAGAATTCATTTCTCGCGTTTGAGTTGGGAAGAAGCGCCATTACAGTTTTAATAAGGTATATATTTAAGATATAATATTAGAGTAAATAATACGCTTAATAGTACAATATTTAGTTATACATGTCAGTAAATATACAAAGAAGAAAATAGAAATAAACTTAATAGAATAATATTTACTTATACACGAGAGTAAGTTTACATACGGTAGAATCTAGAAATATGATCAACACTATATAGATTATAATATTCATAAGATTGTAATACTTACAAATAGCAAAATGTGCATGATGAAATGTACAATAAAGGCATAAAAACAGTAAACGTTTATCAAAATAATATTCAGAAACCTGGTCTAAAATTTCAAGAGGATGTGTCTTTTGTTGCTGTTTTTTAAGTCATTTCGCCAACCGATTTATTATACCATATTGGAGAATAGACTAGACAAGGGAGAAATAGATGACTTTAATCATATTTGAGGATGTTTCTCATTCCGATTAAAATAAGTTTTTTTACTCCTGTAACTGTATTATTTATTTTTATTTTTAAAGAAAACCTGGATTACGAATAACGGTACTTGAAAAATTCCTACTCCCATCATAATAACTGGAAAATGAATCAGAGGTTGCTCAACAAGACCACCTCCGACCTTTTCCTTTTTAAGTCTTTTTATTTACAGTTGCTAATATCTTAATAACTGTTGAGAATGGTTACTACATATATTCAAGTTTGTTTGCTTGTGAAAAACACCTACTTTTGCGTTAATTAATAGTCCCCAGTATGTTTGAGTTTAGTTTAGCTTTTAGTTGGACTGGCAAAGATTGATAGTGGGACTCTACATAATTTTGAAGTTGTTTTGTTCTCAAGTAGTAAAACAATAAAAAAATAAATGGGTGGTTGTCAAGCGTACGGAGATTGTATTTATCACGTACCGTTCTGGTTATGAATCGTTGAGTGTTGCATAACTAATTATTTAGCTTAAAATATGTTTTTTTCATAAATGAAATCTCTTAACTTCTGAACTTCGTCCTCGTATTATAGTTGTTTTTTTACAATGTTTTAAATATTTAAATGGGACAAAGGATTCGCTTTAGTTCACGTTTATTCTTTCTTCGGTCTGAGACTATACCATTCTCTTTCTTGCATCTGTAGTCGGATTGTACTGAATGTTAAATTTAATAAATTAGCAGTGTTGTTAAACAGTTTTAGTTTTCCAGAAAGATCTTTTTGTATCTTAAAGGGCTTGTTTGATAACTCAACCTTTGTTCCAGTAAATCAAATCTCACAAACAATTTCAAGAACCAAGGCCTAAGGAAACTCTTTTGTACCTCTATATATGTTAAATATTTTATGTAATAATTAATTATGAGAAAAATTGCTTTTGCAGTAAAATATTCCTCATTAGTCATTGTAAATAATTAATATATTATGCAATGTATATTTCCTTAATGGTTACTAGTTATTCTTTGAATTATTTATGTTTGCCTTGCTCTTGAGAGTTCCTAATAGAATAATAGGAAATAAAATTCATACAAAAAGCTTACATAAAGGGTCAGAATTTTTATCTTGAGAGTTCATCAAGTTTGTTACTGATATTCTCGCGGTCCGTTGTTATTCATATCTCCCAATCACGTCACGGGCTGCTTGTGTCGGGGGTCATCACTCTTGAACTTAGCGACAAAACATGTCGCATGTTTTAGAATTTCGCACTCGTAACTACATTTTCATCATATTTTGATTACATAATAATAGGATGTGATATCAACATTTGGCGTATTGGTATCATTATAAATTATAATCTTATAGACAAAAACATGTGTTCAGTTGTCTATAATTTTTTTTAATATTATGTAAATAGATTGAATTTCCACTAACTTGATTGATATCATTGCATATTATAAATAATTATGAGCAAAAACTGATAATTGTATTTGCAAATAGCGGAATATTTTACAATATCACCTTCTGCAGTTTGACAATACCAGAAGGCAAAACAGTTGTCATGCGTAAACATAAAGATACACAGTAGAACATTAAAAAAAGTATTTTCGTTAAAAACCTTTAATATAAATAGAATTAGCCAATCTATCCATTAATGCCATTGCAATAGTGGTCCACCACCAATTCTCACAATACAATGTAATTCTCCAGGTCCAGTGGTCGAGCTGTAATATCTTCAGCACCCAGGACCAGGCCGCCGCAGCCATCGCTGCCACCGGAGTGCCCGTGTATGCCTGGAAGGGAGAGACTGAGGAGGAGTATGATTGGTGCATCGAACAGACAGTGGTCTTCGCTGACGGAAAGGTAAATATGCAATATTGTATCTCTTTGTTTCTATGAAATTATTACTATGATGAACTTTGTCAGAAACTGATTTTGTTCCTAATTTTTATTTATCTTACTTTCAGCCTCTGAATATGATCCTCGATGATGGAGGTGACTTGACAAATCTGATCCACACCAAGTTCCCACAGTACATTGAGGGAGTCAAAGGTATCACAGAAGAAACCACCACAGGAGTCCACAATCTCGTCCAGATGCTGAAGAATAACCTCCTCAAGGTACCATCCATCAACGTCAATGACTCAGTAACCAAGAGTAAGTTTGACAACTTGTACGGCTGCAGGGAGTCATTGGTTGATGGAATTAAGCGCGCTACCGATGTGATGATCGCCGGCAAGGTGTGCGTGGTGGCTGGATACGGAGACGTGGGCAAGGGCTGCGCACACTCGCTCAGAAACTTTGGGGGCCGCGTGCTGGTCACTGAGATTGACCCCATCAACGCCCTACAAGCCGCCATGGAAGGCTTTGAAGTTACCACCATGGAGGAGGCCGCCAGGGAGGCCCAGCTCTTTATCACGGCTACTGGATGCGAAGACATCATCACCAAGGACCACTTCCTGTGCATGAGAGACGACAGCATAGTTTGTAATATCGGCCACTTTGATTGTGAGATCGACGTAGACTGGCTACAGAAGAATGCTGTGAAGAAGAGCAACATCAAGCCTCAAGTAGACCGCTACACACTAGAGAATGGAAACCACATCATCATCTTGGCCGAGGGTCGCCTGGTGAACTTAGGCTGTGCCACGGGACATTCTTCCTTTGTGATGTCTAACTCCTTCACCAACCAAGTCCTGGCACAGATTGAGCTGTGGACCAAGCCCGGTGTATACGCCATTGGAGTCCACACGCTGCCCAAGAAGCTGGATGAGGAGGTAGCCATGCTTCACTTGGAGCATCTCGGAGTGAAGCTGACCAAGCTGACTCCCAAGCAATCTGCCTACCTTCATCTGCCTATCGAAGGTCCCTACAAACCAGAGATCTACCGCTATTGATGTGTTTTTTGGAAACAATGATGCTGCCTCTACACTTAGCTTTTAACACTTTGAAGTGCATCAGGCTTTGGTAATAAAAAACATTCTTTATGGAACCGTGAGTTTGTGAACAATTAATTTCTACAAGGGGTAAATCCTTGAATACGTATGCTTTTTATACTATGTACATCCACATGAGCCTTTGAATCCTCCACCCTCGATTTTCTTAAAAACCATTAGTAAATTTCTCTGAAAAGTTTGCCTGCGTTTTGCTTCTATCCCACGTCTGCCTTATGTCCTAAATTAAAATAAAACAGAACAGGGATTATTTGTAATACATCACAAGAGAGCAATATTACAAAAGCCAGAAATATGTTTTACACACGGCATAGTTATGGGGGAATAAAATGACTAAATATCTTTCTTGCTTTGATATTTTCAATCAGAGCAGACTGGCGAGTACAATCATCATGGTAATAAATAAAATAAACGTTTAGAAGTATATTTGAATTAATATTGTATATTATGAACCCAAGTATATAAAACCTCTGACTACTACAGTACAATTAAGGAGTCTCGTGTGAGGTGTCAAATTAATTAAACTTACATTTTATCACAAATCAATAGTTTTGATTAGTTTCTTTGAAACATTTTCAATAACTTTTTAGGGGTCGCTACTGCTATTGAAATTTATGAAATTTTAATTTTTTTTTAAATTTAATACAGTTGGAAAAAAAAACAATTAAAAAGCATTTCAATGATTTTGGAATAATATCATCTTCTTCAAATACATACAACAAAAAATTATAAGGATAACAAAGTTGAGCCTTTGTATACGGAAATCTCAGTCAATTTTTTTTCACAAACACCAAGTATTTTATTTGCTTTTCGTTTTTTGTGAATAATTTGTACAATTCATCCATAAGTGCAACCTCTCGATCCTCCTACAACCCTCAGAGAATGGAAAATAAATGAAATTTCAAATAAGTGCCACTTATGAAGCACCCTATTGGATATGGTGTACAACTTTGCTTCCGCCATTTTCGAAGATAGGGAATTGGAAGCACTACTTGATCACGACTCGTGTCAAATTCAAGAAGAATTGGCACGATCATTGGGAGTGACTCAACAAGCAATTTCAAAACGCCTCAAAGCCATGGGAACGATTCAGAAGCAAGAAAATTGGGTGCCGTACGAGTTGAAAGTATTGAACGTGGTTTGTTTACCTGTGAACAGTTACTTGAAAGGCAAAGACGGAAGGGATTTCTGCATTGCATTGTGATGGAACGAAAAATGGGTTCATTACGATAACCCCAAGCGCAGAAAATCATGGGGATTTTCCAGCCATGCTTCGTTTGAATATTCACGGCTCCAAGGTCATGCTGTATATTTGGTGGGACTAGCTCGGCGTAGTGTATTATGACCTGTTGAAACCGACCGAAACAATCACAGACGATCGTTATCAAACACAATTAATGCGTTTGAGTCGAGCATTCAAAGACAAACGGCCACAATACAACAAGGCTCGATAAAGTGATTTTGCAGCATGACAATGCTCGACCCCATGTTGCGAAGGTTGTCAAGACATATGTACTTGGAAACGTTGAAATGGGAAGTCCTACCCCAGCCGCCGTATTCTCCGGACATTACTCCCTCTGACTATCACTTGTTTCGATCAATGGCACACGACCTGGCTGAGGAGAACTTCCAGTCTTATGAAAAAGTAAAAAATTGGATCAATTCGTGGATTGCTTCAAAAGATGACTAGTTTTTTCAACGCGGGATTCGTAAGCTTTCCGAAAGATGGAAGAAAATAGTGGCCAGCGATGGACAATACTTTGAATCATAAATGTATAGCCAGTTTTTTACAATAAAGCCTCGAATTTCGGAAAAAAACGGCGGAAGCAAAGTTGTACACCTAATACATAAATAGAAAACAATTTTATATTTTGAACTGTTCATTACATAGAAATCACACTATGTCTATAAACAATAAAACTTGAAGCCTATGGTTCATTTTTAGTATTTATTCATAGCTTCTGACATAATTAGTAAACGATGCATATAATACAAAGCTTCACTGTACCCATATTTTTGGGGTTTAAGTGTTATATTAAAAAAATACGTAGTAGACTAAGGCCCTTCTCACACGGGGCAACCGAAACCCAACTAAAATGGGTTGGCGACCGAGCTTCGCTTACAACGCTACTCAAGTTGCTAAGATTTCAGTCATTATATCATCGAAAATATCTTATCATGAAAAACTCCTACTACTTTGATGGTAGTAGGAGTTTTTCAAATATTGTCAGGTTATACGGAACCTGGGGATGTTTGTCTTTCTTTTTAAAGTTAAAATCTCGCAGTGCGCGGTGTCACTGTCATATTGCATTCAAAAATGTCTAAGTGTATAATCATAAATACAAGAGTTTTTTTACCAACATCATGAACCAATTTAATGTTTTCTTGCTTGGAAATGTTGCAAACTTCTCGAAAACAGCTCACAATTATGGCGCAATTGGAAAGGACAATTCGCAGGCGAGTTGCGGGAGGCTGGTTGCGTTGGCATTGAAAGCTAGTTGCGTCGTGTGCGGATCGCCGTTGAAATGCACAGGAGAGCAACTTGAGTTGCAAACTGTTTTTGTTTTAGTTGCCTCGTGTGGGTAGGGCCTTATTGTCGCAATAACTTTAATATAAAGTAAGCAACAAATTTTTAAGGCCAATGCTTTTGATAACAACTACATAATCTATTCTCATTTTCCTTTGCTTTAGCAAAATAGGCATATCGCTGTTAGCTCTGTTGTAACCTCTTTTTCACAAACAAAAATAGATTACAGCTAAGGTCTCAGCAGCATGTCAATTAAATCTTACACTAGCAGACAATATTCGATATCAAAAAATATTATTGTCACAAATACGTAGAGATCAAAATCTTTTGGGCGACCTATTGTCTATGAATAAACCCCCAAAATATATACCAGTATTTGTGAAACAATATAATACGAATATACATTATAATCAACCTATTTATTCTCTAAAAGCATTTTAAGTCTTGCAATTTCACAGTCTTGAGCATTAAGCTTCACGTCTTTGGCACTTAGTTGGATGTGTAGATCTATCAATTCTTGGCGCAACCCTCTGATGGTCTCGTCCTTATTCTCCTTCAGCCCGTCCAGTAAGGCGAGCAGCTGAGTCGTGTCGATGCGCTTCTTGGGCCGCTGCTGGACCAACTTGCCGATGATATGGGCCAGCTTGGGGAAACTGGCGGTGATATGAGCGGGAACATGGCCATTTCGGAGCTCCTTCAGGGTTTCAACTTTTTCCATATCGGTTCCGAATGACTCAATCATTTCCAGTAGAATTATTCCAACGCTGTAGAGATCACTCTGGAAATGAACATTTGACATTGATCATTAGACACTTTCGACACTGAGTAGATACATAATATTATGATTTATATTTCTAATATTACATAAGAGGACATTTTCTAATCACTTGCTTGTGGTTAAAAATATGTTGCTATCATCGGGCTAGTATTTACACCAAATATACTGGTTTTTCCACAACCAAAAATTATCAGCATGCTATAATTTCTTTAAATTAAGTTTTCTCCTTTACTGAGGTAGGTTAAATTTTGATTAGTATTTAAAAAGTTTAGAGTGTGAGGAAAATGGGTTTCCTTACTTTTAAGTTACATTCGCCTTCTAACTGTTCTGGAGCAGCATATAGCTTGGTCCCGAGAGCCACTCCCTCGTGAGACTTCTGCAGCGGACACGCCAACCCAAAATCACCCAGTCGCACGTTCAGCACATCTCCCACCCAACTGATGAATACATTACTAGGTTTTATGTCATGGTGGATTATGCCGCAGCGGTGAATATAATGCAGCCCTTGCGTTAGCTGGGTTAATATATCTATAACAGTGTCTATATACGAACTGTACATGTTGAATTGGGGCTCCATAGAATCGCTTGAAATGTTTGGAGAATACATTAAAGGACTCTCCGGAGTGCTTACGGGACTTTCTAAATTTGTAAATGTCACTAAATTCCGTTCTTCCAGCCAAGTTTTTAACGTTTTCTGGCACAGTGACATTTGAATAAACAGAGTTGCCCATTTGAGATTGATTTGCGACGCCTCAACACGATACCTCAATTTATTATTACTTTGATCTAGTTTACAAAGAACTTTGCATTTTTCAGATGTCTCTGTCGCCGAATAATTTTCTTGCCAGGAATCGTATTCTTCTATTGTTTCTGTAGTTTTGCTCGCCTCGAAACAAATTTGAATATCAGAATCATTGGTACAACTGATATTGACACTCTCATGATGATTGGATAAATAACTGGATGACGAATTGTGTTCCTCCTCTCCTTCCTCACTGCTCTCGCTGTCTTCCTCGTTGGTCGACTGAGATTCAACGAGCGGCTCCAGCCAGGCCGACTTGTACGAGACAATGTTGGGGTGGTCTAGGCTGGCAAATGTCTTGACTTCTGCTAGATGAGTTAATACAGAGTTTAACTCGGAGGAACGAATGAAAACCTTTTTCACTGCGTACTCTACTCCGTCCAGTTTATGTCGCGCCTTAAATACTTTTCCGAAGCCCCCGTTGGCGATGAACAAGAGTTCTTCGAATTCTCTGCGATAGCGTGACCATTCTATCTCCGAGGAAGGAGGTATGGGCCACACCGAATGGCTGACAACAGGCAGATCTGGTCCACTGGCGACCTTGACTAGCTGCTGCAGGGCTATCTGGTATTGATGCCGCATTATTTCAAACTCTCCCATGGCATAGGTTTCATCCAGTAATTTCATATGATGTAATTTTTTGCAAATGGTATCATATAATTTTGTAGCTCTTTTGTGGTCTTTTTCGAGCATTGTGCATAATTGCTGGATCAGAGATTGTACTAAAAGGCTGATGGGGGTAGAAATACTGGGTAAGGACCGCTTTATTAACTCCCCGCCAATTAATTGAGTAGAATCGCACACCTCGTTATTATCCTTTGAACCTACAATAAAAAAGTTTAATATAATAACGCTAGTTGATTGATAAAAACACCTTTTCGATAAGATCATTGAAAACATAAATATTTACCTGTATCGAAAGATTCCACCGTAGATAACACATTCCAATCAATTTCGTTGTCTTTGAGAGAATCCATTGCAAATACCTATTCCAAAGCAAAATCAAACCTTATATTTATTACAAGTGTCAGTAAATCTGTATAGCTACATTTTTCAATCAGAGTTATTTTATAAATTAGCTTCACTAGAAAATAAGAAAAAATAACCTCAATTATGACAGAGACTGACAGTTGTTGTTCCCGAATTTCCGACTAGATTGTTCGATTTGTTTCAGACTGAACTAACGTGAAGGTAGTCGCTTATGTTAGTATGGTAAGAAAATAGTCTGGTACCTATCTGAAGACAGGAGAAAATAAATCTCTTCTGGATTTGGTTATACGTTATAATTTATAATATAATAAAGTTTTTAGAGAGTGATGAGTAAAAATAAGATTTGAAATCTAAGATTTGAAATGTGTTCTCCATGAAAAAATAACTGAAGTAAATATTGTATTTGTAATCAACTATTATACATAATGTATCAAATTAATTTGACATAATAGAAAATAAATAATCAATTTATTATTTGCACAGCATGCCGAAAAGCTGTATTTTAAACTTCAGTGGGAAATGATAACATCATTTTATCGTGATGAATTTTTGGGTTCTTAATAATAATAATAATATTTGTATAGCGCCGTTTTTGTGAAAAATCACCTCAAGGGCATACAAAATGTCGCCCTTCTTTCTCTTTTGTCAATGTTTTGGACCCCCTTGTAGTGTCCACTAGCGTTGTGACAGTTTTGAAAGAACTGTTTCAAAGAAGTACTTCTTTTGACAGCAGTCCCAACTTCATTCATTTTTTATTGAACAAATACTTCAATTGAAGTTGGTTAAGTTGGTACTTCCGATTGAACAATCTATGGCATCTACTTCGAACTTCAATTTTTCATTCGTTCGAAAGACTGAAATATTGCATCATCCACAGTTCAATTGTTCATTCCCTTCTTCCTTCGATTTTAGTTCGAAGAATGAATGAAGCAATGAAGTATCTTTTTAGTTATCCGTTCCCTCGCACGTACTCGTGACATTTGCTTATGATTTCTTTGTTTGTTTTGTCTATACGACACTAGTTTTTCCGAGTGTTTTTTGGTGATTTTGAATTGTGAACGAATTATTTTGTTGAACTTTTAAAATATCTCAGCTTACAAACATACCTTTCAATCTCTACCTTAAATTATGACTGGCCGTTCAACGAGAAAGCAAAGTGAAATATGGGTTTATTTTAAGGAAGATGAGGTTTACCAGGCCAAATGCATCTTTTGTTCTGAAGTTATATCCATAAAGGGGGGAAATGCCTTTAATATGAATCGTCATTTGCGCAATATTCAGCCTATTGCTAACCAAACTGAGTACTGTACAGTAAGAATATTCAAATCGTATCTCAAGCCCTGAAAGAAGTTTATATCGCTCTTACAGAAACTGGAAATTTTGCTAGTACTTCATTTGCTTTTTGCAAGTTCCTTGTGCATACTCATTGTACATCATCCCTTTTAAGTCATGAAACAATTTCAATTCAAACCTTGAACACTCTTAAGATTCAAACAATTTTGACAGCCCGTAAACCATAGAAGAGAAACCAGTAAAAGACAATTCATCATCGTTTTTCTACAAGCTATAATTTTTGCCATAGAATAATGCACATACATACATCAATTTATGTGGTTGGGAGAGCTTCCCCGAAAATATTATTATTTAACCCCCCTCCCCTCCCCCGACGCGGAATGCTGTGATTAATATGTTACTTCAATTGAAGGGTTCATCGTGAAGGTTTCATTTTGAAGAAGCATCAATTCGTGAAGCATTCACAAATCTGTGAAGCTTTTCCCATCGCTAGTGTCCACCGTCAGGGCAGGATGAAATTTAATGATGGACACTGTAGTAGCCTTACTGGAATGTTGGTCAAAGGAGAAAAAAACACAATACGGCATAATAATCCAAAAGTTCATCACGATATACTTTTGGCCATGAGAATCATAGATAATATAATTTATTTCGATAAGTTTACATAGTGGACAAGTATTTTAATACTATCGTCGATTAAAATGTTAAAAAAATAAAAAGCTTATTCCAATTTTTTTGTAAAAAACAATATTTCTCACCACTACATACTAAAAATTAAAATATCAACTTTAATAGTTTATAATTGATCACTTTTAATAGTTTTTTGTCAAAATAATCTTTCCCGTTCGTAAAAATAAGGCTTATATTGCCGTATTTAAAAGAATTCAGATGGTCTTTTGTATAGACACAAGAAAGGAATTTTGTGTTTTCGTCTTTTGTGATTTTATCTACGATTTTCTATGGATTTCTGACGTATAGTTTGTGGATGCGATTGGATTTTGCCGTGCTGTCGTAATTCATTGACATTTTCCCGATAATGGAGTTAACCAGTCAGGTTAACGGCCTAAATTCTAAAAAGAAAAAAGAGCCAGAGAATCAAGAAAACTTGTGGTACGCTTATTTGTCCGTAATTTGCCATAAAATAGCTATTTGCCATATACGGCTTTTATGTGTCACACCTTTGGCACGGTATAACATCATCGCTCGCGTCAGGCAAAAAGTGGCATGGGAATCTGTCAAATAGATTAGTGTTTTGTTCGGTACTCAGACTCTCCACTTCTTTCTTTGTTTTTCTAGTAGAGTTCGAGTTGAAGTAGTAGATATGCAAATCAAATCGAGTGACTCATAAAAACTTATGTGCCACATTTAGACATGTCTGAATACTATTTAATACCATTACTTACGCGTTTTCAGGTCTTCTATATTAGAAGAAGTACAGAATCAAGGAAACACTAAGCTTTCGACTTGCAAGAACGTATTGGTGCTAGGTGATAATGAATCGGGGAAAACGACTCTCATAGCGAAGTTACAAGGAGTAGAAGATCCCAAGAAGGGATCTGGATTAGAATATGCCTACATTGATGTAAGAGACGAATATCGAGACGGTGAGATCATTTACTTATATTTTAATTTTAGAAATCGTTCCACAAATTGTAGAACCTCTAATCGGTATATAGTTTTTGTGCAAATATCATAAAATTAGTATAATATTCCTATTGTACATTAAAGGACACAACCAAACCTACAAATTAAATAGATGTCTGCCATGAATAATTGAATCGTGGATACCCACCCTGTTGATGTTATCTAGTACTTAACTATTCCCTAAGGAGCGCTTCCGTCCGTTTACTTTATAGGAAGATAAAGTAAGAGAGTCATTCTTATCAATGTTTGTCAGTATTGGTTTTAATTGAATGTTCCATATTCCAGATCACACACGGTTAAGCGTGTGGGTGCTGGACGGGGACCCCGGCCACACCAACCTGCTGAAGTTTGCCCTCAACGAACGCACCTTCCCGCACACCCTAGTAATATTAACGGTAGCGATGACGACACCGTGGGGCCTTCTAGACCAATTACAAAGCTGGGCCTCCATCCTAGGCGACCATATAGATAAATTACCACTTAGTAATGGTAAGTCAGCAAGCAATGTTAAACTAAAGTCACATTACAGTCCTGATTAAGGTTCAGGATGAACCGAAACTAATTGACAGTATATAATAAATATTTAAATTAAAGATTAATTTGACTGACAACTTTTACTGCATGCATTCCTGTTAGAATTTCCTCATTTTTAATTCGGGTTTACGACATAGGCCCCTTAAGGATCTCAAGTTACTGCATCGAGTGGTAGATACTTGAGGTGATTTTTCACAAAAACGGCACTATACAAATTATCCAAATATTATTATACTCCAAATATCGCCCTGGTGAAAGAGCACCTTTCAGAATCGAAATATTGCTTGAAATGGCTTTAGTCTTGTTTGATGACCAGATCTGAATAGCCAGGTGCTTCCCAACCTTCCTCTTCCTCATCTCATTTCCCTCCCCATTAGCCCCACAACATACCCCATTTGGGAATGCTATAGTCTCACTGGCTCTAGAAGGTTGGGAGTAGTTAGGGCTCTTGTGCGGTATTCACTATAAAAAAAATAATTCAGACTACTTTGATTCTGCTCTGCCGATTCTTGTTTAAATATCACATCAGGGGCCCTAGCACGAAACATCGGTATAGATTTTATCGACAATGTCGGTAATCTGGAATCGTTCCCGAGCCTGACTGCAGATCTTCAACGAAAAAAAAGACAACTCACGTCGACTAAACATGCTTAATTTAGTCGATGTGAACTATTACCGACATTGACGTTAAAATCTATATCGATGTTTTGTGCTAGGGCTTTAGGGATTGTATCACAACCAAAAACTTTATGTATACTTTAAACAAGAGTACGCTAAAAGAACACGGAAGACATTCACTTACTAACATAATGTTTAACTGTTTCTATGGTTAACTTCAATAACAAAAGTCTGTTTCTGACAGCTCCACTTTAAATACTGATAAAGTGCAAAAGTTAAACAAGATAAAGTGCAAAAGTTAAACAAAAGTTAAACAACTAATAACAGTTAGTACGTGGACGCGTTTTTGTACAAAAAAAACCTATCTTTCATCGAATTGCCAAGTGTAAATTGGAAAGAGTGATAGTGTCAGTGTCTGACTTTAAAAAATAAAAAATGTCCGAAAAAAACCTGAGAAGCAAAGGTACTCCGACTGCGATAACACCAGAAGCACAGGCTTCCAACATTGAATCTGTATGAATATGTGTCAGCGCTTTGAAGCTGCAGACACGTATTTACATAAGCTCTTAGTTTTTATACAAAAGAAGGGGTAGTTTTTGTACTAGGTTTCCTAAAGTTTGCACTAGTAAGGGAATTGACCCAATTGTTGTATTTTTTATATTTAAATAGTTGTATAGTGTTAATATCAATAGTTATGACCATTTCAAATCAAAGTTTTATTTCAAAAACGTGTGTACATTTAACAGACATAGTGAGTGACCAGTGAACTGTGGGGATGGTAAACATTTCACAGATGCATGCCACATGTTTATCTGACGGGATAGAACGATGACCGCAAGAAAGCAATCCATTCCTGCGAGAGGACCAATGTAGAATTTACATTCCGTTGAAAATTAAAAATATGATTTTTTATTCTGTTTTTCTTTTCGTGTGCCTTTGTTGTGCTTTGGCAAAGGAAGATGCGGTGACAAGTACAATGCTCAGCAATGAAGTTTCTACGAACACCACTTGCGGGGTTCGAGGCCAGCTCCCCAGTGGAGTGTGCGTCTCCGCCCTCACCTGGCTGTCCTCCGGCGGCTCCTTCATCGGCCTCTGCAGCCTCAAGGATCTCCTGGTCTGCGTGTCCTCGTCGCCTCCCCGGCTCCAAGCCCAGGGCGACAGGGGCAATGGGTACGAGGAAGAAGAGCGTGGGACAGGGTTTGAAGCAGTCGAGAAGAAAAATGGCGGATTGGTGAACTCCGCACCAGCGCAGCATACTCTGACTCTGGAGGACTCCGATGACAGTTTTTCAGCAACAAACATGCCCGGGCAGCTGCGCAAGTTTTTCCGCAAGAAGAAGAGAAGGACCACCACGACCAGCGCCGCAGCGCCGACGACCACGATTACGACGACGCCCGTGCCGCCCAAGCCGACGCCGCCCACCACCAAGCCGCCCTCCAACACCGACGACGAAGTCGGCTACCTTTGGTCACCGCTGGACTCGGCTCCTGACTCTGACTACTGACCATTTTGGTCCCTACCTCGCACACAATCAGCGGCTTCTGTTATTTTTCATTGTTATCGTCTGTGTTATTTTTCAGTTTTGTTGGGTCAATGACCCACAAAAACTGAAAAAACTTGAAAATCTTTATACCAAAAAAACTATTTTACTTCTAATTTTTTGGCTACAACATTATCAATCATGAAGTTTTTTTTAATCTTAGCACCGAAACACACTAAAAAGTCACGAGCCGTTACTGGAGAGGTGTACATTCTTAGTTTATTATGATATGGTGATTCTGTCCTGCCAGGTAAGTATGTTGCTGTAGGTATATTTATATTAACTAAGAATTAATATTAAGTAGAAATTAAGATTTGTACAGCGCCCTTGAGGTGATTTTCCACAAAAACGGCGCTATAAAAATCATCCAAATATTATTATTATTAATCTCTACTCGAAAAAAAACTAGAAGCGTTTAAAATAGCTAAAATAAAAAAAATAGATCAAGAAAACTTAGAATCGAGAAATTCAAGAGAATTTATCAGTCGGCAGTATGATGATCTCCACCTCAAGATGGAGACCATCATTAAAATGGTCTCCGAAATGGATGCAATGAGGAAAGAACTAGCGGAGAAGGACAGAGTTATCAAAGGCCTCGAAGTCAGATTGGCCGAAGTAGAGCAATCTTCACGTGAAGACTCCCTGGAATTCTCAGGAATAAAAGAAAAAAATGAAGAGCAACCTGCAGAAATAATAAAACGGGTAGCAAACGAGGAAGACATTCTGGAGGTAAGGAGGATTCCGGATAGACGACCAGGAGCCCCACACAAACTACACGTGAAATTAACCAACCCTAGAAAAAGACGCCAAATATTAATTAACAAAAAGATGCTCAACACAGCTGGACCACAAGATCAGGAATTCCAAAGGGTTTATGTCAGTGAATTGCTTTGCCCCTTCTACAAGGATCTTCTTTGGAGGTCCAAGTCGAAGGCAAAAGAAATAGGGTACAAATATGTATGGTTCAAAGATAACAAAATTATGATGAAAAAAAAAGAAGGAGATAAAATTATCTACATGAAACATTCTGTAGACCTTAATAAAATCGTTTAATTATTTGCTTGAGCTCTAGTCGTCGGTCATTCACTGGGTTGAATTTCCTTCACATTGGTAAGAGAAATTCGGCACTTGTTATTTTACTGCAACAATAACCCATACTCTATTACCAACAAAGGTGAAATCCCCAGTGTTTGCCACGGACGATGGAGCTCTCTTAAATAATTTTACTATTTTTTCTTATTGTAAAATTGTAATCACAACATGGCTATTACCATGAAAAGTTTATTAAATTAATTTATCAATTATTCAAAGGGATATTGGCATTGTCAAAAAATGGTTGGATATGAATACACTCACTCTAAACACCGAGAAAACAAAATATATCACATCAAGCATTAACATTACAGGCCAACCACATGATGATATCCCCATTAGAATACATTTGTGTCTAAATCCCGACGTATGCTGTCAGTGCCCTAAGATAGATCGCACCACTCAGATGAAGTACCTTGGCCTCACCATTGATCCGTACCTCAAATGGAACCTTCACACGCAAAAACATTGCACATAAAATCAGAAAAACCATTTTCTTTTTTAGAACCATAAGAAACTTTCTTGACTTGAAACACTTAAAAATGATTTACTTTGCGATATGTCAATCTTTTATTGAGTATGGTATCATAGCTTGGGGAGGTGGAACTTCATCTGCCATAGACCCTGTCATAAAAGCACAAAAAACAATTATAAAAATTATCCTCAAGCTACCCCTAATTGCAAGTTCTAACTCAATTTACCACATAATGAAAGTCTTTGACGTTCGACAAATATATGTAAAATTAATTCTCACCCATCTTTTTACAAACAAACATAAATATTATGAAAAAAGACCACACACTCGATTTACTCGTAACACTAACAAAGATTTACTCCAATATCCTGTTATCTCTACCACATTTGGTCAACGGAGTTTTAGGTACATTGCGACAAGAATTTTCAATATTCTTCCAGAAAATTTAAAACAAAATCTAACATTAAATAATTTCAAACATAACATAAAAATTTGGATTAATATCAAAGAGAGCATTTACCGGTGCACTCACCCTAATTCGAAATCATTGAATAAACCAATCACAGAACAAATAATTACTTATTCATATATGTACAATTTTATGTTACTATTTCTATATTAATATTAAATTCACACTTTTAAATAACATTAACCATAGATTAATTTAATTTGAAGTAACCAAAACAATCGGCAAAAATTACTGCCTCAACACAGGCTTGCCTAGTGAGGCAGATTACAAGAAAACAAAAGTAATAACTGTATACAAATAGGTATACGAAAACTAAGTTTATATGTATTTAAGCAAATACGAATAATGATCTATATTTCTATTTAATTAATGTTTATGTAATATATATATTTACTGTTTAAAATGTATAGATCTCTTGTTAAAATATATAAATGTACCTACACCTTTATACACCTTATGTATTTTACATGATTATTCTGCTTTTATTTTAATTATTTTGCTGTTATTACTGTAAACTGTATTTAAATAAAGATTTATTATTATTATTATTAATGTTTATTTTTTCATATGGTGCATGTAATATTATAACAATTGCACAATTTATTTTCATTGTCCTTTCCCCCAATAAAATTGTAATCAAGTAGGTGTGCATTACCAAGAAATTTGTTTAAAATGTTCTTCTTTTTCCCAGACATCCATTACTGACAGATCTTAATCTTATCACCCATTATTCTTATATCGCATGCATTTGAAATTGAAAAATATGAAAAAACAAATTGAAATGCTTTTATGTATGTATGAAATTTATTAATTGACCTTATTAATTTGTAAAAATTCTCATTGTTTTTGGTTTGTTGAGGCAGTGTTTGTGTTGAACAGCATTGCTGCGTCTATCTTCAGGGCCCCTAGCATAAAACATTGATATTGGCTTTATCGGCATTGTCGGTATTTGTCATCATTCACGAGCCCGACTGCAGATCACAGCGTGCTTAATTGAGATTATAAATGTGCTTAATTTAGTGGACGTAAGCTGTTGTTTATTAATTGTCGATAAAACCTTAACTGGTGTTCTGTGCTAGGGGCCCAGGGCAGATGTCCTTATTATCTAGGGTAGGTGATAGTTTTCTTTTGCCCATAAGCAATGTATCCTCTGGCTGTCATTACTTTTTTGGTATTTATCTTTTCTTAAAAATATATGAATATTTCCAGAACAAAGACAGGAGGCCCGCCATAAGTGCGTACGCTCCTGGCAGCAGTACGCGGAACCAGGGGACGAGATGGAGCAGGCCGGCTCCCCCATGAAGAGGTCCAGTCGCAACCTTGGGGAGGACTCAGAGTCTGGCCTGGACGGAGAAGAAGGCATGCCGCTGCCCGAGTCCGTGCTGGCCACCAACCTGGGGCTGGACATCGTGGTGGTGGTCACCAAGGTATATTACACTATTCACTTTCAGAAGGCTAGTATGTACCTGACGGTCACTCTTGTACGTACACCAAGATATATTGACAGAACTCTACATATGTGCATTTAAATATATGTAAAAACATCTTCTGACGGGCGCAGGGTGTGTACATCGAGCATTCCGCATTAAAACAATGAAGAAAATATGTATACTCCCTCATGTACAAGTAACTCATAAACCACTTTTACACTCTTTTTATTTCGAAGATATGGTTCCGTTCTGAAGAGGCCCATTCAATGGAACTATACTCCAGGACCCTGTGAATAAGTGCTTTGGACATTCAACTGTAAATGATCTTGCATTACAAAGAACGAATCCAAGTATCTTGTTAGCACACGAGACAATATCAGAATGTGAGACTTAAACGAAAGATTTGCCTCAAAAATCACGTTAATACTGCTGCTCCCTTTGATGCTCGGTTCTTTCTCGAGGCTTACTAATTTTTATAAACTGTCATACTTGAAGAGTTTAAAAAGCTCCAAATATACATTAACCTTTCCGTACCTGAAAGTAAAAATCGAATGTACGATCCGAAGGGGGGTGACGTAGTTACCCTATTTGATATTGTTTATTAAAGCGTTTTTATGACATAATCTTATGTAATTTGTTTGCACAAAACTCTCGTTTGGGGTTACATTAGGACCCCTGTTCGGAACAAGAGTGTTAAAGTATGTATAGTGCCTTTTCAATTTGTGATAAAGAATAACTTATTGTTAAATTATTGCCCTTTTCAAATTATCTTTGCTCGTTTGGCACGGGAGACACTCAGTGTTCCCTCAGAGTATTTTTTATTTATTTTCTATGACAATATTCTCAAATTCACAGAGAATGTGAAACTATGGCAGCCCCAACCCAATGTTGAGAATATTGTGTCGTAGAAAGAAGTGGTAGATAGAAAAGTTCCTCGAGGATTACGAAGGAGGAATAAGTTTTGAGCCTGAAAATCATCTTTATATTGTTTTTATAGCCAGTATTTTTCCTTCCTGAATTCAATGATAACATTTATTTTGAATTTATGCAGACTGACTACATGACCCCTCTGGAGAAGGAGCATGACTACAGGGACGAACACTTTGACTTTATGCAGCAGTGGATTAGGCGGTTCTGCCTACAGCATGGCGCGGCCCTGTTCTACACCAGCGCCAAGGAGGACAAGAACTGCGACCTGCTCTACAAGTACCTCACGCACAAGATCTACGGCCTTCCCTTCAGGACCCCCGCGCTGGTGGTGGAAAAGGATGCAGTGTTGATGTGAGTTCTTTCATCAATAGTCCTTATGGCAGCTGTAGAGCCAATTGTGCAAACAACTGAACAATCAATCTAACCCCCTGACCTGAACTATGTGTATTATTGTGTTATTTCTCAATCTATAATCCTTAACCTTTTCTATACTGGTAATTCGATTAGGTCAATCACCACACATGCAACTTTTTCAATTGTATTAATTCAGAGTATAAATTTCATATTGATGATTAAATAAAAACAAATTTATAACTTTATTCCACTTTTTTTATTTTTTTTGACTGGACCGGTTTCAGCCTATAACGGCCATCTTCAGACTAGTACAGGTTGTTCTTATTCTATGGCTTATATACTATTTTTGGGATGTCAGGGGTAGTAAACCATGATTTTACTTTAATTATATTTATCAGTATTGCTGCATGATTTTACTAGTTACAAGTTACTTTTAGTTTACTATTTTATATATCTATCTGGTATGATTTTTTTCAATTTAAGATGGCCGTTATAGGCTGAAACCGGTCCAGTCAAAAAATAAAAAATGGAATAAAGTTATAAATTTGTTTTTATTTAATCATTAAAATGGAATTCCACCATGAATTAACAGTTACAAAATTAGAAATAAATTTCATATTGTGACATCTGTTTATTAATGATTAAATTTGAAGTAATAGAAATCTGTGTACGTGCTTCGGAGACTTTAGAATAGACTGTTTGAATCATCTTCTGTAGAGAGATGACAACATCACCCACCCTGACAATATTTTCCTTACACATATTGTAAATAAATCTTTTTATTAATTTGATTGATTTTTTCCAGTCCCGCTGGTTGGGACACCCTGAAAAAGGTTAGCATCCTATATGAAAACATGCACACCTGCAAACCTGATGATTACTACCGAGATGTGATCCTCCAACCTGCCACAAGAAAGGTATTTTTCTAATTTACTGTTTTTGGTTTACTTTGAGAGCTCTGTATTTTCATTCCATATCTGTAATATGCTAGATTTACACATTGATATTGAATATAAATATATGTACCTGAATTTATAACAATTTCGTCATATGTATGCCAGTGATAAATAATTCAGAATCAATCTGACCGGCGTAACTAGCAAACGACTCACCTGATATATTTTATATCAATACAAAACATATTTATGTACATTTCTTTGAAATTGGAAAATATATTATGTTTGTAAAATGCCTTTTCTTTCTGTCTTGCCATAATTATAATATACATCACATTAATTTGTTTTCAACTACTTTATTTAATAAAATTGTGTAATATATTTTGAAAAATATGCAGTCTGAAACCTGTAAGATGTTTAGTCAAAGTGTTAGGTTAGGCCAACACTAATTTAATAATACACCATGTTTATACAAAGATATATTTTTTAAATGTTTCACCACAAAGTTACTCTCTTTCAAAATATATGTAAAATAATTATTAGATTATAACACTTCCCTTAACACTTTCTTCCTGTACTGTTATTTTGGCTTGATTCATTTTGCTCCCTTACGGAATTAATATAATCATATATCTGTTACAGAGTGGCTCCAGTCGCGAAGCAGAAGTGCATGCAGAGGACGAGCAGAGCTTCTTGCAGCGACAGCTGGGGGCCCTACAAGGCACGGGGCCTGGCGCCGGGCTGCAGCCCCCCGGGGGTCCCCACCCGCCCCGTGGAGAGTCGCCCCTGCGCTCTGCCGCCCGCACGCCCGGACAGATCAACGCGCAGAGCTCTCCCAAGAAGGTAGCAAACCTTGTTACATATTCTTAAAGACATGGTTTTCTCTATATGAAATTATTATGTACCGTACTTCCACTAGAGAATACATTTACACTGCAAAAACACGATGTAATGTTGATGATCGATATTACACGTCTTTAAGGTTTACCATTTGAAGGGATTGTTAGACACAAATCTAGAAACTGTTTGCTACTGAGTTTAGTTTGTAAACAGCAGCTGCTGAGGCATGGTGGAGAAAAGCCACTGAGTTTTGAAGCAGAAAGTTTATGATTGTCCGAAGAAAGTTTCCTCGTGGAGTAAGAATAACCGCCAAATATATTTTTTCGAAATACCCGATTGTGTCTGATCAGGACCAAAAAGGATTGTATCAATAATTTGGGCTTCTTGGTTAGGTCAGCCTTTCAAAAGCTGTATCTACAAGATACTATAGCAGTACACAACTGCTAACCCTGTTGAGTTTGGTACCCCCTAAATACATACCTGAAAAAAACCTCAACTCTCCGAAATTATTGCAGCTGTGCCATAGTCAGACTGAGATTTATGTGTCTGAGCAAAATTATCACTTAGCAGTAGCTCAGTTTGATTGGTGAAATTTGCGTGAAGAGGCAAGCTAAGAACATAAATCTTTTATCGTAATAATTATTACTGTTAAGTAAGAAAATTTTAGGTTACCATGAACTCAAATTAACACCCGTTATAATTACTTCTGGAAATAAAACTGAATTTTATGTAAATAATTTTAGTTACATAATACATAATGAAAATTCTCATTCAAATATGACAGGGCGATCTGTGAAAATAACCTTTATTTGTGGTAGACATGACGTCTCCGGTGCTTTTCAAGCCACTTGAATCCATAGAGATAATGATGTTTACTTTGTGACAAGTTGGTTGAGTTGGACATTCTCATGCAGCCTTGTGATTGTGACACATCACAGATCTCTTCTCGGGTGCAAGACTTATTTACCTGGGATAATGACCTCACCCAACTTCAATATATGTATTGGCTAATTTTGAGCCAATGCCTCTTCAAGTGTTGGAAGTGCTAACCTGTTAGATTTATTTTTATGTATGATATCATCGTATTATTTCATATGAATAAATTTGTTTGCGGTACATGCTGTTAATAATAAATTTATTGAATAATATTTTGAATGATTCATAATTTATTTATTTTCCCTAAATGCATATTCAGTTTTTAATAAGACCGGTCGGTAGCTGAGTGGACAAACGTGTCGGATTCCCACCCGGGCGTCGTGGGTTCAATTCCTCTGCTACTCGTAGCTAAGTCCTCCATCATTGCACAAGCAACATTTTCCGCTTATTATGATGGTAGTAGGAGTTCTTCAAATATTGTCAAGTTATTTGTAACCCTGGAATGTTTGTCTTTCTTTAAAAAGAATTGAATAATATTAAATTGTATTTCTAGTTGGACGGTGGAAAGATGGTGGTGGGTGGTTCCAGCACTCTGGGCGGAGAAGGTGTCCTAGCCAACTTTTTCAACTCCCTGCTCTACAAAAAGACAGGGTCCCCCGGGGGCCCGGGAGGCTCCCCAGCTTCGCCGGCGGACTCCCCCTCGCTACCCCCCAGCGAGCCGTCGCCCTCCCCACCCAACCCTGCGGTGCTGCCCGACAAGGCGGCCGTGAGGTCCGGCGCGGCGGCCGAGCTGGACCGACTCACCAGCGCCAAGAAGCTTCCCTCAATCGACCTGAACGCTTCAGACTGTTGATCACCTTTGGCACTGCAAATCAAACACGGATTTGAAATTTAAAACTGAAGCTTTTATAATTTTTTGCATCGTTCATTTGGAGGGAAGCCGTTTCGTCATTCAACTCGCCACTCATAGTATCCCGGTAGCGAGACACGGTAGAGACGGAATCATTCAACCATTGATGCAAATAGGAGGGGAGTTGTGCGGTGTTTTGTATTGCAAGCCTTATTCATGTGCGGATTGAAGGAGTGGTGCTGCGTGCGGGAGGAGGGTAGTGTGTTGGGTGAAGTGTTGGGGTGAAGTTTGTGATCTTCCGTGAAGACATGCGAATTTAACGTGCGACGTATTCCCGGACTCGGTATAAGATGATGCACAATAAAGTCACTATTTGTACAAACGAAAGTATGATTTACAGAGAAGATGAAAACAGCTTTTTTAGTGTAAGGTTATTTGTAAAATATATTTTTTATTTATGTCATTCTGTACTAAACTTTTTAAACCAATAGTGGAATATATCGAATGTTAGTTTTTTCAATGATTATTAAATTATATCTATTAAAAGCTTACTGTATTATTTACATGAGATTAACCGACAGCAGTTGGACGAGTATATTCTAGAATACTCGAGGACAACTGTTCATTAGTACTGGATTGTAAGTAACCACTGGAGCCGGTGGATTTTCACGCTGATGCTGTTTCCTTTTGGTCTTGTTTAAATTGGCGAGCGGAAACAGCTCTCGGTTCGGAATCCATTTGAAGACTTCTTCCTTAAAGCAGCTATAGCATCTTTACATTTGATGTTACTTGGTATAATGCTTCAACTAAAATATGTAATGTGTTTACATTTGAATTTAATTTAATTTACTTTCTTTGGTTAAAGTGTTCTTTTTTATATCCCTGTAAATAAGATTTATCTTTTTTCGGAAAATCGTAAATAAGATGTGTGTTAATTCTTATGGAATTTTATTCAAAACGATTTAATTCTGTAAAGTTTATTTTATGAATGTTATATTTTATACTATTTTTTCTTCTTTTTATAATACGTAAAGTAAATGATTGACAGGTTCTACAATATAGTTAATGGTTTGGAACGATTGTGCATTCTGACTTTATCATTGACTCTTGTAATTAAATGCTTAAAAATTAACATTTGGGGGCAGGTTAATCATCAATTATTTACTATCATTAGGTTTGTTTTCCAATTAAAAAGTTTTTCTAAATAAATTTAGACCCTTCAGCCAAGTACTTACTACTTATATACATAGACTCCAATTGCCATCAAACGCTCTGTAAACAAAAGCATTGCCTTAGAAGACCTGTGCTAGAAAGCAAACAAATTGAAATCATAAAAGAAGAAAGTAAATCAAAATGAATTGAAGCCTACTGAACTTACCTCTGATATAGAATTAATTCTACACAGGTCATTTTATGTTTTGCAAAAGACAAGATTGTTTATCTATCAAGCATGTATTCAAATACATATTAAAAATATGTTTTTATAACGAATTGGTAGACAGCAGACATGATAAGGATGATATCAATTGTGTTTATACAATAATTACTTGCTGTGTCCTTATTAAACAATAATGTACATAAATATACACAAAGCAAATATGGAATAAATAATAAAGATAAAGACACATTGGTTCCACGTACGCAACGTATGCGATGCAACGTTCTCACGCCGATGTGCACATACATCCCACTTATGCAACGCACATTCAGAATCAGAGACGCGTCACAAACATAAGTTATAAAAACACCCTTGTCTTATGCGTGGGAAAGGGTATTGTCATTCCCTCCACCTTCCCTAATCTGTCCAGATCCGCGTCACATGGGAGGCGTATGACAACTATGTATCTAAGACCGAGTTCACATGGAGCGGTTTTTTTTACCATGCGGAAATTTTCCTGTCCCGCCGGAACTGGTTGTGTACGTAGTCGTATGTGACTCTTCACACAGAGCGGTATTTATGCCTTCGTGTTAACGGAACATCTGTGTGACAAACTTTCTTTGAAATAAAACCGCTCCGTGTGAACTCGGATGTTTTGATGCATTGCGAATGTGGGACCAATGAGTCTTTACCTTAAGCCTTGCACTGGTTAATCATATTATTTCAAGTTAGTGATAACACAGTATTAATAATGTTGGATAATACTTTTTATTTGACCACATTTGTTTTTGCGCCGATGCTATCCATCAAGTGGCATTTTCTTAATTGTTCAGGAATTCAGATCTTGCACATACCGTATATTGCTTTCACCAACTCATGTAACTGTAATATTTTGCTGTAATGCTATTGCTTTTATCACAACAGAAATAAACGGAGTGAATTTAATAATTTATTCTGCCAGAAGCAATGTTTTATAATTTGCAGCATTCAACAGATATTATCAGCGCAACAATTATTATTGTACCTTTGGGATTTTGTTCGTAGTTCAAGTAACTCTACTGTATGCACGTTGTAACGTAATGGAAATGTCATCGATGAGTCTTCATATCCTATTTATTACACTTCTGTATTTGGAATAACTTTTCTAGAAAAATATTTCAGTAAAGATTTCTATGCTATTTGTAACACAACAAAATTATTGATCTCTAACATAGAATGGAAACAATTGAGGTAAAGTATTTCATCTCAAAAACATAGTGGATTCCTCAATTTAGACAACTTCAAATTGTGACAAGCATTATAAAAGTACCAGTAATGTAAAGTTGGCATATGACACCGTATTCCGGTTCTAACGATATTGGTGCGTTTCTTCACTCCAATTCTAGAAAGAAAAACCTTATCTGCTCTGCTATATTAAAACATCTCTTTGTATAATATTACAGAGGGTTCGGAACAGAGTGCAGAGTCAACTAATTCTCGTATATACCATTGATGTTCTCACAGTAACCGGTCAGTTGGAACTTTCCATTTTGATTTATAGATAAAAAGTCAGCCTCTGAAGTCCTTATGAAATGTATGTTTATTTATTTTATTTGAATTATTTTTGTGCAAAAAGCTTTGTAAAAATCACAATTATACAAAATTAGTATATTTAGTTTTATTTAAATATAATGGGTTTATTATTTGTGTCTATAATGGCATAACTTGCTATCATCTGCCTAAATGTACATCGCAGTAGAATAAAGCAAGTTATCTTTAAATTGACCAAGGCTTTGTGATTAGATATAAACCATCAAGTTGAAAAATCAGTAGCTCGAAGGAAGCCTTTATTCCCTGACAGAATACTAGAACACAGTACAGATCAATCATTCAATTATTTGAAGATCTCTAAAGTTTAAAGTTAAGAATTGATATAAATAATATTTAACAGATATCCAAATCTAATAAACTATGGATCATGATAAGGAGGGTTATAAAAATTAACGCTTAATTCCAAAATCAAAATGAATGAAGTAAAAGTTAATAAGTCCGTGTTATTTTTTTTATGGACTTCTTGAACGCCATATCGATAATGTTTAGATTACACTTTTGGATACTCCTATCACATATTTTTATAGCCATTCATTATGGAACCTGTTTTATCTGGAGCATTATTACTTTGGTAATGTTTATTTTATCTCGGTAGTGTCATAGCTTGGGAAGTGAGAAGATGGATAAAGTTTGTTTACGGTGGCTTGGTTCTTGTCGCTATTCCTTTAGTTTCATCATTTACAAATGTTTATTTGCTAATTGGAGGGACACAATATTTTAACATTTATCAGCTAATAAGTAATTAATACTGCTAAATTTTATTAAAATGTGATAAAATATATTGTGTATCATTTCTTCCTTATTCCAGTACCTGGGTATTCAGATTATTAACTCAACTAAGTCAAAGTGTAACCTTTGGATTTAATATGGGAGACAATTATCAAACATAATATCCCACTTTACGCTGAAATACCTGATGGTTTGAATTTTTCCCAAGAACAGTCCAGAATCTCCAAGTTTCCAACCTTGATTACAGTCATGCAAAGTTATTTCATTCATTGAAACAATTTTTTTTTTTTTAATTTCGAAAATTCATGCAAAAGATAAATAAAACTCGAGGAAGGCGCACATAATTAAGACAAATGATCATTATGAAGAAAATCAGATAAGAACGGATTGCGTAGAAAAGTAAAACAACATCAATGTTGGGACACAGAAAAAGGGAAGTCTGTCTGCGATTTTTTTACACATCTAAATCGTCAGTCGTTTTTCTGACAGTATTTGACACCTGAATCAACGTCGTCAAAACTATTTTGTTAAAATTCTTTATTCGAAAGCAAACACGCAAAACATTTCTGATACGTTAAATTCGGTGTGTGGGTGACAGTATTTTCTGACAGGTGATCTTCGTCTATGGGTAAGTTTAAATATATTCAGTATTGCCCCATTAATAAAATAATATCAATGTAGCCAATAACCATATATTCCACATTCAAAGTTGTTGCTGTCAAATGTCAGATATGTGTAGAAATTAATTGTACGATATAGAAATTTTACCGAATTATTGATATTTTCGGAAGAACATCAACATGTTTGGAAGAAAAAAGGAAGTAAAACCTCCATCGCGAAGATCGGGACAAAGTCTAGCTCAGGTTATTATTTAAACATTTATTATTATGTTTTATTGTGTTTGGTATTAGTCACCAAGTAAAACAAAATCGTAGTTCGCAATCACATAAATTAGCACACGATGTTCGAATGATTTACATTTAGTTTTCGTCTTACAGTTTTTACAATTCTTACTTCGTGCATAGATGTATATAATTAGATACGACACCAGACTTTCAAAGTGACTCCATTTTATTGAAGCCCAGGACACCACGTCTCGGGTGGGCGAATTAATTGCTCAAATCGGCTGTCGACGCCTGACATATTTCTAGCCATACCTAGTCTGACCCAAAATGCTGATTAGCTGCTAAAACTAAGGCATAAATTTTCACAAAAAGTTTGGTAAAGCCGACCTAGTAACTTTCCCCAGAAAAGTGTGTGTTTTACATCATTAAAACAACTGCTAATTAAGCGAGAATAAGTTTTTTTCCCCAAACATTATGTTTACAATACAAAAATATTTACGTGCAACCTGATACACAGCAGCACCATCCGCGAACCTCGTGTCGGTCCCGAACAGAGCCATAGTGAAATGAAACACGGTTTAAAGTTACGCGTGAATGGGCTGACAACTATATGCATAATACCGGGACGATACTGAAAGTGTCTACGACTGTTTGTATTGCAACATAGGCTGTATACAAGTGTAGGCGGGCCACGCTACTCACGCTACTCATGCTACTTTGCAGGTTTTTTATTTTTGCTTAGGTTTTTAATGTTTGACCATGTGTTGATTGAAATAACTGTTATACAAAGTTGCCTTTGCACACATGTTCCATGATTGATAAAGAAATGTTTTTTGAACTCGTTCCAGTATGGCCTATTTGATGTCCCCGACAACCTGGACGACGTGGGCGCCTCGGACGGCGACAGCGACCTGGAGGCGGAGCTGGCGGCCATCGCGGCGGCGGCGGGGCCAAGGCCCGGCCGAAACCCAAGGCCAAGCCCATCCCGCAGGCTGACCTGGACAGTCTGGTGGCGGACAGCCTCAGGGACATCCCTTCCGATGAGGAGATGTCTGGTACACATATATTTGTATTTTACGTGACCGGTTAGTTGGTTCGGTCCAAAGCGTCAGGTTCCCACACAGGCATTGTAGGTACAATCCTCTGCTAGCTAAGTCCATTGCACAATCAACATTTTCAGCTCATTATGATGGTAGTAGACGGTTTTGGAATACTGTTAAATAAATCGTAGCCTGGGAATGTTTGTCTTTCTTTAAAAAAAAAAATGGAAAAATATATTCATAACAAACTGTTTCGTTCTGTGTAACGTAGAGCAAGGTATAAATAGATAGTGTTACTAGTATACTATTGTTCAACTGAGACAAGTGAACAATGTATTTACAAACATATGTATTTCTGTAGATAAAATTATTTAAAATGTAATTATAGTTTTTGCAATTAAATTTAAGTGGATTGGATGTGGACACACATGTATATTTTTTTGTGTGAATAGAGTGTTGCAATAGAAACTTTTAAAAGTTAACATTTCATGTATTATAATATTGACATGCCCTACGTAAAGTGCTGCAAATTTA
Source organism: Drusus annulatus (assembly GCA_022651775.1). Lineage (NCBI taxonomy): Eukaryota > Metazoa > Arthropoda > Insecta > Trichoptera > Limnephilidae > Drusus > Drusus annulatus. Next base: position 779,858 of record JAGWCC010000232.1, on the reverse strand, counting down.
GAGGGGTGAGCTCTAAGCTAGTTAACTACAAAAAAACTTCTTAGTTTGCCTTTTAAAAACACAGATTTACAGATAAAGTACTTTGCGTAAGACATATTGATTGATGCATTCCAAAAACACAATCATCAATACAAAATGTTCATTGACTTCATCAGACAAGATAACACAGCCATGCATCCCGATTGCATACTAAAAATGCATGAATCACTGCAATGTCTTGCGTACTGCTGATTAGCTATGGTGTCTACCAAACGCTATAAAAACATTTGAATTTAATGATCTGATCATAACGATCTTTGTTAATTTAGTCCGCCCGGCCTCGAACTTAAATTATTCTTTAACACCATGAGAAAAAAGTTTTTTTTTTGTGTAGATGGTGAAGATGACCCTGACCTCTTGAACGAGCTCTCGGAGCTGGCGGATGATGGCCCCCCGCCAGAGGCACCCCCCCGTGTCTCCCGCCCTGCGCCCCCTCCCCCCGGGGGTGCAGGGGGCGCGCTGGTGGCCCTGCTGCAGGAGAGGATTCAGATGTACACGCAGGCCGAGCAGAATGCCAAGGCTAGTGGAGAAACCAGCCGTGTCAGGAGGTACCTTTGTGACTATAATATTTATGTTTTATCAGTCACAACGGAAGTATTTATGATATTCTCAATCCAGCTACAAATCGGTTGTTGTGATGTAGTGCATGTATGCTTGCATGAGTCGTATATTCCCTTGACATTGCAAGGCACTATGAAAATGGTTTAAATTGTAATGGTTTTGATTATCGTAAGGTTCATTAATTTAATAAGATTAAATTTCTTAATTCTTATCACACAAATTGTTTCAGATTGACTCGTGGCTTGAAAACTCTGAAGGATCAACTGAAGCAAGCCATGGCCGGGAAGGCTGTGAATGAGGAAGATATCCCCCCGGCTGTCGCAATCACGGTGCACCCCACCCCGGTTCCCGGAGCTGCTGCAGCGCCTGGGGAGGAGCCCCAAGCGGATCTACCAGCTCCAATACAACCCACCGTTGTGACGCCAGAGAGTCCTAGAGTAGTCGTAGAGGAATCGGATGCTGATAGCAAGTTATCTGACGAAGCGAAGGCATCATTGAATTTATTGAATGGTAATTTATTGTAAATCATTAAAATTGTATTAAGTAATCAATTGTTTAATAAAGTATTAGTATTGCTTACAACTTTTTATTTTAAACTTAATTTCATCTGTTCACTGTTATCTTAGACTGATTCTTCAATATGAAAATTTCTATTATTTATTGTATTAAAAAAAATGAAATTGAAAAATGCTTTGTATAAAAGGCCAAAATACAATTAACTCTTGTACTTAATCCAGGATTAGCGCAACATTCTTGATGCCTACTTTTATCCAAAGTAAATGTTTCTGCAGATGATAAAAAAACAGCCATTTTCTTCCAGGCCGTAAAACTCAGTACAAGAGCGCCGCATTATTGGCCAAGAGAAACGGTGACAACACCACAGCGCTCGCGTACATCAAGACCCTGAAGCAGTTTGATCGCGTGATCGAAGCGGTGCGCGCCGGGCAGACCGTAGACCTCAGCAATATGCCCGGGCCTCCTGGAGAGGAGCCCCTCGCTGCCTCCCCCCCTCCCGCTCTGCCGCCCCGGCAGACAGAGCATGCTCAAACTTCTACGGGTAATGGCAGATTAGCAATATGTACAATATCTGAGAAGACAGATATTATTGATAATCAAATTTCGTATTAATCCACTATTTGTAATTATATACTCGTACATACAAGTAAATCTATTTTTTATTAAGGCTTCACATTATTTCAGATATTGTAGGAATGCTCACTGTTTCCCACATTTTAAAGATAAATTGGTCCTAATTGCAAGGACGTTCTTCGTTTATCGAGTTAATATATTTTTTTAAATCTCATTTTGCTAAACACTCGCAAACCGAGGTTCCACTGTATGTGCATCAGTGTCATAAAATGCAGCTTTCAATATGTTTAGGCTTAGAAATTATAATTTAATCAAATTTTAAAATGTTATTATTTAATTTCGCTAGTTTTTATTGGGACAGCTGTTTCGGCATTCAACGCCATTAACAAACTGGTTAGGTCAATAGTACAAAATAAGTCGTTTCCATGTAGCCACTTCGTAGTAACTTTTGTTGTATTTCACCAATTTCATTTATTGGCCTTCATACATTTTCAGAAGAATCCTCGACTATTCCTGAAGACTCGGCTCCCGAAGGACTCATCACAGCCTCCACAGTAGAAGAGGCTTTACAACAAAGATTGGACCTTTATAAGGTGGGTGAAATCATTTAATATGAATCCTTAACCCTAATATATGATGAGTACTAGATAAAATTCTGCTTTTTTATGTCACTTACTAATGTTAGAAAAAAAAGTATTTCTCTAAAAATTCTTCATTTCAACATTCATTTCACCGAGCTTCGAATTATGATAGTAAAATATAAAAATAGAACAATAATTTATTGAAAGCAAAAATCAAAGAAAAAAATGAAAATTATGCTTGACACAAATGTTTTACCACACAAACTTTTTACACTGTAGACAAATCAAATTGGCTGCATACCATGCGTCTGCATAAATTACACCCTGGTGATTTTTCTAAACCAAAATTCATCCTCGGTGTTGATGATGTTGAAGGTATTTCAGGAAGATTTTTAACACGGAACCAAATATAATAATAATTCATTTTAATAAAACACGAATCAAAGAAAAACAATCAAAAGCTCCACACACCCAACTGTCACTACCGGGAGTCCCAAGTGCACTGAAGTGTGAAGCTCTGTCGCGTCGTTGGCACTTTTGACATGAGCACGTGGCAGCGCTATGGCACTTTTCGGCAGAATGAATACCTCACTTGAGACAGTTGAGTTTCAACTTGTCTGTTTTTCAGCAACAAGAAGCAGCCGCCCAAGAGGCCGGCAACTCGTCCAAAGCTCGCAGGATGGGGCGCATTGTGAAGCAGTTTGAGCAGGCCGCGAAGCAGCACCGCGCCGGCAAGACAATCCCTTACGACGAGCTGCCCACTCCACCGGGGTACGCCCCCATCCCTGGAGCTCCCCCGCCTCCCGCCCCAGAGCCAGAAGCGGCACCTCCACCGCCAGACTCGTCTCAGGTGATGGATGAAAATTTAAGTTTTAATAAATATGTACATATCTCTATAAGCTCTAGGTCAGCACAGTTATTTTCAGCTTGTAACATCATTGTGAAGTTTCTCATGTACATACTGTTTATTCCATATTTTTCAGTGGTTTTAAAAAGAAAAAAAGTGTATTAGAACTTAGGAAAAAGTGGATAGTAACAATTACTTGTACTTATAAAGTCTTTTAAATATTGGCTTTTCAATGGTAAAAATATGACCATTCATTGGCTTGTTTAATTAAACATTTGATTGCTCCTCTTTGGGAGGTGTACATCTTTCTGAAACCTCTAAATCAATTTTATCTATTGTTTTTATCCTGTATGTGTTGCTTTTCACAACAAGGCTTTTGTAGGTATGAATGTAAAGTAGTAACACTTATAATATGTATTGTATAGAGTATAGACTATGTGTAATCATAATTAACATTATTTTCCAGGCCCCATCAGATGAGCCCCCTAGTGACAGTGCAGGAGGGGCAGGACCGGGCAGCCTGGCCGTGGCGGGCAGGTCCAACTCGGTGCGCAAGATGGGCAACCACTTTGGCACGGGGCTGGCGGGGCAGCAGCTCAACACCCTGCTGCAGCGACAGAAGGAGTTCAAGGAGGCGGCGCTGGAAGCTAAGAAGAAGGGTATGCATCATCATACCATACATTTATTTTATAAAAATGGTATAAAAGCGTAGTTTCAATAATTAAAAGGTCAATTCATGGTTTGCATTAACATTTGAAAATGATTTCTGGCATGTGGCTACAATTTTTCAAGCACTGCTGGCCGTATGTCACGAATAACACAAACCATGTTGTCTATAAGGCCTCTTTTGTGGCTTTAATTCCTGCATCAGCTGCATCTTATACGGGTGTAGGCCAAGATCTTTGTGCAACATTTACCACATAGTGAACGGACAATTCCAACGGATGGGTCCAATTGCTGCGACCGACGACAAATCGGTAAATTTGGATTTTCTTCCACACTCTTTTTTACAGTGGCGATATTCTTTTCACTGTACACATTGCTTCGACGTGTTGATATTGTTGCATCATTTACGGAGTATACTCCATAAATGATGCAATAATATCAACACGAAATAATATGGTACGAAATCTATCCATACAACGATTATGTGAACTCGTCTATAAGTTGCGTGAATTGATGACCGATTTCCAATGTAAATTTGGACAATTTGGTAGCATTGTTCAAATGTGAGTCTATTCACGATGATTTGCAAGACTTTACTGATCATATATGTAAAAAAGTGAGCGCTGTATGACAGTTAACCCTTTCTTAAATTCTATCTAAGCAAAAAAAACACCCTTTGTAAATTTTAAAGATGTGAAAAATGAGATTGTCTATTGTTGATAATTGGAAGTCGGTTTTACTAGTGTTGATTGTTTGAAATGTTTCACAACGGTCATTGGTTGGTGGGTTAAGACTATACCATATACTTACACAGTCTTATTACATTGCAGGTGAACTAGCAGAAGCCAAGGAGTACCTCAGGTGTTCCAAGGGCTTTGATCCCCTCATAGACGCTGCGAGGGGAGGGCTGCCCGTGGACCTCTCCTCTGTTCCCATCCCTCCCCAAGCCAAGCGGCAGCTGGAAGACAGGTAATATATCCATCACCAATACCAACAATACCAGTTCTTATCTTACCTACCTACCCACGCATACCTAAGATTCAAAACAATTCAAAATGTTCTACTCTTTTTCTTTTAGACCTCACAAGTCTTTGGACTTCTTTAAACAAAGCTTGAGGACGAGGTGTAATTCCTCCAATCATTTTTTTATCACAGAAATTTCTTAGAATAAAAGTAGATTTTTTATTTTTTATTATTATGTATTAAATTCATTTCATGAAAAATATGAAACATAATTAAGTTAAAAGTACCTGTAAGTTGAAAAGTATACAAAATTAATGTTGCCTAGCTAAAACTTCAATGCTGTAGATAATGTAACTCGGTTAGCAGTGACAGAATTGACCTGCATTGAGTACAATGCCAATGTCAATGTGCTAAAGTTTGATTTGTAATATGATCTCTGTTTGCTAGCTACGACATAGTGAACTCGGAGGACTGCAGCACGGAAGAGGAGGGAGGGGGCATGCTGGGGCGCCTGGAACAGCAGCTGGCGGAGCAGCTGAAGATGTGCCTGGACACCGGGGAGCACCACAAGGCCATGGGGGACGTGTCGGGGGCTAATCGCTTCCAGCACCTGGCCCTGGCCGTCAAGCAGGACATCGACGTCGTGAGGATGGCTAAAAGGTTCTTTCTTTATCTTCATATAATAATGTTTCAGTTCTATGATTATTTTACAACAGTTATTTTTAATTTGGGTGCTTCAAAGAGTCCACCACGTCATCACAACTGCTGATTCTTTTTCGAACTTGAATTTGAAGCATATCAATGGCCTGTCGTCTTTCTGTTTTGTTTTATTATGGCAACAGTTTTATAGTTGGCCACATTAAACTGGTGACATTATTTCTGCATTCGGTAGGAAAACTTTGTATGATTAGTAATGTTTTATTTATTTCCAGATTAGGTTCAAATTCTGTGAAGTTCCACTATGAAAACAAGCAGTTCTCCATTGTCCAGTGCTGCACGGATCTTGGAGATAACGACTTGGAGCTGACCGTAGTTCGAGGCATCAGCTACACCGTCCCCAACCCTAAAGATATTGACACCTATGTCAAGTACGAATTCCCATACCCACAGGTAAGGAGCAACTCAAGCCGCCGATTATATTATTGAAAGCATCTGTGACGAATGATTAATTGACAATGATTTCTCATGCTTCAGGAGGAGCCAGTATCTGACAAGACGGCTCTGGTGAAGGACACTAATAGCCCAGAATATAATGCAGTTTTCACAATCCCCATCAACAGAACAGCTAGACCATGCCTTAGAGTCTTCAAGAGGCAAGCTGTTAAGTTAGAAGTTTACTCTAGAGGGTAAGAAAATTAAAACAATTAGCACAAAAATCTCACGCCAAGTTGTTGTAATGCATAGCGTACATTTACAAAAAATAAAGTAGATGCAATGTTATAAAATTCACTAGACAGGTCTACCTTCATATGAATGTGGGCTTATCGAATGTAACCAAAAATTGCTTTTCCTGCCCCTTTTGCCAATCAAAACTGAGCGAACGTTAAGTTAAGTAAAAAAAATCCCTTAGTGGGAGACTCGGCAAAGGATTGCTCAATTTCAATTCACTATTTGAGTGAGCATTCGTGCAGTTCCAAGAGATATCAAAAGTTGTCAAAATAAAACTTTATCCAAATGTTTAATACCATGTATGTATTGTATTTATTGTGAATTTACTTTTATCACAAATTGGAAAATAAATTTATTATTTTGTTCTTCAAACAACTACTGTCACTTCGACAGCTGAATACGTAGTAGAGGTTAATATGTACGAGGCCTGTTCAAAAGAAAAGGTGAATTTTGAATTTTCGCCGGCTGTGTACATTCGATTATCGATTTTTTTTCTTGTTATATTGGCACACATATGTTTATCATTTGTTAGCATTATCAGCCATTTTGGATTAGTGGTTTGTTTTTGACAACTGGGAAGGTTAGTCACGTTTTTGTGGGTTCTTCGGTTTTTTACTTTTGAATAAAATGGATCAAAGAATATGTATTAAATTTTGCGTTAAAAATGGAATAAAGTGCTCCAACACACTTAAAATGTTGACTGTGGCATTCGGCGAGTCTACTTTGTCGCAAAAAAGTGTTTATAAGTGGTACAAGCGCTTTACAGAAGGTCGAGAAGATGTTAATGACGATGAGCGTCCTGGAGTTGTGGAAAAACAAATCATGGATTTTATTCTTTGATCCATTTTTTTCAAAAGTAAAAAATCGTATTTACATATGCATATACAAATAGATGTCTTAACTGTATGTGAAAATTACCCTTATCAGTGTTGATGATATGGAAATTATTTTAAAGTAAGTCAAATTTTAACTTACTGGTCACTTGGTTTTATTTCTGAAAGTAACCGTAAACAACCTATTCAGGGGACCAAATTCTCTTAAAAACATTTTTTTTAAATTATGTATATTCACAGTAGTAATATAAGAAATAAATTCTGGGAAGAATACCCCCTTAAAAGCTGAATTAATTATGATTGGTTAAATGTCTTTTCACTTGCCTGAAAGTTTATTGAAGAAATGATGTATGCATTTGCTTACGCTTACCTAGCAATAAAATGTTATCGCATATTATTTCTACAAATTTCTTTCTGGAAGCTAATCATAGTTAATTATTTTATGTTCAATAATTTGGTGGTTGGTTGCATGAACCATTTGGGAATGGATGTCTGAAAGGTGGTGGTTACTGCATTCATCTCTCTCACTGTCTCAGGAAACGTCATTCGTAGTTTTGATACCTCTCTTCACATTAACAATATTTCACTTCTAATATTACGACTTTTCGTCACTTTGTTAAAAGCAATTTATTTTTCTCACACCAAAATGTATTTTTTTTAATACGTTTTATTGGTTAATGTTTTATGCACATGTAAAAACCTTTGTGGATGCCATGTAGATGTTTTTATGGTTTTTAGTTCAATTTTCACAGCTAGATTTTAATGTTTCACTGTGCACTAGAATAGTAAAATCCTTGACGAATGTCAAATGTTTAACATTTGAATTTTTTTTTCTTTTTTTCACTAACCAACTTCTTAAAGTTTCCAAAATAACTTCAATTTGCTTCCAGGAAAGCTTTATACATACTGGCCTTCAATATTCGTGCACAGCTTCTAAAATATGCTTAACGTTATTGCTTACAAAATGGCTTTTATACAAGATGCCTGGTATTTGACACAAAATATTCAAGAAGAGAGGAGACACATACGCTATAGAAGTTGATACTATGTTCACATTAACTTTTTTGCATGTAATTTTTTTGTCCTTCAATATGTTGCATCATGTACTTGTCACCTTGCATATAGAGAGTTATAAGTTATAACTCTTCAAGTATCTTCAAAATAAATTCAATATAATAATTATGTAACCTCTTTAATGTGTATGTTGCTTTTATATACCTTCCGACAAAGCTTTAACTTATTTTTTTCAATAACTAATATGTAATATGAATTAGCTTCAATATACCTTCTGACATACTTTACAGTTGTTAGTTTATTACAAACAATTTGTATGTAGTTCATTAATCATTTGGGCCATCTGGGTTGGTTAGCTGGTTTGCCGGTGTAGGCAGTTGCAGTGCTGCGCGAGGGATGAATGTGTGTATCTGTTGTTAGGTGTTGCGGCCGCCCCTGCAGTTGCCCCTTCCCTTTTTTCAGTGGCTTCTTCTCGCGAGACGCGTTGCTCGGGACCATCAGCGTGAAGTTGCAGCCGCTGGAGACGCAGACGGAGCTGCACGACTCCTTCGATGTAAGTTACCACTTTATTAGTTTAAAATGATGTTAACCTCTTGGGGCTTAACACCATCTCTCTGTGGAGTATGCGGCAGGGGTCCTTCTTTACCGACCCCTTCTCTATCGCTTCCAATTGGGTTCATATATGTTTGGGACAACATCTTTCTAAAGTAGAAGATATTCTCAGTATCACTGGTAGAAAGACCATCATTCACAGTCGAAGCGATGCTTGAGATGACTTTAGCTACATTTGGTGACCAAATCTAAATTGGGGATGCCATAGTTTTGTAGCAGAGTGAAATGAAAATGTGGAAAAATTATCTGTTTTAATCATAAAATGTATTTATTTATTTAATTGTATACGCCCAAATGGGCTTTTTTATATAAAGTTTCATTTTACAGTGATACAAATGTAAATTATTTGCTCATACGAAAAGTAAGAATGAGTAGTAAACATAAGTATTCCATACATTGTATTTGTTTGATTAAATTAAATTAATATTGATTGAAGATATATGATATTATAGCCTCCTTGTATCTACATTCTGTGAAGTTAAATACATCATCCATCTCTGCATATGTATCACCAACTACATGCAATCTAGGTACAAGCGAGTATCTGAAAAACTCAGTCCTTATATTATTGTTACAACTAAATAGGATTTTGGGTCGAGTGGTTCTAGTTGGCAATAAGGTTCAGTAAATCAGGGCTGTCTATAATACCATTGACAATTTTTTTAAATGTAAGCATGTAATACAATGGGATTTCTCCACAAATTAACAGTTTCAACAATATTAGTTTTGATCACTTTTAGTTTGACATTACAGGTGCATGAAATAAAACTTTTTTTTTTTTAAAGTTAATTTTGATGATTTCAGTTGATGAACGGTCGCAAGGTGGTAGGAGGCAAGCTGGAGATAAAGATTCGAGTGAGGAACCCCATGCTCACCAAGCAGATCGAGCAGAGCACCAGAAAGTGGCTGGTCATCGACCACTGATGACCCCTCTCTTCCCTCTTTTCTCTCCGAGTTACCTCATCACAGTCCTCGGTTCACGGGACTCCTCGTTAATTTTAAGATGGATTGTGGCAAAGAACAAATGTCCAGAATTGAAATTAAAAGCATACCCCCACATAAACACCAAATTATTCAGAAAAACACCTGGAGGTGGTAAATAAGGGTGGACTGGTTCTCAAATTAATCACACCTTTTATAATAAAAGTTATAGATACAGTGGCGTAGTGAATGCTTGTTGGCCCGGACACCACTACTCTCGGTTACCGCTTGTAACAAGAAGTTTACCGCTGTGCCGTTGAACAGATATTTATTGGTTTTCAACCTTTGATGATATTAGTGAATGGGGAAGGACTTTGCTAGGCTTATGGTGCTACATATGAACACCATTTCCTGATGGGAAATTAAGGTGGTGCTTGGCACTTTTATGATAACGGTTGCTTTCGTGAATTCTTCTCGGGGATAGAATACATTTTGCCATTTTTGTATTTTTACAAAAAATAGCATAAGTACATATTGATAATTTTTTGGTTAAAAGCGCAGTTTTTTGAAGTGATATGTCAGCATATATATATTTTTAGAAATAATTTCTTTTCAGCAAATTGTAATTTTGTTTTAAAGTCAATAAGAAATGAACTGCAGATGTAAATAATAAATACCCATAGTAAAATCATTACAACAGTTGGAGACCCAGCTAGAAGTCTGATTTATTCATTATTATTATAAGAAATATAAATAATTTCCTTTGTGAGTATGTGCGTTCGTTCGGGTGTGAACTCTTCAAATTTGTAACTAAAAATAATCTTTACATCCCTACCTACCTAATAAAGTACCTATCCATAGTGTATTTTAGCAGACATTATTCTATTTGAAATGGAACTAATATTTTTTCATGGCAAGTCACAACTTGATTTACATAAAGCCGGATACTCGCTAGCGAGTTGTAACCGTAGCGCCTGTTACCAAAAACCATAGGACGGACGAGGTTCGCGAGCCTGCCGCGAGGCACTCGCGCTGTGTGCGCAGCGAGCTGACGCCTGTCGGTTTTTGCCCGGATCTAAAGGCAGTCGCTGATCACTTGTGGACGTCAAATAGTAGTGTCGGGGCATGCTTCGACTCATTTACGTATTTTCTGTCTTAATTTGTGTGCAAGTGATAACGAGTGATTTGAAGAAAGATAAGTGTTTGCTGTTAATAGATAAATACAAAGAAAACCAAGTTCTATGGAAACCTAAGGACTAAAATGATTATAAAAAGCATTTGAAGGACGACGCTTGGGCAAAAATTGGTGTTGACATAAACGAAAGCAGTGCCGTCTGCAAAAGGAAAGTGATTAACATATCGGCGTCGTATAGAAGGGAGCAAATGAAAGTTTAAAAATCTACTACAACATGTATTCCGACATGCTGAAGCTCGAAACGAACCCTGCGGATACGCCGGTTCGCAGTTACCGTGGTCGTGGACATGGTGTATTCACTTGAACCTCGTTACTGTATCTGTTACGGTTACAGTCACAGCTCGCTACTGAGTACCTGGCTTCTTGACTAGTGTGTATGTATAATATTGATGTCTAAGCAAAATCAAACCAAAAAGTGTTTTTGTAAGTTATCAACAGAGGTCCCTGTTTACACAAATTATATCAACTTGCCTCTCCAAGCTCAACGAGAAAGTGGTGTTTCAAAAAAGCTTTTTAAATATGTTTTATGTATTTTTCACAACACACATTTTTAATCAGCCTTTTTTGATATCGAATCATTAATTCATTGCATAGGTTATAAATAACACAACTTTTTTTTTCATAACAATATATACTTACATACTCGTACAGTACGCCTGGGTCCTCAAATAAGATTGAATGTGACTTGTGTTATATATACACATAATTTTATATATTTTTTGATTAATTTGCACCCGATTTATTGTTATTTCATAACAACCAGCACTTGATAGCAACCCATCTGTAAATATATAAGTACATATTTATTTACATATTATTTGGTATTACATATTGACATAATATGCATTAAAAAATTGCAGCCTTTATATTGATGTGATCTGAATTAAAATTTTATTACTCTTTGCGTGGATATAATAAAATCAAGTGCCTGAAAAATATTATTAACTACATAATTTCTCATGTTATTACTTACGTATGCATATTGTAAATGTGTCTAGAATTTTTTTTTGTAGTATCAGTTATTATTTTATTATAAAAGTCAAAATTAATACACTTAAGATACATTGCTTTCTAATTATTTATCGCTGTAAACCTGTGACATTATATTAATATCTTTTCTAATTATGCTTTGTTTATTAGCAAGATCACAAGTAGGTAGAATAAGACAGAATTATCAAAGAAACTTGGAAGATCAAATGTATAATAAAATATTATCAACAATTGCTATGTATTTTTTGTCCATCTAAAGAAAACATACAAACGATTGGGAATACATACTACAAAGCAAGGAATGCTAATAATACTTTAGCAAATATTATATACACAATTGAAAGTGATGAAAAGATTGGCCAATTGGTTGAGCAGTTCAAAGCATCGGCTTCCCACCCAGATGTCACGGGTTCAATTCTCTGCTAAGTAAGTCTTCCATTCTTGCACAAGCCATATTCTCCGCTTATTATGATGGTGGTTGAAGGAATTCAAATATTGTCCCAACTGTCCGGAGCCAGTGGGACTATGGCATCCCCAATTGGAGTTTATTGAAAGGCTGAAGGAAGTGGGGAAGAAAAGGAGATGGGGAAGAGGAAAGTTGGGAAGTACCTGGATATTCATATCCGGTCACCAAACATGGCTATAGCTGTTTCAAGTAACTTTTTGATTCTGAATGGTGGTCTTTCACCATGGCGATACTAAGAATATCTACAAATATGTTAAGGGTTTTGAATTTCATGACAGCTAAGCAAACTATTACAATATACATTATATGGAAGGAGAAATACAAAATACATACTCTCATTTATCTACGACTTCATCCAAATCATCATTATCAAACGCCGTCTTGGTGTTGAAGTTGGGAGACCAGTGATCTGAATTCCTCCCCATCTGCGGCAGGCTGCTTCCTATTCCTGGTGTTCTACTTCCAGAGATCATCCACCCCAAGATCAATCTGGGAAACTCATATTGGTTACTTCTCTAGGGGCGCCGCCATAGGTGCCGCCGCCTGTGTGCGAAAATAGTAAAAATATTTGTAGTACCCATGGATAGGTTGTTTTGATTTTTTTAATATGCAATTAAAATGCGTTCGAGACGACTGTTCTGCTAAAAATATGCTTACCAAATCTCATTTTAAACTTAGCAGATAAATAAATGAACCGGGAACCATTCAAATATATTTTTAATTGAACGTAATATACCCTTACACTCTTACAAAAATTTCAAAATTTGTGGGTATCAAAGTCATTATAGTCATATGCTGCAGTATCTCATAATGGTATCTCAAGTCTCCTGATAATAAATAACAACTCACTTACGAGAAAGAAATAACCAATCGAAAATACCTAAGCAAATTTCTGTGACCCTAGTAATTTTTTCTAATGTTTCGTCGCACAGAGACAGAAAATAGACAAAAAAAACCCAGTTGATTGTAAAAATCCCAAAGTAAAACTGCTTCGGTATCCGGAGCGCAGAAGTCGACGGAGTAATATTTAATAAATAATAGTTAGTGCGGAATTCAATCCAAATTCACGCGTTATTCAGTTATTCTACCGGCATTTTACTCTGCCCCCTTCTGCGCTCCGGATACCGAGACGGCCGAAGTTGACGGTAAACACTGATCAAACAACATTTACATGGACAAAACAAGACAACTAACTAATTAACCATCACGCCAAGGGTAAGCACAGAGGATGGACCGCTATACAGTTCCGTCTTGGCATACACTCCATCCATAAAAAATATTCCAGTAATAATTTCGACGGGTCATTTGTGCGAGGTAACAATCTCCGAGTAGCAGATACTCTCAGAATCGAAACGTTGCTTGGAATGGCTTTTGTCGTCTTTGGTGACCAGATCTAGAGAGCCAGCTACTTCCTAACCTTCCTCTACCCCATCTTTTTAAAAAGAAATACAAACATTCCCGGGTTACGAATAACCTGACTATATTTGAAAAACTCCTACCACCATCATAATAAGCGGAAAATTTTGATTGTGCAATGATGGTGGACTTAGCTACGAGTAGCAGAGGAATTGAACCCACGACGCCCGGTAGGAGGAATCCGACGCGTTTGTTCATTCAGCTACTAACCGGTCTCCTTCCCTGTTTGGCCATTCATTGTTTGAAAAAAAAAAATCCTGGCTCGTGACATACGCTTCTGATAAGAGTATACAATATAAGGTGGCACATACAAAAATTAACGATGCGTACGTTTACAGATATTATCACAGCCCACTTTTATCAATTAAGATGAGTGAGAGGTCTATTCAGTTTCCTCACAGAACTCGAATTCTCTCAGATCCAAATGAATAAACGCCCTTTAGATTGGCCGCCTGTATGCCCCGCATGTACTGCACATATGGGTGCTTCGGCCAGTGCTGCGGGGCCCCAATACTATAGTCTCAAGAGCCTACAATCAGCGCCGGCCCTGGGGTAGAGCGAGATGAGCGGTCGCTCTAGGCGCCACTTCTTCTTGACTTTGACACGAGTCGTGATCAAGTAATGCATTTAATTCCAAACGGCGGAAGCAAAGTTGTACATCAAATAACATAAACTGAAATACAATTTATGTGATGTGAAAGCGTCGACCAAAGGGCGCCGAAAGACAACCTCGCTCTACCCTGATCAAGGGCTAGGGCGCTGCCTACAATGGATGCCATCAGCTTCCCTGTGTATTTGTTTGATTCCAAACATGACTGTGAGAAAACATTGTACGTGAATGATTTTTTCTCAGGATTCACTTTTGTAATGTTTGAAGTCTGTCAATATTCTTTATATGGGCGGTCAATAAGCCTCAGATTTGGTGTCCTAATTTAGATTCTTTGATAAAGAGGTCACCCATCCAAGCGCTGACTCTTTCAAATGTTGCTAAACCTTTACGCGATCACTTGTAACCAGGGTCGGTCCTGTTCAGGCGCAGTTGGAGCCGTCTGCTCCAGGCGGCGAATCGGCAAGGCGCTGATAGTACCTAACCACAGTGATAAATGATATAAAATGAAAAAAAATAGCATTCTTGGACGGCAATTGAACCTTCGTGCAATAAAAAGCCGCACCTCTCGTCTTCTACTTGATACGAGTTGGTACCAATCTTCTGTTCGAACCAAAACTTTACCTGCGCTAGGCGCCGTTTGACTCAGGCCCGAACTTACTTGTAACCCATAGTGACCATGTTGATGTTCACTTTGTAGTTTACGTGATTTGTTTTATTGCGTCTATAACCATTTACCTTTCTATGGTATATTACGGGATATTGTAACAATGTTAACTAAATTCGAACCTCCGTTAGAATACAATTTAATTTTACCTGTATCCTAATTGCAATCAATACCTACCAAGGTAATACAGGCTTCCCCACTTAGCATACAAACAAAAAACATCGTAATAAATTAGCACTATTAAAATTCCGATGTGATTCAGCCCCGAATCCAACCAGTAACCGGTAGGTACTCTGTCTACAGAAGTGAGACAATCCTCTCGAGTATATTAGCTTCGGTACACGTGACGTCACGGCGAAGACCGGCACCGGTGCCAAGTTTAGTCACTGGAGCCAGAGGAGCAGGGGATTTACCTGCCGCCTGCCTAGTGGCCAGGCGCTGTTCACCGCCTTGTTTACCATCAACTAATTTACAACTCGAGATCTGCGAGATTCTATTATTATAGTTCCGTTGGTATTATTATTCTATTCCATAACCAGTTGCAACCGGTTATTCGTCGCGGGCTACCGGCTTATGCTAATACGCCCGCTGTATCGTTAGTACTCTTCAAAGAGTGATACTAGTTTTGATTAAAATGGATGCGGTAACGGCCAACCTTTGCGCACGATGGCCGCGCTCAAAGTCCGCTCATCACAATAATTAATTTATTTGCAACCTTGCTGTATTTCCAATTTCCGCGGATGGATCGCGTTGGCCGGCGCCGTTTAGGCGACATTACATTTGGTTTCCGCGACGACGGAAAACCGGATATATCCCGATCTGTCAAAGTATAAACAACTCTATATTTTACATTTCTGCATAATTTGGTTTCTGTATTTTACGCTCGAGCGACGTGACTAATTTCGCTTGCTCGCCAAATTGATCACAAATCTTGTTTTATCCGAGAGGTTCAATAGGACATCGCGATTTCCAATAATGGTCACAAACAACGTTTATAGAGATCTCCTCGATCTAGGCCATTGGGTCGGCGTCAGCTGGGCGTTCCGAGGGAACCTCCTCACCTTTCTCTTCCCCATCTCCTTCCCTCCCCACTATCCTCAGCCTCACAACATACCTCAATTGGGGATGCTATAGTCCCACTGGCACCAGACGGTTGGGAAAATTTGGGACTCTTTTGCGGTATTCACATAAGAAACAATAGGAAAAACTATTAGAAATCTGTTTATCTTGATATGTATTGCCATCAGTATCGCGCTGTGGAAAGACGAGCTTCGGGCATTGTTGCCTCTTGTCTGGTTATCATATAACAATTGGTTACTTTCTTAAATATTCCTCGCAATACATTTTAGATTAAAGTAATATCTTCTTTAGAATTAATTACAGTGAACACCCTTCTAGACCTATTGCAGAAAACTCGACCTCATGCCTCTCCCATACATCCCTCATTCCTGTGGCAAACATCTGCGTTTATCGTCATCGTGATTTCTCAATCTATTTTAACGAATTCTTATGTTTTTTAACATGTTAACTTCACCTGCCTGTAAATAAAGGGTTATTGTATTTTCCCAAAATTTAACAGAACATGAACGAATAGAAATAATTTTGATCGATTTTAAAGTCTTTTTTAGGAACGCCCCTGGCCGATTTATTTCTAGGGTGGTGTGTTCTTTTCACAGGAAATTGACTCATTACGTCGGAATGAAGTGTTAATTTATTTTGACAAAGGAATCAATTGACACGTTGTAACCTTTTGGTTTTAACAGCAACTTAACTTAACGATAGCCACCACTCCCCCAAAGCTGCGTTATTCCGCATTAAATACAACCTGATTTTAACTCATGTTTAGTACTGCAGAAGTCTCACTTCTTTTAGCAGGTCCGTGATATTAGGGCTATTAACATTTCACATAGGTATACATTGTATTAAAATACACAATTATTAATGATATCATGAGAAATAAATGTTCAAGGACCCTCAATCAATTCTAACCCTTAACAACGCCTTAATTAGAAGTAAACTGGAATATGGAAGCACTATTTGGAATCTCCATTACCACAAATACGAACACATTGTTGAATCTATGAAATGCTAAGAATGTTATCTTTTAAATGTGGTCTACAGGACCATCTTAGATCACATGACGCACGCCTCGAATACTTCAACATTAATTCACTTCAAACCAGAAGGCAAATAATTGATTCTCGGTCATCTCGATACTACAGTATGTTCTAGCAGTATTGAAATAAATGTACCTAATTCTTATTGTCCAAGACTCCATAGCACATTCCACCTGAGTACATTCACAAATAATATTGTCTACTTTAGCCCTCTGTCTCAAATGTGTCGACTATATAATTAGATAGAGTGTACTAATATAGAATTTTTTGTCGATAATTTGTACAGTTTCAGAAAAAATGTCCTGTTATTGCTTAAAAATGTGTAACAATGATTGGGCTAATTATATTGTGTACCACTTTTGTAACTCTTTGTGCATCTTGTTTGTAACTAACTAACCATCACGCCGTTTCGCTGCACGGGTAGGCAGAGAGGACGGACCGCCATACAACTCTGTCTTGGTACACACTCCTTGCTTGATTCACATTCATACATCGTCTCATACATACTCTTCTATTATTCTGATTCTTCACATGACCCGATTCAAGTATTTGATTTACTTGATCGTGCCATGTCTTCCTCTGGCGTCCTCAACTTCTTCTTCCATTCTCTTTTGAATCATATATTCTTTTCACACTCCTTTCTTCGTTCATTCGGCTTACATGCTCAAAACATCTAAGCGTCCCTTTCTTGATCATATTCATTACGCTTACATCAGCCTTGCATTATTTCCGGATATCTACATTTTTAATACGGTCATACGTGATTTTACGCACATCCGTCTTAAAGATCTCATTTCCACAGCATTCAGTCTACTTTCATCCTTTCTCTGTCAGTTCCACGCCTCACTGCCATACATCAGGGTTGGTATAAGCACTCCATTGTGGACTGCTAGCTTCACTTCTTTTGACAATTTCTTATTTGCGCCAACATCGTTCAGTCCTCCATTAATGAAGTTTCCTGCCTTCGTCCTTCTTTCAATATCCTTATCAGCCTTTCCGTCTCTCGTAAACATAAACATACACTCTAATTACACAAACTCATTCACTTGCTCCAAGTATATTACTTTTATTTATATTATTTATCATTGATTGAATTTTTGTGATTTTATATTTGTGTATCCTTTGTGATTTTTTTTTACGATTGTACACTAACTGGATTGTTCTGGAATACACAATTCTTTCAATTATCAATCAAGTTTTTCAAATACCAGTCAATTATAATAGGCTATTTTTTACAACAAAAACACGTTAATGGTTATAAATAATGATTTGGAAATATTATCTTCGCGAACACGTGAAACAGATTAATTTTATATGTTTAATTAATTAATTTTAATAAAAAACGTGGGCGGAGTCCCGCGTTGACCCAGGAGCCCAAGATCATTGTGACAGTACATATAAGCGGAGTATTATATTTGCTGTCTCTTTCTCTCTCATGGTGTACGACGTAAAAACCAGGAGAAAGTGATTTATCGCAAGTTTGTATCAGTTGGGTAAAAATAATTTGCTCTCTCTTCATACATTGTTTCTCCAAGGGTATAAGACAATCTAAGCATTTCCGCGCTTACTTTTGACAAAGGATGGGCAATAATTCCCAGCGCCTTTTACGATTTCCGCGCTGGTTACACGTTCCAGCAGATCATTCTTTTACGCACAGCAGACTGTTGGTCTGAATGTTAAAGTGGCAAGCATGTACCTGCTATGTACCCAATTCAATGCCCCATAACATCGGAGGTGACAAATACATTTGGGATTATCATACCAACCAAACATCCGCCAATTATTCATTGTTGACAGTGTTGACTGGTCTCGGCAACTTCCGACCTTACCTTGAAGTGTTCCCGCTAGGCAATGACCCAAAAGGCGACACCTCTCCACTTTACACTTTGCGCGCTAAGCTGGCCACTTCTGCAGTCATGCTGTTTACTCGCTGGAAATAGTATGCATATTAAATGCCTTCTATTCCAACTTCCGACAGTGAACGCAGTAATGATTCATGTCACGAATAGTCCGCAAGGTTCTACAGCCAATTGAAAAAGAAGCGAAGTACCTTAATACGTAATTACAATATTAACCACTGCTCCGACCTGTAAATATAGGACCTTGGAGTAACAATGTATGGAGAGAGAGCTAATTATTTTTACCCAACCTATACAAACTTGCGATAAATCACTTTCTCCGGGTTTTTGCGTCGTACACCATGAGAGAGAAAGAGACAAAAAAATAACACACCGCTTTTATGTACTGTAAGGACGATCTTGGTCTCCCGCGTCTCCGGGGACTCCGCCCACATGTTTTCATATGCGACTAAACGGTTTTTTAAGTTATATGCTATGTTTTTGTTGATAACAATACTGTGAAAAAGTGGTTATACGAAAAAACAAAAACATTATGTCGACATGTGCTATCAATGGATGTATAAATACCCTAGCCTTGGTCCTAGCCACGCCCAGGTCTGCCGAGTCCGGCAAAAATCATCAAAAACTGACTACACTGCCTTGGATAGGTACCACTCTATATACTCTAAGTATAGGACTATATATGTACCAGGGGTGTTAGTTGAAGTTTGCCGGTTTTTTCAATAAATAAAACGCTTAATTCTAGCCCATCTTTGAGACAAATCATGGATACCATTCCAAAAAAAAATTCTCTTTCGAGGCAAACCATTCGACGAGCCATTTTTCGACTTTTTCAAAATTGGCGAAGCGCTGCTCTGCGAGTGAGTGTCCCATCGATGCGAAAAGGTGATAGTCGGACGGGGCAAGGTCTGGAGAGTACGGCGGGTGCGATAATATTTCCAAATTCAATGCTTTGAGAGTGTTCTTCACTACTTTAGCTGTATGAGGCGTTGCGTTGTCATGTTTCATGTTCATGTTTTTTCGATTTGTCTCTCGTTCATTTGGTGTGGTACCCATTTTCCATACTTTTGGATCTTTCCCATGGCTTTTAAACGTTGGTAAATTGCTCCTCGGGTCACATTAAGTGTTTGGGCCAATTGTTGTTGCGATTGGGTTGGGTCTTCATCCAATAACACCTGCAATTCCTCGTCTTCGAACTTTTTCGCTGCACCAGGATGTTCGTTGTCTGTTAAATCGAAATCTCCACTTTTAAATTGACGAAACCATGTCTCACATGTTCTAATCACTGGAGCATGTTCACCATAAGTTTCTACCAGCAACCGATGAGCTTCAACTGCTTTTTTATTTTGATGAAATAAGAAAAGCAACGAATGCCGCAAATGCGATTTACTTGGAACGAAACTCGACATATTCACTGAGGTAAACAACTATGACACTATTATTTTGGCAGAATGTAACTTGTGTATTTTTGAAGGTTAATGTCCATAGAAAAATATGACATAGATGCCAAATCATAGAAATGTATGCATATCTCTAGCGACATCTATGAGTAAAACCGGCAAACTTCAACTAACACCCCTGGTAGTTAGGTATTTAGTTACAAAACCATAATAAAAACACACTTCTACTGTACCTGTAATCAGGCCCTTTTTTGCAGGTAGTCTTTGTGTTCTAATAGAAGATTGGTACCAACTCTAACTAACTAACCATCACGCCGTTTTTCCCCAGGGATAGGCAGAGAGGACGGACCGCCATACAGACTGTCTTGGCACACACTCCTTGCTTCATTCACATTCATTCATCTTCTCATACATACTCTTCTGTTATTCTGACTCTTGACATGACCTGACTCAAGTATTTGATTCACTTGATCGTGCCATGTCTTCGGGTACTTCTAGGTACTCGACTTCTTCCATTCACTTTTGCGTCACATATTATTTTCACACTCCTTTCTTCGTTCATTTGGCCTATATGCCAAAACTATCTAAGCGTCCCTTTATTAATCCTATTCATTACGCTTACATCAGCCTTGCATTATTTCCTGATATCCACATTTTTAGCACAGTCACGCGTGGTTTTATAGCACATACGCCTCAGGGATCTCATTTCTACTGCATTCAGTCTATTTTCATCTTTCCTCTGTCAGTTCCATGCCTCACTGCAATACATCAGGGTTGGTATAAGCACTCACAGCGTTGAGTCCTTCATTAATCAAGTTTCTTGCATTCACCCTTAAATAATATAAATGTACTTTCCAAATATACAAACTCATCTACTTGCTCCAAATATTCATCAATAATTCACAACTATATTACACGCTGTTCTCGTACTCTCTTTTTCAAACACCATGACTTTGGACTTATTTACATTCATCATCAACTCATTCTGCATTCGTACTTGGTTCATCCTAGGCACGAGAAACTCTAGATCTTCTATTATATCACATATATATATAAAACACTGTGATTAGGTGCTATCAGCGCCTTGGTAATTCGCCACCTGGAGCGGACTGCTCCAATTGCGCCAGCACAGGACCGGCCCTGCCTGTCACGCTCAATAATAAAAATATTTAGTTTGTTTGGGGTGGTTTGAGGCAAAAAAACTTGCAAATGGTGAGCTCTGTTTTTTTTCAATTGAACATAAAGACTAGCGAGCTGGGTGATAAAGGTAGTTTTAGAAAATCGAGGACGTATCAATGATTAATTCATACGTTGATTTTTTTCCGTTGATTTTCAGATATGTTCATCTTTGTATTGAAGTCGGCGGTATCGAGATTTAATTCTTTCAAGATTTATTAACACAAACGTTTCAGATCATCATCTTAAGAATAGTGGATAGAGTGTGCGAGTAACAATGTTAACACAAATAGTTTAGATGTCTACGACGACTCTACGACGTTTATCGACATCATGCACATATGTATGCATAGTGAACTTCATGCAGTACCTACACACCCTTTGATACACGCCGTGCTAAGGATTTGATGATTTTTGCCGGACTCGGTGACCTGGGCATGGCTAGGACTAGGGCTAGGGTATTTATACATCCATTCATAGCACATGTCGACATAATGTTTTTATTTATTCGTACAACAACTTTTTCACAGTATTGTTTTCAACAAAAATATAGCATATAACCTAAAAAACCGTTTAGTTGGGTCGCGTTTAGTCGCATATGAAAACATGTGGACGGAGACCCCGGAGACGCGGGAGACCAAGATCATCCTTGCAGTACATAAAAGCGGTGTGTTATTTTTGTTGTCTCTTTCTCTCTCATGGTGTACGACGTAAAAAACAGGAGAAAGTGATTTATCTCAAGTTTGTACAGGTTGGGTAAAAAGAATTAGCTCTCTCTCCATACATTGTTACTCCAAGGTAAGGAAAGGTTATAATATATTATGATGTAAACACTTTTTTTAATTATACTACACTGGTGCTCTGCTACGGGAATTTTCAGATTTGGTAGATCGGTTAGGGGTTAAAAACCTTTCTTTTTTTAATATGTTTTAAATAATTAATTGCGAGCAGCAGTGGTGGAATAAATTTAACTTAGTAGTTGAAATAATATTTCAGTATTGATTATTAAAATAATATTAACAATCTCCAAATAACGTGACAATAGAAATATTAGACTTAGGTCAAATTAATGAAGTCTCCGTCACAATCTAATCTTATTATTTTTTGTGTCTTTTTCTATATACATATTCTTTGAAGATTGTTAAAATTATTTCAACACTCAATATTACAACGGAGCGTAAAATTTTAATGAATAAATTTTAATAAAAAATATTTTAATATACTTTTTTATTGTCAATGTGTAAAGTTTTTTTTTATCGTATCACCGCGGATTAACTGTTTCAAAAATAGAAATATGGCTGGGAAGATAAATTTAACTAAGATTGATTTGTCTATAAAATATGATTTATGTGAATTTTGATAAAAATATGGATTTTCCAATTTTTTTCGATACAATCCGCTCATTTTTACTTCGAATTGTCAGGTGGGTGATTCAAATCATCAACAAGGCAGATTACTCCACGATAAGTGGGAGTTTAGGTACCGCCAACAGTCTGCTGGTCTGGTGAGATGTGATCTCGGGAGCACCCAGATGATACGAGTCTAATTAACTAGAGATGCGTGCGAGATACGTGTGTTGCCTACCGGAGGAAGTAACTACTTGGCGGGTGCTCACCTGCACAGGTGACACGAGGACACTGTTTAGGACAGTGGTGATAGTCCAGTCATTATATTCATTTGGAAATGCAAATGAACCGAACTGGCTGATTGTGTAGGGGAGGCTTAGAAAAGCTTAATTTGAAATTGTCGACCAAGATTTCCTGGTAGCATTCTCCGCCATCTTGAAAAGTGGGGTAAATTTTGTTTTTTTGCGATAACTCAGCTATCCATCATGGTACGAAAATTGCAACCGCATACTTTTTTGTTTCTTTTTTTTACGCTCTACAATTTAGTTTTTTTAATGAATTTTTCACGTACCGTTGATCGTTGTTGAGGTATCGAACGTGAAAGTAAAAAAAAACAAGAGATTGAAACTTGTTTTTTTGCTGTTTTCGCCTTTCTCGTAATTCATATCGAAAAAATGTTTTCAAAAAACTTGTAGAGAATTTCAATACCTGCAACCAATGACGTTACATATATATACACGTTATAGCCTTAGAATATTAACACAAAATGTGGCAAGCAAAACACACACGTTACCAGTAAATTCATCATTCAAATATCGGTCATGTATGACAAAGATAGACATTCATAGAATATATGTGTATGAACGAAACAGATCCGAAGTTTGGACCGCGTTCCATACTTGCTTGAAACGACCTCAAGCGACGCGTGACCGTTTAGTACTAAATCGGCTTAAACACCGATCACACCAACTAGCGTGATTATTGTTTGCCACTTTGAGAGCTCTACAACGTGTCTATATATGTAACGTCATTGCCTGCAACGTAGTTTTTTTTTTTTTTCAGACAAAAATTACGACTTTTAGCGCATTGATTAATATATAATATAATTACTGGACCATAAGTGGTAACCTAAAAAAAGAAGCGAACGCACTGTTTACACGCGGCAACAGTTTAGTTACCACATGGTTACCACTTACCACTGTCATAAACACCGTCTTCGTTCAAACCGGCCGTAAGGAACACCGAGCGATAAGCTGCAAGTCTCCTCTAGACTAGCGACAAGCTACAAGCTACGAGCTACAAGCTACAAAGGTAAGCTATGGAATGGCACGCGTCACCTGCGTGATTACTGACGAAACGAACCAGACAGTTTCGTCATCCGCTTTTAGGCAGTCATTAATCGCGTAATAATAGTCGCGCTGATCGACGGAGAGTTGATTAATTGTAGAAGATATAACACGAGTTGATAATTGCGATCGGGTAAAACGGATCTTTATCTACCCGTGGGCAGCAAAACTTTCCATTCTGTATATTCTCTCACGCTCCCGCGTAGCTACACTGAATGCCGGGGAATATAAATGAAAACCCGGGAAAATGTGAAAAATAATTACCTACGTTTAATTGTTTCAGCCGGAGAATAGACAGACTGGTTTAACTTCAAACAGGTGGCTGTTTTAATGTTCCTAAAATGTAATCATTAGTCCTCAGAGCAATAATATACAAGAGAGAGCGCTGTAGAGAGAGCTGTAGTCAGTTTATACGAGGTTTGTCGAACCTGGGCGCGGCTAGGGCTAGGGCTAGGGTATTTATACATCCATTCATAGCACATGTCGACATAATGTTTTTGTTTATTCGTACAACCCCTTTTTCATAGTATTGTTAAAAAAATATATATAACATGTAACCTAATAAACCGTTGAGTTACGTCAATTTATTTCGCGTATCATAACGTGTGGGCGGAGTCAACGGAGACGCGGGACACGAAGAACATTCTAACAATACTTTAAAGCGGTGTGATAATTCGGGAAAATTTGTTGTCTCTTTCTTTCTCATGGTGTACCTCGTAAAAACCCGGAGAAAGTGATTTATTCCAAATCTGTATAGGTTGAGTAAAAAGAATTAGCTCTCTCTCCATATATTGTTACTTCAAGCATGAGTCCCTATCTTACACTGGTAAGGCCAGGCGCGCGCGGGTGACTTTTGTCACGGCAACAGTTTCGTCACCATCTCCAAATCTATCGGAGTGTATGGAGGTCCGGGCACGCAGCGACGTGACATTAGGGTGACTTATTAATTCCACTCGCCGGCGACTTTTGAGTGACGAAACTGTCACCGTGTCTGTAAAGTGTACTTTTGTATGGGCGCTCGCGCACGGGTGACAAAATGTCATTCGGTGACTCATCCGCCTGTTCGAAATACATTGCTGGAATGAAAGAGTGACGGGTGACAGTCACTTGCCGTGTGCGTGCTCAATTGGAAGACAGTGACAGTGACGAAACTGTTGCCGTGACAAAAGTCACCCGTTATAGACCTAATATGGTACTATTATAATCTTGGAGTAAGAATATACAGTCAGTATTGTTGACTTTATACTGACTCGATAGAAAGAGACAAAGATATGTCAAAGGATGTTGGATAGCCTATTAGTAATCGCCCACATAGAATTCACATATTTAAACACATTTATTTATTTATTTATAAATTAACGGACTAAAGTCCAATTACAAAAATACATATAAAACACGAAATCTAAAAAAGAGTAACAGAGAAGAAATAGCATATAAATTGAGATAAATGAAGCGATGACAAAAATAAGGCAAAATAAACATAAGAGAGAACATTCAAGCCATGGTCTTAGTCAAAGTTTTGGTAGAGTCGTAAAGAATGACGAAAATCATTTAGACTGCTACCAAAAATTTCAAGACCATGGCTTGAGTTAACAAGTCTTGACATTCTGGACATTGGAGAATTATACCCGTAATTAGTATTGTGATGATTGAGGAACAGCAATTAATTGTTTCTGAGTCTACGGCAAGGAATTTTGAACTGGATAAGTTGCAACAGAGAAGGTGAGTCAATAAAACAATTAATAATTTTGTAAATGAAAATTAAATCGAAGTCTTTCCTGCGCTTTTCTAATGAAGACATTTTCAAAACAAAACAATATCAATACACCATTAAAATGATTTATAAAGTCAAAAATTCACACAAACACTAATAACAAAAGTTTTGCCTGAATAATGATGGAAGCTTTTTGTTGATTTTATTTATTTATTTCATTAAAAATATGAAAATTCTAAAGTTCGGTCAAAAATATTTAAAACTGTTGAAATACCTCTGAAAAGTGATGTTTTATAATCTTTGCTTGGTTTTTTTTTAACATTCACGCATAGCACATATCACCATCATGTTTGATTTATTTGTATAACCACTGCATGTTTTTTAATCAACACAAACATAGGAAATAACCTCAAAATCTGTTGACATAAGTCAAACGACTTGATGCAATATTATATGAAGACTTTTCTTGTCTCTTTTTCTCTCATGGTATACAACGTAAAAACCCAGAGAAAGTGATTTATCGCTAATTTGTATTGGTTAGGTAAAAATATTTGATTTCTCTCCATGTGTATTCTTACACCAAGATTACAATACATATTTTCATCGGAGTTTTCGTTTTCAACCGGAGATATTTCTGGCTGAAATCTCGATTCTGGAAAAATCTGGATTGTTGTTGCCGCAGTTTGTAATCATTCTGGCGAGGTAGATAACTGCCAAGTATTTACCTTCGCATATGCCTAGTGTCTACCTAATAATTAACAACATATCAACACGTGTTATCGTAGGTACGTATAGAGTTATCTGTGCGAGTTTTTATTCATTTCTGCCTTCAAGTAAACACATTAGGAAACGAGTAAGAACGCGACGAGTTTGTTCGATCATATATTATGTGAAGGGATTCGACCAGGTTCAGTAAGTATCATAAAAATAGGTAAAACTAACTAACTAACCAACACGCCGTTTCTCCGCAGGGGTAGGCAGAGAGGACGGACCGCCAAACAACTCTGTCGTGACACACACTCCTTGCTTCGTTCACATTCATACATCGTCTCATTCATACTCTTTTGTCATCATTATAAATAATGAAAAAAAATATGACTTCGGATGTGATGTGGGTACGTAACATTCTCAAAATAAATTGAAAAACATAATTTTTATTTTCCGTACATACGTATGATAAATTTATGCCGTCGTGTTTATAACTTTTTGTGGTTAATGGTCATCATAGTTGCCTTTCAAGCAGTTTATCGGGGTTCGATTATCGGCTGTGTCAATTTTGTTTGTAATTTTTTTTTTTGCTTTTATTCAAAAAAAATATGTTTATTTTTATTTTGATTTTAATTATATTTTTTATTGTAATAAAAGTAAAAAAAAATAAAATTATAATATCCAGGTAGTTTTTCAATCATACAGTACTGCAAACTTATTACGATAAAAAACAGATAAAATTAGTTTAAAACTACTTAATTATTTGATATTATGTCGACCGGTTTCGGAAGCGCCCTTCTATCTTCAGGACAATATTAAAATATATAAAAAAAAAACAAATTTTACCTGTTTTTCTTATAAATATGGCAAGCCACAAAGTTAATACTTTTTACTAATATTATTATAATATATTTGCACGAAGACGCCATCACAGCTTGACGCGGACCCTAGGCACCATAGAATGCATAATGAATAAACTAGCCCCGATGGTGTGAAGCTTGAAGTAACAATATATGGAGAGAGAAAACAAATTTTCCCGAATTATCACACCGCTTTAAAGTATTGTTAGAATATTCTTCGTGTCCCGCGTCTCCGTTGACTCCGCCCACACGTTATGATACGCGAAATAAATTGACGTAACTCAACGGTTTATTAGGTTACATGTTATATATATTTTTAACAATACTGTGAAAAAGAGGTTATACGAATAAACAAAAACATTATGTCGACATGTGCTATGAATGGATGTATAAATACCCTAGCCACGCCCAGGTCTAGCCGAGTCCGGAAAACCTCGTATTAACTGACTACAGCTCTCTCTTGTATATTATTGCTCTGAGGTGTGGAGTGTGTTTAATGGTATCCTTGCATGTGTATCCGGCAAATAAAGATGTAAGACTGGTTATCTCTGAGAACGACCTTCTCTGACTATCATCATCCCACAGCCCACTCGCGGTATGTCAACTCCCCGGCGCCAGGCACACCTCTGCCAGCTCAGAAGTCCAAAGAGGTGTGCGCGGTATGAACAGCTAACAATCAACAGCAGTCTCCTTTCTTTAATACGTTATGTTCTCAGAGCAAGAATATATATGGAGAGAAAGCTAAACATTTTTATCCAACCTATACAAATTTGGGAAAAATTACTTTCTCCGGGTTTTTACGTCGCAAACCGTGAGAGAGAAAGAGATATGTCAAGTTTTCACACAATATAGCACCGCTTTTAATTATGTAAGCATGTTCTCCGTCTCCCGCGTCTCCGGCGACTCCGCCTACTACGTTTTGTTATGCGACATAACAGGACAGAACTCAGCGGTTTTTTAAATTATATCCTACATTTTTGTTTATAACAATACTGTGAAAAAATGGTTGTACAAATAAACAAAAACATTATGTCGACATGTGCTATGCATGGATGCATAAATACCCTAGCCCTGTCCACGCCCTAATCAAGCAAAAATCATCAATACTGACTACATTAGCGCTTCCTCTTGGTATATTGTTGCTCTGAGGTTGTGTTATTTTTCCATTGACATTCGGCTTTGCACGCGTCGAGTGTGTGCACTTCGCAGTCCGCGGTGTGTTTGCGGGAGGTTTGGTAGACAACTAGAGTTGCTGTTATTCAGGACACCTTGACCCAATTCATTCGAATGTTTATGCATTACAAATGTTTTGTCGCCACTGTTTACCACGCATTCGCACGGCTGGCATTTCGAGATGGCGTTTTTTAAAATATTGATTTATATCTCCTAGTAGCCTACTAAAGCCCACTGCTTAGACCATGAAGACACACCTTGAAAACATATTTTCTTCTAAAATAAGAAATTCCAATAAATCATTTGATCTTGAAACAGGTGAGTTATGTTTGAGGTTGTTTGACATTCTGAGAAATGATAAAATCAAATTCTAGCAAATATTGTTTAGTGAAATATAATCGTGGCATCCTTTGAGTAGTTATTGTAAAATAGCGAGAGGAGAACGTAATGATCGCTGATGCGACCGACAGAATGCTACTTGGGTAAGGCGCGCTTTTGTTGGAGATGTTGAATAAAATATAATCACTTGCTCTTGAATACTTTTTATTGAAAGAATTTATATAATATTATAATTAAACCTTTAACTGAACGTGGTTCACTACTGGAATGGAACGAATAGTAGAATGATAGTAAAATAATAGTGGGTGCTTTTACAGAATAGCTCTGGTTTTATCCCGCATTATAGGCATGGTCAAACTAAAAGTGTCCAAACATGTGGTCTATGGGATAATACATGTTAAAAGGGAAATTCGGAAAGCGATGTTAGGATATAATTGACTAGACAGAAAAACATTAAGGAATGCAATTAGGATACAATAGGAGTTTGATAAGAATGTTTAGTGCCATGGGTAATTTGCACATGTGCTAAACTAGTTGAGTCACTACAACATTACAAGAAGAACAAATATCATTTTCCCGAAATAAACGTCGAGTCTTGGGGATGTCCGCATTGCTTTGCCCACTTTTCAGATGTTAATAATCATTGATTTGCCCTCTCCAAATGTTGAGTTGAGTAGAGCAAATCGAAAAATTCCCACCAGTCTCAGTTCGTCGAGGAATTTTGCGTACCTACCACTTTTTTACCTGCCTCTTGCCCTTCTTTCTTCGATTGATTTAAGGGTCAGCACTCAAGAATGACGCTAAACGTCACTTTGTAGCATTCTAATACAAGCAATACTACACATTATTTATCAGCTAATTTTCTATGGGTAGTTAGAAAAAATGTCTGAGGAGGTAATACAATTTTTTAACTGTGATCATTTAAATTCTATGAAAAACATACGAAAAAGTGCAGTTTGAAAACCAGTAAAGGCATTTTTGAACGTTTTACCAACAATTCCAGTATGCATTTCATAAATACTTTAAACGATTACTGTTTATGGATTATATTCACTAGAAACCTTGGACATTTTCTAACTACCCGGATGGAATTGACAGATAAATAATTTGTAGTTTTGCTTGTACTGGAAAGCCAAAGAGAGTGCATTTTTGGGTGCTGCCCTTAAGATACGCAATTTTTTTGTAGAATTTATGCTGAAACTGACCATTGACACCAGAACAGAAACCATTATAAAATATTCAGAAATGACGCCAACAACAACAAATAATAATATTGTCGGATTTACCTAACAAAACAAACCTTTTCTGACGTCACGACCTCGCCCATCCAACCGGAATAACGCCTCGGCGACGTCACGAGCTGTGGCCTAAGAAACTGTGGAATTTTTTGTATTATTAAATTTAACAGGATGTTGATGCTATGGAAAACTTTCCTAGCGGCTCCTGACTGGGAGGACTTGTTCACTGTGCGTATATTCTCGTATTTTAATTTTTTTTACTACATATTTTAAACTCGAAATACCCCATAAAAGTCCCAGGCGCTTGGGAAGCGCCAGAACTAACTTATTAGCTTATGTGAATTAAGTATTTTATGTCTATGAACCAAAGTCAATGCGATCTGAGTTTTGATTCTGAATTAAGATCTCTCGCCTATCTTCTCCCCGCCTTCTCTAGAGCGTAGCTTTACCACTGTTTACCACAAACACGTATTATTTTCATTGAGATGTCGTCTGAGGCCCGGATGTTCAGTTTCACTTTATTGTGCAACATTTGGAAGCAGAAAATAATCTCACTAACATTCCTCGAATAGGTCGCTACTGCTCGTACGTGCCTGTAATCTCCCGCTACTGCCTGCTACGCTGTTGGCCACGCGATACTATGTTTACTTACCCAAGTCCACTTTACCACGCGAAAACAGAGTGACCGAAGAATTTTATCATAATAATAATTTTTTTTTGTGATTGCATCATACAAAAAATATTTTAAACTCGATTTAAAAAAAAAAGCTGTTGGCCCATGAGGGGATCGAACCCGCGACCTTCGCGTTATTAGCACGACGCTCTAACCAACTGAGCTAATGGGCCAGATGACTTGACTGTCAAAATTACATTATTCGTTTTTCATGAGTATGTTTCATGCTGACTAGTTGTCATTTTGTTGTAAAAAAAATCTGTTGATCGTTCATGTTTTCATTGACATTTTCGTTTGTTATTTCAAAAATATTTTCAGTAAATGTGAAAATTGTGAAATTTTCAGAAAGCTATTAAATATGCTAATGATATATAATAGTATAAATTATAAACTAACTAACTAACTTACCATCACGCCATTTACCCGAAGGGGTAGGCAGAGAGGACGGACCGCCATACAACTCTGTCTTGCTTCATTCACATTCATACATCGTCTCATACATATTTTGACTCTTCACGTGGCTCGATTCAAGTTTGATTCACTCGATCGTGCCATGTCTTCCTCAGGCGTCCCCGACTTCTTCTTCCATTCACTTTCGCATTTTTCACATTCCTTTATTCGTTCATATATATTATCATAATATGTTACAAAATATTGTGAATATTTCTAGACTTCAATTCAGTTTAGTTTTTATTTTCCGTAAATACAAGAATGGTTGGGACATGACAGATAGCTAGTTTATTGACATTTCAGACCTGTATCTGCTGCACATGCTGCATGTCAAATCTATCGATCTCCCCGTACTCCACGTTCGTCGTTCTCTTCAGAACTGGAGTACATATCCCATTAACTCCATGGGTGAGGTGCAGGATTACAGAATATTTAGCGAAAACCAACTGTGTCTGAAAATACTTTTGGCTTTCTCGTTGAAAGCGATAATTTTTACTAAGAGCTCGAATAGCCAAATAAACTGTCAAATTAAGCGACACGTTTTTTCTGTATAAGGTTTTCGCTAAGTTGAGGGGAGTTGGCCGTGGAGTAGTTGACAGGTATTTGATGAGGGAACATCAATCTTCATTCTTTTACTTTCTCAGAACTGTTGCCAATTATTATTATTGTGTTGGTATGCAATGGCTATGTATTTTTACTTTTCTCAAAGACACGCGGGTTATTTTTGGACTTGTGATGATACGTTACGAGAAATGACGAGTTGAGTATAGGCAGTGACGTGCACTCCATAGAGACACATAAGCACTGCCTACCCTACCGTACTAGCTTAAAAATATGTATAATATTAGATTGAATAATATGAAATCATTGCAAAAAATAAATCTACATTTTCAAAAAAATTGCTAATCGCACCGCCGCGAGCGCCACACCAACCTTCCTACTATGGTATAACGTGTCAAAAGCAGTAACTACATATGCTCAAACGCCGACAACGTCAAAGTAGATTATTAAATGTTCACTAGATTACACAAAATATGTATGCTGTGAGCTGTTGCCCGTTTAAGTGGCATGTTAGTATCTTTGTTAGTGTCTAAGGCAGTGCTTTTACAGAACAAATCCAATAGTAATCAGTGATATTTGTCGATATCTATAATATCTATTATCAATTTATCCCATGTTCCTACTGCCTACCCGGCCAAAAACTCTGTGCACGCCACTGAGTATAGGTACCTACTACCTACCTACTAATTACCAATATTCCTTCACTCACTCGGCGAGTGTTCACTTTTCCGTGAAAAATAATTCAAAAGCTGACAAATAAACCAATGTTCATTCAATTATAATTAATGCCTTTGATGTCAAAGTTTTTTTTTCTCATTTTTAAATCAACAACATAAACAAGCCCTGATATACATTTTATAAGAGCATGTTTATTGTATATATTTTTTAAACTTGTCATCGATTATTACTTATTACTAACAGCCTGGAAATTAATATTACTTTATTCGAGAACCGTCTCTCAAAATTACATGAAAATTACGAAAATAAGTTAAGCTTTGAGTAATTCTAGTAAAGGTGGGTTGGATAGCCTCGACCTTTAAAAGTTTTAATTTTATAAAATAAATAAACCCAGTAGAAAGTGACTACTTTATTCCGAATGCCTACGCCTTTTTAGGTTAACCTTTGTATATTTGACAATAAAAAGCTTTAAGATTGTTTTATTTTTCATAATAATATAGTGCGGGGTGTGGGAGAATTCAACCGTAACCTTTCAGTACTGCGAATATTGTAACTGTCTCTACTCACCACCCACTTGTACTACCAACAGATATGGAGGAATGTTCTACGCGTTCCTCCCCAATGTCAGTATCGATCCTTTCCACCCCCTCCCCCTTCCTGTGTGACCTTGGTTAGTATTCCAGTTCATTCATTCGTTTTGCCCTTCCCCTTTTCCTTAGGGGTGGGAGACCTTATTTACACAGGGCGCTTCCAGACGTTCCAAAAGCCTCATTTATAAATTAAGCCTTTTAGCGAGATGTAATTTTCGCAATTCTGATTTGTTCTGATATCTGACAGAAGAGGAGATGTTGCCAACCGAATTTTACTTCGACGACCACTAAAAACTCAAACTAACTTTGCAGTCGATTCACTGTTCAAATTTTACACTTGTTCAGCGGTTGATTCCTACTTTCAAATTATTTTAGTTTGAAAAGAAATAAACATTAAGTTTTATCAATTTTTGTCTTAAATTCTTCTGCTAACCGGCGCTTTTCAGTCAGAGGTGAGCGACGAGGAATCGGTTCCAGTTATATTTGGCGACCTACCGAATTTTTCAACTCTTATCTACCGATTTTCATTTTCATGGCATCACGTCGTGTAAACTCAACATATAAATTCCAAGCTGACAGCACGCTTGTAGGAAAATCTCCACGCCATAAAACTCAGGCCGATGAATATTTTACACCTTTCTGGAAGCGGTTTTTCTTGCGCCACTTTGGTGGCTTCAGTTTCTCGCGTCACATTTTCATACGGGGCGACCAACTGTATGCCATACCTCTTTATATGCCGATATAATTCTATTCTTCTGACATCCTGAGCTGTCACCGGAAAGGCAAAATGACTGAAGCTCCATTTTGCGAAGTTTACATCAATCGTATTAAGTTACTTTTGTTTTATAATAAAAATCATAAGTCTTCAGTACCTGGTTGGATTTTGAAAAAAAGTTAACTCGGGTAACTCAATGCTCTCATTGAGTTACCTGAACCGAAAAAAGCTAAAAGCTTGTAGATTGTTCGGGTTCATTAGCCAAATATAATATGGTAGTACTGTAGTCTAAATGTAAAACCACTATACACTATAGTATTATAAATGTAGTCTACAGTGTTTTTATTTATTTTGTTTCTCAGTCTTCAGTGACTCACCATGTTTTCATTTGTTATGTTCCTTAGAAGGTAGCTTCAATTTTTATCTTAGAATATTCAATATACGCATTTTTCCTGGTAGCAAACCGAAGGGAAATAACTTGTTCTAAGCTAATATTTTCCCAAAATATCTCGGAAGATACACAGCCAAAATTCCCACAGCGCTGTACGTAATTTGACGCAACGGCCCCCGAAGTTGATAAGAGTCGCTCATAAAAATATTTCCGAATAAAAAATAGCGGATTGCGTGACGAGGGAACACTCCGCGGTCGCGTGATGGAGCCAACAGCAAACTCAACACATTCGTAACTCTACCTACTGCCCACTATATGTATAATACGCTATACTCATTCGCCGTGCCGAGATAAAGGTCTCAAAAGGAACTCATCATAAGCTTTGTGTACTGCACTTGGGGGGCGTTT
Source organism: Drusus annulatus (assembly GCA_022651775.1). Classification (NCBI taxonomy): domain Eukaryota; kingdom Metazoa; phylum Arthropoda; class Insecta; order Trichoptera; family Limnephilidae; genus Drusus; species Drusus annulatus. The sequence goes on along the minus strand of JAGWCC010000232.1, from coordinate 745,260 downwards.
CTTATCGCATCACCACTGTCTAGCGTGTTCACTAAACTAAAAAATACCCCCCTAGAGACAGACAATACCTTCACTCATAAAAAAATATATCCATCCAATAAGCATAATACACTCAACAATATCGTTTCTGCGCTTTTTTGGTAAAGTGCCGTGGTCTTATTGGCAATTTTCCTAGTTTATTGCGCTCGTGCTGATGCTCGGTGACGTCACGCTCGCTATCGATTTTCCCACAGCGACGTCCGCGTGACGTACTCCGCTGTGACGACACGGACCACGGAAATTAACACAATTGCAAGTAAAATAAAACCACATAGTAACAAGGCACGAATGTTACTATGAAGTGACAGCTTTGTTTGGAATCATCAAACGAATTTGTTACTTAGTGGTAAGTTTTGTCTTGCTATTGGTTATTGCGTTACGAACTGTACACATTTTGTGGAAATGTTATTCAGTTCACTGTTACTCGTTAGAGCTTTTTTGTCCGTTTTCAGAATTTGGGTTAATTGGAAAAATATTCACATCCGCTTATTTCTAAAGCGCCATTTTTACGAAATATCACCCCGAGGACGCTTTACAAAGCTAGAAAGAGTAAGTACAGAAAGTTAAATAATTATGGTAGTAGGAAGTTTCCAAGTATTGTCAAGTTATTCGAAGCCTGATTTTAGTCCTTAACCTAAATAACAAAATATTTTATTATAGAAGGTCAAAGCTACTTACAGGTGGGTAGATATATATTATAAAATTATAACGTATATATATAAAAGTATTTAAAATTCAACGGTATTTGTCAGTATCTTAAAAATGGTGAAGGTTGCCTTCAAATGTGATATTGTCAATGCGGTAGGCATTTCTTTGTTCAACCCAGACACAGTACACACCCAGGCAGATAGTGAAAAATGTTCGTTTAATTATAAAATAAATATTTTCTCGTAGATTGCAGAACACCTTCTTTATCAGTGGCCTTCTCATGGGTCATTGGGTACGATGAAGGTGTGAACATTCAATGTATTCTATGTTCTTAGAATATGAAAAAAATATAATACATATAAGTAAAAGCGTTCTGTTCAACATGTCTATTTTCAAAACATTATTTACCATAGTGTTGAAAATAAGCTGAAATATTTTGTAAAGTTTGACCTTGCTACAAGTATCTTCAGGGTAAGACCGGTTCGATCAAAAATAAACAATTGGCAAAAAGAAATTAAAAATGCATTATTTTTACTTCGGGGTCGCGCTACGGTTCTAAATCACATTCCTGTATTTATCAAGATAAAAAATACACGTTTTTATAGAATATAATTAGAAATAAAACCTTGTGTTGGAGAAAACGATAAAGATTTTTTCTAAAATATTCGTGTTTTCTGTTGTCATTTTTTCCGCATCCTTGAACGATAAAACCACCAGGTGATTCTACGTAGAAGGTTGCTATTATATCGCAGATAGCACGAGATATTATTAAAAAAATATATTCGAGTTATCGGATATCCATCAATACTGAAAAATGTGACCTCGTTTTACTGATAAACTAAATAGAGTGAGAATTGTGACAGTTATAATAATATGTATGCAAATATTATCGCTCTACAAGAACTAAACCAGACGTGCCGTCGAGTACACATAGATTACTATAGCATTTAACAGTGCCCAATCGGAGTAGTATAGAGTGGAAAAGCAATACAGAGTTAGATGATAGCACACAGAGCACGCGTTCCACGCGGTCCACGCGTGTGGAGACACAAACAACGCTATCTACCCCCGCGCTCGATGGTGTTACGTGCGACTGCGGTGTGCTGAAATTAACGAGCTTTTCTTTATGTCACAACCAGCATATTCGTTACAATTCCACAATCTACAATACACACGGCCGCACAATCCTCTCCCCAGCGGGGGTGGGGTTGGGGGCTGCGCAACGAATGCTCACAACCAGTGGCGGCTCGTGAGTTTTTAGTGTGCTAGAGTGCTAAGATTGAAAAATACGATATTGTTAATGCTGTTGTAGCCGAAAATGATTTTTATTTTTTTTTCAAGATTTCATTTTTTGTATGAAGATTTTCAGGATTTTTCAGTTTTGGTGGTGCACTGCACGGATTTCTGAAAAATCTTCATACAAAAAGTTGAAATTACAAAAAAAAAAATTTTCGGCTACAACAACATCAATGATTGTTTTTTTCAATCTTACCACTCTAGCACACTAAAAAGTCACGAGCCGCCACTGCTCACAACCTTGCTACGGTGCTGCAGGTGAGGCATCTCTTTCTGTTACATGTCTCATTTACGAGAAATAGGGAAAGGTTACGAGGTCGGGTTGGCGGTATGCCTTTTTCACTTTTTTCTTATTCATGTTGCGTCTAGTTATAGTTTATTTATTTGGAATATTTGACAGAGTGACAACATTACATGCATACTGACAGATACAAAATAAAAGGTAGGTCATCAATCCAGTTCCAAAATGTTCACATCACGCAATTAGAAATACACTGTATTACACTAATACGATAAGAACAATAGCAAAAAAAGGAAAACAACCGAATATAAAAAAGAAATATCAACACAAGTACAAATTTAGGAAAACAACATTAGAAAAAAACTTAAAAAATTGTATATGTGTGCACCTTTTTTCTGTTTTTTGTTTTAAGTAAAAATGGTATTTAAGATTTGATTAAACCTAAAAGGTGAGTTGGAGAATATATCAATTTCATTGATCATACCATGTTCGTTAATCTTGCCACCACAGTGGATGTTATATAGTCGACACATTCGCATAAGAGGTTGGGAGAAGGTTAAATTAGTTACATGGTCATCATTAATTAAATCTCTCATTTTCATTTAAGCTGTGCCTAAACACAGGCTGGAACTGAATACCAAAAAAATGGCCAAAAAGGACACCAGGAAGACCACAACAGAGATAGACCGGTGATCTCAAAAGACGGAGAGGGCTAAATAGCAGAACCTGACCCAAAGCAGAATATGTTGATAGGACAAATAGGAGACGATGGGTAGAATAGGGCTAAATAGAAGTGGATTCCCTGGCGACGTGGTCGTGCCAGTGTGACCGAGCCAGCAGACAGTTGTTTTTTTCGACACCACTTTTCCTGTCTATTTTTAATGCTTACCACGCAACGAGGAAAATAACAATTCGCAGAAACGATTTTCAAATTGTCTGCAGAGTACAGGATAAGAAGAGGCTATGAGATCTAACACCTTAGCGAGTTGCCTACGTGCTGTTTAGCATTCGTCTAACTCGAGGCGGAGGAGAATCTGATTTTCCGGGGAGACCAGGAAATTACCGTGGAATTCCGTCTCCATGGCCAATACCCGCCTACCCGTGTCTTCGGCTTGTTAATTCTCAAAAACCGTTGATAATTAGTAAACAATCCACCACCGATCACAATAATACTGAGAAGAGATATCGTTTTCCTCGTGTCCAAACTAGAAGAGATTTCGAAAATATCAACCTATCGTCTAACACGTAGACGTAAGGGGGGTTGGTGTAATTTAGGATTTCGTGTGAGATATAATGGAAAAACCAACCAAATAATGTACTCGTATGATCTTAGAGTGAACGTAGGTACCGATCGTGAATTGAATACTTTATACACAAACACGGTAGATGATTTTTGAATAAAAATATTTTAAAGTTAACTTTAGTTACATCTTTGATGCACACGAGTTTTTTTTTTTAAACTCGTTTTTAGCTGTCTTACTTACACGCCTCACAATGCTTACTAAACAATTTCCATAAAACTATTCTAGCCTTGAACTAATCTCACTTTTTTTATAGTTACCGCACGAGAGTCCCAACTGCTTCCAACCGTCTGGAGCCATGTGGCATCCCCAATTGGGACATTGAAGATACTGAGGAGGGGAAGGAGATGGGGAAGAGGAAGGTTGGGAAGTACCTGGCTATTCAGATCTGGTTACCAAACACGGCTAAAGCCATTTCAAGCAACGTTTTTGATTCTGAATGGTGGTCCTTCACCAGGACGATACTACCACTCTGAAACGTGCCGCAAATATATAATATATTATTTTATGTGAATTAAATGTGTTATGACCTTGGAGTAACAGTATATGGAGAGAGAGCTAATTCTTTTTACCCTACCTATACAAAATTGGGATAAATCACTTTCTCCGGGTGTTTACGTGGGAAGAAGAGATTTTCTCTTTCCATGAGAGAGAAAAAGACAACAAAAAATGAGACTCCGCCTACACGTTTTGATAAGCAACAAAACTCAACATAACTCAGCGGTTTTTTAGGTTATATGCCATATTTTTGTTTATAACAATACTGTGAAAAAGTGGTTATACAAATAAACAAAAACATTATGTCAACATGCGCTATGAATGGATGTATAAATACCCTAGCCCTAGTCCTAGCCACGCCCAGGTCTAGCCAAGCCAGGCAAAAATCATCAATACTGACTACAGATAGTACAGAAGCGCTCCCTCCTATATTATTGCTCTGAGGTTATGACATATTAATCAAATAAAAAATATTTGATTAATATTCGCACGCCGGTATTGAACCCGCGACCTCCGGATTCGTAGTCGAGCGTCCTACCACTCGACCACGGAGGCCGCCAAAAAGGCCGTCACTGAACCTTACCGGTTAGTAGCTGGGTGGTTGAAAGCGCCGGGTTTCCACCAAGGCGTGGCTGGTTCAACCCTCTGCTAGCTAAGCCCTCCATCATTGCACGAGAAATATTTTCCGCTAATAAAGATGGAAGTACGAGGAATTCAAGTATTATTTTCACTTCCGCGCTGGTTTGGTTTTCTCTAATAAGAGTTTTAAAAATAACGCATTCCAATACGAAGAAAGTGGCTCCGTTACAATATGCGTTTAATTCAAATGAATTATCTAAAAGTGATCATGAAGTTCGCATAAGCCACAGCTGATATCGGCACAAAATCGGTTTACAAGCTGTTACCTTACCGTGCATTGGGCTATTATAGCAGTTGGGCACTAGGCACTGGGCATTGGGCGCTGAGCCGACCATGGTGTGTAGCGTTGTGACAGTTTTGAAAGAACTGTTTCAAAGAACGACTTCTTGTTGCGGCAGTCCCAACTTCATTCATTTTTCATTGAACAAATGCTTCAATTGAAGTTGGTTAAGTTGGTAATTCCCCTTGCCCGATGTATGGCATCTATTTCGAATTTCAATGTTAGCCTTTCATTCGTTCGAACGATTGAAGTATCGCATCATCTAAAATTCAATTGTTCTTTTACTTCTTTACTTCGATTGTAATTCGTAGTATGAATGAATGAATGAAACAATGAAGTATATTTTTAGTTATCCGTTCCCTCGCACGAACACGTGACAGTTGCTTTTGATTTCTTCGCTTGTTTTGACATTTGACACTAGTTTTTACGAGTGTTTTTTGGTGATTATGAATTGTGAACGAATTATTTTGTTGAACTTTTTTACCTATACCTTTCAATCTCTACCTTAAATTATGGCTGGCCGTTCAACGAGAAAGAAAAGTGGAATATGGGCTTATTTTAAAGAAGTTGGGGTTTACCGGGCCAAATGCAACTTTTGTTCTAAAGTTATATCCATAAAGGGAGGCAATGCCTGTAATATGAATCGTCATTTGCGCAATATTTACCCTATTGCTAACCAAACTGTCAAACTCTGTACAGTAAGAAATATTCAAATTGTACCTCAAGCCCTGAAAAACGTTCACATCGCTCTTACAGAAACTGGAAATTTCGCAACAATTCAAACATATGGGCAGCTGTCATCAGAAACAATAGACAAGAAACTAGTAATAGACAATTCATCCACACACACATAGAAGAAAGAAAGAAGTAGTTTTCTACACGGTATAATTTTTGCTGTATAATAATGGAGGAGTGGGTTATGTGGTTGGTAGAGCTGTCCCGAATAAAACTATTAAGAAAAAAACGTGACTATTATTTGGTACATTTATCGCTAGCAACCCCCCCCCCCCACGAGGAATTCTGCGATTGATCTGTTACTTCGATTGAACTGTTCACCGTGAAGGGTTCATTTTGAAGAACTAGCAATTCGTGAAGCATTCACAAATCTGTGAAGCTTTTCCCATCGCTAATGGTGTGCCTTGTTTGTTGCGACTAGCGAACGAGCGACGCCGCAGTGCTCACGTTCGCAGACCGCTGCAAGAGGAGAAGGGATATGAGAATTTCTATCCACAACAGTCATTGCTCTACTTGTACTTGTACTTGAGAATCTTGTTTTTGTTTACAAATAATTAATTTAGACAAGTACCTACTTATCCGTGACAAGTAGTCATAATAATAGTAACTGTTTATAGTTTTTGTAAATAATTAAATTTAAAAATATTATTATTTAGTTCTGAACAATGACGTTACATATATAGACACGTTATAGCCTTAGAACATTAACACAAAATGTGGCAAGCAAAACACACACGTTACCAGTAAATTCATCATTTAAATATCGGTCATGTATGACAAAGATAGACATTCATAGAATATATGTGTATGAACGAAACAGATCCGAAGTTTGGACCGCGTTCCATACTTGCTTGAAACGACTTCAAGCGACGCGTGACCGTTTAGTACTAAATCGGCTTAAATACCGATCACACCAACTAGCGTGATTATTGCTTGCCACTTTGAGAGCGCTACAACGTGTCTATATATATGTAACGTTATTGGTTCTGATAGTTTTAGTTATTATTTTTAGTAACAGCTGTTTCAGCGTTGAAGGCCATTATCAAACCGTGAACTTGTGAATTTAAATTACTCCCGCATTGGTTTAAACCATAGATTCTCAACCTTCTTTTGCCCACCGCCCCTAGTCGGTAGAGATTTGAAAACGAAAAGAACTGGAACTGGTTCCTCGCCAAAAAAAAAAATTACGAACAAAGGATATCGACCGTTTCAGTGACCGGCTGTTTTTTCCAACGTCTTTTTTCCAACGCCTTCTAACTTTCTCTGGGTCGTCTACTGCCCCTCGAGGAGGCGTTTTCGCCCACGTTGAGAACCTATGGTTTAAACTAAAAATCAATAATTGAAAATAGTTCCCGGCTTACAAATAACATGACAACGTGTGAATAATAAAGGATTTAAATAGGGAATTCAACCCGTGATGCCTGAACCCGAAGCTTTGGACAACTCGGCCACTCACGGCACTAACAAGTATAAATATTATTATAATACTACTTTTTTTAAAAAAAGAAAGACAAACATTCCCAGGTTACGAGCAGATACTCTCAGAATCGAAACGTTGCTTGAACTAACTTTTTTCGTATTTGGTGACCAGATCTGAATAGCCAGGTACTTCCATAACATCCACCATCATCAAACATTCCCGGGTTACGAATAACCTGACAATATTTGAAAAACTCCCACTGCCATCATGATAAGCGGAAGATGTTGCTTGTGGAATGATGGAGGACTTAGCTAGCAGAAGAATTGAACCCACGACGCCCGGGTAGGTATCCGACGCGTTTATCCACTCAGCTATTTGTCCATTTATGCTTTACAATTAAGATATGTAACCTACATAACACAATGTAAATAATAAAAAAACAAACCTTGCAACAGGTATTAACGATTTGAGGTTTACGGTTCACAATCAAGAAGCCAGATTACAATATCAATCAAACAAATTGATAGCAAGAGATACGAGTATATTATTAATATCGTGATAAACTATTTTATAAATAGGTCGATGATTGTAAACCATTCTGAGGGCACTTATCCAAGACACCTAGAAACTTCAATCTTCCCAACAATCCTTCCACTGCCATGCTTGGTGTAACGTAAGACTAAAGTTAGCCTCACAGAAGCTGGGCGTACTGTACAGGCCCCACAGACACTTCAATAGTACACAACTGCCGACCTTGAACAAATCACAAGTCCGCCCCACTGTTGAATTTTGCAGCCCCCTCTGGTCTGGAGACCAAAAAACAAAAAAAAAACGGTCCGTTTGATAGATTCTCCTATCTTAACAAACAGATTGCCATCTTCGGAGCATAGACGTCAGGTGAGAACGCTGTTCTTGTTCTTACCGGTATTTCAATGGAAGATGCTCCGAGAAACTTGCGTCTTTGATCCCTTCAGCACCGGTGCATAGCCGGGAAACTCACCAAACGCGTGTCCAACGATAGACATTCGATACATGTGAACAGGTCGCTTCTACGACTTGTTCTTGTGTTCAACAGCTCGGCTGAGGAATGATTTGCCGGCCTCTGTGTTTTCTCCCTCCTACAACATGGGCCTCTTCAAGACCCATGTTCAATCCTTCCTTTCCTCAAAAAGACCCTCCACACAGGATCTTCAAGGATGACTATGCCAGTGTAGAGTCAATATAAAAAAAATAGAACGATGAACTATTTGGGAATCGAAAATTGGTCTTGCATTTATTTACTGTCTCAGAGTGTTTGACATAGTTTACGACTTGTTTCTTTATGTTTTTTATCACCTTCGTTTAAAGACTAAACAAATTGTTGCTACGCTGCAACTCGTCCAGTATAATTATGTCAAGAGGTCTGGATTGTACATTGTACGGGTATATCAAACAAAAATAGCTAAAAACTCACCAACGAAAAAACATTCATTATGATAGCAGAGCATGACGCACACGTAGAGGAAATTAGACATATTTCGAATACCATTTTGTTTTCGTGATGTAGAATTGAAAATACGAAACTTGATGTTTAAGATTTGGCTTTATGTATTACTTCATTTAGTATTTAATAGATCCCAAAAAAATAAACACCCATCGCAATGGAGAAACATATAAAAAAACAGGATATTTTCAGGGTGAACAAAATAGGATCTTCGGATGCAGTGGGTGCCAAATTTCCGATAAATAAGCAGTCGAGTGCAACGATGGTAATTACTGCAAAATTAAACCAAAAAACGATCTTGGAACCAACAATCTTCTGAAAATAGTCCTAGACACATCATACACTTAGCACGGGCGGCCTCCATGGTCCAGTGGTAAGACGCTCGACTACGAATCCAGAGGTCGCGAGTTAGAACATAACACATTTGATTGATATAAAATAACATATAGTATATTTGCGGCACGTTCCAGAGTGGTAGACACCACACGATAAGCACACCCTGGTGAACGACCACCATTCAGAATTGAGACGTTGCTTGAAATGGCCGTGTTTGGCGACCAGATCTAAATAGCCAGGCACTTCCCAACCTTTCCCTTCCTCATCTCCTTCCCCTCCTACTACGTTCCCGATTTCGGATATCCGAAAATAGGGCATTGCTAAAAATATTTTACAACCCGTATTATTTATTATTTTTCGTCCTTAAAACACAACTCCAATGCTCACGGTCACAACCTTGGAGTAAGAATTTTACATGGAGAGGTACCTTTGCGAAACAGTGTAGTCAGTATTGCTGACTGTATACTGACTCGATAGAAAGAGACAAATATTTGTTAAAGGAAGTTGGATAGCCTATTAGTTACCGCCCACATGCAATTCGGACGTTTCCAATACACCATTAAAATGATTTATACAGTCAAAAAATCACAGAAACACTAGTAACAGAAGGTTTGTCTAAATAATGATGGAAGCTTTTAGTTGATTTCGTGTCTTCATATCATTAAAAATGTGAAAATTCTAGAGTTCGGTCAAAAATATTTGAAACTGTTGAAATACCTCTGAAAAGTGATGTTTAATAATCTTTGTTTGGTCTTATTTGAACATTCACGCATAGCACATATCACCATCATGTTTGATTTATTTGTAGAACCACTGCAAGTTTTTTAACCAACACAAATTTAGGAAATAACCTCAAAATCCGTTAACGTAAGTTATACGACTCGATGATGTGAAGTTAGCGCGGACGGAGAACATTCTTACATACTTAGAAGTGCTGCAATATTATATGAAGACTTTTCTTGTCTCTTTTTCTCTCATGGTTATACGACGTAAAAACCCGGAGAAAGCGATTTATCGCAAATTTGCATTGGTTGGGTAAAAATATTTGGCTCTCTCTCCACGTATATTCTTACTCCAAGGTCACAACACAGATGCAACGGCAATTTCATAAAAATGACGACGAACTACGTTCTAAGATTCCATCTCAAATTTAATTTGTGGTAAACAAATACAATCTAATAATAAGGTTAAGTTGTTATTGTAAAAAGGACCAATTTGATCATTAACAAATACTGGGAAAAAACATGTTTATTTTATAATTGTGATTTATTATCAAAACACCAGTTTAATAATTGTTATTATCAGTCTGTATCACGACGGTATAAAGGTTTGTGTGGTTTATTTTTAGAACTTATTTTTTTAAATTAAAAACAAAATTGATTAGGTTTTTGTCTATCAGCCCAGGTAAACATCCACTGACGCATAAATTCTGATTGAATTATTATACTTTAAAATTGTTGGCTGCATTATGATATCATTTGAAAAAAAAACCCAAAGTCGCAGATGTTCACTATGAGACTCAATAAGCGTCCACTCTGGGCACTAATAGTATATACGAGTATGCCACAGATTTACTTAAAATTGTACCAGTCTGAAGATGCCCGTCATAAGGTGAAACCGGTCGGGTCTTAAATAAAAAATAGTGGAATAAAGTTTAAAAAAATGGTATTATAAAAACCATCGAAATGGAGTTCCACCACGAATTAACAGTTTCAAAATTAGAAATAATACAAAAATATATTGTAAGACAATAAAAAATTGTGCATTTATTATAACTATGTAAAAAACCTTGTCCAGATTAGGTAGACATTAATGGTGTTTAATAGGTACCTACATAAATACTAGTGACATGTCTACCAATTCCTTACCACGTGTTAAAATGCACCGCTGTACAACTGCTGATAAGGGGTTTGTATATCGATAAGCAGGCAGCTAACATCAAGTTTTAAAAAATTAACAAGTTAATATAACAAAGGCTAGAAGAAATATAAAGCACATATAAACTTAACTCTCTGTTAATAATATTTTATTAATATTCTGTACAATAAAGATTTTTTATTTGAATTTCCCGATCCACAATGTTCAGCGTGAAAGCCTTCATAAGCTTTTCCATCCTTTTTTCCGTTCATCCGTTCAAGGGATGGTTCATTGGGATACTGTTGATGAAATCTACAAAACATACCACACTGTTCCCGCGGGGTGGTGGGTGACCGAAAATTAAGGATTTTTTTTCCCAATACTAATTTAATCTATTCAATATAACTTTTGTACTTAAACTTCGAACTCTCTGTTTATTTCTCAGAATTTATTATAATCTTGACTAAAGAGCAGCATATCTGTGCGATTAAGAAAAAAGGCTCACTTACAGTGTGTTCTGGCGTCATGAAATTCACATTGTTTCTTTGCTGTAATTTCAAACATGAGCTATGAAATTTTTTAAATACTAATTTATCTGTAAAGAAATAAGACAAGTGTTGAAATCTAGCGAGAGGAAAATAAATTTCCGTGCGAAGCCGGGTAGTAAAACTATTCTGAGTATGTAATTAATTGACCGCATAAATAAATAATTCACGAATCGATGTTACTAAGGTGACCACACCATACTTATAGATTGCAACAAAAGTACATGCATAGGCACTAGGTACGCATTATAAAATGTCTTGCCTCATTCACATTGAGATTATTTTGGCGAGATGCTAACATATCCATACTGCTTTCGTATGCAAACTGACAGTTGTTCGCACTGTTCGCAGTGAGACTAGCAGCCTCAATCGGGGTATGCCGTGATGCTGAAGGCAGCGGGGAAGGGAAATAAGTGAAGAAGAGGAAGGTTGGGAAGGACCAGGCTATTCAGGTCTGGTCACCAAACACGGCAAAAGCCATTTCAAGCAACGTTTCGACTCTGAATGGTGTTCTTTCACCAGGGCGATACTTAGAGTATCCACTCTGGGGTCTGCGCTAGTATTATGTAAAAGTAACGTAAATGCCTAGGAAAGTGCCTAGGTCTAGTGATTAGTGGTGACCGAGATTGAGTGGAGTTAGTGGAGTGAGTGGATTAGAGATGGTCGATATTCCTGTCCCGGTTAAAATGAACCGGTTCCAAGCCGGTCACTGGAACCGTCAATATTATTTCTCTGAAGAACCGGTTCCTTTTTTTGACAAATAAAAATCGAAATCATTTGTCTGGTTTTTTGTTGATTTGCTAATACTTTTTTGGGGAGGAATTTTTGTCGATTTGCTGTACTTTTCGATTTCAAATCTCTACCGACTAGTGCTTTTTTCGGAGGTTTTTTTCTTGATTTGCTAGTACTTTTCGATTTGAATATAAAAATCTCCTTCGTGGAGTTTTTCTGGCACCAGGAACCGATTACAAAAAGAACTGGATATATAACCGGTTCCTCGCCGGTCACAGGTAACTGGAACCGCAGGTACACCCGATTCTGATATCGACCATCTAGAGTGGAGTGAGTAGAATGAATGGATGAGTGGGTGTGCCGCGGGGGGCCGGCCGCGAGCACGTGACGCGCACGCGGCGGCCGCTCCGTGCCCCCGGCCAAAGGCGTGATCGGGCTGACGCTGCTCTGTGACGCATTCTGCGCAGCCAACGGAGGCTATCTGCCCGCTGCCTACTGCCTACCCGAGCTGTAGAGAGAGGACAGGGCTGTCACATTACACATATTAAATGATTATACATTATCATTCATAATGTTTGACAAAAAAATGTTGTTCTACTTTTTTTACCTATTCTTACTGAGTAATATTTTTTTGCTATAGTTGAACTTTTAAATTTATCCCCTTCTCCTTGCCACCAGCTTTCACCTCAACTTCAAATCGCCTCTCTATCATTTTTATAAAAGTCTCAATAACAGTTCAAAAATACAATTTACAAATAGCGCCCGGTTTTTGAGGGCTTGATTCTTAATAACCACACTAACATATTTAATTTTACAATAATTGTGTAGCCGGGAGTCAATTCATCACAACGATGTACTTTATTTGGCCGTGTGATTGGCCGGGCTCCCGTGATAAGGTCAGAAAGATTAATTTCTCCCGCTTGAGTCGGCTCGAGATCCATGGGGCTGGGCCGTGATTGGGCGGCACTAGACAACCCGCCATCGCGGTAGTTCCCGGCTTAGTCTAGCAGCCCCAGCCCTACGGGCTAATTTCTTTATGTCATTGTGACCCAACAATCTGAGGGAGGAATATACATACATAACAATTTTCTATGAACAATATGAAAAATAATCTTAAATCTAACTTAACAGCTACAGATTATCGTAGGCATTGCTATCGTGAATCTGTAAGTCCGACACAAACACACACATATATATATATATACATATATATATATATATATATATATATATATATATATATATATATATATATATATATATATATATATATATATATAACTTTTAAAACATTTGAACGTTTTTTAAACCCTGCATAAAAATCATTTTACCACCTAATTATGTCTCCATAGAATTTACGTTACGACGGGTTTGGTTAGGCTAGATTCGGTTAGCTGGTTTTATGAAAGTGAGCTGGATAACAAGAGTTACGTATAACTTAGGTAAGGTATCCAAGTTACTAAAAAAAGATCTGAACTTGATTGTTTCAACATTATTGAAGGTTGAATAGAGTACCTTTTTTAAGTACGTTTATAAAAAAACACCAACCGAATCGATTGAATATTACAGTTATTAACGAATGATAATAAGTCATTTATTAGTTAATCGTTATCAGAGATCAGCCCGTAGTAGACTACAATGTAATCTGTGACGTCACCCTCACGCGAAAGAAAACTTCGGAAAAACCAAAAGCCTTAAAGAAAACATTTTTAGAAAACCTGGAAATTTTCTGAATCTTGAATTAAAGAAATACTCCCATTAAACCCTTGAAGTAACAATATATGAAGAAAGAGCTAATTATTTTTACCCAACTTATACAAATTTGGGATAAATCACTTTCTCCGGGTTTTTACGTCGTACACCATGAGAAAGAAAGAGACAACAAAATTTCATAAATTATCACACCGCTTTAAAGTATTGTTAGAATGTTCTTCGTGTCCCGCGTCTCCGTTCACTCCGCCCACACGTTTTGATACGTAAAATAAATGTACATAACGGAAATAAATAGACATAATGGACACAACGGTTTATTAGGTTACTAGTTGTATTTTTGTTTATTTCAATACTGTGAAAAACGTGGTTATACGAATAAACAAAAACATTATGTCGATATGTGCTATGAATGGATGTATAAATACCCTACCCCTAGTCCTAGCCACGCCCAGGTCTACCCGAGTCCGACAAACCTCATAAAAACTGACTACAGCAGCGCTCTCTCTTGTATATTATTGCTCTGAGATTAAACCACTATGTAGGGGCGCCAGTTTGTAGTAATCAATTATTTGAAGAGTGATTTAAAGGGTTGGAGAAAATAAGGCTTTTGCTCAGTTAAAAAAATTGGGCGATCTTTAAAAAAAACCAAGAGAATTCTTCAAATTGAATTTGCTTACATCATTTTCACGCTTTTCAATATCTGTTGATTTCCGTTTGTATTTTTTAAAAGTTCTAGTTTTAACCAAAATGTGTAGGCACTTGCAGTCGGGGGCGTTGCTACTGTACATACGCATACCAAATATTATGGTAAAATCGAGCTCTTGTTTGTCAATTCTTTGAAAACTTGAAAAACATATTTTAATTTTGCTTGACTATTTACTCCAGCTTACATAATTATTTATTTTTCGTTCTTGTAAATTGCATTTGTTTTGCTCGGATCTGGCTTCATGCTTTTCATGTCAATTTATATACATTTACGTGTGTATTTTTTATACATTTTTATTTGCTCCTCTTATTATGTGTAAATATGAATGCAAACTTTTGAACTATCCTCCCCGCATTCCGCAACAAATATAGTATGATTAATTATTATTATTATTATTAGACAGGTTAGTAGCTAAGTGGACTAACGCGTCGGATTCGCATCCGGGCGTCGTGGGTTCAATTCTTCTGTTTGCCAAGTCAGTAGTAATATCTCTTCAAATATTGTAAAGTTATCATAACCCGGGTATGTTTGTCTTTCTTAAAAATATTATAGATATTATTTTTTTTTCCATTTTATCCACCTTTAATCACATTTGTAAATTAGTATATACATAGGTACATAAATGGTTTATTTTACTTTTGATGTTTTTTTGCTAATTTACATGCTATCATAAAAAAAGTTTTTGATGTTTTTACCTTGAAGTAACAATATATGGAGGGAGAGCTAATTATTTTTACCCAACCTACACAAACTTGCGATAAATCACTTTCTCCGGGCTTTTACGTCGTACACCATGAGAGAGAAAGAGACAACAAAAATTTCATGGACCGCTTCTATATACTGTCGCAATGATCTTAAGCTCCTGGTTCACAACGGGACTCCGCCCACATTTTTTATTATGCCACTAAACTTGACACAACTTAACGGTTTTTTAGGTTATATGATATATTTTTGTTGATAAAAATACTGGGAAAAAGTGGCTATACGAATAAACAAAAACATAATGTCGATATGTGATATGAATGGATGTACCATATAAATACCGTAGTCTTAGTCTTAGCCACGCCCAGGTGCGCCGAGTCAGGTTAAAATCATCAAAAACAAGTCAAAAACTGACTTCACTGCCTTGGATAGATACTACTCTATGTACTCTAAGGTTTCTACCCTAAATTGTATTTAAAATTACCTTTCTTTTACAAATTGTAAAAGAAAGGTAATTTGTATATTTCATACGCTTGTATTTTTGAGGTTATTTAACGGTTTCGTTGATTTTGTAAAGAGGAATTATTTAAATCTGCACGAACTAAGGTCGTTCTCTCCAGAAATTAAACTAATTTAATATGCTACGGTACGCCCTCGCCGCTAAAACAGTGCACAATAATGAATCATTGCAACTTCACTACATTTTTATTGTAACAACGTTTCTTCAATTTGTTAGTACTTACTATAAACTAGTTTCTGTGTAACCGGCTTTAGTATTTTTAATTCAATCGGTAAAGTTGTTTCTGCCCGAATAATTAATATCATTGCCATATTAGTTTTCATTAACAGCCTCACTACACTTCCCTGGGCACTTCGGGCAGGTAATGTGGAGCGAGGCCGACCACTTCGTATTTCCATCTTAACTTTAACTAAATGAACTATCTTTATATATTTTTTTTAAATTGTTACCATAACTCTACACAGAAGGCCCCGAGGGAAATAAATTCCATCAGGGCCTAAGTAAATATATTGTGGAAGCTGTGTGAAGGGTTTTTTGAGGAAATGAATGAGTGAACATGCGTCTTGAAGAGGTCCACGTTGTAAAAGGAAGGAAACACAGAGATTTGCAAATCGTTCCACAGCCGAGCTGTTGAACACAAGAACGAGTCGTAGAAGCGACCCGCTCTCGTGTATCGAATGTCAACCGTGTACAAATGTTGGGCGCGTGCTTGACGAGTTTCTCGACTATGCACCGGTGCCAAAAGGATCAATGACGCAAGCTCCTCGGAGCATCTTCCATTGAAATACCGGTAGAACAACGACAGCGTTCCCACCTGACGTCTGTGCTACAAAGATTATAAGCCGTTTGTTAAGATTAGAGAATCTATCAAACGGACTGCCGGTTTCTGTACAGAGTCTAAGGTTTTTTCAGGTATTTTTATATATGTATTTTTTGTTAATTAATTTAATTTTACCGAAATAAAATATCACTAGTTAACTAACGTAAATTAAATTCCATTCTTTTTGTAGATGCTAGATCAAAAACGCACACATACGCATTATTTTTATCACACATTTCTAAATAAAGTTATGACTTTGACCTGCAAAAAACTAGTAGTTCAAGTTACCAGTTCAGTAGACAGAAGGCTTAGCGGTGATTAACCCGCTTCAAAGTGATGTTCCTAAGCAAAAAATGCTCTCAGTCTCGCTGCTTTTTGAGCTACTTTTAATTTAGTGATTGGTCAATGTTAGTGGCGAAAGGCGAAAGCAACTGTAAACTTTTTTTGAGCACCTACCTACGCACTTCTTAGACATTTTGCGTAGGCAATAACAATGGATAAAAAATACTATTGACCTTTTGTGAAAAGTAAAGGCATTGAAGTTTAATCGGTAAGGTGCCTTAACGCCTTTATAAAACCACCTTTTTCATAGTGAGTATCGCACAAGAATCCCATCCGTCTGCACCCAGTGGGACTATGGCCAGGGCCGGTCCTGTGCAGGCGCAATTGGAGCAGTCCGCTCCAGGCGGAAAATCACCAAGGCGCTGCTATTACCTAATCACAGTGCTTTATATTCATGATTTCAAATGAAAAAAACATACTATTTTAGGACGGCAATTGACCTCGTAAGTTCCCGTCCCGACTTATACTTGATACGAATCGAAAGGTGTGGGCTTGGGCGCAAAAACGAACAATCTGAAAGTATGTTGCCTATCGTATGCTGATGATACGATGCTGATTTATGACAGTATGGAAGATCTACAGTTTCTCGTGTTTAGGATGAATCAAGTGTGTATGTACTTGAGTAGGGCCACGTGAAGAGTAAGAAAAACAGTAGATGTATCTAATATTTTGTTCGAACAAAAGTCTAACCGGTTTTTTTAAATTTTATTTATTTATTTAAACAATAATTATTATTATTTTTAATTTATTTCGCCTTCTGAGGGCATTATCAAACAGCTGTCACGCGTAAAAATAATTACCTAGCAGAACTTTCGACTAAAAATTGTTTTTTGATATTTGAAATAATACTAATTTTTGTTTAAATAAAATTTAAAAAACCTAAAAATTAAAATGAAGTTCTACAAAAACAAACTTTAAAACTATATTTTTTAAATTTTTAAATCTAACCGTTTGACTCAGGACCAAGCCTGACTATGGCATCCCCAATTGGGGAATGTTGTGAGGCTGAAGGTAGGGTGGTGAGGAAGGAGATGGGTAAGGAGAAGGTTGGGAAGTAGCTGGATTTTATACAGATCTGGTCACCAAACACGGCTAAAGCTATTTTAAGCAACGTTTCAATTCAGAATGTTATATATTAAGGTTTCCAACACGAAAATTTTATCAACGTTTTCAGTGATGTTTTTTAACCGTTTACACTCTACGTCATGGGTCGGCAACCTGCGGCCCGCGGGCCGCATGCGGCCCGCGAGACATCTTGGTGCGGCCCGCGAGATTCTCGCCGCAACGCACATGACGGACGATATTATACACAATCGAGTGAAAGGAAGCGAGAAAGGGAGCGAAGGGATAGTGAAGTTGGAGCGAAGGGGGAGCGGGGGGAAAGAGAAGAAAGGCAAGAACGCCACACGCACCTCGCATCATTCCGTTGTCGACCGCCAGTAACACTACTCGTTCGCTCGCGCTGCGCTAACTACCCACCCACGCGGCGTTTACATTCGCTGCAAGTTTTATTTTTTTATAAAATCTGTTTTGTGAATTCTCTTAGTGTTTTTGGTAAGTACCTACCTACTGCATGATAATAATATTATTCCTAACATTACAAGTAATGAATATAACAATGCAATATTAAAGTATCCATGAGTTTACGACAGTTTAAAAAAAAAATTACAATGATAAACTTTTTAAGACGAGGTGCACTATGAATGTAATATTTTTATAAGCCTAAAAAACTCCATACACATTAAAAATAGCTTCCGAGAAAAAATAAATACCGCCAACGGGACTCGAAGTTACAATTGCCTTTTCTACAAAAAAATAAAGTTGGTAGGTTCAGGTGAAAAAATTAATAAGAAATAATTGTTGAAAAAAAAAAGCAATGACTGTTGAATGAATAAATACTTGTACATATTTAGTTATTTGGCGGAATGGGAATAAGCCGACGTTGCTCAATGGCGAGAGCATCTGACCGGCAATCAGAAGGCTGCGGGTTCGAGTCTCGTCGGCGTTATTTATTCTTTCTCGGCAGATATTTTCAATGCGTATGGAGTTTTTCAGGCTAATAATTATTGCTTTTAAAATTTTCACAACGATAGTATTTGTTTACTCGTCAATAAAGGTGTACTTTAGGTATACTTGACATAAATTTTACGATTTTGTTTTTTGAATAAAAATATTGCTCACTGGGGGAGTATTTATTTAAGGATTTTATATAGGACAAAACTATGACTCTTTCCGTAAAAATAAATACATATTTTTATGTTTCTATATTGTTACAGATTTATACACCCAAAATGGCTTCTAAAAAAAGGAGGATCGTCGATGAAAGACGGATTTTTAATGAAGCATGGACAAATTTATATTTTTTTATCGAATTTAAAGAAAAACCACTATGTTTAATCTGTCAAAAGAGTATTTCCGTAGTAAAGGAATATAACCTGAAGCGACATTATGATATTGAGCACAAAACTAAATTTCAGTGTCTTGAAGGGGAATCTCGAAAAAACAAAATCATTAACTTGAAATCGTCACTCAAAAATCAGCAGAATACCTTTAAAGTTGTAACAGACAAAAGCGAATCAGCTGTTCATGCCAGCTACAAAGTAGCAGAGATAATTGCAAAGCATTGTCGCCCATTCACTGACAGTGAACTTGTAAAAGATTGTGTCTTAGCTATCGCGGAGGAAGTATGCCCGGAACAGAAAAAAATGTTTGAAAACGTTAGTCTCTCTGCTAGAACTTGCACCAGACGCACTGAAGACTTGGGTGCTAACTTGCGTAAAAATTACTTAAGGATAAAGCGCAGTATTTTACTTACTTCTCTCTTGCGATGGACGAAAGTACGGAAGTGTCGGATACGGCACAATTCCTTATATTTGTACGAGGAATTGACGAAAACTTTTCTGTTTATGAGGAGTTATTAAAAATGTGCAGTCTCGAAGGAACTACAAAGGGAGAGGATTTATTTCACCACTTAGACCAAGCTCTGATTTCGTGTGACTTGAGCTGGGATAAATGAACTAGCATCACCACGGACGGCGGAAAAAATATGAGCGGTCATAATAAAGGTGTTGTCGGAAGAGTCAACAGCAAACTGCAAGAGTTTGGATCGGAAGTTCCATTTACATTTCACTGTATTGTCCATCAAGAAGCATTGTGTTGCAAAGTTTTATCGTGGAAAGAAATAATGGATACCGTTGTATCTGCTATTAATTTTATAAGAAAAAATGGGCTTACTCACCGCCAGTTCCAAAAGTTTTTGGAAGATGTGGAAGCTGAATATGGTGACGTGATGTATTACTGTGAAGTAAGATGGCTAAGCCGAGGAGCAGTACTTCAACGATTTTTTTATTTGAGGAAAGAAATTTGTAACTTTATGGAGATGAAAGGAAAGGCAATACACGAACTTTCCAACCACCAGTGGGTTGTAGATCTTGGGTTTTTAACTGATTTGACTGCCGAACTGAATTTACTCAATACACGTTTACAGGGGAAAAATAAATTGATATGCAATATGTATTCAGATGTTAAATCATTTGAAACTAACATTATTTATCAAGCATATCGATGAAAGGAAACTCGATCATTTTCCAAATTGCAAGAAAGCAGTAGAAGAAGCTGGAATAAATTTTGTTTGGCAAAATACTAAAATGAAAAGTGCATTAATGCAACTACAAACTGAGTTTGAAAACCGGTTTGCTGATTTCAAAAAGATCTCACGTAAGATGGAGATTTTCGAAAACCCCTTTGCAGTAGATATCGGTAATGTACCAAGCGATTTGCAAATCAACGTGATAGATTTGCAAAGTGATAACACACTTAAAATGGCTTTTAAGGAAAAAACTAATTTGGTGGATTTCTATGGGAGTTTGCCTTCTGAAAACTACAAGGATTTAAAAAGGTTTGCTCAGCAAGTAATTACTATGTTTGGTAGTACATATATTTGTGAACAAACTTTTTCAATTCTGAATTATCGAAAAAACAAACACTGTTCTCGGTTATCGAATTCACATTTAGACGCAATACTACGCGTCTCTACTTCAAAAATGCAAGCTGATATTAAAAAACTTGCAAGTCAAATGCAATCACAAAAATCTCATTGATTTTATTAAATACAATAAATGTCGTTAAAATATACACTTAGCGTTTTATTTTTAAAACTAAAATATTTGTACATAAATATTGTATGTATACCTACTGCAAGTGCGGCCCGCACTGATCCCCATGAAAAATATTTGGCCCTTTTACAACAAAAGGTTGCCGACCCATGCTCTACGTAATACTTCCAACGTAACATATGGCGTCGGAAATAACCTTCTAAGAACTAGTCTGCAGAGATCCGCGTCGGACATGGCTGGAAAATTACAGCTTATTTGTCGGCGTGGGGGTATTACCATTATTATTTGGAACTCTCTAGTACCTGTTGAACATCAGGGATTAGAGTCTCTGACGTCTTAAACAAAATATGTTTTTGACTATCATCTTTGAGATTTTTTAATAGTGAATACCGCACAAGAGTTCCAACTGCTCCCAACCGTCTAGAACCAGTGAGACTACGGCATCCCTAATTGGGGTATGTTGTGAGGCTGAAGGTAGTGGGGAGGGGAAGTAGATGGGGAAGAGGAAGATTGGGAAGTACCTGGCTATTCAGATCTGGTCACCAAACACGGCTAAAACAATTTCAAGCAACGTTTCGATTCTGAATGGTGGTCTTTTACCAGGGCGATACTTAGAATATCTATCACTCTGGAAGGTAAAGGGAAGGCGAATTTATATCGTAATGTTGTTTAAGAGAATATATCTTTTTAGTTATTATTTTATAAATTGGCATGGAGTTGAGACTAACGAGTGAAGCAATGTTGAAAGAGGTGAAGGTAATATAAAACTGTGTAGGAAATATTGGTTGGTTTGGAAGAAATTGCCACCTGGCAATAATAATAATAATAACCTTTACACTCAGAAATACTAAGTATATTTTTTTTTTGTTATGGTTCAATGCAAATTGACTTTTTATTAATATTTTGTTGTAAACAGTGCATTACGTTAAAAAATACAATGGAAATGGTAAAAAAAATAGTAACAATACGTTGTTAACTGTGCATTATGGTATAATGATACAATGGTACAATTGAAATGATGCAATATTATTTGTCATGGTACAATGTTAACTAACTTTTTAAATATTTTAATTTTAAAATTATGATGTAAAATGTAATCTGCGCCTGTTTTCAATACAGGATTTCCTAGCGAGAAACGCACAGCACTTTCGCCCTTCTATTATAATATAATATTGAAGAGAAAAATAAAATAAAGTAGTGCGTGATTAAAATGCATACAAAAATATATAAGAAATGTTTGAATTGAGAGTATTATTTTAGAATAATAATTATTGTAAGTATTAAATAAAAAAAACCTTAACATTAAAATGTGGTCCTTCAAAATAATCTTTAAAATGATAGATTAGAACTTGTAGGAAGTATCGCCATCAAACGTTTAACATGCTACTGGTACCCATTTAAGTAATCTTGCAAACACAAAGTAATTATACTTACCCATTGTAATAGCGTGTTGTGAGATTAAAAATACTGCATTTCCTCACGTATCTACCTGTGCCAACAGAGAGTACAATATGTATTTGCATTTTAAACCTGTTACTATGAAACAAAGACTACCGAAGAACATAGCGTCCTCTCACGATGATGATATCAATGATGCATGTTGATTCTGCACAGGAAATATATTTCTTTTACGATAACTTCGTCACGTAGGCGTAGGTAGGTACCTTTTCTTCTAGCCGCCTTCCTTCTAAATTTTATTTTGTTTTCTTAGGTTGGTAAAAAAGTAAGTGACAAAATCCTGTTATTTTTTTTTGTTTAAAGACAAACATCCCTGGTTTGACAAATGATCAAATTTGACCAAATGATTTGATCTGACAAATATTTGAAAAACTCCTACTGCCATCATAATAAGCGGAAGATGCTGCTTGTGCAATGATGCACGACTTAGCTGGCAGAGGAATTGAACCCACGACGCCCGGGTGGGAATCCGTTTGTCCACTTAGCTATTAACCGGTCAAATTTTAATTGAATGCATTTTGGACAGGAAAAACTACGCACAAATCACATAGTTAATGTTGATTCCTATCCACTCCATTCAATCCCATCATTTTGTTCAAGCTACCTCGATGTATGCAGAATGAGAAAAAGTTGTTTTTTGCTGTTATTTGTTGTAAACAGGATGTTTGCGGAACTAATTACCGGAATTCGTCTATTTTCGTTAATTTAATCCGTTATAAGATCGTTATAAGACCCGGATCGACAAATCCCATCCTAAATGTCCTTTCTGCAATCCGCCTCACCACGTCGTCCAACCGGATGATGAAATACACTGGTTTAAAAATCGAAGATTAATTTTGAAATATATTTATTTTGAGTTTTTTAAAATTGTGATTACGTGAGAAAATGTATTATTTCCCCGTCATAATTGAAGAGCTTCCAAGAACTATGAAATGTTTTCCGTTCCCCGCCTCACTAGACAACGTCTGTTCTGAGACGGGTAGGTGTGGGTTCCATTACTGCTTGTGAATTTTATCCCATCGCAAGACTGTTGACAAGGGTGATAAGTTGCCTCAAGCGGAAAGCTTGTTATTTCACGTGTAAACATTTGGCATACGACCGCGAAATTCATACATAATACGGGCGTTCCTCGACATTCGTGCGTAATTGGTTCCTGAAATGTGTACGAGAGTTGAAATGTACGAAAATAGAGCAATGTAAAAAAACATGGACTAGTGTTTTTTGAATATTTATATTAGAATGAGGTGCATTAGCATATAAGTAAGTAATACTTTATTGATTAGTATTTGGTGCTTTCTTTATAAATTTATCAAAAGTTATTTGAACAGTATTTTTCTTTTTCATTTCTTGATGTATTCGCTCTCCATCGGGATCACATTCCTTCAAGATGGTCCAAAATTTGTCGAGATGCTGAAGGCTTCGTTCATATTCTTGGTTGTCCAAGTCTTAGCAGTGAATTTGTTATTAGCTTCTTATTTTACTGCCCCTTCATCTTGTAGTTCATTTATCTTTTATAGATTAATCAAATCTACATTTGACAAAGGTTCTAAGTGAGATTCCACTAAATCATTAATATCTCCATTGTTGAGATTGAAGTTAAATACATTCATTATATTAACTATTTCAGTTGTCATTGTTTCAGAATGATTCATCAATTGTAAACATATTTTTTCTAGCAAACTTTCATTGTTGAGTCGTTTATCTCAGCCTGAGTCCACAATAATATTTATTGCATTCCATAATATATTATAATTCTTTCAGATTTTTTTTTATTGTAGGCCCTCCTTTCTTGTCCATTTCTTTTATTGGTTGACTCGTTTGAGATGGTTGAGTCCTTTACACCATCTCTATTTCCATCACCGGTCGGATTTTGCTGTTATTTATTTATTTATAAATTAACGGATTTAAGTCCAATTACGAAAAAGACATATAAAACACGAAATGGAAAAAAAAGCAACAGAAAAGGAATAGCATATACATAATAATAATTGAAGCGAAGACAAAAATAGGATAAAATAAACATAAGAGAGAACATTCTAGCCATGGTCTAGTCAAAGTTTTAGTAGAGTCGTAAAGAATGACAAAAATCATTTAGATGTTGAAAATCGTTGTTTTTTGTACTATTATTGTCTTTGATCTTGTGATTGAGCAGTGCTATGTTTCATATTATAATTATTTAGAATGCAGACCATGATAAGGACATATGCCCAGTTTGAAAGGTTGCAATATTCAATATATTTTTCAAATCTGAATATTTATTCAATATTTTTGTAAAAAATTATATTCTTCTCAACCGCTCAAAAAGTGGCACATGCGTTTATGCGATGTTGATGAAAAAAAATCACTTTTGAAAAAAATGTACGAAATGGCGAATTGTACGAAAGTCGAGAAGCACCTGTATTCATAATTATTCTTGCAAATGCGTTCGATATGAAAATATCACCGTCATCTTCTAGAAAACTGAAATTTGTTTGAAATCTTAAAAATTCCATCATCAATTACTACGCCGGTGACGTCAAGTGAATTTGGTTCGGGAAATACGTGGAACGGAAAAGATTGCCGGATATAATTGGATAGCTAACTAGTACAACGATTGACCATTCATCCGCCTGCGTCATGTCTTTTGCAAGATTGCATCAACATTATGCATCGTGTGAGAATGCGATAAGCCAGCCATACCTGTTTTACGGGGAGTCCTACGTAGTAACTCGCTATCGGTGATGAACTGATGAGCGTCGTGGTAACTGGAAGATACCACGAATTCTGAACTTGCGAAACTGGTGACTTCCCTAACTACGAACTTGCGAAACTGGTGACTTCCCTAACACTGTTTTTAATAAAAACTTTTTTCTTACTGTACGACAACACTATTCGTTCAAACATTCAAAGCAGCCTCCGCGTCAAACGTACATTTTTTTTATTGTTGGACACGTTCCATAAAACGACCACCATCCAAACGTTGCTTGAAATGGTTTTAACCGTGTTTGGCGACCAGATCTGTGGATAATACAGGTACTAACCTTCCTCTTCCCTATCTTCCCCTCCCTACGATTTTCAACACTGTTTTTAAAAAAAACTTTTTTCTTACTGTACGACCTACGTGGTCGAGTGGTTAAGACGTTTCAGAGGTCGCGGTTTGAAATCCCGACGTGAGCAAATAAATTTAATTAATTAATCTAGAAAGGTAGATAAAACGAAATTGGTAAGAATGTTCTGAGGCCGGCTCACCGTTCGAGTTTTTAACTCTGATTAGTGCAAAAGGAATGAAACATTTCGATTTAGTAAAACAAAGATTACATTTTTAAACAGGATAGACTCGCTCTTGATGGCGTTTTGCAGAAATGAGGCCTAATATCCTCCATTAATATTTATTTTATTCTTATGAATTTCTGTTCATTTTTATTTGTAATTATTATTACTATGTATTTATATCAATTATGGAAGGTATTGCATTGTACTACTCCTGCATACCTTCTGGAATAAAACTTTATTATTTATTTTTACTTTTTCGTTTTTTGTTTTGAGACAATCTTTCATTAAACGTGGATGGAAAAAGCTTATGGAGGCCTTCATTCTGCAATGGATAAAAAAGTTGTTGTTAATAATGACTATGTGACGAAGACGATGACAAGCTATGACACTTTATTAATTTCTTGCGCATTCATTGCTTCATCAATGACCTTTGTAGCGCAGTGCAATTTATATATATATATATGAATGTCAGAACTAATCGGAAAAACGGCTCGTTATCATGCTGCTGTCATCAACTGTGTACGGATCTTCCGATCACTTCTCACGATGGTGTACGGTAATTTGACGATGCAAGTAATCGGAAGGTTACGAATTAATTTATATATATATATGTATGCTCTCCTTCAGGTGTTGCCACGTCGATTGCTAAGTTTTATAAGCGTGTATAAAATAATTGACAATTAAATTAATAATGTTGTCAACACACATTCAGCGAATTTCCAGAAAAACTGTATTTTTTTCAATAAATTTCATTACCTTTCATGGTCAATTGAATGTACGTTATCATTTTTATAACATAACAAAATATTCTGTTATCGCACACTGTATTTTATTATTTAAACGTATGTATCTCGTGATTGTTTATTTAGTAAATTATGAACCTTATATATTTTATTTATCATTTTGTACGGGTTAAGAACTAGTTATTTATTGTCTTAAACACAAGTAAAAGGTATTTGAATACATACATAGGTATCACTGATAGCATTTCCAACGTCAGTGGAAGTTCTACAACTTCGGGAAATTCTGCACCCGGCACGTAGACCTCTACGAATCAGCGTAGAGGTCTACGAGCCGGGTGCCTTTAGCTTGGTGTGTCGTATAAGCATATCTAGTAAGAATAATGAGAACTGAAAAATATTCTGAAAGGGAAAAAAATAGAATGATTATTGTAATTGACTTCTAACTTTATATTTGAAGAATAGAATGTTAGTATTTAAGAAAGAAAAGAAACTGAAAACTGCACAAGAGCCCCTCCGGCGCCAGAGCGTCTGGAGCCGGAAGGGCTATGGCATCCACAATCGGGATTTGAACCGCGAACCTTTGGATTCGTGATTGACCACTCGACCTTAATTTGTATTTATTTTATATGTATTAAACCAAATATTAGTAACCACGTATTAGACCAAAACTTAAACGTGGATCGTGTCTTCATAATTCAATCATAATCAAAATCACATTAACTCACCCTAGAAATTATTTTATATTTGAAATGGGTGAAAGCAACTAATATTTTTTCTTGGCAAGTCAAGTTACGTCCCGTGAGTTTTCACGGGTAACGCCTAGTTAAATGTTTTTATTAATAACTTGATAAATTACACAGGTCAACTCACATGTTGGTACATAGAATTATTGACTACAAAAACAGTTTCAAATTTTCATCAACTCTAGTTTTCGAGATATGGATGTCACATTTTTGTAACACGGTGCTGGTTTGCAAGTCTCTGCAGGCAATGATTTCGAAAAACTGTCCCACACAATGATCTCTCGGTCGATGGGAGTGGTCCAGAGTGGTAGACACATTGAGTATGGTGAAAGACCACCATTCAGAATCGAAACGTTGCTTGGTGACGTGTTTGGTGACCAGATCTAAATAGCCAAGTACTTCCCAAAATTCCTCCCCCCTCCCCATTACCTCCAGCCTCACATTTGGGAGATACCATAGTCTCACAAATGGGCTCACAGGATTCAGGCAGGCTGAAAAAATAATAGAGACGCTCCAAAATGCCCAGTTCCTTTGCGACAAACTCTGGGGCCGTTCGGACAATTCTGAATTGTCGGCGTCAAAGCTGTGCCTCAAAGTCAAACATTTTAATGGTCCTTTTTCTCCACCATTGGAAAAATATTCAATAAATTTAAATAAGGAACAAATGCGTACGCCATTATTAAGATAATTGTATTATTTAATAGTTAGAGCACGATACAGCGAATGTGCCAACAGTTTCCGATAAATATTATTAAATATTTTTTGGAAATAACAACAACGATTGTAAACATTAATTAAATTATAAATACACGATAAGTAATTATTATTATTTTAATTGAGATTCGTATTGAATGACTCGTTGCGTAATATCATTCGAAGATAAGAAACATAAAACAGTGATTCTGATAACGTTGGCATTTTAATACTAACCGATTTGGACAAACGATCAACGCTTTATCGTAATTCACGCTTAAACTACTTTATAAGACGTGGGTTAACTTATAGAAAAAGATCATATCTATTGTAACAATGCATTGTAGTCTAGAAGACGAATTGATCAAAAGTTGGATAAAGCGTAAAACGTAATCAGCTCTTCGGGTAGAAACCAGTAGAAACTTGTCTAATGAATGTTCTGTCTTATTTCACAGCATGGAAACATGAACCTTGGCAAAGGCTACCACAAAAGAGTGCATGGATGTAAATATAATATAAAGGAGAATATTAAAAACATCTCGTTGGAAACACAGAAGAAATATGAAGAGATAAAGGGAAGTCAGTGTAACTAAGAACGTCCTGGCAGAAGAACCTCCGAGAATGGTACAAGAAGATGACGGAATAAATATTTTACATTTAAAAAAAATCAGGACGTGGAATACTCGTACAAACAGTACAATCTGTAAATGAAAATGTTTTTGTTGTTGTTATTGACGGCTGCATGGTTTGAATACGGGCGTAGTGGTTTAATAATTATTTTAATAAATAATGTAAGTTAATCCCAACTGCTCCCAACCGTCTGGAGCCAGTAGAACTATGGCATCCCCAATTGAAGTATTTTGTAAAGCTGAATATATTCACTATAGTGGGGAGGGGAAATACACGCGGAAGAAGAAGATTGGAGAGTACCTGGCTATTGAGCTCTGGTCACCAAACGCGGTTAAAGCCATTTCAAGAAACGTTTCGATGCTGAATGGTGGTCTTTCACTTAAACGAGTATCTATCTCTCTGGAATGTGCCGATATGTATTATATCATTTTTTTTTTATTAAACGTGATATAGCACATATTTATTGAATCAAATTTATTTGTGCACACCAGGATTTGAACCCTCGGATTCGTAGTGAAGCATCTTAACCACTCGACCACGGTGGCCGTCAATATATATATGTATTTAAAGAAATGAAAAAATAACTTCGTATAAGACTGCGGATATTATTTTAATTTTCATGACCAACCGGTTTCTCTTAGCCTAAGCATCATCAGGGTTCAAAATTGAACTAAACTTTCTACGGAAAATTAATAAATTTTAATATATAAATATATATATGAGAATATTCCAAATGCTACATAGTTTCCTACAATTGATGAAAGTGTAATATACATATGTACTCGCTTGCACGAAATAAACAGTGGTAGAAACGTGATGGGTAATACCATAAGTGATAACACTGGCAATGTGATAATACATATTCGGGTCTTGGCCTAGACGCGATAGGGTCAGATAAGGGAACAACCGCAGTCGGCAGGAGCGCTTAGCAGGCTGTGGCGATGCCGAATGAGGCGACAGGCGACAGCTGATAGCTGATGGCTGCCTCTCTTCAAACCAGTTTCCTATCAGCCAGAGTTCACTCTTTATTGCCAAGTCAACTCCGGCCACTCGCACTGATTACAGACGTGGGTACTCGCTTTCACCTAGTGTGTCATTCTACTAATTAATCACAACCCACCAAGATAAGCATTATGTATGTATACAGTAATCTTTTTATATCTTATTTAAATCATAATAAATAAAGACGATAATTGATATCACGTGATTTGTATTTCTTTTATATTAAATACCGCAGAGGTGTCCAACTGCTTCCAACCGTCTAGAAGGTTGTGGGCAGGGGTAGAGATGGAGAAGAGGAAGGTTGAGAAGCTATTAAGTGCCTGGCTATTCAGATCTGGTCACCAAACACGGCTAAAGCCATTTCAAGCAACGTTACGATTCTTATTGGTGCTCTTTCACCAGGGCGATACTATGATATACCACTCTGGAACGTGCCATGACACATATTAATTAAATGCATTTTATTTGCTCACGCCGGATTTGAACCCGCGACCTCGATTTGATTCGTAGTCGAGCGCCTTACCACTCGACCTAGTTACTATTACTATCGATAATCTGATAATTATCACCCCTCACAATGTAGTCGAGATTTTTAATTTTTTCTTCTTTTCGTATCTAGTGCAATTTGGCAAAATTTAACTTATCGATTTTCTATATTAGTCAACCTCTCTATCTGTATACCAAAACTCTACGAGGTTCCTGGAATTCATAAAATTCATTTTATTTATTTAAATGATAATGTAGTACAAAAAAACACATTTTTGATATATTATTCCAAAAGTGCTTTAAAAAAACTCATTTCGGGAAAGACCAAGGAATAATGTTTTTACAAAGACATACAAATTGTGAAGACGAGTACAAAATAAAAGGGAACAAAGAATAAATACATAAAATAAACTAATAAGAGTAGAGATTAATTTAACATCATAAATACATTAAGAAAGATATTCACACACATAAAGGTTTTAGGTGGGATATATCACTGTAATAAGGGAGAATGTATTTTTTTAAACTATATTAACAATGTAATAAATAAAATAAAAATTGCATTGTTTATATGCGATGTATTGTAAGGAGTTAATTCTACATTTAGTCGTGTGAGTAGATATGACGATCAGTGTGTTTGATGTTGTGATCGTGTTTTGTGCTGGTGCATATCGGAGTGGCTGGTTTAATGTTGGTGTGTGACGAGTTTTGTATTTTTTTTTTATATGGCGGTTATAATGTTATATTTTGGCAGAATCGTAAAAGGAAGAATGTGTGTCTATGAGTAAGTTATATATCTTTGACATGAGTAATAATTCTAGCGTTCTATTTAATTATTGGAAAAAACATGGAAGCAGCAGTGGTCCAGGCCAACGTACGAATAGCAATGAGATAACCGCCTCCCCACAAAGCTCAGCATTCAGCGCTGAAGTGGACTGATTACTAACGATAAAAGCCCGAGTACCCAGAAGCAGAATTCTGTACTGGGAGTAACGAGAACTCATTGTGATAATATGTTTCCAGTCTCGGAGTTGTTTAGGGAAACACGGAACAAGTCAGCACCTTGGCTTGTGCCGGTCGGTCTGTTGGCTCGCGGCCAGGAAATTTCCAGTGGCTCATTGAAATAATATTAAATTCTCACAAATATTCCGCTCCATCTTCGTATCATCCTTGATGGAAATAGCGATGACAGTGGCCGCAAACACCTTGCTCGGATTGGTGAGACTTGACAAAATAAATTATCTCAGTTTCGATACTGTTTGGGCGGAGACCGATGGCTGCTTTTTGGGCATATTTTCGTGAAAATGTCAATATTCCTTTAGTTAGATTTTTTTAACTATGCAAACGTCTAATATCGCAACACTTACTTTTTTACGGTTAGTTTATTACAGCCTTTATATCTTTTTCTTGCTTAGGGTTTTTTATCCGGTAAAGACCCATTCCCTAAGAACTCACTAATGTAAACTTAAATTCAGTCAATTAATTGACTACCTTATTACTATCACCATTTGATGGTTGTATTTAAATACAACCATCAAATGGTGATAGTAATAAGGCCTAATGAGCCGCAGTACTAGTTATATGGACATTATGAGGGGTATTTGTACATGTCCCAGCTAGTTAGCAGAGGATTACGAAAGAATCCATAAAATCAAAAAAAAGGTTAGTTTATAAAACTCTATACTATTATTATTAGAAGTTTATTTGTTGACAATGGATTCGAACACCAGAACAGTTGTCACCCAACAATAAATGCTAAACGCAAACAACGATAACATAATAATAATGGTTATGAAATTTAATTTTATAAAAAAAAATGCTTTTACTAAATGAAACCACATACTAATCCCAAATTAAGGTTGGGATGCTTCAACCTCCGTCATATTGGATTGACGATCAAATAACGGTGACCGTCTATCGAATGGGTGTTTTAACCTTATTACAGGAACGAACCAGAGCTCCAGATTACCTAAGCGTTAGCGGTCTTCATGTTGTTGTGGTTCAGTGTTGTACAAAATATGTATTTACCAATGTTCCTTACGACGCAAACACACAATCGGCGACATGCAGTGCCCAGTGTAATATTCCTTCCCCAAATCTTGCCATCATACAGAACTTAGCAGAGTTCAAACGGGTCTTAGAAACCAAATTGTTCAAAACATTGTACTTACAAAACATAACTTCATGTTCGTCGAAATACTATTTATTTATTTCTTTACAAATTAACGGACTGATGTCCAATTACAAAAAAATACAAAACACGAAATGGAAAAAAGAGCAACAGAGAAAGAATAGCTCATATATAATATTAAATGAAGCAATGACAAAAATAGGACAAAATATACTTAAGAAAGAATATTCAAAGTCAAGGTCGAGTCGAAGTTTTGGCAGAGTCGTAAAGAATGACAAAAATCATTTAGACTGCTAACAAAAATTTCAAGACCATGGCTTGAGTTAAGAAGTCTCGACATTCTGGACAGTGGAGAATGATACCCATAATTAGTAGAGTAATGATTGAGGAGCAGCAATCCATTGTTTCTGAGTCTACGGCAAGGAATGTTGAACTGGATGAGTTGCAACAGAGAAGGTTAGTCAATAATACAATTAATTAAAAGTAATTCCTAAATTTGCTTAGTTTCAGTTTTCTCCTAAATTGTATCCTTGTTACTCAATTTCCTTACTGTCTACTGAAAACCATATTCTGACTGTCATAAAATATTTTCTTTCTCTTTTTTTTATATTCAAACTGTTTGCATTTTTAGAATCGTTACCTTATAATACTCAAATATTGATGTTTTTAAGTACCATCACGTTAATTGTCTTCAATATTATATCCTTTTCTCTGCTTAAACAAATTTGTTCATAATTATACAAACTTTGTATTAATTGTGAGAAAATTCAATTTCAAAGACATCTGTTATATCATCGCTGGAAAGGCAAAAGGGCTTAAGCGAAAATTTGGTCAAAAGTGAGTTAAATATGCAGTTTTGATCAGTTCTTTTTTATGCATCGAATGTTCTGACTCTTGTTTGATTCTGAAAACTTTTGTGTCCATCTGAAATATATTTACCATTTGGGAGAAGGCTTGACAAAAGCAACACAACTTTGGGACTTTTTAGCTGTTTGTCGCTTCAGGTAACTCAGTGAGAGCATTTTATTATCTGAGTTAACTTTTTTTTTTTAATCCAACCAGGTACTGAAAAATTAAGATTTTTTATTGTAAAACAAAAAAAACTTTAAAGTGCTCTAGTGTAAACTTTCCAAAATAGCGCTTCAGCCCATTCGCCTTTCCGGCGAAGATATATTATTTTTCGTTGTTATATTAGGTTAGGTAAGTAAGTGTGAAGCGCACTTGGGAGTGAATTATCACAAAACTGCACTTTACAAAGTCATTATTATTATTATGTTGAAATTTCAAAATAGTATAATTTTGGTATATGGCTAGAATGTTGCCCGCAATCTTCCACATAACAGTCAATACGTAGGCGGTATCTAGACCATGCCACGTTCAAATGCAATTCTTTTCGTTTTCAGTGGCTTTCAGATTATTAATCACTTTCTTTCAGCGTGCTAAGATAATTCTTTGAACTTCAAATGTGGTTATCTGATTTCTTATTTATGTTTCCAGGTAGAGGGGAAACGACTGAGATACGGGGGTGACAATTGAATGAAAACAGACTTTTCAGAGATGTTAAGATTTTGCTAATATGTTCCGAGAGAAGAATGGAAATAAAATTCGTTCAGTAAAATGCAGAATTACCGATAATCCTGTGGAATTCGCCTTAACGACGTATTACTCTTTTTGAAACATAAAATTGATGAGTGGTGAGATCTAGCGACGCGAAATTAATATACTATTTTCAGCACGCGACCTCATTCCACCACGGGCGGGTCGCGTGTTCAAACCCGGCGTACGCAAATAAAGTTAATTTAATCAATGTGTGTCATAACATATTTAATTCTTATCAAATAATATTAAGTATATTTGCGGCACGTTCCAGAGTGGTAGATACTCTTATTATCGCCCTGGTGAAAGACCACCATTCAGAATCGAACTGTTGCTTGAAATGACTTTATCCGTCTTTGGTGACCAGATCTGAATAGTCGGGTAATTTGCTACCTTCCTCTTTCATGTTTCCTTTCCCTCCCGACTGCCTTCAGCCTCATAACGTAGCCCAATTGGGGATGCCATAGTGATGCACCAAATTCAGGTATATGAAAAGCTCATGCGGAGATAATCTGTAGTGCCATTGCGCAGTTGTTACACCCCTCGTCTCCAGCTGCCGGGAGATAGCTGTTGAGGCGCCGTCCACTTCTGATCGTCGCCATTATTATTAACATTTATTTTGTGCCTTGATCACTAAGGATACTTTTTTTATCCCTAAACTGGAATGCGAACAGCCTTCATTCTTTAATCTATTTTCAACATAACTTCAAACTTAACACATGGATTGATTGGTGTTTCATTTGAAACTAACTAACTAACCATCACGCCGTTTCCACGCATCGTCTCATACAACATACTCTTCTGTTATTCTGACTCTTCATATGACCCGATTCAAGTATTTGATATACTTGATCGTGACGTAATTTCCTCGGGCGTCCTCGACTTCTTCTTTCATTCACTTTCGCATCATATATTCTTTTCACACTCCTTTCTTCGTTCATTCGCTCTACATGCCCAAACCATCTAAGCGTCCCTTTATTGATCCTATTCATTACGCTTACATCATGTTTCCTTTCCTCAAATACGTATCAGGGATCTCATTTCCACAGCATTCAGTCTACTTTCATCCTTCCTCTGCCAGTTCCATGCCTCACTCCCATTCATCAGAATTTAGTATAAGCACTGCATTGTGAACTGCTAGCTTCGCTCCTTTTGACAATTTCTTATTTGCGCCAACAGCGGTTAGTCCTTCATTAATTGAGTTTCCTGCATTCACCCTTCTTTCAATATCCTTATCATCCTTTCCGTCTCTCTAGAACATACTTCCTAAATACACAAACTCATCCACTTACTCCAAGTATTCATCATTCACAACTATATTTCACGCTGTTCTCGTACTCTCTCTTTCAAAGACCATTTCATTTAAAAGTACTTTTAATTCTTGTTGTCTTTGTCATTTTAATGGTTTGAAAAATATTGAGCATTTGCTCTAATCGATTGTTGATATTTGGTTTATAAAAAAACGTACATAAGTTAACCGCGCGGGGCTAGCTGCTGGAGTACCACGGCGTGTTCACGCGGGAGGCCACGCCGCGGCCGTTCATAGTCGCACTGCTCCGCCACGGGTCACACGCTGTCTACTATCTACCTGCTGACCGGACACATCCACACGCGTGCTGACCCACTACCTATCTACCTTTACTGTATTCTTGTCACATTAGCCATGATTATTTGATAATCGCGTAATGCTTGCGCTATCCGCCACCGAATGCAAGTGTGATGTTTATATGCTCGTCTCTCCCGGTGTCATTCTGCACCCTGTCTCACTCACACAGAAAGTAGCACTCGTGCTCCACCGCCTTCGGAAAAATCTGTCTGAATTTAATATTTTGAAATATTATTTTAAAAAATCGTCTTGACACACACGTCAAAAGAGACACAGTGAGTGAATCGTGAAGTAGCGTAGTCGGAATAAAATTTCAGACTTTTTTTACGTATGAGCGAAAATTACCAGTATTGTTTTTGCATACGTTAGAGCCCCACAACAAATTATGTACAGAAGACGGCTTAGCGTATTAATATTATCAGATGTAGATAAATGTGCATTTAAAAAAATGATTTTCTCAACATCTCACTAATGCTGAAGGTAGACTTCAAATGTATTCTTATATATATCAAAGGTTAGCCTGTGTCGATACATTCTGAGAAATAAGGGTCTTAAAACGGTCCTAAGACGCTGTTAGAACCAAAGTTTTACATCTAAATCATGATGAGGAAATCTATTAAAAAATCGAAATATATTTATTTAATATATTTTTCAATTCGTAAAAATGGATCCAATTTATTTGAAGTAGCACCATAGAATTTAACGTCAGATGATGTCACAAAATTGTCAATCTCTCCAGCGATTAGATTGGTTGGTGTCATAAACATTTTTTCCGAGACTAACTAACTAACCATCACGCCGTTTTCCCGCACGGGTAGGCATAGAAGAAGGACCGCCATACAACTCTGTATTGGCACACATACATCGTCTCAACATACTCTTCTGTTATTCTGACTCTTGACAGGGCCCGACTCAAGTAATTGATTCACTTGATCGTGCCATGTCTTCCTCGGGCGTCCCCGTCTTCTTCTTCCATTCACTTTCGCGATGTATTACTTGTACGAATAACCGTATGTAATAAAACTTATGTATTCGCAATCGACGTTAGTTTACCTAGTCATGTAAATTTTTAAAATGATAATATTTCCAACAGGAGTTTCTCATTGACAGCTTTGCAGGCTGTACATAATGTGACAAAAATCCATTAAACTGAACGGAAGTGCGAACTGTAAATCCAAATAAAGGATGGCGTACTCGTAAATAACTCAATCCATAGGTATTGTACAAATGTTTTTCTTTAAAAAAACTTTCAATAACAAAAAATATTTACTTTAGAATGTGTACCTAATATTATTATTCATTATGAATTGTAACATCACCGTATTGGCCGTCCATCCCGGATATGGTGCGAGGTTCGTTTATTCAAGGTAGATTCTGAATCGATAAGAATTAAATAGATAATATTTTTCCCAACGCGTCATAATTGTTCTCTTTGTGAACTTTATCTTGATTTTTATTTTATAAACGAAGCAATCTGCGGCAAATTTACATCATCACC
Source organism: Drusus annulatus (assembly GCA_022651775.1). Taxonomy (NCBI): domain Eukaryota; kingdom Metazoa; phylum Arthropoda; class Insecta; order Trichoptera; family Limnephilidae; genus Drusus; species Drusus annulatus. Next base: position 708,454 of record JAGWCC010000232.1, on the reverse strand, counting down.
CGGTCCCCAGTAGGTACCCAGGGTGACCGTATGAATTTTGACAGCAACATTACGAACACAACGAACTGTATAAATAACGCGCCCTGATTATCCCATATAATATTTGGTGGAAAAATTATGAATGATCGTTTTAACCTCTGGAATGCCGGATTCCCGCCAGGCACAACTGCCGTCGTAACTTGCTGACTGTAATTTATTAATAACTCACTCGTGTTTTATAAAAGCATGTTTTTGTCAATTATGCTATCTTCTTAAATACTGTATTATTTTTTCAAACTGTAGGTTGGTGGCATAAGTAGTTTTTCTGGAATAGCTACTTATATTAGGAAAAAAAAATTTTTTTCTCCCTCACGTCACTAATTAAGACTAGCAGATAAAACCCGCTCCCGCGTGGTTTAGTCACGACACACACATCAAAAGGAACATAGTGAATGAATCGTGAAGGACCGTAATCGGAAGAAAATTTCAAACTTTTGTATGTATGAGCAATTTTTCCATCGAACGTGGCAGAATATGGCTTACGGTATTAATACTATCAGTTTTTTTGTAGTTTTATTGTATTTTCGTGTGACTGAATACTTCCAAATAAAAATTAAATTGCAAGATATTTTCCTGTAAATACTAATCTCACTTTTTTTTCAGCCACATTGATGTCAGTAAACTTCAAGTATGTATTTCTCGACTTGTGCCGAATTTAACGCAATACAAAATATGTTTATGGATTGATTATTTTTTTGACAAGCGATTACGGTATTTAAATATGCGAACAACAGGTTTTAAAGGATAAATACTATTGAAAAGATAATGATGAATGCCCGGTGACTATTGGCACCTCCGGCACACTAAGGGTTAAGGGCGCTTTACAAAACGATTAATTATTTTCACTACAGTTAAGTCATTTTAAATATAAGTTATATTTAAAAAACGACAAATGGTAATTTCATTTTAATAGAAGTTGCGAAAAAGGGATCACCAATCAAAATTTCTAAACATATAAGGTTTTGTACAAAGGTGCAAAAAAAGGGTATAATTTTCTGAATAGATATCTACTAAAGTTGGTAGACATCTCAGAGCAAGAATATATATGAAGAGAGAGCTAAATATTTTTACCCAACCTAATCAAATCACTTTCTTCGGGTTTTCAGGTCGTAAACCGTGAGAGAGAAAAAGATAAGACAAGTTCACACACAATATAGCACCGCTTTTAGGTATGTGAGCATGTTTTCCGTTTCCCGCGTCTCCGGCGACTCCGCCCACTACGTTTTGTTATGCGACATAACAGGACATAATTCAACGGTTTTTGAGGTTATATCCTATATTTTTGTTTATAATAATACTGTGAAAAGGTGGTTATACAAATAAACAAAAACGTTATGTCGACATGTTCTATGAATGGACCTATAAATACCCTAGCCCTAGCTAACCACGCCCCAGTCAGGATAAAAAACATATTGCTCTGAGAGTATAGGTATACAAACGCTGAACCGACGCGTAAGTAAATCTAATAAGTAAGACGGAATAAGTTGTTCTCGAGAAGATGCCAATGTGAAATGAATAGGCAACGAATTAATACTTGTATTTACTCTCTGCCAACTATGTTTCATTAGTTCAGCGACCGGTAACCGCGAGTAAACAAATACTCATAAAGGTCACCCGACTCCCGCTCCCCACCCCTCACCGGGGGCCTCCACTACAATCTGCACTCTGTTCTGTTCTGCTCTGCACAGCACGCCTTCCTCTCCCACACTTGACCACTCCCACGTGACACGTTTCGTCAACAAATCCAAAATCAACCGGTGGAACAGCGGCCCGCTAGGAGGCGCGCCAGCTAGCACCTGTCAGGACTCATATTTCATAAAATTTGGGTCGACATGAAATTGTGAACTAATAATATTACCCCTATTTATGATAGTTCTTTATGTGGATACCGCATAAGAGTCCCAACCTCAGAGCAAGAATAAATATGGAGAGAGATCTACATTGTATAATATACCCAACCTATAAAAAAAATCGATAAATCACTTTCTCCGGATTTTTACGCCATTAACCGTGAGAGAGAAAGAGACAAGACAAGTTCTCACATAATATAGCACCACCATTCGATGTGTAAGCATGTTTTCCGTCTCCCGCGTCTCCGGCGCCTCCGCCCACTACAATTTGTTATGCGACATAACAGGACATAACTCAACGGTTTTTTTAGGTTATGTCCTATATTTTTAAATACATATATAAAAATACTCTGAAAAAGTGGCTATACAAATAAAAAATAAAAAAATTATGTCGACATGTGAATGGATGTATAAATACCCTACTCCTAGTCCTAGCCACGCCCGAGTCAGGAAAAAAAATCATCAATACTGACTACAGAAGCGCTCCCTCCTGCATATGCTTGCTCTGAGAGGAAGGCGGGAATTGAAGTTTAAAATTCAAAATGTGCTGTCATTCATTGAACGCTGGGAATTATCGTGGAAAATTCACGTTGACATTCATGTTTCATGAATTTCAAGCGATACAGAAATTGAGGCGAAATATTTAAAAGATCACGGAGTGAGATATAATTATTTGATAGTTTGCCAAAATCACAAATCGTTTTCAATTATAATATAATGTGAATTTATGATTAAAAGACCTTTGTAACGTATTTCCACGTATTTATGTTTTCAATTATAATAGTTTTTAAAATTTGTGTCATTTACGTTATCAAATCTTTTCGAGATTGCGCAGAAGATAATCTTCACGTTTTTTTAAATCATTTTAGAAATAAACAAAATGATATTTAGGTATGTTGAAATCCCGCAAGCTTTTCAGTTTGTTGAAATAACACAGTGTTTCAGGTTGTAATAAACATGTTTGTTTATAACACGTTTCGAGATACGGGATATGTTATTCTTACTTGCTTATTTAGGTCGGATAATAAACACTTGTTGATTGATTTATTTGGTAAAGAAATTATTCTACATTTGGTTTAACATCGAAACAGGACAAGGTCCACCTAGCCCAACAGACACACAGGAAGGTGTGTCCGAACAGCAATATGTACCTCTCCTGTCTTCTCTGCCTGCCACTATGAGCTGTGGGAAGCAGGTTACGACAGTTTCAACGCACTTAATTGGCATTGGATTTCATTTGTTATTTTAAAATTGAGAAGAGATAATAGTTTTCAAAAGTGCCACCGTACAAGAGTTCCAAATGATCCATCGTAAAAGAGTTCTGACTAAAAGGGATCGAAACGATTATCTAGTGTCCTTCAACGGAAGCGATCATCCCTAGAAGCCTTCCATTAATACCCTAGGTGAACCCATAAGAGACCAGCTCAGGCAGAGGGGTTCCATCGAAGCCAGAGTTAAGTTAGCCTCTCAGAAGTTGGTGGTATTGTACAGGGCCCGCTGATACTACAGCGCACATATGATAACAACGTACAAATAATCTCATTGTTGAGTTTGGCAGCCACCTCTGATCTGGAGTCCCAAAATACTTTAACAAACCGCTTGACTCTGCAGAAACGGGCAGTTCGTTCGAAAGATTTCCCTATAACGGATTGCAATCTTTGAAGCACATGCGTCAGGTGGGTATCGTATCTTTGTGCTGCCGGTATTCCAATGGATGATGCTTCGAGGAACTCGCATCACCGAAAGCTTCGGCATCGGCGTATAGCCGAGAAACACGCCAAACGCGCATCCAACATTTGTTCACAATTTACATTCGTCACGTGAGAACGGGTCGCTTTTACGACTCGTTCTTGTGTTCAAAAACTCGGCTGTAGAAAAATTTCCCGGTCTCTGTATTTCCACTCTCCTACAAAATGGGTATCTTCAAGACCCAGGTTTACCCCTTCTGTTCCTCAAAAATACCCTCCACAGAGTATCCCCAAAGCTCCGAGTGAAAATATTTCCTTCAGAGCCTCCTGTGTGTAGTTAAAATTTATATTTTTTTTAATATGCCCGAAGACACTGGAAATATGGCACCGCATTGCGATAAGGTTGAAATATATGAGGGAGAGAAGGAGAAAAGAAAGAGGACGTTAGGAAGTGCCTGGCTATTAAGGTCTGGTCATTAAAAATAGCTACATCAATTTCAAGCAACGTTTTATTTCTGAATGGTGGTCTCTCACAAGGGCGATACTGAGGGTATCTTTCACTCAGGAACGAAGTTCAAGTTCAATACATTATGTTTGTTTTGTTATTTTATTATTTCATTTCTAAATGTGAAATGACTTGTTTCAATTAAATTTAGGGCCTTCCAACCCACGACCTCTGGGCTCAGAGTCAAGGAGCTTATCACTCTGTCACGGAGGTTGTCATAATATAATGTAATATTTATAAACCACCGTAAATAAATGTATGTACGAGTATATTGCTCTTATTTTCTATGAAAACTCTACTCATTTCAAATAAATTAAAGCGAATCAAACCAGTAGGCATGTGTACGTAACTTACTTTTAAAAAAGTTTTTTATTCTACACAAAAAATAAAAAAAATAGCAGTATCGTAAGATTTGGTCGATTGTAAAATAGTTTTGTATCGAGATTGAAATGTGGGGAACATTTTGGGATTCCAACGCCAAACTTTCTATTTGTGTGGAGCGACAAGTCAAAGTCCATCGGGAATATTTTCGTCTCGGAAATAAGTCAGGGCAATAAAATATTTGTGTTGTACGCATCGAGATGACAGTTTAATCGCCGGGTCGTTAGCTCCCACGGCTTTCTGGTATTGTCCGGACAACACTCTTCTCGACGGACATCCAACACATCGGAATGATCTTACAAACATTGACGTATTGCGCGTTAAATGAATTAAAAACTCGGAGAACGTGCTTTTTGTTAGAAAAACACTCATCTGATAGTATTAATACGCTAAGCCGTCTTCTGTACATGATTCGTTCGATCGCCGTGTGGGGCGCTAATGTCTGCGAAAACATGTAGCCTGATACAATACACGGGAAAAAATTATTCGTAGTAATTTTCGTCTGATAGTATTAATACTCTTAGCCGTCTTATGTACATGATTCGTCCGATCGCCGTGTGGGGCGCTAATGTCTGCGAAAATATGTAGCCTGATACGAAACACGGAAAAATTATAAATGGTGATTTTCGTTCATACGTAAAAAAAGTATAAAATTTTATGTTAAATAAAAAATAGTCCGCTCGTGTAATTTAATTCTAGAGATAGATTGGAGTTGTCTGTTATTTATTTTAGAAAAAGCGACCGTGCATAGTTACTATGAGAAATACAGGCACACTTTTTATGTGCTTTTTTCATGATTGCCAGTTTTTAAAGATTAATCTTGTGAATACAGTTTTTGTAGGAATGCATAAACAAGGTTTTCGAGTGTGAAAGCTTAGATTTGTGATTCTAGAGATTTAAAATTGTATTTAACGATTTGTTTCAATTCATGGCTCAATACAAAATTGTTTACAGATACAATTTGTTCAGTGTAATATAGGCGTATACAATTACAGTTGGAACAAAAAATTGAATTTGCCGTATTTAATTATTATCAATGTAGGTTGACAAAAATACGCTTTTATCTCATATTATGTTATGCATTCTTTCATCTTATTTTATGTTAGTCTTCCCCCGCCCACCCAAATAGTTAAGTTAACTAAAAAAAACCTGCATATTGTCACACTTTACTTGTATCATTTCATCGTCATCTGTAGAAAATTTATAATTGGCATAATTTAAAATTTTTTAATTAATATATACATGTTAATTACTGATCTGCTGTTAATTTTCCCCAAAAAAAATCATTGTTCTATGAACTGTCCAGTTGTTGGTGAGGGTCTGGGTGTTGCTATCAAAGTCCAGGGATGTCGTGTTGGACAACAGCGGATATAATATGGCAGTAGAATCCAAATTGCCTGATTTTCAAAGTCCAGTTCTCTTCGCATAAGCGTACTTAAACATCTCGAATATCTGCTGCTGGTAAAATGAGCCATTTTCTATTGTCTTCAGGGACGAAAAAATTGTACCCAGCTCGAAGACATCCGTATATTTCCATTACATAATACCAAATATTCATTAGCAGCAAAATAAAATATAATTCATTTTTCCAAATCGTTTCACGTTCCATTTTAATAAGCGAAACCAGAGTAATCCGGAATGAAATCGATAACATTCATAAATTTTAGACTTGAATCCATAATCCAGTCTGATAGTCACCTTGGCTACGGTTCCCAGTTCCCATGCTGCAGACAGACGGCCAACCACTTGAGATATGAGATAACTGAGATAGCTGTAACGAGTATGTTATCCGCGCTGAACAGCTTCTCGTCCGCCAGACAGATAATCCCAGGTAATCTCCAGGTGGACCTCGACTGATGTAACCAAGGACTTAGACTATTTTAGATTGGCTTGTATCAGATGAAAAAGACACCTTCACTAATCGTCACTTCCTTCATGCCAACGTGTTTGATTCATTTTTAAAAAGTTAAGAGAGGCTGAATTATTCTGACTCACAAATGGTGTGCTAGCACCTTAAACGATTTAAAGAATGTAGATACGTTTCTGAGACAATGCGCCTGGTTGCACTAAACCAAGCCAACGAGACATGCGTTCGAAACACGCTTCATATAGCTGTCTCTTCCGCACACACATATTCTTTGAATGGCTATCCTTTTCATACGCGGGTGAAACATTTAGTGGTGCAACATTAGTGGTGCTACATTTTTCGTAAGATTTGTATGAATTTGACGTGTCTTGTATTTTATGGCTAGCACACGCGAGCAAGAGACCCGTTTAAGATGTATGTGTAGACGTAGAACAACCTCAGAGTAAGAATATATATGGAGAGAGAGCTACATATTTTTACCCAACCTAATTTAAGATAAATCACTTTCTCCGGGTTTTTACGTCGTAAACCGTGAGAGAGAAAGAGACAATACAAGTTCTCACAAAATATAGCACCACCATATATATGTATGTAATCATGTTTTCCGTCTCCCGCGTATCCGGCGACTCCGCCCACTACCTTTTGTTATGCGACATAACAGGACATAACTCAACGGTTTTTTAGGTTATATGCTATATTTTTGTTCATAACAATACTGTGAAAAAGTGGTTATTCAAGTGAAATGGATGTATAAATACCCTAGCCCTAGTCCTAGCCACGCCCGAGTCAGGCAAAAATCATAAATACTGACTACAGAAGCGCCCTCTCCTGTATATATATATTATTGCTCTGAGAGACCAACAGGTATCTGAAAGGCTTTTGAGGACTGGAGAAAAATGGCAAGAGACAGGAGCCGGTGGAAAACATTTGTAAAGAAAGCCAAATTTTACCCTGGAACCTATGGCCCTCCGGCCATATGTTGATCGATGTCGAAAATGAAACGAAAACTAATCAGTGCGATAAATTTAATTAGATTATTCGCTCAATATATCCAGAAATTCATCTTTTTGCACTTCACACCGTAGGTCATGGCACGAGTGTCCCACGCGGAAGATGTGTGACAGTGACGTAGAATAATGTGTCACTGTGCACCTCGTAAAGCCAGACAGAAAAACGTGTTGGGCATGTACTCGTATGATTATCAACGTACAATGTGCATCTATCAATTATGTAAAATTCGAACACAGTTCATAAAGTTCGTAGAACTGACATGTGGGTGATGTTATTGGTATGAAGTTTTTTTTGTAATATCACACTTGGCAAGCATTCTGCCCAGATTTGATTTCTAAATGTTTACTAGTTTAGCTATGACAGAAGTTTGACTGGGAGTCAGTGGGACTGCTGCATCCCCGATTGTGGTATATTCGTGAGGCTGGAGGTAGAGGGGAGGGGATGGAGATGGGGAAGAGGAAGGTTGGGAAGTACCTGGCTATTCAGATCTGGTCACCAAACACGGCCAGTGCCATTTCTAGCGGAGGGGGGGGGCGTAATCGGTAAATGCTGCACAGGGCGCGAGATGTCGTGGAACCGGCTCTGAGTATGTTGTAAGGCTGAAGGTAGTAGGGAGGGAAAGGATATTGGTAAGAGGAAGGTTGGGAACTACCCAGCTATTCAGATCTGGTTAACAAACACGGCTAAAGCTATTTCAATCAACATTTCGATTCTTAAAGGGGGTTTTTCACCAGGGCGAAACTTAGAGTATCTACCTCTCTGGGTTGAAATGTATTTGGCTCTTTGTATGAAACGGATAAAATCGAACACCGTGCGGTTGTTGAATTTATTGTTTTGAATGGCATGAATGCCACCAGTTTTGTTGAAAAAATGCTCTGTTCACGGTGACTCCCAATCTGCCCATACCATAGAAGAAAAATAGTTTGCTGAATTCAGAAGAGGCATATCATCCACCGCAGCGGCAGACTTCCGACGCCAGTTACCGCAGAACATGTTTCTAAAGTGCATGGCTTTGAGTAGCGTTGTGACAGTTTTGAAAGAACTGTTTCAAAGAAGTACTTCTTTTGACAGCAGTCCCAACTTCATTCATTTTTCATTGAACAAATACTTCAATTGAAAAGGGTTAAGTTGGTACTTCCGATTGAACGATCTATGGCATCTACTTCGAACTTCAATTTTTCATTCGTTCGAAAGACTGAAATATTGCATCATCCACAGTTCAATTGTTCATTCCCTTCTTCCTTCGATTTTAGTTCGAAGAATGAATGAATCAATGAAGTATCTTTTTAGTTATCCGTTCCCTCGCACGTACCCGTGACAGTTGCTTATGATTTCTGTGCTTGTTTTGTCTATAGGACTATATAATCTCTACCTAAAATTATGGATGGCCGTTCAACGAGAAAGAAAAGTGAAATATGGGCTTATTTTAAGGAAGTTGGGGTTTACCAGGCCAAATGCAACTTTTGATCTAAAGTTATATCCATAAAGGGAGGCAATGCCTGTAATATGAATCGTCATTTGCGCAATATTCACCCTATTGCTAACCAAACTGTGTACAGTAAGAATATTCAAATTGTATCTCAAGCCCTGAAAGAAGTTTATATCGCTCTTACAGAAACTGAAAATTTTGCTAGTACTTCATTTGCTTTTTGCAAGTTCCTTGTGCATACTCATTGTACATCATCCCTTTTAAGTCATGATACACTAAGCAATTCAAACCTTGAATACTCTTAAGATTCAAACAATTTTGACAGCTGTCATCCCGTAAAGCATAGAAGAGAAACCAGTAATAGACAATTCATCATCGTTTTTCTACAAGGTATAATTTTTGCCATGGAATAATGCACATACATACATCAATTTATGTGGTTGGGAGAGCTGCCCCGAAAATATTATTATTTAACCCCCCCCCCCGACGAGGAATGCTGTGATTAATATGTTACTTCAATTGAAGGGTTCATCGTGAAGGGTTCATTTTGAAGAAGTATCAATTCGTGAAGCATTCACAAATCTGTGAAGCTTTTCCCATCGCTAGCTTTGAGTATATAAAGTGGTATCTATCTACCCAAGGCAGTGTAGTCAGTTTTTGATGATTTTAACCTGACTCGGCGGACCTGGGCGTGGCTAAGACTAAGGCCAGGGTATTTATACATCCATTCATATCACATATCGACATAATGTTTTTTGTTTATTCGTATAACCTTTCACAGTATTGTTATCAACAAAAATATAGCATATAATCTAAAAAATCGTTTAGTTGTGCCAAGTTTAGTGGCATAATAAAAAAATGTGGGCGGAGTCCCGCGGTGACCCAGGAGCTCAAGATCATCGCGACAGTACATAGAAGCGGTGTATTCTATTTGTTGTCCCTTTCTCTATCATGGTGTGCGACGTTAAAACCCGGAGAAAGTGATTTATCGCAAGTTTGTATAAGTTGGGTAAAAATAATTAGCTCTCTCTCCATACATTGTTACTCCAAGGTTCATGGTATGAAATTGGGTGACCGGCGGATGAAAGTGCACTGAAAGCATATTGACAGCATGCAATCAGTTTTAACTGAAACTTCAGGTTTTTCTTAAGTTTTGTTTAGATTGGTGCTGCGAATTGACAGAGGTATTTTGTATTGATAACACAGACTGGATTATGGATTCAAGTCTAAAATTTATGAATGTTATCGATTTTATTCCGGATTACTCTGGTTTCGGTTATTAAAATAGAACGTGAAATGATTTGGAAAAATTAAATGTATTTTGATTTGCTGCTTATGAATATTTGGTATTATGTAATGGAAATATACGGATGTCTTCGAACTGGGTACAATTTTTGGTCCCTGAAGCCAATGTAAAATGGCTTATCGTACTGACAGCAGATAGTTGAGATATTCAAGTACAGATAAAGATTGACGACACCTCTGTGGTCTAGTGGTAAGACGCTCGACTACGAATCCAGAGGTCGTGGGTTCAACAAACCCGGCGTACACAAATAACTTTTATTTAATTAATGTGTGTCATAACACATTTAATTAACACCTATTCAGTAGGTATATTTGCAGCACGTTCCAGAGTGGTGGAGATACTCTAAGTATCGCCCTGGTGAAAGACCCCGATTCACAATCAAAAAGTCGCTTGAATTGGCTTTAGCCGTATTTAGTAACAAAATCTGAATAGCCAGGTACTCCCCAACCGTCCTCTTCCCCATCTCCTTCCCTTCCCCACTACCTTGAGCCTCACAACATACCCCGATTGGGGATTCCATAGTCTCAAGAGTTTGGCAAGCTGGACTTAAAACCGACATAGTGACACATGAACAAGGTTAAGCTTAAGAAATGCTATTTTACAAAACAAATTTATAATAAACTTTTACATGAAGCACTCACTTTGTGGTAAGAAATAATTAAATTTTAAATAAAAGTAACTTTGTTTTGATACGACTTTATTAGATACATATACCAAACGGTTTCGGCTCTACCTGAACCTTCTTCAGGGCTGAACAAATATGTATTAAATCAAAACAGAATTATAATACTTGGGGAAAAACATAAATGGGCACATCAACTTAGGTGGGGGTTAAGTACGGGAGAGGTGCCTTAAATAACTCCTTCGCTTTTCTGTAGTACAATATAGGTTCTCTAGCGATGAGCTATCCATTGTATATTGATCCTCGATGTTCCCCAAAAATACATAAAAAGGGTTACTATCCAAGTACACAAAAATCGATCACAAATATATTACGAGAAGTCACACCAGAAAGGATCTCCTGGTCCCGATGAGAAAAGTAGAAGAAATAAGTAAAGACATACATATCTGGGAGCGAAAATAAACAATAAAATTTCCACAGAAATAAACATTTAACTGCAAGTCGTCTTACATAGATTCGATAATAATATCGCAAATTGGTGAAAGACCACCATTCAGAATCGAAACGTTGCTTGAAATGGCTTTAGCCGTGTTTGGTGACCAGATCTGAATAGCCAGGTACTTCCCAACCTTCCCCTTCCCAATCTCCTTCCCTTCCCCACTACCTTCAGCCTCACAACATACCCTATTTGGGAATGCCATAGTCTCACTGGCTCTAGACGGTTGGGAGCAGTTGAGACTCTTGTGCGGTATTCACGTAAAAAAAATAAATTTATTCGTAAATTGGCTTGGAGAGAGAGGAGTCCAAAAAATTACGGAAGACAAATTTAAAACTATCTTAAAAACGATTTAACGAGAATAACAACAGAATAGACACGTTGCGTAGCTGGTACATTTGCTTCCTTAGAACGGGCAATCTGCCTAGCTAGGAACTAATATTGACTTTAAAACAAGGGTTTTCAAAAATATGACATTATATCAGATAATTACGATATTATCATTTAAGAGAAAGCTAAACAATTCAACCTCCTTAGCACTTGAGAAACCAAACGATGAATTTTCCCAGGAGCCGTTTCTAGTTGAATCTAATGAGTTTCCTATTGGTTTCTCGGAGAAGCCAAACAAATATTAATTGGTTACGACTCGATAACTTAGCACTGTCTTCTTTCATTTGCCATCGGCCCTTCATTATAAGTGAAAACGTTGGAAATCTGTATGCTTTGCCAAGGAGTACGGTTGACCTCAATAATAGCATTATAAAATAATTTAGAAGAAAAAAACTTACTCAGCAGCAAAGCACTTCCCAAATAATTACAGTTTATGTCCGTGAATATAAAAATGGTAGTTTTTTATTATTATAGTACAATGGACTGGTCCCTGTATTGGTGTACTAAAATCTTTTTAAATAGTGAAATAATGAGGAAATAATAGTGCTTTAAGCATCAAACATACATGGTGTCCGGAAACTCGTGGTACAAGCGGAAAACTAATGAATCTGCATCACACTTGAAGTCGATTTTGTGGAATAATTGTTTTTGATTTGAGATTTCGTTCTCGAGTAAGTCGAGGGTGAAATTTGTTTTTTTTGTAAAATTCAATATATTTGGTCGCGTCCTTATTCTTTATCTTAATATCCTTTGATGCGTAGATCATGTGACATTTAACGTGCTTGTTATAATTAATTTAATGTTTTATATTCCTGAATTGCTATATTTAATTGCATTTCATTTCCCTGGCAGGGCAGTTACAAGAAAGTCCCTGCCGTTATTATTGTAAAACTTCTTTTTCAACCTCACAATATTATATCCCTATGCAACGAATTCAACATCTCAATATAAGCATACCTTGGAAAAGTTTTTTCATCTTGTAGAGCTAATTTAATTGATCAAACTATTCAACTCTGGATGTATCTGCTATTCAATACTATTTTTTCTTTCTTGTACAATATTTTTGCACTGTTTATGAGTATATTGTTTTTAAAAGATGTAAATATACAGTTGAACTCGGTTATAACGATCACGGTAATAGCGAGGTCACGGCTATAATGAGAAATTACTTAATCATATGTTAGTTCGGGCTTATTTTCATACAATGGTGAGGGGTTATAACGAGGTCGCTTCACTGATATAACGTCCAAATAATATTGTCAATTCAATGCGCCCGGGTATGAGAAAAAAAACCCAATTCTCGAAACAGCCAAATAATGTCATAAATAAGACAAAGAAAGCCGCCCGTCCGGCACGGCGGTGGACTTTCCGTAAATCACGTTAAGGAGGGTTTATAATCCCCGATAGTTGTCGCTCTGAGAAACATTTCTATCAAGTACTGTGCGTACAGTTTATTATTAGTGTAATATAAATTAAATCATTTCATAGTTAGTAAAGCAAGATTTTCGTAATAAAAAAAATGTGTTGCTTTATAATATGCAAGCTTTCATCCCCTGGTGTAAATATCGATATTAGTAGGTTTTTAAGATTACTTTTTTATCTACCTACGTTTATAACGAGTAACGCGTTCGCTATAACCAAGTTTGACTGTATGTGTAAAAGACTTTAACAGACGTTAATAAATGAAATGTGTATAATTCGAGCCTTTCGTGAAGAATATAGACATATTTACATTTTACGTAAATGTTTAAATTATCCTTTTATGGACAGCCTCATTTTCACCTTCAGTTGATTGCGTAACACGTCTGGATCGCGTATGTATTTTAGATAGCCATATAAGATAGCCAAATATTTTGAAATGGCAGACAGCACGGGTAATACATTTTTAGATTTACGGAATAATTAAAAGATAAGGAAGGAGATATCACCGCAGACTTGGCTATACATACAGTTACATCGTACTTAGTACATACGGTATACAATAAACCGTATTAAACTGTGCAGGGTACACGGTACACCAGAAGTGTTGCTTTTGGTTATCTTATCATAACACCAACAAGGCCTTTTAAAGGCACGAGGATGTCACGTGAAACGTAGGAAGTGTTAGTCGGTAGTAAGGTTTGCTTATTATTCATTTTATTCCGCGTAGGTTATATATATATTTATTTACCTTTTATTGAACGACTGTTGACCTTGTAAGCTTCGCTGAAATACAGTATTTTATTACTCTTAAAATAAAAATGAACGGTACCATCCTTAATATTGCAAGTATAATACAATGAAACAAAAGATGATTTTAGACTAACGATTTTCTGGAAAAAACTGTAGTATCCCCGATCAAAGTATGTTGTGAGTTAGTTAGGTAGTGGGCAAGGGAAAGAGATGGAAAAGAGGAAGGTTGGGAAGTACCTGGCTATCCAGATCTGGTCACCAAACACGACTAAAGCCTTTAAGCAGGGCGGTACTTAGGGTATCTAGCACTCTGGGACGTGCCACAAATATACCATATATTTGGACATCTGAAGTCGTAGTCGGGCGTCTTAACCACTCGACCACGGAGGCCATCAAGTAATTATGAATGATAGTAAAATAGATATTTCAAAGCACGGTACCTAGCTCACTTCGGAAATCGTATCGATGAACTAGAATTTTCAGACTTTACTTACTCATAAACATTTACTAAGCTGTTACATTTAAATTTGGAGAATATATTATCATCGCAGCGTGATACGGTACCTACGTTATAGTTTATTTTTCCCAATTTAATTGATGTTTATTATTTAGTTCCCAGTACATTTACCTGACCTTTAAACACCCTCCAACCCCACTGTTTTCCTACCTTCCACCTACTTTGTTTCTGTCCATTTTCACAATAGAACACTTTCATAAGATTAATTTGTTAGTTAGATAAAATCGTTACCAGGCAATAAACCCACCTTTATTTAGTCTTACTAGAATGCCTTATATGAAAGTTAATTAATTGTATTGCTTATCACAGCGCCCTTGTGGTGATTTTTTAAGAAAACAGCGCTGTACAAATTATCCATATTTTATTATTTTTTAATAAATTCCCACAAACCCAATAAAACGTTGTGAATAAATCCTTAGTATTTGCATCTGTTCTAAATGAGATTCATAATATAAAGCAATGCTGGTACTAACTAACTAACCATCAGGCCGTTTCCCCGCAGGGGTAGGCAGAAGCTCCTTGCTTTATTCACATTCATACATCGTCTCATATATACTCTTCTGTTATTCTGACTCTTCACGTGACCCGATTCAAGTATTTGATTTATCGTGCCATGTCTTCATCAGGCGTCCTCGACTTCTTCTTACATTCACTTTTGCATCATATATTCTTTTGACACTTATTTCTTCGTACATACGCTCTACATGCCCAAACCATCAAAGCGTCCCATTCTTGATCCTATTCATTACGCTTACATCAGCCTTGCATCCTTCCCGGATATCCACATTTTTAATACGGTACCTACCCAATAATTAATTTAAAAAACTATAACAATTTTCATACTCTAATTAATCAATAACTTTTAATTTGATAATGTACAAATAAACTAATATTTAGATTTTTTTATTATTTTATAATGTGAAAAACCATCGGCCAAATATACTTCATCGGCGTAACTGCTTTCTTAATTTTCCACGTCTTAAAATACTTATCCGTAAAACCCCAAGGAAAAGGCGGTACGTTTAACCTTCGAACAGTGGCATGTTTTTTATTTACGCAATGATGTTTGCGATTAAACTCCGTCTGTTTTTCTTCCGGCCAGGGAGCGGTGCAGTGGCGCGACTAGTGAACTGACGTTTTTTCGCGTGCGCATTTTAAAACGAAAACTTCGAACTGGCGCAGAGTGGCCACGACCGCGAGGTCACATGTAAATGCAATTTTACTCATTTCAACAACATAATAAATCAATGTAATCTATTCAGAATGTGCTCATAATTAAAAAATGTTCTTCGTTGATATTTTCTTTCCCGAGCTTTGAACTAACAAGCAAATTTTGTGATCCTTTTAACCTTTAAGTTAGCGTTGTGACCGCTTTGAAAGAACTACTTCTTTTGGCAGCAGTTCCTACTTCATTCATTGTTCATTGAACAAATACTTCAATTGAAGTTGGTAGTTCATTTTAGCATTCATTCATTCATTTCATTTCATTGAACAAATACTTCAATGGAAGTTAGATTACAAAGAACTACTTCAATTTGTAGCAGTACAGTTGTGAAGTCGAACTTCAAAGCCTATAAAGAAGTACTTCATTACTTCGATCTAACGGAACGTGAGTTTTGGGAGGTCTTTTCGTTTTAAAATCTCTACCGACTAGTACTTTTGTTTTGGCGAGGAACCAGTTCCTGTTCCAGTTCTTTTCGTTTTCGAATCCCTACTGACTAGTACTTTTTACTTTGACAAGGAACCGGTTCCAGTTCTTTTCACTTTCAAAGTTCTACCGACTAGTACGTGTTTTTCGGCGAGGAACTAGTTCTAGTTCTTTTCGATTTCAAATCCCTACCGACTAGTACTTTTTTTTATTTTGGCGAGGAACCGGTTCCAGTTCTTTTCACTTTAAATCCCTACCGACTAGGACGTGTTTTTTTCGGCGAACTGAACAAATAACCGGATAAATTCAAATCTCTTTTTTGCGAGTTTGACTTCAATTGAAGTTTTCACTGCGAAGGGTCCATTTTAAAGAACTAGCAATTTGTGAAGAATTCACAAAACATTGAATTTTTTCCCAACGCTACTTTATGTGAATGAAAGGGTACCCGGGTACCCTTTTTGGTTTTCAACATAGATTTTTTTAATGTTCCAGCAAGTCTGACCGGCTGAAACTTTCCGACTTCTCCACAATAGTGAAAATGAACAATTAAACATAACCGTTGGATATGTGGAGGGTGGTATGTGAGCGAAAAACGGGTACCCTCGTGTTTTAAAACCCGAAAAAAAGATGGTACTGGGTGAAATTCCTATTCACTTCCCCAAATTTATGATCTTTAACTGAGTCAAAATGTATTACGTCACAAAAGTGGTCCAGCAAACTTCGGCAAATGATATACTGTAAAAGAAACCTTCATATCAAATTTTAAAAGTTGTAGTTTTCTTCAGTCAGAAATACTGATGCCAGCCGCTGATGTTATTTGAAAAGTTTTAACTTGAAAGCATTATCTATAATAAACAAACATGTTACTTAGAACTCATACATTGTCTAAAGTAGAATTTATCATATAAACTTGAACAGAAAATTTGTCAATTTATTACACAATATTTTAAAAACTTTATTAAATTAATGAGCAGAAAAGGTGACCGGCAGTAGGGAGTAGGAAGTACAGAATTAAGGTCACAGTCAGGGTGGCCGGGGGTGGGGGCGGGGGTTGTCTTCCACCCCAACCTGAAACGTGACTCGCCCAGTGATGGAATACGAACGTGAATGTACTCTGCTGACGTCACTGAAAAGCGTGACCACTATCCATACGTCAGTTTCGTAAACTATACCAAGAAACTAATCGAATTCTTTAGATTAATATTAGGTGAAGTTTAAAGTGAATAATTACATTCATTCCGTTGTTTGTTTTTTGGGTTATTGAGCGGTATTGCTGTTGGAACCAACTTTTCACTCTCCATCATTAACTGCGATTGTAACTAACTGTCATGAATAAATAAACCCACAGAGTTCTGACGAATTCTGGGCCGTACGATACGTTGCCTCAATATCCCATCAAACGATCAGAATAATCCTGTTGTTGTCCGTGACAATCTAAAAGGAGCCACTCACGGAGGTTCACAAATACATTTATTTTTATTTTTATAAGCTCCTTGACTGCCTCGTATAAAAGGGTAGATCGCACGTTGCAAAAAAGAATGAAAGATTTTCTTTGGACGCTGTACTCCTTCCTATCCTCAAAAGAACCTCCACGCAACATCCCTAAAGATGACATATGTCTTGAGGGAAATTATTTCCCTTATTTTTAATTTTTTTTTACATATTTCACACTCGTCTTACTCGAGAACGAAAGTTCAAATCAAAACAGTTATACCATAAAATCGATTTTAAGTATGATGCAGATTCACCAGTTTTCCGCTTGTACCGCGAGTTTCCGGACACCGTATATCCTCGATGCGGAAAGCACTATAATTTTACAGTATTTAATTTGGTTGTAGTCCACAAATATAGGGACCACTCCATTGGGCTCTAATAAAAAAAATACTTAGCTTTATAAAATACCGCCCTTTGTGTTTCCTCCCTCTTACAACACGGGTCTCTTCAAAACCTAGGTTCAATCCTTCCATCCCCAAAGATGACATAGACCCCAAGGGAAATAATTTCTCCTCCTGTGTGAAGTTAATGTAATTTGTTTTTTTTTTAAAACGAAGATTGGTAAAAACACAGGTTTATATTTATAAATATCTCGAATTGTCTGCTACAGGATAAACTAGTAAGTATTATAAGCTGAAGAAGTGAGAGAAATTTGTGAAATACGAGAAATTTATATCCATTAGATTCGGGTAAATTATGTTTTTTTTCTTCTAAGAATACCATTTTATAGATACGTAATATATAAATAAGTTTTAAGTTTAGATTCAAATCTTAACTCAATTCCGTTGAGTTTAACGTAGTTTATAGTTGAGACGGAAGTTTATTTCCAATTAGTTTAAGGGACCGATTTTCTGAAAGCACGAACCCAGAACTCAAAGATTGGATTCAACTGAAATAACTATAGGTAATTTTATTTGTCATGTCATTACCTATAGACATTCTTTTGGTGATGAAGGTATGGTTGTATTAAAAAAATAGCACAATTACGAACGGCGGATTTTTGTGATTGGAAATTAATCAGAAGGAAAAATAGGGTGATAGACATAATGTCCAGTTAAAATGGATATCGTCGCCGGAAAGGCAAAAGTGCTGAAGCGCCATTTTAAGAAGTTTACACCAGAGCACCAGTTTTCTTTGTTTTACAATAAAATTCACAAGTCTTGAGTACCTGGTGGGATTTTGAAAAAAAAGTTAACTCAGGTAACCCAATGCTCTCATCGAGTTACCTGATGCGACAAAAAGCTATTAAAGTCCCAAACTTGTGTCGCTTGACTAAGCCTTCTCCCAAATCCTTGGCTTCTAGTAATTTTTTTTTTAATCTGTTGATGTACACATGCACTGTTATACCCATATAATATGAACCTTTTTCTCTCATGATTTATGATAACGATCATGATTTTAGATAGTTTTAATTTGTATTTTTTTTTCTCCTTGTTAGTTAGTTTTATTAGCTTAATTTTTTTTTTTTTGAAGCGCATTTGATGTGAAATATCATAAAACTGCGCTATATTAGTTCACTGGTATTATTATTATTAAAAGGTAAATATATTTTAGATGGGACACAAAAGTCTTCAGAATGAAACGAGAGTCAGAGCATTCGATGCAGAAAAAAACTGCATTTTTAACTCATTTTCGACCAAAGCGTCGCTTAAGCCCGTTTGCCTATCCAGCGGCGAAATGTTGCTTTGTACGCGTACTCGGGAAAGTGTTCGCAGCTTACCTACTAGTTCTATATCGAGACTTCCCAGTAAAATCCGGTTACATCGAATAGTGTTTGGGATCGTTAGCAGCGCCAACACTTGCGAGCGACAGACGCCCAGATAAAATTGTCATCACGCGGAGGCGAAATCGCCAAAAGTTCTGGCTGAAACGGCCACGCGTGTGCTGATTCCCGCTGATCATCGTGTCGGGTAACAGCTCGATACTGAGATGTTGCTTGAATGTATTTTAGTATCGTGATCATCGACCAGAGGCGTGACTGTTGTTGTCTCTTTGGCCCATTTAAGGCGAGTAGTTGTGGGTGTTTGACGTAGGGCACGAGGACCGCGCGTGTACTCGGCAGAACGCAGTAAACACACTTCCCACCACCCATGTTCTCTCTCCGGTTATCAGCGGCGGCGTGACTCTGGCGAGGTCACTAATTCCCTTATCTCTAGTGTAATTATAGCCGACACATTGCACACATCTATGAAAAATGTTTTTCGATGTCTATTATTTGGATTACGGGCGAGCTTGCCGCCTGCTGACAGTGCTGGCCAGCTGCGCTGTTGCTCTTGCTCTTGTGCCCTGGCCTCGCCACTCGCCCTCGCCCTCGCCCGTGCGGGAACTTATTTCTTATTGATTCCCCTAATTTCTAATTTCTGAGATGGATGATAGTGTCGATTGTTTGTTTAATGAAGGGGCAAAACCCTCGCGGCTATTGAATAAAGGGGTTTCAGTGTAAATTGAATTATTGATGTGTTTTTGTACATTAGATTTGTCTGTAAAATCAGTAATTTGATACGTTTAGGGTTTTTACAGCTTGTTTGATAAATAAAAGAGGGATTTCATAAATATGGTTTTTTAATAATCTTATTTACATTCTACGTTTTGACGTTTGCTTAAAACTAGTATCATAGGTAGTTAAAGTACACGTGGTAAGTTTCTATAGTTAACATATAAGTCGTTTTGAAAATACATATTTCCTTACTAATATTCTTACGGAGTAAGAACGTAATCACAGATAGCGCTGGCTCGTCCAGCTCACCAATAGTCTACTTAAAGCTGTCAGTCCGGAGGAATGGTCGGGAGATCAGTCAGTACAGGGCCAGCAGGGGCAGGCCAGGGGCCCCTGGGCCGGGCGTCGCGGGGGGCGCGGGCCGGCTGTGGCGCTTCACGTGCTTGGCCGAGATGGTCGGAGCGCATGAAGCGGCGCGAGCTTACTACGTGGCAGCCGGAACTTCTTCTCGCCCGTGTGCGTGCGCTTGTGGCAGGACAGCTCGTCGGAGCGGCTGAAGCGGCGCGCGCACTCCGGCCAGGCGCACAGGAAGGGCCGCTCGCCCGTGTGCGTGCGCTCGATGCGCCTTCTCAGGTGCGACGACTTGAAGTAGTTCTTGCCGCAGGCAAGGGTGCACTCGTACTGGCGGCGGCGCTCGGCGGCAGGCTGGCCAGCAGCAGCAGGCCCCAGCAGCAGGGCGCGCGCGCGGGGCGCACGCGCCAGCGCGGGCAGCGGCGGGGGCGCGGCCGGGGCGGCTGGCGTTGGCGCCCACCGCGGCCGACGCCGCCTTCTTCATGGATAGCGGGTTGCTGGCGGCGTTCCGGGGAGGGGACACCCTGCTGCTGACGGTGGTGGGATGAAACGGACTTCCGGGGGGCAGGCCACTCTAGGAGCGGAAGCCACCGCCCTGGGTGGAGCCGGAGCCACCAACCTGGGGGCCGGGGCTGGCACTGTTACTGGGGTAGGGGCTGGCAAGGTCGGCTCGGGCCGAACGACAGAATGGTCCGTGTATTTACTGTTGATGAAAACTCTCTCCTTTCTGTCTCCCATTTTAAATTTTAAAGGTTTTGAGAATGTTCTCCGTTTCGATTCTCGGCCTCTTTGGCAGGCGGGGGCAGGTCCTCGCTGTAGGTTCCGTCCCTGCGCCCCCACATGATGACGGAGGGCGGTAGGGCGAGGGCTGGTGGACCTCACATCCTCCTCCGAGTCGGAGGTCTGCGGGGTGAGGGCCAGCGGGGAACGGGGGATGTGAGCTCCCCGTGTAAAAAAGCTCTCCCACGCAGTGAAAGTTGACCTGTAACAAGAGAGGCAGGGTGGGTTAGAGATGCTGTTTGAGGGGGTGGGGAGGGGGCGATCACTCAGACACAGTGTCCAGCTGTTCACAAGTACCGAGTGGCCTAGACTGTGCATGCAATTAAATACATAGCGAGCACCGGGTGTAGGCCATTTTGTCAAAATTTGACCACAGGCCATAAAGTAATTTGAAGATAGTAAAATAGATATTTCAAACACGGTACCTAGCTCACTTCGGAAATCGTATCGATGAACTAGAATTTTCAGACTTTTTACTTACTCATAAACATTTAGCTGTTACATTTAAATTTGGAGGAATATATTATCATCGCAGCGTGATACGGTACCTACGTTATAGTTTATTTTTCCCAATTTAATTGATGTTTATTATTTAGTTCCCAGTACATTTACCTGACCTTTAAACACCCCCCTCCAAAACCCCACTGTTTTCCTACCTTCCACCTACTTTGTTTCTGTCCATTTCACAATAGAACACTTTCATAAGATTAATTTGTTTAGTTAGATAAAAAATCGTTACCAGGCAATAAACCCACCTTTTATTTTAGTCTACTAGAATGCCTTATATGAAAGTTAATTAATTGTATTGTTTATCACAGCGCCCTTGTGGTGATTTTTAAGAAAACAGCGCTGTACAAATTATCCATATTTTATTATTTTTTAATAAATTCCCACAAACCCAATAAAACGTTGTGAATAAATCCTTAGTATTTGCATCTGTTCTAAATGAGATTCATAATATAAAGCAATGCTGGTACTCAACTAACTAACCATCAGGCCGTTTCCCCGCAGAGGGGTAGGCAGAGGCTCCTTGCTTTATTCACATTCATACATCGTCATATATACTCTTCTGTTATTCTGACTCTTCACGTGACCCGATTCAAGTATTTGGTTATCGTGCCATGTCTTCATCGGGCGTCCTGACTTCTTCTTACATTCACTTTTGCATCATATATTCTTTTTGACACTTATTTCTTCGTTATACGCCTCTACATGCCCAAACCATCAAGCGTCCCATTCTTGATCCTATTCATTACGCTTACATCAGCCTTGCATCCTTCCCGGATATCCACATTTTAATACGGTCTTTTTAGAAACAATATAAAGTTTCTTACTAATTTGTGACAAATCGTTGACAAACTCAAAATATGCCATCTTTATGCTCGGTTCATACGCATATGAGAAAAAGAGACAAACAATTGTTGAAACCAATACACGATTTGGGGCGTGCTGGAATACCATGTCCACAATATTTGATCTGTACGAGCTTCATTCTGGTTTGGAGTGTCAGGCGAACGGACTGTCAAAGTGCGTAAATAGTTAAAAACTTGAGTTATTTTTTGTCCGATATCTAGCAAAACATCATGGCCATATGTGCTATACTTGGTTGCTTCAATCGAAGTACAAAAAGGACCAAAAACAAACAGTTTTCACACGTATGTACCATAAAAATCGTCTTTTTAGTTAGATCTCAAATATTTAACATTCTAACCTACAAAACAACTAGTAACTTACACCAATATGTAATTAATCTTTGGACTATTCGTTCCAATATAATAAACTTCCGTTTGAAATGAGTTTTTAGTGGATTCGTAATATTTTTTAACTTAGAGATATTTACTAGCTGTCACATAGAAACCATTACAGTGGGGGAATACCCATATTGTACGGCTTCTGAAAGTATCCCGGTCTCTTTCTTTCTCATGATACTAACGCTAAATTGTTGGCAAACAGATAAAGACAGAATAATGTTTATCATCTTTACGGTTTCTTCGCATCCGATTGGCTGGAAGCATATACGTCATACCTCCCTTGGTCAATCCTTGGTCAAAAAGTGCGGACAAAATTTCGCAATGTTAGGTCTCTACGTTACTCTAAGGTACCTACCCAATAATTAATTAAAAAAACTATAACAATTTTCATACTCTAATTAATCAATAACTTTTAATTTGATAATGTACAAATAAACTAATATTTAGATTTTTTTATTATTTTATAATGTGAAAAACCATCGGCCAAATATACTTCATCGGCGTAACTGCTTTCTTAATTTTCCACGTCTTAAAATACTTATCCGTAAAACCCCAAGGAAAAGGCGGTACGTTTAACCTTCGAACAGTGGCATGTTTTTATTTACGCAATGATGTTTGCGATTAAACTCCGTCTGTTTTCTTCCGGCCAGGGAGCGGTGCAGTGGCGCGACTAGTGAACTGACGTTTTTTCGCGTGCGCATTTTAAAACGAAAACTTCGAACTGGCGCAGAGTGGCCACGACCGCGAGGTCACATGTAAATGCAATTTTACTCATTTCAACAACATAATAAATCAATGTAATCTATTCAGAATGTGCTCATAATTTAAAAAATGTTCTTCGTTGATATTTTCTTTCCCGAGCTTTTGAACTAACAAGCAAATTTTGTGATCCTTTTAACCTTTAAGTTAGCGTTTGTGACCCGCTTTGAAAAGAACTACTTCTGGCAGCAGTTCCTACTTCATTCATTGTTCATTGAACAAATACTTCTTCCAATTGAAGTTGGTAGTTCATTTTAGCATTCATTCATTTCATTTCATTGAACAAATACTTCAATGGAAGTTAGATTACAAAGAACTACTTCAATTTGTAGCAGTACAGTTGTGAAGTCGAACTTCAAAGCCTATAAAGAAGTACTTCATTACTTCGATCTAACGGAACAGTGAGTTTTTTTGGGAGGTCTTTTTCGTTTTAAAATCTCTACCGACTAGTACTTTTGTTTTTGGCGAGGAACCAGTTCCTGTTCCAGTTCTTTTCGTTTTCGAATCCCTACTGACTAGTACTTTTTTACTTTGACAAGGAACCGGTTCCAGTTCTTTTCACTTTCAAAGTTCTACCGACTAGTACGTGTTTTCGGCGAGGAACTAGTTCTAGTCTTTTTTCGATTTCTCTCCTCTACCGACTAGTACTTTTTTTTTATTTTTTGAGGAACCGGTTCCAGTTCTTTTCACTTTAAATCCCTACCGACTAGGACGTGTTTTTTTCGGCGAAGTGAACAAATAACCGGATAAATTCAAATCTCTTTTTTGCGAGTTTGACTTCAATTGAAGTTTTCACTGCGAAGGGTCCATTTTAAAGAACTAGCAATTTGTGAAGAATTCACAAAACATTATTTTTTTCCCAACGCTACTTTATGTGAATGAAAGGGTAGCTGGGTACCCTTTTCAGTTTTCAACATAGATTTTTTCAATGTTACAGTAAGTCTAACCGGCTGAAACTTCCCGACTTCTCCACAATAGTGAAAATGAACAATTAAACATAACCGTTGGATATGTGGAGGGTGTTATATGAGCGGAAAACGGGTACCCTCGTAAACCCCAAGAAAAGATGGTACTTGGTAAAATTCCTATTCACTTCCCCAAATATTGAACTGAGTCGAAATGTATTACGTCATAAAAGTGTTTCAGCAAACTTCAGCAAATGATATACTGTAAAAGAAACCTTCATATCACTTTAAAGGTGTAGTTTTCTTCAGTCAGAAATACTGATCCCAGCCGCTGATGTTATTTGGAAAGTTTTAACTTGAAAGCATTATCTATAATAAACAAACATGTTACTTAGAGCTCATACATTGTCTAAAGTAGAATTTATCATAGAAACTTGAACAGAAAATTTGTTAATTTATTATACAATATTTTAAAAACTTTATTAAATTAATGAGCAGAAAAATTTGACCGGCAGTAGGGAGTAGGAAGTACAGGGTAAGGTCACAGTCAGGGTGGCCGGGGGGGGTGGGGGCAGGGGGTTGTCTTCCACCCCAACCTGAAACGTGACTCGCCCAGTGATGGAATACGAACGTGAATGTACTCTGCTGACGTCACTGAAAAGCGTGACCACTATCCATACGTCAGTTTCGTAAACTATACTAAGAAACTAATCGAATTCTTTAGATTAATATTAGGTAAAGTTTAAAGTGAATAATTACATTCATTCCGTTGTTTGTTTTTGGGTTATTGAGCGGTGTTGCTGTTGGAACCAACTTTTCACTCTCCATCATTAACTGCGATTGTAACTAACTGTCATGAATAAATAAACCCACAGAGTTCTGACGAATTCTGGGCCGTACGATACGTTGCCTCAATATCCCATTAAACGATCAGAATAATCCTGTTGTTGTCCGTGACAATCTGAAAAGTGGCCGCTCACGGAGGTTCACAAATACATTTATTTTTATTTTTATAAGCTCCTTGACTGCCTCGTATAAAGGGGAAGATCGCACGTTGCAAAAAAGAATGAAAGATTTTATTTGAACGCTGTACTCCTTCCTATCCTCAAAAGACCCTCCACGCAGCATCCCTAAAGATGACATATGTCTTGAGGGAAATTATTTCCCTTAATTTTTTATTTTTTTTACATATTTCACACTCGTCTTACTCAAGAACGAAAATTCAAATCAAAACAGTTATACCATAAAATCGATTTCAAGTGTGATGCAGATTCACCAGTTTTCCGCTTGTACCACGAGTTTCCGGACATCGTATATCCTCGATGCGGAAAGCACTATAATTTTACAGTATTTAATTGGGTTGTAGTCCACAAATACAGGGACCACTCCATTGGGCTCTAATAAAAAAAAATACTTAGCTTTATAAAATACCGCCCTTTGTGTTTCCTCCCTCTTACAACACGGGTCTCTTCAAAACCTAGGTTCAATCCTTCCTTTCCTCAAAGAAACCCTCCACACAGCATCCCCAAAGATGACATAGACCCCAAGGGAAATAATTTCTCCTCCTGTGTGAAGTTAATGTAATTTGTTTTTTTTTTTAAACGAAGATTGGTAAAAACACAGGTTTATATTTTTAAATATCTCGAATTGTCTGCTACAGGATAAACTAGTAAGTATTATAAGCTGAAGAAGTGAGAGAAATTTGTGAAATACGAGAAATTTATGTCCATTAGATTCGGGTAAATTATGTTTTTTTTCTTCTAAGAATACCATTTTATAGATACGTAATATATAAATAAGTTTTAAGTTTAGATTCAAATCTTAACTCAATTCCGTTGAGTTTAACGTAGTTTATAGTTGAGACGGAAGTTTATTTCCAATTAGTTTAAGGGACCGATTTTCTGAAAGCACGAACCCAGAACTCAAAGATTGGATTCAACTGAAATATAGGTAATTTTATCTGTCATGTCATTACCTATAGACATTCTTTTGGTGATGTAGGTATGGTTGTATTAAAAAAATAGCACAAGTACGAACGGCGGATTTTCGTGATTGGAAACTAATCAGAAGGAAAAAATAGGGTGATAGACATAATGTCCAGTTAAAATGGATATCGTCGCCGGAAAGGTAAAAGGGCTGAAGCGCCATTTTAAGAAGTTTACACCAGAGCACCAGTTTTCTTTGTTTTACAATAAAATTCACAAGTCTTGAGTACCTGGTAAGATTTTTAAAAAAAAAGTTAACTCAGGTAACCCAATGCTCTCATCGAGTTACCTGATGCGACAAAAAGCTACCAAAGTCCCAAACTTGTGTCGCTTGACTAAGCCTTCTCCCAAATCCTTAGCTTCTAGTAAATTGTTTTTTAATCTGTTGATGTACACATGCACTGTTATACCCATAAAATATGAACCGTTTTCTCTCATGATTTATGATAACGATCATGATTTTAGATAGTTTTAATTTGTATTTTTTTTTCTCCTTGTTAGTTAGTTTTATTAGCTTAATTATTTTTTTTTTGAAGCGCACTTGATGTGAAATATCACAAAACTGCGCTATATTAGTTCACTGGTATTATTATTATTTATTTATAAATTAACGGACTAAAGTCCAATTACAAAAATACATATAAAACACGAAATATAAAAAAGAGTAACAGAGAAGAAATAGCATATAAATTGAGATAAATGAAGCGATGACAAAAATAAGGCAAAATAAACATAGGAGAGAACATTCAAGCCATGGTCTTAGTCAAAGTTTTGGTAGAGTCGTAAAGAATGACGAAAATCATTTAGACTGCTACCAAAAATTTCAAGACCATGGCTTGAGTTAACAAGTCTTGACATTCTGGACATTGGAGAATTATACCCGTAATTAGTATTGTGATGATTGAGGAACAGCAATTCATTGTTTCTGAGTCTACGGCAAGGAATGTTGAACTGGATAAGTTGCAACAGAGAAGGTGAGTCAATAAAACAATTAATAATTTTGTAAATGAAAATTAAATCGAAGTCTTTCCTGCGCTTTTCTAATGAAGACATTTTCAATAATTGTTCAATTTCATCATATATGAATAATCGCCTCTTTCTCGCCCCAATCTCCATGCAATACCGCGTAAGAAGCGATGTTGTACGGATTCAATATGATGAATATGAACGGTATAGAAAGGGGACCAAATTACACTAGCATATTCTAAATGAGGGCGAACTAATGAGCAGTAAAGGGTTTTTAGAGTCTTTATATTCTTAAAGTCACATGCAATTCTGATGAAGCCAAGAAGTTTTAATGATTTATTAACTACATTATTAATGTGATCACGAAAGAAAGATTATAGTCTATAGTGACACCAAAGATCTTTTATATAGATCTGACGGTAGATAAGGAGACACTATTTAATTTATAATTGAAGAGGATCGGTTTATGAGTTCTATGAAATGACATAATTTTTACATTTATCAATGTTTAATTTTAGGCAGTTAGTTTCACACCATTCATTAAATGAATCAATATCACTTTGGAGAAGAATACAGTCATGAAAAAGATTTTATTATTTTAAGGATCTTATTGTCATCTGCAAAAAGCCAAAACGCGAGGAAGAAAATACTTTTGGCAAATGTCGTTAATAAATATGTTAAAAAAGGAGAGGGAGCTAGATGGGCAACCTTGGGGTAAAATTACACTAAATTACACTAAAATTACCGTTGTTGTGTATAGGTTAAGTGAATAAACTCTAAATAATTTTAAAGTGACTAGTTTCGACGTAATTTCGATTTTTAAGAAAATATTTGAATCTTCAAATATCAGTTTTTTTAAATGCAGTGCCAAAGCCCGAGAATGGTCGTCACACGATGACCATTTGCCACATGTTCCGTCCTTCGACCGCCGGCCCGGTAACCACGGCAGGCGACCTTTTTTTTGTCAATTCAATACAATCATCAGTTCTTCTTTTTTGCCTGCGCATATAACCTGTTAGAAATGTCGTGGCGCTTTTTTGCAGCTGCCTGACGTGTTTTAGTCTTGTTATTTTTTTCGCCAAATAAGTAGGATA
The DNA here is from genome assembly GCA_022651775.1 of Drusus annulatus. Taxonomy (NCBI): domain Eukaryota; kingdom Metazoa; phylum Arthropoda; class Insecta; order Trichoptera; family Limnephilidae; genus Drusus; species Drusus annulatus. The sequence continues at coordinate 680,011 of JAGWCC010000232.1, read as the reverse complement.
TTTCACAAATCACTCAAAAAAAAAAAATTAATAAAAAAAAAAATAATAATAAAAAAATAATAAAAAAAATAAAAAAAATAAAATTAAAAAAAATCAATCAATTCATTAATAAATAATAATTAAAATAATAATCATAATTTTAATTTAAAAATTGTGTCTATCATACCGAATACCTGCCAGTGAATACCGAACAAGAGTCTCAACTGCGTCTAACTTTCTAGAGCCAGTGGGACTATGGCATCCCCAATTAAGTTTCAGCTCAGCAATGAAGTTTCTACGAACACCACTTGCGGGGTTCGAGCCCAGCCAGTGGAGTGTTGCGTCTCCGCCCTCCTGGCTGTCCCTCCGGCGGCTCCTTCATCGGCCTCTGCAGCCTCAAGGATCTCCTGGTCTGCGTGTCTCGTCGCCTCCCCGGCTCCAAGCCCAGGGCGACAGGGCAATGGGTACGAGGAAGAAGAGCGTGGGACAGGGTTTGAAGCAGTCGAGAAGAAAAAATGGCGGATTGGTGAACTCCGCACCAGCGCAGCATACTCTGACTCTGGAGGACTCCGATGACAGTTTTCAGCAACAAACATGCCCGGGCAGCTGCGCAAGTTTTTTCCGCAAAGAAGAAGAAGGACCACCAGCGACCAGCGACGTAGCGCCGACGACCACGATTACGACGACGCCCGTGCCGCCCAAGCCGACGCCGCCCACCACAAGCCGCCTTCCGACACCGGCGACGAATTCAGCCTACCTTTTGGTCACCGCTGGACTCGGCTCCTGACTCTGACTACTGACCATTAAACTAAGAATTAATATTAAGTAGAAATTAAGATTTGTACAGCGCCCTTGAGGTGATTTTTCCACAAAAACGGCGCTATAAAAATCATCCAAAAAATAAATAATTTAAAATTAAGTCTTAGTTTAATTTTATGTTAATTATACTGTAAAGCGCCCTTGAGGTGATATTTCTGTCACGAAAACGGCGCTATATAAATCAACCAATTATTATTATTATTATTATTACTCCAGACGTTACTTTAATATTAATAGATTCAAAGTTATTAATATTAAATTATTAAAAGGTAAATATATTTTTTTAGATGGGACACAAAGTCTTCAGAATGAAACGAAAAGTCAGAGCATTCGATGCAGAAAAAAACTGCATTTTTAACTCATTTTGACAAAGCGTAGCTTAAGCCCGTTGCCTTTCCAGCGGCGATATGTTGCTTTTGTACGCGTACTCGGGAAAGTGTTCGCAGCTTACCTACTAGTTCTATATCGAGACTTCCCAGTAAAATCCGGTTACATCGAATAGTGTTTGGGATCGTTAGCAGCGCCAACACTTGCGAGCGACAGACGCCCAGATAGTGTCATCACGCGGAGGCGAAATCGCCAAAAGCTCTGGCTGAATCGGCCACGCGTGTGCTGATTCCCGCTGATCATCGTGTCGGAGTAACAGCTCGATACTGAGATGTTGCTTGGAATGTATTTTAGTATCGTGATCATCGACCAGAGGCGACTGTTGTTGTCTCTTTGGCCCATTTAGAGCGAGTAGTTGTGGTGTTTGACTTGTGAGCACGAGGACCGCGCGTGCTCGGCAGAACGCAGTAAACACACCCCTTCCCACCACTCCATGTTCTCTCTCCGGTTATCAGCGGCGGCGTGACTCTGGCGAGGTCACTAATTCCTTTATCTCTAGTGTAATTATAGCCGACACATTGCACACATCTGTGAAAAATGTTTTCCGATGTCTATTATTGGATACAGGCGAGCTTGCCGCCTGCTGACAGTGCTGGCCAGCTGCGCTGTTGCTCTTGCTCTTGTGCCCTCGCCCCTGCCCTCGCCCTCGCCCTCGCCCTCGCCCTCGCCCGTGCGGGAACTATTTTCTTATTGATTCCCCTAATTCTAATTTCGAATGGATGATAGTGTCGATTGTTTGTTAATGAAGGGCGAAACCCCTCGCGGGCTATTTATTAACCCAGATAAAAGGGGTTTTCAGTGTAAAATTGAATTATTGATGTGTTTTTTTAAAATTTTTCTTTTTCATATATATGAATAATCGCCTCTTTCTCGCCCCAATCTCCATGCAATACCGCGTAAAGCGATGTTGTACGGATTCAATATGATGAATATGAACGGTATAGAAAGGGGACCAAATTACACTAGCATATTCTAAATAGGGCGAACTAATGAGCAGTAAAGGGTTTTTAGGAGTCTTTATATTCTTAAAGTCACATGCAATTCTATTGAGTGAAGCCAAGAAGTTTTAATGATTTATTAACTACATTATTAATGTGATCACGAAAAAGAAAGATTATAGTCTATAGTGACACCAAGATCTTTTATAGATCTGACGGTAGATAAGGAGACACTATTTAATTTATAATTGAAGAGGATCGGTTTATGAGTTCTATGAAATGACATAATTTTACATTTATCAATGTTTAATTTTAGGCAGTTAGTTTCACACCATTCATTAAATGAATCAATATCACTTTGGAGAAGAATACAGTCATGAAAAAGATTTTATTATTTTAAGGATCTTATTGTCATCTGCAAAAGCCAAAACGCGAGGAAGAAAATACTTTGGCAATGTCGTTAATAAATATGTTAAAAAGGAGAGGAGCTAGATGGGCAACCTTGGGGCAAAATTACACTAAAATTACACTAAAATTACCGTTGTTGTGTATAGGTTAAGTGAATAAACTCTAAATAATTTTAAAGTGACTAGTTTCGACGTAATTTCGATTTTAAGAAAATATTTGAATCTTCAAATATCAGTTTTTTAAATGCAGTGCCAAAGCCCGAGAATGGTCGTCACACGATGACCATTTGCCACATGTTCCGTCCCTTCGACCGCCGGCCCGGTAACCGGCAGGCGACCTTTTTTTTGTCAATTCAATACAATCATCAGTTCTTCTTTTTGCCTGCGCATATAACCTGTTAGAAATGTCGTGGCGCTTTTTGCAGCTGCCTGACGTGTTTTAGTCTTGTTATTTTTCGCCAAATAAGTAGGATATTTCACAAATCACTCAAAAAAAAAAATTAATAAAAAAAAATAATAATATAAAAAAAAATAATAAAAAAAATAAAAAAAATAAAATTAAAAAAAATCAATTCATTAATAAATAATAATTAAAATAATAATCATAATTTTAATTTAAAAATTGTGTCTATCATACCGAATACCTGCCAGTGAATACCGAACAAGAGTCTCAACTGCGTCTAACTTTCTAGAGCCAGTGGGACTATGGCATCCCAATTAAGTTTCAGCTCAGCAATGAAGTTTCTACGAACACCAGGGTTTGAAGCAGTCGAGAAGAAAAATGGCGGATTGGTGAACTCCGCACCAGCGCAGCATACTCTGACTCTGGAGGACTCCGATGACAGTTTTTCAGCAACAAACATGCCCGGGCAGCTGCGCAAGTTTTTCCGCAAGAAGAAGAGAAGGACCACCGACCAGCGACGTAGCGCCGACGACCACGATTACGACGACGCCCGTGCCGCCCAAGCCGACGCCGCCCACCACCAAGCCGCCTTCCGACACCGGCGACGAATTCGGCTACCTTTGGTCACCGCTGGACTCGGCTCCTGACTCTGACTACTGACCATTAAACTAAGAATTAATATTAAGTAGAAATTAAGATTTGTACAGCGCCCTTGAGGTGATTTTCCACAAAAACGGCGCTATAAAAATCATCCAAAAATAAATAATTTAAAATTAAGTCTTAGTTTTAATTTTATGTTAATTATACTGTAAAGCGCCCTTGAGGTGATATTTCTGTCACGAAAACGGCGCTATATAAATCAGCCAATTATTATTATTATTATTATTACTCCAGACGTTACTTTAATATTAATAGATTCAAAGTTATTAATATTAAATTATTAAAAGGTAAATATATTTTAGATGGGACACAAAAGTCTTCAGAATGAAACGAAAGTCAGAGCATTCGATGCAGAAAAAAACTGCATTTTTAACTCATTTTTGACCAAAGCGTAGCTTAAGCCCGTTTGCCTTTCCAGCGGCGATATGTTGCTTTGTACGCGTACTCGGGAAAGTGTTCGCAGCTTACCTACTAGTTCTATATCGAGACTTCCCAGTAAAATCCGGTTACATCGAATACTGATCATCGTGTCGGAGTAACAGCTCGATACTGAGATGTTGCTTGGAATGTATTTTAGTATCGTGATCATCGACCAGAGGCGTGACTGTTGTTGTCTCTTTGGCCCATTTAGAGCGAGTAGTTGTGGGTGTTTGACTTGTGGAGCACGAGGACCGCGCGTGCTCGGCAGAACGCAGTAAACACACTTCCCACCACTCCATGTTCTCTCCGGTTATCAGCGGCGGCGTGACTCTGGCGAGGTCACTAATTCCCTTTATCTCTAGTGTAATTATAGCCGACACATTGCACACATCTATGAAAAATGTTTTTCCGATGTCTATTATTGGATACAGGCGAGCTTGCCGCCTGCTGACAGTGCTGGCCAGCTGCGCTGTTGCTCTTGCTCTTGTGCCCTCGCCCTCGCCCTCGCCCTCGCCCTCGCCCTCGCCCGTGCGGGAACTATTTCTTATTGATTCCCCTAATTCTAATTTCGAATGGATGATAGTGTCGATTGTTTGTTTAATGAAGGGCGAAACCCTCGCGGGCTATTGAATAAAGGGGTTTTCAGTGTAAATTGAATTATTGATGTGTTTTTGTACATTAGATTTGTCTGTACAAAATCAGTAATTTGATACGTTTAGGGTTTTTACAGCTTGTTTGATAAATAAAAGAGGGATTTCATAAATATGGTTTTTTAATAATCTTATTTACATTCTACGTTTTTGACGTTTGCTTAAAACTAGTATCATAGGTAGTTAAAGTACACGTAGTAAGTTTCTATAGTTAACATATAAGTCGTTTTGAAAATACATATTTCCTTACTAATATTCTTACGGAGTAAGAACGTAATCACAGATAGCGCTGGCTCGTCCAGCTCACCGATAGTCTACTTAAAGCTGTCAGTCCGGAGGAATGGTCGGGAGATCAGTCAGTACAGGGCCAGCAGGGGCAGGCCGGGGGCCCCGGGGCCGGGCGTCGCGGGGGGCGCGGGCCGGCTGTGGCGCTTCACGTGCTTGGCCAGATGGTCGGAGCGCATGAAGCGGCGCGAGCACACGTGGCAGCCGAACTTCTTCTCGCCCGTGTGCGTGCGCTTGTGGCGGGACAGCTCGTCGGAGCGGCTGAAGCGGCGCGCGCACTCCGGCCAGGCGCACAGGAAGGGCCGCTCGCCCGTGTGCGTGCGCTCGTGCGCCTTCAGGTGCGACGACTTGAAGTAGTTCTTGCCGCAGGCGGGGTGCGCGCACTCGTACTGGCGGCGGCGCTCCGGCGGCGGGCTGGCCAGCAGCAGCAGCGAGCCCCCAGCAGGGCGCGCGCGGGGGCGCGGCGCCAGCGCGGGCAGCGGCGGGGGCGCGGCCGGGGCGGCTGGCGTTGGCGCCGCGGCCGACGCCGCCTTCTTCATGGATAGCGGGTTGCTGGCGGCGTTCCGGGGAGGGGACACCCTGCTGCTGACGGTGGTGGGGATGAAACTCCGGACTTCCGCGGGAGCGGGGGCCACTCTAGGAGCGGAAGCCACCGCCCTGGGTGGAGCCGGAGCCACCAACCTGGGGGCCGGGGCTGGCACTGTTACTGGGGTAGGGGCTGGCAAGGTCGGCTCGGGCCGAACGACAGAATGGTCCGTGTATTTACTGTTGATGAAAACTCTCTCCTTTCTGTCTCCCATTTTAAATTTTAAGGTTTTGAGAATGTTCTCCGTTTCGATTCTCGGCCTCTTGGCAGGCGGGGGCAGGTCCTCGCTGTAGGTTCCGTCCCTGCGCCCCCACATGATGACGGAGGGGCGGTAGGGCGAGGGCTGGTGGACCTCCACATCCTCCTCCGAGTCGGAGGTCTGCGGGGTGAGGGGGCCAGCGGGGGAACGCGGGGATGTGAGCTCCCCGTGTAAAAAGCTCTCCACGCAGTGAAAGTTGACCTGTAACAAGAGAGGTGAGGTGGGTTAGAGATGCTGTTTGAGGGGGGTGGGGAGGGGGCGATCACTCGCGGAGCACGTGTCAGCTGTTCGCAAGTACCGAGTGGCCTAGACTGTGCATGCACAACACATAGCGAGCACCGGTGTACTATTTATTCTTGTGTAGGTGTACCAGTTGCAATTCAGAGTTATATTGTGTTGATTAAATCATGAGATGCACCTACCTACAAATTTACTGTATTTTTTGTAAGGCAAAAAAATTATTCAATTTTTTTTTTTTTATATGAAAAAAACTTACGTTATTAAGAATTAAATAATAACTTACTTTGCTTTCCTTGAGTGGAGGGGTGGAGGGCGGTGACAGGGGGGCGCACATCTGGCTGTCCATGATAACCCTGCTCGTCTCCATCTTGCAGACCATCACTACACACCGCTAACTTGACCAGCACTTTCCACACGCACTTCCGATAGTCTGGGAAACAATCGGTTCCGTTTCACTTTCAAAACAAAGCGAGTGGTGAAGTTTTTTAAAAATACCAAAATATGCTTTCGAAAGTCTTTATGAATTAAATAATGTTCGACTCGATAACCGGAACGATGATCAGAAAAAAAAACTCTTTCACGTTGACGGGTTACGAATATTCCATTTGAATTATTTGGAGCACTTTCTACGCGAGAGGCGAGCTGGTCGCGTCTCGCCTGCGCGGAGTACGTTTGGCGAATGAATGTTTTGCGCCAGAGGCAGCCGCGTGTTATTGTGCCCGGCCGGGGTGTGTGTGCGTGATAGCCGCCCGCCAGCCAATGGCGCGCGGGGGCTCGGCTGGCCGCGCCAATCGGGGCCCGCCTCGCACGCGCCCGCCGCGTGATCGCAGGCGTGCTGTTCACGTGAACAGCGGCTGCCGGCGGTGACGTCACGCCAGGGTCGCGTCATCGCCGGAGCACGGAGTGACCGCGTGCACCGCTACGCCTCGTTTCTCGCCGGGCCACTTCTCCGACCAGCCGAGCGGCACCGCGCAACATCTCCAATGCCAACCCTACCCTAAAACTATTATTTTGGCTTCCATATCAAACCTTTTGATGTGTGTTTTTTATTTTGTTGAAAGCTTCTAGCGAGTTAAAGCCGTACAGTACTAGAATAGCGTCACATTATGGATCTTTGCAGGGTGGATGGTAGGGGGAGGCAGGGGGCGACCCGACCCACAACAAAGGATTAAACTTCATAGAACTACGTTACGTAGAGCGCAAACTTCAGGAGCAAGTAAAGTTTATGGCGGCTAAGCAAAAATGCAAATACTCGCCAAGTATTTGGATAATGTCTCATGGTTTAATAAGACTTTTTGACGTCTTACATAATTATTGCATTTGCGACCGTACAAGTGAAATGCCAAGCGGTGTGACAGGTTTTACGATGAAGAAAATAGTACACGTCATAGAAAATATACAGTTTTCCGGAGGCATGTTGAACCTTCTGGAAAAATTCTCTCAAAGTTGTTCATAGAAAAGTAAATTCTTACACCATTTTTTAATAAATATAATGAATTGCGTTTTGGGTAAACAAGAACGAAAAGATAATATTGATGTTACGCTTTCTACTACATATACACAGCAGATTCTTACTCCGAGTACACAGCACACAGCACACAGCAGACAACTTTACACAACAAAAGGGGAATATCATAATATTGGAAACAAAACTGGCGGCCTCCGTGGTCGAGTGGTTAGGACGCTCGGTGTCGAATCCAGAAGTAGCGGGTTCAAATCTCAGCGAGTGTAAATATTTTTATTTTATTTTAAATAATATACATTTAATTTATATAAAATAATACATTCTATGTTTGCTGCACGTTCCAGAGTTATAGAAACTCTGGTGAAAGACCACCATTCAGAATTAAAACGTTGCTTGAAATTGCTTTAGCCGTGTTTGGTGACCAGATCTGAATAGCCAGATACTTCCTAACCTTCCTCTTTCCCACCCCACTAGCTTCAGCCTCACAACAATAATAATTTTGGGATAATTTGTATAGCGCCATTTTTGTGAAAAATCACCTCAAGGGCGCTGTATAAATCTAACATATCCCAATTGGGGATGCCATAGTCCCACTGGTTCCAGGCGGTCGGGAGGAGTTGGGACTCTTGTGCGGTATTTAATAGAAAAAAATATATAAAAATAAAACGAAAAGTAATATGTTCATTTATATTATTAGCAATTACACATAGGACGTAGGTTAATAAAATAGGCCTATTTCTATAGCACCGTTTCCGTAAGATAAACACCTCGAGAACTTTCCTGGGTTACGAATAACATGAATAAATGACAATATTTGAAAAACTCCTAATACCATCATAATAAGCGGAAAATGTTGCTTGTGCAGTGATGGAGGACTTAGCTAGCAGAGGAATTGAACCATTAATTTCATAATTTAGTTTAAAATACAAACAAAAAATTGTATTGGATAAATCTTTCGATGACTTAGTAAAGATGGGCGCAATAAGTGTGTGCATAATAAATAAATTAATAAATGTTTTATCCAATACGACCTAATTTTTCAATTAAATTACCGCTGATAGTTATTAAGTCCATATTTTCATTGTTTCTAAAATAGATGGTGACAAAGAAAAGAATTTCACTTTAGATTGACATCGTGACTATCACCGTCTAGTGAGTATTCTTATCGGGGACTTTGTCCATTTCGCAATCGCATCGAAATACGAATGCGGAGCTTTCTAGAATCCATCAGAAACACGAATCGAGGAGATTTCCTGGCACGACTCGCCCCAAGAACATTATTGTCGTCAGGCAAGACGGGACACAAATAAGTGGGACCCAACGCCAGACCGTGGGGGATACTAAATCCTACGTTAGTCTTGAATAATACATCTTATTCCATTTCTGCGCTATTCGCAATGACGTTACAAATATATAGACACCTTATAGCCTTAGAATATTAACACAAAATGTGGCAAGTAACAAACACACTTACGTTACAAGTAAATTCATCATTCAAATATCGGTCATGTATCATCATGTATGACGAAGATAGACATTCAAAGAATATGTATGTATGAACGAAACAGATCTAGAAGCGGAATTCTCTGGTAAGAATGAGATAGCACTTCGCTTACTAGCTGACGCGAAGACTTATGTTGGTCAACAATGGAAATAGTTGTGTTGTCTAAAATAATAAGTAATTTGCGCGTACTTAGAAATGAACACTTTCCCTTTACACACGAGGGCATTTTGGCACTTATAATTATTATATTATAAGTGGCACTTAATTTGATTACATATGGTAAACGACCCCAAGCGACGCGTGACAGTTTAGTACTAAATCGGCTTAAGCCACGAGCACACCAACTAGCGTGGTTTTTGCTTGCCACTTTGAGAGCGCTACAACGTGTCTATATATTTGTAACGTCATTGGGTATTCAGGGATGGTTGGCACTCCGTGTACAATGAACATATTGAATCATACGAACATGGGCGGCGCATGCCATCGGACGTGTCACCAAGGTTGAGGAGGTCATGACGCAAAAGGATGACAACTTGACAATGATGAGGATGTCATCATAAAGAGCCAAGTCCGGACAGGCAATATTATCGACTCTGAGTAGTGAAATCTCTCACTAGGGCGATACTGATAGTATCTTTCAAATAAATAATCAAATACAATCAATAACATACTGTATTTGCCCACGGTGGGTTCCAAACTCGCGGCTAACCGAGGGAGATTATAGATTTTTTTTTATTATTTTTGGCAAAATTAACAGCAAGTCAACAATTAATGCATATAAAATAATAAATAACAAATCATGCCAATTATAAAATTTGTGATAAATATTATAAATAAATTGTGACAATATACAGTTATATTTTAGTAACTTAAATAAGTTGGTGGAGGGTGGGGGGAGAGGAAGGTGGGAGGGAACACGGGAATGGGATAAAGGGAAGAAGGACGGTACGAGTAGATGGAAAGTTAGTTTCAGTGATCTAGCTCTGATCTGCTATAAGGAAGCTATAATAATATTTGAATAATTTGTGCAGCGCCGTTTTTGTGAAAAATCGCGTCAAGGGCGCTGTGCTATATCAGACTTTGGTTGTGGGTTTGATGTTTTTTTCCTGACTCGGGCGTGGCTAGGGTATTTATACATTCATTCGTAGCACATGTCGACATAATGTTTTTTGTTTATTTGTATAATCACTTTTTCCAAGTATTATTATAAATAAAAAAAAATAGGATATAACCTTAAAAAGCCGTCGAGTCATGTCCTGTTATGGCGCATAACAAAACGTAGTGAGCGGAGAGACGCGGGAGAGCAGGAATATATATGAAGAGAGAGCTAAATATTTTTAGCCAACCTAAACAAATTTACGATAAACACATTTCACTTTCTCCTGGTTTTAAAGAGAAAGAGATAAGACAAGTTCTCACACAATACGACACCAACGCAGCAACCCACAGTCCCCCTCGGAACAGGAATCCCTAGTGAGGAGGACTGTGAATAAAATATTATTTGTTTTTCAACATATTCTGTTTTTCAAAATGTTATATTGTAATTAATAAAAATAAAATAAAATATATAGCACTGCTTTTAGGTATTTAATACATAACTAAAAGCGGTGCTATATTGTGTGAGAACTTGTATTTTCTCTTTCTCTCTTACGATTTACGATGTAAAAACCCGGAGCAAGTGATTTATCGTAGATTTGCATAGGGGTGGTAAAAATGTTTAGCTCTCTCTCTCTATATATATTCTTGCTCTGAGGTGGGAATAATGTCAAAACATGACCCCTAAATGAGGTAGAGCGCACAACTGCGCTATATAAATGAAATATTATTATTATAATAGACCGTAACGCCCTTGAGGATGATATTTTCATCATACGAAATACGAATTGTCAATAAACAAAAATATTATCAAGTCTCGATTCTAGACTCAACACAGATACCTAATTAGATTGTCATAATAATATACGTGCTTAAAAGATTTTGTCAACTTTCCTAGTAAAGCATTTAATTGCAACTTGTACACAATAAACGCGTACATGATGATCACTTTTCTTGGAAAATAAATACTCTTCATCCGTCGTACCGTCATAACTGACGGCTACCGTAACTTAGAAAATAAATATGTAGTATATTAATGACGACGTCGAGAGGTGTAATGACTTGGTTTTTTCAGTGCTAGCAGTCTGGGAGAGGTGATGACAAGACTAGTGTTGACTTTGACAGTCTACTTAAAAACGTCACATTGGAACATGAATTAAAATAATTTATTTTTTAAACAGTTCTTTAATAACATGGTTATTTTCATGATTGGTTAGCAATAGGGCAATGCCTTTAATATGAATCGTCATTTGCGCAATATTCACCCTATTGCTAACCAAACTGTCAAACTGTGTACAGTAAGAAATATTCAAATTGTACCTCAAGCCCTGAAAGAAGTTCACATCGCCCTTACAGGAACTGGAAATTTTGCAAGTAATATATAACAAATATCTAAATACAATAAATATCTCCTGGCGCAATAAAATAAATGCTGAAAGCATGGGAAACTGTTGCACCGTACATTGAGAAGCATCACCCTAATAAGGAGGTGGCTATGTGTTCTACAAATTTATTCAATTGTAATGTTGTGTCACATTTTCACCATTTTTTTAAGAAAAATGAGTATTGTTTCGGCATGGAACGCATTATCGTATTTTATATTGATTTATATGGGAAAAATTGATTCGCTTAACGAGTGTTTCACATAATGAATTATTCTCGTTATGAGAGGTTCCACTGTAATTTCTAGAGATAAAACCATAGCTTGAATAATGTCCTCAAGGTTTATGTTGGTAATGAACTAACTAACCATCACGCCGTTTCCCCGTAAGGGGTAGGGAGAGGGGACAGACCGCCATACAACTCTGTCTTGGCACACACTCCTTGCTTCATTCACATTCATATATCGTCTAATACATACTCTTCTGTTATTCTGACTCTTCACATAATCCGATTCAAGTATTCGATTTACTCGATGGTGCCATGTCTTCCTCGGGCGTCCTCGGCTTCTTATTCCATTCACTTTCGCTTCACATATTCTTTTCGCACTCCTTTCTTCGTTCATTCGATGAACTACGGATTGAACCAAAAGCGGTTTTCTCCGGTTGCAAGTTTCAATAATGTCTAATTAGATTCCCCACCTACACCACAGACTAGATACTAGAAGGAAGGTACAATAAAGCACTATTCGGAGACTCCCTAATCACAAGTCACATTAGCACCAGCAAGCTTATTAATCAACTTCGTGCGTACACGGACGTTTGTTTACACCACTTGTAGATATATAATTATAAACATGAATATAATATATAGCTAGTTAAAAATGGTTGAAAAATCGCGGGTCATTTTGCGCATGTCTGTGGCTCTTATACAAAAACAAAATTACTCTTCAAAATAAATGCCGGTTTTCCATGGGTAATAATTAAAAATTAAAAAGTTGAAAACTGTCAAAAATGAAAAGGAATAAATCTCCCGGCGTCGCAGGCAGAATCCTTCTGCAGACATTCAGAATCAAATGAATCAGTGTGTATATAATAATCCAGATGTTCACTATGATATTGACTCAATAAGCGTCCATTTCGGACATTAATAGTAGATATATACATACTATAGATTTACTTAATTGAACCAGTCTGAAGATTAGGCTAGTTTTTATTTCAATAATATATGTGAGATTTTAGTTTATTTGCTAATCTAGTACAAGAGTTTATGCCAGCCGTGATGAGGTTTTCTGTACTTTTATTTTTAAATTTGTGTGAACGTCAGCGAAAACTTCCAAACAAGATTATTTTTATGGTCCTACCACTGAGAGCTCCGCTGTACCCTCTAATTCTGATACATGCATCGTTTATGAGAAAGAGGGAGAGATTACAGCGAAGTTATCGTCAGTACCTTGGAGAAACAATTAATGGAGAGAGAGCTAATTATTTTTACCCAACCGATACAAACTTGCGATAAATCACTTTCTCCGGGTTTTTGCGTCGTACACCATGAGAGAAAAAGAGACAACAAATATAATACTCCACTTCTACGTACTGTCACAATGATCTTGGGCTCCTGGGTCACCAAAACCCGGAGAAAGTGATTTATCGCAAGTTTGTAAAGGTTGGGTAAAAATAATTAGCTCTCTCTCCATACATTGTTTCTCCAAGCAAATACCCAAGTGGAAACCTATAAATGGTCATATTAATACCTTAGACGAATTAAATAATGTAGATACGTTATTGAGACAACGCGCGTGACTGTACTAAACTAAACCAACGTGGCATACCTGAGATTTACTGCGTTTAGTCTCGCACAAACATTCGTTTGACAAACAAGCTGTCACCAGCTGCCACAAAGGCATCGCTGTAAGCTCTTTTCTGGGATAAAATGCCTTCCTGTGCTTTTGACAAGTGTAAAAATCATTTGGGACAAAAAAACAAATCTCATGGAGTTTCTTTTCATGCGAAGTACACACAAATCACTTATTATTTCAATTAATACAATTATTTACATAGGAAATGGTATAAGTGAGATAGCGAATGCAGAAAATACATAAGTGTGTGGAAAACAACCTAGCGACAGTACACTGAGTACGTCGTATGCTACTTCGCTCGTAAGTTCGTTAGGGAAGAGAGGGCTTGTAACGCGAAGAATGTAACGCGGGACGTTCACATAGCTATCTCATTCATACACACATATTCTGCTTGGTATGGCTATCCTTTTCATGCGTTATGAGTTTTCAAACAGATATCCGAGCGTACCAAATTTATAGTTCAATTTGTATGAATATGACGTGTCTTGTATTCTATGTCTATGATTAATACTACCCATATATTTCAACTAGTTTGTAGGTAAACTGTTGGTCTCCCAAATAAAATAAAATATATAATTATTTTTAATGATATATATATGTAAGGCTATAAGGCTTTGAAAAATTTGTAGAAGGTTTTTATAAAATAAGTCTGCCGACCTCTGTACAATGCTATCCTATACAATGGCGTGGCATTACGGAGAACTAAGATAAAACTCATACTATTACAATTCCTTGTGTAATGCATGGTTTTTCTGTATTCCGAGTATTTTATCATAAATACATATATTTCATAATCATTAAACAGCAACATTGCAAATATTGGATATTACACTCTCATTGGTTGCCTTCACTAACGGGTTTGATTTGCGTTGAATGGAGTGCACTTTGAATGAGTACTCGGTAATCTAGTAACTAATGGAATACATTATGCAAAGGAAGTTTCATTGATAAATAGTGTGGAAATTACTCATGATGCTAATCCAATAACTATCGACAAGTCGCGGTAATTCTATGCTCGACACCGCTTCAGATGATTCTTGGAAAATATGCTCTATTGGAAATCTATTGAAGCAACGCGAGGACCGTGAAAAACGGAACGTCATTATTCAAAAACGAAAAAAAGAGGAATTATACTCAACGCCAATATTATGACTTCTTTCTGGTATCCATACATTTAGATTAGAATGACCCAGAGATTCATGACCCAGCGTGGGCAAAGAAATGTACTCACAATATTAAGTCAATTTTGTTTCAACGATAAACAAATTACATTGTATTATTCACGGTTATGTAAAGAAAAAATAAACAAAGTAATTATTTATCATTAATATAAACTTTCACAAAAATACTGAACGATAAATATTTTTTATTTATTTAAAAACGGCTATTTTTTTTTTTTTTTTTTTTAATTGTGTATATTATGTGTACCTCGATGTCCTCGATCTAAAGTGAATTCAGTCAACAGCTCTACTGAGAGTACTGAGTAGAGAGCATCGTTTGGAATTGAAACATGAGCTATGTTTACATAAAAAAAGAGTTTGATTGGAATATGTAATGTTCGCTGACGAACTCGACAGATGCTCCTTGGGTAAGGCGCGCTTTTGTTCGGGGATGTGGGATAAAATATAATCACTTTACTTGCATAATTTTTATTGGAAGAATTTATAAAGTATAATAATTAAACCTTTAACTAAAGATATTAAAGTACCGCACGGCAGTGCGATCTGAATAGGAATGCTGAGATGAAATGGGTTGAGGGTAGAACAGAGTCGTAGCAAATGGTCAACTTAAAAGTCATAGTCCAACATGTGGTATAAGGAATAATGCACGTTCAAAAGGATTTTAGAAATCTACCCTTACAATACAATTTAAGAGACAGAAAGACATTAAAAGAAGCAATTAAGAAATACAAAAGTACATTTGCTTGAATGGTTCTTGACATGGGTTAAACTGCACAAGTGGCTCGAATGGGTGGGCCTTTACAAATATGAGTGGTAAGACGCTCGACTAGGAATCCAAAGGTCGCGGGTTCAAACCCGGCATGCGCAAATAACTTTGATTTAATTAATATGTATCATAGTACATTTAATGCATAGATAATAATAAAAAGTATATTTGCGGCACGTTCCAAGTAGATACTCTAAGTATCGCCCTGGTGAAAGACCACCATTCAGAATCGAAACGTTGCTTAAAAATGGCTTTAGCCGTGTTTGGTGACTAGATCTAAATAGCCAGGTACTTCCCAATCTTCCTCTTTCCCATCTCATTCCCATTCCCACTACCAGCCTCACACCATACCCCAATTGGGGATGCCATAGTCTCGCTGGCTCCAGACGGTTGGGAGCAGTCAGGACTCTTGCACGGTATTCACTAAAGAAAATAAAATTCCTCTTGTCACTTCTCCTTCTACTACCCTATTAAATTGTGCCCCCAATATTTCTCTACCGGAAATGCCATAGTCCCTTTGGCTCCGGGAATTCGGAACTCTTGTGTGGTATCACATTAAAAATACCACGATGGAATAATGATGGTAGTTACTTCATTTAGTTTAAGCATTAACCAAAACAATTCATACTAGAGCAATCAAATCTTTGAATAATGGGTATCTTTGTTTGTTTTTATCTTAGTGTTTTTCCATTACCGTTGAACAGGATTATGAATGTTTCGGTGAGGTGATTCACATTCCAGTTTGGTTGCATCATCAGATCCCAGAACACGGCACTTCCATTAATTATACGGTGGGTTACTCAATTTGCGTTATTTTTATTGATTGTTTACATAACAAGTTTTATATACGTCAGTAAATATATTATTATGGCATCCTGGAGTAAGCCGTCGTTGTACACCTAATTGAAAACGGGTGACTAACTCACTTCTGTCCAAGGTCCGAGAAGTAATGTCCAACTGTTTTATCAAAAACACGCCGAGCCTTGCATGTCGGATGCGTGAAGCCGCAATGACACGTGTTGCTGAATATTATCTTTATCTGCAAAGGCACAATAAATGATGTTTTTGTGATGGGCATGGGTAGTTGGAATTTGGGCGAAACGTTGACGTGACCGGGAGTTATTAAACAAGTAGTAAAAAAGCTTGGTTATTAACAAATAAGACAAAGGAATCACATAAGGTATTAAATGAAAAAAAAATAAATAAAACAAGTAGATTAATACATACCATATTTTATGGATAATACCGCACAAAAGTCCCAACTGCTCAACCGTCTAGAGCCAGTGATATTATTAAGGAGGAAGGAGGAAGGAAGGAGGAAGGAGGAAGGAGGAAGGAGGAAGGGAGGAAGGAGGAAGGAGGAAGGAGGAAGGAGGAAGGAGGAAGGAGGAAGGAGGAAGGAGGAAGGAGGAAGGAGGAAGGAGGAAGGAGGAGGAGGAGGAAGGAGGAGGAGGAGGGAGGAGGAAGGAGGAAGGAGGAAGGAGGAAGGAGGAAGGAGGAGGAAGGAGGAAGGAGGAAGGAGGAAGGAGGAAGGAGGAAGGAGGAAGGAGGAAGGAGGAAGGAGGAAGGAGGAAGGAGGAAGGAGGAAGGAGGAAGGAGGAAGGAGGAAGGAGGAAGGAGGAAGGAGGAAGGAGGAAGGAGGAAGGAGGAAGGAGGAAGGAGGAAGGAGGAAGGAGGAAGGAGGAAGGAGGAAGGAGGAAGGAGGAAGGAGGAAGGAGGAAGGAGGAAGGAGGAAGGAGGAAGGAGGAAGGAGGAAGGGAGGAGGGAGGAGGGAGGGGAGGAGGAAGGAGGGAGGGAGGAGGAAGGAGGAAGGAGGAAGGAGGAAGGAGGAAGGAGGAAGGAGGAAGGAGGAAGGAGGAAGGAGGAAGGAGGAAGGAGGAAGGAGGAAGGAGGAAGGAGGAAGGAGGAAGGAGGAAGGAGGAAGGAGGAAGGAGGAAGGAGGAAGGAGGAAGGAGGAAGGAGGAAGGAGGAAGGAGGAAGGAGGGAGGAAGGGAGGAAGGAGGAAGGAGGAAGGAGGAAGGAGGAAGGAGGAAGGAGGAAGGAGGAAGGAGGAAGGAGGAAGGAGGAAGGAGGAAGGAAGGAGGAAGGAGGAAGGAGGAAGGAAGGAGAAGGAGGAAGGAGGAAGGAGGAAGGAGGAAGGAGGAAGGAGGAAGGAGGAAGGAGGAAGGAGGAAGGAGGAAGGAGGAAGTGAGAGGAGGAGAGAGGAGAGGAGAGAAGGAGGAGAGGAGGAAGGAGAGAAGGAGGAGGAGGGAAGGAGGAGAGAGGAGAGAGAGAGAGGAGAGAGGAGAGAGGAGAGAGGAGAGAGGAGAGAGGAGAGAGGAGAGAGGAGAGAGGAGAGAGGAGAGAGGAGAGAGGAGAGAGGAGAGAGGAGAGAGGAGAGAGGGAGAGAGGAGAGAGAGGAGAGAGGAGAGAGGAGAGAGGGAGAGAGGAGAGAGGAGAGAGGAGAGAGGAGAGAGGGAGGAGAGGAGAGAGGAGAGAGGAGAGAGGAGAGAGGAGAGAGGAGAGAGGAGAGAGGAGAGAGGAGAGAGGAGAGGAGAGAGGAGAGAGGAGAGAGGAGAGGAGAGAGGAGAGAGGAGAGAGGAGAGGAGAGAGAGAGGAGAGAGGAGAGAGGAGAGAGGAGAGAGGAGAGAGAGAGGAGAGAGGAGAGAAAATTCAAATATGATGTGCAAACATTAATTTGACGGGCTTTCGCATGGTTTAAGTAATTACCTGATGAGGATATTGAAAGAAGAGTGAATGCAGGGAACTCCATTAATGGAAGACTGAACGCTGTTGGCGCAAATAAAAAAAAATGTCCGAAGAAGCGAAGCTAGCAGTCCACAATTGAGTGCTTATACCAACCCGATGTATGGCAGTGAGGCATGGAACTGGCAGAGGAAGGATGAAAGTAGACTGAATGCTGTAGAAATGAGATCCCTGAGGCGTATGTGCGAAAAAACCATGTATGACCGTGCTAAAAATGTAGATATCCGGAAAGAATGCAAGGCTGATGTAAGCGAAATGAACAGGATTAAGAAAGGAACGCTTAGATGATTTGGGCATGTAGAGCGAATAAACGAAGAAAGGAGTGTGAAAATAATATAAGACGGGAAAGTGAATGGAAGAAGAAGTCGGGGACCTCGAGGAAGACATGGCACGATCAAGTAAATCAAATACTTGAGTCGGATCATGTCAAGAGTCAGAATAACAGAAGAATATGTATAAATGTGAATGAAGCAAGGAGTGCGTCTCAAGACAGATTTGTATGGCAATCCGTCCTCTCTGCCTACCCCTACGGAAAAAGGCGTTAGTTAGTTAGTTAGTTAAGTAATTACACCCAGCATGGTTAGTGTTTGTATTCACCCAGCCAACTTTTCAGAAACGTTCTCCACAAAAAACGCAATGACTACAATATTTTCAATTATTTTGGATTGCAAATTGCGAGTCATTTTTTTCCAATCCCAAGGCGTTCAAAGAAGCGTCGTAATGTGCGAGGTCTATTTTATAAGAATTAATATAATATAAACATAAACCTTTGGAGTTGAACGTTGAAAGCATAACGACAAAAATGTTAATTTGCAAAAAAGGCAATATATTACTATTTGATAGATCCATTTCGAAAGAAAGAAAATGTCCTTTTGGGGTAATGGCTTAAATTAAATGCAGTTTTTTTGCCGATGCAGACTGGTGTTTTCCTTTGCGGCAGCTGGGCACGGCCCGGCCGTGGTGGGGACACTCTGGTGGGCACGTCTCACTCCCCACCAGCAAAGTAAATGGAAGACAAATCACGCCAACAATAAAAAATGGGTGAGGCAATCAACAAAACTGGCAAGGATTTCCCATATTTTTTACGAAGTGCCCACTAACTAAAAACTATAAAGTTCGGTAACTAGACTCTGCAATAGAGTGACAGTGTAATCACGGATGTACAAAAAGGAACGAATCATAGGCGCTGATAGTAACAAATCACAGTGCTCTATAAATATGATATAATGTGAAAAAAACCATACCATTCATAGTCGGCAATTGAACCCGTTAGTTCCCGGCCGGACGGCGCGGATTAAAATCCCGCGCCTCCCGTCTTATAGAAAATAAGATTTGTACAGCGCCCTTGAGGTGATTTTTCACAAAAACGGCGCTATACAAATCATCCAAATATTATTATTATTATTGTCAGCTGATCACGATTTGTTCAAAAGCTGAAACAGGCTTAAAGGGGTTTAAAGGAAAACCGGTTTAAAGGGGACCATCAAAGTGTAAAAAAAAAAAAATATATTTCGTCCGATTATGACTTTCTTTCATAGACATTTTTCTTTTATTATCAATTTTTACTTTTCAGTAAATATATTTTTATTATTTCACAAGAATTTTCAGACCATTGTCACTAAAGAATTAAATGATGCCCTTCTAAAAAAACGTAAACTTTTTACCTAATTAACCATCATGCTGTTTCTCCGCATGGATAGACAGTGAAAGAACTGTCAAACCCCAAACTACTCTACTAAAACACTCTTGCCACTATTTAATGTAAAAACCTATTAATTATACAGGTTTATTTGACATGACCCCACTTAAGTACCTAATTGATTCACTTGTTTTCACAAATTCGTTAATCGCTTCCAAATGGTGTGTAAACCTGGAGAATTTGTATTAGCCGACCACCGATAGGAGAGGGTACTAGAAGTAGAAAAATCCTTTCCGGGATGTTCACAACTCCGTGGGCCATCTTGTTTATGAATAAATACAGTTTTTTTTCTGCATCGAAAGCTATGATTCTCGTTTGATTCTGAAGCTTTTTATGGCCCTTCAGCCATCTAAAATATATTTACAAATTGGGAGAAGGTTTGACTCAAGCGACACAAGTTTGGGACTCTTTTTATCGCTTCAGGTAACTCAGTGAGAGCATTGAGTTACCTGAGTTAACGTTTGTTTTCAAAATACAACTAGGTACTAAAGACTTATGTAAAAACTAACTAACCATCACGCCGTTTCCCCGTAGGCAGAGAGGACGGACCGCCGTACAACTCTGTCTTGGCACACACTCCTTGTTTCGTTCACATTCATACTTCGTCTCATACATACTCTTCTGTTATTCTGACTGTTCACATGACCCGATTCAAGTATTTGATTTAATTGATCATGCCATGTCTTCCTCGGGCGTCCTCGACTTCTTCTTCCATTCACTTCAGACTTAGGAATTTAATTGTAAAACAAAATGACTTGAAAGTGCTCTGGTGAAAACTTCCCAAAATGGCGCTTCAGCCCTTTTGCCTTTCCAGTGACGATATGTTCTCACGGCACCCTTTGTTGGTGGAATATATTTTTATTAAAACAGTAATATGGTTGCTTCCTAGTTTGGGAATCCCCGGACGACCTTGCACGCCCCCCGCCGCAGCTGTAACCCCCTTCTCCCCCGGCAACTCGTTAGTTCACAGCATGTCTATACATATGGGTATGTTTATAAATTATGCTGTGTTCACAACACAACAGGTGACTGACCCGCTTCCTTCCTTTGTGCCTCCGCTGGGGTCGAGCCTCCTCTGGGCGTACCCAGTTCCATCATCTCCTTATTATAAAAAGTAAGCATTAACTATAAAACTTAAAAATTATATAAAAAAATAATCTTTTTGTGACCGTTACGAAAATATTGCTTACGCTAATGGTGGTTAAGTATTTTGCCTATACACGAAATTAAACGAGTATTGTTTCGTGATTACCTTCAGAACAAAAATATTAAAAGTGTATTATGGTACATTTTCAAGTTTAAAGTATTAAGTCTCGGGAGAACGAAACTGCAATGTGCAATGGATTACACAATTAAAAACAAATAATTAATTTTCAGTTATGCAGAGACATCTATGAAGAACATTTAAAAGCTTAATGGAACTGTCAGTGATGAAAATGTTAACTACTTCATAGGAATTTTCTTTACCACCGGCAGAGTTATCTCGGTGCATGGAGGTTGGTATAAAAATAAGTTACGCACAGAATCCTGAATAAATAAAAAAATGTTCGCTGGTAAGAAACATTCCCGTGTTATACAGGTACTGCCATCTAAGAGTGATTTTTAGAAATTATAAGCTGAAAAATTATTTTTATAAGTTAGTTCAGTGTTTTGAAAGAGTTGAGATGAATATTTCATAGTTTTATTTAAAATTTAATATAATATTGTTACAAAATTATACATGTAGGGGAAATCTACCAAATAAAATACAATATCAAGATTAGAAATATTTTTTTTTGAAGAAAAGGAATGTTGCTCTTCCGAGAAAAAGAAATGCGGTTATGTTATGATAAAAATTTACCTTCAACTTAAAAAAAAATAATTTTTATCATAATATATTATCATTTGAAGGCAGAATAAAGTTGAGTGTATATTTGATTAAAAATATATTTAAAGTATTTCTATGCCATAGGTAACTGTTTTAACTTGAGCTTTCCGTAGGAGTTGAACAAAAGGTTTGTACAAAAATGTATATTATGTACCTACTAGAATGAGGTAACTTTAACATATATATTTTAAAACTATGGTTAAATAAAAACAAATTACTGAATTGATTTATAGTTAATAAATGATTATAAATGTTCAATTTTGAAAAATATTTTTTAAAGTTACACAGCGAATCTTTTTTACTTCGTCGAGAAGGATATAATTTTTTTATTGCTTTCAATATTCAATTTTGTGCATTTCTTGTGTCTAAAACAAAGAAATTTGGTGTAGTGTTTTTGTTGTTGATGAATTTACTTATAAATGTTCTTAAAAAAATATCTAGGAAGGGTGGTTTTCCAGTATTATCTTTAGTACTCTTATTTGTAATTAAAGTATATAATTACTCTTTGAACCACCTTTACAGGGCTCACATATTAAACTAATGCGTAATAAATCTAAGTTTTTACAAAAAGTACATAAATACATTTCCTACTTCGCTTGGCAAGTTCATGACTATTCAATTTGACATGTAAGTCAACAATAAGATACACCTACAGATATGGGAAATGAGTTTTGCATGGTATTGGCGTGTGTCATTAAAGATAGACAAATAATTAGTTGAATTACGTTTGATTCTAGAAGTCAAATTGAGTTACTTTTCTTAAACAAATAAACTCTGATATTACAGAAAGTCCATCGGAAAAAAGGTATGCGGCTAAGCTACTTATTAGCATATTAACATAGACGGTTGGTTTAGTTGGTTAGACGTTGGTGGATGAAAATACCTAAAAACTAAATTGACAATATATTAAAGAGGGGTGGTTTAGGACTAAATTTGCTATATTAATTGAATTCGATCAAGTTGCATAACAGAGGACGCAAGAAGTTAATAAAGTTTTAGCAAGGATGAATTAACAGTTTCAAAAATTAGGAAATTAGAGTTACAAATATTACAGGTTTACTCACATTTCATGTAAATCTTCTGGTTTTTCTAGGTAATATAATTTCAATATAGATTGTGGTGTGAGGGAGAAAGACTTTTTGTAGTGTTTATTTTCATTAGACAGGGTTTACAACCACTAAATAAAAAGTCATTTGTAATTATTGTAACATTTTGCGATTGTTCATTGATGCCCTCCTTTTCTTAATACGACCAGATCACTATTGTACGACAATGAACTGTTAAAAAAAAAAGTGTACAACATCTAACTATAAAAAAATCAATGGTAAGTAAACTTCTCGACAATAAACTTCATGAACTGGACATGGCGCAGTTCCTTGAAATGGATACCCAGTGAATGACCAAAGGGAGACTTGCCCACCAAACTAGGCTTTTCGTTTTTTTTTCACATTTGAATATATTACTATACTTATTTCATTTTCCTTTTTATTACTTTTTTTATTTTTGTGCACAACCTAAACAATATCTATAAAATGCAACCTCCATGTGATAACTTTGTTCTAATTTTCATTTAATTTCATCTTTCATTTATTTTCTTCTTTTTATTTTTTTATTATTATTTATTTTATTTTTATTAATATTTATTGATATTAATTTTAACATTTTTTAAATAATTATTAACTTTTAATATTTACATTTAATATTATATAATTTATGTACACAACGTCTGTCTCGACACAGGATTATCCTAGTGAGACAGACATGGACTAAACCCATGTTTTTTTAAATATTTTAACAAGAATAAATAATAATAAAAAAATGTCAGGTGTCTCTGAATTGCGCATTTGAATACCAATAGTTATGACTGATAACATGTAAAAATATTCCATGCCAATTTTGTACCAGGGTTGAAATATTTCAAAATAATTGTATTTTTAAAAAATTATAAAATAATTGTAAAAGTTTAAAATAATAATTATTTTAGGATCTACCATCTTCTACGATCGAATGACCAAGCCCAACTATAAGAATATTGTCTAAGATATAATTGTCTATATTATGGGCCGCGGTGTCCAGTTCATAGCCCATAAGCCCATGAAGCGGTCACTTTCCTTTTTTGAACGTGGTTACAATCGTGTAAGTATACACATAAGAAGATAATGAAACTAAAAAAATATATTGATTTTAATCTTTAGTTGGAATTTAGAGTGAGAAAAAAATTGACCAATTGACCAGTTCATGGGTACTCTCCCCTAATAAAGTTTTATGAGTTTAAATAATTAAGGTAATTAGAAGCAAATGCAGCAATCTACAAAAACGGTTCTGTACCATTGTCAACATTTGAATGATTTTTATAAAGAAACAGAGAATTTTGTGCATCAAAATGTTTGTGTACGTTAAACTACGAACAATTTGAACCGATAATATTTAAATGTTGAATAAAAAAACACTTTGTTTTAAACTACGAAATTTATTATTGTGAACGCCAACCGGTTTTGTCAAGCTTCGTTGGGCACATATAACAATTGATCAATAATAAAATATAAAATCAATTATTATAATATGTGCCCTGACGAAGCCTGATCGAAGCCAAACCAGTTGGCGTTCAAAATAATAAATTTCGTAGTTTAACACGAAGTGTTATTTTATTTAATATAATTTCCAACTACAAAGTGATTGCTTCATATGTTTTTTTTTAAATGTATTAATATATTTATTTATTTATGTATTTATTTATTTTTATTGTATACGCCCGTGAGGGCTTTTACATTAAAGGTTTAAAATTGATAGTGAAAAAAATGAGAATTATATGCACAAACATATTAAGGAATAGTTGTAGAGTAGTAAAAAATAGTGTTTAAATACATAAAAATATTATTGATTAAAGATGTATGATGTTATAGCCTTCTTGTATCTACATTCCGTGCAGTTAAATACATCAGCCACCTCTGCGTATGTATTGCCAACTACATGCAATCTAGGTACAAGCCAGTATCTGAAAGACTCATTCTCTGATGTTATTGTTACAACTAAATACAATTTAGGATCATTGACAATTTTACTAGTCCAGTCAAAAATAATTCTTCGATCTGAAAGTTTTAATAAATGTAATTCTTTAATCAAGTGGTTATAGTTAATATTTTCAATGGGAAGATTAAGTTTACAGTTTATATATCTAATAAATTTATGTTGATTTTTTTCGATAGAGTCGGAGTGGATTTTATCGTTAGGGGACCAGATAGAAGAATTATATTCCACTTGACTACGATCTAAAGATGAATACAATATTTTGAGTGTAGAAATATTCCTAAAGTCAAGAAAAAAAAGAAAAGTGTATGAAACGCTAAATCAACTCGTCAAAAATTAATTTAGGATGAAAAAGATTGCTGCCTTTGCTTCTATATACCCCTCTATTATAAGATACAATTTGATAATATAGTTTGTATTTTGTATTATTTATGCGTAAATTTTAAGTATAAAAGGAAATATTAGAAAGGTTATTATGTTGATATGTACCTACACATTATGATGATTGAGGTAATTTCTCAAATAAACGGCGCTATGCAAATATTATTGTTACATATACCATGATGATTCAGATATATTATATAATTTATTTAAAGTCTAGTATTTAGAAAATAAAAAAAGATATCACCTTTGTATTTATTTTAAAATGTAAATATTTTATATGAAACACATATTTAATTTACATATTTTATATGCCTCCTAGTTTCGACACCAACGGATTTGTTGAGGTTAATACCAATTGTTAGTTGGACCGGGATAGATAGATAGATGAACTCATAGTTGTGTAAAGTTTTGCGTCACCTTGCGTAAATATCTGGTTACGTAAATATATTTTATCAATAATTTATAGGTCGAATCGGATAAAAAGTGATTTTATTTCTATTATTATTATAAAAATAATAAGTATAAAGACTTTGAAGTTACCTATTTATAATGTATTTAAGTAGACATAATTTTATATTTGAAATGGGTGGATTAAATATTTAACTTTATATATATTTAGCAACTAATATTTTTTCTTGGCAAGTCAAGCATCCGGTATTTTTTTACGGGTAACGACTTGTTTTAAATAATTTGAGTTTAACGAGTTTGAAGCGGAAGGATTATTAGTCGGGATATGTGAAGAGTAACATTTAATATTTCGGATTGATTCTTCAAATTAGAAGCTAAAGATAATATGCAATGTTTAAACTAAATCATCACGACTTGATGACAACTCTGCAGTGACTGTAAGAAGAGTAGGTATATTTCTGGGCTACCTAAATGACGACAATATTAATCAAAAATTCCAACAGTGAAATGTTTGAATAACTAAATCCACCAGTGATAATAATAATTTTTTTGAATAATTTGTAAAGTTCCGTTTTTACAAATAATATATTTTCATGGGCGCTGTTGAAACCTTAATTCCCATGCTCTATCTTATTTATTATAATTATTAACTATATATTATAATCTATGGCATATTGATATGTATTTATATGATGTACAGAGATAATATACAGAAGCATACTTACCTGGCAGGTCATTTCAGATAAACACAAATATTTAATTAATTTCTTAGGGCATGATGTTGGAAAAATTATAGTTGATATTTATTTTAATTATTTGTGTTTTTTATAGTTCGATTTTAGGGAACGATAGTAAATTTCATAGGGGGATTTCTGAATTTGTAGAACAGTACAGGGATATTGATATTGGTAGTAAAATTATTGGCTGATAGTATATTCATAAATAATAAAAGTAAAGTTAAAAATAAAAGTAAAATCGGAAACTGAAATATTGATAATTACTCTAATAAGTTTTTTTTCTGTGTTAGAAAAGAAAAGGAAAATTAATTATATCTTGACAACTAAGGCTGGCACGGAAAATCCTCAGAGCAATTATATACAAGAGAGAGCGCTGCTGTAGTCAGTTTCTAATGAGCTTTGCCGGACTCGGCTAGACTTGGACGTGACTAGGACAAGGGCTAGGGTATTTATAAATCCATTCATAGCACATGTCGACACAATGTTTTTGTTTATTCGTAGAAGCACTTTTTCGCAGTATTGTTTTAAACAAAAATATAGCATATAACCTGAAAAACCGTTGAGTTATTTCAATTTATGTCGAATATCAAAACTTGTGGGCGGAGTCTACGGAGACGCGGGACACGAAGAACACTCTTACAATACTTTAAAGCGGTGTGATTTTTTATCTCTTTCTTTCTCATGGTGTGCGACGTGAAAACCCGGAGAAAGTGATTTATCTCAAGTTTGTATTGGTTGTGTAAAAATAATTAGCTCTCTCTAAATATATTGTTACTCCAAGGAAAATCCGATGCTATTTTTGGAAACAGGATCTTAAATATATAGAAGATCTGGGCTTATTTCTATTGCACAAAAAAACTATTTTTGTTGGCCAGCATTATCGATATTACCAGATGCAATTTTGCTGTTAATCGCATACTATTGTTTGTTAAATTTTGCTAAAATATCTGTATTTGTGTTTTCAGTCTAAAATAAGGTTTAATTTAAATTACATACTTACGGGCAGAAATATATTTTTTTTTGGAAAAATAGTAACTTTGCGATGAAAGATTATATATTAAACCCAATCATGTTGTAGACACACATTTTTCAAAAGATGATGTAGGGATAAAAAGCAATTGTGTTTCAGTTTCAATACGAAAAAAATAGCTCTGAATTTTATGGTTATGATTTTATGGAAAGTTTAATTTGATGTGACTGTAACATATTAAACTATGTCCAGTACAAGTACTTACATCACCACACAATTTTATACGCACAGGCGTTACTAATAAGAAACGGCGCAGAAAGCAGTAATTGGGCGGTGTGTGAACCTAGAGACCTAACTTTGCGAAATATTGTAGCGAGTTTATGACCAAGCTTGACCACGGGAGGTATGACGTATAAGCTACCAGCCAATGGAAGGCGAAGAAAACCGTAAAGATAGACATTATTCCGTCTTTATCTGTTCGCGAACAATTTTGCGTTGGTATCAAGAGAAAGAAAAAGACATGGATACGTTCAGATGCTGGACTAATTAGAGAATCCCCATTCCTACAAATTTACGTGAGAATCCCGTATATCTCTATAAGTAAAACATATTAATAATGCATCAAAACTAATTTTAAACGAAAGTTAATTATACAAAACAAATAATGCAAAGATTGACTTAATATTGGTGTAGGTAACTAGTTGTTTTGTAGGTTGGCATGTTAAATATTTGAGGTCAAACTAAAAAATACGAATTCTAGATAAATACCTGTGGAAACTGATTTTTCTGGTCCTTTGTTACTTCAGTTGAAGCAACCAACAACTGCACACATAGCCATATCGTTTTTTTTTTAATATTGCACTGAACTCACTTAAGTAATTATATATTTTAAGCTTTTTGGCTGTCAGTTCGACTGACAGAAGTAAACTTGTGTGAAGTTAGTACATTGAAATATGGCTACAAGGCTTTTAGCACGCCCCAAATCATATGTTCAATAACAATTGTTTATCTCTTTTTCTCATAAATGTCTATAGAGCCGAGCATAAAGAGAGAGCTATATTTTGCGAATATGAACGATTTGACTCATAATTAGAACGGTCTCTCTATATTGTTACTCTAAGGTGTCAACGAACGGCCTTGCCAAATGGTTTAACGGAGGTGAGTAAGGTGTTGTTAACGGGTTCGATCCAGGGGATCAGAACCCCGAAATTTCCTCGAGGAAGTTTGAAGAAAGAGAAGTGTGTTTTTTCGGGAATATAGACAGCTGAGGAATCGCAACTACGGTGCAAACTGCAAAGGTGCTCGCACTACCCAGGGACAACAAGAATACTGTGATAATTCTCCACCATATGCAGCAAGCCACCCGCAACGACGAGGAGCCCTACGGTCTACTCATGACCATCGCAATGGAGGCGATCTGCCTAACATCCCGGCCGTTTTTTATCGTTCCTGAGGACCGAAAATATATCGTACGTTTTCAGTAAAACGAACATTCCTAATTTGTGAATTAGTGTTCTCACACTTATTCCTGAATATTAGTAAATATGTTGAGTGATTATTAAGAGTATTTTTATTATTTACAAACAAGGATCCCCCCAAATATGATCGAGATGACATCTCCCTTCCTGAGATAGAGAGGTTGCTCGAATTCAGGTTCAGCCTGCACAAAGGTTACATTTGACGCCCAACGTTACATTTGGCATTACACGCCCTGAGCTCTATTACGTATTTTTTAATTTCTGGTACGGAATGCAAATTGCAACTATGAAAGCAATATCCTACTACACCACCTTCCAACCTGAGTCCATTGCTGAGTGAAAGTTTGTGCAATTTCCCAGCCTTCTAGTTATGGAGGATTTGTAATAATGCATAATAATTCAATACTAGTTTAGTCTTGATACGCACGTCAAAAGGGACATAGTGAGTAAATCGCGAAATAGCGTAATCGGAATAAAATTTCAAACTTTTTTACGTGTGAGCGAAAATTATCAGTATTGTTTTAGCAGACATTAGCAATCTAACAAATCGTGTACAGAAGACGGCTTAGCGTATTAATATTGTCAGCTCATCAATACCTACTAAGAATAAGCTATTATTTAATTTTGTTATCTTTTCTCAAAGACATTCCATTAAAAACCAGTTTGCCGGCAAGCGGAAGGTTTATCAAGGAAAACTTTTCACAACAGGTTTGACGAAAATTAAAATTTTGAACAAAGGGTTTTTTGTTTAATTTGATATGCATTATCCGCAATGCTCAACTGTTGATATACGAACATATTTGCACTACGAAGGATCTCAAATTAATCATATCAAGAATCAGTTTTCACCCAGAGTCAGTAGTATTATTGAATCTCCGGTATTAAATGACAGTTTGAACACTAATAAAGAAGGGATCGTTTTAAAAACAAATAAAATAAATACTTTAAATGAAAACCTTCAAAAGGAAAAGATAAAGGTAGGTAGACGATTTAATCGACAAGAAAGCCGGTGAAAAGATGAGCCCGCATTTGCTCGGAGCTTTTCTGAAAGCCAACCCCTTCCTTTCAGCAGCCGCCGATCCATTGCCAATTGTCAGGGCGGTCCCTTGCCAACTGTCAAGGCGGTTCATAGACAACACATTTAGGGCGGGACATAGACAGCTTCTCCCGCCCTAAGCGTCCTGGTAGGGGGAACAACTGCACCATCCCCACCCGACTGCCAAACCAGATACTTTTTACAAAAAATACAAATCAAAACTCCCGCTGAAAAAAATAGTCTAACAATTTTTTGTACTTTTTCATTCGTTGGAGTGATTTCACAGTACCTCGGTGATGGCATTGTGGCGCCAAGACTGGTTTGAACGAAGAGGGGGGAGGAATCCCCACTGCCGTCCGCTCGGCGCTCGCCAGTTGCTCGTTGCTCGCGGTGCCGGATGGACGTGCGCGATGTTGCCGTAGAATCAGCTGTTTGACGTTTGTCCGCGTAAACATCGCTATCACCAGGAACCACGCGTATTGTGAAGTTTCTTCTCGTGTCACTTATTTATTTTTTACGCTCTGGCCAACGTGTTTGTTATGTTATTTTTTGATTGTGACTTTTAAATTGATTTGGAATTTTTATTTACGTGTTTTTGAGAACTTCTTTAGTATTTTTATGTTGTTTTGAAGTGTTCGGAGTAAAGTTGTCACTCGTTGTTCAGCTTTCCTCGTGACTCGTGTCAGGTCTCGTGCCAGGTTCGGGTTGAGGCTGTGTGTGCCAGCGCTGGGCGGCTGTGGAGGGCGCAGTGGGCGGTGGAGCCGGCGTGTCCTTAAGGGCGGAGGGCGGCGTGGCGAGGGCGGGCCCCCCCGCCCCCCCGCCGGACATGTCTCGCCGTAAGCAGAGTAATCCCAAACCTCTCAAACGTAAGTTACCGTTGCTCCTCTTTATTCCGATTGACTCCCGATGACTTCTGCAGTCCGGTACCTGCCCAGCACACAGCGACATGTGGCTTGACGTGGGGATTCAAGTCTTGTTTTGGTTTCTTGGATCAGTCAACTTGTACCCTGTTTGTAAGTGGCTGTATACGATACTTTATTATTGACCATGCAAAAAGATTTCGCTTCTCCAATTTATTATTTACTACCACTATTTTATAGGTGGGGTGTTGGGTACCTACACTATATTTTTTATTCAAGATTAATCGAGATTTTTTTAAACACACTTTATCATATTTATATACCTATATTATAACCCGGATACCTATTAATAACTAACTAAGCTGGCTATAATAGGTTATTAACTAAAACTATACAATTACGGCAGTAAGTTCGTATTTTTTTATTGTGGGGGATATCATGACACTCCTAAAAGTCAAAAATATATACGTATTTTAATGTAATTTGGGAAGATAGGTACTTAAGTTAATATTTGAATAAGATTTAAAAAATATACAACATCGAAGGCGATATAATAATTTGTTTCTATTTAATCAGTGAGAGAGGAATAGCAGAATCAGAAACACATACCTATAATATTTATGCTGGCAGACGAAAATAATTCAATTTAAAAAATCTATGGTCACGTGTGGTTAGGATATTATCATAAACAAAACACAACGCCGGGTACAAAAGTCTACTAGTCATAAATTTATTGTATTCTAATGTAGGTAGATATATATATATCTTTTATTAGGTATTTTGTGAGGCTAAAAAGGAGTGGAGAGGGGATGGAGATGGGGAAGGGGAAGGTTGGAAAGTACCTGGCTATTTAAATCTGGTCACCAAAGATGGCTATATTGAGGGTATGAACAACTCCGGCACGTACCGCAAATATACAATTGTGAAATAACACATATTGAATTGTTTCAAAATATAGTTGCGTACGCCGGGATTCGATCCCGCGACCTCGGAATTCGTAGTCGACTGTCTTCACCGCTCGGCCGCGCAGGCCGTCAAAATATATCGCTCGTTATAATAATACCTGGGCAGGCAAGAAAAGAAGGAGATTGAAAAAAAAAAAAATATATCGCGATCTGATAAACATTTTGTATACAATATCATCAAACAATGTGTACTCTGCACTCCACACCGTGCATCACAACATGTAGAACTAATAATCGGTGGACCGACGGACCCCCCAGGTAAAGGTAACGTACTGTCCGGTACTACATTACATACCTCCTACCTCCTACCTACCTACCTTCTCTCGCACTATCTAAATAGAAGTTGATTTATTACCCGGGCTCTATACAAACTGCCTTATCTCAGAATCTCTCGGGCCCACGTTTTATAGAAATTGCACTTTTTTCGGCTCGAATCAAATCTCGTGCGTTGCCCGTTCCTTGTTTGTTTAATATCTGACTTGATATGTTATTAATTTTAAATGATGTATTAGCATACAACTGCCCATTGTTCAGCTCAAACCCGGTAATTAAAATAAATTATTGGGTAGTTTTTTTAATAGGCGAGTCGGCTATCACCAATCTACACTACACTTGCTGCATCACGTGTTGCTTGGCTTATTGCGTTCGAACGTTCAACTTCTATCGAATTTAACTTCAACCAAATATTAACTGTCAGTTGTTATAAACATACGCCTTTTGCACTCGTTTCTAGACACTTTTATCAATAATGTACACCGCTGAAGCAGAATATTTAATGCCTGAGTAATTATCACTTCGATACTACGTTCTTAGCTCATGCAACAGCCGTCGGCAATTTTTTCAATGAATCATGTATGAATCCACAGTTTGCATATTATATTGCGCACCTTATTGATTATAAACTAGTTTACTCACGATGATAATCAATAATGTTATTAATTATTAGTTTCATTTTTTTAAGTTATAAGTTGCTAGTTTTTTTTTTGTCATACACATTTATATGGTGTTTAAAAAAAGCGTAAGTCAAATTAGCTGACAATAATTGAAAAAAATGTTTAATAATAAATATTTAAATCTGTAGGTATTTAATTGATCAGCGTTTATTCGTAGATGAGTAAGTACTAGTATTTTACCTATAAATATAAAAGTAATTGTAATAATATAATAATTAGACATTAAATTCATGTTCGTATCTAGAAACATCAGGTATCATTATATCATTTCAACTCAAGGGTTGAATTATTTTTAAAAAATATATATAAATAAAATGAAACTATATTATACATCCTTCATAACAGAGGCATCTTCAATCTAAGAATAAACAAAAAGGTAGGTAAGTAGGCAATTAAGATATAAAATTATATAACGCATTAGCAATGTTCATTTGAAGGTTTTGTTTCGTTTTGAATTCAGGTCAAGGGCCGTGTTATTAAATATTTGTTTTGTATTTGCCTGCCAAGTGTTCACCGTCACGCAGCGTGTCTCCTGTCAGCGCTGTCATGTCTTGTCACGGGTCGCGTCCCCCGGCGTGTCCCCGCGGCGCCCAAACCCAACCCCGGGGCCCCGCGCCAGCGTCTTGCGTCCCGAGGGGACATTCAGCTGTCACCCGCCCCCACTTTGCAACGCGGCGTTATATCCGCGATGCCGTCCGCATACCATGCCCGATACATTATGCGGCCATCTTGTCCGATTAAATAAATATATACCGATCTGCATTCTTGAGCCCTGTTGGGTGTCACCAACGCGGGATCCAACTTATTCTACACTAAGGCTTAATACCGTGAGCTTAACGCAGGTTCATACTAGCCATACACTTAGGTTTAAGGGAGGCGATCCTTAAGAGAACCCTAAAAACAAATTGGTAAAGGGGTATACCAAAAAAAGAGCGGAGTTTAAAAAAAAATTACAAAGCATTTATTGTGTTCATTTTTTATATAACATATTCTATCGAATAGTGGAAATATACCTTCAATAACCTTTTACTCATAGGTAGGTGAGTTTAACATGTCAAAAAACACAAGATTCACCCAGAATTCGTCAAAATACATTTTTTAAATTATCTGTGATGGCATTAAGTACACGTCTGTACCGGCCGGTTGTCGTGCGGCGAATGATGCAATAAGAGCAGAAGCGCCAGACGGCAAAACAAATGTTCGGCGCACGGCAGATGGGGTATAGGGTTGAATTTTCTGTAGCATCATTAAAAAAACAAATTCCCTAAAGTTTAAATTTTAATTAATTCTAATGAATACATTACTATAATCTCAAATGTGTTTAACGGAATATCTCGGGAAGTAACTAATTCATGGGATAGAAAAATAAAATCTGGTCTTTACCGCTAGTGTAATTGCTGAAATAGGATTTGGAAATCGTTTTACGGTATGAATGTGAATGGTAAGAGTCAGTTTTTATTCATTTATATTTTTGATTACTTAAATCCCAAGTGCATTTGTTGAAAACATGTGAAATTATTATTGCAGATTCATTAGATTTAATTCAAATATAAATCTCGGGCAAGCCCCCAGATTTTGAAGTGTTCTTTTAATTATTTTATAGTTTTTTGTGTTCAACTTGTAGAACTCCATTTTTTTTTTATATAATTCAATTGAATTAAATTTAATATTATTATTATTTAGTTAAACTAGTTTTAGTTTTTGTTTTTAGTGACAGCGGTTTCGGCGTTTGATGCCATTATCAGTTTGATAATGCTCTTTTCAGTTAACTTTTTCGTATCAAATCTTTAATAATATAAATATCATGTCACTCAAACCACTCTATTCCAAAATAAACTTATTTACACAAAAATAAAAATTTGAAACTACCAACCAATAACGAAATACAAACACTACATTTGGACTACATAGAGAAATGTAATTTACTACGACATAAAACTATACAATAGATTATCGCTTTCACACAAAAACCACATAAATATCAATACATTTAAATCATCCATAAAAAATGGATCTGGGTCACAGGGAGACACGAAATTGATAATTGCAGCCGAACACAGCCTGATTGAAGTGTGACAACCTGAGTAATTTCGAAGTCATCGTGTAATGAAATCAACCATTGCTAGCCTGTAGATGTACAATATATATGCATATCCCAAAAATGTAAAGGGTATTATTTAGATACATTTTTTTCTGCTGAGACTTTTACCTACTGCATCTGTACCTTCTTATCGTGTGCTCGAATGAATGTAGAATTATTATGTGGGTGTGCATTTTATCTTAGTAATACGCACTCAACTGGATAGATATTTCAATAATCTGTTTCAATATTAAATAACCATTTAATAATTTTAAGGAAGTGTGGAACAAATTATTCATTGGGCACTACGCGTATAAATATAAAAAAAAATAATGTACACTTGTGACTTAAATTATGATAACATCAATGCATTCAACTGCCAATGACAACATTCGCATGCCGGTATTTATTATCTAGATATTTAGGTATGTATATTAAAAAAATGTAACTTGGCTACTCCGTTACTGAATATAATATTTTCAATGAGATAAGACTCGTTAAAGTATAAAAATGCGTATTTTTGGTATTTTTTAAAAGATTATTCTTATCTTGCTCGATAAGTAGGTACCTCCAACACTATTCATGAATTCTGTTCGACATGAATCGAATGTAATCTTACATATTTTATTGTATGATAAATACACACTTAATCATAATCTTTTTCAAAATTATAAATTTTTTACCGTTTATGAAAAATGACCAGATTTTTTTTTTTTTGGTAGGTACTCACTCACGTGTCAGTTTTAAGTTGGTATTTCTACAAGAGTAATTGTAATTTAAACTTTCCACTTGTTTATGTAAAAACATGACAAAATCAGTCTCTCGCAGGAAGGGCACCACGCTTTCAGGATATTATTGACGGAGTCTTTATAAATTCCAAACAAACCCTTTGTTTCTGGAAAGAGCGAAAATTAAAAGAAAAATCGCGGTAATTAATGGCATCGGTATCTTACGTACAAGTCCGGTCGGTAGCTGAGTGGAGAACGCGTCGGATTCCCACCCGGGCGTCGTGCGTTCAATTCCTCTGCTGGCTAAGTCCTCCATCATTGCACAAGCAACATCTTCCGCTTTTAATGATGGCAGTAGGAGTTTTTCAAATATTGTCAGGTTATTCGTAACCCGGGAATGTTTGTCTTACTTAAAAAAAAATTAAAATATTCAGTTTAGCGGACTATCTTTTTCTCCGAGTTATATAGCATCGCCCTTGAGGTGATTTTTCTCACAAAAACGGCGCTAAACAAATCATCCAAATATTATTATTATTATTCAATGCAATATCTATTTATATTGAGGGGTGAGGGTGAAGTTACCAGGGAGAGGTTGTCTATGTTTTACCCAACTCCGAAGTGCAACTATGGGTGAAAATTGTATTAGTTTTGATCCGTTAAGGATGTGTATTACATTATATTTTGAAAAAAATTAATGAAAAATCCTATCACCGGATTATATCTCTAGTTTTATTACTCGCTGTTAGTTACCTATGTTTAATTAAATTCATAGTATATTTTTAATTCCCGATGAAGATTCAGCAGAATCGAAACTAGTAGACTTATACAAAAACAAAGTGGATTGAAACAACGTGTGTTTTATTTAATTAATCATGTCAATCCACAAAGTGTTTGCTTATTCTGATAATTTAATTAAATCCATTCAATATAAGGTAGATATATATTTCAGTGACTTAATAATATCAAATTTATCACGTTATATCACCGTTTTTTATAATGTTGAGTTTTACGTTGTAACGGCCATCTGCTAAAATTTGAAGTGAATCGAAACTAGTAGACTTATACAAAAACAAAGTGGATTGAAACAACGTGTGTTTTTATTTAATTAATCATGTCAATCCACAAAGTGTTTGCTTATTCTGATAATTTAATTAAATCCATTCAATATAAGGTAGATATATATTTCAGTGACTTAATAATATCAAATTTATCACGTTATATCACCGTTTTTTATAATGTTGAGTTTTACGTTGTAACGGCCATCTGCTAAAATTTGAAGTGAATCTATGGTATACAAATATTTATTTACTATTTATGTCCGGAATGGACGCTTTTGGCGACATAGTATTTATTTTTATTATATATATAGGGGCGGCTTTACAATTGCGTTCGAATATACCTTCGGGTGGTTTTATTACCTTCTGGGAGACGGGTTACATAGTGATTAGTTGTTTGAATCGGTGGTTTGAAAAAATAATCTATTGTCGGCTTTATTTTTAAAAGTTTGAAAACATTGGAATAAAGTTTAAAATAATCGTATTATTAAATCATTTAACCTCTGTTATGCCGGATTCCCGCAAGTTACAATTTCCATCGTACCTTACTGACTATAATTTCGTGATAACTCACTTGTGTTTTTTTTTAAATATTATTATTATCTTCTGAGATAATGTATTTTTGCAAATTGTGTGTTAATGGTATAAGTGGTTTTTCTGAAAAAGCATCTTAAATTTAAAGTTAGATTAAGAAATGAGAAGGTTTTTGTCGTTTTATTGTATTTTCGTGTAGCTGAATAAATTTCCGTCAAAAAAAAAATTGCATGAGGTTTTCCTGTAAATACAAAATGTAATCTCACTTTAAAAATCGATTTTTTTCAACTGTACTGACGTAAGCAAACTTCAAATATTTATTACTCGACTTGTACCAAACTTAAAGTAATTCAAAATACCTCTATGGATTGATTATTTTGTTGACAAGCGATTGCGGTTCATTTAAATACGCGAACAACATGTATTAAAGGATGAAAACTGCTGAAAATTAATGATGAAATCTCGGTGACTATTGGCACCTCCGGCACACTAGAGGTTAAATGGAATTCCACCACGAATAAACAGTTTCAAAATTAGGTATATATTTCAGTTTGAAGCAACGTTGTACAAAGATACAGGGTATTTGGAGATATCATTGAGAGCTATACATAATTTACATGCCTA
Organism: Drusus annulatus; assembly: GCA_022651775.1. Classification (NCBI taxonomy): domain Eukaryota; kingdom Metazoa; phylum Arthropoda; class Insecta; order Trichoptera; family Limnephilidae; genus Drusus; species Drusus annulatus. Next base: position 642,579 of record JAGWCC010000232.1, on the reverse strand, counting down.
TTACACAACACGCTGCTGATAAGATTTAATGACTACAAATAATAAGTTGTTGAAAAATGTACTTGACTGATAGCGTCTTTTATCAATACTGAACGCTGATAGCCGTGATGTGTGCACGTCGGGCCACTGAGTGAATATTCCGAGCTGCCGCGCGGATTAGTGAGAGGTTACAGAGGAATTTAATAGTAAGTTAATCATTATTTATTTGGGTATCATTTTTGCCTAATCCCTTCTTATCAGACCTAGATGTGGGTGCGCTTTCCTGATTTGAAAAAAAAAATTCCAACCAGAAAAACGAGCAAAATTTTCTTTACGATTTTATCCACTCTAACAAGGCTAGATAAAGTATTACATAAACAACTCTAATTGTCGAAAACTCTGTACAAAAAACTGTGGACGTAGCTTTACAATAGATCAAGCGTTTATCACATCGTCATTAACATATGATGAGCTATTGTAAAGCTACGATTATATCGAAAGTTTTAAACAAATTTCAAACAAAATATGATTTTTGTAAAGTAGAATTGCTATTTTTGAAAAATCTTTATGATTTTTTTCTTAGAATATCGTGCAGCACTGTGGAAAAACCATATGTAAAACCTAAAATAATTGTATTAACTGATTCGAGGGAAAGAATTATGATAATTATTGTTATGATTTAAAAAAAAATGGTAGGTATGTGAAAGTACCTATTCCTCGAGTTTCTACAATTATTCACCCAAGGCAAACCGAGAAGAAATACGATAACGCGTCGAGATCTAATGTTGAAGTGAGTGGGGGGAGAATCGTGGGCCGCCATTTGTGTTCCTTATGCACTGATGCTGCGTAGTTTCCTTGCAGAACTGGTTTCCTGGAATTTATCCAATTCATCCAACATTGGTATTGAAATGACCCTTCCATCGACCATACAACACGTCGGTGACAGCCACAACTCTTCCACAGACCACATAACATGTCCATGGAATTTGAAATAACTCTTCTATAGATCACATAACACCAGTGACAGTGCTATAACTCTTCCATCGACCACATAAGATGTCGGTGACATTGGTATAACTCTTCTACATACCGCATAGTATATCAGTGGTATTGCTATAACTCTTCCACCGACCACATAACATGTCAGTGACATTGGTATAACTCTTCTGTGCGGTTTGTACCGCATAATATATCAGTGGTAGTGCTATAACTCTTTCACCGATCACATTACATGTCAGTGACATTGCTATAATTCTTCCATTGACCAAACAAGTCTTTAGTCAGATTTCTATAACTCTTCTGTCGATCACATATTATAGTCAGTGGCATTGGTATAACTCTATCGTTGACTATATAACACATCGGTGACATTGTCATAACTCTTCCATCGACGACATACATGTAACATGTCAGTCGCATTAAAACTCTTCCAACAACCACATAGGACATCCGTGGTGTTGCCATAACCTCAGAGCAAGAATATATATGGAGAGAGATCTAAATATTTTTACCCAACCTATACAAATTTACGATAAATCACTTTCTCCGGGTTTTTACGTCGTAAACCGTGAGAGAGAAAAAAATAAGACAAATTCCCACACAATATAGCACTACTTTTAGGTATGTAAGCATGTTTTACGTCTTCCACGTCTCCGGCAACTCCGCCCACTACGTTTTGTTATGCGACATAACTCAACGGTTTTTTAGGTTATATCCTATATTTTTGTATTTAAAAATACTGTGAAAAAGTGGTTATACAAATAAACAAAAACATTATATTGACATGTGCTATGAATGGATGTATAAATACCCTAGCCATGCCTGAGTCAGGAAAAATCATCAATCCTGGCTACGCTAGCGCTCTCCCTCCTGGTATATTATTGGTATGAGGCTATAACTCTTCGATCACTACCCTATTCGTGCCCCAACTTGTCCACTACCCGCCCTGATCCCCATTCCCCATTACACTCGGTACAACTAGAAGTTGGTCCATAATAATGATAATATTTGGATAATTTGAATAGCGCCGTTTTTGTGAAAAATCACCTCAAGGGCGCTGTAATCCATCTCACCTCCAACCGTCAGTTTATTTGCAGCAACACTCTTGCCGGCGATAGGGACCATTATAAAACGATTCTGTCAGCGGGTAATAACTTCTGTTTATGAAATTATTTCTAGATAATGGAGACGTGTATGTACTCGGGGAAATTTAAACATTTGTGTATAATAGTTATTATCGAACGCTTAATGATAATATTAGTTCATTAATGGAGATAATAAACCGGATTATTTGTAAGTCTGTCGACAGTCATTCTTACATTGACTTTGTCCGTACCGAGTACTGACAGTATTCGGTACGGTACTAGTAGCTTGTATTTTTACTCTAAACTCTAAACCCAGCAACAATATTTAATAAATTTTCATAGAAAGCACAGACTTTATGCCACATTAAAATAGAACACCCCTGTTTATAAAAAATTTAGAAAACCGAAACAATTTCGCTTGAAGCCAAACTTCATCAGAACTATCATACGCAATAGTACTACTAACAATATTAATACAGGCGTGGACACATGCAATAATAAGACAGCACACAAGTGATATACTGAGAACATATTGTTGAATATCGGTTACATTCATGTTTGTTGTTGATCTCAGAACAATTATTTAGAACGTCTATGATATATAATATTAAATTATTGGAATTCAGAAAAATGATGACATATAGTTGGCGCCACTATTGACAAATCTATGTTTTTTAGGAAGTACCTACCTTCAAATAATACGTATCAAAATTTCATAACAATCTGACGTTTTGTTCGCATGTTACCATACAGTGGGTTTAGTGACGCTAATTTTGTAATTTTCAAGTTGTGTTTTGGCTCTAACATTAACACGGAGGTTTCACCCATATAGGCGGGAGGCATGCGGGAGGGAATTGTCCGGAAATGTGGGTATCCGGAAATAATGGAAACATGATGTGAGCGTAGTGACAAGGATTAAGAAATGGACGCTTGGATGGTTTGGGCACGTAGAGCGGATGAACGAAGAAAGGAATATGAGAAGAATACATTACGTCAAAGTGAATGGTAGAAGAAGTCGGAGACACCCGAGGAAGACATGGGACGATCAAGTGAATCAAATACTTGAGTCGGGTCATGTGAAGAGTCAGAATAACTGATTTTGTATGAGACGATGTATGAATATGAATGAAGCAAGGAGTGTGTGTCAAGACAGAGTTGCATGGCGGTGCATCCTCTCTGCCTATCCTTGCGGGGAAACGGCGTGATGGTAAGTTAGTTAGTTAGAATAAATTATAGGTTTCAATACTTAGTGCTGTTATATTAAGGTTACTGTTTTTTTATGTACAAGATCAAATAATTTTAAGCGTTCATTTCTTCTCTATACATCTGAAGCTCACCTTTTCTATATTTACACTTCATAGTTTATATTATTATATTACAGACGAGCTTTCCAGATAGCAATTTCTCCCAACCAGCCTATTCGCAGTGGGAAATAATATTGTAGCGTTTTCCGCGCAATGTGAATTTAAACAAATAAATGAAAATAAAAACAACCATTTGAAAACACGACACAATATTTATCTTTGCGTCATCAAAACTATTAATCAGATTGTATCCACACAAGAAAACTAGATTACCGCGTCATCAAATGTTAGCTCGAGACAATGTTTTTATTCCAAGCCGTCTCCTTCAACGGTCAATAGAAGCCACACTTATTTAAAAGCAAAACTGATGAGTCGCTAGCTGTTTTTTTTTTCTTCATATTATCACATAGTTTTAAATGATAGATTTAGTTTAATAGCTGATAGCCCTTAATTTATTTTGAGAAACTAATACAAAGTAGGTAAGCATACATTTCCACTTCACTTCTATTTAATAAAATTTGAATTGGTTTTCTTTTTTGGTCGTTGAGTTTATTTTGCAAAATTTAGTTTTTGTTATTAAGTCAAGGACTACTCGAGAAGGTGAATATTAAAAATAGTTTTGGTTGCTAATATGAATATCCTGTATTTATTTAGGTACCTACCAAAATATTATTTGTTTATCTAATACGAGTATATCTACGCCGGAAAGGCAAAAGGACTGAAGCGTCATTTAAGAAGCTTACATTAGAGCACTTTACAATAAAATTCATAAGTCTTGTACCTGGTTGAATTTTGATTTTTTTCCCAGGTAACTCGATGCTGACATTGAGTTGAAACCTGAAGTGACAAGAAGCTAACAAAAATCCCAAATACTTCTCGTTATTTTTTCGCCAAATAAGTAGGATATTTTACAAATTACTTCTTTAAAATTACACTAAAATTACCGTTGTTGTGTATAGGTTAAGTGAATAAACTCTAAATAATTTTAAAGTGACTAGTTTCGACGTAATTTCGATTTTTAAGAAAATATTTGAATCTTCAAATATCAGTTTTTTTAAATGCAGTGCTAAAAAGCCCGAGAATGGTCGTCACACGACGATGACGTCGATGACCATTTGCCACATGTTCCGTCCCTTCGACCGCCGGCCCGGTAACCGGCAGGCGACCTTTTTTTTTTTTTCAATTTTTTGTCAATTCACAATCATCAGTTCTTCTATTTGCCTTCATATAACCTGTTATATTCGTGGCGCTTTTTGCATGCCTGACGTGTTTTAGTCTGTTATTTTTTCGCCAAATAAGTAGGATATTTCACAAATCACTCAAAAAAAAAAAAAAATAAATAAATATTGTAATAATAATTTCCGCGCAAATAATAAAAATAAAATAAAAAATAAAAATAAAAATAAAATAAATAAATAAAATAAAAAAAATAAATTAATTCATTAATAAATAATAATTAAAATAAAAATCATTTAAAAACAGTGAAATATCTGATGGGACCTGCCAGTGAATACCGAACAAGAGTCTCAACTGCGTCCAACTGTTTTTCTATTCCAAGTGGGACTATGGCATCCCCAATCAAGTTTCAGCTCAGCAACAAGTTTCTAAACACCACTTGATGGGTTCGAGGCCAGCCCCCAGTGGGTGTTCGTCTCCGCCCTCACCTGGCTTTAAATGATAGGCTTAGTTTAATCGGCCTCTGCCCCTAATTTATTTTGAGAAACTGATACAAAGTAGGCTCCAAGCCCATTTCCACTTCACTTCTATTTAATAAAATTTGAATTGGTTTTCTTTTTGGTCGTTGAGAAGCAAAATTTAGATTTTGTGAACTCCGCAAGCGACTACTCTGAGAAGGTGAATCCGAAAATAGTTTTTTGCAATAAATAAACATATTTGGGCACCTACCAAAATATTATTTGTTTATCTAATACGAGTATATCTACGCCGGAAAGGCAAAAGGACCACCGAAGCGTCATTTAAGCCGCCCATTAGAGCACACTTTTACAATAAAATTCATAAGTCCGACACCGGCGACGAATTTTGATTTTTTTCCCAGGTAACTCGGTGCTGACATTGAGTTGAAACCTGAAGTGACAAGAAGCTAACAAAAATCCCAAACTTGTGTCGCTTGAGTCAAGGCTTCTCTCAAATGGTAGATATATTTTAGATGGCTGAAGAGCCACAAAAGTCTTCAGAATCAAACGAGAGTCAGAGCGTTCGATGCATAAAAAAACTTATTAAAACTGCATAAACTTAATTTTGACCAACGTGTCGCTTACGCCTTTTTTTCCTTTCCAGCGTCGATATACTATTATATGCATCTAGTATGAAACGCATTCTTATAAAAATCATTTAATTTACCCGTTGAAAGAGTAATGTAGTCGTCGAGCACGGTTTTATTTGAATTATAATAATAATTAAAAACTTCCGAAATTAAAATCAGCAAAAATATAAATAGTTTCTGATACGCATGCAAGACGCGATGAAAAAAAAAACTATTTGAGTACCTAACTGATATAGTTTGTACCCCAAAGCGTTACCCTTCGTTTCGACGGTTGACTTGCTGGGCTGGGGAGGATTGGCCCCTTTGTGACTCCTGTAATCCAGTATAACCCCGGTTCCCACCGCGCGGGGCGGAGGGGCGCGGACACACTCCACTGGCACGCGACGCCTTTTGTCATTGTAATTTTTTATTCATCCGCGTATCCATGTGTGACTTTTGACATTCTGCACAGATCAAAACTGGTTTCATTTGGAGGTCTCTACGTGGTACAGAATTATCAGAATACATTATACAAAAGTTGAATAGTATCTACTTCCACTGAAAAGAAACTTCGAATCGATTGTATTTTTTAAACGTTGCACCTAATTATGGTTTGATTTGATACTCACCCAAAAGTAGCTTTATGAGATTAGCAAAGTGTTGAGGAAGACAAAGTGTTTTGTTAACCACAGTGTTTTTATCATAGTTTCAACGATGAGAACAAATCTTGCGCTATTTTTATAATCCTGGATGGACTTAAGTTTGATTAATTTAACCTAACCCCACTAAGCAGTACACATTTTTACAGTAATCAAAATTGACAGAAGTCTATATAGAGGAAATAATGATACTATTGTTAAAATATTCACTAGGTATCACAGTGAACATTCTTTCGTGATAACACAAGCCCCAGATCGCTATAAATTGGCATCAAAATCAGCCGTCATTGAGTCGAGAAGTCCGTGATGCTCGCAATCAATTAACAGTCCCGCGATGCAATCTCGCCCTCCGCAGTGACAAGACGCCATAACAGTGAACAGTGCGACAGTTGAGATAGTACTTACACTACATTACCTTCTAGGTACCTACTTCCCTCCGAGCGGGAGCCGAGCGCCGAGTGCCGAGTGTCTCTACCGCGACACAACGAGAGTTACACGCCATAGACAATTAATATTATCTGGTTTTATAATACTTTAATGTAAACATCTGGTAGTTTGAATACTAATCCTAATCAAACGGAACTAATCCCCCAAAAACTTTTAAAAGGTCAAAGCAGAAATTTCGTGTAGAATGCAAATGAATTATTGGCAAATGTTTTGAAATACCGCGGTTCCTCAGAAAATTTATTGTTATCCGATTGGCCGCCGCGATAGTGATCTTTTGTTTCGGGAATAAATTCCCCGAATCAGCTGTCGCCGTCGTGATATACACCTCTGTCGTCACATTCCTCCGGCTCTGGCACATTACCATTGCCCAACTATATTCCCGAAGATAACGGTGTTTATAATCGACCAGGAATATTATTTATCAGAATGTGATCAGAGTGGCAGTGTGATAAGAAAAAAGAGGATTAAATAGTTTCCGATCCTAATATAATCGAATGACCGTTTATTTTTTGGTAAGCTTTTTATTACACGAACAGCGCGTTGCACCGATCTTAATGCCCACTCTGCTCCTTCGACGAGAAGTCATGCCGAGACATTCAGCGAGGCTTTCACCGAGGGGAGAAGGCTCGTGTGCTACGAGTACCTCGTCATTCTCGTATCGCGCAGTTGTTGGGATTATTACCTATTGGTTGTTACCAGTACCTGCTGGTTACTGGTAACCCCTCTACACCATGACCACTTCTATGATGGTTCTTCGCGCCTCATTTGACTCGGGTACAAAAGCATACACGGAACTAGCGAGGTTCTGGACACCCGAATCCCTCGGGGAGTCTTTCTCTCGGAAAGAGTGCAGAGCGAGCCTTATAGGAGGTACCTTTGCGAAACAGTGTAGTCAGGACGGTTGAATTTATACTGACTCGATAGAAAGAAACAAAGTTATGTTAAAACATGTTTGATAGCCTATTAGTTACCGCCCCATTTCGGACATTTTTAATAGACATATTTGAACACATTAAACAAAACAATATCAATACACAATTGAAAAATATCACACAAACACTAATAACAGAAAATTTGCCTAAATATTGGTGGATGATTTTTGTTGATTTTATGTTTTCATATCATTAAAAATGTGAAAATTCTAAAGTTCGGTCAAAAATATTTAAAATTGTTGAAATACCTCTGAAAAATGACGTTTTATGATTTTTGTTTGGTCTTATTTGAACATTCCCGCATAACACATATCACCATCACGTTTGATTTATTTATATAACCACTGCAAGTTTATTTAATCAACACAAATATAGGAAATAACCTCAAAATCCGTTGACGTAAGTTATGCGACTCGATGATGTGAAGTTAGCGCGGACGGAGAACATCCTTACATAGGAGTGCTGAAATATTATGTGACAACTTTTCTCATCTCTTTCTCTCTCATGGTATACGACGTAAAAACCTGGAGAAAGTGATTTATCGCAAATTTGTATAGGTTGGGTAAAAATATTAGTTATACCTCCTTATATCGTTCAAGGATCTATAAAAATAAGGTGCCTAACCGACGAACACCAGAATATTAGACTTTTGGAATTGAATTCCGCTCTTGACCTACCCTTATGTAAGATTGTTAAGAAACAGGTAAAAACTACTGTTTTTAATACATGTGTTAGTATGTCGTGTTGTTTAATTAATGCGTCCATTAATCATTCTTCCAGCACACTAGTAACAAATAATGACGGAGTTAAGTTGCTTGTGTCGAGCATTGAGTGTAGAATGCAAGAAGTTCATGTGTGATGCCTGCCCTTGTCAAAAAGCTGTTCCTCTCCCGTGTTCGGCTGGAGATCGTATCTGCCGAGGAAACATTTGTATAATGAGCCCCTCTGTTGGGGTGTCTGTGTGCCCTTTATGGACGTAGTTCGTGATTACAATTCAATATTATAAATTGTAGCCACACACACACACACACACACGCGCGCACAAACATCGATGGCCATAAAAAACTCTTGTTGACATGGTTTGATTCAATATTATAAAGATCATTCGGATTATAACACTGAGGAACTGGTCGTTTCTGGAAGTTATTTACAGCTTACGGAAGTTATTTTGATACTTGGAAATCTATATTAGTAATAAATCCATATGAGCTAATGATGGAATCAAATGAACATTTACCTTTGATTCAAACCCTGGGGTGCGCAAATAAAATTTATTAAATTAATATACGTTTTTTCACATTTCATTCATATAAAATAATATATGGTATATTTTTGGCATTTTTCAGAGTGGTAGATACTTTAAGTATCGCCCTGGTAAAAGACCACCATTAAGAATCGAAACGTTGCTTGAAATGGCTTTAGCTGCGTTTGGTGACTAGACGTGAATAACCAAGTACTTCCCATACATCCCCTTCCCCGTCTACTTCCCTACCCCCTACCTTCAGCTTTACAACATACCCCAATTGGGGATGCCATAGTTCCACTGGCTCCAGACGGTTGGGAGCAGTTGGAACACACTATTCATTCACTATAAAAAATGAATAATTACAATATTCATCTCCACTTTTCATGACGGACATGACATCGTGAGATTAAAATATTTGCATTGACTTAAAAGTTTCAGACAGAAAAATCTGAGCAAATTTTATGCACACATTCACACATTCAGCAAGTTTATATTTCTATCTTCATCAAAATAATTTTATTTCGTGCGTCATTCTATCTTTCTAATCTGACAGGCTTTGGCATTGACTTAGAACTTAGATCAAATGCCTGATTCAGGTTTTAAATTAAAAAATTATACGTTGCGTGTGCAATTTTATACATATCATGTAAGTAGGTACCTACGAGGATAATGTACTCCGTACATTTGTTATCCAACATGAACTACGTGATATTACAAATGAGTGCGATAATTTATGCTTTTTTTTTCGTAAAACATTTTGTAGTTTTGAAATTCTGATTTAAGGATAAATAAATCGGATACACACAAAACAACTAACTAACCATCACGCCGTTTCTCCGCAGGGGTAGGCAGAGAGGACGGACCGTCATACAACGCTGTCTTGGCACACACTCCTTGCTTCATTCACATTTATACATCGTCTCAAACTCTCCTATTATAAACACTCTTCTGTTATTCTGACTCTTCACATGACCCGATTCAAGTATTTGATTTACTTGATCGTGCCACGTCTTCCACGGGCGTCCTCGATTTCTTCTTCCATTCACTTTCGCATCATATATTCTTTTCACACTCCTTTCTCCGTTCATTCGCTCTACATGCCCAACTTTCTGATTACTTTTGATAATAAGCACACCGAGCTTACTCATTTTAAAACATTGAAGCGTGACATCTATATCTGCCGCATAAAAATAAAATAAAAACAGACTTACGGATTCTATGGGTTATTACCGCAGAGCAAGAATATATGGAGAGATAGTAAAAATATTTTTACCCAACCTTTATAAATTTACGATAAATTACTTTCTACGGGTTTTTGCGACGAAAACCTGAGAGAGAAAGAGACAAGACAAGTTCTCACATAATATTTGGATTCAGTGAGCACCAGACCAAGAACGTTAGGCCAAATAGTTACCCCGAAACTCAATACAACAACAGCACAACATCACTATTCCTACTTGGCAATTAAGATATTCAACAAACTGCCTAAATACATAATAGATGCAAACAACTACGAAATATTAAAAAAAAACTCAAAATACACTTTTCAATAAAATAACCTAAAATGTATTATATTCATTTTTAGTCATAAAAAAATAATTTCAAGAAACCCATGCTAGTACTCCCTCCCTAAGCACGAAAATTTTCTCAATTAGGGAGGTAATTATCAATAACTAGAAACTAGACATTGTATATAAACTTAATTAACATTATACCTACTGTTAGTATTAAGAAAAAATGTTTATTTTTGTACAATTGATTAAATAAAATAAAATAAATTATATAGCACCGCCGTTCGGTAGGTAAGCATGTTCTCCGTCTCCCGCGTCTCCAGAGACTCCGCCCACTACGTTTTGATATGCGACATAACTGGACATAACTCAACGGTTTTTTAGGTTATATCCTATATTTTTGTTTATAACAATACTCGTGAAAAAGTGGTTATGCAAATAAACAAAAACATTATGTCGACATGTGCTATGAATGGATGTATAAATACCCTAGCCCTAGTTCTAGACACGCCAAGGTCTAGCCGAGTCAGGCAAAAATCATCAATACTGACTACAGATAGTACAGAAGCGCTCCCTCCTGTATATTATTTCTTTGACGTTATTACATATCTTTCGATCTATTTTTGTAAGTATTTTTATAATGGGCGGATTCTGTTCGTAAGTAAACGAATTATCAATGAAGTTTTGAACCGCCCGGCAACAGAGGTTAGGCAGGGCGTGAATTCGACAATTAAAACGTTCTCGCACTTGTACGAGTATCTTCATCGGCGAGTTTGCGGTTATGTTTATATGGCCAGATAAGTACTGTATCTCCAGCTTCTGAAAGACGTCGGAGATCACCCGGCACTCGACACAGCAACATGTCCTCGCGAGCTGCCGCGAATGGTCCATTTCTTGTGGAGTGGTTCCGTTTTACCGCCCGCTTTCCATTCGGTTTGATGACGTCCGTTTGCGTTCCATGTTTCGTGACTTGTGCTACCGTTGTAGGAGTCGGGTATCTGATGATCCGCAGATAAGCTGACGAAACACAACTATCTTCGCTCGTCTGCTGGGAAAATAAATTACCGACTCTCCTCAGACCCCAAAAAAACCTTCAATCTTCCATCTCAGATCGGGCGGGCTGCTCGGAACAGACAACGAAGCTCCCCGAAGATTTAAATGGTTCTTAAAAATTCATTCAAGCCACATTAACGTGTGTCAGCCGGGTCTTTTTGTGGTAACTCTATATTTCCTTCGCTGGATAAGGACATCGGTAATGGGGGCGTTAGAATAGGTGCTTAAGGAATGCGAGATTCTAAATCTTCGTACGAGAGAACCATTAATTTCTGTAGATGGACGCAACAGCCGAGCTACTAACAGATCGCATGTGTAAAACAAACTTTCAATCAGAGCTACGGATTAGATTAAAATGTCAGTACACACTTGAAAATATTTGAGATAATTGATGGCTCGTCAATGCTAACACCATTCAAACTACCCAACAGAGTATTGTAAGTGAGATTGCGGTTGACTTCTTCAAATTAAATATTTATTCATAGTGAAAATTAACACAACTACTTACCTAAAGATCACGTGAATTAAATAATTGGAATAAGTGCATATTCACTGAATTATATTGAAGTCATATCATGATTGCATCAGTAATATGAAGCAAAGAGCGCCACAGCAACGGATCTCCATCAATGGGTGTCGGGAGTGTGCCTGAGGCAACCATTAACATGCAGGGAGGCAGAGCTAAATGCTCTCTGTATACACCACACAAACTCCAAACAAACTCCAAACCTTGTCTCCGCACTCCTCCCCTTCACACCTCACACCTTTTACGGACACCATACGCCACTAACACCACAGTGGCGATGGTGCGAAGAGCATGCACTTTGTGTGCTCAATTTTATCATGATAGGAGTGAGTCAACGAGCGTCATGCTTGAAAATTTTCCTCAAAATCACTGAACTCACTGCCCATGTGTCCACTGTCTACAAACTTTTATAGCTTGGCAGCAATCTCACAAGTTGATTTGCTATGTTGTTTCTTTCATGCTAAATCGAGAGTGAAATAAAACGATCACTTTGTATGACCACAAAGTTATTGATAACAATTATATTATATTTGTCGCCTGCCGGACAACTGTATCGATGAATTTTGTTAGTAGTTCATACAAATTGATGCACGTTTTTACTTCATATTTTTTTAATGTCGCACCACAAAGAAATTTACAGTAGTACCATATATATTTTAAAATATAAAGTCGAAAGACGCTAGGAGGATGTGAGGACTACCAACAAAGACCAGGCAGAGTGGGTAAAACCTGCGTCAATATCAAAATCGGATTGCTCAAATTGCCATGGTCTATTCGTCGAATGAAAGATCGCCTTTTTGTTAATTAGCGACACCTCTCCACGCAGCTTCTCGTTTGTCCCTCTCGTCACTCGTCGTCTCACTCCTCGGGGTGTTCCCAAGCACGATGGGAGATAAGGGCACGGGAATGGGCTCGCGGTTGGCCGATGCGATAGCAACAATAAGTAACAATGGGTCCTTGAACACAACACGACGTATATTTGTATTGGGCGGATATTAATTTGATAGTTTCCATTTTCACTTTGTGTGTATCGAGTGCTATCGCCCATCAACCTATTGCTTTATTGATTGATTCGTGGTTGATAGAAATTTACGATACACGCGGTTACCTACTTAATTTCAGTTTTAATAGACTATTGTTCCATCTAAGATGTATTTACAATTTGCAATATCTTATGGCGAGCGGTCACGTGGTAAATGTGGAACGAAGTCAATTGGAAACCATTGGCAAATAATATTTTATTTATTTATGGGTCATGTTCATTTGTTGTATATTTATTTTTCATTGTTTAGGTACAATGTTTCTATCGGCATTACATTATTTTTATACCCACATTTAGTCCATTTCAATTATTCATATTTGTATTTGCTATGTTGTGCTTTTTTATCAGCTGTTTGTAGAGCTAAGTAATAAAATGCTAACTTAACTTCAAAATTATTGAAAAAAATAATTATTTAACGTAAAAGGTAGATTATTATTAAAAACGGTGGAAATACGTTTTTTGAATCCACCTCCTCGGATTGTTGAATGACCTCGGACGTGAAACATTAAACAGTTTATATTCTTCTTCTCCATGGTTAGTGGCTTAGTGAAAGTGTGTTTGCTTGGAGTGTTACGCGCCGCGGTTCGAGCCCGAACCCTGGTTCCGCGGCTCCGCGGCTGGCCACTGGCCACTGCACTACCGCTGGCCCGTTCCCGCTAATCGGGCCCGGGCATCGCGGCCCACGCCCAGCCCCGCCCCCCCACCCCCCAACGGGCCCCCGCCCGCCGCCCCCCGATCACGATTTTCTTGTTTATTTTTTTTATTTATACGAAATCGACAGGGCGATTAAGCGTTTCTTTATTGTTTAATACGTTCCCAGTTTGTTCTATTGTTCTCTCGAGTTATTAGTTCGTGAAAGGTGCCTGCCTATCTGCGCCAGCGGATTAATTGTGTTCAAACGAACCATCTTACTTATGCATTTATTGAAACGAAGGCGAAGCCCATACTTCTTCATACAATGGGATGATCCCGGCCAATGGGCCTTTGAGGGCTGCTGCAAGTAAGGTTAACTATTATAATTATATATTAATCAGGGGAGTTCTTGACTTGATTTGGTCCGAGAGGCAGGGGCCAGGGGCCAGGTGTCATCAGATCCCAATAAAGAGCGACATTTTCAAACTCTCCTCAATTCAGTTATTATTCGCTTAATCGAGAGAAATATTTGTTTCAAATCAATATGATATCTTGGGGCCCTGGCCCGAGCCCTTCAGCTTCGTGCCTAAAGGATGCTCTGATATTCATTATGAAGATTGTTGTTTGGTTAAAAAAAAGCATTGCACGCAAACATCCTGGATTTATCATCAGCCTTCCGTAGCATATTTTGCAAACAATTTAATTCAGTGGTCCCGAAGGCTCACGCCAGTAGCCTTAGATATAATTTGATCTGAACATTCAGAGCAATGTTGAAAAGAAGCGGTTGGTGTCAGATATCAGGAGTCGGGGAGGAGAAGTTTGATCAGATCCTTTCTACTCAATATTACTAGTATTATAATCTCGTAGTAAACAGGTTTAATTACCCTTTCACAATTTATCATACACGATCCTACGTACAGATCCTTACTAACAGAATTTCGCAAGCCTACCAAGATAAGCTTCGCTGTCTTGTTAAAGTTATACATTTACCATAGAACCATGACAAAATGGCTGTAAACGGCGCTAGAGCCTGATAATAATATCTCCGCCGGTATCCGCCTGCACTTAGGAAATAAGAAGACAAATTCCTCACAATATTCGATGATGCACGCTGGTTTTTGCATTTTTATGTCCTCAAGATAAGTGAATCATTGTTTAGTGAAATGTTTTTCCACATGATTCAAGATACGGAGACATATTTATGGTGACTTGGTAATGGAAATGTTAATTTATTGTTCGTCTCATTGCCAGGGCCGGGGGGAGGGGAGGCGGAAAGAAGCTCCAATCTTTCCCAAAAAATGTTTGATGTTGGTAAACAGGTTTCTTGTCGAGATCTTTAATACTTATAAAACAAGCAATTGAATTTGGTAACGACTTGTTAATTGATTATAATATTTATAAGTATTCCCTCTTATAAATATTATACTCGTATAAATATATTTATGTGTTTTGAGAAAATGTTGAATGGGTAGGGAGTTTATGCCATATTTTTAGTTTTTTTTTATAGATAATAGCTTAGTATAAATATTTTGTTGTTATTAGATTAGTTTACGGTTTCTAATTTTCATCGCAATACAACCTTTCCTCAATTGCATCCCACATTAGAGGCTTTATTTTTAGAAGTTGAATTGATCAATAAGTTGAATGGGCACTTTCCTCCCTCACTCCATCCCCCTGGACCAGCGCGGGTGCGTTGCCCTGCGAGGAGATATGGATGCTGAGATAAAGGGGCCTTCGCTAAAATAAAAGTGCATCTTCATTCGATAACTTCAGCCAAAGAAGACTAATCTGAGAAAACAACAATATTATCCATTTGTTTTGTCTTTGACTGATTACAATAGACTATAAACAACTTTGATATGAATGTGTCTGAGTTTTTTTTTAATGATTGTTTTGCATTTTGATTTGACTAAATACAGTTATTTAATTGTCACGTACCTATATATAGTGTCCGTGTTTAATTTTCAACTCATCTTCTTGAAATAATTATTCCGGTGTATCGAGTGATTGAGATTAGATAAGGTTTAAGTGGAAACATTGATAGATCATGTCATAAAAAAGTGTATGAAAAGTAGTCGGTACCTAGAACTAAATTTAACATACTAGATACTTGTGTTTTTCTAAGTCTTACATATCGACGGCAAAGTTGACATTATCCAGAGATTAAGTATTTTAAGATAACATCGGTGCCTTTGATAAATAAGTTTTAGATGGATTGGTAATCGTAATCAGTTTATCAATCTCAATTCCGTATCCTACATCAAAACAAGTTTTGTGTAATAATTGATAATCCAGATTAGAAGGAGTGTTCACTTCTATTTAGTAGTAGATAAAGAGGAACTCAAAACATGTTAATAATTGAAATTTCTCGATACGTTTTTGATAAAGAATGTTGTTTTTTTCATATGGTTGTAATAGAATTTGATGTTTTTCTCTTTATGTTACAAATAAATTACTTTTTTTTAAATTATAAATAATAAAATCGTCATATACTTAATTGCCTATTCTTGTTAATTAGCTAATTAAAATAATTCCTAGCCAGTGATGTACTGTTGGATAACATTATTTAATGATCTCATAAACAGATAGTTAGTTACAAGGATTACTTAGTTTTGGATAGAGGAAAGCATGTTCCAAAACAGTATTTACACGGAGCGGTATCGAAGCTTGGATCTGATAATCGCTCGCCTTTTATCGCCCGAATACAAGATAAATTATTCCCTTATCAGAGTTAATCTATCAAAATGTATTTTGTACATCCAATGAAAAGAAGTATATTTCTGTTCTCTTCGTGCCGCGATAACATCTCCCATGGCTGCTTTGTGCTTTGCCTACTTTTCATTTGCCCACCGAAAACACTGCTCGGGGTATTTTGGGCATTTTAATGGAAATATTACGGATATTTATATGTTCGTTCTATTCCTTGCATATTCGTTGACATGCTTTATGGTGAAGTATGAAAATCAATAGAATACTCGCAGCAGTATCAAGTCGGAATTCAAAATAATTATTTGATTGATCCCTGCTCGAGGAAGGGTGGTAGTAAGGGTGGGGCATATTCGCCATCGCTACGAGCTCTTCTCGCGGATTGTTATAAATCATCACATCTCTACTTATTGTTCATTGTTGATATATTCAATGACTCCATTCATGTAATGAAGGGTAAGCATTGCCAGAACTTTGCTGAATCCTAAAAATTATTGTAGAGTATGTACTGTAGTTATAATAACCTTTAAGTAAGCTGAATATGTTCTTTAACTATATTCTATGTAAAAGCCCTGCTGGTCGTAAAACAAAACGAAACTACACATCTAAAAGTAATTATTAATTGCGGGTACTCTGAACAGCCTTTAGAAATAGTTAGTGTATTAAATAGATCCTATTTCAGCGTCATACCTTATTTTAATGCACAAATGATTATTTCAATCGAATTCTGTGTATTTTTATCTGACCTGGCATCGTACTGTTATCTTCGAGTGTTTGTACTATGTGTTGCAAAAAGCCATGTAATTCTTGATGCAATATTCCACAACTAAAATAGAAGATACAATAATTCAATTACCAGCCCACCCCGGCTGAGACGAACTGTGTACCATCCACTTAGGAGGGCGGGGGACAGGACGAAGACTGTATTGGCGGAAGGAACTGGCAGTGGCTGATAGTTGATAGCATCGCAGGAATTACTTGGATAAGTATAATACTGTGCGTAGTGTGTCGCATGTGCCGTGCTCCCAATGCCTGAACACTGACGCTGAACGCTGAACACTGAACACTCGAACACCTGCCATTTTCATTAAATATTCAATCGTGTGTACCATCTTTTATGTTTACGTGGGCTCAACACGGTGTTTCTTTATAGTTCCGAAGATATTATCGATAATATTCGTCTTTAGTTATTTACAAGGAATCGGAATTTTTTGTTTTGTTTCAAGCGTCAAATATAAATTTGTATACGATTCCTTAGGCTTCCATCCTTCATCAATTCGGTTCGAATAAATTCTCAAACGAATTTGCTATTTATAATTTAAAACTAGTTCTTGTTACTCGCAAAAAATCACGGGTGGAACTTGAGTGTAAGAAAAAATATTCCATTTCAAATATAGAATAATATAAGTAGGTAGGGACTTGAAAAGATAATTTTAAAATTTGATCATTTCAACTGACATCAGTTCCAAATATTATACTTTTTTTTAATTTAATTTTTTTTATAGTGAATACCGCACACGAGTTCCAACTGATCCCAACTATGGCATCCCCGATTGGGGTATGTTGTTGGGCTGACGGTAGTGGAGAGAGGAAGGAGATGGAGAAGGGGAAGGTTGGGAAGTACCTGAATATTCAGTTTCAATTCCATTTCAAGCAACGTTTCGATTCTGAATGGTGGTCTTTCACCGGGGCGATACTCAAAGTATCTAGCACTCTGGAAGGTGCCGCAAATATACTATATATTATTTTATATGAATTAAATGTGTTATGGCACATATCTATTAATACAAGTTATTGGCGCACGCCGGGTTTGAACCCGCGCCCTTTGGATTCGTAGTCGAGCGTCTTACCACTCGACCATGGAGGCCGTCAACATACATAGTTATAATTTATTATGAATTCCTTTTGAGTGATATTTATCTGCGCAGACAAAAAATATAATAAACCAATTAAAAACATTATCATGTCGTTCACTTTTTCATAAAATATCAAGAAGTAGGTATTGTGTTGATTAGTTCTAATTGAAAAAAAAAACTATTTTTGTAACGCGAAACAAACATTTTACAAGTGATACGAGTATCGATCGCGTCCTCTGAAAAAACTATTGAAATGTTCTAAAAAAAGTTGTGATAATCTGGACGTGATCGTTTTGGGCGAGTTTGAAGACATTGTTGATTTTGCCAATGAGTATTCGATTGAGTGCATTCGCTTTTTAGAGCTTAACGTGTAAATTGAGGTAAAGCCAGTGCCGTCAGCTGTACGGTGCCATCTCCTGCCTTGGAGGCACCTGTTGCAAAGGCCGGGATACAAACAACCTTCCTCCACCATCTTTCTCGGGCAGATGTTTTATTTACCTGGGATAATTAATTGATTTCACTTAAATAATCAAGCATCATAGGAATATTTCTGCTCACTGTCTTTACCAGAACATTAAGCATGTTGTATTAAAATAAGAAAAAATACATTTACAACTAACTAACTAACTAACCGTCACGACGTTTCCCCGCAGGGGTAGGCTGAGAGGACGGACCGCCATACGACTCTGTCTTGGCACACACTCCTTGCTACATTCACATTCATACATTGTCTCATACATATTCTTCTGTTATTCTGACTCTTTTATTATTTATTTATTTAATATTAGTTACATTTTACAAGTATAAGTTTACAAGTAGCTATATTTTATTTTTTTTATTTAGTAATATTTTGACTACTACTTATTATTTTGATTTATATGTATGCGAAATAGTTTTTATAGGCTATTTTGAATTTATTGATAAGCATGGTTTTGATGTATTTATTGTTTTAAAGTTTATTCTGTAGAACTTTATTTTGATTTTTAGGTTTTTTAAATTTATTTATACAATAATTATTATTATTTCAGATTAAAAAAAAACAATTTTTAGTCAAAAGTTCTGCTAGGTAATTATTTTATGCGTGACAGCTGTTTCAACTTATGAGGGCATTATCAAACTGAAAAAAAAATAATAATAATTTTGATGGTTTCCGGCAGCGCATTATAAAATTTTATCCCTTTACATAGTAATCAATTTTGTGTGTTGGCTTTTTTCTTTTTTGGTAATCTAATTCCTTTGCATGTCTCTTCCCATGACCCGATTCAAGTATTTAATTTACTTGATCGTGCCATGTCTTCCTCGGGCGTCTTCGAATTCTTCTTCCATTACAGCTATATTTTTTCAATGAACTAATAAACTAACCTATACTATAAATTTACGCCAGTATGCAATGTTTGTTGTCAAACTTAACATACTAGCCTAACAGAATAATATAAGTGTTTTTTTTTGTATGGGTCATGGTTATAGCACTCTTTGAAGATTTGTTTGATTTATATCTATAAGGTGACACGTATCTAGTTTATTGATTTGTAGGAGATAGGTACTTCTGCGTAGCTAGTAGAATGAATAGAATTAAAACGGAGATTTGAAACACGAACGAGGAGCCACTTTTGATTTACTTTCGTCTGAAATAAGACGCATTTTAATTCATTGGTACTACAACCAAGCATTAAATTGTGTTTAGAAAATTAATTGTTTTTAAATAATAACATTATGTGGGTATAGCTGTTTCGTACAAGCGAATAAACGCCGCTGCGCACTAAATATACTCAATAATGACTTCATTTGAACAGCAAAAATCATTTTAAATCGCGGTGTTCGATGTAAAAGCATGATTTGAAAAAAAGGGTTTTTGTAAATGCACACGCGATCGTATGTTGAAGTTTCTACTCCATTTTAGAAAAGCACAGAACATGATGTAAACTTCATTCCAACTGTTAACTTAGTATTGTGCTTAAATATATATCTTGTACGTACGCTCTAAGTAATCATTCAAGGACAAACTTAAACCGAACACTCACTGGCCAGCTGTAGCTGTGACCGTAACGCGTTACTGTTACCAATCATCATAGTGTGGACGTGGCTCGCGAGCCTGCCGCGAGCCACTGATTCTGAGCTCGCAGCGAGCCATTTACGTATTTTCCATCATCAATTCGTGTGTGCTGTTTAAAATAGTGATAATGAGTGATTGGAAGGAAGATAAGTGTCGGCTGTTGATAGATGCATACAAAGAAAACCAAATGGAACCCCAAGGACTAAAAATATCATAAAAATAATTTGAAGGAAGATGCTAAAAAATGTGTTTACATATATATATGAAAGCAATGCGATCTGAAAAAAGAAAGTGATTAACGTATCTGTATCGTATACTAAAACTGCGGATATGCCGGCTCGCCGCTACGGTAACCGTGCTCGTGGACATCCCGTATAAGTAACTCAACGAGAGTTGAAACAAACAATACATGCTTAGCGTCGGGTGTATTGTGTATCGGTATACACTCCAGTGGCGATGTATTGACGACGCGCCATAAAGAGAACCCTATGTCTTGTTTACGCCTACCTATTGTCACTAGTGGAAAAGGGATAGCAAGTGTTTACGATGATTCTTCTAGTACATTGAAAGTGCACTTACAGCGTGTCTTATTCTTGCAGTTCGACCGGGCGCTGTTGAAAATAATATCATAATATCTGTTTTAAAGAAACAGTAATTAGCATGCATGCTCCCAAATCGGCGAATACTACGAATTACTGGATATCTTGTATTTATTTTTTAATACTCCTTTAAATTCAGTCCTTTTATTGAGAACTGTATTTTAAGAATATTCAGTATTTTAAAAACAATGAAAAAAACAACAAAAATGTAAAAAAAACTTTAATACAACTGACTTGTCTGAAGTTTTAAATAATCAGTAATTGGTTTTAAAAAAATTGAAGCTTCGAAAGGAACACGCTGTACGTAAGCTATGTATCTGTGCGAGTAGGTGTGAGTACTGTCCCGGCCTCAGCGCTGATTGAGAGACCTACACACTCTTGAACCTCGTTACTGTGTCTGTAACGGTTACAGTTACAGCTCGCTAGTGAATACCCGGCTTAAAATACCAGCGACAGTTTGGATATTGTCCTGAAATTTGAATCGTACGAGAGCACCGCCATCACAGATCGCAGTGCCGATTTGCGAGGGGACAATATTAACATTCCGCGACGATACCCTTTATCGATCGTCGATAAATGATTTATTGGGATTTTATCGGCGAATCTTCGTGTTCGTTTATACTGCAGACCTAGGAGCATCGAGGCATCGCAACAAACCAATGATGTAACGATTGGTATATTTACGATTACGATTACTTTATTCAAAATCGTACGTTGCGATCATATAATAAAAGTATTGATTAAGGGTCAGCACCCAAAAATACACACTTTTAGGCTTTCTATTGCAAGTATTGCTTGATACAAAAGATTTATATATTAATTCTATACGAGTAGTTAGGAAATCGTTAAAGGTTTCCATTGAATAAAATTCTTAAACCTTAATCTTTTAAATTCTTTATGAAATGCATAGTGGACTTTTTAGTAAAAAGTAAAAAAAAATGCCTTCGCTGGTTTCCAATCTGCACCTTTTAGTGACTTTTAATATATTTTTCATTAATTACATTTTAAATATTTTATTCGCCACCTATAA
Organism: Drusus annulatus; assembly: GCA_022651775.1. Classification (NCBI taxonomy): domain Eukaryota; kingdom Metazoa; phylum Arthropoda; class Insecta; order Trichoptera; family Limnephilidae; genus Drusus; species Drusus annulatus. The sequence goes on along the minus strand of JAGWCC010000232.1, from coordinate 620,656 downwards.
AAAACAGACAGATCATTTGTAGTATTGCCGTTTTGAGTGTTGAAGCTTAAAAACATTTTTTTTTTAAGAAAGGCAATCATTTCCGGGTTACGAATAACCTGATAACATTTGAAAAACTCCTACTACCATCATCACAAGCGAAAAATGTTGCTTGTGCAATGATGGAGGTATTAGCTAGCAGATGAATTGAACCCACGACGCCCGAATGGTAATCCGACTCCTTTATCCCCTAAGTTACTAACCGGTCATTTTGATATTTTCTATAAAATAATTAACACAAGGAACATTTTTAGTTTACATGTCTTGCTTATAAAATCGCTAATTAACTAACTAACTAACCATCACGCCGTTTCGCCGCAGGGATAGGCAGAGAAGACGGACCGCCATCCAACTCTGTCTTGGCACACACTTCTTGCTTCATTCACATTCATACCTCGTCTCAAACATACTCATCTGTTATTCGGACTCTTCATGACCGATTCGAGTATTTGATTTGCTTGATTGTGCCATGTCTTTCTCGGGCGTCCTCGACTTCTTCTTCCATTCACTTTCGCATCATATATTCTTTTCAGACTTCTTTCTTCGTTCATTCGCTCTACATGCCCAAACCATCTAAGCGTCCCTTTCTTGATTCTATTCATTACGCTCACAACAGCCTTGTTTTCTTTCCGGATATCCACACTTTTTAATACGGTCATACATGGTTTTACCGCACATACCATACGTCTCAGGATGAATATCCACTGAAAAATGATATCGCAAAAAATGTTTTTTCACAATGACGTAGTGACGTAATGGCCGATAATTACGACCCACTACGACCTTAAAGATTAAGTCATAATATTAGTTACGACGCTTCGGAATCACAATCATTGCATCACTATCCTAGACAATTCGCAATCTTGCAATAAAATTGTGTTGGCAAGAAATTTGCAAACGACGTGATTTAGTATTATATAATTTAAAAACATACATTTTCTGTTTTGAATATGAGCATCATTTCTGTGTCAGAGGACCTATGCTTATGACTACGGAAGCTGTTTAGTTAGATTTATTATACTTTTAAATAGCCAAGGTCATTAAAACGTTGAAGGTTCTGCTACCTCTAGGTATATGTTCACAATTTATTTTAGTCTGTAAAAGTTTTTAATGCAATATAGTGCGACACGTTTCTCTAATAAAATTGTTTTCTTGCTAGTTGATTCACACATCAACACTCGCAGGCAAAGGTAGTAAACAAGTGCCAGTATTAATACTTTGACTTTTATTGATTGAAAATAGTTTTCCACGTGTTTTCACATCATGGGGCTGTCAATAGTTACGATGCCTGGTTACAGATTCTCTGATAAGAAATGAAAATTCGTTCGTCAATAAAGTGTAAGGTACCTGTGTACTGTGTATTACTGCGCGTGAGGATTTATACATAGTTATTTATTGTATATTTTCATTAATTTGCAGAAAATATTTTACTGCGACAAAGGCTTTTTGATGATGAAGAATTTTTTATATTACGATGAAGTTATCTGGGTTACTGGGTTATTCGGGTGACACACGTAAACTTCTAGAAAATAATGTATTAAATATTCACTTTACCTTTACCAATTATTTGACGAAATTGACGCCGTTAATTTGTTATTCTACGATTAAACAGAAAAACTTAAGATATATTAACAGATAGTTTCATCAACGCAGGAAGTATACTATGCGGTTTCAACATTAAGTTCATATTCGGTGAAATTAATTAAATAGCATTTAATTTATGGCGCATCAACAGAAATTAATCCTCCTTTCGCAATTTCGTGAGAATTTCCGTCGTAGTAATAATGTTGAATGCAGTTCATGAATCCGGTTTGGTTTCTATGTTTCCTCGGATGAATTCTTAATTTCGGTAAGGTGTTGTCGGCCTTATTAACCTTGGCAGATAAAGACTCAGCGTTATCTTCCCCACCAGCAATTAACGGAAAATATATTAACGATGGTTTTCGTATCTAATTGTTGAACGAGAGGACAGAACTCGGCGACAGTGTTGGCATCAATTCGTTATGAATAATATTTATTAAAAGTAAGCAGTTAAATCTAAATTCTATCGCACCTAATTGCAAACCGAGATGTTGTGATTGTTAAAAAATACTTTATGAATCTTAACTTTTCAAGCCATATTTTCAAGCGTTTATTTTCGTGAAATGTTTAGTTTCGGTTTTACTCCTTGCTGTATAATTCCCACTCAGAAACACTTGTTTTTTGGTCGTTCTTTTGTATTGCTCTTCAGTTTTGTTCCAATTATTTTGTAAAGTAATTTCCATTTCCTAGGTTTATGACCTTTAATATGTGCTTTCTGTTTCATGAATATTTAATAATAATTTATTGTCAGTTTTAATATGCACACGTATCTGTTATAAGTTATTACCGCATTATTATATTAGGTTATGTGGTTTAATGAAAAGTGTCCTTGAGGTGAAATTTAAAAAAAAAAGCGCCATATTAATTTACTGTTATTAGTATTAAAATAAATTGAAATCAAAATATAATTATAAATGAAAACAGGTATTTAATTTTTACATCCGCTGATGACTGTCGTCACATAGTAAATTGTGGAAAATTTTTACTCTGGACTCAGTCACATCCAAAACACATTGTACAAGCACTAAAACGTTCTCTGCATTGTTTCTGTTTTGAATATAGAACGCTACAGTAACGCAAAACGTCATTATTTCTTGGTAAAAGCCTGGGACAGTTCTGGCCGCCTACATTAACGTCATAAATAGGTACCAATTAACAAACGGATTGCAATTTTTGGAACATAGTCAGGTGGGAATGCTGTCCTTGTTTTACCGGTATTTCAATGCAAGATGCTTCGAGAAACTCGCGTCATTGATTCCTTCGGCCATCTCTTCCATTTGTATGCGGTTGACATTCGATACGTGAGAACGGGTCGCTTTTACGACTGGTTCGTATGTTCAACAACTCGGACTGTGGAACGATTTGCTGGCCTCTGTGTTTTCTCCCTACTTCAACATAGGCCTCTTCAAGACCCAGGTTCGCTCCTTCCTTTCCTCAAAAAGACCCTCCACACAACATCTTCAAAGATGACATAGGCCCTGAGGGAAATTATTTCCCTCAAGGCCTTCGGTGTGGACATATAATAAAAAAACTGGCAGTTTTCTGCGGCCTCCCTTGAGTTTATATCCAAGGATGGGGTATTGACTTGACCTGCATATATTATCATCTGGACCATAGATTAGGTCAACCCGCACTCTTTAATCCTGCAAGTTCGGCAACATCACTGGCTGCACCTCCTTGCTCCAGCAATACCAGCAGTTATCAGTGGCCACCATACGCCTTATCGTGGGTGAGCGGACACCGCGCAGATAGCGCTATCTGCCGGCGAGGAATTCAACAGTTTTTGGTCTAAACAATAATTAACATGGTGGACGGTCCCCCCTGTTTCCCGACCCCCCCCCCCCTCGCCCCACAATGTCAATGGTCACCCCTATCAGTGACTAATGGTGGCTCCGATCATTTCCGATTAAGTCCGACCCTAATGCCGTGACAAGAGATAACTCAGAAAGAGCCACCCAACCAAAAGGTATCAACTATCTGAACAGCCAAATATCGGTGTAGCTTGCTCTAAATTTCATTTTTTAACTAGGTCTTCATCAACACTTTTAAACCTGGGCAAGTTTGCCAGGTAATGAATGTACCACCATAAACAAAACAGTTTCTTACCTAATCAATCGATGACACGGCTAACATTGATAGCATTACGACCGTGGAACTAACAGGAGGTATATGACTAAATAGCAGTGGTGTACAGTCAAATAAATAACATTAATTATAGCAAAAGTATTGAGTTTTTTAGATGTTAAAAAACATGCTAAAACAATACTTTAATTTTAAAAAATGAGGATGGCGTTTCTAAAATTAAACAAAAACGTTAGGTATGTAGTTTTTTTTAGAACACATTTTCATTTATAAACTATGAAAGTTTTTTCAACATAGATATAAGAACGTTTTAAATTACGAAAAACAACCTATTAACGTTTTTCTTACAATCCCTGTAAGCCACTGCTCAACAGTTGCTTTAGTTACTTTGTCTTTTTTATGCACTTAAAATATATGCAAATGAGTTTTTAGATAAATTTCAAAGCAAGATATTATCTATTTTATTTATAATGTGTAATAAAACAAGTTGTTGATAAGAAAATTAACGAATTTCGGGCACAGCATACAGACGTACTTCTCGCCGCGTCCTCTTTCAGAATAATTATAATAACAATATTTGAATAATTTGTATAGCGTCGTTATTTTGTGAAAAATCCCCTCAAGGGCGATGTACAAATCTTAATTCCCAGGCTCCATCTTATAACTAACTACATATTTTTAATCTATAGAGTTGATGATGAATGTAAGTAAGTCTAAAGTCGTGGTGTTTGAAACAGGGAGTACGCGAACAGCGTGCAATATAGTTGTGAATGATGAATACTCGAAGAAAGTGGATGAGTTTGTGTATTTAGGAAGTAGGTTTACGAGAGATGGAAATGCTGATAAAGATATTGAAAGAAGGGTGAATGCAAGAAACTCCATTAATGGAGGACTGAACGCTGTCGGCGCAAATATTAAATTGTCCAAAGAAGCGAAGCTAGCAGTCCACAATGGAGTGTTTATACCAACCTTGACACCATGACCACCTTGACCATGTACGGCAGTGAGGCACGGAACTGGCAGAGGAAGGATGAAAGTAGACTGAATGCTGTGAAAATGAGATCCCTGAGACGTATGTGCGGTAAAACCATGTATGGTATGACCGTATTAAAAATGTGGATATCCGGAAAGAATGTAAGTCTGATCTAAGCATAATGAATAGGATCAAGAAAGGGACGCTTAGATGGTTTGGGCATGCAGAGCGAATATACGAAGAAAGGAGTGTGAAAAGAATATATGATGCGAAAGTGAATGGAAGAAGTCGAGGACGCCTGAGGAAGACATGGCACGATCAAGTAAATCAAATACTTGAATCGGGTCATGTGAAGAGTCAGAATAACAGAAGAGTATGTATGAGACGGTGTATGAATGTGAACGAAGCAAGGAATGTGGACCAAGACAGAGTTGTATGGCAGTCCGTCTTCTCTGCCTATCCCTGTGGGGAAAGTGTTTAGTTAGTTTAGTCAGTTAGCATTTTTGATATAATGTACAGAGATAATACACAGAATACTCCTCACAAAATGCTAAACTTGTATAGCACTATAAACCGGTGACGTAATACGTCTATATAATGGAGTTTGAGAGGCGACTAAAATTATTCACCCCTTATATTATAATCTAGGGCCTAGAGGCATAGCACGTGATAAATTATTACGTTCGACAAAGTCTTTTATTAATTTGGTTAGTTTTCGGAGTTGAGAATGAGAAACAGTGAGATATCGGGTGACCGTGGCAACCAGCAGCCAGCATCCAGCAGCCTGGAATATGTGTGATGCGTCTCTGGAGATGTAATCTTATCTGCAGGACGGGGCTCGTAAAACCGCGATGCTTATCTGCTTCTCGGAATGATGTATTTTATATCAGCTCGCCCTAAACACATTTTTGTGTGTTTTTATATTTCATTCGAGAGTTTTTAATCTCGGGAAGCATCATATTTGGATAGGATTTCAAGAGAAGTATTAATAGAAATTCTCAAAATTGATAAATTTCACAAGCAAAGATTATAATCGCGGAAACTGGAAAATATTTGTACCATCAAAAAATAATATTGATCGTAATGCATAAAGCTTAATTTTCTTATTATATTTAAACGCAATTTATAAGTGACGATAGTATAACCCATAGACATAAAATAATTCTATCTATCTTCATTATTTAATTCATCTAAGGTATAACCACTAAATCATCACGCCCTCAGAGCAATAATATACCAGGAGGGAGCGCTAGTGTAGTCAGTAGTGATGATTTTTGCCTGACTGGGGCGTGGCTAGGGCTAGAGCTAGGGCAAGGGTATTTATACATCCATTCATAGCACATATCGACATAATGTTTTTGTTTATTTGTATAACCACTTTTTCACAGTATTGTTATAAACAAAAATGTAGGATATAACCTAAAAAACCGTTGAGTTATGTCGCATAACAAAACGTAGCGGGCAGAGTCGCCGGAGACGCGGAAGACATAAAACATGCTTACATACCTAAAAGCGGTGCTATATTGTGATGGAACTTGTCTTATCTCTTTCTCTCTGACGGTTTACGACGCAAAAACCTCAAAAAAAGTGATTTATCGTAAATTTTTATAGGTTGGGAAAAAATGTTTACCTCTCTCTTTATATATATTCTTGCTCAGTGATCATGCACTACCTCCACAAAGAGAGGCAGATGGGATGGAAGGCCACATTTTCGATCCACAGGCTCGATCAATAAATGAAAAGACAATTTTAAAGTTCTTTGTAAAATAAAACAAACTATTAGACGTCAAAGTTCATGTTTAGTCCATAGTTCTGGTACTTACTAAATGATTAAAAAAAATATAATCATAATATGATGGGCTTTATACTTATCTTGGAATATAATAATAGGAGCGAGTGTGTTTTCCCTTGGTCTCAATCAGATAAGTGCTAGGTGCGGGATTATTGTCTATAACATTGAATAGGTCATAAAGTTTTTAGGAATTGTCGGTAGGTAGAAAGACTTGGGGACTGTCAAAACCGTCATCGGCAGGTATATAATATACCTGCGAGCCTTAAGCTGGTTTATTGAATCCGGATTAAAGCCAATCTACTGATGGCGAAACTTTTCCCATTGTTAGCATATTAAATTATAACTATATATCGTATTAGCCTACATTCAATGTTAGCTTTGTTCAGGGCTGCCACTCAGCGGAAATATAATATGATCATTTCATAATTACGATACAAAATACAATATTATCATTTCATCATTACGATACAAAATATAATTTTATCATTTTATTATTACAATACAAAATATGATATTATCATTTCATCATTACATTACGGTACAAAATATCGTCGCTGAAACTATCAAAGGGCTTAAGCATCATTTTGGTCAAAAATAAGTAAAATATGCAGTTTTTATTACGAAAAATCTACATGGAATGCTTCATTATTTGATTCAAAATATAATACTATCATTTCACTTCAGCCGTCTTAAAATATAATACTATCATTTTATTATTACGCTACAAAATATAATATTTTTCAGCTTTTATCGCTTTACGATACAAAATATCAGTGAGACCATTGAGTTAAGCGACATTTTTTTCAAAAATTCGACCACGCACAAATATGCAGTTTTGATACAAAAAAATTAAAGTTCTCTGGTGAAGACTTGCCAAAATGGCGCTTCAACCTCTTTGCCTCTCCGGCGACGATCACAAGTTAGAGTTTTTTCAGATTTTTATCATTTTGTTTTACATAAGAAAATCAACAAATTTAAAAAAAACTTTAAAGAACTCTGTAACCTCTCAGGCGACGATTTGTAGTACGATGCCCATTTTGTTTTTTCACAAACAACAAATTTAATAAAGAACTCTGTAACCCTAGCTCCGCACCACATGTGTTTGCGTATTTATGTGTGCGTTTGCATAAGTCAAACAGAGATAGTATCGCGTGTAAATAGCAAAAGCTTCATTGAAATTCAATTAGCGCCGGGGAGATGGGTGGGGAATCATAAACATGGTTTGAATTGATCCGACTAGTTGCTTGAACATCTATTCTGATTGCAGCGATCTGCTGTGAAAATGAAAACTTTGTAATTAAAGAGTCGTTACAGCGTTATTGGTGATTTGCATTATTATTTTATTTTTAATTATTTTACTTGATCAAACATTTTTTTATTAGTTGGTTAATTAGTTCATCCCACTAGGCGCCTGTGTTGGGATGGCAATTTGAAAGTGTGTTTTTTTTAACTACATAGTAACATGTTAATATCGAAAATATAGTACATACATAATAAAAATAAAATAAGTAAATGACAAATTTGAAGATATAGAATCTTCATATTAAGAACTAAATTTAACTTGGTTTTTAAGGTGAGTAATGAAATTGCTTTTAAAGGAGCTTTTGGTTTGTATGTTTCTGATGGTGCTGGACAGAGAATTGAATTGCTTAGTGGCGTTGTACTTAAAACTTTTTTGTCCGTCGCCGGTCTTTATAGGCTGGGATTTGCTTAGGTACCTTCTACGTCCTGCAGTGATAATACAAAATATACAAATATTTATTTATTTCCGCCCGTTAGAGGCTTTTTACAAAAATATTAACTAAAAAAAAACAATAAACTCATAAACAGTGCAAAAAATATTGCAAGTAAAAAGAAAAAATAATATTGAATAAATAACTGGTTCAAAAATATTGTAGAAGAAAATAATTTTTTTTATTTATTTCCGCCCGTTAGAGGCTTTTTACAAAAATATTAACTAAAAAAAAACAATAAACTCATAAACAGTGCAAAAAATATTGCAAGTAAAAAGAAAAAATAATATTGAATAAATAACTGGTTCAAAAATATTGTAGAAGAAAATAATTTTTTTTTTTTGAATAACAGGTTAAAAAATATTATAAAAGAAAAAAATAATATTGAATAATATGTACAAATTGATTTCACAAATCTTTGGATGAAAATAAATAAAGAAGTAATGAATAATTTAATGTTTTTTTATCAGCGCACCATTTTATCAGTTCGCTAATAAAAGAGAATCCCCTAATCCTTAGCTGTAAGCTGTATCGTTAATTAAAATATACAAAATAGATATCAAAGATTGTCATCTTACTCAGCGATAATTTGATAATCTTCTCCTTCCTTATCTCTTATCCAAGCTACACAGGGACAAGTAAAACACGCTCTATAGGTGTTTTTAAAAAAAAACATCAATCGATTTCACGTTAGATAAAGAAATAATTTTATCGTCGTGGATTTACTTCGATATATTTTGTTATCATTCCGTGGCAAAACGTGATAACATTAATTTGTGAATTTGTAATTTATCGAAAACGATAAAAATCTAACAATAACACCGTCAAGTAGCCCGCCAATTACACAATACACGAGCATGCACCTAGACTCCAGGTCTTAAACAACGTGAAACGTGGCTCGATTCTGGCCGTATTCACATTTCAAGTGTGAAACAAATGTATACCATATTACATTATAATTCAATAATGCGGGTCGTTGAACTCAGATTATTTCAGGTCCTTACTTACCTACCTACTCGTACAACTTGAATTTGGCTGACGGCGGTAATTTACCCAAAAATAATTATTGTTGCGTCGAATTTTGTCGCAAGGTCAATTTGAAGTAAGTTTATTTACATAAACGATCTTAGACTCATTCACAGTACCTAGTAGTGATTCGGTATTTGAACATTATTATTATTATTATTTTTTTAATTTTAAAGTAAGACAAACATTCCCGGGTTACGAATAACCTGACAATATTTGAAAAACTCCTACCGCCATCATAAAAAGCGGAAGATGTTGCTTGTGCAATGATGGAGGACTTAGCCAGCAGAGGAATTGAACGCACGACGCCCGGGTGGGAATCCGACGCGTTCTCCACTCAGCTACCGACCGGTCAACTTCATACAACTTAAACACTTCTTTATTTAAGAACTATTATTTTTGGTTCATATAAACATGTCCTCTCTTTTTCACTGTTTTCTTCACTTTTAGACCTTTAGATGGTTTGGACATGTGGAGCGAATGAACGAATAAAGGAGTGTGAAAAGAATATATGATGCGAAAGTGAACGGAAGAAAAAGTCGAGGACGCCCGAAGAAGACATGGCACGATCAAGTAAATCAAATACTTGAATCGGGTCATGTGAAGAGTCAGAATAACAGAAGAGTATGTATGAGACGATGTATGAATGTGAATGAAGCAAGGAGTATGTGCCAAGACAGAGTTATATGGCAGTCCGTCCTCTGTGCCTACCCCTGCGGTGAAACGGCGTGCTGGATTAATTAGTAACCTTTAGTTATTACTTTTTTTTTCCAAAATATATTCTTAAATTTTACGAATATGCATATTTTTTTAATTCTCTCTAATATTGGACTTGTATCAACATTTTGATTCAACTCTTAAAACTGTGTTTAATTAATTAGTACATCATTTTTTTTATTATTTCCTACATATTATGTAATAATTTTATAATTTTTTTTAATTTGTAAAAATCTTTAATAAGTGCAAAGGGTTTTTTAACACATATTTAATTTTTATGTTTTTTTTGTTGCAGGTAAGTGGACTGTTTATGTAAACGGCTTATCTGCTATCTCAAGGATTATCTAACGGGCGATGTTATCGGTAAGTTTTACTCGAGAACTATAATATTTATAGACATCGATTATAAATGTTTACTTACATTTTTAGCTTGATAAGATTCAGAACAAAGATTTCAAGATATGTAGTGAGATAGGAATACATGATGTGCTACTGTGTCAAGTAAGTCAATTGACCATCTAACTAGGTTTAATAAATACATAATCATTTTACAAGTGCTTGAAATATTCTCAAGATAATTTAGTTTCTGATTTCATCAAATGCATGTCCAAATGAAATACTGTAGATTTGTTTTAACCAGTGACTAGATCAAAGGGGGTGCAATAAAACATTTGCAAATATAATTTTATTACCCTTGGTGTGAATATATATTGATTACTCGGTTGAAGTCTGGAATAGACATATGTTTTAAGATAGGTATAGTGTTACATAAAAACGATTTTCTTTTCTTTAATGTCGATAAAAGAGCGGTTGAATTCATTCTTCAATGCGTACATACACACATTTCTTTGCAACTTACTTTTAAGTGTCTCTATATATATATATATTATTCATAAAATTAAATTGCGCACGCCGGGATTTGAACCCGCGACCTCCGGATTCGTAGTCGAGCGTCTTAATCACTTGAATACGGAGGTCGTCAATTTGGGCTAACAGGCGAGACCGCCGGCCTCTTGAAACAAATGTTGAATTAAATTTCACATATTTCGCGAATCGTCTTTGCAAAACTTCGGAAAGCGAATCGGTTATTTGCCGAATACTTCCGAATGCCCATCAGTCCAGTGCTCAAAATTCTGTGTAATAAAAAAATGACCAGCCCAGGATGGCAATATTAAAAACGCACCACGACGCACTACAGAGTCCGGGGCGGAGGGTTTTGTCAACCTTTTGATGTAGACTTGCATAGTATTGCGTAAAAAAAATTGGAACACTCCTTACCGATTTATTTCTAAGACACCTACTATGCCGTCAACAGTTTATCTTACAGCTCTGATGAAGCTTTGGGCACACTCTCAGAGCAATAATGTACAGGAGGGAGCGCTTCTGTAGTATCTGTAGTCAGTATTGAAGATTTTTGACTGACTGGGCGTGGCTAGGACTAGGGCTAGGGTATTTATACATCCATTCATAGCACATGTCGACATAATGTTTTTGTTTATTTGTACAACCACTTTTTCACAGTATTGTTATAAATAAAAATAAAGCATATAACCTAAAAAACCGTTGAGTTATGTCCAGTTTAGTCGCACATCAAAACGTGTGAGCGGAGTCCCCGGAGAAACGGGAGACGGAGAACATCCTTACAATACGTAAAAGCGGTGTGATATTTTGCGAAATTTTTGTTGTCTCTTTCTTTCTCATGATGTACGACGTAAAAACCCGGAGAAGGTATTTATCCCAAATTTGCATAGGTTGGGTAAAACGAATTAGCTCTAAAGTTGACTTGAGATTTCCAAGAGTTTATCGGATATAAAAAATACATTTAACTATTGTTTTAAGTTCATTGACTACCTTTTAAAAGAGGTTAACGTGATATGTCCAAAAAAATTGCCAAGTATTTTTATTAAACGATCCTTTTTGGCATTTGGCAGAAACGAAAGATTATTTAACCTCAAATGCAACAATTTCCATCACGATTCTCGCTAATTGGCGTGGCTAGGTGAACACTTGATTCGCGATGGATGTGTAAGCAAGATGGACCTGGGCGCTGAACGCCGAGCAACACCGGCACTGTTGTAGAGCGTATGAGCGGATATTGCACCAGCGCAGATGTTATCTGGCAAATGAATCGCATACAACGGGGCCTGCAAGTGTTGACGGGCTCATGGCTAACTGTTGAATTGACTACAATATTGTTATAATGTTATTAGCCTTGTAAAATGCAATCCTAACGCGTTACGAACAACGTGCTATTGTACGCCACTTCACATACTCGATCCAACTGTTTCACATTTAGCGTGGAATATAAATAAAATACGCGCATTTTACGGATGCCATCTTTAAGAAGACATCTTTGGAAAACATTGGGTTGGATCGGAAGCTGCATTTGAATTTGGAAAATAGTGGACTGTAAAACGATAAAACTGTACTACTTGATGGAAGTGTCTAATTATGGATGTGGAGAAATTAAGGAGTGAAGGAAGTAAGGAAACCAATTCACTCACCGATGAAGTTAATGTTTAAAAGTTCTTGATTATTTTTACAAATTGTATTATTAACGAACACCATAACAAAAAACACTTAGTTTAATATTATTTGAAGAACAACAACAAAACGAACGACCAAACGAGACACCAACGAAAGAACACGTTTTTTCACATAACTCTTCTTCTGTTTCTTGATTGTCAGTTGTTTTCAAACTCGGTGTTGTTGAATACGGAAATCGCATATAGTGAAATGGTTGGATAAAGTAGGAACTGGATGACAAACAAGAAGGTAAGAACCTAACAAATTATCTCTTTGAAATCCAACACATTGGATATTTGTTTTTATTTTATTATTATGTCCGAACAATGAGAAAGCGTAGGGTTTTTAGGCCACTTTTATCGAGCATAGTTATGATTATTATCGTATAGTGCGAAAAGATACATATTGGTTTTCTGCAAAATGCTCCATGATACTCTATAATAATATCGGTGGTGTTTGGGAATAACCTGATAAGTGTAAAACGGTAGTTTTACATGAGAGCAATTTTAAACTTTGAAGTGCCCCCATAAATCTCGGCTTAATATTTTTTTTTTAAAAACTTTTTTATTTAAATGTAGAAAAATATTATATCAGTCGTTTTATCAACATCTGTCATCTTAGCACTTAACACATACGTACCTTACAGCTTTTACTCTTAGTTTAAGCGAAATGTGTTAAGATCTCTTGTCATGTTTTGACTAAACCAGTCATTCCCAAAGTGGTCTATATCGAGGGGTCGATTGACCTATTGACCAGTCGACCCCAGGGGTCGATTCCGACCTGCAAGGGGTCCACGTCAATGAAAAAAAAAATTGGGGGTGCATGAGACATAAATAGGGGGTCCATGAGAGTGGATTCCATTTAGGCAGGCTGTCACCAAAATGTTGACTTCCCGCAAACTTCAAAGAACTACTTCCTTTTGCGGCAGTTCCAACTTCATTCAATTCTTATTGAAAAAATACTTCAATTGAAGTTGGTAGTTCCGTTGGTGCAAACTACTTCATTTTGCCGTAGTTCATATATTTCAATTGAAGTCGGACTTAAATGAAGTACTTCAATGGAAGTTCGACTTCAAAGACTACAAAGAACCAAAGAACTACAAAGATTTGGCGAGGAACTGGTTCTTCCTCAGTTTCACCTTTTTGTCAATTTGCTAGTACTTTTCGAATTCAAATTTTTACTGACTAGTCCTTTTTTTCGAAGGGTAATTTTGTTGGTTTGCTAGTACCTTTTTGGGGAGGATATTTCGTCGATTTTCTAGTACTTTTCGGTTTCAAATTTCTACCGACTACTGCTATTTTTTCGGAGAGTAATTTTTGTTGATTTTCTAGCATTTTTCGATTTGAAATCTCTACCGACTAGTACTATTTTTTGGCGAGTTCGACTTCAAGCAGGGAGTCTATACTAAACAGAAAAAATCGGCAAGTGGTCTACGGGACAAAAAAGTTTGGGAACCTCTGGACTAAACCAACAGTATTGATTGTTCATATATTATCACATAACCATAGTGTTTATAACGATTTTCAATTGAATCAGGGTTTCCTAAATGAACGTAAATACACCATATCGGGTTATATCCAAACACCACCGATATGTAAGTCATTTTTACTGTTGTCTTTTTTTCTACGACAAAAATTGCTATTTTTGTACTAGAACGTTGATTTAAAAAAAAAAACACCGCCAAGGGTCCGAAGATAAACATATCGCTTTGCAAGGGAAAAGCTCTCTATGAGGCGCTAAAGAACGTGTTGCCTTAGTTCAGTACATACTCGTATATCTAGCAGTGTCACAAAGGCTTTACCCATAAGATTCCCCATAAAAATAAAATTTTGAAAAAGAGAGAAGATGTATTATACTTCTTTTCCGAAGAAACACAAATAATGCGTCTTTAAATATGACACGTGTGTTGCTGGTTTGAGAAATAAAATTTTCAAAATACATATTTGCAATTAGCCTTATTTGATAAATTCTCCGTTTAAAAAAAAATGTGGTCGATGCACCCACTCTTTTAATCCAATTATGATCCATAGTTGTTTGGTAAGAATTCTCGGCATCTTAAATAATTTTACCACTGATACGGAGTGAGTTTATGCGAATTTTTCTCGCGTAATTAATATCTTCATCAGATAACGTCACTCAGCTTTATGCAGCTTCAAGATGTAACGGCACCAGCTGGTGCATTCTGCACGACTGAAAGTAAATATTAAATTGCATTAAATTTACACTAGCTTAGCAATATGCAAGAATTACGATATTGAGTTTTTATCCGGGCCCTATTATTTTCATAAAATTTGTAACCTACTTTATGTGTATATTCATTTTATCAAACGATTTAATAATTATAATTTTCTGTTTTTTTTATCGTTCGTGGTTCCAGTAAAAATACCATAAGTTTTTTATTTAAGATTTTATACCTTTTACTGTCTCGACACGGGAACTCCTCCCAGTGAGACATTTATTTCAAAAACCATTTTCAAATATGTTGACCAGGTAAATAAATAAAAAAGACGAAGAACCAAACTGTTGGCGAGTTTTTATCATCGTAATATTACTTTGAAAGAAGTTCTCCTAAAAATACCATTACCACAGGCACACCACTACCTTCAGCCTCACAACACAGCCCAATTGGTGATGCCATAGTCTCACTGGCTCTAGACCGTTGGGAGCAGTTGGAACTTTTGTGCGGTATTCACTATAAAATTTAAACAAAACACCATTCCCACTTGTCGTCTGTACTCCGACCGACTCCATTGCAATCTGTCTGTTGTCAAAGTTGAATTATGTCAGACAAAATAATGTTTTTGGACAGTGAAAGCTTTTTTTGATGAGTGAATTATAACATTTAGTTTTACTAAAAAAACCAAGACAAACATTCCCGGCTTAAAAATAACGTGTTAGTTCTAATTTTGAAACAGTTAATTCGTGGAGGAAATCCATTTAATGATTTTAACAATACCAAATTTCTAACTTTATTCCACTATTTTTATTTAAGACCTGACCGGTTTCACCTTATGGGCATCTATACTATGTTCACTATGAGACTCAATAAGCGTCCATTTCGAACACTGATAGTATATATGCCATAGATTTACTTAAAGTTATACCAGTCTGAAGATGCCCGTCATAAGGAGTATTATTATTAAAATCATTAACGTGTTGGCATTTGAACTCTCACTACTTCCATCATTAAAAGTGGAAAACGTTGCTTGTGCAATGATGGAAGACTTAGCTAGCTGAGGATCGCACCTGCTCCAACTGGGTACGAACCCGACGCTCTGGACCACTCGACTAATAACCGATCATTTTATTTAGCAACTGAAGGTAAAGGTCAGAACTCAGAGCCGGTAAATCCGGGCACAAGGATTACATTGAATCCGTCCATCAAATTCATCCGATGATCCCATCCAGCCGCCCAACAGTCCGGCCATTGGGCAGCAGATCACACCCAATACCCTTGGGGCTATTAGTCTTCACGATGTTCCTGGCCTTGTTCCTTGTTCCTCCCCCTTATCTGATCTCCTCTCACGGCAGATCCCTGTTCCGATAGCTAACGAGGAGAGAGGTCGGGGAGGGTTTACAAATGTTCCCAACAAAAATAAATGGCGCTTAATATCTTGTTACATTAATTTTACGATATAATAGCTTCGAGTCAAAAATGCTATTAAAAAAAAAACATTCTAACTTTGGTTTTAAATACCTAAGAATGTAAACAT
Organism: Drusus annulatus; assembly: GCA_022651775.1. NCBI lineage: Eukaryota > Metazoa > Arthropoda > Insecta > Trichoptera > Limnephilidae > Drusus > Drusus annulatus. The sequence goes on along the minus strand of JAGWCC010000232.1, from coordinate 604,474 downwards.
GTATTTTGTTTGTTTCTAAATATTTTCTAAACCTTCTATGGTATCCGTATATACCCAGAGGCGTGCACCCAATAAAGGCACATAAGCACTGCCTACCCTTCCGTACTCGCTTAAAAGTATTTATAATATTGGATTAAAAAATATGAAACTAATGCAAAAAGTAAATCTACACTTTCAAAAATACGCGCGAAATTTGGCTAATTGCACCGCCCCACTGACCTCCCTAATATAACGTGTCAAAAGCAGTAACTACGTATGATTAAACGCCGCCAACGTCAGAGCAGAATATTCTATGTTCACTAGACTACACAAAATATATATGTTGTGAGCTGTTGCCCGTTCAAGTGGCGTATAAGCATCTTTGTTAGTGTCTAAGGCAGTGCTTTTACCGAACAAATACAATAGTAATCAGTGATATTTGTTGGTACCTATCTCTATCATCAATGAATCCCCTGTTCCTACTGCCTACCCTGATCAAAAACTCTGTACACGCCACTGTATATACAACGGAGTCGAACTTTATAGTTACATAGGTCTCCTTCCCCATGGCTAGAATTATCCTCAAAGGATTTCAAAAATCACAACTGTAGCATAATAATGGTCAAAGAATCTTTTTAATCAAGGGTGTTTGCAGCAGATTTTACTGGAAAAGAGATTTTCTTTGATATGCCTTTTCAGGAATCCTCTAGGATTTGAGGCTTTTCAGGCCGAAAACATGTTGGTCTTGAAGGGGTCCATATCCATCCTTCAGCAGCTCTGACGCTACAGCGGCTATCACATCTCCATCCACGGAATGTTCCCATAGAGCCTGCGGCCCGCCATTGTGAGAGTGCTGCTATCAGGCCTCGTGATCTCTCCTGACCCATTGTGTTCTTCTGCATCTCCCATCTACCTCTGCCTCTGCTTAGCTTATTTGTTCTCCAACTTAACGCAATGCTTCTCCCAGGTCCAATATTCTTCTTATCCCTTCCGAGGTTTCTCGTTGACAATATTCCATCATGCTGGGGTACGTACGCTGTTGATCAAGCCTTGATAGCATTTCATATTAACAATACGGGTTCCGGCAGGTGGAAAACAATATTTATTGCAAAACACATAAACCAGTAGAAAGCACTACATTCGCACCTTCTGTATGATTAATTAATACACCACGTGAGTCCATTTTTCCATATTTTTCATTCGTCCCAGTGTGAGTACTTCTTTCCCCTTTGCTGCCAAACTGTTGGCTGCTTTTAATCCAAAGTTTGTTACATCAACAATGTTATTATTTTTATCATATAATTTACCCCGTATCTATGGCCATATCTGTGGTAATAGGCCATTTCTATTGATTTTAAAACGTAGGAGGTTGGCCACATCTTAATATAAAATCTTTCTAGAACGAACCACTTGTTTAGTTTTTACTTTTTACTGATTATCACCGAGATAAAGCGCCGTTAGTAAATCATTATTTTTTATGGCACGACATTTTGTTGATCATAAAACTTAATTAATTTCAGCACAATGTGTGTTCAGTAAGAAATCGCCATTACTGTTTTCTTATCACTTATCCGAGATTGATTGAATGCATAGTTTATTTTTGGAAGCACTTTATATACTATATCAAATAAAGGTAGTTTGATAAAAAAAATCTCGTAAAATGTGAACGTTCACATATTTTTTCTAGTTGTTTGTTTTAACTGTCTAATTATAACAAGAAGCCGCCACGGCAGACACTAGCGGATTTCTTAACCTGTATTTAAGATTTTTATTGAATACAAACATTCACTATTTTTATTAAATAATACCGAATTATGACATTAAATAATCGACACGGATGCTGCATTTTTAATTGTTTTGGTAAAGAAAATTACAAAAATTGCACGTATTTCAGTAGTTTACACATAAATCTAAAAACGCTACTAGCTAGTGGTTCGAGGGGTTATATAAACAAATACTTAAATGTTCATATAAATTTGTAGCTCGTAATCCTACATAAATTTCAACCTAATTTTCAAAAATAAAATAGATTATTGCATAGGTTATACTTTCAGCAAATTAATGAACTTATTCTGACTTTATAGCAAGCAGTTTGTTGAAAGCAACACTAACTCTCAAACAGCGTGCCTTAATGTTGTGAAATTTCCACACAGTTTTTGTATGGCTTTTATAGATTAACGCATTGCCATTTACATCGTTATGAATTATTGAGTTTTTAAACATCCATTAATCTGTTAAAGAATAATACAAGATGTATACAGATTATTCCATTTAACTAATCTCCGACGAATAAAAAAGGAGTACTTACGTAATAAAAGTAATATTTATTGATTGTTGAATGAAGTGCATTCGGTTCTCAGTTGACGGGAGGGTTTTGAATTCCATCACGAGACATTAATTTGAAATGATAACCATTAATAATGCTAATGATTCACTTTGCTTATCACAGCGATGACTATCATCAAATGCGTCATGATTGAAACCACAATCATTTCCTCCGCGTCCATTCTGCTCGCACTCCGAACCAGAACGGCAGCTGGAGGGGGACAGACATCGGAAATGGTGATGATTTTCTATAAATGACAATGAAATCATCGTGAATTTTTATCAGCAGACTAAATTTTATTTGACCACAACGACTCGGCAACGCAACAACTCGTTGGTTTAAGTGTGTTACCAAAATTTTCCGATTCGATAGCCGCCATTGGCTTTGAATACAAAGACTGGCCCTTGTGGTGTTGAACACGACACCACATTGGTCAGACTGGATTCTCCATGAATACATTTATTTCACAAACAATGGTCGTAAGATCAGAAGGCTCCGTTAATTATCCGCGGAAAAAATAAATTTGCATAAAATACTCAGATGTTACAACAACTCTAATGTTTCGCGCTCATACCACGAAACTTAAGGGAGTTAATGGTTTGTTAAAATCTTTTAATTAAGGCCCAAAAAACGTGTATGATATCGATGGACGTGTTGGTCGAGCGGCCAAAGCGTCGAATTGCCACTAAGGGGTCGCGGGTTCATACCTGACAGAGAAGTCCTACAGTATTGGGAAAGCAACGTTTTTCGCTTATAATGATGGTAGAAGGAGGAATTCAAATATTCTCAGGTTATTTGTAAGGAAAAAAAAAACTTTATTTCCAGTTGTTTTGCGAACTCGAGTTAATACCATTGACGCGCGAAACCTAAACTAAATAACTTACTAACCATCACGCCGTTTCCCCGTAGGGGTAGGCAGAGAGGACGGACCGCCATACAACTCTGTCTTGGCAAATATTATTTGCATCATTTACAATCATGCATACTCTTCTGTTATTCTGACTCTTCACATGGCCCGACTCAAGTATTTGATTCACTCGATCGTGCCATATCTTCCTCGGGCGTCCTCGACTTCTTCTTCCATTCACTTTCGCAAGCAAAAAAACAAAGGTGTAACCATAGACATAAAATACGAGACACGTCATATTCATACAAATCGAACGATAAATATGGCACGGATTCACGTTTCAAGGCTCATAACGCTTATGAAAAGGACAGCAATATTAAACAGAATGTGTGTGTACGGATGAGATAGTTATATGAACGTCCCGCGTTATTGTTATAATCTCTCTTCCTCGACGAACTTACTGAGCGACCAGCCAAGTAGAGTACGACGTACGGAAACGGTTGTCTTCCACACACCTATGTATATCTGCATTCGCTATCTCACATTTTTTCGGTTGAAGAGCTCCCGTTTCCCGTGAAAATTTGTCTGTCGAGCGAATGTTTGTGTGATACTAAACGCAGTAAATCTCAGGTATATGTCTCGGTTTAGTACATTCACGCGCATTGTCTCAGTAACGTATCTACTCGTACATTATTTAATTCATCTAAGGGTGTAACTGTAACATTGCGTCAAGCTACATTTGTGATGTTGAAGTTCTGCGTTTTTATAGCTCGGTTGATTGGCGAAGTGCGCCGTAAGGGCTCATCTCGCCCATCCTAAGTCTGCCACAAATGTTATTATTGGTTACCAATATCGAATAATTCTAGTGCGATACAAGATACAATACGAATGGCAGGTCGATATCGCCATGACGTCACCGGCACCGGAATGATTTACGGACGGCGCAGATCGGCGCCGATATTCAAATTTCGCAATTCATATTTTGGGAATCCATTCCAATAGGCCGGGTGACGAAGCGTGGAATTTGAATCACCGCCACAATTCAATAATAATGAAGGCCTGCCAGGCTTTTGTTAATGGCGCGGACAGGTGAACACGTTTCTGTGACAATCGCGTTATGTAGGTAATACAATGCGGTACGTTTTGGAATTGTTTTTTTTCGTGAAACTTCACTACTTAGATCTCTCTTCTTCCCATTCACTCTTTCCCTTTTTCTACTCACACCTACTTTAATGAAACGTAGATTTCCTTGTTTTCACACTTTTTTAACACACCCGTTCCGAAGGGGGGTTCCAATGTCACCCCGAACAAGAATTTTGTGCGGTATCTTAGATAAAGATTTCTGAAATAGTTTGCAAAAGTATATTATCGCCGGAAAGGCAAAAGGGATGAAGCGCCATTTTGGGAAGTGTACACCAGAGCACTTCAAAGTTTTTTTTCGTTTTACAATAAAATTCATAAGTCTTTATAGAACTAAAAAAGTCCCAAACTTGCGTCGCTTGAGTCAAGCCTTCTCCCAAATAGTAAATATATTTCAAATGGCTGAAGGGCCACAAAAGTCTTCAGAATCAAACGAGAGTCAGAGCATTCGATGCAGAAAACAAACTGATCAAAACTGCATATTCAACTCATTTTTGACCAAAAGCTTAAGCCGTTTCGCTTTTCCCGCGACGATAAGTATTTTCATGCGTGCTGATATCTTAACTTCAGTACTAAAAGCCAGCCGTCATCACCATTGCACTACGGAGGCGTAAATGAAACGCTTTCAGAATTGCACATTTCAGAGTTGCATCGTGTTAACTATGGACCGTTGGAACAGCATGGAAATCCGCGATTGCGTATTGCAGATTTTGATTAACAGCGAGCCCCGTTGATTGGGCTGACTGAGACGCTCGCCAGTAACCCCCGAGACCGCGGCTCGATCCCCGGCGCAGATACCGGCGATGGGAGAGAAGCAAGATGGCGGCCGCGCCCAGTGCCGGTGTGGGTGTGCGGATGATCATGATTTATGCCCTGGAAATGGGCCATAATACATGCGCTGGGAGCGTGATCGATACGAGGAAGGTGATACCGTGGACCAGGTACTCCAGTACCTTCTCTGCACCAGAGCACAATGCAATAGCTGTTACTTTGTGCTCTGGGTACCTCATCGCGATGCCGCACTAAAAGACGTCGAGGTACTAGGAAATCTAAACACTGAAACGTTGAGTTTGTCGCGAAAAATAAAGGGATTTTTTTTCCATTATGCGAAACATACCTATAACTAGAGTAATAAATAGGTACCTAGATGATACATAGAAGTACATAAATATGAGACCTTTTGAAAGATTTTTGAGACCCTTCAATCATCTACAATATAATTACCATTGGAAGAAGACTTGACTCGAGCGACCCAAATTTGGGACGTTTTTTTTTTTAGCTTTTTGTCGCTTAGGTAACTCAGTGAGAGGTTTGAATTTACCGAGTTTATAAATTTCACCATGCACCGAAGAAAAATGAATTTTCATGAAAAACCAAAAAAAAACTTACAAGTGTTCTTAGGTAAACTTCCCAAAATAGCACTTCAGTCCTTTTGCCTTTCCGGCGACGATATATAGCCTTACCCTCTTTAGCTTAGTTTCGTTAATATTTCAATTTGCCGCGAATATAACTTCTGTATCACCTACGCGATGCACACACATCTTTTTACATTAACTCCATACAGTAGGCCCTGAGGGCCACTTTGGGAATTCTGCGTGAAAGGTATTGTGATGGTAAGGAAGCCTTGAAGAGGCCCATGTTGTAAGAGGGAGGAAACACAGTAGCCGGCAAATAATTCCACAGCCAAGCTGTTGAACACAAGAACGAATCGTAGAAGCAAACCCTTATCATGTATCGAATGTAAACCGTGTACAAATGTTGGGAGCGCGTTTGACAAGTTTCGCGGCTACGCACCGGTGCCGGAGGGATCAGTGACGCGAGTTCCTCGGAGCATCTTCCAATGAAATATCGGTAGAACAAAGATAGTATTCCCACCTAACGTTTGTGCTCCAAAGATTGCAATACGTTTGTTGAGATAGAAGAAACTATTAGACGGACCGCCCGTTTCTGCACAAAATCTAGGGTTTTTTCAAGTATTTTGGGGCTTCAGATCAGAGGTGGATGCCAAATTCAATGGTTTGCACCAATACATTGATTACAGTAAAGTGCATGATATTTGTTTGTTTGACGAGCCCCCGAGAAACTACAGATACTAGAGGTTGGAACGGGTGGGGAAGGGGGGGGGGGTATGATTATTTGTACTGAACCCAGACCGTACCCATATTTTGATTGAATGAAAAATATTTTAGCTAAGTCACATTTTCTCCTGTGAAAATCTTACTCAGATTAAAAATGCTGCTAAAAATTTCATTATTAGCTATGTTTACTGACTCACCATATTCCCTAGTATTTACATAAAGAATACAAAAAAACTACCACGAACGGAGAACATTTATCGGAGGTATATATAATTATATTATGTAAGTTCGTTGGCAAGCAATGACGCTGAAGGATTGAGGTGTATTTGTCGCACTGTTCGTACCATTGTCGAAGTATTTTGGGTGTTGACACTTGACATTCGAAATGGCACAACTATGGCACATGATTTGAGAATTTCATGTTGAGGACGTTCGGTTTCACCTTAGATAAGTCGAGTAGAGCGTTGACACCAAACTAGCTGTTGTTTTCCAATTAATGCTAAAATAAGATAACATTCATCATGGACTATTTATTATTTAAATTATGCATCTTATTATTGATGATAACGTAATATGATAAAATAAAAATAATAACAGAAAATAATATTTTAAAAAGTTTATTTTTCGTTAATCCCCAGTTCCATTGCGATGACATACTACTATTACACAGTACAATAATTTCCTTTGCGAACGAGTGTGAACTTTCAAATTTGAAACTGACAGATGTGTTCATAAAATTATCAAACTAAAAAAATAATCTTTTCAAATCCCTACCTACCTATAGTGTATTTAAGCAGACATTATTCTATATTTTAAATGAGAGGGTTAAAGCGACTAATATTTTTCCTTGTCAAGCCAAGTTATCACGTGATTTTTCACGAGCAACTAGTTTTTCTTTAAATTTTTTTTTTAAAATTAAATATTTATTTATTTATTTATCAAATATAATAGTAGATGATACAAAACAGAGATAATACACTGTATTGTATTGTTATTTTAATAACTTCTAAAATGATGATGTTAAAAAAACTTTTGTGTCATTTACGTTTTACATAATATTATATTATCTATCCCCAGCGTATGCGAGAGACGATTACGATGTTCTACGATTGTTTGTACCTTGACAACCGTTTCGTTTTTTTCGCCAGTAGCTTCATCACCATTTGATAATATGACTATTATACAAAAGTGGAGATAAACAAAAATAAATTGAAATAGTAAATACCATTTTATTTTACGATCGTTTTTGGATTCCTGCTTACTAGCCAGGTAGGTACTTGAAATAGCTTTTTTGGTATTTATTTGTTACCTGTAAAAGATCACGGGATGTAACTTGTCTTGCTAAGAAAAAATATTAGTTGCTTTAATCCAACAATTTCAAATTTAGAATAATGTCTGCTAAAATACATTGTAGGTGGGTATTTTATTAGGTAGACAGGGATTTGAAAAGATATCCACAAAGGAAATTATTCATAGTAATAATAATGTGTGATGCAAAATACAACAATTGTTTAACACTCCCGTTCCGAAGAGGGGTACTAATGACACCCCAAACGAAAGTTTTGTGCGATATCTTTAAATTACCTAAGATTAGTTGATGATAACATTGATAACGCTTTAATAAGCAAGATCAAATGGGGTGACTACGGCACTACCGTTCGGATAGTATGTTTAGTTTTTGGTTTCAGGTACGGAAAGGTTTAATATTATTTTAAAAAGTAAGACAAACATTCCCGGGTTACGAATAACCTGACGATATTTGAAAAACTCCCACTGCCATCGTGATAAGCGTAAAATGTTGCTTGCGCAATGATGGAGGACTTAGCAAGCGGAGGAATTGAACCCACGACGCCCGGGTGGGGAATCCGACGCGTTTGTCCACTCAGCTACTAACCGGCTTTTACAAGGAATATCAAATGGCGTGACTACGTCACCCCTTCGAATAGGACTTATATATATTTTTTTAGGTGACCACATTCCTACATAAATAGTTAGTAAGTAAGTTAATATAGTTTTAGTTTATTTTTTATTTTATTACTTTTATTCACATGTTTTTCAAATATTGTTTAACATATTATGTCTCTGTACCTATGCTTTGAATGTTTTTTTGTATAATCTTTAGAGAGCCCATTATATTAATTACTTATAATCTATATAAAAGCTCTGGGCGTAAAACAATAAATGAATAAATAATAAGTATGTACACATTGTACACTCGGGTGTGTAGGTACAAACAATAGTGATAGAGGTTATACCCTCAGAGCAATAATTTACAAGAGAGAGAGCTGTAGTCAGTTTTTACAAAGTTTGCCGGACTCGGCTAGACCTGGGCGTGGCTAGGACTAGGGCTAGGGTATTTATACATCCATTCATAGCACATGTCGGCATAGTGTTTTTGTTTATTCGTATAACCATTTTTTCACAGTTTTGTTATAAAAAATATATAACATGTAACCTAATAAACCGTTGAGTTATGTCAATTTATTTCGCGTATCATAACGTAACGTGTGGACGGAGAAGAACATTCTAACAATTCTTGAGCTTACTGTTTTGAAAAAAAAAAAAAATTAAAATGTAAAAGCCAAAACGAACATTCTAAACAATACTTTAAAGCGGTGTGATAATTGAGGGAAATTTTGCTGTCTCTTTCTTTCTCGTGGTGAACGTGATTTATCCCAAATCTGTGTCTATCCCAAGTATAGGTTGGGTAAAAAAAAATAGCTATCTCTCCATATAGGGTTACTTCAAGGTTATATATATATCCTTGGAGTAAGAATATATTTGGAGAGAGAGCTAAATATTTTTACCCAACCAATACAGATTTGCGATAAATCACTTTCTCCGGGTTTTACGACGTATACCACGAGAGAGAAAGAGACAAGAAAAGTCTTCATATAATATTTCAGCACTTCTAAGTATGTAAGAATATTCTCCGTCCGCGCAACCGACCTGACTACACTAAGGTACGCAAAGGCACCTCTCCATATATTCTTACTCCGAGGTTTTCCATACCAGTTAATAGTGAAGACAAAAGCTCACAAGCAATAACATTCTCGTTAATATCTAGCAGAAGTGAGTGCAGCAGGCGATCACCTTTCCGCTAATCCTTTATGGAGCACGTTCACCATATAAATTGAGCGGGCCGGGGTTAAGTGGGAGGCCCGGCAGTGCCCGGGGTCCTGCATGCAGGGCGCTGCGCGGCGGGGCCGCGGCGGCCGGGGCTATCCGGCGGGGGTGGGTTATCTGTCCACGCTGAAAGGCGGCCGGGGAGTCGTGCGCGGGGGGCGGGCCGGGCCCTGATGGACTGAGAGCGAGATACCCTGATACTCCACTCCACGGGGAACACACCCGCTGCACACTCTTACATATAAATTAATCTCAATTCTATCTATTTGTTGGGCACTGCGACTTTGAATAGAAAAATAACTTCTAGACTTCTTCTTATATTTTAGTAGCCATTTTATTTGATTATGCCGATACTGACGGTCTCCGTGATCGAGTGGTTAAGACGCACGACTACGACTCCAGAGGTCGCGGGTTCAAATCTCGGCGCACGCAAGTAAATTTTATTTAATTGATATGTATCATTTGAACATTTAATTATTAATAATATACAGTATATTTGCGGAACGTTTCAGAGTGGTAGATACTCTAAATATCGCCCTGGCGAAATACCACCATTCGCATTCGAAAAATTGCTTGAACTGGCTTTAGCCTTGTTTGGTGACCATATCTGAATAGTCAGGTACTTCCCGATCTTCCATTTCCCCGTCTACTTCCCTACTCACCTCACTTCTCTTCACCTTCAGCCTTACAACATACCCCAATTGCGAATGCCATAGTTCCACTGGCTCCAAACGGTTGAAGCAGTTATGACTCTTGTTCGGTTGAAATTCATTATTCACTTAGAAACAACAAATCTTGAACAGTGTCCTTGAGATGTGATTTTTCACAAAAACGTCGCTGTACAAATTATCTAAATATTGTTGTTAATATTATATAATCACAGATTTAATCTGAAAACACTATTTGTAAAGTAAGTGATTTAAAATCTCAATAAACAAGCTAAGCATTAAGAACTTAGTTTTTGATGCGTCTAATGGTAATCACTAATCATAGTCCACGGTTCATTACTATATTAACTTTAACTATTCTGTAAATATCAATTTTATTTAGGATGCCGTCACAACCAACAACAGTCACGGACAATTTCGCTAGTAGACTGAATCTCTTGTTCCATTTTGCGCAGTTTGATGAGATTTATCGGTAATAATATTTTGGTTTAAAATCATGTTATATTTTGATCCATTTATTTTAACGCTTTATAAAAAAAACATGCAAACTGATAGATTTCATGAATGTATTACATCAACATAATTCAATGTGACAGAACTTTGCTTTTAATGAAAAGTAACAAAATTTATCCTTCTTTTAAATTACCAGAAAATGGAATGAAGCGTACTTGTATTATGTACAGTCAATTTACAATAATTATCTTTAATTAGTAAATGATTTCCAAATACTTGCCATTTTAAAATCCATTTATTATAATTTGGATTTAAAATGGATATAAAAATATTATGGAAAACAATAAGTAGGTACAAGGAGCATCAACATTGCGCATTGAAGCCGATTTCTGTTAGCAGAGCTCCGAGGGAGAGAGGGTCGTAATCTCGGATCTGTAATTTTATAATAAAAGGAAAATAAACATGTTTTATCTTGTAAATACTTTGAGCCAGCCAGCCATTGCTGAACTGTTCGTGATTGCTTGTTCGCGATACAGATCCGATATATCCGTTTATTATGACGTACATATCCCTTTTATTGAACATTGTGTTTTTTAAGGGCCGTTTGGGACATGGCGGGGAACAGTACGTCAATACGGCGGGTACAAGTGGGCCACGCGGGCTCCGGGAGACGGCGCATTAAAATTCTTATTGGCAACCATAAAAGAGACTAAGTTAAGCACATATTCAAAAGTTTATGGAAAGAACGGCGAGCCCGGGTACGAGATTCATTCAAAAACGCTTCATGCCGATTTTATTCAAATAATAAACAGATAACGTCATCAATCATTTATGAATACTGAATACGTACGCAAGTTACTGTGAAAGGACTAGGGGAAGGAAAGGACCCTTTGTGTGATTAAGATATTTGTTGCATTCTATCCTCTATATGGTCGACGGAAAGGCAAAGGGGTTGAAGGTTTACACCAGAGGACTTTAAAGCTTTTTTTGTTTAACAATAAAATTCGTAAGTCGTCAGTACCTGGGTGAATTTTGAAAAAAAAATTGACTCAGCCAACTCAATACTTTCTACTCGTGTCGCTTGAGGCAAGCCTTCTTCCAAATAGTAAATTTATTTTAGATGGCTGAAAGGCCACAAAAGTCTTCAGAACCAAACGAGAGTCAGAGCAATCGATGCAGAAAAAAAACCTGCAAAACTGCATATTTAACTCATTTTTAACCAAAGTGGCGCTTAAGCCCCATCAAGAGCGTGTATGCACCTACTTACTGTTTAAGGCTATATTTGAAAAAACAAACAAAGATAACTGATCATCTCAAAACTCCTTCGTGAAAAGAAAAGCTCTCGATGAAAATTTTTGTGATGAAAACTATACACTTAACACGATTGAAATGTTTTTTTTTTTATCATGGCGATCAGAGTGTAACATTTAGATTTTATACATCAATATATTTATATGTTTTCCGCCTCTCATCCTAACCAGCGCATCTGACATTCTACATTTCCTGCTTGCCATCTACCAGGCGCGCATCAGGCGGCGGAGGCGGCGTGACGTCACCGGCCCCGGCCCCCTCCCCCTCTCCGTGGGCGGGGCCTCCCCCCTCCGGCGGGCGGGGGCAACGAGTGGAAGCCTTCGCGGCTGTCAGCAGATGTGAAGGTACTCCTTCGTAGAGGAAAACCTGCACTTCTTCGATTGTGACTGAAAATTGAGATTTTCATTTTGAGTGTGAACAGATTCGCGAAAACATGACAGAGTAATGCAATGATTTGCACTTTTGAAAGCTCGCGGGTTTGATGAAATATTCGCGAAACCGGTATAAATTCGATGGAAATCTGCCAGATAATTCTGTAAGTTTTTCCCTCAGCAAATTCCTGTATGCAGACTCGGACAATCGGAGCTTTTCCAATTCTTCCTTCTTTAAATAAATCTCTATATTTTTATCAGTGCTTGCATTTCGTCATGTTAGCTGTTATGCTGAAAATATTTTTGATTGTGTGCGTCTAAAGAAAACAATCCTCACGTCTGTTTGTAGAAATGATGACGACACATAATATAATATTGTGTACGTGGGGTATAATCATAATACATGTATAACCTATTCCGAATGGAAATATCAGATACAAATAAAAAATCCGTAAGTTTTATGGACAAGAATAATTTTAAATTAAAAGTTGTGCTTGAGCACTTCCAAAGGTAAAGTAACGTATTACGCACGTGCATTACTTATATTATTTAATTTGTCGATTAAAAAAGTCCAAAACTGTACGATACGTGTTTTTAAAATGTCTTTGGTTATTTTTTGGATTCCCCAGAGTCAGAGTAGTAATAATAATAACAGTGAATATATAAAGCGCAGTTTTGTGATAGTTCACCTCAAGTGCGCTTTATAATAAATTACCTAACCTAATAATAATAATAATAAAAGTTTTATTCCAGAAGGTATTCAGGAGTAGTGCAATGCAATAAATTCCATAATTGACAATAATACATAGTAATAACCATAGTAAAATAAAAGTTGTAATATACACAATAGTAAGGAAAAGGTTAAAAAAAAATAAACATAAATTGATAAAAATTATTAATGGAGGATATTAGGTCTCATGTCTGCAAAAGGGAGTCCATCCTGGCAGTGCGTTAAGATTGATGGGGCCAACGTGAATGATATAACAACGAGAAAATAATATAATATATCCGATATGTATGCAAATTAAAACTATCTAAAATCGTGAAAAAATGTCCAGATATATTCAGTGCACGTGTACTCGTACATCATCAGATTAAAAAAACAATTTACTAGACGCTAAGGGGGTGAAAAATCCAGACGAAAAGTGTTTATGAATATGAACAAATTTGTTAAAGCAGAGAAAAGTAAATAATATTTAAATTCCTAGTGAGCCAGACGTGAAGAATTAAAAAATAGTTAACGTGTTGGTACTTAAAAACATCAATATTAGAGTATTATAAGGTAACGATTCTAAAAATGCAAACCGTGTGAATATAAAAAAAAAATTAGAGTGTGTTAGAAGGGAGGATGGAACGGTATGAACACTATAATAAGTGGTCGGGCAGGTTGGTAGGTGCGGGGGTTCCCACAGGGAATTAATTGTGCCCCGTGTCGCGCACTTGTTTATCTGGGCGACGACAGCGCCACACTGCGGCCGTTTGATTTATCTTCAGGGGGAATTATTTATTCGCACAGCCCCTCGAGGTGCAATGATACTCAATGATCACCGCGGTGCTTCATCTTGCCGAGGAACGGCGATAAGGACGACTATCGTCTGTCATTTGGCAAAATTGCAAAGCGCATTTTATTGTTTAGATGTGTGTACGATTACCTAGTGCATATCTCTATAGATTGTGTTATATTGGAAATTGCACGCTTCTGTAGTGCTGTATTTAGCATTATATAGACAGAGACAAGTTTTAAATCATTGAGGGGGTAGCTAAAATAATAAAAAAATAAATGAAAAACATGTCACCTAAATTTGAAAGAGAATTGACATATTATAATATTTTATAATTTCATTTTATAACCATTTTACTATTCTTATATTCAAGGAACTGTCCATGTTGTGTGACATTTGGTATAATTTTCATATACGAGTAAATGTAACCTTTTATTGTATTTTTTTTTTTAAATTTAATATTACTTTAAAAAGCTAACTAACTAATCATTACGCCATTTCCCCGCAGGGGTAGACAGAGAGAATAGACCGCCATACAACCATGTCTTGGCACACACTCCTTGCTTCATTCACATTCATACATACTCTTCTATTATTCTGACTATTGACATGGCGCGACTCAAGTATTTGATTCACTTCTTGATCGTGCCATGTCTTCCTCGGGTATCCCCGAAATCTTTTTTCCATTCCCTTTGGCGTCGTATATTCTTTTCACACTCCTTTCTTCGTTCATCCGCTCTACATATCGAAACCATCTAAACTTCTCTTTATTATTCCTATTTACCACGCCTTGCATTCATTCATTCCGGATATCAAATTTTTTAACATGATACATGGTTTTACGCACATACTCGTACGCCTCACGAATCTCATTTCTACATCATTCGGTCTACTTTCATCCTTCCTCTGTCAGTTCCCCAAAGTATTTGATACAAATAGGTTCCACTCTAAACACACTTCAAGTATTTTGTCACCGTTACTTGTGCAAACCTCTATAAAAAATGTTATATTTGAATTTGCACATATTTTGATTGACAGGTTTTTTTAATTAATTTTATTATTGAGGGGTAGCTTTGATATTACCTATATAAGCTTGCGACCTCAAATTTAACGCTATGCAAAAATATATTAAATACATTTTATTTAATTACTATCTGTCATAAAACATTGAATTGATATACAAATAAAATGTGGCATATTTGCGGCACGTTCCAGAGTGGTAGATACTCTAAGTGTCGTCCTGGTGAAAGACCACCATTCAGAATAGAAACGTTGCTTGAAATGGCTTTAGCCGTGTTTGGTGACCAGATCTGAATAGCCAGGTACTTCCTAACCTTCCTCTTTCCTGTCTCCTTCCCCTCCCCACTACCTTCAGCCTCACAACATATCCCTATTGGAAATGCCATAGTCTCTAATATATAGTATAAATTCATTTATAGGCGCCGGAGAAGGGTTTGGATTGTTTAATTTCAATTGTTAGGTACTAATATTTTATTGCTATTTTATATTGACCATCATTTCTCTCCCAAGTCAACTAACTTCTTCCTTAGCGTCGGCCATAAACAAATAATGTCCTCGGTATGCCTTCGGAAAGTTAATAAATAAAAGTGATTTCGAAGCCGAGAAGTGCTGGAACTTCTCGGTTCGTGATTAGGAGAGCAGACCTCGTTGGCAATGTTGTATATTTAGTTAGGCCCATGAGAACCGATTCGAACAATAGGCGAGGAAGTAACATTCCCTCCTAGTCAAAAGGGCAACTTACGATGTAAGCATCAACTTGTTATCGGTTTGAATGCTTAGTTCTTTTGCTTCACGAGTCTCGCATTGCCCGCTGGGCTTGCCGGGTTGAGGTGTGCCCGGGTGGGTTGCGACAGCGGGCCCTCCGGCAGCTTTCGCCACCTCTCGCACGGCCATGTACTCCGGGTATCTCGCGCCGGGGATCTGCCAGAAATGCGGAGTAATTTGTTCCCCGCCTTATATTTCTGCGATCCTCGTGTCGCACCGGATTTATTCTTCAGCGCCGCACAACAAACGGCTTTATCCTCAGAGTAACAATATAAAGAGACCATACTAATTTGTGACAAATCGTTGACAAACTCGCAAAATATAGCTCTCTCTTTATGCTCGGTTCTATAAGCATATGAGAAAAAGAGACAAACAATTGTTGAAACCTATACACGATTTGGGGCGGGCTAAATGAAATGTCTTCATTATTTAATCCGCACAAACTTCAGACACGTTTGCACTGTCAGGCGAACGGACTGTCAAAAGTACGTAAATAGTTAAAAACTTGAGTTATTTTTTGTGTAATATCTAGCAAAACATCATGGCCACATGTTCTATGCTTGTTTGCTTTAATCGAAGTACAAAAGGACCAAAAACAAACAGTTTTCACACGTATGTACCATAAAAATCGTCTTTTTTAGTTTGATCTCAAATATTTAACATCCTAACCTACAAAACAACTAGTAACTTACACCAATATGTAATTAATCTTTGGACTATTCGTTCCAATTTAATAAACTTCCGTTTGAAATGAGTTTTAATGGATTCGTAATATGTTTAACTTAAAAATATTTACGAGAATGTCAAAAAATTTTCAAGAACGGGGAATTCCCCTTTGTACGGCTTCTAAAAGTATCCCGGTCTCTTTTCTTTCTCATGATACTAACGCAAAATTGTTCGCGAACAGATAAAGACGGAATAATGTTTATCTTTACGGTTTTCTTCGCATCCGATTGGCTGGAAGCATATACGTCATACCTCCCTTGGTCAATCCTTGGTCAAAAAGTGCGGACAAAATTTCGCAATGTTAGGTCTCTACGTTACTCTAAGGCTTTATCGCTTCTCTCCGCCGCACACATAACACCTCCATTCGTTTGCCAGGGGATTCGAGTTCGTCGCTTCGCGGCTGCAGCGAACGGATATTCATTAAACACCGCGGTGAACGCTGCCACGGCATGTGGATTTATTATGACGTTTCTTCTATGATGGTGGGCTTCCTTTGACCGTTGCAAAAGTCACTTTTACATTTTATGTCACCACTCCACGTAAGGGCGCGAGCTACTCGCACGAGTATATACGAGTACACTCTTAATTTTTTTTATAGAGAAACCGCACAAGAGTCCCAACTGCTCCCACCCGTCTGGAGCCAGTGTGATTATGGCATCCCCAATCAGGGTATGTTGTGGTAAGGGGAAGGAGATGGGCAAGAGGGAGGCTATTCAGATCTAGTCACCAAACGCGGCTGAAGCCATTTCAAACTACGTTTTGATTCTGAATAATAATATAATAATAACAGTGAACTTATATAGCGCAGTTTTGTGATATTTCACCTCAAGTGCGCTTCATGCTAAATTAATTATGCTAATAAGATTAACTAACAAGGAGAAAATAATACATAATATCTATACAAATTAAAACTAAAAATAATGATCGTTATCATAAATCACGAGAGAAAAGGTTCAGATATGGGTATAACGGTGTATGTGTACATCAACAGATTAAAAAACAATTTACTAGGAGCTAAGGGTATAAAAATTCAGATGAAACCAATTAATTCATATTAACACATTTGTCAAATCAAAGAAAAGGAAATATGATCGAGGACAGTTAATATGTTAATATGTCTTTCACCAGGACAATACTTAGAATATCCACCACTCTGGAACGTACCGCAAATATACTGTATAATATATTATTTTGTGTGAATTAAATGGGAAACAACACTTAAAAAAATATATATTTACATATCTTGCTAAAATACAAAGCAATGCCGATGAGTTATAAAAAATCACTCTGGGACAAGGGAAATTAAAGAAATACATGAGTTACAACAAAATAACAAAACATACAATATTTATCATAAACTAGAAACTAGACATTGTATATAAACTGAATTAATATTATACCTACTGTTTATTTTTGTAAAGTTGGTTAAATAAATTAAAGAGTAATCAAAAAATCGAACAAAATAATCTAATAAAAAATACATTACAAAAAATGAGATAATTAGTATAAACATAAGATGCAACCAAATTATACATAGAAACAAACGGAGTAAATATTAATCAAATGATATTTATTTGCGCACGCCGGGTTTGAGCCCGCGATCTCTGGATTCGTGGTCGAACGTCTTACCATTCGACTTCGGAGGCCGTCAATACTGCACTGTTTTATTTCGCTCATAGTTATTTAAGTTCATTAATTTCATTTCACTGCCGGCAACCCGGGTGTATATTGGCATTAAATAAAAAAAGCTATATATACTATAATTCAATATAAGTATATATACTATAATTCAAATAAAATAAATACCCCGTTCCAGAGTCGACGATACTCTCAGTATCGAACTGGTGAGATACCATCATTCGGAATCGAAACGATTGATTAGATCTGGGCATTGAACACGAAATACAAAATTCTCACACTCCTTCTTCCGGACCTCCATCCTACTTCACTTCTTCTAGTCTTAAAACATTCACCAAATTGGGAACGCCATACATAGTCTGGCTAACTTCCGCGTGCCGAATAAAATAAATTAACTTATTTAATTAATTATCTAAGAACGCGATAAATCCAAGTTGGTTTATGCACACGTTTACACATATCAACCCCTTGGAATAACGAGGTTTCATCTGACACCGCACTGCTATGCGATAACAAACTCTAAAGTAGCTTTCTATAGATACCATTATCGTGCGTCATTGCCGTGTCAGATGGAACCTTGTTATTCCAAGGAGTCGATATGGTGGATTAGAAGAATAATAAATAAATATACCTCGCTTTCTGTCGAAACAATAATTGTGCAAGATAATGCAAACAGCTTGTTGTATGTTAAGGGTCAGCACTCAATAATGACGCTAGACGTAACTTTGCAGCATTCTAATACAAGCAATACAATAAATGATTTATCTGCATATTTTATATGGGTAGTTATAGAAAAATGTCTGAGGTTTCCAGTAAATACAATGTTTTAACTGTACTCCTTTAAATTATACGAAAAACATACAAAAATGTCCGGATAAGGTGCAGTTTTAAAACAAGCAAAGGCATTTTGTTAACGTTTTACCTAAAATTCTAGTATGCATTTCATAAAGAATTCAAAAGATTACTGTTTAAGAATTGTATTCACTAGAAACCTTAGACACTTTTTTAACTAGCCGTATTGAATTAACATATAAATAATTTGTAGTTTTGTTCGTACTAGAAAGCCAAAAAGTGTGTATTTAACGGTACGTTGCGTCGCGGGTTGCTGTAGTACAGTCGGTTGCAAACACCTGCTGTCGGTATCTCGGGTTCACAGCTCAGCATGTGAAGCAGTGAAGCAATTGCCCCGAGCGAGCGGCGGAGGTGTGAGCCCCCATGATATTATTTGTTCTTATTTATTGGCTGACCTCTGCCTGCTGTCGGCGCTCGGCCCTCGGTCTCTGCCCCTGCCCCCCCCTGCACCCCATAAAGCGCGACATCGCGCTGGAGCCATACATCATACCCTGTTCCTCGGCCAATAATCTCTATTAATATCTCGCTTGTAGGCGATTCTGGCGAGAACCAGATCCAAAATGACATTTCATCTTCTAAATCAAAAGTTCTCTTTGAATATTAAAGATGGCAGATCTTTCGTTTGTAGCTAGCACGTGGATGCTTCCGTAGTGAGTGTGTACGACAGACGTTTTACGGTATTAATACTATCAGATTATTTATTTACGATGCATGCAGAGGTACTATAACTGGTATAGATCTGATTTCAAATACACCATTAACCCTTTTTAGTAAATTATTTGATTCGCCAAATAGTGATGTATATTTTTATCCGCATTTTCCGAAAAGAGATGATTCTATATCACATTCAGAGGTAAATTAATAATCGTTTTTTAAAACTTTTCAAATACTTTGTAAGCGAAATAATTTTATGGATGTGTTTTTTATTTATTAAAAATAATATAATAAGACATTTATTAGATGTTTGATCAAAATAAATACACCGTGGAAGAGACGCATACTTTATAGTATTAGGCAATTATAAATATTTTAAAAAAATTAATGATTTATATCGTTTTTCCTGTCAAATTTTGAAGTCAAGCAAAACCTCACATAAGAGCATTGTACTCGCTATTGCCAAAGTAATGAAAAATTTCATTTCCTCTCCATTTTTTTTCTACCCTAAGTCTGACAGCACGGGCAACAAACATTGTATACATTTTTTAATGTAAATATGTTAGTTGTAAGTCACTAGTTATAAAATGATATTAAGTCTTAGTTTTCTGTCACGAACACGGCGCTATATAAATCAGCCAATTATTATTATTATGCCTGTTTATAAAATTGCTACAGTTAAATATCAAAGTGTTTCTTTGTTTTGAAACTATTTTATTTATTTATATTATACATTTCGACCAGGACTCGCCACTATAAATATATATATATATATATATATATTTTTTTTATAAATATATATATATATATATATTTATAAAAATATATTGATAAAAAATATATTATTAGGTAAAATATAGATATTTTTTCAAGTAGATTAACTAACTAACAAACCATCATTCTGTTTCATCGTAGGAGTTGGCACAGAGGATGGACAGCCACATGATTCTGTCTTGACACACACTTCTTGTTTCATTCACACTCATACATCGTCTCATACATAGTGTTCTGTTATAACCCGATCTTTGATATGTATTTATTGCTACGTTGTGTATAGTTTCGTTTAGTAAATTGCAATACATACTCGTATTTTACAATTATATTGCTGAATGCTGTGAAGCTGGGTGCTCGTTAATCTCTCCGAAAGATGCTGCACGTATCTAGCTTTCATCCAGTTACCCTCCCCTCTCGCGCTGTTCTCCGGCCAATGGGCAGCGGAGCTACTCAATCTGAAGATATTAACGACCGCAATAGTTGTTAAACTCTGAACCAGCAATGGCAATGATCAGATTTGCGAATGCAACAGAATACGTGTAGGTATTTTGATCGTGTCGATGGGGAAATCAACGTTTTAGAGACACGTTAACCACGTTTGAAGTATAATCATTTTAATATTATGTTACTAGGGGTTGCTCCCAAGCTTTATCCGAGTTTCAACACCTTTTATTAGATTTTTTTTTCTTCAAAATCATTTTTTTGCATTAACTTCCAAAAAATACAAAGCTTCTGTTACTTAAAACGTTTGTTGCTGACACCGCGCGTCACGCGTTGACAGCCATGTGACAGGTATGCGCACAACGCGCCACGCGCGTTGTGCCACGTCTTCGCTTTGACCCGATCTAAAACAAACGCAGCCACGTGGTTTTGAGTCGTTCCGCAGGGCACAGGGAAACCCGTCACTGTTCGTCAGTTTGAATTGATCCGTCATTCATATGGCATTAATATGTAAGAATTTTAGTTAGCAATGAACGTGTTAAAGGTCAGCACCCAAAAACACACATTTTCTGGCTTTCTAATACTAGCAAATGATTTATCTATTAATTCTATACGGGCATTTAGGAAAATGTCTAAGGTTTTCTATGTATACAATTCTTAAACGGTAATCTTTTAAATTCTTTATGAAATGCTTACTACAATTTTAGAAAAAACGTCTAAAAATTCCTTCACTGGTTTTGAAAACTGCACATTTTAGTATTTTTTTAATATAATTTCAAAGATTTCAGTTTCGAAAATATGTATATTCATAGGAAACATTAAACAGTTTTCTAACAACCTATTGAAAAATTACAGTTAAATCATTTGTAGTATTGCTTGTATTAGAATTCTACAAAGTGAAGTTAAACGTCATTTTTGGGTGCTGAGGCTTTAGCATGAATGACGCTGACAATCACCCAGAGTGGTAAATACTCTAACTATCGCCCCGGTAAAAGACTACCAATCAGAATCGAAACGTTGCTTGAAATGGCTTTAGCCGTGTTTAGTGATACTTCCTCATCTTCTTCTTCGTTTCATTTCCTTTCTTTCCACACCCCTTCACAACATAACCCAATTAGGGATGCCATAGTCCCACTGATTTCACATGGTTGGGAATTTTTGATGTTATTTATTCACGCCCCAGTCGGCTTTCACAAAAAATTTGGACAATATATTTATGTTGACAGGTAGAGAGAGAGCATTATATGATAGTACATGATACATTAAAAAAATATAAACAAAAAAGTACATACTTCTTGAAAAATAAAAATAAATCAACTCAAACGTATAACCAGTGATGAATACAAAAATTACAATAATAATACATACAATATGGTTTAAAAGCATAGAAGAGAGAAAAATAAACACTATTGTGTGGTAGACTCGTATATTCAGTGAAGTATTTGTGAAGAGTTCGTTTTATCACTAATACAGAATCACCAAATACATCAACATTCCTAAATCTATTACCAAGACAATGCAGTCTATTAATAAGTGTGTGAGCCTGATAGTTTTAAATTTGTCTTGTATTTCTGGTCGGTATATCAGGGCTTTTAATATCATAATTAATAATTTTATTTAGTAGGACTAGGTATAAAACAATTATAAAGTATAAAGCGGAATGAATTTGAATTTGTTTTCGGTTTCGATCAGCGAACTTAACACAGTGAAGTGTGGAATAACATACATGAATTATATTCATAAAATGCAATCACTAACCTGCACGCAATAGGTACTAAAAAAACTTTCATTCGTTGATAATATATTCATTTTTGAAATAACTTAGTTATAGACGTTTGTTGGTGGTCCCCTCCCCCGGCTGGAGCGTCCAGATAGTGTTGCGCGCGGGCTCCAACGGCCCGGTGTGAGGAAGATGTTCCGTCGCCAGTCCGTAAATCACGAGAAGCACGACTGTAATTTATTCCCGCACAGATATGGAACAGCTCGATAAATTATCGGAGAATCGTCAGAACTTAAGACGCAAACAATTCTTGCGACATTCCGCGTCAATTTATTGTATTTAGAGTGATATTTTCGCGAGGCGGAGATAAGATCGAAACATATTTATATCATAACAATTTTGAGTTTCGTGATGTAGTCCCCCGGACACCTTGGTGTTACCTCACTGGAAATAGTAAGAAGCAAATTCATGTAGAATGTTTCTAAGGAAAACCACTGAGAACCTTTTTTTATTTTTATAGTTAAATGCTCAGAGCAATAATATACAGGAGGGAGCGCTAGTGTAGTCAGTATTGATGATTTTTGCCTGATTAGGGCGTGGCTAGGACTAAGGCTAAGGCTTTGGTATTTGTACATCCATTCATAGCACTTGTCGACACCATGTTTTTGTTTATTTGTATAACCACCTTTTCACAGTATTGTTATAAACAAAAATGTAGGATATAACCTAAAAAACCGTTGAGTTCTGTCCTGTTATGTCGCATAGCAAAACGTAGTGGGCGGAGTCGCAGGAGACGCGGGAGACAGAGAACACGCTTGCATACCTAAAAGCGGTGCTATTTTGTGTGAAAACTTGTCTTATCTCTTTTACTCTCACGGTAAAAACCCGGAGAAAGTGATTTATCGTAAATTTGTATAGGTTGGGTAAAAATGTTTAGCTCTCTCTCTTTCTCTTCATATATATTCTTGCTCTGAGGTTAAATGGTTATTTTTAAAAATATATCGAACTACGAATGATTTGCATTTATTTTAAATTAAGTACACCCAAAACTACACACTTTTTTTTCAAAATCATCTAAATGTAATATTGAACTCTAAACTAACATTCACGACAAATTTTGAATATGTGTTAAAAAGGTATCAAAAAAGTATATTTTCTTAGAAGACTAAGAAATAACATAAATAAAAACACTACGTATCGTTTATAAAAGTAAAATGGTTCCACATTTAGACAACAGTTCTACGATATTATATTTGGTCAATGAAAAGGAATCCTGAACAAGCTACGAGTTATTAAAAAAGAGCTACGAGATGCATACTAAGGAAAATATACAAAATAAATAAATAACAAATGGTAAAAGAGGTTAATTGAATCTCAATTAAAACGAGACAATTTTTTTTTGAGTCACAGAACTGCCTAATGTAAAGCCAACTGAAAATGTATAATGCCTGAAAGTGTGACAAGTGAAGGAAGAATATTTAGTGTATTTAAAAATAAATATTATACTTACTGCTAGAATGTAGTATTAAACATTTTTAAAATTAATATGTACCTACATATTTTATTGGTTAATATATAATACCATGTTATTATATATGTATATATGTTTCTAATATGAGTGAGAAGCGTGTCAGTTTCTTTAAATTCACCTGTAATCTGTACGTTTCTTAATTCAAGTTTAAATTTAACCATATGGAAATCATTCTTTATTTAGTACCCTAATATGTAAAGCTATATTCATTGGTGGTCCATTGTGACCTCTAGACGAATATTTGAGCACAATTCAAAGAGATCTGGTGATCTCCAGATAAATCGAGGAATGCACTCGATACGCGGCCGCGTCCCATTATGGCCTCTCCCACATTATGGCAATAAAGATAGGCTCTACATCATAATTTTATTGTCATCCTACTTTACGATATTATCAATCTGAAAACTGTAAATTACCACCCACTCTAGAATTCAATGTTTACGCATTCAATGTGTGGTAAGATTATCGGCGTGGGAGGATCACTTCTTCGAGCAATCAATCTACAAATCAAAATGACGAAGTTTGACTGTACTTGTAACTAGATTGATGTATGCTTTTATTTGGGTAATCGTTTATATTTATGGTAGCACAATGAAGTACGTAGGGCAGGTTTTAACTAACTAACTATCAGACAATTTTCTCATTGGGGTAGCCAGAGAGGATGGACCGCCATGCAACTGTGTATTTTCACACACTCTTCGGTTCATCCACATTCATGCATTATCTCATATATACTCTTCTGTCTCCTGACATAGCCCCACTCAAGTATTCGATTCACTTGCTCCATGTCTTTCCCGGGCGTTCGCGACGTCTTCTACCATTCACTTTCGCGTCATATATTCTTAGCACACTCCTTTCTTCGTTCATCCCATCTGTATGCCCAAACCACCGAACGTCCCTTTCTTAATCCTATTCATTACTATAACATCGGCCTTGCATTAATTCCGAGTATCCACATTTTTATCACGGTCACACATGGTTCTACGTACACATGTCTCAGGGATCTCATTTCTACAGCATTCGGTCTTTATTAAACACTAGATTTAAAAAAAATATATTAAGAACTCATTCCGCTCTACTTTCATCTTTCCTCTGCCAGTAACACGCCTCACTGCCATACATCAGGGTTGGTAAAAGCACTCTATCGTAGACTGCTGGTTTCGCTTCTTTTGACATTTTTTCATTTGTGCCAACAGCGTTCAGACCTCGATTAATGTTAAGTTTCCTGCATTCACCCTTCTTAGAGGTAATATTACTCAATTTTGGCGGATGTATTTTTCTTGATTAGGCAAGCATTATGACCATTATTCAAGTTAATTAAGGAAATTCGTCGTCCGGACTAAAAGCATTAGAAAAATCTCCATTTAAAACATTGTACCTGTATACACTATAAGTACTTTTTAAGATGTAATTAGGACGCTCATTTAATTTGGTTGAAACTTTCTCGTAAATAAACGTAGCAATTAAAAAAAAAATAGAAACATCTTAACATTCACAGAAATAAATCCACCCAGGTACTGAATAAAGTTGCTGAAAAATCTCCAGTAACAGTTAGAGGTTCAGGTGTGCCATTATTCAGTTCCCATATCTGGCGACATCTCATCCGGCTGACACTCGGAGATGACTGCCGGGATCGCGTCATGTTTATTAAACAAAGAAAGGAGAATCCATCATCTTACGGAGCGACATTAGCGCCGGCTGTCACCCGGCCACCCCCGCTCCCGGAACGGTTCCAGAGCCGGCACTGTTACAAGTAGCAGTCGCCAAACAACCCCGCTCCGCCACCCCCTCGGGCGGTCCGTCAACACACTCCCTGCGATGTTTGATAAAGTGATGCGGATACGCGGGCGGAATATAAATTAGAGATTATGTGACGCTATTTTTCATCGCCCCCATTGTGTGTCGCTCCAGTTAACCCTTTGCGACGGATACGTCGCGTCTCCGAAAGGCGTTTACCCTTCGCCTTTGTTTTTATTGCCAAGTAATTGGCTTTCCAGATTCGGAACATCAAATGTTAATAGCTATTATTATATTCAATATAAAATCTCAACGTTTTCTATGAGAAGTGTATTGTTCTATTTTTTGCTATTTCACCTAAGCGATCCCGACGTATATTCGTTTCGGTAAAATTAAGACCCTACGAAAATGACTTAAATAGCATCGCGTGATCACCGGTAGACTCGAGATTGCCTAAAATATGCATTAGCTATCAAAAGTAATTCTGTTGATGTTTGCACAAGTGACAGAGTCACGTCTTAGAATCCGGAAATTCCCTCCGTCGTCTTCAAAGGGTTAAAAACGATGACGGGGCGCGTCAAAATATTGCGAAGATTATCTCTTATTTATATTCTATAGCCTCCATAACTCCACTGTGGAGGCTTACAGGGCTGAAGGTTTCTAAAGCCTTTGGCGGGAGGTTTAGCTAACGCCATTCATGCTAATCCGTAAAAGGAAGCGAATAAGAATCGAGGAATATTATAAAACACAATCATTAGGATGATTGATAGATTTCCTCAGCCTCTGTCCCTAAATGTCATTTCCTGCCCGAAGGTGTTCTAAATGATCATTAACTTCTGTCGTATCATCATCACATTTCCTTTATGGTAATTAAAATTAAATTTTCTATGAATTCGAAGCAGAGAAGAAACAAGATTTCCAAAAATAAGTGATTACGCTTGTCTTTAAAACTCTTCTTTGCAGACACTCAAAGAATATAATTTGTATTAGTAATTGAAATATTTTTTCAGTACGCAAAGCAAAAAAAATATCTATCTAAGTAAGTAAGTATATATAAAAATAAATAAAACCATTTATATGTAAATAAAAATGTTATGTTTTAGCTTTGATTTCCTGTAAATTATAATTTCACAGCCTCTCTCCCTACTTTGACATATTTTGTATTTTCTCATATCCTCCTCCCCCTCCCCCTCCCCATCTCCCCCCTCCGAACCCGCCGATATACCACCCGGGGATAATGTAACATTAAGTAGTGTTTAGAAGGGGGCCATTTATATTCAGGCTCCGTCCTTTGTTTCATTTCCTGGCCGTCTCCGCTACAGAACTGCTAATGTTTGATGTTACAAGAAACTAATAATATCATTTTAGATATAATTTCTACCCGCGCGCCGGGTATCCTGACACTTTCGGAGATCATTTCTTTTCACGAAGAGCATAGGGTATTCTCCCTTTTCATTGTTATTGTCCTTTGAAAATATCAGTTATTTCATTAAATTATCCACTTCGTAGTTATTAGTGTGAAATGTATTAATTTAAATATGAACTGAAAGGTTTAACTTTAAAAAATGGTCAACAATATAATAAAGCGAAGATAGTTTTTTAAACTTTATTTAATTTCCTGCGTCCTGCATGGTATGCATTCCTTTGTTAAAACGATTAATAGCTTTCTTATAAAAGAATATGTAAATCGAACCCAAGTTTTCCGGTTTAAACATTTCACCAGCAAAAATAAAACTTGCATCTTACAAATAAGACCTTGAATCATTTATAATATTGCTAACTAATAAAATTTTATCGAGGACAATATTTTAATATAAAAGAAGGAGTCCGGGTTTCGTGCTTAACCGTGCATGGCAATCCTGTACGGAGTTCACACGGCTGCTATAAAATAAGTACTAAACAAATTTTCATTATTTTTTTTCACTGTGGACCAGGAAATGTTACATTTGTGGGCGCTAAATGCTTTTCTGTGTTGCCACTAATGTGCTAGTCACCCGTGTTTTAATTGAAAAATCCCCCCAGCGGAAGAACGAAATACACCTTTGCTCTTAAAACCCGTAATGGGGGTGTTTAAAAAAGAAACACAGTTTTACACAATTGTTTCTTCTTAACAGTAATTTATTTTACCTAATGGTTTCCTTTAACGAATATCTTAAAAACTAATTTGTATAATGGTTATATTTAAAATTCATTAAGACAACATGCATAAGAGAACTAAAGACCACTGAGAAAACAGCACTATATTCGGAATACAAAAATAAATTATTTACGTAATAATCTTAAAGAAGTTAACTGCCACCAAAATAATCTTAAAGAAGTTAACTACCCAATTGCGTACTTAAACAAAAACCATTAATTAATTTGGCAAAATTTGAAGTGTAGATATTCACTGTACAAACAAAGAATTGACATCCGGTAACACCGATTCTCTGATTATGTAAAAAATGATTGATATTTAAAGTTACACAACACAATTTAAGATTACACATTAATAAAAAAACTTTAAAAACTATTAAAACATTCAGATCCAATAATTATGTTCGACTTAACTTTTATTTTTAAAACTCTCAATGGTATTATAGACAGCCCTGATTTACTGAACCTTATTGCCTTTCGTATAGTAAAAAAAGACAAATATTTTTTCCCCCTTTCACGCGATATAACATATGTGAGAGATTTAAATTGGCATAGTAAACGTTCAGTCTTATTATATGTACATATTGTGTCACTTACCCATTTGTATGTGCAGGTTTCGCCCTGCTACGGGAATCTTCAGACTGCATGGTCTGACAGGGTTATCCGATCCAATCTAAAGCAAAAAAGAAGACGTGTATGGAGTCACATTATATCACGGACATTTCAACTAGAATTTGTTACTGAATTATTTATCATCCATAAATTTACTGATTTACTGCACCTTATTGCCTTTCATATACCAACGAGAACTACTCGATCCAAAATTCTATTTAGTTGTAACAATCATGCCAGGACTGAGTCTTCCAGATATTCGCTTCTACCTGGATTGCATGTAGTTGGTAATACATACGCAGAAGTGGCTGATGTATTTAACTGCACGGAATGTAGACACAAGAAGGCTATAATATCATATATCTTCAATCAATATTAATTCAATGTAATAAAAAAAAAATACAATGCATTTAATACATATGTTTACTACTCATTCTTACTTTTCGTATGAACAAATAAATTTCACTCACATCACTGTTAAATGTACCTTTAAATGTAAAAGCCCACTTGAGCGTTAACAGTTAAATAAATACATACAAAATAAATGCACACAGTCTATGGATAGGACAAATAAGTTAATAAAACTTTATTATCTGTTTCCCACCTAGTACAAAATATGTTAGTGTTCCGCTAGCTCTCCATCTGAGGTAGCCAGCGGATAGGTTCTAAAATAACCAGATCACGTGTGGGGTGATATGGTTTAAGGGAGGAGGGGTGGAATTGGGAGGTTCCTTAGTTATGCGCTTGGCGGCCGGGGATGGTGGTCACGGAGGGTGGAAGTTCATTTCCTCTCGGTCACTCTATGCTTCACTCTTTATCTACACTCGCATATTACTATGACATCACACGTACGACCTCGGCGAGGGTAAAAGGATTACTTTATTCATGATTTTGTGGGAATCTGATATATTAAGGTTTCGAAAAATACACAAAAATGTTGGTAGAGTATCATTTGCCTGGTGATTCTGAAAAACATTCAGGTGCACCATTGCGTTTCATTTTCAGTCCCAGCTGCTCCCAACCGTCTAGAGCCAGTGAGACTATAGCATCCCCGATTGGAGTAGGTTGTGAGGCTGAAGGTGGTGGGGAGGGGAAGAAGATAGGTAAATAATTTCCCTCGGGGCCTGTGTCATCTTTGTAGGTGTGTAAATAGTCGTGGAAAATGTGTTATGTATAATGTTCAAATTATTCCATGGAATTAGCAGTGGAATCGTGAGTTTCAAAATGCTTTTTATAGGTCACTCTATTAGAATTGACCCGAAAGAGACATACTTAAGATTATGTGTATCAATGCATACGTAAAATCCACCGACAGGAATGTCCTTGCAAAAAGACAACAGCCCCTTGTCTTGCTTATGCCTACTTATTGTTATAAGTGAAAAGGGGATGGCAAGTGTAGCGATGACCAAGTTTGAATATTCGAAGAGTTTGTAAAATCTTTCGAAAAGTTTTTACACTGCATTATTTTTATCCATTAGTTCGAAAAACACTGAAGCAAACGAAAGTTTTTTTTTTATTTCACTGGAATTTTCTTTTCTGAAATCGAATAACAAGTTTGAACATGTTGTATGCAAGCAATGCATTCATGTGTGCACTATTCTGGTTTTTGGGAATATTGTGAGGTGGAAGGAACGCGAAGAAGGGACTGTAATAAATTTTGTAAGTACCTGATTATTTAGACGACCTCCGAGGTCGAGCGGTTATGATCCTCGACTACGAATACAGAGTTAATATTATTTCACATTTGATTAATATAAAAACAAAACTTATATGGTATATTTGCGGCACGTTCCAGAGTGGTAGATATTCTCCATACCGCCCTGGAGAAAGACCACCATTTAGAATCAAACATTGGTTGAAATGGCAATAGCCGTGTTTGGTCATCAGATCCGAATTGCCAAGTACTTTATAACCTTTCTTTCCCATCTTTGCTCTTTACCACTCCCTTCAGCCTCAGAACATAGCCCGATGGGAAGCCATAGTCCCACTGGCACCGGACAGTCGGGAGCAGTTGATACTCTTGTGCCGTATTCACAAAAAAAAACTCAAAACTAATTAAGGTATTTTAACCAATGTTTTTTATCCTGAATAGTGGTCTGGTAGTTTTTTTCACTTTTCCAACAGTTTGTGCGTACACTGTACCTCCACCAAACCACAGTAAACAAGTTGATCTCTTTCAGTGTATACGGGTTATAAATACTTCCGGATATATTTTTTTTGCATGTCGAAATTTGCACTTCGCCGAATTTCGTTATGAGCCTGTGACCTTTGGGTCTAGAGCAAAAGCTCTTACCATTTTGCCATGAAAGTCTTTTAAGTATACGTATCCGTACTGTACTGTACTAAAAAAAAACTGTTAGAATTGAAAGTTATAATCGTGCACATAATTTGTGTTGGGTTTTGTATTTCTGTGTTAAAGTCACACACAACTTATCGGCGTAATGATGCATTTGCATTTTATCTATTATGTCGAAATCATTGAAGTTTTTTCATAACTCACAACAATAGTGTACTGACGCTATCTGCTTCGTTTTCCATTAATATGCGGACTGCAGATAACTCATGAATACAGTGGTGAAGTTGTCATTGAAATCGCCCACATTTTCTGGTATTTATACTCAAATAAACAGTCTTTGTTATTCACGTGAAAGTACCAAGTTTGCAAGCGACTCAGAATTACCGATTATGATGACTTCACTGTCATCTTATATGTTATGGAACTATTTCAACTGAAACAACTGAATACAGTGCTAAATTCTTGTAATCGTACTTTAGATCTAGTTTTAAGTAACTTTAATATGATTGTAGAAAAATCAGATTTCTGTCTGGTTCCCGAAGATAATTATCATCCAACACTATTGTCAGAAATCAGCCTTAAACTTGTTAGGCCGTTGAAAAATCTTCATCTCCATTCTGAAAACAATTTCCGCGGTTGGAATTTCGGCAAAGGAGACTTTAAGAAGCTATACAGCCAACTGCGTGACCACAATTGGCAGGCTATCTTGGAGTTTTCCGATGTTGACGAGGCAGTTCAATACTTATACGACACTTTATACGCGTACTTTGATCAATGTTTTCCAAGGAAAAAAGGGCCGCGAAACGAAAACTATCCTAGATGGTTTACACGTGATATTATCAAGGACATAAAGATGAAATTCATACATCATCGGCGGTGGAAACGATCAGCTTTGGAAAGTGAACACGAATTGTTCAAATTTTATCGTACAAAAATTAAACGTAACATTTCAATTGCACATAATAACTATATCTTGAACGTAGAAAACAATGTCAAACACGATCCTAAATCCTTCTGGAAATATATTTCCGACAAAAAATGTAACGGAGGTTTTTAAAATCACATTAACTTCAATGATTGCACATACGAAGGAGCCGACATACCGGAAGCTTTCGCAAAGTACTTTAAATCTGTATATAATCAGGAAAAGGTCGATTTTGAATCTTACGTACCAGGGCTGGCTAGATCAACATTTGCGCAAAACATTTCGATTGATAACATCGATACCGCGGATTTCTGTTTAGCAGTTAAAACACTGAAACCAAAAACATCGTTTGGTCCTGACTTAATTCCACCCTTTGTTATCAAGGGATGTTCCGAACCATTGTCCAAACCACTGTTGCATATATATAATACCACGATTAAAAATGGAACTTTTCCCAAACTATGGAAGCTGTCAAAAGTTACACCTTTTTACACAAAGATGGCGACAAGTGTCACGCTAATAACTACAGGCCTGTAGCAATACTTTCCCGCACCTGCAAAATTACTGGAAATAATTTTGCATAAATATTATACGCCAAAGTCGAACCGTTTTTTGATCGAACAGCAACACGGATTTAGACGTGGCCGATCAACCACTACAAATTTGATGATATTTACAGATTACGTATCTAGAGCACTAGATAATAACGAGCAAGTTGACACATCATACCACGATTTTGCGAAAGCTTTCGATAAGGTTGATCACCTAGTTCTCCTAAGTAGACTTGAGGAAATTGGATTATCTGTAAATTTAATGAAACTTTTTGTGACTATTTGAACGGAAGAGAACAATTCGTATCTTATGGTTCATACAACTCCGACGCGTATCCTACAAACTCTGGTGTGCCACAAGGATCCAATTTGGGACCCTTATTATTTTTAATCTTTATAAATAACATTAGAAATAATATTAAATACGCTCGTTTTTTTACTTTTTGCTGATGACATAAAATTATTTATTCGAATAAGGTCATTGGAAGACTGTAGGCATCTTCAGGAAGATATTAATACAATTATTGACTGGAGTATTGCTAATAAACTCAGTTTTAACTTCAGAAAATGTTCCGTCATGTGCTTCACGAGGTCACACAAGACCGTATATTTCAATTACAAAATGAAAGATACGTCTCTGAAGCATACGGCTACTTGTAAGGACTTGGGAACAGTATTTGACGCTCGTTTAACGTTTCATAATCACATCGAAAAGATCTGCAAATCAGCCACAAAAATGTTGGGTTTTGTCCTTCACAATTCAAGGGAGTTGACAAATCTTGCAGTTATAAGGCTGCTTTACTTTAGCTTAGTGCGTAGCATTCTCGAGAGTGGATCTCAGGTATGGGGGCCAGAGGACACCGCCTATGTACTAATGGTCGAGAAAATTCAAAAGAAATTTTTACGGTTTCTCTACATGAGAGAGTTTGGTTTTTACCCATGGCTGTTTCCAACAGCGTTTATCTCGGGAATGCTGGGTATCTGCAGCCTTAGCTCGAGGAGGGATATAGCATTACTGCTTTTTGCTCATAAACTCCTGAACGGTGTATTATTAATACCTGACATCCTGGCAGAAACTGGATTTTATGTCCCTGATAATTTCACGCGTGGCCGCCAACACAGGCTTCTGTTTCTTCCCAGGTGCAGAACTAACTTACCAATGGTGATGCCCCTGGGAAGACTAACTAGGTTAATCAACTGCCTCGCAGGAAATTTGGATATTTTTCACACGAGCTACAACAAGTTTAAGCAAGAACTAGCTATTAAGTTCTAACTATATTATGTACTTCTTGAAAACTATTTTTTTTGTTTTTAAACTTCTTTTTACTTTAATCTTTGTGTAATTATAATTACCATTTTTTGTGTTTTTTTGCAATGTTTTGGTGTAAAACTGTTTTTGCAAATATAAAATAAATAAATAAATAAATAAATAAATAAATCTTAAAATTGACGCGATTTGGTGTTTTTAAAGCTTAACAAATATTTAGTTACAAAATTTGACATTATTGAGTCAGTGATATCAATTTTTATTATTTATGATTTTTCAAAAGTCTTAAGGCCCCCTCCTCCGATTAAGGAAGGTTGTAAAGAAGGGGGAGCATATGCAGGAGGAATAATATATGACTATTAGGATATGGTTACTTTCTTTGTAGTTTATGTTGATAACTAGGCATCGGATTATAAGTACAAAAAAAAAACAAATTTGCACTAACAATGCCAAAATATATGCCTAAAATATACGAATTCATAATTTATTTATAAAATAACGGACTTAGTCCAATTACAAAAAAATTCAAAACACGAACTGGGAAAAAAAGCAACAGAGAAAGAACAGCACATACATAATATCAAATGAAGCAATGACAAAAAATGGAAAAAATATACATGAGAAAGAACATTCAAATCAAAGTCAAGGTCAAGTCAAAGTTTTGGTAGAGTCGTAAAGAATGACAAAAATCATTTAGACTACTGCCAAAAATTTCAAGACCATGGCTTGAGTTAACAAGTCTCGACATTCTGGACAGTGGAGAATGACAACCATAATTAGTAGGGTGATGATTGAGGAACAGCAATTCATTATTTCCGAGTCTACCGCAAGGAATGTTGAACTGGATGAGTTGCAACAGAGAAGGTGAGTCAATTATACTAACATACAAATATCATAAGTTTAGCTCATATTTGAAGAATGAAATGGTTGAAATATGCACACGCAAATATACAAATGGATATAAATATATCATATATAAATATAATTCGATGTCTATTGACAAATAAAGACGTTTCAAAAAATCACATTACGAATTCATTCTATTTTGTGGTTTGGTGTGAAGTGCAAATTTATGATTGTATTAGAAGGTTGCTGGGGTTGAGCTCGCGGCCTCTGGTCCCAGAGTCAAGGATCTTACCGCTCTACCGCGGAGGTCGTCAAAGTCGCCTGTTATTTCAAATGCTTTAAATTTCCGCATCCGTCACATATCGTTGTAAAACTGGCGGCCGATAGCGTTTGCTTAATTATTGTTCACTATCCTCAAAATACCTGTTTCAGCCTTATCTCGCACACTACCGGAAGTCTATCGATAGTGTCTCCGTAGATGGCATAAAATAAACACGGTGTCGGAGTGTTGCCATAGATGGTACGAAACATTTTAAGTTTTAATATAAACATGTCACTATAGATAGTTTAAAAATCTATGTTTTAATTAAAACCGAAGACAGCCAGAAACGCAATATTTCAAGATATTATTGCTGAAAAATTTCCCTTTGTTTTGTGATATGTAAGAAGCAACCTTTCCGTAATTTTTTATAACATAGTAAATTGTTTCAAGACTCACCTTCAAACCGTTTTATTCCTGTGAAGCAACTGTGCCCTTCCACTAAAAAGTAATTTCCAGGTCTTTTATATTGAAAAGATTTCTAACGAACGCTCGGGACACTTCACCCCGTCGGTCCTTATTGCTCGCAGGTCGGTGCTTTCACGCGGTCCCTGCGGACCGGTGACTTGCGGGCCCTATCGCGAATTTATCTATCGCGCACTTTAGTTGGCTATCACATGCTGGTACCGCCATGGCTCACCTATCTGCGCCGTCACCACCACCGCACGGGGTGTATTATCAGCCACCAATACCACCGCGTACCACCGGGGTGGGTGGAGTACCCGCGTATAGAGTCTGCCAGGTGAACGACGCGTTTTTGATCGACTATATATAATTGCTAGCCAAATAATGTACACATTCTAGCAATTTGCACAAAAAAGTGTTATCCCTTGGAGGAAAGAATACGAGTATACACGGAAAGAGAGCTAAATATTTTTATCCAACCAATACAAATTTGAGATAAATCACTTTCTCCGAGTTTTTACGTCGTATACCATGAGAAAGAAAGAGACAAGAAAAGTCTTCACACAAGATTGCAGCACTTCTAAGTATGTAAGAATGTTCTCCGTCCGCGCTAACTTCACATCATCGAGTCGTATAACTTACGTCAACGGATTTTGAGGTTATTTCCTATATTTGTGTTGATTAAAATACTTGCAGAGGTTATATAAATAAATCAAACATGATGGTGATATGTGTGAATGTTCAAATAAGACCAAACTAAGATTATAAAACAATACGTTTCAAAGGTAATTTTTAATTTCAAATGAACGAAGAAAGGATGGTGAAAAGAATATATGATGCGAAAGTGAATGGAAGAAGAAGTCGGAATAAAAGACATGGCAAACAAATCAAATACTTGAATCGGGTCGTGTGATATTCAGAATAACAAAGAGTAGACGATGTATGAATGTAAATGAAGCAAGAAGTGTGTGCCAAGACAGAGTTGTATGGCGGTCCGTCCTCCCTTGATGTAGTGATGGTTAGTTTTTTTTTACGTTTCAAAGGTATTTAAACAGTTTTAAATATTTTTGACCGAACTTTAAAATTTTTACATTTGTAATGATGTAAAGACATAAAATCAACAAAAACTCTCCATCATTATTTAGACAAACCTCCTGTTATTAGTGTTTGCGTGTTATTTTGACTTTTTAAATCATTTTAATGATGTATTGATATTGTTTTGTTTAATGTGTTCAAATACGTTTATCAAAAATGTCCGAATCCCATGTGGGCGGTAACTAATAAGCTTTCTTTAAAATATCTTTGTCTCTTACTATCGAGTCAGTATAAAGTCAACCGACCTGAATACACTGTTTCGCAAAGATACCTCTCCATATATTCTTACTCAAAGTGTTATGCGCTGTTTGTTGTGTTCAGATTTATGTTGGCACCACTGGACGCCACCTGTGTGGAGTCGTTTAAGGTTGCCACACTGGTGCGACACTCTGGTCCATGACCTTGTCTATCAAGGAAGTCTATAGTAAAAGGTCTGATACAGGCAAGATTTTTCTTCATCTCTCTCATCCCGTACAATACTGTTTAAAAATATATGATTTTTTTAAATCTTGAGTCAGGTGCTTTAATAAAACATCAAAGTAATATCTGACGGCCTCCGTGGTCGAGTGGTTAAGATGCTTGACTAAGAATCAAGAAGTCGAGGGTTCAAATAAGCTTAAAAATAACATGCTCCCTAAATATCTGCAAAATAATATTATATATAATGTAAATATTCACAATTATCCTACGAGAAGTGGTCATGATTTTAGGCTTTCCAAAACGAATCTTGTGTGTACTCAAAACAGCGTGTTTTATAAAGGCCAAAAACTTTTTAATAGTCTTCCAAATGCCTTAAAAGAAGCCTCAAGCCTTGGCACTTTTCGGAAGATTTGTGCTGAATATGTAAAAAAAAAACCTATGATTATATGCTTTGTTCCATAATTGTGAAATGTAAAAATGTTTTTTCTTACTAGATGTGTGAAAAAAATATTTGCATACATCTAAATAAAAATACAAAAACAAAACAAATCCTGGCGTGCGCAAATAATATTTGTTTAATTAATTTGTGTTATTTCACATTTAATCAATATAAAAATAATATATAGTATATATGCGGCACGTTCCAGAGTGGTAGGTAAGAGTTCCAACTGTCTGGAGCCAGTGGAACTATAGCACCCCCCATTGGAGTATGTTGTGAGGTCGAAAGTAGTGGGGGAGGGGAAGTAAATGGAGAAGAGAAAGGTCGGAAAGTACCTGAGTATTCAGATCTGGTCACCAAATACAGCGTTATAAACTTAATTTTTTTATATCATACAAAAAAAACTGCATGTGGTATCACTATTATGACACATTCATGGCACTTAATAATAATTACACATTAAAATAGATGTTTAAACCACATTTTAATCTCTTACAGATTATAAAATAATAATTAAAAAAATGAATAAAACAAAGACATTTATATGAAGTTTCACAAAGAATACATATTAATTAATTTACATTTAGTTTTATAAATAATAGTACCTACCCAAATGCGCAATTTGATAGATATGACATTACTCATTTTGTCAAGGACAATAGTTAGTTGGCTCACATGTCGGACCCTGTATCAAAATTTTGTCTGACACCAACACAAGCGCACCAGGGTTTCCTATGGGTGTTATTATTATCAGCCACCAACACACACACGTGGCATATTATCTCCATTCCACGCGGGACTATCGCCCACCTATCCGCCCGTTTATCTTGGTGGCCCGAATAGTTTTTGCGGAAAGAAATTTCCGTAGCGGATACCATTTCGCTACTCGCTAAACATACATAGGTACACGATTTTTTTTCAATTTATAATAATGACAACATATCAAGGAATCGATTACGAAATTAAATTTATAAAATATGCATTTTTTTTAAATTCACTAACGTCTAACTAAAAAAGTTTAAATGACATGTTTTCCAAGTAAGTCTTATTTATAGTTTTTGTGTTTAATTTGTAGAACTTCATTTTATTTTTTATTATTCAATTGAATTAAATTTAAAATTATTTAAATAAATTTAAAAAATAACTTTTTTAAGACCACGGATATTTTTTTGTTTTTGTTTAGTGACCGACCGGTTTCGCTTAGCATAAGGATCATCAGGGTACAATTTTTTTGTTAAATATATATTTATTTATATATATATTATTTAGTTCTGCTATTTTAGTGACAGCTATTTTGGCGTTTAACACCACTATCAAACAGTTTTCTAATGGCATTAAAAGCCGAAACAGCTGTCACTAAAAATAGCAGAACTAAATAATAATATTAAATCGATTCAATTGAATTATAAAAAAATAGGTTAAAATTAAGATTAAATTATCAAGTTAATTTATTTGAATATATGAATTAAAAGTTTAGAAAAAAATCAGAAAGTGACGGATACAAAATATTAACAGAGCGATAAAGGTAAACACACACTGGTCTAAGTTACATTTTCTATGAAAATACATAGATACACACTAGTCATACGCAACCCGTTCTTACGGTGTCCAGATCGGAGCGGGAACGGGGGGAGGTGGGGAGGAGGGACAATACCCCTCTTACGCACCAGACAAGTGTGTTTCTAGAACTGTTCGTGACGTTCTGAATTTGTTTTGCATACGTGGGATAAGTATGCACATCGGCGTGGGGACGTTGCATTGGACACGTTGCGTACGTGGAACCAGTGTGTCTTTATTATTTATTCAAATGAAATATTTTTTCAGCAACCAGACGAAGTAGTGAATAATACTCCCTTTCCGAACGAGGGTTCTGGGTTAACCCGAACTATCTACCATATCTTAAATAAAGATTACTAAAATATTATGAATATACTACAATATAATGTATTACCAAAAACAAATTATTTGTTTATTTATTTAATTATATACGCCCTTATGGGCTGTTACATAACTGTGTAATACATAATATAAAATAAAAGTGACATAAAAATAACACGAAGTAAATGATTAGCACCCAAAAACACAAGTAAGTTAAAATAAATATTATAATGCAATAAATTAACAGTAATATTTTTGAAAGAAGTATTCTACTATAGTTATTATGTTGTAACTAGATTCAGTGCAGTTTAATATATCTACTGTTTCAGCGAAAGAATTACCTACTGTATGCAATTTAGGTACAAGCGAGTATCTAAATGACTCAGTCCTGATATTATTGTTACATTTAAAAAATAATTTTTGAATCGAGTGGTTCTGTTGGGTACATGGAAGGTAATTAAGCTAAGTAAATCAGGGCTGTCTATAATACCATGAATAATTTAAAAAATAAAAGTGAAATCGGAAACAAGCCTTTTGTCTGAGAGTGTTAATAATTGTAAGTCTTTATGTTATGTCATAAAAACGCTTTAATAAGCAAGATCAAATGGGGTAACACGTCAACCCCCCTTCGGATCGTGCGTTTGATTATTACTTTGAGGTACGGAAAGGTTAAAACAGACAAAACGGTATTTCTTTTAGAACAATATTTCTTAACGGTTTAGTAGCGGTAAAGTCGATTTAACGTGCCTTAGTACGGATTTCAGGAGAAAGTTAGTAAGCAGCTAACTATTAAGGGTCAGCACCCAAAAATAGGCTTTGTGTAGGCAAAATAGGCCAAAATAACTTTTTGGCTTTCTAGTACAAGCAATACTACAGATACTACGTGTTTCAGGATTTTTTTCAGGAAGTATTTAAATATTACTAAGGAAAATGTTATCAAATGAGTCTAAGTTGAAATCTGATTTACGATAGTATCTTCCCTCGTACGAGAGCCTGAACGGGATGCCTCTTGTATGGGCTTAATCTCCCGATCTTATCTCGCCCGGAGATCAAACAGTTTGAAATCGAATGCCTTATCTTATTCCCATCCAATAGGTTTTCACCTTACGCCCTCATAAAAGTACCGCCCCATCCCCCCTGGCTAGTTCTGGAAACAAGAACTCAGCCTTGCTGTTCTTTGCTCCATTATTGTACACTAGTTTTAGTACAGGTTCTTTAAGATTTTCAATAAAAATTCAAACTAATACTGTACAGGCGGAAAGATTCAATCCTGCAATTTTTGTATTCTATGCTAGCTGTTCGTGCACGGTGTCGTGTTAAACGATCTGTACAATTCGGTCCAGACAGTGGGAGGTTGAGGTGTATTTAAGGATGATGGGTGATTTTATTTTTCTAACTTAATGAACGAAAGAAAAATATGCAAAATAAGATTGTTTAGATAACAGAGAGATAGGCGGACAGGAAAAAAATCTACAATGAATTTCATACAGATAGATTAAATAATGCGAAGTATATTTATATATAAACCGATAGGTGCCGTGGCGCTCTCATTTAGTCTCTCTCGTTATTTTTTCGCCAAATAAGTGATATTTTACAAATTAAAAAATTATTTACCGTTGTTCTGTATAGTAATCGCTGCCCCTTCGACCGCCGGCCCGTTAACCGGCAGGCGACCTTTTTTTTTTGTCAATTCAATACAATCATCAGTTCTTCTTTTTGCCTCGTAAACCTGTTAGAAATGCCGACGCCAGCTGGACGTTTTTAGTCTTATTTTTCAAATAAGTAGGATATTTCTAAAATCCCAAAAAAAAAAAAAAAAATAAATAAAAATAAAATAAAAATAAATAAAAAATAAAATAAAAAAATAAAATAAATAAATAAAAAATAAAAAAATTAATTCATTAATAAATAATAATTAAAATAATAATCATTTAAAAATTGTGTCTATCTGATGGGACCGTACAAAGCCCCCAGTGGAGTGTGCGTCTCCGCCCTCACCTGGCTGTCTGTTCTGCGTGTCCTCGTCGCCTCCCCGGCTCCAAGCCCAGGGCGACAGGGCAAGGTACGAGAAAGAAGAGCGGGATGACAGTTTTCAGCAACAAACATGCCTGGGTAGAGACGCCCGTGCCGCCCGCCGACGCCGCCCACCACCAAGCCGCCTTCCGTCACCGCTGGACTCGGCTCCTGACTCTGACTACTGACCATTAAACTTAGAATTAATATTAAGTAGAAATTAAGATTTGTACAGCGCCCTTGAGGTGATTTTCCACAAAACGGCGAATGAAGTATTTTGTTCTGATGTAATACAGAATAAGTGTATGCTTCATATGGTCATATTGTTCATGGCCGTTTCCACTAAAGGCCCAACCCCGAGACGAGCTCGTAAGCAGCCGACGCCGACGGTCTGGCATGTATTATTATGGTTAAAGTATAAAGATAATGCTCCGTTATTTTTCATGCTCGGCCGTGATGAACTTAGCCTCCCCGAGATAGTCGGGCTGTAGATGCGGTGGTGATATGGCCAGGGGAGGGAGGAAATTGAAACTTTCCATGAGTTATACAGATATCTATTTTATTCTCCAAACTTACATGGAATTCTAGTGACTGAAATAACGTCCTTACTCCTTTAATATAAACAGAGTTCGGAATTCCTGTCCCACCATTGTTTATTTGGGATGTTTACTCTAGGAAAAAAAGGTTTATTACCTCTCGAACCTCTAGATTAAGAAAATGTACAAAAATCGGTTCAACGAACACTAAACAAGTTGTGCTAATTATTTGGACAACTTGTCGCAGCATGATTAGTTTCTTAGAACAGGCATCTGCCTAGTTAAAAACGAATGTTGACTG
Organism: Drusus annulatus; assembly: GCA_022651775.1. NCBI lineage: Eukaryota > Metazoa > Arthropoda > Insecta > Trichoptera > Limnephilidae > Drusus > Drusus annulatus. The sequence continues at coordinate 562,776 of JAGWCC010000232.1, read as the reverse complement.
GGCTATAATGTATTGACTCTTGTATTGCAGTTTTCTTTTTTTGGCTTATTTCTGAAAAAAAACTGTATTATTGCGTATTATTATTGTATTAGATAAATAAATAAATATATTTATTTTTTTAAAGTTTGTTATTTATCATTGGTACAGAATATATATCTTACGATTTTTAGAGATATATTTTGTTTGTCCAAAAAGGAAGATTTTCCTGTTAGAGGATAGTCAAGTTTAAATGTTTAGAAAAGGTTCATAGTAGTATGGGATTTCATGCCAATGTGGATTTCATTAGTGCAATAAAAACAATATTATTATTACATACAGTTTACAATAAAAATGTAAGTAAATAAACGGATATTTAAAAAAAAAAATTACATCAAATCATTTGTTTTAGAGTAATGCATTCAAGTATACAAATATGGGGCGTTCAAAAAAATCAGATGTAAAGGTTTATGATGCCTTTGTCAGGCGAAACAGCTGTCACAGCTGGTATGATATAAAATATTTGAGATCAAAATTTTCTTTCCATTTCCAGAAAAAAATATCCAAAATATTATCATGAAAAGTTTTTTGAAAAATTAAAAAAAAAACATAAACATCCATGTGTTGGTACAACACTTTATGAAAGCCTACCCTAGTTTCAGAAACAACCGTTAATTGAATGGCGTATCAAAAACTTAATAAAAAATTATTATAATTAATGTGATGTAATTTTATTTCTAATCAGTAATGTATAATATCACAGTTGTGTGTCGACAAACTTGGTGCGATTTTAATAAGTAAATTTGAAAATATTTTTATTAAGTGAAATAGAGAGGTACAACAGCACTGACAGAGATAGGTAAGGCGGGGGGAATGGTACCACGAGGGTTCACTGGTTAAAAATGTAATTATGAGGTTATTCCTTGTGATTAATTAATTATACCAAATATTTTATAATTGTTTTTTCACACATTTCTTTATTTCGATTTTTTTGAGATTAAATTGTGTTTTTTTATTTATTCTAGTTTACGAAATGTTGTAGCCTTTATCAAATTTGAGATTTTTGTGATTAACTAACCCGCGAAATCAGATAAACTTTCATGATAAAGGTTCTCAATAATTGTTCTTTGATTCTAATTATTTTTTCTTCATATTTATAATCCGGGCATAAACAAAGCTATTTTATTTAGAATTTATTATTAGGACAGCGTTACCGGTAGCAGGGGAACAGAACCCTCGGCAGATGATTGATCGCCCTCCAGCCGATAGCGGATAATTTATCTGGCCTGGTCTGTTGGCTGTGCATTGTTTGATGATGATAAATGCTCTCCTAATTTATTCACTGATAACAATGACTTCCATTGCTCGCATAATCAAATATTCATTCAAACTCCTACAGGGGCTTAACTTACTACCTAAATAACAAAATATATTAACAAGTGGTAAAATGTAATAAATATAATATTAGTAACTTTGTGGTGGCATATTTTTACATATACGAGTACCTAGACCATTTTGTTTGGGTTTAAAATATCCGCACTCTCCGTCTTCCACCCACCTTACTAATTTCTGTATCTATTTTCACGTTATTCTTACATGAATTGGTGGTTGAATCTTTTGGGATCATTTAAAGAAGATTTTTTTTCAATACTAACTAATTAACTTAACTAAAAATACGATGTTTCTCCGCAGGGGTAGGCAGAGAGGATAAACCGCAATACAACTTCGCCTAGTCTCTATTACTCTTGCTTCATTTACAATCATACATACTCTTCTGTTATTGTGATTCTTGACATGTCCCGACTCAAGTATTTGATTCACTTGATCGTGCCATGTCTTCCTCGAGCGTCCCAGACTTCTTCTTCCATTCACTTTTTCAATAGAGTTATTTATTCACGTAGAGATTTTTGGTAGCTTTTAGATCTAATTTCTTTTATGCTTAAGTACTTAGGTACTATGTAAAAGGATGTGGCAATTCACTACATTATCATATATAGTTGAAACACAATGCGCCGTTGTCATTCAATGTTAATTTGCGGTCGCTATTGTTTAAAGAATTATCGGGAATTTTATGAGTCATGGGATTTATTGTGCATTGCAAATTTCAAATGAAAAATAACAAATAATATAATTTCTTCTCTAATCGGAAGCTCCTTTAACATCTTCATTTCATGATATAGCTTTTTCTCATACGCACCTCTTCTGATGACAATGCTTGCCGCAATACCTTGTAAACTTTTGTTAACTTTATAAGTAAACAGAGATAACATAGTGCCTACTCCAACTTTTTGATATTCTAATCCATTTTATGTGACCTGCATTGAAAACCCAATTTCGATTATCTAAGAGATGTTGAGAAAAAGATATTTGTATTTTTTAAGAATCCCAACTGTCTCTAATCAGTACCGCTATGGAAGAAAGGACAGAACTAAAGAGAGGTAGGTAGGTAGGTACATAGGAAAGGTAAGGAGCGGTAAACTAAATATTCAGAGTTGATTAAAAATATCCCATTTAAAGCAACACGTTTCAAATCTATTTAAGGTTCAGCACCCTAAAAATACACACCTTTGGGCTTTCTTAACATAAGCAATACTACAAATTATTAATCTGTTAATTCTGTACGAGTAGTTCGGAAATGTCTAAGGTTTCCAGTGAATACAATTCGTGGAATTTCAGGTAAAACGTTCAATAATGCCTTCGCTGGTTTTCAAACTGCATCTTTAACTGATATGTTAGTATGTTTGTCATAGAATTTAAAATATTACGGTTAAAAAAAATTATTCACTGGAAACCTTAGACATTTACCTAACTACCCATATACAATTTACAGACATATCATTTAAAGAATCGCTTATATTAGAATACTACAAAGTGGCGTTTAGCGCCATTTTTGAGTGCTGAGGCTAGGTGGTCTTTTTCGGCAGTACAACAGTATTTTATTTAATATGTTCTTTGTGATATTTATAAATACACTAAAGCGTATTTTTTTATCTAAACAGCGACTTCTACGTCCCTTGTGAGCGCAAATGTTGCTTAGTGTAGCAATACCCCATAGCCACCATCGGATGCTATAGAAGCTAAACAAACATATTTAATTTGAACACATACATAAATAATCATAGTTTTATGGAAATATATAGTGAGGTCGGTGGGTACTTATTGTAGGTACATATTTAAACCATCAAACTCAAGTGAATCGTCAAATTGTGCATTTATTTAACTGTGTTAAACGACTGTTGCGAAATAAACGGACTGAACAGTGGAATAATCTCGAATAATAATCAGCATTGTTATTAGCATTGTTTGTTTTCCATCAGTCGATAGGAGAGTGCTTTCTATTGTATTTATAGAGTGTTCGATCAGGGGTCAGAAAAATCGATAAAGGCTATCGACCAATACTTGCCGCTTCATTGGCTGAGATATTGGTCTGTGATCTCCGCGCGAGTTCTCTACTCCTGGTATCTTGTTCGGGGGACGATTGCCAATGACAGCGCGAGGACACAGACAGAAGCTCGATTAGTTCTATATCTGGGAAGATAAGACCTAATGTCACACAGGGGTAAACTTAGCGATCTGGGAATGCATAACGACCCGGAGATAAAATGCCCCGCGTCAAGCGCAATCGTCACAAACAATGGAAGCTATGATAGCTGTTGTTCTGCACTTGAACCGCTGCCGGTTGGCTACCTTCTAGAAGCGGTATCGCGATGGGACTGTTGCACTTGTCTCTGATCAGTCACTAGTCACCAGTCATCAGTCACCAGTCGGCACTCGCCATTCACGTGATCTCCGCGATCACGCGCCCAGCAGATACCCAGACAAATATCCCTACTGACCGACGTTGCTTACACGATTTAAACCTATAAAACTGAACAGTGCATCCGGAACACATTCGTCGATGAAATATAGATTTATTAGACTGATTTAATCATAACATTAGCATTGATACAATTACATAGTTTAATAACTGCGATGATAGCCCTCTTCAATGGAGTGATCAGAAGCAAGTTGGAGTACGCTACTACTGACTGGGCTCCACATCACACCAAATATATACATATGTTGAAACAGATTCAGAAAAAACTCAGGTATGTGTACATGCCTATGTTCATGCATCACATGGAACTACTCGAGGAGACACATTATCAAAGCTTAGAGACTAGGCGCAATGCTGGTCTCATGACAATAGGCTTTCAAATTATGAATCACTTGATCGACTGTCCATACCTCTTGGCATGCTACTGTTTACCATACCCTATGGTCGGGCAGATGTTTTGGCTCAGCAGAGCATGACAAGAGGTATAATTCTATTAAATAAATCATGTAAATATGTAGATATATTTACCGAAAATTTGCCTATGTTCAAAAAACGTATTCATTTTAAAATGTTTAGTCATAAAAAATCTATTTTTGTTGTTTTCCTTTGTACTGTAATTGGATTCAATATCTCTTGTACAATGATATATCTATAATATGACTAACTAACTAACTAACCGTCACGCTGTTTCTCCGCAGGGGTAGGCAGCGAGCACGGACCGCCATATAACTCTGTCTTGGCACACACTCCTTGCTTCATTCACATTCACACATCGTCTCATACATACTCTTCTGTTATTCTCTTCACATGACTCGATTCAAGTATTTGATTTTCTTGATAATGCCATGTCTTTCTCGGGCGTCCTCGACTTCTTCTTTCATTCACGTTCGCATCATATATTCTTTTCACACTCCTTTCTTCGTTCATTCGCTCTGCATGCCCAAACCATCAAAGCATCCCTTTCTTGATCCTATTCATTACGCTCACATCAGCCTTGCATTCTTTCCGGATATTCACATTTTTAATACGGCCATACATGGTTTTACCGCACATACATCTCAGATATCTCATTACCACAGCATTCAGTCTACTTTCATCCTTCCTCTGCCAGTTCCATACCTCACTGCCATACATCAGGGTTGGTATAAGCACTCCATTGTTGACTGCTAGCTTTGCTTGTTTGGACGATTCCTTATTTCCGATTTTAAATCCTTATTAAACATGATCCATATTCTGAAGTTAACAATAAATTAAAGATCTTGATACTTTCATTTCCTGGATAATTAGTATATCCTTGAATTGGAAGGACAGTCAAAAGTCTATCAAATTGATCGCATTTCCCGATTTGGAGCCTTGGAAATCCTTCAAAATACCGGCCACCCGGCATCTAGCCCCGGCATCGAGATGTAGGTCCGTCCATTATCGGCTCTGCGAAGCGCAATAAATTATCCAGGATTTATCTGCGACCTTATCAGGCCGGGCCAGGGGCGGAAATGTGTGCGCAGATAACGCTGGCCATATTATCTGCCGCCCAAATACCGCCCAGGACCGATAGGGAACTCTATTCAGTGTCACACTCTCCCACCGGCAGACTGTCACGCTGTCACAACACTAATACTGTCGCTCGGCTCTTCTGGACGTACTGCCCTTATGTCTGATTCCAAATACACCACGACAAATAAACCGTCAAAAATAAATGTTTTGCACACCTTTATAATACAAATTAAGACACGGGGACGTGCTCCTACAAAATTATTTTGTGGAAACCGTTGCTTCCTATTACTTTCGTTTGTATTTTACTGTTTTCACTAGATCGGTCTCATTTTATCCCCTATACTGCGTCCAACTGCACGAATTTAATTAAAATAAATGTAGATCTTAATGACTACCAATCTGGAAACTGTAGTGAACAAATTGGTTGTGGGTACTACGATTTGGTCAATTTTTGCAAATTTCATTCTCCACCCACAATCACATTTTTCAATTAATTATTGAACTAATATCAATAAATTTCAACGTAAATAAGAAACAGAAAAACCAGAAAAATAAAAAGGATAACGCTCGCGACTGAGACTCGAACTCGGAAACTCTATTCTATCCGGAAGTAACAAATCTGCCAATTGAGCTACCGAAACCTTATTAGAAACCGACATTTAAATCGATCTTAAACTTCCTTAAAAATTATTAATCCTATTTTTTTTTTCATTCTCTACCGATATAAACTGCCATCTTTGTGATGGTATGCAATGCTCTACCCAAACACATTGTTTATACTAAGATGGTGTCTTGGAGAGATGTTACTCCTGGAAAGAGGTTCCGAGCTCGAGTCTTGGTCGCGACCGTTATTCTATTTCATATTTACGTTGAAGATTATTGATATTATTTCAATAATTAATATCAAAATAAAAAGCATAAAGCTTTAAAATTAATTCTGATTTGATATTTAAAAAAATATTTAATTGAACTAAGTATTCTAATCTAACGACCCATTAGAATATTTTAGAAATATTTGCATTTTTTTAGAGATTACAGTCATCACAGTGTAATATTTTTCGTTTTCTATTGCTTAATCCGAAAGTGGTGACAAATAGTTCATTAGACCATTTTTTGAATTTTAATATTTGGATTCATTTATAAAGGATTAAAAATACAATATGAATGTTAGAAAGCGCAGGTTGGAAAAGTATTTCGCCATCGATACCTTTCGGATGCCAGGACGTAATAAAATATGAGGAGATAAGGAACTCAGCCTCCTGAAGGGCGGGCTGTATCTTGGGAAAGTTGATTGATCGAGAAGGGTGCGCGGAGTGTCTCCTAATAAATATGCGCCCCTGCTACTCACAGTCGGGGAAAGTCGTGTTCCGGTCACAGAAAATTCTATTTAAATGGTAATACCGCACGGGTCTGCTCTTCCGTTTCATTTATATCAATGCGTTTGATAAAGAGAACTTAAAATAGTTCATAGGGTACAAGAGATGTGAAATTCAGAACTAGTCTTGGATGTGCGTGGTTAATGACATATTTTTAAATTTAGTATTTACATAACAAAAGCACGAATTCAGTGCGATAGTTATCCTTGGATCTGTATTAAGAAATGACAGCATTTCCTTTATGCCAATACCGCAAGCCATAATAAGTTCTTATCATGTCACTTATCTGTCTACCTAATATATTTTCTACTGAAATCAGCCATCACAGCTCATCGTTATTTAAAAATAAATAAAATTATTTTAATTTTTGATGTGGGATTTCCATACTACAAGAATATTTTCCTGATAACTTTTTATGGCTCATATTTTAATTATAACCCGTGATATTGATATCATGTTATATTTATTTTGTTCGCATATTGCGCCTTTGGTTGGCCGCTGAGGAATCTGAAGGATCAGTGCGAGATGGTTTCGCAGATTTATGCATAAGTTGGAGTATGCTAGTACTGTCTGGGCTCCGCATCAGACCAAATATATAAATATGTTGGAACAGATTCAGAAAACAAATCCTCGGGTATGTATACATGCGTTCGCACGGAACATACCCTATATTCATACATCACATGGAACTACTCGAGGAGACAAATTATCAAAGCTTAGATACTAGGCGCAATGCTGGGCTCATGACAATAGGCTTTAAGTAGACGATTATAAACCACTTGATTGACTGTCCATACCTCTTGGCATGCTACTGCTTATTCGTGCCTGAGAAATACTGCCGCAGCAGAAATCATGCCATGTTTAGCATACCCTATGGTCGGACAGATGTTTTGGCATAGCACAGTATGACAAGAGGTATAATTTTATTAAATAAATCGTGTATATATATAAAGATATATTTACCGAAAATTATTAAATGTTAAAAAAACTAATTAATTTAAAAAAAAAATAGTACTGTAATTGAATTTAATATCTGTTGTACAATAATGTATATATATATATATTAGTCGATTATCGTTTCTCGCGCGGTTGCTCGGACGTTTCCCACCTGCAACACTTTGGCAACACTTTGGCAACAGGATGGCGATGGCGGACCTCTCCATCTCCAGTCCAGCCAACACACCTATCTGCCATTCCATCGCAGTAAACGTCTCCGAACACTGATAATGTGCTCCGATGACATTCGTTTTGCTATGAATACAATTACAATATTTACACGACAGTGCGAGTGTTACGCTGAATTCATTGTTAGTTTTATTCAATTTCATGCACACTCACTGCTCCACGCTTAAGCATCAGCACTAAAAATGACGCTGAATGTCACTTCGTAGCATTCTAATACAATTACTTTTAAAAAAAACGATTTACGGGTAGTTTAGAAGCTTAGACATTTTTCTAACTACCCATATAAAATGTATAGATAAATTATTTGTAGTATTGCTTGTATTATATAATTATAGAAAGCCAAAAAATGTGTATTTTTGGTGCTGACCTATCCTATCTCTCCAAATGGGTGGCAAAGTCAGGCATTTCATGAAGACTTTTTCCACTTCGGAAGCCGCATCAGACTACTTTTTTAAGCCAATTTCGGAAAATTTTAATCCAGTCTTATTTTTATTTGCATAAAATTTATAAATGGTCGGATATTTTGGGATTCCTTTCCCTGTGATGAGGCATAAAGTGATGCTAGTTTAAATAATTGATCGGTTAGTAGCTTAATGGACACACGCGTCGGATTCCCACCCGAACGTCGTTAGTTCAAGTCCTCTGCTAGCTAAGTCCTCAATCATGGCGCAAGCAACAACTTTCGTTGGTTATAATGGTAGTAGAAGTTTGACAAATATTGTCAGGTTATTCGTAACCCAGAAATGTTTGACTTTAAAAAAATAAAAATAAAATAACAGTGAGTAAATTTAAGAAACATACAACTACCCAAGTGAAAACCTATAATTGGTCATATTCATACTACCCATATAATATTCTATTTAATTTATATATAAACTGTTGGTCTCCCAAATAAAATAATACTGTCCAGATTTCCTAATCTTTCAACTCATTAAACACATGATCAGTTCACATTGGATTTCATGAATGAGTTGTTCTTTTAGAACCTCGCGGTGGGGCAAATACGTACCTAGTTAATTAGGCCATAAATCTAAGGACTTACTAATAAAGATTATATTTTGATAAATGTAATTGCATTTCTTCTTACTAATAATTTCCTTTGTAGAAAAGGGCTATAAAAATGGTCGAGATATAAACACTGATTGAAGGTTTATTGAGAGCACGCTTAGTAAATAGCTTTTTATTTTTGGGAAATAAACATCGAGTAAGTCCACAATGGCGGCGGGGTCGCCGGTCGCCGGAATAAAGCTAAAAGTATTTTAATGGCCTCGGAACCATGTCGCATAGCGAAAATTACATACCTTAGAAATAATTTAACTCCCCCTTTAAATTAATATCGTGATCAAACACATTTCACCCCCCAGCACCTTCATTTCCTTGGGAAATTAGGAAATTTCCGATAACCTTTATTTTTTATTAATCGCGCAGGATTTATTTTTCAATCATAAAGCTGGAATGAAAGAATTTTCGAAAGAGTAAGTGTTTCCTGATTTACAATTTATTTATCATGTGTTCGCCAAGAACTAGGGAAATATTGATGGAGTTTTCCTTCATGTTTTAAATAATACTTTTGCTCAGATACTTTTAGAGGGTGATATGTAGGAGCATTTTTGAGCGTCGCTCTATAGAAGTCTGCAACCATAATTATATATTACAATGCCTTATTGTGTCCATCCCAATCTTAATATAACCATATTCTACCCAAAACAACCAGGACTACCCCAACGTTACATTTTTATAAAGAGTTGTAACGAAATACACTATTAGGATTGTTAGTAATAGCAATAAATTGTTCGACAAAAGTTGTTATTCAAGATTTTGTTTAAAGCTTATGACGTCAAAAAAACTTTGTTAAAACAAAGCTAGGGCATTGCCAAACTCTTTCGGAGAAATAAAACTTACCAAATAGCATGAATTTAAATGATATTTCAGACAGTAGATATTATTATGGATAAAAATCTTTCTCAAAAACGTGCTTATGTCCAACCTGAGTGTTCGTTGCATAGTTCCACTCTTCAAAACGACGCTCATTTGATGGAAACACCTAGATACGGATAATACGAAATACGCAAAAATTACTTTTAAGTCATTTTTAATTTTCTTACACTGCTAGTGAATAGTGGAATTCCACGGTGTTATTGTTGAAATAATATATCGTATTTTTCCACTTCTATAATACCGGACCCTGCTATGAGCTTCTAGATCCACACTTGCGCCTAGCACCCTTCTAACACCGTGCTAGGGTCTTCTCCAGACTTGTGAAATTAAAATTCATTAAAAATATATAAAAACGTACAGCATCCCGGTTTACCATGTTATAGTGCGATACCGGAAACCATCAAATTATACCAATTAACAAATTAAAAATAACCTGTAAGAACCATATAAAATACATTCGTAATATCAAGTAGTATATAAGTAATTATTATTAAGTCAAAAAGTATATGAATTATAATTAGTTACTGTGTAAACTTTGATGTGCAAGTAACTAAAATAAAACTAAGCTTAGTGGCGCTTTATAGAGCAATAATATAAGAAAAAAACTGTTGTTGAATTGCCTTATAAATAAATAGAACACATACACTTTGTTTTTAACCACTTTTTATTTAATATTTTGTCTACCGGTTTCGGAAGTACCCTTCCATCATCAGGACAATATTAAATTAATCTTTAGATAATAACTTCATCTCTTCTGGAAGAAACATATGTGGAGATAAATTCTGCACACGATCAAAAAATGTATGTTTTGAAGTATCTGGAGAATGTATATATATTTTATATATATGCCTTATAAATATTTTACTAGTGAGTACACTTAGATCAAAGGAGGCTTCGGAAAATAATTTATAATTAGTATTTTCAGACGTCCCGGACTGTGAAAGGGTTAAGATTCGCAGGCAAACTGTAGAGAGAAGAAAAAATACAAATACAAAGAAGGTTGAAATTTACACAATGGTGTATATATTATATTAACACTTAATATATATACAAATACAAAAAAGGTTGACATTTACACAATGGTGTATATATTATATTAACACTTAATATATATATATATATATATATATATATATATATATATATATATATATATATATATATATATAATAATAATAATAATAGTTATCCGGGACAAATCGCGGGATGTAACTTGACTTGCCAAGAAAAAATATCGGTTGCTTTAATCCACTCCTTTCAAATATAGTATAATGTCTACTAAAATTATAGAAAAAAAGGATTTGAATACAATCTTTATTAAATTTGATATTTTCAATTAACCTCAATTTCGAATTTGAAAAGTTCACATTTGTACGTACGTACGTAGATAAAGGAAATTACCCCATTGTGTGATTAAAGATTTGCCTGAGCTAGCGCTAAGCTACGGTTATCTCTAGGAGAGGGGGTACAAGACACGTCATTTTCATACAAATCTTACAAAAATGTAGCACCACTAATGTTGCACCACTAAATGTTTCACCCGCGTATGAAAAGGATAGCCATTCAAAGAATATGTGTGTGCGGAAGAGATAGCTATATGAAGCGTGTTTCGAAGGTATGTCTCGTTAACTTGGTTTAGTGCAGCCAGGTGCGTTGTCTCAGTAACGTATCTGCATTATTTAATTCATCTAAGGGTTTTAAATTTTTTTTATTTATTTACGCACGACTTTTTGACGGACGGTTTGCGGGTTCGTTTCCCGCCATAACGCAAAAAATTTATTGCCATGGTTTTTTTTTTCATTAATTGTATTACTATCGGCCAGCCGTATCTGCCAGGTGTTGTGATGTTCGTTGTTTAGTTTAAAGAACTTTTGGCTTTTACTGTCTTAAGACGCATCGATAAATGTGTATTAATTAATATTGAAATAACACGATAGACAGATAACTTCTGTCAAATATTGTCAAACTTATCAAAACTCAATTAAAAATATGTTTTATCTCGTTAATAGTTGCTTTATAACTTACAAGATACCGTACCCGACACTGTCGAGAACAATAAATTATTTAATATAAAAAAAGTTTAATTTTTAAGTTTCCATGCATACAGAGAATAATTATCTAGCGACTTTGTAACGAGTATGCAACCGAATGACATTTATTTATTTACACTAAGCTGACCAGGTGACATTTAAAGTGCGAGTAGTCTGACTATGATTAATGTCAGTGGAAGCTGTTTCTTATTGAGCGCCGAATCTCGTTTAGATATATACATCTTATACAAATCCCTGCACTGTACTGCACATTCAGAAAGCCAATTGTGAAATTTACTCTCGTGCCCTAAAATCGAACAATAAAAAAAACAATTAATTTGAATGACAAACCAACTATAATTTTGTCAACATCGTGTGATTTGTGTGCAAAACTGTATCTTTTTCCAAACTAGAAATAAATTAAATAATTTATCTGAAGTGACCTGCCAGGTAAGTGTGCTTTTGTATATTATCTCTGTACATATTATTAACAAATATTAATATGCCATAGATTATATTATGTAGTTAGTGATAAGGCTGGGAATCAAGATTTGTACAGCGCCCTTGAGGTGATTTTTCGCAAATAATCCAAATATTATTATGATTGTGCACGAAAGTAACAATTGATTAGTTTGGTAAGCGCGATGTGCAGAGGGTAGTCGGTTTGTATGAGGCGTGGTGGTCGGGGTGAGGCGGGTCGCGGGGTGCAGTGTGTTTTATTATCTTGTATAATCATGGGCCGACATTACCTGCACAAGTACAATATCCTCAGCAGATCGGAATCGCACTCGCGGGTTCGGTACAAATTGAATATCCCATCCTCTGGTGCAGGGCCGGACCGAGCAAGTATCCAAGTTTCTACTTTGAAATAAGTACGCAATTCTGTGGGTAAATAACTTGTTCAAAGTTGTGTTACACCTCTTCTATGCAGGGATAGGCTTCAAAAATAAAGAGTCACTATTCGTACACTCTTGCTCCATTCACATTCAAACACCTTATCCAAATTCACCAATACTCGTCAATTTCATAATATTCAATCAACTGATTTCATAACAAATTGTTTATCTTTAACCTTAAGTTTATCAAACTTTTAACAAATTCACTGAGAGAACATTACTTTTCTACATTAAAAGATTTTTTTAATACGTTTTGTAGGCGCGTTTACCAATATTTTAGGCTAATGTCAATTGTTTTACACATTTCCCAAAAAGCTGGTTATCTGCGTTAATATACTATATACTACTTTTAACATAGTACTTTTTAGGTGCAACATAAATGACTCTAATGAAAAGCTCTTAAATCATATTTTATAAAGTTCACGCGGTATCATTTTCGCTACATTCAGTCTGAACTCCTTGAGAACTATCTAAAGTTGAAAAATTCACAACATAACAATGAAATCCCCGTGTCTTCGTGTTCCCAGGTCCGGGCCCGACCTCCTGTGATGTATCTCGCGTGTTTGCGAGAGATAGTCTTCCCCCTCTCTGCCTACCCCGGCACCTCCCGGCCGGCAGGTACCTCCGGTCTTATCGTCTCCTGCCAGGCCCGCCCAACCCCCCCCCCGCCCTCACCCGCAACCCGCTCATCTATACCGACACAACATTTTACAAATAAGCCAAAATTTAATATAAACTGGACAATGGGACAATCGCGACCCCCATATCCGTTTTCACGTGGTCCGGAGCGATGTCAAGCAGAATGTTAAATCAATTGATTTTTATATTCACTGGTTTCCACTCCCCATTTTCACCCGGAACACCTTTTTAATGAATAATTGAAAAAAAAACAATATGGCGTCTTGGACAGTTGAACGGAAATTCAAAAGTTTCACAGCTCATGGTGGAAATGACTGCGAGCTAAAAATAGTTGTTGACATCAGTGGCGGCTTGTGACTTTTTGTGAGTGCTAGAGTGCTAAGATAGAAAAATGAAGCCGATAATGATTAAAAAAATTGCAGATTTTTAGTTTTTGGATGTTGAAAAATCTTCGTACAAAAATTAATATTTTGAAAAAATTCGCAAATACTTAAAAATTTCATGACTCCAGAGCTTACTTGTCACAGTCCAGGCTGTTATTTTTTTTATTTCAGACAAAGCAGCAAATTTTCTTACACCCTAAATCCTGTTCCTGGAAGCCAGGGTTCCGGATGGGAAACTGTTCGAATCCGAGTACTGATTAATAAAACACGAAGGCCTTCAGCTGAAATGACAAATTTAATAGAACCCAATTATCAGTTCTGATTATTTATACTTAGAAAGCTGTGTATGTTTTTTCGCCGTTGCGATTCTTATTATTGGCGTTTGCATTGTTTTAATTTTATTTGTTTGTTTCCTGCGGGCGTTACTAGGAATTCTTCTCAACGTAGGTTTTACAGCGGCGAGATAAGCCTGGTTGGAACTGCAGCGTTATCGGCTGTAACCTCGCGCCGGTGGTGCCGAGATACTTGGGCAGCTGCACCCACCAGCGACTAACTTGTTGGCAGACTGACGGAGGCCAAAATATAGGCGGAGTGATAAGCAGAAAAAATCTTGCCCATCTACCGTACTTTAGATTTCAAATATTCAAGTGTAAGCGGTGTAAGTAGGAAATGGAATTTATTTGAAATTAAAAGCGAATAATATTTTGTACTATAAGGAAGAAATTATAGATGGAATGAGATGACGTACCTACTCAATTTTCGGCTTTTCATCTTAGCTTCTAGTAAATTGTTTTTTTTTTTAATCTGTTGATGTACGCATGCACTGTTTTATACCCATATCTAACGATTGTGATTTTAGATAGTTTTGTTTCGCTAACATATCTGTTGTACATTATTTTATTTTATTTGTTTGGGAGACCAACAGTTTACATACATACTAGATAAATATTATATGGGTAGTATTAATATGACCATTTATAGGTTTCCACTTAAGTGTTTGTATATACAGGTAAACTGATACTGTAAGTAAGTGAATCTAATTTTAAAAATTAAACAAGAAATTTCCTCGCTGTTATATTAGGTTAGGTGACGGCCTCCATAGTCGAGTGGTAAGACGCTCGACTACGAATCCAAAGGTCGCGGGTTCAAACCCGGCGTGCGCCAATAACTTTAATTTCATTAATATGTGTTATAACACATTAAATTCATATAAAATAATAAAAAAGTATATTTGCGGCACGTTCCAGAGTGGTAGCTACTATCAGTATCGCCCTGTTGAAAGACCACCATTAAGAATGCTTGAAATGGCTTTTAGCCGTGTTTGGTGACCAGATCTGAATAGCCAGGTACTTCCCAACCTTCGTCTTAAACATCCCCTTCCCCTCCCCACAAACTTTAGCCTCACAACATACCCCAATTGGGGATGCCATAGTCTCACTGGCTCTAGACGGTTGGGAGCAGTTGGGACTCTAGTGCTGTATTGACTATAAAAATAAATGTAAATTTAATGTTCTTATTACGATGAATTCGGTATGTTTTTGTATAAAACTTGTCTTCAAGATTAGATTTAGAATTAAAATTCTTTTTCTGGTGTTTTTTTCTATCTACAGCGGAAATGCAATCGCACTAGTCCCGTAGGTTTCCAAGCAATGTATCTCGGTGTCTTCCTCTACTTACTTTACTACGATTTAAATCAATCTTTCCCTGAATTGTCAGTTGGTCAATCTTGCCTTGTAGGTCTCAGTTGCATGTGACCGCAAGATACTAAAGTTTTGTTCTTTTTATGTTAGCAGACAATGTGGACATGCAAAAACGCTCTAATCTTAATAATCTAGGGAATATGATGGCAGTGCGCCATGTACGTAAGTGTTCGGAGCACAATGCAGGCAATGCATACGAAAGCGCTTCCTTTTCCGCCAACAGTGGAACAGTGCAAGGAATCAAGTTGTTATCATCGCACACTCCGCATTTGGCTGCAATCTGATCTCGCGGGTCGCTTTGCTCGGCAAACGGCCAAAACATAACAACCTGCAATTATTGTTATTATCTTATAGCGGACGTGCACCGCGCAACTGATTACTGATTACTCTCTCCGATAGGAGATGCAGATAGTGCACATCCCGCATCTCGCGTCTGGCTCCTTGCATCTCTCCGGGAAGGAAAAATTGCGGATGGTGTCGATAAGGCATGTACCGCTCTTATCTGCGGACCGCAAAGGTGACTTACGTGAGAATCGCTTGTTCGTAGAAATGTAAATATTAAACGTATGTATACCCATAGTCAAACGGGATGCCGAGATTGCGATTTGCATGTTCTTCGACTAAATGCTGATTCTCGTAGAAATAAAGCTGTAGTATTAAGATTGAAGAAATTTTTAAACTAAGCACTCAAAAATGACACTAAACGTTACTTTAGAGGTTTCCAGTTAATGCAATTTTACAACTAATCCTTTAAATTCTATGAAAAACATACTTAAATGTCGGTAAACGGTGCAATTTTTAAACCATAAAAGGCATTTTTGAACGTTTTATCTAAACTTCAAGTATGCTTTTCATAAAGAATTTAAAAGATTACTCTTCAATAATTGTATTCACTAGAAACCTAAGACATTTTTTTAACTTCCCATATAGAATTAACAGGTGAATCATTTGTAGTATTACTTGTACTAGAAAGCCAAAAAGTGTCAATTTTTGGGTGCTGACCCTTAAAGGCTTTGAAAAGGATCTCAAACGGTGTACAAAAATCAAGCAAGAAATTGAAATAAATAAACGCCTTTTGTATGGAAATCGTTTCGAAATCTTGACGATTAAGTAAATCTCGAACTCATTTGTCTCGCATTCTTTCGACTTCATATTTTTTAACAATTCAAATTAATCAGCCCTACTTCGGTGCATTGCCGAATCTCGATTAGAACCATATTATAAGAATAATTCCAGTTAGTTCCGAGGCGATTATTGGGCATTAATATAAATAACGTATTCCACCTCGTGTCTCGGCGATTTGGTGAAATATGAACGGCGAGGTTCGGATAAAATTCCTCCGCAATCTCCCCGCGTGCCAGCGGACAATTACTTCTTTATGTCGAGGCGACTGGAAAATTTTTCCAATAAACGAAACATTTAAATAACATTTTTGTTTTAATGTGGAATACATATACCCCGCTGGGGCAGCTACCGCGCGGGCTGGTTCGGTGCTTAGCTAGAAAAGTATTTATACGGCTCGGAAGCAATTGAGATATTAACTTATTTTTATTGTTTTCTTTTGTAAACTCAAATAAAGTCTAACTAATGATTTTAGTACCTACCTACCCATACGGTGTGCGATTATTGATTTTATTTTACAGGTCTGGGTTCACATTATATACAATGGCGGGTCTCCATGTAGATGCCTATCGTAATACAATTTTAAAATGTATTATTTTCAACTCAATAAGCCATAAGAATTATTGAAATAATATCAATAATCTTCGACGAAATATGAAATAGAAAAAGACACAGAAAATAAAATAAAATAATTAGCTCGCGATCGAGACTCGAACTCGGAACCTGCACTCTATCCGGGAGTAACGTCTCTGCAAATTGAGCTACCGAAACATTTTTAGAAACCAGCATTTTAATCAATCTCATACTTCCTTGAAAACTATTAATTTTATTTTTTCAGTGACTACCAATACAGGCGGCCATCATTGTAATGTAATGTAAAGCTCTACCCGAGCACAATTGTATACCTAGATGGTGTACTGGATAAACTATTGATTTTAAGGAAGATCTTTCAACTTCTTACAAAATCATTTTATTTAATATACTCGTATAAATTAGAATTATTATTTTAAACTTTATACCTTTTTTATTTTAAGAGTTCCGAGTTCGACTCCCGGTCGCGACCTAATTCTTTTTATTTTTTGTGTCTTTTTCATATTTTTTGTTTCATATTTCAATAATTCGGGGGCCTAAGAACATAAGGGCAAAATCTACAAAAAACAGAAACTACAAAAAATGTTGTTAAAAAATGAGTTAAGTACTAATCTGTCATTAAAAAAATATATTCTACTAGTGACAGAAATATTAAACTCATCCGATGAAACTCTGTAAATTGTATTTTTTTTCAAACAAATATATAACCTCTGAAAGAGAGAATCATTTAAACAGTTTTATCGTATATCTCTTAACTGTGTTTTTGTAGATTCGCCCTTATGTTCCTAAACCCCCGAATTAATATATGAATCTAAAAAGCATAAAGCCTTAATAGTTAATTCTAATTTAAATATTAAGTCATAATAAGGCTCAAAACTATTGATAATAAAACTTTAACATGAAGCACTCACTTTGTGATAAGACATAATTAAATTAGAAATAAAGTAACTTTGTTTTAAGACCACTTTATTGGATACATCCACCAACCGGTTTCGGCTCTACCTGAACCTTCTTCAGGGTTGAATAAAGATGTATTAAATTGATAATTGTCCAGTGTTGTCTATTGATAATTGTCCAGTGCACGTGGGGACAATAGTTTGTCGTTAATAAGGGGATTCGTGGTAGTCAAGTGTACGTTTCAGGATGTTCTGGTCATCAATCGTTCCTATCCTAATGGACGAGGAGTGTCCAGGAAGCATTCACCTTTATAAAAGTTATTATTATACTTATATAGATTATAATGTCATTTGAATAACTTCAACCTTTCCGTGCCTGAAAGTAAAAATCAAACGTACGATCCGAAGGGGAGTGACGTAGTTACCCCATTTGATCTCGCTTATTAAAGCGTTTTCATGGCACAATCTTAGGTAATTTGTTTACGGCAATACTCAGAGAGAAGTATATTCATCATATTTCAGTAATCTTTATCTAAGATATCGCTTCGAAACGGGAGTGTCAAAGTTCTCTTAACGTGTTTATTAAAAAAAAAACTTGCTGCGAATTATTACCTGGATCCAGGTGTGGCTTTAATACTCTCAGGCCATCTCATGCTTTAATATCTTAGGACCTTTTTTGATCTCAAAGCTACCAGCAGAGTTTTGGCGCCAGTTAATTCGAAATTCTTAACCACGTCTTGAAATTTCGATTTGACCTCTAAATCAATAATTCAAATATTTACATTAAGAAGCATTCAGTCAACACAGAGGTGGAAATAGCTACATAAGTGCCATGCTAAAATGACCCCCTTAATTAAATATCAATTCAAAATTGTCCGCTACTTTTCACTCATTTTATACACACAAATGCAAATGTTCACTTTCGTCGCCCTTTATTACCTTTACTGTCCGGCGGAAAGCAGATGGATTCAGTTTACTTTACAGCTTATAACTACTACATTTGCTCCTTGTTTCCTTCTCACTAACTACAGAGCACTTCTACTGTCCACTAAATGAGTGGTGGCTTCTGTAAGGAGTTCAAGAAAATAAAAAAAATCTGTTTTAATGATAATAATGATGTGTGTTCCTTACATAGTTGATCAAATAAAGTTACAAAAAAATTATGGCTAAAATATTAATCATAGTCCAATCATGCAACATAAATTTAAGATTTAGGATTAGACATTGCCAAAACATATAATAGATAAACACAGGTAACAGACAACAGTTATATATTAACTTCATAATTAAAAAAAACGTGAATGAAGCAATAATTGTGTCAAATAGTATGAACCTGGACGAGATGGAAGATATTTTGGTAAATATACAGTAAATAAAGTAATGAAAATAGAGCAATTAAAATGAAACACACAAAAACATGAGTCAGTTTAGGTTCAGCAATAAACATAACGAGATTCTGAGTAGGCAATATACATAAAATAGTTCAACAACCAAAACCAAATAATTATTTACCGGACTTGAGAACATGGTTTATTATAATAAATTGGAAAGAAGTAAGATTTATGAACATATGATTTTACAAATGTATCATTAAATATTAAATTGATTTGACTATCCTAAAACTCGAAAATCTTCTTAATTGGACAACCAAAAAACTTCCTTGAAAACGTTTTATATGAATTCTGTACTAAATAAAATAAAAAACTATTGAATGATTTTAGTAAATGTAATTTTACATATTTTTAGTTCAATTTAGAGACAACTGTAAAGCCATTTCTCAATCAAAACATCATTCAGCACCAACACAACCAAATTGGTAGAGCTTATGTAAAAATACAGCATAAAGTGAAAAAAATGCTGTTTAAGTAATTTTTGCATCGCCATGAAAATAAAACCGAAAATCCTACAGTATTAGCATACTGAAGCTGTGACAGATTTTAACGCGTAAAATAAGATTCTGAATCCGATGTAGGTAGGAATGCAATTAAAAGTAAAGAAAACTTCTGCAAACGTCTTGATTCCCGTGGGTAGTTTAACGCAGAAGCTATCACATGCTCGGTGGCCAGTAAGTGGCAAGTACTTCCACCTTCCAGTGACTACTTACTAGTGACTAGCCGTGTAACATCCTCCCCTTATCTTAATGTAACAAGCGAATTAAGTGCGTTCACTTAGTCCGCAGTGTCTCGCCTAAGTGCCGGCTATAATATGTAGAGTGTATGTATTATGTACCGACTCTGCTGTACCAACAGGTGTTGGATGGAAGGTGAAACAGTTTACTGCTGATTGATCTGTGGGGTGTCTTACACCCTTCCCCTCCCCACCCCACATCTTGCCCTTACACACCCTATCCCTGTCTACTTGTTGGAATTTTGGATTAAGGGATCAAAATATGCACTCGCGGATTTTTTTTTTCATAATGCTCTGATGGGAAAATTTTAAATGCTTAAGTATTCTCAAGCACTCTTCAAGTGATTTGTCACGAAAACGAGACAGTAAAAAATGGTTTATTATATTTTGGCAAATAATCAGAAATCTTAAAGAGAGACTTCCAACTCCACGGCGTAAAAAGCGTAAAAACCACCAGTCTGAAAATGCCCGTCTTAAGATAAAACCGGTCAGATTAAAAAATGGTATTATTAAATCCTTAAAATGGAGTTTCACCGCGAATTAACAGTTCACAAATTAAAAATAATAAGCGTAAAACACTTGTGTCTACGGGTACATATATTTAGAGAGCTTCCGAATTTCAAAAGTAGCAGTTTTGCCAATGAAATAATTAACCCACAACCCGATTTTTAAAAAGACCGATTATATTTCTTCTTTCATTAGATAATATTATATCCGTGTAGTTTTTGTCCGAAACGTGTAGAATTGTGTAAATTTCCTGTCACCTGTATATCGTAGTGAAATGACTCTACAGTGCAACTGCGCAATGTTTTGATTGCCTTCCTTATCAAATAGCCATCGGATTTTTCGCGGTCACAGATAACAGTTATCTATGTATCATCATTCACCCAAAGTACTGCATTTATTAGTTTATGTTGTTTATATAGCGCTAGTCATTTTAATTGTGGTTGAAATCTGGTATTAGTGATTGGATTTACTGTTTGAAGCCCTTTCCTATGGTGAAGTCGATTTATATAATATATTTTTTGATAATATACAAATGATTGTTTGAACGGGAAGGTTCTCACTTGGTTCGTTCATCACTATATCGTCTCTCTTTTTAATGTGACAGAATAATAGAAGTTCTTATTTTGTTTGTCCTACTCGTGTCTAGGGGATTCAAATTATTTAAAATACACAAATCCCTTTTCTTATTCTAAAACGTACGATAATTGACTTGAGTTGAATATACAATTCATTCCTATTGTGTAACTCATCCACACCGCTAATATCAAAAAATCTAACTCGTGTGTTTGTTTTTTGTTTTTCTTAGTCAAATGCAGGGAGGGAGAAAAGCAAATAGGTACCTATACAATAATATTAATAACATTATATTATTTATTTTTCTACAGTATCCACACCAAATGGTTAGACAATCCCTTGAATGAATTCTGCCCGTAGTTGATACTTTGCATATATGGTACGTTGTATACATGATTGTGTACGAGTATGTATGTGTGTCTGTTATAATATATGAACGCGAGTGCAATAAAGTGAGGCTACCAGCTGGGCCTGCATTGTGAATCAGCCGCCGCCGCTTCCCTCTATCAGCTGATTAGTGGCAACTTATTTCCATATCTCCCGCTGCCGAGGAAATTCTGATGGAAAAACACGTTTTCTACTTAATGGGCCGGATCGATAAGGATGGCAGTTACTTATATACTGGTAGGGCGCTATCTGGTGCTTGATACAGTAGCCGCTGTTTGTTACCGCGACCCGGTGACGGACGATCCCTGCAGCTCTAAACTCGATGCTTAGTCGATGAAACACGACATTGGGTGCCTTTATTATCTCTTAACAACTACCTATGAAGGCAGAGTGACCAGTGGATGTTTAAGTTGTTCATTAGCAGTACATAATGTGTGTATATACATGGCCTGTTCAAAAGAAAAGGTAAATTTTGAATTTTCGCGTGCTGTGTACATTCGATTATCGATTTTTTTTTGTTATGTTGGTCCACATATGTTTATCATATGTTAACATTATCAGCCATTTTGGATTAGTGGTTTGTTTTTGACAACTGGAAAGGTTAGTCACGTTTTTGTGTGTTCTTCGATTTTTTACTTTTGAAAAAAATGGATCAAAGAATAAAATCCATGATTTGTTTTTCCACAACTCCAGGACGCTCATCGTCATTAACATCTTCTCGGCCTTCTATAAAGCGCTTGTACCACTGTTTTGAGACAAAGTAGACTCGCCGAATGCCACAGTCAACATTTTAAGTGCGTTGGAGCACTTTATTCCATTTTTTAACGCAAAATTTAATACATATTCTTTGATCCATTTTTTTCAAAAGTAAAAAATCGAAGAACACACAAAAACGTGACTAACCTTTCCAGTTGTCAAAAACAAACCACTTATCCAAAATGGCTGATAATACTAACATATGATAAACATATGTGTACCAACATAAAAAAAACAAAAAAACGATAATCGAATGTACACAGCCCGCGAAAATTCAAAATTCACCCTTTCTTTTGAACAGGCCTCGTAGATTTCTTCCTCTAGTTTATGAAAACTTGTTGTTTACCGTCAACATTACGTTTCAAGGTTTGGGTGTACATAATGCACTTTCATGAGAATACAAAAACGGCAATTTTTTAAATTTTTTTAACGGATAGCAAGCAAGTACGATTTGCGCCTTAAAATCTTAAGTCAAATCCTCCATCTCCCTGCCGCCCCCTGCCTACACCTCCAGGTACAGGTTACAGGGGTGGACACAGAAAGGAACGTACCTATTCAATCAAAATTGTACGAGTTTTATGGGCCATTCCCGCGGCGCTATCTCGCCCATATATCGCGCCAAATGGCCGCCTATCGCCGTTCGCCGGAAGCTCGATACAGTTTCCCGCCAAAACGTTTCCCTCGTTTCACCTCGCAACAGTTGTACCTCCGCTTGTCCCTGGCCGGTGCGACCGAACCGCGACCCTTCGACACCTGGCGACCCAGCGAGGCTAACACCTCATATCCACCGCTGGCAGATTACGCTGCCCTGATACCCAGAAGTCTTTATTTCATTTTATATCTTTACCTATTCGAAACATTTTGATGACACCTAATGTAAAAGTAAAATTAGACGTATTAAAAAAAATCTTATAGTGAATACTGCACAAGAGTCCAAACTGCTCCCAACCGTCTAGAGCCAGCGAGACTATGGCATCCCCAATTGGGGTAAGTTGTGAGGCTGAAGGTAATGAAGAGGGGAAGGAGATGGGTAAGAGGAAGGTTAGAAAGTACCTGGCTATTCAGATCTGGTCACCGACCACGGCTAAAACCATTTCGAGCAACGTTTCGATTCTGAATGGTGGTCTTTCACCAGGGCGATACTTACGAGTATCTACCACTCTAGAACGTGCCGCAAATATTCATTTTATTATATTAAATGAATTAAATGTGTTATGACACATATTAATTCAATAAAAGTTATTGGTGCACGCCGGGTTTGAACCCGCGACCTATGGATTCGTAGTCGAGCGTCTTATCACTCGACTATGGAGGCCGTCAAATGAATTTCACCAAAGAGTGACATTGTTCTTTCTTTTAAAATTGTTGTATTTCAAGATGTTTTAAAAAAAGGCAAAGTTAGTGGTTAGATTTTCAAGGGTTGTTCTCTTTTGAATATTCTAGTTGATATCGGCATCTCCGTACGCTCGCACCTAAATATTCAGAATTTGTGGGACGGGAAAACGTGTCGCAAGTTCATCAATCAAGGTTAGTTCCCGTGTGTAGGTACGTGGGAAGAGTAAACCAACATCGTATTGATGGATCGCGGTATCTATCACTCGGCTGCCGGGCCATCCTCGCCCGCCCTGCCTGCTCAGCCCGCCCAGCCCGCCTAACCCGGCGAAGGTCTGGCCATTATGGAAAACTATTTGATCATGAAAGATTTACGGCGAAATATGTAAACACGATCGGCCCCTCGCCTTCCACCTCCCCGTGACAAGTGACAGATCTGGTTCACAAAACAATATTTATTGGGTGACAGATAAGGGTGGTTCGCAGCAGGATTGGGGTGCTCATTTATCTTTTATTCGCGGCCCATTACCTGCGCAGCCCCCCGCACCCCCGCGCTCTCGGGGTGGCGCTAATGTAAAGGGGTGGGTGGGAAGATATCCCATAAGATTCCTCTTGCCATTTTTAACCGTTCAAAGTATTAATATTTAGTATCAATATTATTTATCTTAACCTTTCCGTACCTGAAAGTAAAATTTGGAACGTACGATCCGAAGGGTGGGGGGGGTGACGTAGTTGCTTCATTTGATCTTGCTTATTAAAGAATTTTCATGACATTATCCTAGGTAATTTGTTTTTGGTAGTACTTAGAGAGAAGTATGTTCATAATATTTTAGTAAACTTTATCTAACATATCGCACAAAACTCTCGGTCGGGGTTACATTAAAACTCCTCCTTCGAAGCGGAAGTGTTAAAAATACCCAAATGTACGTGTACTCGTATGTCGGTATACTTTCGCAAAACCTCTATTCTAAAACAGAACATACCGTGAACTACAGCAAATAACTGCTTACTCTTATCTTTAAACGCGGTTACACATAAATCTGCTCTAATATTATTTAAATAAATGCCATTTTTAGAAAATATTCATCCTTAAATTCTATCGTTGAATCGTGCACTCGAAAGTACTCGCACATGTATGTATCTATAACGAAATATCGTTGTATGTTCATCGTAGCCTGGTGAATAGGTTTGTGAATTGTGAACTGTACGGCAAGTTTAACCCTAGATAAAATTTGAGCAGTTATCTCACGAGTGTAAGATTCAAATGTGTCGCTCCCCAACGGGAAGTCCGGTGCTACTGTCCATTGGGCCGTAGGCGCCGAGGCAGGGCCGGGGCAGGCGGGTCGGGGCCGGGGCTTTGGGGCCCGTGGGGCAGGTTGCTCCGAGTCTCTAACTTCACCCTCTGAGACGATAAATACACTTTGGAGAATGGAACGGCTATAATTGTATGAACTTATTTACGCGCTCTCTAATATCGGGTGTCCTTTCTTCAGAGATTGTTTCGGTATAATATTATACGAATCGTGGATTCAATAAAAAATTTCTTAGGTGGGAAAGCAATCTGCCACAATGTTTCTCGCGTGAATCAAGCTACTCCAGCACAACGGATATTCATTGTTCAAAAACGAAAAGTATTCGTGGATGGCAGTAAATTGAGATTTTTTTAATAAGCGAACCCTTTGCCCCATTATCTCTCGCAAAGGAGTCCGCAAGATTGTCCGCTGGATGTGTGCCATTCAATAAACAAATGTGCCCCGATTAGTAACGTCCTTGCGGAAGTGGCGGGGTAGCGGCTAGAGGTGGTGGGCGGAGGGTAGCGGGTGGGGGAATCACTTAGGGGGTGTCATAACGGCCGTTAGCCCGTTGATAACGACTCGGCTGCGCCAGAGGATAACGGATAACGTTATGTGCGCGGGCCGCCTCGACGCCATTGTGGAAAGCTAATGGCTCTGCCAGAAAAAAGATAAGGACTCTTCCTTTTTCTCTGTACCGCGCGAGATACAGCCGCAGCGGCAGCCGGTCCCTTCAGGTGGAAACTCCGACACCGCTCCGACTCCGCTCCGACCTCCGAGCCAGGCTACAGTCGCAGGCAGAGAAACTTCAGCCGAACCGAGCCGAGCCGAGCGTTATTATTTGTCGAGCCAAATTTTATGACCACAGATTAGGGATTATCATTTTGAAGCAGTGCTTTAAGTAAGAAAATAGTCATTTTCACTTGGACAAAAAACATTATCACGATTTAACTGTCTCGGTTATCACACCTTATTTATAAACATTTTTCCTTTTACAATTTAATGAAACATTTCAATTGTACCAATCCACAAGCAGTACAGTAATCAAATAACAGACTTCATTCGAGACAAGTTACTTTGTGTATCGAAATAAAGCCTCAAACAGCTAATCTTTCCGCGGGTGAAAAATTTATACTATCGAGTTCCTCCCCTCCTCCCCCGGGTAGACCACTGTCACCCACCCCCGTTGCCCCCCGCACCCGCCCCGGGTGTCGGAGGAATCGCGATCAAAATGTTTGGTGTTGTAGAAAGATAACGTGGCCCATGTGTCCCCTCCCCCCACCCCTGTCGGGTACCTCCTGGGAGGATGATGGCGGGCCGTGGGAGGGGGTCAGGTGAGGAAGAAGGAGAATCATTAACTTAAGTTGGGATTGTGAGCACGCCCGGTTAAAGATCGCTATTTGACTAAGACTTAGGTCTTGTAATAAGTCTTTAATAATTTGATATTTTTAAAACATTTAACCCTCTGAGGTCAAAAATCTGCAAAATACTCCTAGCTCTATGACTCCCTAAAGTATTAATTAAATATGAAATTTAACAGCTCATTTTTAAATATATAAGTTAGAAGAGAACTATAGTCACTTTGTTAAAATGAATAATTATTTTTGGTGGTTGATCAAATGGCCATTTAGAACGGTTGTAAAACGACAAAACAGTTCATTAAATCCTTCCCTGCTTCCCTCGGGTGGGTTCGGCCGGCCTGCCCATTGTGCTCGGGTGTTAGAGTATAATCCGCCCAGGTAGAGGTGGGCCGCGCGTAGCGTGTAGCTGTAGGGTGCAGGGTGTAGGGCAGGGTGGCCCGGAGCAGGAAGGGAGTCAATATTCCACATAAGGCGACGGACTCGGCGATAGCGATAGACCCCGCATTTGATTTCCTTTAGATTTTTCTTCTCGAGTCGGTGGCCCACCCCATCCCTTCTGTATCACTACGCCACATTATTCACCAGAGATATTCTTACAAGGTGGTACGTGTCTGTAATAGGATTAAGATTTAATCATTTTAACAACAAATATATACAATTTACTAAACAAAAGTGTTCTATTTGGAACTAAGATATTTGAGATCTGGATAGAAGCCAAAAGCAGTTTAGCATCTGTCACTAGAAACAGTAGAAACTAGATAAAATAAGTAGGAAAAAATCACAAGAAGTTTTATGAACTAAACAAGTTCTTATGTAAATATTTTTTTTATTGAAATTCAGTTTCCCGAGCCGCTGTTGTCTCGGCATATTTCCATTTTCTCTCCCATATCTCACGCAGATTCTCGTGTCAAAAATCTTTTATCTGTAGTCTACCAGCTCCCTGTCCGGGGGAGCCCCCACGAGGCGGGTAGGGGCCGGGGCCGGGCGAGCGGGCCGGCCCCCCCTTTCGTGGCGAGAACAGATAACACTGCAGCCCGAGTCTGTGTACTGTGTACATCATTTATAATATACACAGAAGGGGATGGAGATTTCGGGACCTTTAAAAATGATATCGCCCGTTTATTCATATTGCGTGAAAATAACCTCTCGAACACTATTAAGGTCGTGACGTCCACGGAGGATATATAGAAAACATACCAAACTGTCACGCGATATTGGCACTTGGGGATAGGGAATAGTTTGACGATGAAAATAATTTTTCACTTTATCTGATGATGGGAAAATGTCGTTCCTACCCGCGATATGTAGGGGGAATCCGGCGTTAGCCAGGAACGGTACCGACCCGCCCCACCCCACCCCGCCGGGGGCGAAAAGGGAAATGAAAAACTGTTATATATGATTATGTAAACTGGGTGTAAAAATGTTCATACGCAGTCATCTCAATCAGATTACACGATCTATGCCGAATAATCCGAGGACAGGACGTTTTCGTGCTTCCCGGTTTACCCACACCACCATAGCTAACATACTCCACGCTCCATGCTCGTGCGCCGTGCATACCTTTCCATTTCGGAGGAGGAATTTAAGGTTCCATTAGTTTTTACTCGATCTGTTCGATCTACCCGAATAGTTTAGAGGAAATAAATCGATGCACGGCATTAATGCGTCACATTGATTTATAATAAATAATGGTTTTAGTGCCACTTTTTATTTTTATATGATATTATTTTATTACGTAGTCGTCCCGTTTGATCTTGCTTATCAATGCGTTTTCGTGATATGAATTTAGGTTATTTGTTTTTGGCAATACTTAGACGGAAGTATATTCATAATATTTCAGTTATCTTTATCTAAGATATGGCACAAAACTCGCGTTCGGGGTGACATTAGAACCCCCCTTCGGAACGGGAGCGCTTAGTTAGAATTACCTTGTTTAAGGTTTAAGCTTTATTTTGATATTGATTATTGGAAGAATGTCAATAATTGATATTTTTATAATTATGATAGTAAATATGGACAAACTTTATGTATAAAATAGTGACGGTGCAGGGTTGGACAAAACAGGACTTTTATCCAATAAACTTACCTCAATTTTTGAAGTATTAGGTATATTACTAAAACATTGCGCTGTTTAAAATATAATTATGGCGTTATGAAATTTGCACACTTTTTTATCTGTAATATTTGGGTTTTTTCTACCATTTTCCACATGGTGCTTTGATTGCCAAAAGTACTGTTGTTTAACATTTTTTTACCGTTCAATGATACAAAAAAACAACTAACTAAGTACAAGCTTTTATAAACAGTTAACAAAATTAAGTGTCTATTTCCTATTTCACCCACTGACGCGAAATCTAATAATGTCGATTTTTGTTTTTGAGGAGTAAATAGTGTAATTGAAGTTTGTAGATATTTATTTATAATCGTCTCTCCACAATCATCATCCTGATCGTTAGATCTCCGCCCTGCAGTCAGCTCTGGCTAGGCCCCCTTAGGGGGTGGCGGGTGACTTATTGAAATAAAACAAAATCAGCTGAAAGGGGGCGACTGCTGGCGGCTGATAGCGCGATACCATCGGCTAAAGGGTGGCCCGGCGCCCTTGCTTCTCACTCTCATCAATTGTTACTTTTACGCAAGTACGAGTATGTAGTCACAATTGTCATCTAATTAGATGCAGATATTGTGTGGATTATTTACTATATGTTTTATCATTTTTATTTATTTGTATACGTCTTAGTGGGCTTTTATATTTGAAATTAGTTAGTTTTTTAATGCTACAAGTAGTCGTTTTGTGATACGAGTGGTAGTTTATTAACGAAACTAAAAACAGGTGATCAAACCGTTTATTTACTATTTTGAACAAAAAAGTTAAGCCAGTGAATGAATAATCGTCTGTCTTTCAACGTTAAGAGTCCTACTGATTGCATTTGAGAATTATAATTAATATCATCAGCGGGAATTCCCAATTTGAAATTAATTATTCTGAGAAATTTATGCTGGATTCTCTATGGAATTCGAATGACTGTTGTGGAAAGGATTTCATATTGAGGAATTATATTCCAATTGGCTTTTGCCATATTTGTGTGTTTTTTTAAATCTTTAGATATTCTTGTAATAACATCTTTGTTGATTTACTAGAAATATTATTTATATGTGGAGATTGTCGATTTTCCTGTCCCGGTTAAAAGGAACCGGTTCAAAGCCGGTCACTGGAACCGTCGATATTATATCTACGAGGAGCCGGTTATTTTTGGAACCGGTTCTTATTTTTCGCAAATATATTCATTCAAAGCTTTTTGCGTTTTTAGCGAGAAGAATATCGTTAGTAACCCTCTCCACATGAAATAAAATTACATTAATCATTTTTTTAATAGAATCTAAACATGACTACTTAATATAAAAATCTTCTTCGTGGAAGTTTTCCAACACCAGGAACCGGTTCCTCGCCAGTCACCGGTAACTGGAACCGCAGTGACACCCAATTTCCGATATCATCCATCCCTATTTATATGATTAGTAAAGTATAGTTTAGTATCAAAGGTTTTTCCGAGGTCCCTTATTTCTGGTACAGACAATAAACTGTGATTGTTTAACGTTTAACTAAATTTGATAGGGTGTAATATTGATTGAAGATAAATGATCTATAGCCTATCTATTGAATTTATATTCAGTACATATGATAATATCTCATTTGGTGAAAACTTCGCTTTTCGTGGCGACAAACAGGGTATTTATTGAATTTAATCTAAAATGAATATTGTTAAATTTATTTAAACCTGTTGTTGTTATGAGGCAATCTCAAATAGTCATTGAAATAATCTGGTTTATCTTTAGGTTTAGGTTATCCTCCCAGTTGTGAATAGTCAGAAGCATTGATTATTTTATTTATCCTGCTACGAAAACAACTACTGTGATTATTTATTTAAACCGTTACGACTTTTCGCATATGAAAAGCACAGTAATTTGAATGTTCAATTATCCATTTGGATATAACATTTCAAGCTAATTCCGGTTGAAAAATCGTAGTGTTTTATCGACACCCTTTCGCAGTCCACCCTGTAGGTAAATCTCGCTGTATGCCACTGCTCTATGAAAACATATATGAAATATATTCAATCTGCGAGTGAGCGATAAGCAACGCCTTCAGCCGCCCTCCGCTTCGCCCGCCGCCCTGCCGTCCCTCCCGCCCCCGCCCTGCCAGCTCCGCCCGCCGCACCGCCGGCCCCAGCGGGCGGATTCCACACAGGCGATTATTCAATTCCATCCATTCTCACGTAAAAGGATTTATCTCAGAATTTTATTTTCGATCGCATGGAAATGGGAATTGGATGCAGTCTACTTGAACGACGGTTATTATTTTTTGCATCATTTTATGAAGCGATTCGATATTTTTAGATTTCTCATTCGAGGCTTCCCATTTGGACCAAACACTTGGTGATGCCTGGCCGACTGTGACAGCGTCAAGCAACCTCGTTTTATTTTATTATTTCCTGATTGGCCGAGGCATTGGCACAGTGACACTTCTCGACGATTATTATTTTTATTTATTAATTTTACCTCTACCATTTTATTGATTACGTAATTATAAAATACAATATTACGTTACACTAGCAACAAACCATGATATGATCACATTAAGCTTATAAGTAGAATAGAGAAAATGTGGATAAAATAAACAATATTAAAGTACTAGTAATATTTTTTCACTTGAATTATTATTTTTTTTAATTTAATTTTTTCTTATGAATTTCTGTTCATTTTTATTTGTAAATATTATTATTACTGTGTATTAATTTCAATTATGGAAGGTATTGCATTGCACTACTCCTGCATACCTTCCGGAATAAAACATTATTATTATTACTACGGTCGGTAGCTGAGTGGACAAACGCGTCGGATTCCCACCCGGGCGTCGTGCGTTCAATTTCTCTGCTGGCTAAATCCTCTATCATTGCACAAGCAACATCTTCCGCTTCTTATGATGGCATTAGGAGTTTTTCAAATATTGTCAGGTTATTCGCAACCCGGGAATGTTTGTCTTTCTTTTTAGACAAAAACAGAAAAACAAAACTAAAATAAAAAGTGTGATATAAAGTTTTTTAAAACGACGGAAAATATCATTAAATTTCCGATTTTTTTTAAATTGATTTAATTATGTGTTTATTAAACAGTTCATAAACAATGATCACTTAAATGGTGTCATTACCTAACTAACTACTTATTTATCTCAAGTGTTCATCATCATCCGATGAACTTCGGGACGCGAGTGAATAAGCTTCCACGGCGATAACATTATTCACAACACGCGATAAGTACGAATATTTCATCTCGCTGACCAGATCCACTTCTAGCCATAGCGCCATAGTCTACGCCACCCTCAGTTAACTCAACCCCCGAGCCGGATCTACCCCGTCCAAGAAAACAATTTTGATCGCCACTGTTTTATCATGAATATAAATAATATATTACCATGTTCTTCACCATGCGATACCGCGCTTAGGTTGGTCTAGTATGATGTAAGGCTTGCATTTTTCAACATGGCATATTAATATAAGTACTGTGGTGAAAAAAATGTTTTCGGAAATTGCATATACCCGAGCTTTTCGCACGATTTCCTAAACAATAATGCTTTGTGTCACCGTTACAGTGATTTTTGTTTGAATCTGATTATATGAAGCTTCATGTACCTACAAAACAAAAAATCAAAATACAAAAAAAAATGATTCGTTAATTATGAACCTGACAATTGGAAACCGTTCCAACGTGAATATTCTCGTATCGGTAAGTTAAGCAATATTTCCCCCTGATATATACACATTATGTCCAACATCCTATCGCGGTCCTTTATGAAGTATAGCGGGATTGTATACTCGCTCTGAATCCAGAAGCAATGGTCGCACGTTCCAATATGGCGTCACGTTTTTCGCGAGATCGCTTTTTCCTGTTTAACATATATCCGTAATGCTGTCCTTTTTCCGCTATCGCCTCTCACAAGTGGCAGACCGGAAGCTGATAGAGCCTGCAAAGTTGAGCCTTTATAAAGTTCGGTTATTCAGGCTGGCTTTTCCGAAGGCTGTACCGCTTCTTCCATATCCGCTTCAGTCATTTCCGGTGGAGGCTGTTTCATTACACCCCCGTAATGCGAAATGAGCAAAAAGTGTTGTCATTATTTTACTGGGCAAAGTTTATTTCGATGTGACTCTATTCTTCGAGCCGGGGATCATCTCCCCACTTGGCTGTACGAGTACAACCCCATAGACTCTCCCTAGCGGGGGTTTCACTTGTTCATAACACCTATCATTATTACTGCGCTGGAAGCTTCTGCAGTTATGCTTTTTTCTTTATTGGAACAGTATTACAAGCCAACTCTAACTATCCAATCAGATTAATAAGGCAATGTGAAGGTATCTGAATCTGTATTTAATATCTCCACGTGATTTCTCACTTCGATATTAAGTTAACACCTTGCAGTTTCCTGTAGAATTTATTAGCTCTAAATTTTCATTAGATTATGTAAAGTTCTATAATAAACAAGAGCGCATGAAACATCAAGGGTGAGTGGTATGAAAACCTTCATGTACCTTTATTATACAGGGCACACTGCATGCGTGCTGTCGTATGCATATTAGTTTTTGTATTAGGCGAGCAGAAGTAGGCGGTGATGTCCTTATTTTTTGACCCTCGCGTGTTCCACGTCTGCAAGTATATGACCAACCCTTGGAAAAAACAACCAATTTATGAAAAAAAAACATATTCATTTCTCCTTTGAAGTTTTCTTCCCGTTTAATAGAAAAACACTTTGTTGTAGGTGGTATTTTACTTAGTTAGGAATTCGGTACCACGATACGGATTTATAATTTTCCTCGCATGTCAAGTGAACAAATTGATAACTCGTGATATGACCTCCTGCACCGTCCGTTTTTCTCGTAACTGAAATTTATATCGGGCTTCATTTAAGAGATTACGGAAATGAAATTTACATCGAATGAAGATATTTGAAAAAACTATGCCTACTTAGTAGACATCGGATTATAATAATATTAGTATAATTTTTATAGCGCCGTTTTTGTGAAAAATCACCTCAAGGTTTTCGCATTTTCGTATTTCAGCTAGCGAAACTATGACTCTCGTGGCAGTTATAATCTCAATTAAATATACAGTTAATTAAAAAATAATTAAATTAAGGGAATGTAACGGTCGCGAAGATCGTAGTCTCGTCAGCACAAATACGAAAATGTATATAATCCGATTTCTACTACTCATATGTTAAGAGTAGTGTTACTATTACAGTAAAATAATTTTCCGTATTACGTAATAGATGCAAATGTATTGATTTTTTTTTTTTCTTTTTTTTCAGGTGAGTTACCGTCAAAAATACTTCTAAATCAATAAGTCTCATCATAGAGGGTAAGTTTTTTTTAAATAAATTAAAAAAAAAAGTATTATTTCCCATGTAAATTTTAAAGGATGCCTTCGTCGGGATGGAATAATGATTCAAGACTGCGTTCAAAACAATTGGAAAATTAAATATATTCCGAGGCTCAGATTAATAAAATACTCCAGCGACGAAGGGCCGTAGAGGGTGGGTGGAAAGGATTGTGGGGGATTCCCAGCACACCTGTTGATACTAAATGTTCATTATACAACCCTTTTGCGCACTCATTTCCCCCTTAGTCGCACCGATCAGGCAGAATAAATAATATTTTGTATTTCGCGTTACGAATGATTTCCAAAAGGTGGCCAGTGAACGTATACGCATTTCCTTCTAGAGACGCAGTGCCTGTTTAAATATTTTACCCTCTTAATGTTTGTGGACAACATTCGATAATTTCGCAAGCTGATAAATTATTGCTGATGAATTTTGATGACTCTGAATAAAGCGTCGATAACATACTCGTAGGTACGTGCGTATATCGCAAATCATCAGTTTGAAAACACTGCACATTCGAGATAACAATGTTTATCTACATATTTCTGCCGATGTCAATATTTTCGTGTGGATAAAAGAGCAAATCGTAGTATTTCACAATAGTGGCCATGATCTTTCCCTACACTGAGGGATTCGCGCAGTACCAACACAGCTTCTTAATCAATTATCGAGTCATTGAGTAAGCCTTACTCCGCATTCATTATTGTAGCGCGGAATGATCTCAGCAAGTGATTGTATAATAATATTTCTCAGAAATATTGATTCTCATCCGCCGCAGCTGTTGATGAATTAAATTTGATTATATTTGATTACGTGAAGTTTCCGAAATGTAAATTTAGTGTCGAGATAATATATCTGGTTCCAAAGATCTCCATCTCCGAGTATGTCAGGGGTCGAGGTTGCTTGCGTAGGTCTTGTTGGTTATCTGCCTGCTCTGTTATCTGTTATCCTGATACTTGAACTCTGCTTGTCCGATATCGGCTGCTTTTTGGTCATTATTCCCACTATCTTATGAAACATTTGTTATTCTTACATCTCCCGATGGCGATTTTTGGGATCTTATAGTTATAATCATAATCCTTAGATAATTTATAAAGCGCCATTTTTGTGAAATATCACCTCAAGGGCGCATTAAAAAACTTAAAAGCTATGACTAAATTTACCACAAAGCTATCTAAATACCTGCAGCTATTGCTAAAATTACCTTATTGATATTTACATTTGTCGCGGGCTGTGAAAAAAATTCGACCATTTTGTTTAGCAGTAGATCGAAGATTGAGAATCGCGAATTGTCGCATGAAAAGATATTATTAAACTGGTGTGTTTAGATGCTAAATTAGGGTTAATTCTGTTATTTATGTATATAAGATTTTCTGAAAAGATGATTTTTGTGTTTTGCTCTGAAATCTGTTGTATTGTCATCGTATCAAAACAGTTGAGTATTTATAACACATACGTTACTTTTCATGAAATTTTCGTTAGATGGTTAGATCATCGATAAATCTCAAAATATATTACTTTAAAAGTTGAATGTTATCATGACTTGAAATCCATTGTTACCTTGTACGTTCTAATCAACACGAAATACATTAAACTAAATTTAATTGTTGATATCAGCAGCCTCAAAGTAACACGATGAACTCGCAATTATATAATATTATCCGGTTTAAAACAATAAAAGTAATTGTTCTTTAACAGATATTTAGGACGTGACAATCGCCAGCCCCAAAGAAATTATCGTTGAACCACATAAAGATCACGCTTAATTATCTTCTAATTTCGTACAATTGTCTCCAATAAATCTTCCAGCCAAGTTGCACTCCGCAAGAAAAATCAATTTTTTGCAGGACGCGGAACATTTTAAGAGTATTTTCTGTGAACGATCTTTGTTTTACCGGTAGACATTGTTTCTACGTTATCGTTTTCAAAACGAGACTTAATCGGAATCGCCATGTCCAAAAATTAAGACTTATCTCAATTAACCGGCCACCACTACACACACAGTGATTTTATTTGTTGTAGTTAAGTACTGGGGCGATTAAAGTTATCACACAAAATATGCTCTTTTTGGATTGTACTCGTAGCTACTACAAACGGTGGATATTTCTAATTATTTTTTCTTGTTGGTTAAAGTTTTCTAATTTGAATAGCCTTCTTAGATACCTTTCGTTTTGTTCTTATAATATAATAACTCCTGGTTATTTACCCGGCTTTGCCTGAGTTTTAACATTATCTGGAATATTGTTTTCTTATTGAAAAGTTTAAAAATAAGAAACAAACTAAATAGAGTCTTTTCCTACTATTTGACATATAAATTGACATTCCAAAGCTCCACAGCTGATAGTTAAAATGACGTTGAGAAAAATAAATACAAAATCTAATATTTTCGAAATAAAACTTTATAAAAATATTTAAATTGGAATTAACTTTAAAGCTCATTTTCATATTCATTATTGAAATAATATCAATAATTTCTAAAAACAGTTTTGCTGATATAGAAATTCACGTAATATACACACACAAACATATTTTATGATTTAAAGTTTTAAGCTAATTGTTTGTAACCGTACACCGTGTTTTTTTCTCTGACGAAAATGGCGCTATAGAAATATTCCAATAATCGTGACACCGAGGTATTTTTATTATAAAATTTTTTAGAATACAGATGTGGATAAAAATAATGTAAAATAAACAAGCGTATCCGCGTAAATATCTGTTTGATTGTGTCGGAAAATAAAATGCAGATAACATTATCAAGTGTTTGAACACAGTGGGATGTTTGACCCTTTGTTTATTCCATTCGTTATAAACAATATAAACAGTACTGCCTTAGTCGTCTAGACGGGGTACCAAGGGAAGAGACAGCAGCCGATGGAAGAAGTCCCAAGAGGTCAAGAGTGCTCAAGACACAGACAGCATTATTCATGTCAACAAACTGTGCTTCAATCTAATCAAGAAAGATGTTTCTTCTTTATACCATTACAATAAAATGTCTCATAATAAATTGTTATCAACTCGTAAAACAACAAGACAGATTTATGAAGTAATGATTTATAAAAGTAATTACTGTTTTTTTTCCTCCTTTTAATTACAAAAGCGTGCAATTATAAATACCAAGTAAATTCATTTATCAAGATTAACCCTCCATATGCATGCACTCTACTATGAGACCTATGAGTTCATAACGTGTACAGTATTTGCCAGGCTAACTGCTTATAACGTTGTTTCAACAACAAAAAAGCTACCTATGCCCGACCAACGAGAACTCATTGAAATAATGAACACACTTATAGCCATGCAAAAATTATGGAATCAGGGCAAAATTAAAAAAAAACATATTTTTAAATTCATATAATAAACGACCAAGTACAAACAATATATCAGAATAAACTATTGATGGCGAAACGTGTTAAGTGTGACGAGAATAATCAACTTAAATGAATCTTATTAAAGGTTTTAATATAAGGGTTAAAGTGATATAATTTTTAAATACCGTAGCTATCCAAAATAGAGAGCTTATATCAACCCTGGTGTATGGCAGTGAGGCATGGAATTGAATTGTAGACTGAATGTTGTAGACATGTGATTCTGAGGCGTGTTCGTTCCCAAATGCGACGTTACTACGTGAAAAATAATGAAGGACCCAATGTTTCCACTCTCGTGGTACGAGAACGTATGGAAGCAGAAAAATACTTTAACTTCTTCTTCTTTTTTTATTTGAACATTTTTATCGGAAGATTTTTCAAAGTACAACAGTTGAACCTTCAACTGACGACATTCAAGAACCGCACGGCAAGGCGCTCTGAATGGGACTCTTAACTGACGATATTCAAGAACCGCACGCCATGACGATCTGAACAGGACTGCTGAGATGAAGTAATGGTCAACTCAAAGATCATACTCTAACATGTGGTATGGAACAAAGCACGTTTAAAAGGATCTTAGAAATCGATCTAAAGATATTGTAAACAATACAATTCAAGGGACAGAAACACATTAAAGAAAGCAATTAAGAAATACAAAAGGCATTGGTATGAATGGTTCTTCCACATGGGCGCAACTGGATGACCCATTACAGCTATTATAATGAATTCACTACATTATTTCATAGACATCATGAAAATTAATCAGATTTGCTTAATCCTAAAACATAAATCACACTATAATACAAATGTAAACATGAACATATAAAATGACGATTTGCAGTAAGCGATAAGACATTCCTTTATAAAATACCAGGCTAGTACTAGAGGTACCTTATTTAATTTCACCGGAATCTGCCCTTGATTGTAAAATGGTAGATGATATATTTTTCACGTAGTAACGTCGCATTGTTAAAATGTGGATATCCGGAAACAATGCAAAGCCGATCTAAGCATGACGAATAGCATTAAGAAAGCGACGCTTAGATGATTTGGGCGTGTAGAGAAAATTAACGAAGAAAGAAAGAAGGGAAGCGGAAGGAAGTCATGTCATCGTTATGTCCTTTTTGTTCTTGTTTTCCATTCAGAATCGCACATATTTGAGTATTTTACGTTTGCAAGTAATAATGGAGGCAATAATTGTAGTATCGTTATATTTTGTAACTCGACACCGCTAAATATGAGCACGCAATTGTAACCGCTAATTCCCGATGCAATAGAGTACAATCACTGCGAATACATCACGCAATATGCAATTCTCGAGGCAGGCCGTCTAGACCTCTGTTTCTCCGAATGATCGCGCGGATTATTACAGCGCGCCCGCCCTTAGCCCTCTTCTCGCTAAGAGTCCGTTTCTACCAAAACACAATCAGGCTACGTGTCCCGTCACTTCCGCGTGCGCCGGGTCCTATCAAACGGGCCGCGGCAGGAGGTAGGTGCACAGCGCGGCGTTTGACAAATCGACTCGAGGACAGTGCTTCAAGAGAATTCTTTCAATCAAAAATTGTATCCAAATGTAGTATTACATCGTATAACTCAGACTTATATCTTCAAATTCGTTTTTGCTGCACTTCAATGACCTTTTGTCGTGTGCACTAATACATATTTACGTGCGTGGCAGTTCAGTCCATGATATATTTTTGTTTGCACAGAATCTCCAAATAGTTCGGTTGGCTTTGCAACGGCGAACGGGCGAGTTTCCTCTTGAGGTAAGAATGACGGCCTCCGTGGTCGAGTGGTAAGACGCTCGACTACGAATCCGGAGGTCACGGGTTCAAACCCGGCGTGTGCAAATAATTTTTATTTAATTTATGTATCATTACACATTTGATTGATATAAAATAACATGTAGTATATTTGCGACACGTTCCAGAGTGGTAGATTAAGTATCGCCCTGGCCACCACCAATCAGAATCGATACGTTGACTGAAATGGCTTTAACCGTGTTTGGTGATCAGATCTGAATACTGGCTTTTTAGATCCTATGTACTTCCCAACCTTCCTCTTGCTCGTCTCCTTCCCCTCACTACTACCTTCAACCTCACAACATATCACGATTGGGGATGCCATAGGCCCGCTGGCTCCAGACGGTTGGGAGCAGTTAAGATTCTAGTGTGGTATTCACTATAAAAAATAAAAAACTTACATCTCCGAATTTGTTTTTGTTGCACTTCAATGACCTTTTGTCGTGTGCACTAAATGCATTGTTGAGTGGCGGCATTGCATTTCATGATAGTGTTTTGTTTGACAAGCCACCAAGGGCACAGAAACTTCAAAGAGCTCTGTTGGCTTCAAAACAGTGAATGGCCGGTTACCTTGAGAGAGTTTCCTCTGAAGGTAGGAATAACCTCGTCGAATTGAATGTTTCAAAGACCCTTACGAGTAAAAGAGATTGAAATGACAATCTAGTCTCCTTCAACGGAAGCAATCTTCTCAACAAGCCTTCCATTGACTTGCTCGGTGTAACCTTGAGTGACCAGCTGAGGCATGGGGGCTCCATCGAAGCCAGAATTAAGTTAGCCTCTCAGAAGCTGGGGGTACTGTACAGGGCCTGCAGATACTTTAATAACACGCAGCTGATGACTCCTTACAAATTGAAAGTGCGTCCCCTGTTGAGTTTGACAGCCTACTTCGGTCTAGAGCTCCAAAAACCTGGAAAACCCCTATACTCTGTCCATAAACGGGCTGTCCGATTGATGAATTGCATTATCTCAACAAACGAATTGCAATATTTGGAGCACATACATTCAGTCAGGGGTGTTTTTTGCTGACCGTATCCTACCGGTATTTCAATGGAAGATGCTCCAAAGAACTTGTGTTATTGGTCCCTTTAGAATCATTTTTAAATGATTGAGATTCGTTACACAAGAACGGGTCGCTTCAACGACTCGTTCTTGTATTCAACAGCTTGGCTGTAGAATGATTTACCGAACTTTTTGTTTCATTCGTTTTCCATTATATTATACGTCCTTGAGGTTAAAAAAAATTAAAAAAAATGGCGATGTATAAAATTACTCAAGTATTCTTATTATTATTATACAGCTGTCACACATTGCTGGAGGCTTTTATTCAAATCAGGAATTCAGTTTTTTTTTTAAATTGTTAACATTTTTTGTAAGCAGGTAAAACAAAAATAAATAAACTTAGGTCCACAAGTGGACAAGCACATGGACTTGTTAATTTTAACGCTCATATAAGATGGACATTTAGGAATATACTGCAGATGAAAAATGTATATTTCCGGTGAAAGTTCATTTGACAGGGTTATCACTGTTATCAGTTATCATTCGTTCAAGAAACATCGTGATTTAGTTATACATATTTAAATAATGAATATTTATCTTTGGTGTTCATGCTCCAGTGACACTACATACACAAAAGCGTTTTAAAAAAAGGATTGTGACTTATAGGCTTAGAGCAATAATATACCAGGAGGAAGCGCTAGTGCAGTCAGTATTGATGATTTTTGCCTGACTAAGGCGTGGCTAGGGCTAGGGTATTTATACATCCATTCATAGCACCTGTCGACATAATGTTTTTTGTATATTTATATAGCTACTTTTTCACAATTTTGTTATAAACAAAAATGTAGTATATAACCTAAAAAACCATTGTTTTCTGTTATGTCGCATAACAAAACGTAGTGGACGGAGTCGCCGGAGACGCGGGAGACGGAGAACATGCTTACATACCTAAAAGCGCTGCTATATTGTGTGATAATTTGTCTTATCTCTTCCTTTCTCACGGTTTACGGCGTAAAAACCCAGAGAAAGTGATTAATCGTAAATTTGTACAGGTTGGATAAAAATGTTTAGCTCTCTCTCCATATATGAAAATCAACGAGGAGGATAAACAATATTTTTAATATTAAAGCCTACCACACAAATACGGGATATTTCTCTTCTTTGGCGAGAACATCAAGAAACCTCAACACAATTCACTGCACAAACAATGAAGTAGACATTTTTATTGACACGATAAATCAATTAAAAAAAAATCTGTCAATCATATCAAGCTGATATTGTGATGATGCCCTTTAGTTATAGACTAGTTATATGAAGTACCAAACGGCTAATAGGCATTTATTCAGTACAGGTGCCAATAATCGATTCATTTATGTTCTACCTTGTATAATATTATTCTTTTGATTTTGTTTGTTATTCATTTACTTTTGAATTTTTCATAAACTTTTACTTGATTACTTATTGTTGTTAAATATTTCAAGTAAATAACCACTCATGTATATATGTTTTGGGCATCATGCCTGTTATATGTACTAAAATAAAATATATATTCTTGCAGCGTGCTTATACGAGTACGTATTGAGCTGAAATCGAACGGGCTGTTACCGCAAGAGGTATGTTTCGACGAGTCTGTTGCATGCACATTTCCACAACTGTCTCGCGTTCACTATGACGGTCAGGTCCGAGGCATCTGATGACGTCGCCTTTCAAGTCGCCGGTTGCCAAAAATGTACTCACGGCTCCCGACAGTCATTCAACCTGGTCTTCCGGCCTTATCGCGCCATCGAGCCATTGTTTCTACTGGGATCGTTATCTCCGTTCCACGACGCTTGGCAGGCCTCGATGCGGCGATAGGGCGGCGGTGATTTTGACAATGGATCCGAGGCTCTGGCATTGATGGCAGGCGAAGGTGGGCTGAGATCCTATCTCCGCAGCTGCTGCCTGCTACCTACCGGCCGCTGGGTACCTGCGCCTACCTACCTGTTGCGCGTGACGTCGATCCGCGGCAACACGTGTCGCGTCACGCCGTCACACGTGGACGTGGAGGCGATACGTGAAGGATTGACGGACTTTCCTTTTTACGCTTTCGTTGCGGCCGCCATGAGCTGGCTGCTGGCAGGTGTCTAGCGTGTCACGTACAGATTTTGCAGTGATATAATACTTCAGTCAGTGTTAATGTAAATATCATGGCCGTGTTATCAAGTCTAGGGTTCTGAAACCAACCAAAGCCAAATTCATAAAATGGGACTGAGAGAAGTTGAAACGAGTAGACTGGAAACAGCAGATTGCCAGATGGCTGTAGGTTGGAAGCCCGCTCCTAATATATAATAATAATACGGCAGGAATGTCGCCGATAGAGAGGAATAAGCGCTATCTCCGATATCCAATAAATCATTTGTTATCTATGGCAAAGTTCCCCGCAGATAGCGTATCTCCCTCCGCCT
Organism: Drusus annulatus; assembly: GCA_022651775.1. Lineage (NCBI taxonomy): Eukaryota > Metazoa > Arthropoda > Insecta > Trichoptera > Limnephilidae > Drusus > Drusus annulatus. The sequence continues at coordinate 520,359 of JAGWCC010000232.1, read as the reverse complement.
CCGCCCTCCTGCTCCGCGGCTGCTGCGACCCGTGGGCGGTGCGACTCGACGGCCGGCCTGCTCTGTTAACTTCGCCTTGAGGAGTAATCCACCAGCGCTATCGCAGATGGCTAATCTCAACATTAATCCACAATAATTACGTCATATTTACGCGATATAAGCCATAAAATAAACCATCTAGGTCGAAATTACAATTTATACGCATTTTTGCGGGAATAATGTTGTTCGAATGCTATAAATTAATATAATTACAAACTTGCCCACATTTCTGACGCAATTAACGGAAGATTACGTTTACGATTATCAAGGGCTTAGATTAGGAGCTCCTGTTGTAATACCCGAAGCTTTTTATGATCGAAATGGTAAAATAAAATCACCTTACTATCTTGAGTTTCAAAATGATAAAGCAATATAGATTTCACATTAGTGGAAATAGCTTGTAATTACAATTAGCTTAAAAATAGTATCTCGTTGCAATCGACCTCGTTTTTGTTTAAACATATCAATACACAGCATCTGTATAAAGTTAATTAATAAGTAAGAATGTTTTTCCGCGTTAACTGTGCGCATTTACGCTCCCATATCGGCCCATCTCTGGTTATGAACGTTATAATAGAATAGTGCCACATTTGTCATTAGACTGAACTCTGAATGCATTTTGATCTGTGGAATGCACGCAAAGGGGCTACCAAATGGAATGGGTGAGCAATTTTTTCCGATTTAATTCACGGAACTTAATATTAATATTATTTAAGATTTTCGTGGTCAATAGTATTTTGTAGTTAGTTTTTTTCACTTTCGGCAATGCCCTATTTCTAAATCTTCTTGTGCAATCTGACCAAGTCTAGGGCCTCATGCATTGTTTGTAGACCTGATCAATTTCGACGCGAAATGCGGAAAGCGGGCATTAATCGACTATAACCTTACCTAATGGACATTTTATCTAACATATGTGGGTGTTTGTGAACCTAAATACATAACACAAAGTAGCATTATAGCAGCAATGCATGTGTGTGTTGAGGGAAGCGTTCTTTTCGAGAGATAAGGCGACATCTATCGGGCGCATTCCTCGAGCACTCGGAGGCGGAGCCGGTGAAAAACTGAATAATTAATGGCGTTATCAATCTCAGACCCCTTTAATCACCACCTAGCATAATACACATTAATCCAACTAGATCGTATTTAATCCCAAAACGCAGTTTTTATGCATGACCAAAAATGTTTACACTTATGACTAATTAGTAATTATTCATAGCAAATTATTGTATCTTATAATGTTCTAGCGGTTTTTTTTATCCCTCTTCTAATGAAGAAAGCTGATGGTTTGGCGGCGAAAAAGCCGGTGAGAGAATACTTGATAAGAGTTAAATGCGGAAGTTATATACTCCGAGATTTAGGGATAAAATAAACGTTTTTTTAATTCATCAAAATATTCTTCTCCGGCTCTACAAAAAAAAGAATGTACTTGGCCAAACACTCGCAAAAAGTTAACACAAAAAGCAAGTGGTTCGCTGACAAATAGTATTTGTTTGACGATTTGGGCAAAATTAATGAAATCAATATTATCTATAACAGGTTTAGACCAACTGTGGATAGCTCCAACCCGAGGAACAATTGCGCTTTATAATCTGTTGGCCATCATTTCCAAGAAATAAGAGCAAGATAAATTACACCGTGAGTTTTTATCAAAGATAATTAATAAATTTGAAGCCTTCAGCATCCGAGAGGAAAATAATTATGCAAACTTAGGTTTATCAGTGGATGCTGAAGCAAAATCGCGAACGGACAGTGTGTATGAGATATGGTGCTATTAAACTTTGGTGACTTGTTTCTGCCCACTAATTTAAGCTTCAGAATCAATCTTGACATGTTCAAAATATTTAACCTATAAAAAATACTGTTCAGGAGACGTGGATATTAATTTCATATTATAATTTAATGGTGTAACAATTTGTTCGTAAGATGTTAGAGAAGTAAAGTTTTCTGTTCGAAAATGTGTATTTGTACATATCAACTCGTAAGGTACGTCGATTCCCTTTTCACGTTGAGGTACATTACCCCTTACGTAACGTACTTGGGTTAGTAACGTGACCCGCAAATCGTCGTTTAACATTTGTATTCAATAAAAACGGAATGTAAATCCGTAAATGGGTCACGCAGGTACGAGCTTATCTCATTCATAATAATATATAAATAATAAAAATATATTTTAACATATATTTTCATTGAAGGGCAAACGGGATTACATTTTGCCTATTTCGCATGGATAAAATTCGCTACATCAAATGAAGGATGTTTATCTTAGCGCAGGTACACATCATATAGCATCGCTATCTCTCAAAAGCAGGCAGGTAGCATCTAGGTAATAGGTAAGTATTTCGTATGAACGTGTTGTATGATCCATCACTCGAGGATTCTGTCGGGTCAGCCACGTGATCGATGATCATATTTTAATGTGGAGATCTAAACACCAGATAACTGCCCTTCCACAACTGGTACATGGCCAGCATCTGTTTCCTTCTCTCGCCTGTATCACACGTGGCACGTACAACTGACACGCTCGCACATGTGACGATCCCAGATATTTCGTTTAAATTAATAAATTAAGGAATTGTACTAACGGTTTTAAACACCTTACAAGCTCGGTCAATTGAAAACAGGTAATGCAGCGTCAACATGTTGACATGTCCCATCATTTTACTGATAACGAATCCTGATAAACCCGATATCCAAACTAATTATTGAATAGGTGCAAAAAACTATAATTTTTAGTGAAGCTATTAATGACTTATATTAATACATTGATTGGCATGAGATTGTTTAACCACCAAAACAACACGTTGTTGAAAAAGCGACGGTTCATTAGCGCACAATGTTTTCAGTGAAGGAAAAAACATTATCAGATGAGTCTGTAAAATATATCACAGTCAGTAATCAAGAACCAATCAAAGATGCTAGAACAAGTTTAAACACAGGAGAGAGACTCAGTGCTCACGTAGGAGGACAATGATGGATTGGCCGGGGAATGCTGTAAACCTAATTGAATGGTTTTATAGACAAGAGTGTATCCGTGTTAATGTCCTTGTCTTGTGTAGCCCCCGTTGTAAACCAGGGGGCTGCACGGGAAGCAGGTAACAAGGAAATGACAAGAAAGGTTCTCCAAATTGAATTATTTTTAAATTGGTTACGAGCATAGGAATTTCGTTTATTTATTTTATTTAAAAACACGAAGAAAACAGATATATTTTTAGACAACAAAATATTAACTTGTAAGACCACGGATTTTATTTTGACTTTTATGAACGACCGGTTTCGCTTAGCCTAAGCATCATCAGGGTACAAAATTAAACTAGTTAAATTAATATGATTGATGACGATGATGAATTTAATATGTCAAACCAGAAAATGCTTTCTACGAAAATTTAAATATATATATTAAAAAAAAAACATTATTTCTCTTGAGAAATTTGCTATTCATTTTGCTTTCATTTGTGTTTCAAATATATATTTGTAACTAAAAAAAAATGTATTTTGTTTTAAGCTAGGCGTGTGTTTTATTGTGTTTATAGCGCCCTTGAGGTGATTTTTCACAAAAATGGCGCTATACAAATTATCCAAAAAGATAGTATTGTAAAAATCTCAGAGCAATACTGTTATTCCAAGGTAAAAACCATAGCTTTAAAAACACACTTGACATACGGGGTTCGAAAAAGACCCGGACTAACCTTTGATCCATCATAAGTCAATAGCCGTTCAAAAAAACACTCGCTCCCGATATTTTTTAGGCGTAAGGAACTCTGCAACATGAGCTAACGCGTAAGGATTCAGTAGATTTTTTTTGTAGATTATTGTTCTTCGAAAAATCATCATCCCGTTAAATTACAATAAAATAGTTTGGCAACAGAGATTCGAATAGGTATAGGTACGAACGTACTTTTTCGGGTCGGATTTGACTCACGTGTACCACACGCGTAACTTTTTTTACTGGGGAAAGTTTAAAAAAATTGTGAAAATTGAGGAGAAACGATGAATGCGGTGGCCTGCAGGGAGTCAAATCAAAAAGCTAACATCTTTTGTAGGCGTAATAAAAAAAATGGTTTCGTCCACAAATCGTAAGAAGAGTTGGTTGTTATTATTTTTATTTTGGTATATTATAAGAAAAGTTGAGTGATTTTTTTTGTCTTTCCAGGAGTCTTATTTTTAGTTTTGTGGAGGATTTTTTTTTGAGTTAAAAGATTTTTGAAAATACATAATTTATGAGTATTTTTTCAACAATAAAAGTATGTTCTCTTGAACATAAGATTTTTTTATGCGAAAAGCTTATTATCGAATAATTTTACAAAAATATTTTATATAAAATAAGACAATAAATGTAAATGAAAAAATAACTTTGTAAAAGTCCACGAATATTATTCTCAGTTGACGTATTGTCTCTTTCAATTCATATTATCTATCTCTTTCTCTTTGTTCCTTTGTTATAATTAAAATTTATTTTAATTGTTTTTTTATTGTTTTTTTTTTTTTAATTATATAACCACAAACTTTGGTTTTTTTCTTTAGTTTAATTTTGTACCCTGATGATGCTTAGGCTAAGCGAAACCGATCGGTCATAAAAATTAAAATAATATATAATATAAACACTTTGTAGTTTGACCACAAAGTGATTGCTTTCCACGAAAATATAATTTGATAATGTATTTAAAATCAAACAAAAATTTCACACTACATAATACACCTCGGGATAATAAGTCCTCACGTATACCGTTAACTTATTAAAAAATGCATACCAGTTACGTGTTAATTAGGTAGGTAGGGTGGGCGATTGGCTACGGAAAATTGAAATTAAATCTGTAATTCAATTTGAAAGTATTTAATAAACGAACAAAAACTTCGTCATTGGAAAAAATATTTTAAAAGCAGCTGCTTGAAGAAACGCCCCGGATGCGCGCGCATCTCCTTGTGATATTTTTTTCCAGATGCTTGGCGCCCAGTAAGCGGTAAACTTGGAGATTACGAGGACATATTTTTTTATCCAATTTAACCACCGCAAAAGTACACCACAATTTGTAATACGGCGAAATAAAAAATTTACGGGTTTTTTTTTACTCAAGGTAATAGATAATGTTTTATTTATTATGCATATTAGGAATTTGAAGAAAATATAAAGGGATGAGTAAATTTCTTACTACGAAATTTGAAACATCCAGTCTCTTCTAAAACTCTATCGTGTATGGAAGTTTTTTTTTGGTAGGGCCTAATATTATTTACGTTGCACACAATCACATGTGTTGGTGGTTTGTTGTGGGGCTTGTTAATCTAAAGGGGGCTTCGATCGGGAGATAACATCTTAATTGCCAGGAGTATTAAACCACGCCTGGCATACGGTGGATATCGTCATCTTCTTATTATTTTGTTTGTTAACACAATTGATTGCCTTCTCGCTATCGGGGGACACCACCCAAGAGAGTGCGCTGTGCACTCCGCTCACTGCTGCCTTTGTCGTCAACATCGATTAGATTTGATATTCCATTGGTTCTTGCGCGATGGCAAGGTGAAAGTGCGTGTTCAATTATATTCGTCAAAACAACCCGTTAATATAAAACACGCATAAATAATAACATTGTAGCAACAATAATTCTTATCAAATACAACCTTGGAGTAACGATTTAATGAGGTATGGCTAAATATTTTTACCCGACCTATACAAACTTGCGACAAATCACTTTCTCCGGATTTTTATGTCGTTTACCATGAGAGAGAAAGAGACAAGAAAAGTCGTCCCATAATATTGTAACATTTCTAAGTATGTAAGAATGTTCTCCGTCCGCGCTAACACATCATCGGATTTTGAGGTTATTTCCTATATTTGTGTTGATTAAAAAACTTGTTATTCAAAGAAATCAAACATGATGGTGACATGTGCTATGCGTGAATGTTCAAATAAGACCAAACAAAGATTATAAAACATCACTTTTCAGGGGTATTTCAAGAGTTTTAAATATTTTTGACCGAACTTTAGAATTTTAACATGTTTAATGATATAAAGGCATAAAATCAATAAAAAGCTTCCATAATTATTTAGGCAAACCTTCTGTTATTAGTGTCTGTGTGATAGTTTAACTTTATAAATCATTTTAATGGTGTATTGATAGTGTTTTGTTTAATGTGTTCAAATATGTTTTTTTTAAATGTCCGAATTCCACGTGGGCAGTTAATAATAGGCTATCCAACTGTCTTTAACATATCTTTGTCTCTTTCTATCCGAGTCAGTATAAAGTCAACAATACTGACTACATTGTTCCGCAAAGGTACCTCTCCATATATATTCTTAAACCAAGTATACAACCTTATACATAAGTTATTAGCCTACAGGCCTAAAGGAATCACCCCTTAGCTAACGGTTACAACTTTGGCCGTGAAAATCTTAACACATTCCAAGAATTAAAATTGCCAAAAAAAAAAAAAAAATTAAGTCTATTCACACAAAGTAATCGAAAATGTTTCAAATTTCACGGCTTTCCAGAAACATAATTTATTTTTGATGAGGTTCAATTATTGATAAAGCTTAAATATAATAATAATAATAATAGCCTTATTTTTATAGAGTGGTTTTCGTGAAAGAAAATTACCTCAAGGTTACAACTTATTTTATATGACTTATAAACTTATCACTAAGACACAACAGTGGTTTATAAATTATAACTATGAACTTACAGCTAAGACTTATGACTGGTGCCTCTCAACCGAACTTACGGTTAGTGACTTAAAACTAGAACTTACAACTAGTCACTTACAATTTAAACTTGTAAATATTGCCCTTAAACTAAGATTTAAAGCTAGTGATTCACAACTAAAATCCATTATTAGTGACTTATTTAAACATACAAAATATATATGATGATTATGGCCCAAAGTGGCGGGTCGTGACTTTTTAGTATACTAGAATGCTAAGATTGAAAAATACGACGTTATTGATGTTGTTTTAGCCGAATACGATATTTATTTATTTTCAAAAAAATATTTTATAGTACGAAGATCTTCAGGATTTTTCAGATTTGATGAGAAATCTTTATAAAAAAACATAACTTAAAAAAAATATATATATATAATTTCGGCTACAACAATATCGTTTTTTTTTAACCTCAACACTAACTAATAAAAAGTCACGAGCCGCCACTGCTGTTAATGATAAAGTGAATTATTTATTGATTTATTTTAATAATAAGTATTCCTTTTTGCTGTGTTAAAAATCGTTACATCGTAGAGAAGGTCAAAACTGTTGTCCATATAAAACAACTGAACTAGCTTTGTTATGGAAAACACTATTTATTAGACAATACATGTCATTCGAATAAAGTAGCAGTCTGATCTGTAAACAGTTAACAGGTCTGTGAAGGATGGCCATTCCAATTATAATCCACTATTAATAAAAAAAAAAAACATTGTTCCATCAGTTAGAGGTAATCAAAGCGGAGTATCGGTCGCGGTCATTATGGTGGATGGCCTACCTGTGTTGTGTTTGCTTCGTGTTTAATAAAAATCTCAATCCGTTGATGGCCAGACAAACCGGAGAACAAAAGATGCTCCCGAGCTACTGCTAGTGATGCTGGGGAGAAATGTGTGAACGCTGATAGGAACATTAACATTAAACGGACACAGAGCTAGAGTCAGAAGATGACTAAACATTATTCATTTGACAATTTCAATATTTCGCGTTGTTGAAAGTTTTTCAAATCACTCAGCAGTTTGAATATGAAATCGTCATAATAATTTCAATAATCAATATAAAAAAAGCAGAAAGCTTTAAAGTTAATTCTAATTTTTAAATATTAATTCTATACTTTGTAAGAAGTCAAAAGATCTTCCGTAAGGATCTTCTGTAAATAAAAACCGATGGTTTATCCAAGACACCATCTAGGTATTCAATATGTGCTCGAGTTGAGCTTTGCACATCATAACAAAGATGGTAGCCTATATCGGTAGGAATTGAAAAAAAATATTAATAGTCTTCAGCGAAGTATGACATCGATTAAAATGCCGGTTTCTCATAAGGTCTCGGGCAGCTCAATTGACAGAGACGTTACTTCCGGATAGAGTGGAGGTTCCGAGTTCGAGTCTCAGTCGCGACCGTTATTCTTTTTAGTTTCTAGCTTTTTCTGTTTCATATTAACGTTGAAGATTGTTGATATTATTTTAATAATTATCTACTTTTGTTTTGCGTTTGCATAATAATTATTGAAACATCTTTTTGTTTCCGTGTTCATTGATATTATAAATTCAGTTTGGAATTATATTCATGTGATGGTTTTTGTTAGTAGGATATTTTTTTAAATATAATTATTTTACTTTGTATTTTTGAAATCTTTCAAAAACAGCGATTTCGGTTCATAATTTCATTCATTATTCATGAATAAAATAATATAAACAATTGGTTGAGAAGAATTTTCATGTGCTCTTAGAATGTAATAAATAGACTTGAATGTAAATATTATTGTAAAACATATTTTCCGGGTGAGTACGTACTAGGGTGAACTTTTAAAATTGGAAGAGAGTTGAGAAAATTACAAAAAAATATTTTTTAATCCTGACAAGCAATAAGTGCCTACCTCAAATATATACATATATTAAAAGAGAACAATTTTTATTCTATATTTGTAATTTATCTTTTTTTCTCAGTTTTCATTTGATAAGTCAAGTTACATCCCGTGAGTTTTCGCGGGTAACACCGTAATTTCCTTGTGAGTACGAACGAGTGTAATTTTTTAAAAATTTAAAACTAAAAAGGAATCTTTCTAGATAAGCGATAATGTACCTTCCCATAACATAATATGCTTATTTCACAAGAGGACATTTTAATTCTATTTTTACAATGTGAAATAATATCTTTGTTAGTATTCATCTTGGCAAGTTAAGTTTCATCCTGGGATTTTTCACAGGTAAGAACTATTAGATATTAAATAGATAACTGCAAAATAAGCAAATCAGGAAGTATTATTTTTTTGTTCAGCCTTTGTTATTGGGTAGTAAAATCAGTTTATTTGAATACGGGCTGATAAATTTGGAAAAATTCTTAGGTCCGTCTCTGATAGCATAGAGCCTCATATCAACAATCTGTATACAATGGTAGTGCTACCGATTCCATTAACTCACACCTCACTCTCCGTGGACCATTTTTCATCTTACAAATCTCACGTCAGTCATCTAGGCTTAGATAGTTTTTTCATAAACATTCTTGACAGTTGCTCCGCTGTTATTTATACAGTATGCAGTGCTATCTCCGTCTTCTGTCAATGTGGCAGCGAGAAGACGAACGTTCGCCAAACACGATTGTTTTAATAATCATTATTATTATCAAACTTGTCAAATGAATCTACACAAGTGCGAGAGTGCATGATTAAGTCATTTATCAAGTTGGTCTACGATGGCAATTGTGGTGCTCGATTCAAGTTTTATTGTCATGTCGTTAACGATGAATTATGTAAATATTCTAAGGTGCGATTGGTACTCGCAAGTGGATGGAACAAGTTCAAATAACTGATCAGTATAATACATGATGGGACACTGTATCAATATGGATGAAGTGTGACTAGACATATATCGCCCATGACAAAACAATACCTTGTACCCCGCATAGTAAAAAAATTACAGGGACACAAAAAACTGTAAAAAAAAACTGTTTTTTTTTATCACATTAAAAATTAACATGCCACTTAATATAAGAGTTGCATGAGAAATTGCAAATTTTGCATCTTAAATACTAATGTACCCTTTTCTTATCGTCTTATCATGGGAAAGCTGTCATATAATCGGGAGGAATAGCTGGTTTCAAGGCTTTGCAAGGAATAATTTTGAATGAAAAAAAAACATTTTGAAATTTTATTTGCTGACGAGATTTGGCCAGGTTGTGCATTTTTTTAAATTTTATACCATAATACATCAAAAAGTCACTTTCGACAAATAGGTGGGATACGAGGTATTATTTTGACATAAGCAATATGTGCCATTCGATCCCCTGCGGAAAATAGCGTTATGGCACACTTATTATTGGGAAAATTCCGCTTTAAACAAAAATAATCAAGATCGTTTTTTATTTACCTTATTTCTGCTGTTTTTCATATTCACCATGCACTACATCATGTACCTACACCACGCACTCACTTTCGACAACATTTTTTCTCTTTGTTTCGGAGGTGAATGTATGATGGGATGGTGCATATCCCATCCTAAATTCACATTCACCAATCCTGAGTAAATAGGATTTAAGTGAACAGCTAGGCGAGGGCGATTTTTCCCTAACTCAACAACGTCCCTAGAAATTGAAAATCTGAACATCTAAATGTTATTGAATAAAAAAGGGTTACCTACGCTTTTCGATTGAAATAGTAATAATACATATCATTTACATTTAAAATCTATGAAATGATTCATTTTCCATTACAGGATACCAACTAACAACTGCACGTGTTGTTTTGTCAATTATCTCCCACTTCGAGGATAGGATTGAGATTAAGAGTTTATTAAATAATTAAGGGTCGTGATTACGCAGATATTCGTTTGTTTATGATGTTTTGTTCCGACTGATTGAATTAGATCGTGTCTGTATTAGAAGTGTTAGTACCTCTTCCATCTTTCATCCCTTCCAGCGGGGTCCCGTCCCCCCCACACCTCCGGGCCGCCCAGCTACAGGGGAGGGTGGTGTGGGCGGCAGAGGTTGGGTTAACGGGAAATGGAATTTCAGACATACCGTTGTATTCTGGATAGATGTGTCCATGTGTGCCTAACTCCAGATAAGAACCTGGAGATATTCAGTCCATAAATGTGGAAATATTGCTTTTGGTATCCGAACGTGCGGTCGAACTCCCGCGGATATCTGCTCACGGAGCCATGCCTTATTCTGTTAGCTATTGGGGCCCACTTCCAACTAACCGTGGCGCGTGTGATCTATGGGGGACTTCCTCTCCTCTGATAGGACTCTCTCCCCTCCCTCCCTCTCCTCTGTGCTCGCTGCTCTCTGCTCGCCTAGCAATACCAACTTACCGAATTAAAATATGCAAATCCAACTTTGTCATAAGTTACTAGTGTGCTACATTTTCAAAGGGGTCCGTATGTGTTAGTAACTCGTCCAAATATACGGTCGCGATAGTTTCATGATGGCGAATTATCGTAAAAATTGCCAGACATACATTGGTCGTAAGATGCGACAATTTAGTTATATCTATCATTAGCAACAAACAACAAAAAATAGATTCTCAGTCTGCTCAATTTCCTACCCAATTAATAGTAATTATATAATTGTTAATCTCTGTCCCTAACCCCAGCCGTGAAGCCATTCTTGTTGGGTTGAAGAAACCATATTTCCATAAATTACGTGAAAATCTACCGGTGTACTTTGAAGGTTATACAAATATTGTGTATATTCCTAGAGTTGCACCCAAAAACACTGTGAAATAGGTCTTAATTCATGTTTTTTTCTGATTAAATATACATGTTACAATGAAAAAACACATTTGTTACCATTATAACCAAAGTCCACACTATCGCATTCGACATCTTATCAACCAACGACTTCCTATCGCAGAATTTCCAATCGGCCGATTAAATTTTATTACATGCCTAATCTCTCGTTGATTGATCATTTAATGTCCCTTCTATTGTACGTCGATAAGGCCAACTACAATGATGCTATCACCAGTTGTGAAGATAATTTTCATAATCTAGTTACGTACGAGTATTTCTCAAATAATATGTTTTCATAATGCAAAACGATGTTTAATTCAATTAAGATTTTAAACGATAATTTATCATTTTATGTGTAGGATTAGCGTATTACTTGATCATTATTTATTTGTACTTTGATCGCAGATTCTATTGAAGATAACAGCGTTATTTTATTTTTTTACGTGATACCGCGCAAGAGTTTGACTGTCCGGAGCAAGTGCAACTAAGGCATGCCCATTTCTGGAGAATATTGTGAGGCGGAGATATAGTGGAATAGAAGTGAAAGGAGGGAAGTTGGGGGTTCCTGACTATTGAAAATAAAAATGTATAGTGAGTACTGCACAAGAGACCCGACTGCTTTCAACCGTCTGAAGCCAATGTTGTGAGGATAAAGGTAGTGGGAGGTTAAGGAGATGAGGAAGAGGAAGGTGGGGTACTACATGGCTATTCAAATCTGAGCACCAAACACGGCTAAAGCCAGTTCAAGCTACGTTGTGATTCTGAATGATGGTCTTTCACCAGGGCGATATTAAGAGTATCTACCACTCTGGAACGTGCTGTAAATATACAATTTGTATTTTAATATGAAATAAATGTGGAATAGCACATATTGATTAAGTGTAATTTATTTGCGCACGCGGGTATTTGAACCCGCGACCTCCGAATTCTTAGTCGAGCGTCTTGACCACTCGACCACGAAGGCCTTCAACCACTTTAAGCAAGGTTTTGATATTGAGTGTTAGTCTCCCATCAGGGCAATTCTGTCCAGTCTGGAACAAGGTGCCAAATACCTATATTATAGATATTGATATCTGTTTAAAACACTCCCAGCTAAGAAGCTGCGAAGGTCGTCATACTATCAGATTGCACAACAATATTTACAGACGCAGTTTATTCTAATGCTTCAATATCACACAGTGATATTCCTGGTATTCAGCGACAAGTAGGAAACAAAGCAAAGTTTCGTCATATTATTTGATAAGATTTACATAGATAGAAGTAAATGTTTCCACCAGACTCTAATACAACAGAATGGCTTCGTCCAATTTAGAATTTAGTAAACTTTTCACATCCAATCTTATCTCTCCTCAATCAGATCTCTGGCACAACACAAACTATGTAGAATCTCTCCCCTCTACACACACACCGCGATAAACTTTATTGATGATATTTTTTTATATTGCATTTTATATGTATCGCTGGTTAAATATATTTATATAATATATATATTTATTAAATATTTATTCCAGATCTTAGGGAGGGTGGTGCAATTCCACAAGTTCAATATAATACACAGAAAAAATACAAAGATAAAAAATAAAGTAACATGATAATATCTGTGTGCGAAATGAAGAGAGCGATGAGCCACTAAAATCGAGTTTTGAGTTAAGTATGCAGAGTTGTTCCTTAGATATATGTATAAATTAGATGACATGAAATTACATAACTCTAGTCCGCCTCAGCACAGGACCCCCTAGTGAGGAGGACTAAGAAGAAAAAAAGAAGAAAAGAAAAGAGAAAAAAAAAAAAACGATAATAACAAAGAGTGTTACAATTATAATAATTAATGTACCTAATTTATCTTTACTGCTATCTCTGTAAACATTTTCACACATACATCATATTTTGTATTTGCATATTTTCTCATTTATATAGATGCTAAATAAAAAAAAATAAAAAAATAAAAAAAGATACATATCTACCAAGGAACAATTAGATGCGTTTATTGACTTATCCCTATTTCCCTTCGCACAAAGATATATAGTATTGAATAATAATAATAAAATTAAGCTTCGTTTCAAAACATCATGAATCGACTCCATTGTTTATAAAGGGGGCCCTGCAAGAAGTCCAGTGCTGCCTCAGAGCAATAATATAACAGAGGGGAGCGCTAGTGTAGTCAGTATTGATGATTTTTGCCTGACTGGGGCGTAACTAGGCCTAGGGCTAGGGTATTAATACATTCATTCACAGCACATATCGACATAATATTTTTTGTTTATTTGTATAACCACTTTTTCACAGTATTGTTATAAACAAAAATATAGCATATAACCTAAAAAACCGTTGAGTTCTGTCCTATTATGCTGAATAACAAAACGTAGTGCGCGGAGTCGCCGGAGACGCGGGAGAACATGCTTACATACCTAAAAGCAGTGTTAAATTGTGCGAGAACTTGTCTTGTCTCTTTCTATCTCATGGTATACGACGCAAAAACACAGAGAAAGTGATTTATCGTAAATTTGTATAGGTTGGGTAAAAATGCTTAGCTCTCTCTTTAAATATTCTAGCTCTGAGAGTGCTGCCATCACAATAGTGTTTTCGTTCGCGCCCATTCTTACTCTGTATTTAATTTGTTAATTTGATTTTTTCAAGAAGTATGTGCTTTTTTGTTTTATTTTTTAATGTACTATTATAACGTAATACTCTACCTTTGTTAACACAACGGTATTGTATAAATTTGATGTAAAAAAATAATAAACTTCTACAAGTTGTAAGTTTTAACGCGGACCAACGTCCCAACGTCCCATCCCGTAGACTGACGTCTGGGCCCTCGTACTCAAACTAATAATCCGGGATCTATTTTGAAGGGATACCTACACTTATTTTTTGTGAAACGGGAAGATAAGGGAGTTAAAATGGATTCCCGGGGAAGACGGGATATCAGCAGTTCCCATCCAGCGATAACTAACGATGGTCCTAGTTAATGGATCACGGTTTGGGGGGACGTTAGCTGGGACATCGTTAAGGAAACTAATATTACTATTTAGTAACGTAAGCAGTCTGACGACCTCCGTGGTCGAGTCGTTGAGAGAGATCGCGGGTTGAAATCCCGGCGTGCGCAAAAACCATTATGTTTATTTATTTATACTGAGTTTTAACAGATGTTCTCGCTTACGTGAAAACATCCAGTTATAAAAACCCAGTTAGGCCAGGCGCGCACGGGTGACTTTTGTCACGGCAACAGTTTCGTCACTGTCTTTCAATCGAGCACGCACACGGTGAGTGACTGTCGCCCGTCACCCTTTCATTCCAGCAATGGATTTCGAAGAGGGGAATGAGTCACCCGTGCGCGAGCGCCCATACAACAGTACTCTCTACAGACACGGTGACAGTTTCGTCCCTCAAAAGTCGCCGGCCACTGGAACTAAGAAGTCACCCTAATGTCACGTCGTTGTGTGCGCGGACCTCCATACGTCCATACACTCTAATAGAGTTGGAGATGTACAATCATTGTTGGGATACATCAAATATAAGTGATTGTTTTGTGTTATTTCACAATTAATTCATTAAAAAAAAAAAACCCGTATAGTATATTTGCGGTACGTTGTGGTACTTAACATGTAGATAAGTATTGCTCTAGAGAAATACCTAACCTAACCTCTCAATTAATTTTTTTTTGGAACATTTTACAGATCAATAATAAGTAACACACATTGATAGGAACAAGAAAATAGAGGTAAGGTTATCAATTAGGTTGCAATTACAAAACATTCACATTCTAAATAAAACAGTGCATTATTGACGGCTACCGTGGTCGAGTGGTAAGACGCTCGAATACGAGTTCAAGGGTTGCGGGTTTAAATCCGGCGTGTATAAATAATCTATTTAATTTAATCAGTATGTGTCATTACACATTTATTTCGTATCAAAAAAAAAAGTTTAATATAATATACTCTAAGTATCGCTCTGGTGAAAGACCATTAATCAGAATTGAATCGTTGCTTGAAATGGCTTTAACCGTGTTTAGTAAACAGATCTGAATAGCCAGATACCACCCTACCATTACCTTCAGTCTTACAATATACCCCAATTGGTGATGCTATAGTTCCACTGGCTCCAGATGGTTGGGACTTTTGTGCGACATTCACAAAAAAACGTGGCAACTTTACGACAAATTACAGTTCAAAGGTTTTTAGTGGAAAAACAGATTTCTGCTTTATATTTTCAAACACACCGAGCAGTACATTACGTGTGTGAACAAAATATGTACAGAATGTCTAAATTTAAAAACTATATATAGGTATATTGACTGCGCTTTAAATTTGCAATACGAAAATGGTTATCATCTTACAGTATTAATACGATAAGCGTCTGCCGCACTGCACTCATTCCACGTGCTAGCTACAAATCTTGGAGAAACAATGTATGGTGAGAGAGCTAATTATTTTTACCCAAACGATACAAACTTGCGATAAATCACTTTCTCCGGGTTTTTACGTCGTACACCATGAGTAAGAAAGAGACAACAAATATAATATTCCGCTTCTATGTACTGTCACAATGATCTTGGGCTCCTGGGTCACCGCGGGACTCCGCCCACATTATTTATTATGCCACTAAACTTGACACAACTAAATGGTTTTTTAGGTTAGATGCTATATTTTTGTTGATATCAATACTGTGAAAAAGTAGTTATACGAATAAACAAAAACATTATGTCGATATGTGATATGAATGAATGTATAAATACCCTAGCCTTGGTCTTAGCCACGCCCAGGTCCGCCGAGTCAGGTAAAAATCATCAAATACTGACTACACTGCCTTGGATTGATACCACTCTATATACTCTAAGCTACAAACGGAAGTGCTGACATCTTCGATATTCAAAGAGAACTATTAAAGTTTTCTTTGCAAACTTATTTTTATTATTACTACCTACTTTTGACACAGGATTAAAAAATGCAAAGTTCTCTTGTTAAGGTCAGTAATATCAATGATTAATACAAATTGTTTAAAATTAAAATAAAACAAATATCACCTCCCTCTCCGCGTCAGCACGGCGAGCCTTCACATCA
This sequence comes from Drusus annulatus, assembly GCA_022651775.1. Lineage (NCBI taxonomy): Eukaryota > Metazoa > Arthropoda > Insecta > Trichoptera > Limnephilidae > Drusus > Drusus annulatus. Next base: position 503,842 of record JAGWCC010000232.1, on the reverse strand, counting down.
TACACTTCTTATCTCACTGCCAATCTACGATATCTCCGCTGAGCGATCTATGCCCCCCCCCTCACCCACCGCCTCCACTCCCGGCGTTCCCCTCGTCTAGTATAATTTATAAAATACATATAGTTGGTGTGTGTTTGTGTGTATGTATTGTGGAACTTTGTGTTTGTACTTAGTATCAGTGTGTGGGAAACACATGTAACGCTGTTATTTGAAAAATGTTATTAAACTTACTATGATTCAACTAAATAGCTACTTCGCCATTCCGCTGTAGGTGTAGAGGCAGATAGGATGAAAATTCAGATACCTCAATTTAAGCATACTCCTCTTGTTTCATTCTCATTCATACACTCCTATATTACGTGACTCTTCTTGGTTGTTTTTTTTGTCACCTTGAAATTTATTTGTTGATTAATCTATTATTAAGAACGATTAACAATTTTAATAGAAAGTTTGGTTTTTACTTTGGTATTTATTTGCGTTATATTATTTGAAATTTAAAAGGCGCTATTAAAAATATCCACATATTTCCTAGCTGTAATATTTATGTTTTTAAATAAATTAAATCCCTACCTACCTGATAAAGTACCTACCAATAATGTATTTTAGCAGACATTATTCTATATTTGAAATGGTTGGATTAAAGCAAATATTTTTTTTCTTGGCAAGTCAAGTTACATCCCGTGACTTTGTTCTGGTAACAACTAGTTGTATTAGGTATAAATTAGTTGTTCGTATCAGAATCTTTGAGGAAAACAAAGTACCAGGCAAATTGTTATGCAAGTAAGCAGGGACTGTCATAAACGATAGTATTCAATAATATGTTTTTTTTTGTGTGTAAATAATAAAAGGATCGGTTCTCAACACAATTTTAGAAATTATCTTACACAGTGAGAAAAAATGGTATTTCTTTGTAAAGCGAAACGGATGCAAAGGCCTGTATACCTGACTTTTTTTGCGAAAAAAGTTTTAAACCGATTTTGTATAAACGATAAAAAACACACAAATGGTAATCATAATTACATAAAGATAAAGGTAAAAATAGCGAAAAAATAGTTTAAAAACAAAGAACAGGTATTAATTAAGTACGTAATATAGTTAAAGTTGAATAACTAGATCGTGCTTAAACTTGTTGTAGGTCATGTGAAAAATACCCACATTTTCTGCGAGGCGGACAATTAATCTAGTAAGTCTTCCTAGGGGCATCACCAGTGGTAGATTAGTTCTGCACCTGGGAAGAAACAGAAGCCTGTGTTGGCGGCCTCGCGTGAAGTTATCAGGAGAATCCAATTTCAGCCAGAATGTCAGGTATTAATAATACACCGTTCACATACATGTACAATGTCGTGCTGGTAAAATGATGTGTTTAATGTTTGTGTATTTTGGTGTCGAATCCGGCATGCATCTGGTCTGACCCGAGTTGGTTAGTTGGTTAGTTGGTTGGTTGGTTGGTTGGTTGGTTGGTTGGTCGGAGTTAGAAGTAGCGAGGAGTGATCACGCCACAGTGAGCACGATATTCGTGGCGCGCGCTATCGGAACTGTAATATATTTTTATAACACACGATAACAGATCTTATCTCCCATTCCGGATCACAGGGCAGATAACCCCTCGGTTCATTTTTTATTTCAGATATTCTCCGGAATCTTCGTCTAATCGCTCCGGCGATATCACATTATTCCATAAAATATTACAAAATAATACATTCGTTGATACTGTCATCTTCTTACATTGAGATAAAAATACCTAGTTTGTTTATGTTCATTAATTGTTATTATATTCATATAAATTTGTGATAGTTAACGATTGATTGAATTGTTCTGCAATAATGGAGAGTTGTTATTGCATCATCTTTCTTGATCTGTGTCATCATGTAATGTTAATCGCACGAAATGAGGAACTGATTTGATTTCTTAAATTAGAATAATTAATATTCAATTATTAAAATGATATCAATTATTTTCAACGAAATATGAAACAGAAAAAGACACAGAAAATAAAAATGATTGGATTGCGACTGAGACCTGAACTCGGAACCTCTACCCTATCCGGGAATGATGTATCTGCCAATTGAGCTACAGAAACCTTTTAAAAGGGCATTTTTATCAATCTCATACTTTTTTTAAATAATTCAATTGAATTTTATATTGTTATTGTTTGGTTCTGCTATTTTAGTGACAGCTATTTCGGCTTTTAGAGCCATTATCAAACTGTTTTAAAAAAAAAATCTACAAAATGAACACAAAAACTATAAATAAAAATCTCATACTTCCTTGAAAATTATCAGTATATATATTTTTTAATTTTTTATCAAAGATACCATCTAGATATATAATTGTGTTCGGGTAGAGCTTTGTATACTATTACAAAGATGGCTTCCTATAGCGGTAAACTAGCTTCTTATAGTAAATCGTTTTTTTCAATCTGTTGATGTACACATGCACTTTTATACCCATACAACATTTTTTCATGATTTATGATTTTAGATAGTTTTAATTTGCATGCATATCCGTTAATATATTAGGTTAGGTATTTTAGAATTTAGTGTGAAACGCACTCGAGGTGAACTATCAGAAAACTGCGCTATATACATTCACTGTTATTATTAAATTGTATTTGGTATAATACTTTTTTTGTTTGTTTTACCAGTAACGGTTTTGATTTAAATAAATAAATAATTACGATATATTTTCGTAGAAAGCAATCACTTGGTGGTTTGATTTATAGTTTAATTTTGTACCCTGATGATGCTTAGGCTAAGCGAAACCAGTCGATCATAAAAATTAAAATTAAATTCGTGGTCTTATACAAAGTTATTTTTTCATTAAATTTATTTAAATAATTATGACTTTCGACTCAAAAATTTAACTGGGATGTATGTATGCTGTTTTGAATGCGTGCGTGGTTTTTAAAACTGCCACTAATTATTTGAATCACACAGCTGTAATAACAATAACAATTGAACGGTGTCCTTTATAATTTTGACACATAGTAGTTATTTTTCGCTTGTTTTAAACAAAGTGCTTGCTATAAATCAGATAAGCTCTCGGCTACTGCGCGTTATGGTGGTGTTGGAGTGTGGGGTGTGGGTGTGTGTGTGGAGAAGCGTATGGAGAAGATATAAAGCACAATCAGACGGCGGATGGTGGAATTGGGTGGCACATTTCTGAAATATGAAGATAAGGTAGCGCGCGGCCGCCCGAATGGAGCGTTTCCATTATTTTTATTAACAGAGAACAATAATTTAAATCATCTTTTGTCGAAACAGATGTAATTAAGGATATTCCGTGGTATTGCTTCGCTCCTCGAATGGCTTTGTTGACAAATGACCGCGATAAATCCGCTTGATTATCTCACAGATGGATACTCCCCCGCGGCAATAACGCCAGACTAACTCCAAACCCCTAACCCTTAACGCCAAGCGCCACACAGCCAATGCAAGAAGACACAAGCACGGAAAGATTGCACGTGAGACATTAAAAAGATAAACTATTGATGGTACAAACTTTCTTCAAATTAATCTGCCAAGTTCGATGCCTCACAAATAAGAGTTTATATCTGAAACTACATTGATGGTATTATTTTCTTATCCAACATCATTCGGTAATGATAATATGAAGATTGGCTAGGATCTCTTGTATGCAGGTGCTTGTGTAGATGTTCTTCGACGGCCTCCATGGTCGAGTGGTAATATGCTCGACTGTGAATCCAGAGGTCGCGGGTTCGAACCCGGCGTGCGCAAATAACTTTTATTTACTTAATATGTGTCATTTAATTCTTATAAAAATAATAGAAAGGACCAAAGTGTTAGATCCTCTAAGTATCGCTCTGGTGAAAGACCACAATTTAGAATCGAAACGTTGCTTGAAAATGGCTTTAGCCGTGTTTGGTGACCAGATCTGAATAGCCAGGTACTTCCCGACCTTTCTCTTCCCCATCTCCTTTCCCTCCTCACTACCTTCAGCCTCACAACATACCAAGATTGGGGATGCCATAGTCTCACTGGCTCTAGACAGTTGGGAACAGTTAGGACTCTTGTGCGGTACTTACTTATATATATGTATAAATTCCGCTACACTTTTGGCAACCTTCCACTTCGCATCCTTTTGACTTACACTACTTATGGTAGGTTTAGAAACAAGAACTTTGCGAATATTCACACAATATATCATCATACAATAAAGTGATATTAACCAAATAAGCCAAAAATCTTGTTTTGGTAATATACATTTTTTTGCAAGGTACATTTATTTTGGAGTTTTTTGAACTCCATTCCATATTACCGCTTTTTTGAATATGTATATTTATTTGTTTTCAATGTGGGGGTTCACCAGAACTCTCGCATTACTTCCTTCAGTTTAGCCATCGGTTTCTTCAGGTGTCACAGTGTATCTACCTTGGGTAGGTAAAACTGGCTAAACCAATTGAGCGAGTTTAAAAACAAATTAAATTTTGAATCTAAAATGCATCGATTTCGTGGAGCGTGTTCTTTTATCAGTTGAAGATAAGTGCAGTCACGAATGTTTTATAAAAATCTGATATTTTTTCAAAACGTATCGTGTTATCACCAACATGTCTCTCGAGTGCTCTAATTTGAATTCAACAAGACGGAGGAATATTATTTTATGAAATTTCGGACATTCGCAGATTATTGGGGATTTTTCGAGATAAAAACCAAGTTAAAAGAATAATATGTGATCTGATATTTGAGGTTACAAGTCCGGCCGATAAGGCAATATGTTTGGGAGATAAGTGAGACGATCTGAATCGTTTCGTGTGTGTAGTGTACATCCACTATCTTCGCATTATCTCACTTCTGCCCCGAGATATCGGAACGCCGCAAGACGTGATGGTTACATCTAATATTTTGCGATTATAAGTTTCTTGAGCCCTTGAGGTGATTTTTCACAAAAACGGCGCTATACAAATTATCCAAATATTATTATTATTAAAGTTAATATCGTCATGAGAAAGAATGTGTTTCATACCTAAGACTTATATGTATTTTGACTTTAACAACCTAATGATGTATGGCAGTGAGGCATGGAATTGGCAGAGGAAGGATGGAAGAAGACTGACTGCTGTATAAATTAGATATGTCCCTGGGCGTATAATCATGTATGACCGTGTCAAAAATGTGGAAATCCAGAAAGAATGCGAAGTTGATGGAAGCGTATTGAATAGGATTAAAAAGGGACGCTTAGATCGTTTGGGCATGTAGAGCGGATAAACGAAGAAGGGAGTGTGAGAAGAATATGTGACGCGAAGGTGAAGGGGAGAAGTGGGGAACGTCCGAGGAAGACATGGCACGATTAAGTAAATCAAATACTTGAGTCGGGAGTATGTATGAATGTGAATGAAGCAGGGAGTGTGTTCCAAAACAAAGTTGTATGGCGGCCCATCCTCTCCCCTGAGGGAAAACGGCGTGATGGTAAGTAGTACATAGAAGTCGGGGACGCCCGAGGAAGTCTTGCCACGATCCAGTGAATTAAATACTTACACGCGCCATGTCAAGAGTCAAAATAACAGAAGAGTATGTATGAGACGATGTGTGAATGTGAATGAAGCAAGGAGTGTGTGCCAAAACAGAGTTGTATTGCGGTCCATCCTCTCTGACTACCCCTGTGAGGAAACGGCGTGATGGTTAGTTGGTTAATCTAACTAGATTTACTTTATAGGAAACGATATCTGTTAATTTATTTTTATATTTTACGCATTTTCAATCATCTTTAGAATCCCAACTTGAGAACTTCAGATCGAATGCAACCTGTTTTTGTTTGTACACGATTTATTTATGAATCTAATTCACGCAGAATAACAATGTTCGATTCCATCGGGACGATGAAAAGTTTATTTTTATTGGGAGGTACCTATTCAACGATTTTTTTATAATATTCAATACACAAACATGTGATTACGTACACTATCTATACAACAGGCAGACAGTCAATAATATGATAAATTATATCAGTTCCTGTTTATGTCAATATTTACAGATGCTATTGCTAAATGCGAAGTAAGAAAAATCTTGTTTATTTCCGATATCACCGCACGCGTGCTAATAATAGTGAAAATCTCTCGAAGATCTCTGTCATAATGTTAATTTGCAAATAACTATAATGCCGGTATGTAATTTACTCATTTCACTATATTTTGTGCAAAATTCTCAACGGTCTTATTATGATTAATGTTCCAATAAAGTTACTTAAGAGTCAGCACTCAATGATGATAAACGTTACTTTCTAGCATTCTAATACAAGCAATACTACAAATTTTCAATGGGTAGTTATAAAAATGTCTGAGCTTTACAGTGAATACATTTTTTGTACTGTAACCCTTTAAATTCTATTAATAACATACTAAAATGTCAGTAAAAGCTGCAGTTTAAAAACCACCAATGCCATTTTTTAACGTGTACCTAAAATTCTAGTATGCATTTCATAAAGAATTTATAAGTTTATTCTTAAAAAAATATATTCACTGGAAACCTTAGACATTTTCCTAACTACCCGTATAGAATCAACAGATTAATCATTTGTAGTATTGTTTGTACTAGAAAGCCAAAAAGTGTGTATTTTTGAGTGCTGACCTTCAACTAAATAATTATATAACCTAATAACTCAATAGTTTAAAAATTATAACAACTGTGTCTATATAACCCTACAATTACTGGCATTTTACTGGCTGATTTCAGTCCTTATTTAATCCGAGTTACTTAATATTTAACTTTTGTTAGTAACAACTGCTTCCACCGTTTCCAAAATAGCCAAGAATAGGAAATCGTCGAGTCTGGTGTCACTATTATAGCCATTGTTTCAACATTCTGCGCCATTCGCTGATCGAGATAACGAGGGAGTTTGCTGTCGTTTGTTCCGCAGATGTTAAAATAATGAAATCCGATGTTAAACGCACAGTTCCCGAGAAAGGTTGGCTGGGATCACGAATCGTGACCGGCGGGTCGGGCCTCCGTCACTCAGCTAGCCAGCAGCCAGCAGCCTACTGAGATCTGCGCCCCGATGGTCCTACACTCGCAGAAATGCTGGTACAACATGCTGCCTTTCAGATGGCTAATTTGTTGGCTACTAAGAGATGTCAGGATGAACGCTTCGACAACTGGCACGTTACTATAAACTATTATTATAAGTTGTGTTTATTTGCACAGCTTCTCAACTAACAACACCGGAAAGGCCGGAAGTGCAAGTGCTAGTGATAAGAGTGTGAACATTATTTTGTGTTTTTATTTGTGCGGGTAAACTCTGCTAAAGCAAATTATATTAGGTAGACTCAAATTACGACCTAAATGAGGCGAGCGATACGTAATCAGTCTAACGTAAATTACGGAATTAGATAGCGAATTGTTTTATCATTACTGCTCATCTCATTTATAAGCTGGTAGATGTCCGATAGAGAGACGGTTAATAAAACACATTCAATTGCCTGGGTAACAAATGTGGTGCGGCTTTGAAAGCGATCCTTTTGAAGACGAACTTTCCTTCAGTATTGACTCACTTCCTGCAAACTTCTCGTGCATCAGCTGATTCACTTCGCTGTCTGCTTGCACTGTGCAGACTGCCCATTCAACAACAGCAGCTAAAATAGAGCCGCTAATCGAAAGCGACGGTTGAATATTTCGACGGACTCGCCCTCGGTAAGGCGCGGTGCCACCCCTTTGAAGGCTGCTGCCTGGCCGCCTGGTGCCCCCTCTCCCTAGCTGGTACAGTACCATAGGTAGGTAGGAACCTACCACTCCATCGCTAATTGGATTCAGATTTTTATCAGCCGGGGCAAAAGAAGCGATAAAACAGAATAGATAACATTCTGCGCTGACTTATTAAGGCCATTCTCAGAATAATATAAGATGCGGCCGATAAGACTGGCAACTCACATTTTATACTCTTTTGTTATTCCTATGAGATCTCGTCTACAGACGGGGAGAGACTCCCGATTGAGATACACAACATCGCGCAGTTTCCTGTCTCACTCTCCGCTGTACATTGTAGACTGACTGCAGATCTCATCTCTCCTGATCCTCGTTCCACACATTTATTTATACTGTTTCTTTATCCAGTCGAAACGTATCTGCTTTCCTCAACTGCTACATATTATCACATAACCTTTATAAGGCTCTTCCGGCCATCTTCGGTTTAACATCCTTCATCCTCGAATCCCTCCCATCCCTCGTACGTTCTGTAACTGCGTGCATGTGCATCCACCAGTCCTAGTATCTCCCAAAATAATCTCAGTGTTGTGTGCTGCGTAAAAGGTGTGTGTGCGTCGTGTTAGTGGCGTACAGTTTCAGCGCGTGCTTCAAAGCAGAGACAGTATAGGTGAGAAAGTTTAGTCGGGTAGAAAGGTTCCTTATCACTCATCACTTATCGCGACTGTTAAGTCGCTAGAAATGCATTGTGTTTGTTAACGCCGGGATAACATTTTGCGACCAGTCTGCGCTGGCCCTCTGAGAGCTGAAAACGTGTTGCCGAAGTCACAGTCATTCGGTATCTACGAGTAGGTTAGGTATTGTCATGGAATCGTTCGGTCAGGAATAATAATTCACTATGAATATGTTGTTTTGTTGTGTTTATGACTTCAAGGGAAACGTGTTTGATTCGCCACCGTGTTAATAACTTGTTCGTTTGAAGAAACAAAGATTTTCCACAAGATGCTGCCATTGAAAAGTGCATGTAAGTTGATGTCAATTTATTGAAATATTAAAATTAACGCAAACTGAAACTTTGTTGACATTGACGTCAGAAGAAGAATTATCACTCATTGGTACTAAAAACAAAAAAAAGCGATATGGGGACATGTTTTTTGACAGTTAAATGAAAATTTGTATTAAGCTCCATAATTTGTGATAGAAATGACGTCGCGAATTAATAATAGTTGCATTGGCAAAACACAATGACAAATTTTCTAGTGCAAGCACAAATAACAGCTTTTTTGTTGACGTTTCTAAATATTTAAAGGATTATAGAATTAACGAATACTTATGCCATATTGAATGAATACGTGTATCATAAATGCAATCTTAAGTACCCCTCTCGTACGTATCGGCAAATGATCACTATCAGCGCTAATTATAATTATCTTACCTCGCGGGGAATTTCCGAGTCATAATAATAACAGATTTAAGTGATAAAGCCGCATTCACGGAACTGCACACGATAATATAAACAAAACACCGAATTTAATGGAGTTTTGGTGAGTTTATATTTTGGCGTTGCGTCTCCGCGAGCCCGTGGAATATTTGACCTTAGTCGTCCCCCCTTGACGTCCCTCGAGCCGGCGGATAAGATCTCAGTACCGCTGGTGCTAGTTTAGTAGATAACAAATCGGTGATAGATTCGTATGTGTTGTGTTGAGAATGAGGACTCTCCCCGTGTGTGTGAGTGTGGGTTTTGGTATGGGTGTGTCATCACCGTGGTATGTGTGAGGGCGTAGTGTCTAAAGGGGTGTGGGTGACATTCGAAGTTCAAAAATATTAAACTGTTTCCGTCCCACTCCACATAATGCCTTAAATCGAACCGAATAATTAACCCCCCGTACCTGAAAGTAAAAATCAAACGTACGATCCGAAGGAGGGTGATGTAGTTACCCCATTTGATCTTGCTTATTAAAGCGTTTTAATGACATAATCCTAGATAAGTAATACTTAGAGAGATGTATATTCATAATATTTCAGTAATCTTTGTATTTAAGATATCGCACAAAACTCTCGTTGGGAGTTACATTAGCATCCCCCTTCGGAACCGAAGTGTTAAGTAAACCATTGTTTTTTTTTGTTGTTACCAATGCATCACTAAAAACCGAAAACCTGTTTATTTCTGAAGCAGCGAAGCAACTGGCGTGACGAATTTCGCATCCATCCGAAATTTATAGGTCAATGCAAATATTTTCAACTCGAAACGTCTTTTTCACCATAAGATTTGGAGCTCTTAAATATATTTAATTATAAAAAAGCTAATTACGACAAAACGCCACATTATTCGTTCTGTGCTTTTTAAATCGTACACTGGGAAATAAGCTTTCGACTAATGAGTATATATGTCTCGAGCAAAGCTGGCTATTAAGCTAGTTAAAGTTTACGTCATGTTCTCGACAAATAACTAATTGAATAATTACTTGAAATCAAGGTTGCCCCACCCTCATCGTACAATGAATTGATAAATTGCTGTTTAGCATGTAAGTTTTCGGTTGATGTGACATTTGCGGCCCCTGTATAAATAATAATGTCTACTATTAATAATAATAATACTTGACTAATTTACATAGCGCCATTTTTTGTGAGATATCACCTCAAGGGCGCTTTACAAAACTTAAAAACTATGGATAAAATTACCTTATATTTATTGATATTTACATATTAATTATTTACAAATGACGCGAGCTGTAAAAAGTTTTGGACTTTTTGTCTAGCAATAGATCGAGAATTGTCGACCAGTGCGTGAAATACTATTATACAGGTCAATTTAAATGCTAACGGACTAGCCCGGCTTTGCAAATTAAGGCAATTCTGTTATTTATGGATATGATTTTTTTTAAACGTGAGTTTTGAGTTTAGATCTGAACTCTGTCGAGCTTTTTATGATTCTTAGATCATGTGGCAGTCTATTCCAGGCTTTAGGACCTGACACTCCAGATGCACGCTCTCTAAACTTAGTGTATAATGTGGGGTTTAGTTCCTTCAACCTTCTGATATCCGATGACGTTGCCGATCTAAGGGTTGACTGTCGCGAATTAGAACCTTCAGGAATACACAGTTCCGATAAATAAGCCAGAGCTATTTCGTTTACGTCACATGCATGAACATAAGTTGGTACCTAAATAACTAACTAACCATCACCCCGCTACCCCGTAGGGGTAGGCAATGAAGATGGACAACTATACAAATGTCTTGACACATACTCCTTGCTTCATTCACATTCATACATCGTCTCATACATACTCCTTCTGTTATTCTGACTCTTGACATGGCCCGACAAAGTATTTGATTCACTTGATCGTTCCACGTCTTCCTCGGGTGTCCCCGACTTCTTCTTCCATCCACTTTCGAGTCATATATTATTTTTACACTGCTTTCTTCGTTCATACTCTGTACATGCCCAAACTATCTAAGCGTCTCTTTCTTAATCCTATTCATTAAGCTTGCATCAGCATTGCATTCTTTCCGGATATCCACATTTTTAACACGGTCATACATAGCTTTACCGCACATACGCCTCAGGGATCTCATTTCCACAGGATTCAGTCTATTTTAATCCTTTCTCTGCCAGTTCCATGTCTCACTGCCATACATCAGGGTTGGTATAAGCACTCCATTGTGGACTGCTAGCTTCACTTCATTGACAGTGTTTTATTTTTGCCAACCACGTTCAGTCCTCCATCAATGGAGTTTCCTGCATTCACCTTCTTTCAATATCCTTATCAGAATTCGGTACCTACTTTGCTAACAGCTCCCTTGTTTTAGAAACAAGCCACATGCACCTCTTTGTTGAACCCCAGCACTGGGTACTGGGCATTGGGCACTGAGCACTGACGTTAATTTGATGGTCTTTCCTCGTTGTGTGTGACTTCTGTTCGATGATTTGTCTGTGGCTGTTTAAGAGAATGAACACCAGCGATCTATGGCTCGGATAAAAGCCTGAATGCGCGCGCAACCGATCATGGCCGGCGATACGGTGACCATGGCAACCCTGAGGCGCGCTCTGTGGGCGGGACCGACTTCGAATTTTAAATTTGATTCCGTATCTATTCTTGGGAAAAATCTATGGATCTACAAAAAGGCGGGAATCGATTTGTCCGATCGGAGCGTGAGATGTTTGTTTTTAAATGCTATGGGGATAAATCGAATTGTATAAATTAAATGTCAGACTGTTTACTATCAGAGTCTCGCAATCACACGATCTTATTAAGCTCACAATGGTATGATGCAAATTGTAGTCATCAATCAATTTCTTGGGTACTTCTTGTCTGTTTAACAGCTATCTCGCTTACGTAATATTTGTAACTGTCTCGCAATACTTTGTGAGGCGTTGGTGGGGAATACTCGTAAGCCGCATTCAACGGGTGGAAAAAAGTAGCCCGGAGTGTTTTATAATAACATTGCATTTATACAGCGCAGTTTTGTGATATCTCACCTCAAGTAAGATTAAAAAAAAAAAAAACTTTTTAAAGAAAGGCAAACATTCCCGGGTTACAAACGATCTGAGAATATTTGAAAAACTCCTACTAACATCAACATAAGCGGAAAATGTTGCTTGCGCAATGATGGCGTACTTAGCTAGCAGAGGAATTGAACCCACGATGCCCGAGTGGGAATTTGACACGTTTGTCCACTCAGCTACTAACCAATCAAACTTCTTTTTTTTAAATTTTAAACAAAAGTAACTTTGCTTTGACACCACTTTATTACATACATATACCAACCGGTTTCGGCTCTACCTGAACCTTCTTCAGGATTGAACAAATATGTATCCAATACATATTTGTTCAACCCCGAAAAAGGTTCAGGTAGAGCCGAAACCGGTTGGTATATGTATGTAATAAAGTGGTGTCAAAGCAAAGTTACTTTTGTTTAAAATTTAATTATGTCTTACCACAAAGTGAGTGCTTCATGTCAAAGTTTTTATTTAAAAGAAAGACAAACATTCCCTGGTTACGAATAACCTGACAATATTTGAAAAACTTTTACTACCATCACAATAAACGGAAAATGTTGCTTGTACAATTACGGAGGACTTAGCTAGTAGAGGAATTGAACCCATGATGCCCGAGTGGGAATTCGACACGTTGGTCCACTCAACTATTGACCCGTCACACTTAAAAATGAAGATTTTTTGAGGTCATTCAGAGGGTTTTGTTCTTTAAATGACTCCCACAGTGCTCCTTGTATAGATGATAAAATAAAGTTACAAATAATCATACAGCTGAAATATTAGTCCAAGTCCGATCATGCAACATACATGTATGATTTAGGTTAGATATTAATAATAATAATTGGCTGATTTATATAGCGCCGTTTTCGTGACAGAAATATCACCTCAATTGCTCAAATATAACACAAAAACAGGTAACAGATATGCATATAAACATCATTATTTAAAAGTGTGAATGAAGCATTAATGGTGTCCAATAATATCAATCTAGAAGAGGTGGGAAGTATTACATTATATTTGACAAAGCGGTTCTAACAATAGACAATACTTATTGCATTATAGGCTTCTCACAAAACTTTATTTATTTATTAGATAATCTGTTACAATTTCATGTAAGTCTCAATGCTCCATACAAAGATTATTTAATTTTCTACGAAAAACTTATTAGTATCAGGTATGCTATAATTTGCGTCAAAATTTAAGTGGTAAAAATTAATAATTTGTAAGAAATAAAAGGTTTTCCGCCGCTGCGAACAATGTTACCAGAGCACAAGTTTCTGAGTTGTTCAACAATAAAATTTGTTAGCGATACTATCTCACCTTTTGTTTATTGAAGCACCCGTGTATCGAAAAAAGGTTTTCATTCGAGTGTTGCCAGCCGTGGCGGAATTTTTCTGGACCCGTGGTGGCAACACCGTCTGCTGTCTGTTTCGTAAACCCGCAACTGCTGGTTTGTGCGATTCATAAAAAAGCGCAAAATTGAAGGATTTTTAATTTACGACAAGGAAACCATATTAAAAGGTGACATATGCATTAAATTAGCATTAAACAAATAAAGAATTTATTCCAACGTAATGTATCAGTTCACCATTTCAAAGTTGCCTACAGAGAAAGCTTGTGAAACAAACATGCACTTTTCTATATATAATTATAAACATAGCACGCTAAATTCAAAGAGAATAATATAAAAGTGATTCGTTACTGTCGTGAAATAAAAAAAACTTTCCAAAAAGTGTTACAAAAAATAAATAAAAAATGTGTAGAACCAAAAGGTAATATGTTTATTGACACTATTGAAAGTGCACTCACTATATGCATCCGTTTTCTTTGTCTCCGAAGAAGCGTTAAGTTACGTTTCACACAAAGCTGGGTTTGAATTAAAATTTCACATCCTTTCGAGTGTCCATTTCAAAAGAAAATATAAACGTGTTTAATAATGAGCAAAAACTTATGTGAATTTATTCGATTTAATTAAAAAGATTTTCATGCTATAAAAATAATGAGGCCTTTCTGTAACGTGGTCCGTATTTTTTTTTCTCAGTTTGGATTTCAATTTATGACTTTTGAGGTATGGTAAGTCACGTTCTTGAAGATAATTGATTTCAGATTATTTCTCGAATAAATCCAGACGGCATCGAGTATTTTTTTTATACGACTGTGAAGACAGGTCAACTTTATCCAAAGTAAGAGATCCAACGCTCCGCGAGGGCCGACCGCGCCCGCCGGATTGACACGTTTCGATTCGTTATCGGGTTGCTGAATGGTGTGTTTGGTCAGGTCCATACATGGCTTTGTTGAATTAGATTCACGCAACAATTTTATATGGAATTTCGATAACTTGGAATGATATCTGTTAAAAAAATAAATAACTTCTGTCGTTATCTTGTTAAGTTTTTGATTTATGCCAAAGGTTAGAGGTTCTTGGTTACCGGGTGTTTAACCTGTTCGAGACCGGCTATCACAACTGTGCCTGGTGTATTTGAAATTTTAACCTGATGTTTTTTTTATAAATAAAACACATAAACTTTGTTTGTAACCACTTTATTATTTAATATTACGTCTACCGGTTTCGAAAGTATCATCAGGACAATATTAAAATATTGTAATATTAAATTTTAATATTGTCCTGATGATGGAAGGGTACTTTCGAAACCGGTAGACGTAATATTAAATAATAAAGTGGTTATAAACAAAGTTTATGTGTTTTATTTATAAATATGGCAAGCCACAAAGTAAATGCTTTTTTATGAATATGATGTTTTTTTCTTTGCTGTGTCTTTTTGTATTTCATATTGTTTGATTAATTAATATCACAATGAAGCTTGAAGCTTTAAAGAGTGAATTCAATTTAATACATATATATTTATTTTTTAAGTGTGTGTGTGTGTAGAGGTTATGAACGGGCATGTGGAAAATGGTCATCTTAGTAGAAAGAGTTTTTTTTATATGGTTCAAATATAACAATACCTTACAAGAGTCCCCCTGCCTGCAGCCAATGACAATAATAATATTTTTTTAATAATTTGTATAGTGCCGTTTTTGTGAAAAAATCACATCAAAGGGCGCTGAACAAACCTCAATTACTAGGCTCCATCATTACTACAAATAATGTATGGCATATTAATATTTATTTGCGTTGGTTGAAATGGCTATAATTGTGTTTGATGACCAGATCTGAATAGCCAGGTAATTCCCAATCTTCCTCTTCCTCTTCCCCATCTCCTTCCCTTCCCCACTACCTTCAGCCTCACTGGCTCTAGACGGTTAAAGAGCAGTTGGGACTCTTGTGCGGTATTGACTATAAAAATAAAATAAAAAATGGTAGTAATCAACCACTCCCCGTTTGGGAAATACTGTTTAGCGGGATAAAAGAGGGGAATGGAAGCTTAAGAGAAAGAGGAAGGTTAGGAAATATCTGGCTATAAAAATATATTAATATATTTTAGGTTTTCTAGCACCCAACATGTTTCGATAAAAAAATATTAGAAAGTGAGCGTGCATTTAAAAAAAATGATTTGGTCTTGCTTTACCACGTGAACACTTTAGGAAAATTCTATGATTACATTATTTTTTCTGACTCTTCACAACAATAATAATTCCCGAAAGAGACCCTCTCCAAAAGGCGCCCGTCTCGAAGGGGTTTGTAAGTTCCCCAATGAGATTATATCGGGCAGATTTATTTAATATTTTAATCTTCAATCAATACACATATTTATTTTATTTGAAAGCTCGCTGGATTTTTGCTATCGCGGGGTCAGGGGGAGGTGGGAGGAGGAGGCGATACCATTTCAAATGCGAATTTGTTTTAGAATTTTTTTAGGATACTTCATCGCTTATAAAATAGCCAAGTCGTTAGTTACATAATTTATTGCTAGATATAATATGTTTTAATCATGAACCGACCGTATAAATACATGGGTAGTCATATCTTTATTAAATATTATGTAAGTATCTACGCTGCAGTTATAATTATAATTTGTTTTAAAAACAAATACAGCAAATGTCAGCGTTTAATAAAATATTTTTAAAAGCAACGAATCATAATAATTTAGAGCATGTATGATTGTTTGGTTTTGATAATTTATTGAGGGGCGTATTGATTTTCAGCATGACATGTAGTCACGTACATTGATTTCGTGCGTTTTATTAGTACCTACCTACTAATATTGGAGATTGTATTAATAAAATAAACTATTGAACCCTAAAATTAACCAAAACTGAATGGTTTTAAAAATTATGAAAATATGTGTGAACGTTGTGAGAGAGAAAGTTGTGCAAAAACTGATATTTATTGAAGCATATTAAGTTCTATAGCTCATATTTGAAAATATTTTTCAAGCTGAAAACGGTTGACCTAGGAATTCCAACAATGAAAATCTGTATAAATTTTACGATGCTAGAGCTCACTGTTTGTCAGTTTTTGCTATTCAATGAAATCAGACACAAGTAACTATCGTAAGAATGCAAGATATTATAATAATTCATTTAAAAAATATATATTCTAATGTATCTTTACCAAAAATTGAACACAAGTCAAATAGTCGTAGCTCACGGACTCCGGCTTCCTTATCTTATCTTCAGGGGGTGTGGGGGCGCGGGGCTGGAGGTGTCTACTCTTTTATCTAAATGCACCAACCCCTCTAGGAATATTCGTTAGGGGCGCGCCGGTACAGTCTCAAGACTCATCCCCAAAAAACTAAAAAACACCTCTAGTTTATCGTCACACTATAAAAAGTAAACAACCTCATTATGAAGTGTAGCAAATTGCGTGTAAACGGTTAGTAGCTTTTGCGGCGGTGGTTCTGTTTTAATTACTGCTGGGATGGGGTAGCAGTGTCGGGTGTGGCCCGGGCATGAAGGCGCTCCCTTATCTCTCCCCATCAATCAGCCGGGCCGCCGATAAGAACTGAATACAACTGGTCAAATAGTGTGCCCCACGGCACTTCATGAAAAGGAAATTCTCAAGAATTTTTCACACGTTAGAAAATTGTGTTACAAAAATTATACAGTATATATTATATTTTTTAAATATATTTTAAAATATAAAAAAATGACAACATTGAAACAATATATTTACATAATGTCGTTCAAATTTAAACCACTAACTGAGCGACTGCCCTAAATTAAATTAGCGTTATCGAGGTTACCTATAATGGACTCGCAGTGAAAATCCAATTCGTATTTTGATAGTAACACAACTTTCTGCCCCAAACTCCACTATAAAAACTTTTACCAAAAATTCTATGGGTCAATCAAATAAATGACAATATTTTAAAGTGAATAACTGAATTCCTTGTCACCCGTCCTTGTCTTTACAGACGACCCCAACAAAGTGTAAACTTCTACGAATTGTGGCAGGCAGCTGATAAGGCCCCGTTTACAGAATGCCCAAAAATTACTCGCCTTATTTTTTTAACCTTTCCGCTTGTGTTTTGTCTGATAAGCGTCGTCTGGCTGCACTGTTTGTACGGGGAGATACCCACCCCCCCCCCCCCGACCATGGGAACAGGGGAGGGAGGGGGTGAACCTTATCTCACGAAAAACGCTTTCCATCTCCACCCCTCCCCAGATCAGGTGAGCTGATAAGGCGGCCGGGCGGGAGGCGGTAGGAGGGGGTGGGAGGGGGTGGATTTCAGAGAGTAGAGGGAAACACGTTTGACAGCGATGAATCGATTTGACTTGATAAATTATTTGGAAAAGATACCGATTTCGGGATGCATCCATATTTTTAATGAGCAAAAATAAAAATAATAAATTACGATCCATAACAAAAAAAAACTCGCAATATATGTGGTGGTATAACACATTTATAAAACATATTAACACTCTCACTTTAATTGGAATGCTTTCAATTTTTTTTATTTGTTACTATATTTGTTACTGTATAACAAGTAGTATCTACATTTATTTGATGAGATGAGATGTACTTAGTTAAACGACTTTTTCAAATATTTTTGCTTTGTTTGATACAATAGAAATAGGGCGGTAGTTTGAAATATCAGTTGAAATTCCTGATTGGAATATTGGGGTTATTATTGTATTTTTGGGAAAATTCCTTGTTGAATGATGTGTAAATTGACTTTGATAATAAATGTTTAATTTGTTTCAGTAAGTTAACCGTGCATTTTTCTATATTGGTGCATTTTTCAAAAATTTTGAAAATATTTGGGTATGTTTGTGCTGATATATTTATCTTATTTTTAGCTAGGTTGGAAGTATTTTTTTTTAGCTAAATTCTCTCGAACTTTAGAAAAATAGTAGTTGTTGAAAATGTTAGCAATTTTAGTTGGTGATTTAAAAAAAAAATTACAACTGTTTACAAATCATACAATGTCAACCTTTTTATACCAGCCATAGTTACACACACATAAAGCTATTTTCATCTTAATATAAATAAAATATTTGTGAATCATATTACATTAATTAATTTATATTATGTATTCAATGTATGAAAAATAAGTACTCTTATACATGTAGCGAAACATACTTTTTATGGTAGATTCCCAGACAGAATTCAGATAGTAATTTCTCATGCCTGTTAATGGTCCACAAATATGGTAGTTATGTTCCCATAAGCCATAAAGCCTCGCTATCCATCGACGAGCCACAACAGAACAAATTAATGCATAAGAATGTTAGCAAATATCACATTCCGCGGAACAATTCCGCGTCGTATCTGCCGATAGACATCTTGCCCCACTCTGCTATCGGGGGAATATCTCTGCTTCGATTCATTCTCTAAGCCCCTCATTGTGTCTTAATATCTTGAGATTGTTTTGTATGCATTATTACCGGAAATTTATTTTACCATATCAAATTAGTTTTAAATCGAGGAATATTAAAAATGCCTTTTCATGTTTCAATAATAATTGTAAATACGTTTAATGAATACTTTTTTGATGGTCGATTTCAATATCAATCTATCTCACAATCATTAGTTGTCTAAGCGACAGTTTTATTTAGCTACATACAATGTGACGATTATTTGAGGGCCTCCGTGGTCGAGTGGTAAGACGCTCGACTACGAATCCAGAGGTCGCGGGTTCGAACCCGGCGTGCGCAAACACACTTAGTTTAATTAATTTTAGTTAGTAGCTGAGTGGAAAAACGCGTCGGATTCCCACCCGGGCATCGTGGGTTCAATTCCTCTGCTATCTAAGTCATCCATCATTGCATAAGCAACATCTTCCGTTTATTATGATGGCAGTAGGAGTTTTTCAAATATTGTCAGGTTATTCGTAATGTTTGTAATTTTTTTTTTTAAATTCATGGCAAATTTAATTCGTGTAAAAAAATATATAGTATATTTGAGGCACGTTCCCGAGTGGTAGATACTAGATAAGTATCGCCCTGGTGAAAGACTACCATTCAGAATCGAAACGTTGCTTGAAATACTTTAGCCGTGTTTGGTGACCAGATCTGAACAGCCAGGTACTTCCCAACTTTCTTCTTCCCCATCTCCTTCCCCTCCCTAAAACCTTCAGCCTCACAACATACACCAATGGGGAATGCCCTAGTCTCACTGGCTCTAGGCAGTTGGGACTCTCGTGCGGTAGTAACTATTAAAAAATAATATTGGACCCTATGGCCAATTTCACTATCAATTTATCTAACAACCTTTATTAATTATATTAATCAGACTGAATGCTGTGGAAATGAGATCCCTGAGACGTAAGTGCGGTAAAACCATGCATGACCGTATTGAAAATGTGGATATCCGGAAAGAATGCAAGGCTGATGTGAGCGTAGTGAATAGGATCAAGAAGGGACGCTTAGATGGTTTGGGCATGTAGAGCGAATGAACGAAGAAAGGAGTTTGTATAATATATGATGCGAAAGTGAATGGAAGAAAAAGTCAAGGACGCCCGAGGAAGACATGACACGATCAAGTAAATCAAATACTTGAATCGGGTCATGTGAAGAGTCAGAATAACAGAAGAGTATGTATGAGACGATGTATGAATGTGAATGAAGCAAGGAGTGTGTGCCAAGACAGAGTTATATGGCGGTCCGTCCTCTCTGCCTACCCCTGCGGGGAAACGGCGTGATGGTTAGTTAGTTATCTTTATTTGCCGATGCGATGTTTTTATGCAGCTACATATAATATAAAATAATAATGAATGTCGATCGTGACAAAGCATATGTTTCGTAGAAGTCGCCGAGCACTCCACCGCACCCAGGAGGTAAGTGCTTAAGAATAATGTGAACTGAAGTGAATGCATCCAGCATCATTACAGATCTCAGATCCCATCTGTCTGTATCATATTTTCATTGCGCCTTATCTCCCGATCGCGAGTGAACCGAGCCCGTGGTATCGGGGAGCAGAGCTCAGAGGAGTGGGAGGCGAGAGAGGAGGTAGAGGCAGGCTGGTTGCTGGCTGCATAGTGTTTGTAGGAGATCTCCGATAAGCCGAGGCCCCAAGGAGTGGCAGCTAGGAACAATGTGTACACGTTTTGTTAAATCCCTTGTAGTTCAAACAAAAGGTCTCGAGAAATAATACACAACAAAAAAGTAACCCGCAATCAGTTTACAATGAATAATCAACACGGTTCAATTAAAATTCTAGACGTTTCGTTTCGATGCAAATGATTTATTAGTTCAAAAGCCCCCTTTATTTGCTTCGTAAGTGTCTACCTGTCAATATTTCACCATGTACACAATTACATTATGTTTATTACATTAAACATAATTTATTTGAAACGCCAGCCAGTGAAACTATGGCATCCCCATGGAGGGGAAGGAGATGGGTAAGAGGAAGGTGAGATAGTACCTAGCTATTCAGATCTGATCACCAAACACGCCCAAAGCCGTTTCAAGCAAAGTTTCGATTCTGAATGGTTGTATTTCACCAGGGCGTGCTTAGAGCATCTACTTCTCTGGAACGTGCCGCAAATATACTATATATTATTTTGTATGAATTAAATGTGTCATGACAAATATTGACAAATAAAATTGGTTGCGCACGCCGGGTTTGAAACCACGACCTCTGGATTCGTTGTCTTGCCACTCGACCGCGGAGGCTGTCGGCTACTACGTTAGTTACAGAGCAAAACCTCTTCAGTGCGGTGGAAAAGCTCGCCCGTACATTTTGTGACATGTGTCTAGCGGCAAATTAACGAAATGCATATCGACTTATTAATTAATAAAACTGTTATTATTTTTGAAGCGTTAACTGAATAAATGATTTTTTAGATCTCGATTGCACGATTAGTTAAAAAAACAAAATTCACACATAAGTCAATCACAAGATTTTTTCCCTCGATAAGAATTTATTCTAGTCCTCAACAATAGATTCATGTTTAGACAGATATTGTGCTACGTGTGCTTTTAATTTCGTACCATAATCAGATTGCATACTATACAGGTAGATTGCATATTAAAGCTGTACGTATATATCTCGTAGCTTGGTTTTTCCACGTTAATTTATTTATCTTATTGCAACGTTTTTATTTCCACTTCCTATTTTCTTCTTCTTATCTTCTTCCTCATATTGTTTATGGTCTTATTTGCATGTATATACTGTACTCTATGAAATGGGTTAAATTCCATTCACCTCCCCGTATTCAGAAATAAAGAAATCGTCATTATTACCACATTTAATTATCACGAAAACAAGTTCAATAAAATGAATTAAAATGCTTTAAGGTAATTAGTTATTTATCATTTCAAGGGTCAGAAGAGCCCAGTAAATAGATGGTATCAAGGTGTGTTGTGTGTTAGTTGTTTATCCACTCCACATGTGTTGTATTGTACCGGTTAGATGGAAAGATGGTTAGGGAAATAAAGTGCTATCTGATTCCTTTGCAATTTGTTCCGGTCTAGATCGCGCTCGTGTTGTTCCTTGCAATCTCACAAAGATAAATAAAAACTTACCAATTTTCAATATGTACTCGCACAGAATTGGCAACAATTGCCTTTGTTTGCCTTGTGTTTATTTTCCTTTATCTAAATGATTGGTAATTATAAATAAGCGACACAATTGTCGATCCGCCGATTGGAGATAGATAACAATTTTTCTATTTGGATAATTTGTACAGCGCCGATTTTTTGTGAAAAATCACCTCAAGGGCTTTGTACAAAGCTTAATTCCAAGGCTCCACCTTTTAACTAAATAACAATTATTCTATTTGGATAATCACCTCAAGGGCTTTGTACAAAGCTTAATTCTTAGGCTCCACCTTATTACTAAATAACAATTATTCTATTTGGATAATCACCTCAAGGGCTTTGTACAAAGCTTAATTCCTAGGCTCCACCTTATAAATAAATAACAATTATTCTATTTGGATAATCACCTCAAAAACTTTGTACAAAGCCTAATTCCTCGGCTCCACCTTATTACAAAATAACAATTATTCTAAACTTTGATCTGTTTGAAATCATATCTATCGATAGATCGAGGACGAAACTAAATTAGCATTCTCCGCGTGACTTCGTGATAAGTCCGCATCATCCCACTCTTCCACTGATCATTATTTTTCGAGCGCTTAATTTGGTCAGTCTAAACCTATGGATTTTTACGATAATTTTTTTAGTATTTTGTGTTCAAAGACTGCTAGAAGTTCATGCTGGAATGCATCCGTCTTAAGAAATGCCGTATGCTTAAATTATTATTCTATCTATAGTATAAAAGTATTCCCACAGAGCGAAAGAAATCTGTTTATTACCAAGAAAGATAAAATAACAGTAACGTAACGCGCATTCCGATTCCGATTTCCAAGACAATACGTGATATCGAAACGCATTTCAATCAGGCAACCGAAACTTTGATCTGTTTCACGGCGAGGACCAAAAGCATTCTCCGCAGCCCGCTGAGTTTTGTCTGTCTCGTGCTGTCCCGCGGACACATTCCCGATCCAAGATGTTTGGAATCAATCGTCGTCCCGGCGCATGGATTCAAAAATATTACACGTCCCTGGAGGCATTTCCCTTTGTACGGTCGAAATAATGGAACGTTCCCCAAATACCAATTATTGGTTCCTTCGGTTCGCCAATACGACATGACCATATTGAAGAGCGTGCCGAAATTTCTTGTGTGGAACCCAAAAATATTTCTTTGAAGTTATTTTTTTCGCCGCAACTTTTAAATATGGCAATACAGTCTGTAGAAGAACAATTCTGGGACATCTCAAAAAGACTCACAGAACAATCAAACGACCACGAGAAATAACATATTTGGAGCGAGACAAGAGTCGGAAAGAGTTTGTTTGAGATGCATGAATGTGGAGAATATATATTAGGACAAAGATGTGAAGCTTTCCATTCTATGTACTCGCAACCTAAATATCTTTAAATGATAATGTGTAAAAACGACTATACAAAATAATAAATATATTTATTTGAAAAACATGTCGCATAAAATTTAAAGAGAATTGACATATTATTATTTTTTTTAATTATATAACCGCTTTACTATTCTTCGAAAGAGTAACACACACTTTTTTCATTGTATTCAAGAAACTGTCCATGTTGTGTGACATTTGGTATAATTTCCATATATAAGTAACTTTTTTTGTAAAATTTAATAATAAAAATAAATCTGGGAGTTGCCGTGATCGTTCCTTAAACACCACACTTGATAATAATAATATTTGGCTAATTTATATAGCGCCGTTTTTTTGTGAAATATCCTCTCAAGGGCGCTTTACAAATTTTAAAACTATGGCTAGAATTACCTTTTATTTATTGATATTTTCATATGTGAAAAAGTTTTGGACTTTGTGTTTAGCAGTAGATCTATATATGTGATATGAAATACTATTATATTGGTGAGTTTAGATTCTAACGGGCTGGCCTTGTTTTGCAATTTAGGGCAATTCTGTTATTTATTTATATGATTTTTTGAAAAGGTGAGATTAGAATTTCTTTACCATATAATATAGTTTTCTTCTATACCTACAATTTATGTCGGGAAGAGTATGTATGAGAAAAGATGAACAATCATAGTAATTTCTAAGAAGAGTATGAAAGGGGCAACGTGTTTCTGAAATATCTGTTTCAAATTGGTAAATAAATCGTTTTTATTCTACGTAACATTATCACCTTTCCCATTATCTATTAAATAATATGTAGTAATCCGCATTTACGGTTTTCCATCCTCTATTCGAATAAAGAACAGCGGTGGCCAAAGTCTTTATCTGCCGATAAGATCGGTAGGTACTTAACGATTAGGTAATCTGACTCATTTGGTATTCCTGTCAGGGGTTATTTATTACCCGGAGCGAATAACATGTAAGTAGGTTGCATGTCGAGAAAAGAGGTTTATCTGGAAATACTTAAATTTAAATTGCTACTTTTTATACTCGAAGGTTTCCTTACTTTATCTCAGTGTTCCTTCCAAATTGGGATTAACATTTTATTACAGTATTATTTTACGACGACGTGATAAGAAATAATCCTCATAATATTAAATCCATATTTTATTAATTTTTTCCTCATTTTTTTTGCACATATCGGCAGTTATAATTTAGATAACAAAATAAACTCTTTAATAGGCGGTTGCAGTAGCAATATTTTAGTTACATTCACTTTTATTTAGTTTTATTTTACATTCACATACGGCCCAACCCGTGCCATTGACATCCAACTGTGTAATAAAGAAGTACAATAAAATTCGTTAGTAAGAAGTATGTACAAAGGGAAGACAAAGTAAAAAAAATAATACAAAATTTAAGGCACAGCTGGGTAGGAGCTAAGAAAAAAAATGATAAATAACATTGTAAGAATACAATATTGTGGAATTAATGACGATGTGATAAATTATAGGTATTTAAAAAAAATGGTTCAAACGTTACCCTATAAAGTATATAATGTAGTAGTTAACCTTTCCGCACCTGAAAGTAAAAAAATAAACGTACGATCCGAATTAGTACCCCATTTGATGTCGCTTATCAAAGCGTTTTCGTGACATAATCTTCGATAATTTGTTTTAGGTAATGCTTGAGAGAAGGAGGTATATTAATAATATTTCAGTAATCTTTATCCAATATATCGCGCAATACTCTCGTTCGGGGTTACATTCGAACCCTTCTTCGGAACAGGAGTGTTAATAAGCGGTTGCAGTATCAAGTATCAATATTTTAGTTACATTAATATCAAGTGTTTTACTTTTAATTAAACTAAATCAATATCACGCTGCATATAAAACACGCCCTGACAGCTAAAACGAATCCAACAGTTTCTAGATAGCTTGAAAATAGCAATATGATGGTTCCGGCAGTGACGCTGTGACGCGGGCAGCTGTCGCGTGTCGCGGTTTCACTGCGCACCGCGCCCGCCACAATACGCGCAACATTATGCTCCATATTTAAAACGTGACGGTGAACGTCACAGAAGGAAATTGAACCGATACTGATTGAGATTGATATCAGTAAGCCTTCAGATATCCGAGGATATATCCTTCCTCCGCGCGGGCGAAACCCTTTCACGCGCCATTTTTGCCACTTTTGAAGGGAAAGCGGAAAACTATTTCCTTCGGCGGTAAGTGGGAATGCAGGCAATATGTGCGGTAAATAAATATGTGAAAATAAACGGGAGACTCTCTCTCTGTGATGTGACAATCTTTGTGGCCGATGTAGTCAGATGAGAAGAGGTGGTTTTGTTATTTCATACACGTTCATTGCTAACCAAAATTCGTACAAATTTATGCCATATGAATGACGGATCAATTCAAACTGACGAACAGTGACAGGTTTCCCTGTGCCCTGTGGAACGACTCAATACCATATGGCTGCGTCTGTTTTAGATCAGTTCAGAGCGAAGAGGCGGCATAATGCGCGTGGCGCGTTGTGCGCATACCGGTCACATGTCTGTCAACGCGCGACGCGCGGTGTCAGCTATGAACGGTTTAACAGCGTAGAAATATATATTTTTTACACCATCTACATCTACCAGCGTCCGAAAAGAAAACTTCAAATATACGAGTATCTAATATAAGTAATAACTTTGTTCTAATTTTCATTTAATTTCACCTTTCATTTCTTTTCTCCTTGCTCCTTTTTATTTTATCTTTATTAATATTTACATTTAATATTATATAATTTATGTACACTACGTCTGTCTCGACACAAGAATATCCTAGTGAGACAGACATGGACCAAATCCATGTATTTTCTTATATTTTAGCAAGAATAAATAAATAAATAAAAATAAATCTTCAATAAACGTATTGACTTTTTAAGACGAGTTTATACGAGTATGTAGCCGCGATAGCTCAGACTATTGACATGAAAAACCTTTATTTATAACTACTTTTCTATTTATTATCAACCTCCATAAAATAAGACTATGTATAGTAAATTATCTGATAATTTTACGAAAAAACTCTCCTAGCATTCCTTTGCTATGAACCAAACCTAATTATTCAAGAGACAATTTTAAAATTACATTCACCACTGCTTACTAAATGTGACTTTGTAATGAATAATAAGAAACGGGCCGTCGTCTCCACGTGTTTTTGCCAGACTTATCGTGTTTTCCAGTCTAGAGAGCCGCTAACTGTTGACGTGACAGACGTTACAGAGTTACGCCACGCCACGGTCTACGGGGACGCTATAAGTAAACACACAGACAAACAGATATACATATTTTACATTGGCAGGAACACAACTTTTTGTGATCGTTTTGTAGTGGTACCGAGTGTCACAGCTATCAGCAGTGTGACACAAGACAGTGCGAAACTATTTATACAAGTTCTTCAAATAGGTTATTCGTTTGAATGACACATATTTATAAGCTTCTCACAATAATCAGTTTCTTATTGAGCGAAGAATCACCCTTAGATATATACGTTTTAATCAAATCCCTGATCTGTACTACAAATTCAGAAAGCCCATTATGAAGTTTGTTTTCATGCCCTAAAATCTAAAAAAAATATTTAAATAGAAACCAACTGTAATTTTGACAATATACTAGAAATCTTGGAGAAACAATGTTTGAAGAGAGAGCTAATTATTTTTACCCAACCGATACAAACTTGCGATAAATCACTTTCTCCGGGTTTTTACGTCGTACACCATAAGAGAGAAAGAGACAACAAATATAATACTCCAAATATGTACTGTCACAATGATTTTGGGCTCCTGGGTCACCGCGGGACTCCGCCCACATTTTTTATTATGTCACTAAACTTGACACAACTAAACAGGTTTTTAGGTAAGATGCTATATTTTTGTTGATATCAATACTGTGAAAAAGTGATTGTACGAATAAAGAAAAACATTATGTCGATATGTGATATGAATGGATGTATAAATACCATAGCCTTAGTCTTAGCCACGCCCAGGTCCGCCAAGTCGGGTAAAAATTATCAAAAACTGACTACACTGCCTTGGGTAGATACTACTCTATATACTCTAAGCTAGAAATAAATAAAATAATTAATAATAGTGTTTATATAAAGTGACCTACCAGGTGCATGCTTCTGTATATTATCTATGAATTAAGATTTGTACAGCACCCTTGTGGTGATTTTTCACGGAATCAAAGAGGCGCCATAAAAATTATCCAAATATTATACAGAGTGGTAGATACTCCAAGTATCGCCTTGGTGAAAATTCAGAATCGAAACGTTACTCGAAATGTCATTTTAGCCGTGTTTGGCGACCAGATCTAAATAGCCAGGTATTTCCCAACCTTCCCCATCCCCTTCCCCTCCCAACTACCTCCAGCCTCACAAAATACCCCAATTGGGAAAGCCATAGTCTCACTGGTTGAGAGCAGTTGGACCCTTGTGCAGTATTTACTATAAAAAATATTTAAAAAACAATTATTATTATACTAATTGTGTTGTTGACATTAATACATTTTCGTGAATAGATATCGAGTTGATCGTTTTATGCTGCGATAAGAAATCTACACACCACTGGTACGAA
This sequence comes from Drusus annulatus, assembly GCA_022651775.1. Lineage (NCBI taxonomy): Eukaryota > Metazoa > Arthropoda > Insecta > Trichoptera > Limnephilidae > Drusus > Drusus annulatus. Next base: position 475,820 of record JAGWCC010000232.1, on the reverse strand, counting down.
GTTCGATACTACAATAGGAATCGTCTCATTAATAAATTTAAACGTGTCAATATTTGCAATCGATTTGTTTTGATTTTTACACAATATACTCGTACATCACACATGTACTAATGTAACTACTGTACAATTAGTATTTTTTTTCTTAACCTCCGCAGACGGCTACCAATATCGACGATATTATGACCGATTCACATGAATCGGTGAGTTCGACTCATGTCGGGTACCTATACCGATTCATTAACAATGTTAGTATGAACCAATTGAAGTAGAGTTGAACGAGTCCGTTAAAAATAACGAATCATTATAGCTCGAATGACACTAATACATATTCTGAAGGAGGATCGATTCTTGTTCGCCAATAAAAAAAAATGATTTATTGATGATCGTCGTTTTCTTTGACGATAAACCATAAGAAAAATAGCATTTAATATCTCGGGTTTTTATTTATTTTATTACTTATAAATCGGCTGCCGAGCCATGTTGAATTTACTTGTACCAACTATAAATAAAAGTTCTTTACGACATAATTTGACAGTAGTTGGTACCTATATTTTTTAGTGCATGAAAAATATTCCTCGCTTGAAATATTCCAAAGATATTGAGGACTTGAAAATCAGCGGGGCAATTTCGCACATAATTATTGCAATTATTTAACAAACTGGCGCACACCCGTGAAAAATCACGGGATATTATAATTGAAGGATTTGTGAAGTTGAATTTTTGCACCCTTCTTTCTAAATAGAATACATATTACATTTTTTAAGTAAAATAATTCTATTATTTGTAAATATATATATATTTTTAATTCTAAATAAATGTAATTTTTTATTTTTAACAAATATATTTTTTTAATTACCACGGCTGAATCGAGCCCCAGAAATGTACCGAAGACAACTATGCTAACCAACGATTGTGAGCAACAACATTCGTTATATTATATATACCTACTGCAAATAAGAATTATGTATTTTTGAGTTTTAGAATGTTACGTGCTCATGTGACAACCGACATTATATTGTTTTATGAAAAGGCGAATTCGTGGCCCGATACAAGTGAATTTGTGTTACTTACGTTTATTCGTTAAATTAACATTACAAGTCGCAGGAATGAATTTACAGCACGTCGTATAGCAGATAACCATCTCACAGCAGAACACAAGGAAACCACATTCACTTGTACTGCGGCTGTAAATTTAGTAATTATCACATCACACCACGAGACTTTCTGGTGAACTTTTCTGATGATGCGGTGAAGGTGGTCACGGGGTTAATAATAACACAATAAGTCGTTTTACAACCGTTGTATTTTTATGGTACAGAATTGAACCCACACGTTCATTTTTGTAGAAACCACGAGACTTACTCTTCACAGTAGGTACTTTACATGGCCACAATCTGATCTTTGCGTTGAAAAATTGATTTTTAGACTAAAAAGTAAAAAAAATTATGGCGAATACTTTTAACCTTAGCACCGCATAAAAAATCAACGGTCGAATTACTAAACAAGAGTTTTACTACATCCTTCCTGTTCCCCTATCATTTACCAACACCACTTCCTCTCTCCAACAATATTCTCTAATAAGGTATGCAGTTGTTCCTAATTAGTCATAGTTGAAAAATTGGGAGGCGTCATATTAAAAAAATCACAGCAAACCATATCCGTACTTTTTTAGAAATCCACAATTTGTAAGTTAACAGAAAATTGATGAATGTGTGTCTTGTAGAATGCAAATGACTAAAGCCTAACACCGAAGTGCTGAGAGTGCCAAGTAACCGAAGTCCTAGTATAAGTAACTGAAAGCGACCATATCGGGAACATGCCACGGGATATTAAGCGCCGCCTGCGAGAATCTATTCATTTCATCTAATTTAGCTGTTGTTGCAAGTCTGGCTAATAAAAGAAAATGATTATTCAGTATTCACGAGAGGGGCGTTGAAGAAACAAATACAACAACGGATGACAGGAAATGAAGCTGCGAGGAACAGATAAATCTCGCCTCTCTGAACCAGGGATTGCGAATACGAGCGAGCTTTAAAATAATTATATCGGATATTGCCAGAGAAAATGAACACCGTGAAACCATATGGTAAAGTTCAACATTTACGTTCGAAAAAGCGGAGTATCTTTGATTATTTTGAATTACCAAAGAAGTCAGTACTGTTCCTGAAACTGTTCAAATCTCACGCCCCAAGAATTACGCTAAACGTTACTTAGAAGCATTCTAATACAAGCAATACTACAATTGAATTATCTGTAAAAAAATATGGGTGGTTAGAAAAATGTCTGATGTTTCCAGTGAATATAGTTTTTTTAAACTGTAATCCTTTAAATTCTATGAAAGACTTACTAAAATGTTAGTAAAAGGTGCAGTTCGAAAACCAGCAAAGGCATTTGAACGTTTTACCTAAAATTCCAGTGTGCATTTAATAAAGATTTAAAAGATAACTGTTTAAGACTTGTATTCACTGGAAACTTTAGACATTTTTTAACCACTCTTATGGAATTAAAAGATAAATAGTTTGTAGTTTTGCTTGTACTAAAAGTAAAATAAGTGTATATTTTTGGGTGCTGACTCTTAATAACTATTGTTATTTTATATCAGCTTTATAGATAGTTTTACCAAACATGCCGATCTAATTTGTGAGCGAATCTTTGTTCTTTGTAAATTAAAAACATAACTAAAGAGTTTCAGTGTTACGATATTAATATGATTAGAGTTAGACCGGTGGTATTGTACCCCTGTTTTAACCCGTTTCAGCGGATTAGCTGCGGTACGTGTTAAGAGAGAACTAATGGAAATATTATATTCCTGAAAGGGGTAGGGGTTGTTGGGGTGAATATGATTCCCCGGGACGAGGAGGGATGATAAATCATTAAAAGTTGAAAGATGGATTTCAAAAGTCTTCGCATCACTTTTCACCCTGCTCTGCTTAACGGACAAGAGATATTGTGAGATATCGCGATCGTTTTAATTAAATTAACAATCATTCATCGTGAAAGGCGATATTGTGTATTTGTCGTTTTGTATGAAGACGGCAAATTAATCGATAAAGCACGATTTTAATTGAAAAAACAAATTTATGTACAAATAAAATGTATCTCGCACACCACCTCGTTTGAGTATAAAGCTAACTAGATTCGAAAAAAGTACCTACTAGGGTGATTGAAAAATTAAACCATTAATCTGAAAGTACAAATTTCCTATTATAATATTATGTCAATCTAAAAGTGTAAAACTGTATCTTTCTCCAAACTAACATAATTGTGTTTATCTGAAGTGATCTGCCAGGTGAGTATGCTTCTATATATAATTATCTCAGTACGTAAAATACATAATAATATGTCATAGATTATATATTATGTAGTTAGTAATAACATGGAGTCTAGGTAATAAAATTTGTACAGCGCCCTTGAGGTGATTTTTCAAAAAACGGCGCTATACAAATTATCAAAATATTATAATTAAGAAGCAATATCAGGAGTGTACCGGATTATTTTACGTTATGGTTATTATTAATTTATTTATGAATACCACACACATACTAATTTTTATAATGAATACCGGAAAAGAGTTCCAGCTGCTTCCAACCGCCAGCGGTACTATGGCATCCCCAATCGGGGTATGTTGTGAGGCTGAAGGTAGTAGTAAGGGAAGAAGATGAAAAAGAGTAAGGTTGTGAAGTACCTGGCTATTCAAATCTGGTCACCGAACACGGCTAAAGCCATTTTAAGCAACGTTTCGATTCTGAATGGTGGTATTTCACCAGAGCGATTCCTGAAGTATATACCACGCTGGAACGTGCCGCAAATATATCATTATATATATAATTGAAAATGATTTAAAAAATAGATATTGATTGAATAAAGTTAATCACGCACGCCAGGATTTGAATCTGCGATCTCCGGATTATCAGTCGAGCGTCTTAACCACTCTACCACGCGGGCCGTCTCAATGAATTAATTCTATCAAAGTAACTCGCAAGAATAAGCTATTTGAGAAATATACATTTTGCGCGAATAATAATTTAACGATCAACCCTCTACCGCCTTCATTTAGCAATAGGCGCTGAGCGGGTAGGTACCTATCTTGGAGTAAGAATATATGGAGAGGTACCTTTGTGAAACCGTGTAATCAGGTCGGTTAACTTTATACTGACTCGATAGAAAGAGACAAATGTATGTTAAAGGATATTGGATAGCCTATTAGTTACCGCCCACATGGAATTCGGATATTTTTAATAAACATATTTTAACACCTTAAAATGATTTATAAAGTCAAAATATCACACACACACACTTATAACAGAAGGTTTGCCTAAATAATGATGGAAGCTTTTTGTTGATTTTATGTCTTTATATCATTAAAAATGTGAAAACTCTAAAATTTAAAACTGTTGAAATACCTCTGAAAAGTGATGTTTTATAATCATTGTTTGGTCTTATTTGAACATTCACGCATAGCATATAGTCGTATAACTATCATGTTTGATTTATTTGTATAACCACTGCAAGTTTCAATCAACACAATAAAAATAACCTCAAAATCCGTTGACATAAGTTACGAAGTTATGATGTGAAGTTAGCGCGGACGGAGAACATTTTTACATACTTTGAAGTGCTGCAATATTATGTGAAGACTTTTCTTGTCTCTTTCTCTCTCACGGTATAAGACCTAAAAACCCGTCGAAAGTGATTTATCGCAAATTTGTATTGGTTGGGTAAGAATATTTAGCTCTCTCTCCGTGTATATTCTTACACGGTACCTATCCACTTCGCACTGAATCCTGAACAACGCGATCACGGGCAATGAGCAATGCTCTCTCCAGACGGCAACGTACCCGCTCGCTCCGTTTAATTGATATCATACACTCCGGTGCAGTTATTACCGAGGGATATTCACGGAGCAACACTCACGAAGCTAGAGGGTGCAGGGCAGACACGACCTGGATCCCGGCGACTAGTGCGGGTTCACATCGTCCATCTCGGCACTTCAATTAAAAGATTTTGTGTTACAGGGACTTGATGAAGTCAGCCGAAAACGACGATGTATTCACTATTTTCGTACCAACAGCAAAACCGATGGAAATGTTCATCTCCTTTTTTGTATTATTATTATTTAAGGAGAAAACACAGATACAGAGAGTAATTCATTAAATATTCACTGGAGAATTCGCCTGTATCTTAACTATTTCTCACGGATTAACATATTAATATTAACAATGAATTTATGTAGCGCAGTTTTGTGATGGTTCACCTCAAGTGCGCATTAAACTATATTACCCAACCTAATATAACAACGATAAAATAATACATAACAGATTTGTATGGAAATTAAAACTTTCTTAAATCATGAAAAAATGTTCAGATTTGGGTATAAGGTACAACAGTGCATGTGTACACCAACGGATAAAAAAAACGTTTCCTAGAAGCTAGTTTACCGATATAGGCAGTTATCTTTGTAGTGGATAGCAAAGCTCTACCCGAGCACAATCGTACATCTAAAATCTTGATCGTTATCATAAGTCATGAGAAAATGTTCAGATATGGGTATAAAAGTGCATGTGTTCATCAACAGATAAAAAAAAACAATTTGCTTAAAGCTAAGGCTGTAAGTATTAGAAAAGGGCTAGCCTTTCTATGCCGAGACATCTTTCAATCTTTGCTCTCGCATTTGGTTACATCCATGATGCATTATTTGATAAAACACCTCCGACTGTGGGTACAGTTAAATTAAACAATCTGAATAGTTATTCGCACAACGATTAAGAGCTCATCTTAATTTGAGTTTCATGAGATATGAAAAAAACCCCACGTTGTCATCATTTATCAACCGCGATTCTTTGAAATTCGTATGAATAGACTCAATGAATTTTCATTTGCCTCCCGAGCCACCCAAAAAGCCTACTTTCGCCTTTATATGTAGAATAATAATATAATTAACGCTGTTGGCGTAAATAAAATAAAATTATTAAAAAAAACGAAGCTAACAATCCACAAAGGAGCGCTACCAACCCCGGTGTATGGCAGTGAGGCATGGAACTGGCAGAAAAAGGATAATAGTAGTAGAAACGAGATCCATGAGAAGTTCATATGATAAAACCATGTATGACCATGTTAAAAATGAGGATATCATAAGTGTGTCTATCTGATGGGACCTGCCAGGTAAGTATGTTCCTGTATATTTTCTTATTTTAACTAGGAAATAATATGCTATAATAGAAAATAAGATCTGTACAGCGCCCTTGAGGTGATTTTTCACAAAAACGGCGCTATACAAATCGTCCAAATATTATTATTATATCAAGCGTAATGAATAAGATTAAGAAAGAGACGCTTAAATGATTTGGACATGTAGAGCAGATAAACGAAGGAAGGACTGTTAGGAAAATATATGACGCGAAAGTGAATGGTAGAAGAAGTCGGGGAGGCCCGAGGAAGACTGGTGAATCAAATACTTGGATCGGGTCATGTGAAGAGTCGGAATAATAGAACAGTATGTATGAGACGATGTATGAATGTGAATGAAGCAAGGAGTGTGCGCTAAGACAGAGTTGTATTGACGCATTATTTAATATTATATAATATAAGTTTTTGTATGTTTTCTGACTTAATAAAGCAAACTCAGTACGAAAGCTGCATCGAAGAGTGCAACCAGAGCTTTAGGATGCAATTCAGTGCGCGCACTCAATAAATATGCGGGGAGATAATTTCACGCGCAGGTTTATGTCGTGTCCGCGGTGTGAACCTTCACTGCAATCTGTGTGCTATGGGCATTCCCTTATCAATCAACATCTCTATTGAGTCACGAATTCAAAATGAAAATAAAATTATTTACACCTCTGTGAGGCTTTTAGCACCTCGGCCGGGGCTGGTTCCCGCTCCTCGGCTCTCGCCACCCCAGACGTATCGGGCCGAGCTGATCCGTTAAATTAAATTGTTAAATAAGCATTGTGTAGTATTATGTGGATATTCATTTTTCGAACTACGTGCCCCCGATGCTGTATATAATGTCATTGCATCACCTGGTTATTGTGCTGGAAGGAAATTATTCTAGATTTAAATATGTATGGAACCATTGATATTTTAATCATTGCGCTATTCGTGTGCAGCGGATTTTCCAGTTCCGCTGCCAATCAACTGAACTCATCACTGCGTATTGAGGCAAAAACCACGTTTGCATTCAGTGAAATATGCAAGTATTTTGCAATTATGCCACCTGTCGCAGAACTGAGAGATATGAAATGGGGTGAATTTAATAAATACGTTAATCTTTATTTTTTTTACTTAGCACGGTATGTGCATAATTTGAGTAACGGGAAAATAACGTGAAATGTGAGAGCAATCATATTTAAAAAAAAAAACATATCTATGTTTAAAACATTTAAGATGCTTGTCAATCACCTAGTATTGAATGATAACTAACTAACTAACCATCACGGCGTTTCACCGCGGAGTAGGCAGAGAGGATGGACCGCCATTCAGCTCTGTCTTCGCACACGCTTCTTGCTTCATTCACACTCATGCATCGTCTCGTACATATTCTTCTGTTATTCTGACTTTTGAAATGGTCCGACCTTAATATTTGATTAACTTTATTGTGCCAAATCTTCCTACCTCTACCATTCACTTTCGCCTCATGTATTCTTCTTACACTTATTTCTTTGTTCATCTGCTCTGCACGCCCAAACCATCTAAGCGTCCTTTTCTTAATCCTGTTCATTACGCTTACATCAATCTTGCATTATTTCCGAATATCCAGATTTTTAACAATGTCGTACATGGTTTTACCGCACATACGCCTCAGGGATCTAATTTCTATTGAATGATATAATTTTAAATAAAGGTACAGGAGTAGATATAATGTTTATCACGGTGAGAAAAATGCATAAAATTATACATGTTTTAAGCAATTGAAAAATAAATCTTTCTTTTCTAAATATTTCAGCATAATTCATAATTTATTAAAAATGAGGCTCTATATTATAATTAACCTAACATAATTTCCTTTGTGAGTGTGAATTTTATAAATTTGCAATTGATAAATTTAAAAAATTATAATAAAATCCAGAATACCAATTGAGTAGGTAGAGTCTGACAAACGAAAGAATGCGGCATATGCGCAGAAAAGCATTTTGGTAGGTGAAGTTAGCTTTATCTACTTCCGGAACTTCGGGAAAACTGCGCATTCATCCGCAATCTTCAATTTGTTTAGCTTTACCTGTGTACCTATAATATGTTTTACAAAAACGATTGAATGAAATTTATCTGTCAGATCTTTAGTTTTTTAACGATGTGTCAGATTCTATTGCAAGCCAAGTTAAATTCCGTGATTTTTCACGGGTACTCTGCATCCTTACCTATTATGCTAGTGTTATTTTCTCAGAGCAAGAATATATATGGAAAGAGAGCAATTTTTTTTTACCCAATCTATAGAAATTTACGACAAATCACTTTGTCCTGGTTTTTACGTCGTAAACCGTGAGAGAGAAAGAGACAAGGCAAGTTCTAACATAATATAGCACCACCATTCGGTAAGTAAACATGTTTTCCATCTCCCGCGTCTCCGGCGACTCCGCTTACTACGTTTTGTTATGCGACATAATAGGACATAACTCAATGGTTTTTTAGGTTATATCCTACATTTTTGTTTATAACAATACTGTGAAACAGTGATTATACAAATAAATAAAACATTGGATCGAAATGTGCAATGAACGGATGTATAAATAGCCTAGCCACGCCCGAGTCAGGCAAAAATCATCAATACTGACTACAGAAGCGCTCCCTCCTGTATATTATTGCTCTGAGGTTATTTCCCTTTACTCTACAAAACGCAATGACAAGACACTTTTTTTTTCAACGGTTTTGGTTGTTAGTATAACTTTTGACTCATAATTAATTTAGTGGTTAAAAAAAGCATAAAATAAATATTTTAATAATAAAATGAGATTAAAATATGTCACCTTGCGGTGGCAGACCTTCCCCCCGCACTGGCGGTGGATCATTTCATTATTTCAAGCGGATCTCCCTTTCTGATCTCATTCATTGGCATAATTGTTCCACTCCACTGCTAACGTGCCTTTTCGGTATCACTCTCCTTTCATTCCCAATCACTCGAGTGCTCCGCCCCTCGGCCGATACCCCCCGCCACTTGGGCCGCTGTATCTCTCCTCGCTTCTTCGGCCGACTCGGCAGTTCGCGGTGCGGCCATCAGCACTTTTCCATCGGGCCGAGAGATCAAAGCGTCGGAGAACCTGGTGATGCTCAACATGTCGCATTTCTCGCAATGGCCAACGGCGCTCGAAATGCGGATCTCTTACAAGTGAATTTTCATTTATTTAATACACAACACGCAATAATATATTTTTTTAAATAAGCCAATGTAAACAAGGTATATATACCTCAAAGCAAGAATGTATTTGGGGAGAGAGCTAAATATTTTTACCCTACCTATACAAATTTACGATAACTCACTTTCTCCGAGTTTTTACGTCGTAAACCGTGAGAGAGAAAGAGATAAGACAAGTTCTCACAAAATATAGCACCGCTTTTAGGTATGTAAGCATGTTTTCCGTCTCCCGCGTCTCCGCCCACTACGTTTTGTAATGCGACATAACAGGACATAACTCAACGGTTTTTGAGGTTGTATCCTATATTTTTGTTTATAACAATACTGTGAAATGTCGTTATACAAATAAACAAAAACATTATGTCGACATGCGATATGAATGGATGTATAAATACCTTAGCCCTAGCCACGCCCGAGTCAGGAAAAAAAATCATCAATCCTGACTACACTAGCGTTCCCTTCTGATATATTATTGCTCCGAGGTATAAACATAAGTGCGTCGAGGGTAGGCTGCAATACAAGTGTAAATACATTACGGCCCTGTTAACATTCGTTTCTAACTAGTCAGATGCCTGCTTTAAGAAAGTAATCATACCGGGATAATAATTACTTAAATAGAAAAGAAAAAAGGTAAAAAAGAGTAAGAAAACAAAATAAAAACGAAAAGAACAATATAAGGGAAGTTCATTAAAGAGTCAGAGTGGTAGATACTCTTAGTATCCCCCTGGTGAAAGACCACCATTCAGAATCGAAACGTTGCTTAAAAATGGCTTTAATCATGTTTGGTGACCAGATCTGAATAGCCAGGTAGTTCCCGACCTTCCTCTTCACCATCTTCTTCCCCTTCTACTACCTTCAGCCTCACAACATACCCCGATTGGGGATGCCATAGTCTCAATGGCTCTAGACGGTTGGGAGCAGTCGGGACTCTTGTGCGGTATTCACTATTAAATAAAATAAAATGTTCAATAAATAAATGTTGCTTTAAATTTATCAGTTCATCATAGAAACACGAGATAAACAGTACCTTTACCCGTTTACCATTCTACACACCGAAATAGCAACCTTTAGCAACAAGCACTTTGAAACATTTTTGAAAAATAGTTTGCGGTTGAAATTTTACAAATACCATTTATTTAGTTTGTACACAGGCTTCTAGGCAAGGTTAGGTCCGAAATTATTTATAAAGCTATGCACCCAAATAAAGGGGTGTATGCAAAGATATATAGGTATGTACATGTTTATGTTTAAGACCGTTAAAATAAATGTACAATTGGTTCGTGCATTCTTTATTTCATATGGTGTGAGTGTTCAAGAATTTAGATTGATTTCCACCTTTCTACTTGTAAAGGAGGTCCCGTGCCAACAAATCGAAACAAAGCAATTATTACATCATAACAATTTCACATTTTACCATTCAAGTCTTACCACCATGCTTGGGAGGAATGAACCGAAATAATTTTCTTTGTTTCAAAATGATTTAATTGTTCATAGAATTCTTTGCTTATAATCAATTTATAATTTGAAGTGCAATTAAGCAACGATTGCATGTTTTCAACCATTGATAAGATTGTATCTAGATTGATTTTCTACTATCTTTCAATGTAATTAGGTATTACAATCATGAAACACTTCTGAATTTCACTATCTTACAAAATTAAGATAATGAAGCCAATATTAATTCGATTCTGAATTGAATCAGCCATGTAGATTACAATAATGCACTCCAACACTGGTTTGACTACAAATAATATAGATAAATCAGGTCACGTAATGTAGGTGGCTTTGTTCCAAACTCCAGTTTCTTAAAAATAACGTCGGAAATGGGTTGTCTCCACCTTCATAATCCCCTACCTTTTTGCGACGTAGATACACTATAGAATAAGTGCGGCAAAGAGAGTGCTACAACCTTTGTACAGTTCGGTGACGATGGAAGCAGAACTGCCGTCTAAACCAAGATTACAGTGTTAAAGTCAGTGTACATCAAACCCTTCCGTATGAACATTAAATTATAATTATTAACGAGACAGTGTATTCTAGGGCCTAGAGTTCAGGCTGCTGAATAGATTGAGAGTGATTAGTGTGGCGATATCGTACTATTAAATCGAAATAATAACACAACTATTACAGGGGCGCTTGGCATCAAACATCATACGCTCAGGGTGTCAGCAGATCGACAACCAAATACAATAATATCGACAATTCCACGGGAAACCGCCCAGCTGGGTGCCCAATTCGGAGGAGAGGAAAAGGGTGCGAGAAGCGAGTGGGCTTGGGTTGGATCTAGGCCACCAAAGAAGATACGGACACCAGTGAGCGCCTTCTCGAAGCGAACGGTCCCCGAAACATAGCGCATTATTTCTCCAGAGGTTTCGTAATGATATCTTAGCTCCCAGATGAAGTGACGGTGAGATATAACGTGCCACTTGTAATACAATAATACGTAATTTGATCGTAGATTCAAGTCTCCAGCATCCTGCCGAGTCACAGTGTTCTTTACGCCGCATCATGCCGCGTCCGTAGTTTCATCTTAAATGGTTCATCACGTTTTTACACCTTTACAATGTAGTTTGGTAGCAAAGGTCGTTCTATATATTCATTTCCAGTATCACAGTAAGTGGACTTAATTGTGATTGATTGATTTTGTGAGTGTAAATTGTTTATTAAAAGTCATTGGTGATTGATAAAATATATTGTTTGATGTGACTTTAATTGTCTAGTTTTTGATAACGCCTACAATTTTTGTAGAAGATGGGACATTATCACTTCGGGTGAGCGGTTAGAAGGTTTCAAAACACTTTTTTAGACATCTTGAATTGTACAATACATATTTCGATTCATGTTGGACAACAAATATATAGGTCATTTAACTGGATATGATTTTAACATAATATATTATTAAAATGTAGGTATAGGGAACACACATATTGAAAGGCCAAAGAAAGGGAGTGTTGTCGTTAGTTGTTGGATTTTAAGACAGCATTTTATTGGAATTGAAAGATATTAAATGATACGGAAATAGTTGTCAATTTTCGGAAAATAAAAACGAAGAAAATGCACTAAAAAATCGTAATAATATTTTCATATCATGATTAAAGATACTATGTAACTTCTCTATAAAAAAGTAAAGAAATAAAGTTTTGCGTTTTATATCATAATACACCATTATTATAGTACAATTTCACCTCGAATAGTTTTCATTATAGAAATAATACATTCTCAATATTCTCTGTCATTATTGATAGTTTTTTTCTAATAAAGAAACAATCATTTCATGTTTTCTGAATAAACCCCGTGGTATCTTTCTATTAGGCAAAACAGTGGCGTACCTAGGTACACTGCAGCGGGAGGGGTGGCTGGCAGTCCAGGGGCGGACAAGGCTCTATCACCGTTCCGCACGGACGCCACTGACTGTTGGACCGTAAATTATACTTTTGCCAGAGGTGGGTATACCTATGAAACTGTAGGCAGTGTGTGTATTGGGTTTGGCAGTGCATCCTCTCTTGGGGGGTAAAGGGTTGCCGAAAATAAATATATATTTGAACTATTAAAGCGGTTTGCGAACAATTCATCTTCTTTACGTAGAAAACGAAAAAAGAAGGGTTAATAATAAAAAAATATATTTAAAAAAAAAACAATTTAATTTATAATTTTAGCAACAACGAATTTTCTTTACGATAATTTATTTTTGGGAAATACGTTGGATTGTGCCTACCCAAAGTTGAATATAAGAACACCTATCGACTGTCACAAAGTTATAATGGATACTGAAAATAAAGTTTGCCGTGATCCTTTTCAACTCAAAAACGTATTTTACATTTAGCTGGAAATAGAATTTCCATATTATACTTTAATTGTCTGTCAAAACTTTTGGCTGCAAGTTTTTTCCAATTATTATTTCGAATGTCACCGAACACTTATTATTTCACTGCCAGCGCGTTGACAACCCTGTCAGAGATCGAACATAAACAACTAGTGTTAAATAAAAAAGTCAATTTTGTATAAATCATCATAAACATCTAATAGTAAGTAGTCTTAGAACCAAAAATGACGCTTAACACCTTTCTCAAAATCTATCAAATAAGTAAAGAAAGTGAAAAGATAAAACTGCCACAGTTGTTTGACGGTGGATTATTTTTAATTTAATCTGTCAGTTTTGCATACTTCATCTAGCAGGAGCGCATGAGGTATCGGGGTGGCATGAATGTGAGTGGGTCTACGCTGGAAGCACCCGGAAGGAGGGACAGTGGGTACATGCAGGAAGGTGGGAGGGAGAGGGAGACGTCTGCCAACTGCTGATATGTCACTCACGCATTCTACCACCGACTGCCGGGAAACTTCTGCGACCCTGCTACCTTACATTCTCTTCCCGGTTGAGACTTTTGATTGGTTTTCATGAAAAATGTACTTTTTTATCAAATGGAATACTTGATTGATTTTTTAAAAACTGTGTATGATAACTTGGCAATTGCATTCCCTTTTATATCTGTTCTTATTCAGTAATCACTGAAACGTCATTCAATCAACATCACATTTTAATTCGAGTAGGTTATTTAATGATTAAAAGAATGTGGCTTTAAAATATTTTAGATAAGTGACAAGAAAAAATCAAACTTCAAAATATAACTTTTGAAGTTATTCGATTGAAAAGCTTTAAAGCCCAAAGCCATAGTGGGGCAATGTTCTTCTATTTTTTAAAAACAAAACGTTTAATAATATCAAAACTTGACAACATACAGAACATAGCAGAGTTCAAACAGGTCTTGATTAAAAACCAAATTGTCTAAAAATCCTAAATACAAAACGTAACTTATTATAATTTAATTTCTTGAAAAACGTCCTCTATTTGCTTTGTTTCGGTTTTCTCCTTACTTGTATCCTTACAACTAAATGTCCTTACTGTCTACTGAACACCATATACTCATTGTCATAAAATATTTATTGTTCTTTTGTTACTTGTTATATTTACACTGTTTGCATCTTTAGAATCCTTTACTTATAATACTTGTATATTAATGTTTTTAAGTACCAACATGTTAACCGTCCTCAATCTAATTTCCTTTTCTTTGATTTCACAAATATGTTAATATGAATTCATTTTTATACCCTTAGCTTCTGGTAAATTGTTTTCCTAAATCTGTGGATGTACACATACCCATATCTGATCTTAGATAGTTTTAATTTGTATACATATAATATATTATTTTCTCCTTATTAGTTAGTTTTATTAGCATAATACATTTAGTATGAAGCGCACTCTTCAAAACTGCGCTTCGTAAGTTCACTGTTATTTTTATTAGGAGTGCATATTGGCAAATATAAATTATTTCGTCCGTGGTGCAATAAAGCATCGCAATAGTCATAAAGATTTCCCCGAAACATCGTAGATTTACCTGATGCTAATCTGGGGTTGGCGTGTGCACTGTGCACAAAATGTGATGCGGATTTTCAGTTAAACGTCCGTACTTATTTTCCAGTTTTGGTGAGTTCACTGTTTGCTGTGTAGTCGGCTAACTGGAAGACATGCAAGTCTAAAGCAAAGTTTAATTTGCTTTTCAAAAACAGAGGGGGCGGAGGATTTAAAAAACTGCTAATAGAACGGATGTCATCATGCTATTTGAAATGAAGCATAACCTCATTAACCAGGAAAAAGTCTTAATTATTAACAAAATTCGGAAAATACCGCGACAAGTTCATTAAAAGAAATGTACCTGACGGTAATGACGCGAAAGTTTTCATTATTTCATAATTTATTGGTACACTTTTTTCGTTAAGCGGAAGAAATTCACATTTGGCTTTGATGAAAAAAACAAGCTACAAATCATAGAGGTATCGTGTTATTCGCAAAAAAGCAAGAGCTTAACGAGCGCTGTACTCGCGGCTGTGAACCTAATTAATATTTTGTGGAGACCAAATTTAAAAAGTTTCTTAGTCTCTTGCTAATTTTCGTTTTGGTTTAACGACATGTCTTCACGGTGTATAATTTAGATTAGGGATGGTTGATATCGGAAATTGGGTGTACCTGCGGTTCCAGTAAGATAAATCCAGTTCTTTTTGGAACCAGTTCCTGGTGCCAGAAAAGTTCCACAAAGGAGATTTTTATATTCAAATCGAAAAAAAACACTAGTAGGCAGATATTTGAAAGCGAAAAGTACTAGCAAATCAACAAAAGTTCGTCCCCAAAAAAAAAGGACTAGCAAATCAAGTAAAATGGAACTGTGGAACCGGTTCCTCGTAAAAATGATATCGATTTTTATTTTACAAAAAAAAACAATCGGTTCCTCAGAGAAATAATATCGACGGTTCCAGTGACCGGTTTGGAACCGGTTCCTTTCAACCGTGACAGGAATATGGACCATCTCTAATTTAGACACGCTTTGACTGTGGCATTCTTCCATGACACATTTCTGGGAAGGAACCACCCACAGGCCCGTGGAGATTGTTAAAGTAGTATCTCGTTAAACAATGCAAACACATCGAGTAATCTTCGCCCATTCAAACGAATTCGATTATTCTTTTAGTATGAAGATTAAATCCAATATTTCATACCAATAACTATAGTAAACGTGCAGACATACAGGATTAGCAAAATGTAATTTGAAATCTTCTTTGTCCCTCTTCATTTTCCTTTCAGGCGTTTGTTCGATGTTTCTTATAATCCTTATCTTTGTTATAATAGGCAGCTTACAATTAAACTTTTTACTCTTCTTTTTTTACAGTCCCAACTGCTCCCGACTGACTGGAGCAAGTGGGACTATGTCGTTCGCAATTGGAGTATATTGTTAGGCTGAATATAGTGGGGAGGGAAAGAAGATGGGTAGGAGGAAGGTCGGGAAGTGGCTGGCTATTTAGATCTGCTCACCAAACACGGCTCAAGTCGTTTCAAGCAACGTTTCGATTCTGAATGGTGGACATTCACCAGGGCGATACTTAAAGTATCTGCCACTCTGAAACATGCCAAAAATATACTACATATTATTTTATATTAATTAATATGAAATAACCAAATAACACATATTGATTAAATAAAATTAGAACCTGCGAACTTAGAATTCGTAGTCGAGCGTCTTAACCACTTGACCATGGAGGCCGTAAAACAAAGAAAGTTATTTAAAAATAGTCTTATGTTATGCAACATTAGTTGTTTGATACAATAATCCAGTCATTGGTTGAAAGAAGTACAATATAACATCAGGAAAAAAACTACAATTAAAAAACGCAATAATTAAAAAAACAAAATCAGATCTTCTACAATATTGAAACTTGGCTAATTGATAAAGCGCCATTTTTGTGAAATACATTAATTGTAAAATTACATAGGGTGAATAGCGAATCAAGTAACCTTTCTCTTTACTCCTTGTTAGGCAATGTCCTTACTCTCTACTGAAAACCATATCGTCGTCGATGTCATTATTATCATAATTTATTTTCTTTCTCATTTGTTATATTCAAAACATTAACTGTCTTCAATATTATTTTATTTTCTTTGCTTTGAAAATTTTTTTCCACATTTATACATGCTTTTCATCTGGATTTTTCACACCCTTAGCTTCTGGTAAATTATTTTTTTTTAAATCTGTTGATGTACTACACATGCACTGTTATACACATATCTGGAGAATATTTCATGATTTATGATAGCGATCATGATTGTAGTTAGTTTTAATTTGCATACATATCTGTTATATTTATATTATGCTGTCGTTGTTACATTATATTAGGAACTATCACAAAACTGCTCTATGTAAGTTCGCTGTTATTATTATTTTTAACCTTGGAGGTTTTTCGAATATGTTTATTTGAATGTTGGTAATCCGGCGTTTCTATCAGAAAGGTTCTGACGTTTAATAACGTCTTTGACTCGCGATAATTCGACCGAGTAATATCAGCGGCATTCGATTCGGTGATAAGATTTCAGACTGCGTGTATGAACGTTCAAATAGCTGCAGGCAACCTCCTTGTAGTGATTTACAATACTACGATCAATGACGTTACAAATATATGGACACGTTGTAGCGCCCTCAAAATGGCAAGCAAAAACCACGCTAGTTGGTGTGTTCGGTGTTTAAGCCGATTTAGTACTAAATTGTCACGCGTCACGTAAGGTCGTTTACTATGTCTAATCAAATTACAAAAATAAGTGCCAAAATGCCCTCGGGTGTGATGAGAAAGTGTTTCAATTACACTGCAAAGAATAATAAAAGCCAAGGAATAACATTTCATTTCTAAGTACGCGCAAATTACGGCAAATTACTTATTATTTAAGACGACACAACTATCTCCATTGTTGACCGTTATGACGTCATCGCGTAAGTGAAGTGCTATCTCATTTTTACCAGAGCATTCCGATCCTACATTTGTTTCGTCCATACACACATATTTTATGAATGCATGTCTATCTTTGTCATACATGACCGATATTTGAATGATACATTTACTGGTAACTTAAGTGTGTTTGGTACTTGACACATTTTGTGTAAATATTCTAAGGCTATATATATTTGTAACGTCATTGACTACGATTGAATTTAAAACGTTAATTCCTTTCGGATTGAATACATTCTCTGTTGATTGTGAAAACTGCACTCTTTTTAAAAAGATTTCGCAGCTTGCGTAACCTGATCCGACTGCTAAGGCTTACATGATTTCCAACCCCATAAAAAAAGCCTTTAAATTGTTGTAATTTAGCGATATTTCAACTAGAAACAGAAAATAGAGTTGTTAACCCTTTTTGTTTAGAGATAGCTTAGTAGCGTAGTAGGTTTTTGACAGCCTCCGTGGTCGAGTGGTTAAGACGCTTGGTGTTGATAAAAAATAAAACATAGTTTATTTGCGGTACGGTCCAGAGTGGTATATACTCTATGTATCGCCCCGGTGGAAGACCACCATTCAGAATCGAAACGTTGCTTGAAATGTCTTTAGCCGTGTCTGGTAACCAGATCTGAATATCCAGATACTTCCTGGCCTTCCTTTTCCGCATCTCCTCCTTACTATCTTCAGCGTCACAACATACCCCGATTGGTGATGCCATAGTCCCACTGGCTCCAGAGTTGGGACTCTTGGGGGTATTCACTATTAAAACAAATAAAATGGGTATATATCTAATTTATACCATGTAATACTTTTCTTACGCCACTATTGTAAAAAAAATGACTTTCCGTGTATTTTCATCTATTTGATTTCGTGACAGTTTATGTGAAAAATCTTAAACCCTTCACATTTGTAAATATGTTAATGCCATTTGTTCATAAATCCTCGTATAATGAAAGTAACATTATTTTTTATTTACCCTAAAATTATAAAGTAGATAATAGCCATAATATCAATAGTCATGATTGAATTCAATATCAGCGAAATTAAAAACAAGTGAGAAAAAAAAAGATTTCGTAAAAGCGGGGTAGTCGGCTAATCCGATAACGTAGTATCGAGTTGGCATTGCATTCACCCGGTTCCATGTTCCGCGGGCTGATAAGCCGGTCCAATCAAGATAATCTTATCAGGCGAATAACGTTAGTAGTTTTATATGATATTTTTACGACCCAGTGATTGCAGGGCCGCGCGCACCGGCGGACCACTGAGTCGCCGTGGACTTGTCAACTTATCGATGTTTATAAATCCTAAGATTAACATTCCAAAGAGAAACACAAGGCTTCAGGTTTTAACCGTGCATGGTGAATCGTTGACGTTGTTTGTTGATATGTGCGATGTATTAATGGAATTCCACGCCACAGTGTTAAAGCGACGGAAAAATCCAAGTAAGTATTTTGTTTACTCTCTTACTAACTCTAGTTTGAACTACCTGTTTGTATACTTAAAAATAATTCTCCGGGAAAGAGATTTGGCTCCAATGAAGAAGTGATTGCCGAAACTGAAGTCTACTTTGAGGACAAATATAAATTGTTCTACAAAAAAGGTATCGAAATGTTAGAGAAGCGTTGGAATGAATGTATCACTCTTGAAGGGGACTATGTTGATGAGTAAAATCAAATTTTGCATAAAAGTTGTTGTTTTATGCCAGACGCGCACGAGTGACTTTTGTAATTGCAACAGTTTCGTCACTGTCACTGTCTTCCAATCTAACACGCACACGGCAAGTGACTGTCACCCGTCACCCTTTCATTCCGGAAATGAAATGGATTTCGAACAGGCGGATGTTTCACCGAATGACATTTTGTCACCCGTGCGCGAGCGCCCATACAAAAGTGCACTATACAGACACGGTGGCAGTTTCATCACTTAAAAGTCGCCGGCCAGTGGAACTAAAAAGTCACCCTAATGTCACGTCGCTGCGTGCGCGGACCTCCATACACTCCAATAGATTTGGAGATGGTGACGAAACTGTTGCCGTGACAAAAGTCGCCCGTGCGCGCCTGACCTTATCAGTCACCCTACGAACTTATTGAGTGACGTGTTAGAGATAGTTTTCATTGTGTCAAATTCAATACAACCCGGGTAATAAATATTTGCAGATTGCTTACGCCAGTGCGGCAAAACAATCAATTTTCAAAGTGACATTACTGTTTGTATTTACAGGAATACCTGATGCAATTTTATTTTTGTATGGAAGTATATTTATTCAACCACACGAAACATAAAACGACAAAAAATCTTCAAATTTGTTAATCAAAGTTTTTTTAGTGTTATGAAGGAGAAAAAGCCAATTCTGCGAATATCAGAGCTATTCTAGAAAAAAACACCTATACCATTAGAATACAATTTAAGAAAATGCACAATTGACAAAAACATCCTTTTGTAAAACACCAGTGAGTTATTCCGAAGTTAGAGCTACGATGAAGATATGATTGAAGTTGTACCTTGCGGGAATCTGGCATTCCAAAGGTTACGTTTGACTTAGATTTATAGATGATTTTACAATTAGTAACATAACCTTCTGGGAAGTTGTCTATTTTTAAAGCGATCGGAAAAATTCTGAGCACTTTTTAATTGTATCTGATGGTGATGAAAAACCGTAAGTCTGCGGACATCTAGTGATGCACATCACTTTGCATAAATGTGTTTTAAACGTGCTTCAAAAACCGATACCGTAATAATTATTTAAGCATTATATTCAGCATATCGTTTTACATTTAATTTCGTTTACATATCTCATCTTGGAGGGCACTTATAACGGCATCCTTCTTCACTTAAACCTGTTCTTTTTTTAAATTCAAGAGCCCTCCAGTGTTCGCCACCCCCCCCCCTCCCCTGGGGAGAGCGGGGAGGAAAGGGATATCCCCGATACATCCCGTCGGTAGAATGGTAGGAAAAGTTGAAATTTCCGGCTCAGCGGTAAAAGGATCAAGATACAATGTTCCAAGGGGAGAAAAGAGCAGCAAATAAAGTGCCTAAAATGAAGTGCTCTTCACAAGACTTTGCTAAGTGAGATGGTGCTAGGTACTACCAACCACCCGGCCAGTATTAGCGTTTGTATAGCTAGGTAGGTACTGCACGCTTTTGGTAACAAAAATCGAAATCTGTCGTGTTCATACGAATATTTTTATTACGCATTATAATTATCAGAAAATTACTGCAGTTTGTGTGAATATGCTAATTTTGGAGTAAGTTATAATTTATTGTTTAATATTTTTAAATTTAATACATAATACAATATTTCAAAAATAAGTCAAATGTAAACAAGGTCTATACATAAGTGGATCGAGGGGAAGGTGCAATACAAGTGTGAATAAATTACGGCCCAGTCAACATTATTTTCTAACTAGGCAGATACCTGTTCTAAGAAGTTAATCATACCGTGACAAGTTGTGCAAAAATTAGCTAATATCGGAATAATACAGTTAATACACTTAAATTGAAAAGTAAAAAAATATAGAAAAGAGAGTAAGATAAGAAAATAACAATATCTATGGGAAGTTATTTAAAATGTAAAGATATTAAAATATATATTAATAGAGATATAAAGGTTACACAATTGGTAAGTAACGTAATGAAGATGTGTTACGGTATGCATTCTACTCTTAATAATTTATCGAATGACATTTATTAACAATTTCCTATGCCGCCTTTAATTTGTTTGTCACAAAAATTGCATAGGTAGGTGTTATTCACTTATCACCCATTTCGACATAAACATACCTTACCCGCTATTTTGATATAAAATCGAACTTGTAATGATTTAATAAAATGTATTTGTATATGAATTAATAGAGACATTATTCGTTTGAATTTGACAAAACATAAGTTAACCGTTTCATTAGTACTTATTCCTGTATTGAAATGAAAAGATTTTCACGGTCAACTCTTATCAACATTTGGTTTGTAGTTTGTTGAACATCCTCCACCTGTGTTTCTTCCTATTTCTTAGGTAAATTTTCTTCGACATTTTCTCTAATAATAGAAAGAGGATGAAATACTATTTATAACATTGGTCGAAGGAGGGGGAAACGAAACCCTGTTTAACAACCCTGCTTTCGCAGTTCTTCTCTATACTAATACCGTACAACGCACGTATTATTGTTTTTTATGCAATAAAAAAACACATGTCAAGTAACTGCGATGCCCATAAAATGATAAGCAAAAAACGTATCGTTAACAATGAGATACTATTTATCCTCAATATTCAAATTGCTTTTGATTCATACTCTCTAATCCCGGATCGATCAGTTATCACCATGATCTGATGAGAAGGCTTGTTTGTTACATAGTGCTGTATGAGATCAGGTGTCTGATGCCGGGTCAGGTACTGGGTACCGGGTACCGGGTATTGGGTACCAGGTACCAGGGCAGCGGAGAGGTGGCGGGAGATGCCACGCGTCTCTGTCGGTGGTCCCCATTGTTACCCCAACTCGAGTAACACTACACCGTGGCCCGCAAAGGCCTTCAAACCAGACCAAAAGATTAAATAAATATACTTCGATTTCTTTTCATTCTGTCAGCGTAAAATTATGCGTATAAAAATAAACCATTCGCGTTCCACATAATATATTCTGCACACGAACCATTCCAACTTTTATCTATTAGCTTTTGATCGAGATTTAAGCATTAACTTTTCTTTTATCAGCTCTTATTGCTATGTTGTTTATTAATATTTTAAGTTAACATTACATTGACACAGAATTTTCTACATAAAATATGGAATACGAACAAAGCACACATGTAAAAAAAAAAAACAAAGTCCAAATCAGCAGATTCGCAATTGAATCGTGTAATAGGGCCTTTATTTGGGTATAAGACAATAATTCTGTAATAGATGCCCACTTAATTCCCGATAATGTAGTTATTATCGGTTTTGAAGCTTATATTATGATGGTATGAAGTTCGTTATAAATCGATTTGTCTGAATAAAAATAACATTCGTTCCCCGAGAATCGATTTTTTTTTTCAGAAGTTACTTACTTACACAGCGATATTGAATATGTTTTGTCGTTTCTCCCCCAGCAATATGTGTCAGCGAGAAAGTAGCGCAGTTGACGACCGATCCACTTAGAGAAAAAAAATAATTCAAAAACGTATTCATAAACGAATCGTTTGATATTGTCCGATTTTAATTGTATTTCACGAAGATTCATTATAGTTTCAAACTCAAGCATCACTACAAAAAGCGCTAATTCGGAGACACTGTACTAATTTATTGAATAGGATGGTGAGGGAATATGTTGACGAGGCGAGCTATGTCCAGCCTCCATTGATAGAGTGTGCGAGTACAATGGCTGGGAAGTGATCGCAATCTCCCGTGATTCATTGAAAAGGTCGGATTTCGATAGGGGACCTGAGTGTATCGTGAATACCGAACAACTATTAAGTATGCACTAGTGTGCCTAATGCCTATGTGTGTACATAGTTGTAAAGTACCTGCGTTACATTTTTGACACCTCTTAAATTCGTCTGTCTTAGTCTATACCCTTTCTCATCAGCGTAGTTCTTGAAAATATATTTGACGTTTTTTCATAGAGCTAGGATTTTTTTCTAAATGATAACTGCTTTGGTCTCATTCTATCCCAGTTTTATTCATTACTTTTTCCAATTTTATTCATAAATACAGGTGAACTTAATAATACTAATTACTGGGAAGGGATGAGTGGGGGTAAAGAGAAAAGCGGAGAGAACTTAGCTATTCAGGTTTGGTTACAAAGTATAGTTCAAGCCAATTTAACCAACGTTACTATTATACCGATCTCTCGCCAGGGCGGTAGAGATAATAACGTTCAATCTGAAACGTAGAACACATACATAATTTTTAATTTATTTAAATTGCATACAATGTATATTACAAAAATCACACCTAAATTTTTTATTTGGCTTTTCACCGAATTTTAACTATTAGAATCACACCGTTCGGCCACATTCTCGTCCCTAACGGGGGTTCTAATATAACCCCGAACGATAGTTTTGTATGATATATTAGATAAAGATTACTGAAATATTATGAATATACTTCTCAAGTATTTCCAAAAACAAATTACCTGAGATTTATGTCATGAAAACGCTTTAATAAGCAAGATAACTAACCAACTAACTAACCATCACGCCGTTTCTCCGCAGGGGTAGGCAGAGAAGACAAACCGCCATACAACTCTGTCTTGGCACACACTCCTTGCTTCGTTCACATTCATACATCGTCTCATACATACTCTTCTGTTATTCTGACTTTTCACGTGCTTCCGATTCAAGTGTTTGATTCGCTTGATCGTGCCATGTCTTCTTCGGGCGTTCCCGACTTCTTCTTCCATTCACTTTCGCATCATATATTCTTTTCACACTTCTTTCTTCGTTCATTCGCTATACATGCCCAAACCATCTAAGCGTCCCTTTCTTGCAAGCGAGCAATTAGCAAGATCAACTGGGGTAACTACCGCACCCGCCTTCGGATCGTAGGTTTGATTTTTACTTTCAGGTACATACGGAAAGGTTAATAAAATCAAGCTAATGAATCGTTCGAGACAGTACCGAATGATTCGTGTAATGAATAAATAACATTTGTCACGATGTATTCTGTTATCGGCCTATAATGAATATTTCTAGGGATCTATTACGAACAGCAGGACCATATTCAAACACCATCGTATTGTTGTGGTGAGCCTGTGGAGAGGTCTGCATAAGTAACGCCATTAACGCCATATCTTTTGATTTGATCGACAATGGAGAAAAAATAAAACGTTTAAAAAAATCAGTTATCGTTTCTAAGGCCCCACTGTGCTGCTCTTTCCGGGGCGTTGAAACACCGGTGAAGTCACGAGACACTTATGCAAACATTTAACCTTTCACTCGCCACAATTTATCGCCAGTTTGAAATTGATTTGAAATTTTTAACGAAGTGTCCCCAATTTGTTGGTCTGCAGATTTTATATTGCTTCGAAGCGGCTAATCCAGGAGTGTTCGTGGACTTAACATTTTTTGTTAGGAAATATTTTTTAGTTTGGGCCAATATCAATAACATAAAACATCTTATCGCAAAACGTGAATATTTACATATTTGATATCGATTGGTTTGCGTAAGATGTTGCCATTGTTATCGCTTTCAATTTCGTGTTATTTGTGCGTGTCCCTCTTTTATATGCAGACGACTGATTTTATGTTTTTTTTTTCTTTTCAGGTAAGTGCAAAAAGCCTTGATTTCAAAAAACTGTTTATCTGCGATCAACAACACCTACCTACCATGGGTGAGTATACAAAATAAGACATATTTTTTAACGTGTGATGTTTCGGCTCGGTTTAAAATATTGTGATTTTAGGACATGTGCTTGGTAACTTCAATAGTGATATATTTATATTTATTTTATTATAAATCCCTGCGGACTAACATAACTGTGCAATAGATAATATGAAATAATAACGTTACAGAAACAACACGGAGTAAATGATTAGCACACAAAAACACAACTAGGTTACTAGAGATATTACAATGGAATAAATGAACATTAGTATTTTTGGAAGAGGTATGTTATTATAGCCTTCTTGTATAATAATTAGATTCAGTGCAGTTGAATCTCAGAGCAATAATATAGAGAGAGTGCTGTAGTCGGTTTTGAAGAGTTTTTCCGGACTAGGGCTAGGGTATTTATACATCCATTTATAGCACATGTCGACATGTCGTTTTTGTTTATTCGTACAACCACTTTTTCACAGTATTGTTATAAACAAAAATAAAGCATATAACCTAAAAAACCGTTGACTTATGTCCATTTATGTCGAATATCAAAACGTGTGGGTGGAGCTACGGAGATGCGGGACATGAAGAACACTCTTACAATACTTTAAAGCGGTGTGATAATTTGGGAAATTTTGTTGTCTCTTTCTTTCTCATAGTGTACGACGTAAAAACCCGAAGAAAGTGATCTATCTCAATTTTGTGTTGGTTAGGTAGAAAGAATTTGCTTTCTCTCCATATATTTTTACTCCAAGAGTTGAATGTATCTATTATTTTTGCGAAGGAGTAATTATATTAGCATAGTATAATGATACTAGATTATAATTGCAAAACATAAAAAGGTCATATTTTTCAATATTCTTTTTTCTATAAAATGTATTTTTCTATTCTGCTCTGTTGTTCATCTTTTCTGTTGAAGTCCATTCGTCAGTTAAATAAGTATGTAAGAAACAGCTCCGGCGTTTGTTTTGACTTCTTCAACAAATGATCTCCATTCACTGCTGCATAAAGTCGTCCAAAATATTGCAGCGTTAATATCTTGTTCTATACACGAGAAAAACGAACTCTCAACGTCAAATAAAATGCAAGAGTCAATAAAACATATCTGGCTAATGAGAGCTATTGCAAGAAACGTTTCGATAATTAATGACGGGCCTCAGCGAGGACAATAATGAAAGTATATTCCAGCCAAACAAAGCGGAAAACTGTATTTAAAAAATACATATTTTCACGTAGATTGTCGAAAATGTGTCGTACCTGTAATTACAATTTATATCTAATCATACGTGTGTATTCTAAGCGTAGTTCAGTGCAATTGAAGATTTCCTTCTAATTTCATACGCAGACATCGATCATTTAGAAGTCTAGTAATCTTCAGTTTACACCCGCACAGCCTCCTTTTCCGCCCCGCTCCCCTCCCCCTCCCGACGTGTGTGAAGGTGTAGGAAGTGAAACATAAACGCGCCGAGGGAGTGTAGTCGCATTTTTTTTATTCATACCACTTTTTCTTCTTTGGTCTACTGATAAAAATAATAAATCATTGTGCTTTAGCTTTGCGAGCGGTCTCTCTTTCTCTCTCTCAGATTACGTATTTGCTTATTCCTAGCCAGGGGTGGAGCATTTGACACTTTAATAGCTGCTAGTTTTGGCGGTGTATTTTATTTAAGCAATCAGACATCCTTCGTATTTACAAACAAAATTATTTATGTTTTATAAAAAGTCAGGTAAGATTGAAAGCGCGAAATGAAAAAACAAATAATAAAACTGAAGAAAATTCACTAAATGACGAGTATACTGAAATTGTAGCCACCCAGAAAAGTGTTGACATCGTAAAGTAGTATTGTTACACCGCTATAATCTGACCGGGGTCCGCTCTCACCCCGTCCAGCCCTGGTAATATAACTAATATGGCCCAGATTAGGCGCCCCGCATCGGGCCTTATCTGGGCGCAGGGCAGGCACCTGCGATATTAATTGCACATGGCGCCCAGCGGACACCTTTTGGGGAAAAAGAAAAAAGACTGATGACAGAAGACCGGAAAAACCCCATTGTGATTTGTGCGGAATTGTCAGATAAAGGTAATGTTCTTTGTGGAGGTAATTTAATTTTGTTATCTCTCCCGCAGGCTGATATTCCCTTAATGTGCCCATGACTGTAGCAATGGTAGGAATTATTACTTTTATTTTAAATTGTGAGGATCCCCATATTTCATATCCACGTCTTATACAGATAGATACCTTGTGATATCATTTCCACAGAGTTTCTCGTTTAATTATCAGGGTAATATAAAATTATCGAAATAACTATTGAAGATTTTAGCAATCGTTTATTTAATCACTTTAGGTAATTTAGAAGAAAACTGTTTCAGGCAAGCTTCTTTCTTACAGCGGTAAAAATAAAATAATTTCCTCAAACAAATATGTTCGTATTGATGAGGAACAAATGCGGGATAAATTTATTTTGAATACGCCATAAATCTTTCCTTTTGCGGTTCGTAAATCTGCCCCATTGCGAAGTTCTACAGCGAGGATTACCCTTCTCCTTTCAAAGCTTCCCTAGTCTAATAACTTATATGTAGAAAAGTTGAAAGCTTTTACTGCAATGTTTTATATGTTTAGTGTTCTAATTAGAATTGAATTGTCGTATACTTCTATTCGAGTCTCCCTATATTTTATTTTTGTTAAAAAATCTAGAAACGCCGTGCATTAGGCTTTTTTAAACTAACCAGTTAGAACTTAAGGATCGCTCGGAAATCTTGGGGTTGACAAAAATTAAGAATTAACTCACTTTCATTACTCTTCAAAATGATTAAATGCTCCAAAGTTTATCCCGACGCCGATAACATCTGCTCGTTCCACTCTCCGCACAGCCTCCCACCTAACTGTAGATTGTTATAGTTGACTAAATAAACTGAGAGGATTTTTTCCTGACGGGGTAGGTTGATATATTCTTCTAGCAGCGCCCGGGGCCACGAGCAGATAAGGGATAGGAGGTATGGAAATATTACCGGAGTTTAAAAAAAGTTTAATACAAATGATTAGCTGTAATAAATATCAGAGAGCTTCACTGCGCTGCCTCATTTGTCAGAGACTGATTTCTGGCCGGATATTAAACTTATCCACTTTGTTAGGAGGGAAAAATCCTTCACAAATGTCAGCTTTTTACAGATAAAAGTATATACATAATCTCCAAAGGCCAGGATAGAATTAGTTGGCGAATATTAGCTCTTTTATGTAGAGTTTTTTCGTCTTGGA
Source organism: Drusus annulatus (assembly GCA_022651775.1). Taxonomy (NCBI): domain Eukaryota; kingdom Metazoa; phylum Arthropoda; class Insecta; order Trichoptera; family Limnephilidae; genus Drusus; species Drusus annulatus. Next base: position 447,613 of record JAGWCC010000232.1, on the reverse strand, counting down.
ACTTAGCGATCTCTATCATAGAACTAGGTTTTTTGTACTGTATCAAAATTATCTTTCAGAAAAGCTATTAACGGACTCAGATGAACAAATAAATATTATGTTCATAGTCATGATATATGCTTAGCAGGTTCCTAGGTTCTACCGACTTTTACCGGACAGATAATTTAATGTAAAACATAATTTATTTTCTAAATTGGTTTGTGATGTATCAAATCATCTCGTGTTTCTTAATTAAAATTGGTTTGTATTTCATTCGGCTAAACTATTATTGATTGGGTTCCGCCTTTTTCTATCTATCCTCCAATTAATCTATTTGCACTGTGACTGGCGACTGGCAACTGGCACGACATGTGTTGACTGCAGCTTAAAAAAGTGTTAATCGCCATAACGGCCTCAACAGCATTGCATCTAATTTCCTCCAACAGATGGCATCTCGTATCACGATATCGTAATTAATTAATTTCAACGGTCGTTCTAAATTTCTACTGACAACTATTATTAACTGCCTAATGTTTGTTTAAACTAAACACAAATCAGGTACCGGAATAGTTGGCATGATGAAATTTAAAAAGTCAACGGGTTAATCTTAAGGGCTTGAATTAGTAGTTGAAGAAACAAAGGAAGTGTGTCAAGACAAATACCCGAAAATATTTGTTTAAATAATTTCTTTCGGAGACATGACGGGTAATTTTTTTTCCCTGTAAAGTAGGGGTTAGCTTTTATTGTGAGTTTTTTTGCAGATTTAATTTGGTGTCAGAACAGATATTGTATAATTATGTCTAGTGAGGCGAGTAACGTTCATAATCTCATACAAGGACAAATTTTAACAATAATCGGCCATGTTGTTGGCAATGAAATCCACTTTTGAAAAATATATATGTTGGATTTCAAAGAGATAATTTGTTAGGTTCTCACCTTTTTGTTTTTCATCCAGTTCCTACCTATCCCGCCATTTCGCTATTCGATTTCTTACTCAACAACACTGTGTTAAAAAAACAATTGACAATCAAGAAACATAACAGTTTTGTGAAAAAAATTTTGCTTGTTCGTCGGTTTGTTGTTTTTATCTTCAAATAATATAAAATTAAATTGTTCGTTCCTTAAAATTAAATTGTTCGTTCCTTGGTGTTTCGCTTGGTCGTCGTTTAGTTGTTTGTTCTTCAAGTAAAACTGAGTTAAGTATTGTGATTCATCGGTGAGTGAATTGGTTTCCTTACTTCCTTCACTCCATAATCTTTCCACATCCATAATTAGACACTTCCATCAAGTAGTACAGTTGTATCGTTTTACAGTCCACTATTTTCAAAATTCACCTGAAGCTGAAAACACATTCGGTGTTTTAATGCAGCTTCGGATCGAACAGTATACTTGAATAAAAAATGACAAGAAATATCAGATAGTGCGTTTATTATCGAACAATGTTATCATTTAACGCCACTTATACGAATACCGCGAGGGTGCCATCGACAGGGAGGATCGAATTCTCTCGTCAGAACAACAAAATGAAGGCGTCCATTTACCGCTGCAATTTGCGCGGGAATGTTGTTCGGAAACCAAACAGGACCACGTGGTGCTGGCGCATGCGCCCCCACGCCATCCCCGGAAAACCAAACCAAGCGTAGGGCTTTATATTAATTATGTAATTACTAGTTGTTACCCGTGAAAAATCACGGGATGTAACTTGACTTGCGATGTAATCTGACACGGAGGTGAAAACTGAAAATCTGACAGTTAAATGACACTCAATTGTTATCGTAAAACATATTACAGGTACCTACTTGATCGCTTGCCTAGATTTTAAACAAAATATTTTAAATTTTATAATTTTCATCCAGTTCCATTTTTTAAAATTAAAATCAATTTTTTTTTACGTGAATATTGCACTAGAGTCTCAACTGCTCCCAACCGTCTGGAGCTAGTGACACTATGGCATCCCCAATAGGGGTATGTTGTGAGGCTGAAGGTAGTGGGGAGGGGAGGGAGATGATGAAGGAGAAGGTTGGGAAGTACCTGGCTATTCAGATCTGGTCACTAAACACGACTAAAGCCATTTCAAGCAACGTTTCAATTCTGAATGGTGGTCTTTCACCAAGGCGATACTTAGATTAGTATCTACCACTCTGGAACGTGCCGCAAATATACTTTATTTTATTTTATATCAATTAAATGTGTTATGACACATATTGATTAAATTACATTTATTTGCGCACGCCGGGTTCGAACCTGCGACCTCTTGATATAGTTAATATTGCACATAACAAAAACGCTCACAAGATTTTAAATTAAACTGTTTGTTTGTTAAACATTATTCGTAAGTAATGACCACAGAAATACTCGTACATCTTTCGATAACTAATCATCATTGTTCTAACGTTAAATTAATTTAGTTTTTAGAAAATCATCGACATAAGGAAATTATCATTACGTTGTGGCTGAAAAGTCTTTCAAAACATATGGCGTATTTCAACATTGTTCACATAAACAAATGGAAATACATAACTAAACGCTTATCTGGCTGTAATCTGGTGAACTGTTTTACACTGAACACATTTTGCGCCACGACTCGAGATCAACTGACGCCCAAGTAGAAAGACAAAACACACGCCACCGATTCCTATCAAATTAGTACGTTTGCTGGGATTTTTTTACGTTGCTGCGAGTTTTCCTTGCAAGTTCTCGTTCAAGGAGGGAAACATTAGTATGGCTGTGGGAGCTATCTACATCAAGATTAGCGCGCGACCACAATACGTCAGTCGATCATATCTGCTTGTAAGGTTGGTCTGCACGCCAACAAGTTTTTTGGAAAATTCAATGGCACTTTGCAGAAAATCTTATTTATCATGTAAGAAAATTAGTAAATTTAATTTATTTTTACTGATCAGCCTGTGAGAAAAACGATTTTGTATAGTGAATACCGCACAAGAGTCCCAACTACCCCCAACCGTCTAGAGCCAGTGAGACTATGATAGCATCCCCAATTTAGGTATATTGCGAGGTTGAAGGTAGTGGTGAGGGAAGGAGATAGTGAAGAGGAAGGTTAGGAAGTACCTGGCTAAAGACATTTCAAGCAAAGTTTCAATTCTGAATGGTGGTCTTTCACCAGGGCGATACCACGAGTATCTTCCACCCTGAACGCAAATATACCATATATTATTTTATACGCATTAAATGTGTTATTATAAATATTAATTAAATACAATTTATTTGCGCACGCCGGTTTCGAGCCCGTGACCTCTGGAATCGTAGTCGAGGGTCTTACCACTCGACCACGCAGACTGACAATATAATATTGTGATTTTAAACGTAGTGAGAAGATAGCTGACAGCTTAAATTGACACGTTTAAAGACAATTAAAATAGTAAACACTTAAAAAAAAACTCCACCAAAATCAATCAGTAATGGCATATAATGGTAAAAGTATGCATAAGCAATTATAGTACTCGTTTCAGTCTTTTTATTCCGTTTGCTCGTAAACCCCATGAATTATTCGTTCCATTAAAAGAATTCTTCTCCCATAAGGCTGAAAAATGATCCCTGTTGTATCTGACGGCCTCCACGGTCGAGTGGTAAGACGTACGAATCCAAAGGTCGCAGGTTCTAACCCCGTTGTGCGCCAATAGCTGTTATTTAATTAATATGTGACATAACACATTCAACTCATATAAAATAATAAAACATATATTTGCGGCACATTCCAGAGCGGTAGATACTCTATGTATCGCCCTGGTGAAAGACCACCATTCAGAATTGAAACGTTGCTTGAAATGGCTTTAGCCGTGTTCGGTGACCGGATCTAAATAGCCAGGTACTTCCCAACCTTCCTCTTCCCCATATCCTTCCCCTCCCCACCACCTTCAGCCTCGCAACATACCCCGATCGGGGATGCCACAGTCTCACTGGCTCTAGACGGTTGGGAGCAGTTGGGACTCGAGTGCGGTATTCACTATAAAAAATAAAATTAGTTAGAATGAGCGCTGCTCCGTCACTTTGCACAGCGGGCCCGGAATCAGCCCCTGCGGACCGCCGCCGCCCGCGCGGCCGGCCCGCAGTCTGCCGAGCAATCTGCAGCTCCGATCGCCAGTTACAGAGATCTCGCTACCGATGGCATTATTGCCGCCAAATATATTTTTCAAGCCACCTACAATACAATTTGTTTTGTTTCGACTTTTTCTGCTGCGAGTCACGACCGAACAATTCCTGCGTCGCGTCTCTACCAATGATACATGATTGTTGTACACTATTGAAGACTGTTTACTCTCTTTTGATCTTCTGCAATCTAAGAAGGATAATCGGGGATCAAATAGGGGGAGCTGCAGAGGCGTGCACTCCGTATAGGCACTGCCTACCCTGCCTACCCTGCCGTATTCGCATAAAAATATGAATTATATTTGATAAAATGACATGAAATTATTACGAAAAACAAGACTTTTAAAAATACGCGTGAAGTTCAGCTAATCGCACCACCGTGAGCGCTCCACGAACCGTCCTACTATAAAAAGCAGTAACTAGATATGCCCAAACGCTGCCGACGTCAGAAAAGATTATTCTATGTTCGCTTGACTTCACAAAATATGTATGCTGTTGCGCGTTCGAGTGGTTCGTTTGTGCTTTTGCAGAACAAATGCAATAACATATATTGGTACTTGTCTTTATTATCAATTAATCCGCTGTTTTTCCCACTGCCTATCCTGATAGAAATCTCTGTGCACACCACTGGCCGGAACTGGTATACATTGGGTCACGGTACATAGTTAGTCTTTTGAATTTCTGGTTATTCAGTGTTTTTTTGCAAAAATTTCTTCCACGTTATTTTTATAGACATTATTTGAGATACATATCTAAGAATGGCCCATACTTCGACCAATATATGAATAAGGATAGATGTATGGGTTTGTTAACAGGAAAACGTAACAGGTTGATCAACTTTTTCAAAAAATTAAGAAATATCTTAAACATAAATGATTATAAAATGTATACCTCGCACTGCCACAATCCATCGCTTGGGGTGGTGTTAGTAAAGCATGTATTAACACACTATGCAAAGTTCAAAAAACCTTAATAAAAGTTATACTTGAAGAACCAATACAAACCCCCACTTAAATCGTATCAAAAAATTCCCATTGCTGACAATCCAAAAATTATTTTCAAAACAAATACTAATTTTCTTCTTCAATAATAAAAATACTTTTAACACTAAAGCAAGACATGAACGTCAACTACAAATATCTAAAATAAATACATTCTTCGGACAAATAAATTACACATACCAGGCGATTAAGCTTTAAATTTCACTTCCTACACCGTTCAAAACATTTTCACTTACACACTACTACATACATGAAACTGGTTGCAATCCTCCTAACCATTTTATTTGTTGATATTCCTCCTCTTTGGTCTTCCACTTGTACTCTATATTAAATCCACCTATTGAAAAATGTACAATTTTGTAAAAATTGTCTTAATATAATTTTTTTGTAGTCTTCCACTGCAATGAATCTCAAATTCAGCTCTTGAAAAATGTCCTCAACACAGGTCAAGAAGTTGAGAGGACTATATACATCATCTTGTTTTTTTTTAAATGTGTAATTAAAATTTAAAAAAAAAAAAAACTAATAAAAATGAAGACGATATGTTTCATAAACACATTCTTCTTTCCTTAAATGACCGCCTACTATTCCATGCATTTTAAATATCGCCCGTGACACCCGATTGATGTAAGAAAGCAAAGCATCACTCTGAACAAAAACAAATATTGTGGCCGGGTCCTTTTAAGTCTTTCCAAATGTACATTCTTCGTTTCATTATTCTAATGTTTCGCGAGATGTCTTTTATGAAGCACAATTATTACGATCCTATAAATGCCAAATCGCGCACGTCCCAGTGGCCGATATCTGCCATCCATCTCCCGCGATATTCCATGATAATATCGCCCGTGACACCTTGATGTAAGAAAGCGCATCTCCAGACAGACACGGCTCCCGCAATATTTCTGTCACATTAGCCTCGTCAGATTCCATCACGCCTGCCCCCACAGCCGTATATTCTGCCGCTATCGGTGAGCATTGATCTCCCAACTATGAATGATCTGTGTGTGTCGATAGGTTTATACTGACATATCTTTTCATCGGCCGGTGTACAAAATATTTTGATTGGGATCCGGACGCCCTATTCTTTGTACAAGCCTAATAGCGGGGATTTTGTTACAAATAGATTTTTATTTACTTCTACCTAAAACATGTTTTTTTTTCTCAATAAGGCCGTGTATAGTAACACTGCACTTTAAGGTGACCTTGTAAACCTTCTGGCCGACCGCCTCACATCCGAGAAAATCTTTTGAACTGAAAGCGAAAACCTACTTCAGTCTGGACACTCTTCTGAAGAGTCGTGGCGAACTCAGTGTCAGACCTCGAACGTAAAAAATAACAACCTTTTTGTGGACCCAACTATAAAACTGCCAGGATACTCTTTCCCTCGGAAGACGTGAGCCTAACTATCTTATAGCATCCGGTGCAGTCATAGTCGCTGTGCGTATAGGTATGGTGCACATATGGGGTCTTAAGGACTCTGAACTGTGTGAGTGTGGACAAATTCAACCAACAGAACACATTGTAGAAGAATGGCCCTTCCACCAGTTTCCCGAAGGTACATTTGCACTGAATCAAGTAACTCCTGATGCCGTTGGTGAACTGGCTGAACAACTTCAGCATCCCTTCAACAACTCTCCCCCATACGAAGAAAAGTTAAATTAAATTAAACAACCACAACATATATTTGAAGAAAGGCCTCAGCTGTCGAGTTGTTTTTCATGGTTTAAATGTTAGCGCAGGTTCTCAGCATAAAACGCAAACAGCTTTTGAAGTATTTTAGAAGTTTAAAAAAAAATCGACTATTTAATTTTAAACATTTGACTGTAAAATAAAGAACGTCGATTGTTTCCGAGAAGTTTAATTTTCGTAGCACCATCCCCACAATAGCACCGTCACAATGTTCCCAAGAATTCCTCATCTAGTTACTCCAGTGAAGTTTCCAAGTGAATGACAATATTCAGAACATTCCGTTGAATACATTACTCTACGAGTCCCTCCATCCCTACTTGGCGGTAGGCATGCCACCCGGGTATTCGGGGGTGGCGGGTGGCGGATGACGGGTGAGGGGAGCCAGGCCAGCCCGGGTGTGCCCCGGTGCGGCCGCAGCAACAGATATCCTGCGGGAGATAGCGCCTCCGCTTGTCTCCGCAAGCGCCATTCCGTCGCGCATTCTCCTCCTCGTGGACCTGACTTTTTGCGCAGAAGACGCTGCGAGCCCTCCAGACCACCGAGGACAAGAAAACTGAACGTGATATTCGACTAATGAATACGAATTGGTGCGGACACTGCATAACTTCTCAAACACACCAGCCAGGCGCTTCACACACAATCCCACATAATATGCATACACCACCGCAATATGTTACCCATTTTCTATAGTTTTTCTTATATTCAACTCGTGATACTATAGCACTAACTAACCGTCATCATTTCTCCGCAGGGGTAGGTGGAAATGATGTAATACCATAACACCCTGTTTACGCACTTCTTCCTTCGTTTACGTTCATCGCCTCGTATATACTCTTCGACCCAATTCAATGATTTGATTAATAATATTCTCAATATTTCACAGATTATCGTGATACCGGTCTTAAATAATATAAATATTTTTTGTGTGGATGTTTTGTACTTATCTTTAGTTTATTCTGATACCATCGTTTTTCGACTATCGTTGTGGTTAGACCGAAATGATTCCGTTGAATTGATGAAAATCTGATTCATTTTATGTAAACATTTGTAACGCATTCTTAATTTAAACCGCCTAAGAACTAATAAAAAGCTAAAATTGAAAAACGAAACCCCCATTCGATTCGGCAGCAAGGGAGCACCGCCATTTCTCTAGTCACGTATGAGTCGGATTCAGATAGGATGTTTGATTTACTGCCTCTGTGATTGTTTACGATGACAGCTCCCTTTGATGCCGGCGTTTTGTTATGTCACGCGATTGTGTCTGCGAGTTTGCCCCGAGGGCCGGGGATCCTCGGGCGCTTCGGGAGATAGAATCTAGAGGTCATCGGGACGTTCGTCCAGGGTCCAGGCGGGCATCCCGAATGGGAAAGGAATGCTTTACGGATAAAAAAATAAAACAGTAACCAATTTAAACCGGATCTTCAAAATTTTAACTAATTACGAGATCAAGCACGTGCGATAAAACACGTACACATCAGAAACTTAACCCTTCAACTAAGTTATAAATTAATATGACTTTCCGTACAAAATATGTTATCAAAAAAATCTAGCAAAAAAATACCACGACCCGTGAAATTGTAAAAACATGACACATTAAAAGTAGCATTTTTAAATTTGAGGTGGAGTTATCCAGAGAATCTATATTGTTGGTCGATGTTTATCAAGGAACTTTTACTACCGTTCGCTTTACTGGTGTAATTAAAATATTCTTATCGCGTTGGCTAACCAGACATCTCGACGTGGAATTACACTTTTTCTTCACAGTTATCAGAACTTACTCCGTGTTTTAGCACCTTTTTGTAATGGTGCCAAAGGATGTATTGAATGAGCTGTTTTAAGAGTTCGTCAGAACTCTAAAACATTTTAGTACATGTTTTTATAATCAGTAAATGAAGGATCTTTGTTACTATCTTTTACTTCTTTGAAAGAAAGCATTCACTAAGGTAATAACTTCGAAAACCAAGCTTCCCCGTGAAGTCAAATAGTCGGCTCATTTTAACTTTCGTAACATAATAATAATCTGTGATTTAAAAAGAATGGGAAAATCGGACATTCAATTTTTTAACGTATTAACGTTTTTAATAAAAATATTGTGAATTAAATTTATGTACCAATACATATTTTATCCCTGGAGACCCTCGGCAGAAAATAGATGTTCATGGATCATTAATCGCTTTCCATCCGGCAATTGATTGAAAGATGATTAAGAGTTCGGTAGCGAGAGTATAATGTAATTTATCTTTAGAATTGGCTCCCGTACAAGAAGTTGATCGCATTGAAATGGATGCAGTTACAGATCCAATCAATCAGATAGAAATCCTTTATTCTCTTGCCAAGGGTTCGGAGTACGACTGACGATGGTCAGAACTGATTCCATTCACTGGCCAAGTCAGCTAAGGAGGAAATGAATAGAGTTGATCAATTGAATCTTTGGAATACAGGCGATATCAGATGAGCTGCAGACAATCCCTGACTTGACAACTTCGATATATCCGAAACCATGGCACGGCTCATCGTCTAGTAGTTCTTCGGGTGCCCACTTATTTCGGGGGTTGGCTATCATCTGTGCCAGTCTCACCCTGCAGAATGCAGTCTGGAACAACTCAACGCAACTGCACACCAAACCCCAACATATTTCTCTACCTCCCAACCGTCTAAAACCAGTGACACTATGCCATCCCCAATCGGGGTATGTTGCGAGGCTGAAGGTACTGGGGAGGGGAAGGAGATGGGGAGGATGAAGGTTGGGAAGTACCTGGTTATTCATATCTGGTCACCAAGCACGCCTAAACCCATTTCTGGCAACGTTTCGATTCTGAATGGCGGTCTTTCACCAGGGCGATACTTAGAGCATCTACCACTCTGGAACGTGTCACACATTAATTAAAAACAAGTTATGACATACATTAATTAAATAAAAGTTATTGGCGCACGCCGGGTTTGGACCCGCGACCTTTGGATTTGTAGTCGAGCGTCTTACCACTCGACCATGGAGGGCGTCGAATTTTAGAATTCCTCTGCAATATCAGTCGTGCTTCCAAGATGCTGCATTTTTCCTTGTAATTTCTAATTTGATATAACAATATATGCCCGTTTGATAAAGTACCTTTACATTAGTCGCCCTATCTGCTCCGGATATTTGGAGGATGCTAGTTAGTTAGCTAGTTCTTAGTATAAATAGAATTTAACTGGAAAGAAACCTTTGTGACTTTGCTGTTACTTGAATTGTAGGGAATGCAGTGGAACATTGCCGTGGCATTTCCTTTATCGGGAAGATCTGCTCCGAATCCGACATCACTCGTTTCCACAAATATTTGCGATAGCGACAAGAAACGGCGTGGGCCGGTGAGTGAACGCGGTAGATGTATATCTGTGACAGCGCGACGTTGGACCCGCGGGGATAGGAGAGAATAGCAAATTTTCAGAATGAACCGAAAAAAAAACTGTGGTCGAGAACGAAGAAAATGTTCTAATGTTGAAAGTGGTCGTTTACAAATCTTACACTCTTGCGTTTCTTAAAAACATCCAGTGTTAAGGATATCCTATTTTCTTATTCATACTTCGCTATAGAAATAAGGGTGAATGCAGGAAACTCCATTGATGGAAGACTTAACGCTGTTGGCGCAAATGAGAAATTGTCAAAAGAAGCGAAGCTAGCAGTCCACAATGGAGTGCTTATACCAACCCCGATGTATGGCCGTGAAGCATAAAACTGGCAGAGGAAGGATGAAAGTAGACTGAATGCTGTGGAAATGAGATCCCTGAGACGCATGTGCGGTAAAAAATGAACCGTATTAAAAATGTGGATATCCGGAAAGAATGCGAGGCTGATGTAAGCGTAATGAATAGAATGAAGAAAGGGACGCCTAGATGGTTTGGGCATGTCGAGCGTATGAACGAAGAAAGGAGTGAAAAGAATATATGATGCCAAAGTGAATGGAAGAAGAAGTCGGGAACGCCCGAGGAAGACATGGCACGATCAAGTGAATCAAATACTTGAATCGGGCCATGTAAAGAGTCAGAATAACAGAAGATTATGAATGAATGTGAATGAAGCAAGGAGTGTGTGCCAAGACAGAGTTGTATGGCGGTTCGTCCTCTCTGCCTACCCCTGCGGGGAAACGGCGAGATGGTTAGTTAGTTAGTTAGGACAACATCTTAGACACCTGCACTCCCGTTACTGCATCCCGAATAATCTCCTTTTCGTCAGCTCAATATCGCTGTTTAGACAAAATGTGAATGATGAACTAAAGTACCGAAGTTCTCGGTTACTTTGAACACATTTGATGGTATTTAACCCAATACGAAAGTAAAGCGTGTGTAGTGGAGACTGGAGAGGAGAGCGGGTAGACCGAGTGGAGAGGTCGGCTAGGGTGGGGCATGTCACTAATCGCCGTGTTGTTTACCAGCCACGCTAATGAACACAGATGAGCGATAATTAGAGTGGCCGCTTCTCTCTTTTGTCCCGGACATGATCTGCCGATAGGCGCCCGTGACGTCACCAGATGCCGAGATAAGCGGCCGCTGATTGGCGGTGAGTGATTGGTTGGAAATAGCCGAACTGGCTATCCACGAAACAGACCCAAAACACTCCTCCTAGCAGCTGAATACAAAAAATGTGACAAATCAGTTAGTGCTGGGATTTCAAAAGAGCATCATTACAAAAGTGTGGATTCAACAGACAAAAGGTATAAATTATTCACCAAATACTAACCTTAGAAATTCCCCCCAAACTTTAAACCGATTTGACGTTTTAAGAGCAGAACCTAAGTACATATGAATTAAGTTATCTGTGCAGTTGCGGAAGTGTCTATTGCGGATATTGTTGTTAACCGTGCAAAAAAATACGATCGTTCGTTTGTTTCTGATAAGTGTGTACGTATATTTTTTTTTAGTGGCAATATTTTAACATCATAACTGGTTGTGTTGGCAAAGTTTACCGCTTGATATAATATCAAACTGCACGCTGCGTTTCCGTGAGAAATGTATTGTCTTCTTGTTTATCCATTCATAAAAGCTGTATCACGACGTGCGCCCACTCAATTTCATAAAGCTCATAAAAGTCATAAGGCACATCTTACACATATAATAATAAATATCTCCCTGCAATATAAGCTAACAATACATGGCGAGATGGCGTATGTCGATATATCCGGGTAGCGAAGATCTTGATAATATGTTATGTACCTTCGTAAGTTTACACGAACAAACAAAGCATTTAGCTCAGGCCAAAATTTGAGTTCAAGTCTCGGTCGCAACTTGATCTTTTTTCTGTGTCTTTTCTGTTTCATGTTTTATTGAAAATATTAATATGGCTTCAATAATAATAAGGCATAAAGTTTCAATAACTTAATTATACTTTTTTTTTTTTCAAAGGTCTTTTGTATCGTTTGAAAATTTGAAAAAATTAGGAAATGTATGGTTGACATTCCCCAATAAGTAAAACTAGGGAATTTTAAAACCAAATAACTCACAATAAATTTACAATATCGGTTATGCTTTCTTTGCAGAAAATGCTGAAAAGGGAAACTGATATTACATTGCATCGGAGTGAAGTATTTTTTTTCTCTTAAAGATTGACTAGATTAAGCTTTCCGTGTCTAAAAGTAAAAAACAAATGTACAATCTTGATACATTTGATCTTGCTTATCAAAACGTTTTCATAACATCATTTTAAGGTAATTTGTTTTTTGTAATACTTAGAAAAAAGTACATTCATCATATTTCAGTAATCTTTATCTAAGATATCACACACAACTCTTGTTCGGGGTGACATTAGAACCCCCTTCGGAACGGGAGTGTTAATAAACTATTTGGTTTTGCACTGCAAAGATAATACTTTCTATTTATTTATATCCCCATTAAGTTAACCCAGATATGTGTCGTAACGTTTTCTTTATAAAGCCGGGTACTCACTAGCGACCTGTAACTCGTGCTGTGCTGTTTTTCTTGCTGCGGACCAAAGGGCGCTCGCTGGTCGCTCGCGGACCTCCAACAGGAGTGTCTTGGCACGCTGCGAGCCATTTACGTATTTTCCGTCTTCAATTCGTGTGCGCCGTCAAAACAGTGACGAGTGATTGAAGGGAAGATAAGTGTCGGCTGTTAATAGATGCATACAAAGAAAATCAAGTTCTATGGAACCCCAATGACTAAAAGTATAGTGAAAAGCATTTTAAGGAAGACGCTTGGGCAAAAAATGATATTGACATAAACGAAAGCAGTGCGGTCTGCAGAAAGAAAGTGATAATCGTATCGGCGTCGTATAGAAGGGAGCGAAAGAATTTAAAAGTCCGACATGCTGAAGCTCGAAAAGAACACTGCGGATACGCCGTGCTCGTGGACATCGCGTACACACTTGAACCTCGTTACTGTGTCTGTTACGGTTACAGTTACAGCTCGCTAGTGAGTATCCGGCTTAAGCGAATCCCATAGGAATTGGAGTTGTGGCGGCTCGTGACTTTTTTGTGTGCTAGAGTGTTAAGATTGAAAGAAAACGTCATTATTGATGCTGTTTTAGCCGAAAATGATTTTAACTTTTTTTTTTAAATTTCATTGAAGATTTTTCAGCAAGCCGTGCAGTGCACCAATAAAACTGAAAAATCCTGAAAATCTTCATACAAAAAGTTTAAATTTTGATAAAAATAAAACCATTTTCGACTACAATAACATCAATAACGTCGTATTTTCAATCTCAACACTCTACCACACTAAAAAGTCACGATCCGCCACTGGTTGTGTCAATTTTCTTTAAAACGCGAATTTAATTGATATGTTTGTAAAATTTAGAACAAGACTTGAACCCTTTTATAAACATATATTGTTAGTTTAAAACAAAAAGAAAAACAATACCTTAATATATGGAAATAAGTTTCTTTAAATCTGTGTGCAACACGCGTCATTGATTATTGTGTCTTAGTACAAAATACACATTTAAAGTTACCATTCACCGCAGCAGAAACACAACGGTTGAAAGCGCTTAGCAACTTAACTTCTTACTACAATCTTTGCTTCGACACGTTCTAAAAACACTTAATCTACCGGATTGTAAAGTAACGATCACACGACCCAAACAGCCGTATCACTGTTAGTTTATAAATAAGTGGCTACTGGCCCGGACCAAAGGGTTGTTTAGCGGCACGTATGAAACATGCTTTACATTGCTATTTATCGGGTCGCCTGTCTTGGTAGCGGCGGAGGATTGGGGGGGGGGTGTCAGAGGGGAGGGGTAGCGGGGAGGCTTTGACCTGAAGTTAGGGGGTGGAGCCGCCCCTACTGATTAAGACCTCTGTGATTTAATCTGAGAATGCATGTTATTAGTAAATTACTTATTGGTTAATTGTGCAAAATATTGACAGGGTACAAGCGCAAACTCAATAAGTGGAGAAGCCTCATTGTAGCGCCGAATCTTTGAGTCGAGAAGGACGAAGAATGTAAAATTAATTATTTTTACCAATGGTTTTTTAAAGAGATATCGGGAGGCTCTTTATATCCTAATTTTTTTTTTTAAGTATATACTTAGATTTTTTTTTTACATGAATACCGCACAAGAGTCTCAACTGCTCCCAACAGTCTAGAGCCAGTGAGACTATAGCATCCTCAATAGGGATATGTTGTGAGGCTGAAGGTAGTGGGGAGGGGAAGAATATGAGGAAGGGGAAGGTTGGGAAGTACCTGGTTATTCAGATCTGGTCACCAAACACGGCTAAAGCCATTTCAAGCAACGTTTCAATTCTGAATGGTGGTCTTTCACCAGGGCGATACTTAGAGTATCTACCACTCTGGAACGTGTCCCAAATATACTTTTTATTAATATATATGAATTAAATGTGTTATGACACATATTAATTAAATAAAAGTTATTGGCGCACGCCGGCTTTGAACCCGCGACCTTTGGATTCGTAGTCGGGCGGCTTACCAACCGACTATGGAGGCCGTCAAATACGATACCTGTGTAAAATTTTTATCTTTTTCATTATTTTTCAGAAAAAAATCATCAATCAATAATAATAAAATCGTCAAATCACGGGATATTTACAAAGGGCAGGCTAGAATCGCTGGGCTTTAAGTTGGCTAACTATGTTGACCATTAAACCACCGACATTCATTATATGTACTGAAAATAAGAATGATGTATTTTTTAATTTTAGAATGTTACGTGCTCACATCACATCATATCCGAAATTTTAGTTTACAATAATTAATAATAATCATTCCTCAATCCACTGCTGGGTGGAGGCATTCCAAAGCTTGTCATGGCGAATTTGAGGCTAACATACACACGCAGGCAATTTGGTTTATGTGACAATCACATTTTTCAGTTTCTTTTCTTTACATATTTGAATATGTATACCTCGTATATTGTTTAAATATGTATTTTGTACTTGAATTCAAGAGCTCGTGCGTTGTCGAGATGTTTAATAGCTATCAAATTATATCAATTTTTATATTTAAAAGGCAATATATTTAAATATGCAGAGTAGGTAAATACTATTAGCCGATATTCTTTTCCACTATTTATTTGAATATCCATCACCCTCCCAGAGCGCGCCCTCCTGCCCTCCCGTCCTTCGCCGCCCGCCTCACCAACCCCCTGCCCGCAGCCCTTATCTCAGGCCGCCAGCCGCCCGCTATCGGCTGCCCTGTGTTTTAAAACCGGCTCCGGCACACACCGCACCCACACACCCGCCCAACACACCCATACCACCCACACCACCCATAGAACTACACCCAGCTCCCGTGAGGAGATCCTAACGGAGATATTGTGTTCTACAGAAAGATAAAGTGAAGAAAATGAGGATAAAATATTCAAATGCTAAGACTTAAATTTATGTGGTTTTACCAGTAGCTCAGTAGCTGTTCGACGCCACGCATAAGACCTTGTCATCGAGCTGTGAAAACGATAGTAAAAAAAATTACAGAAATCAAAATTCCATTCTAAATGCTAGGTTTTTTTGAACATATATTTTTTTTAATTTCCTGTAAAAAAACAAATAAGTTGCAAAGGTTTTATAATCCTAAATTCATTAAAAAAAATTATTGCAAAATCTTATTTTTACTAACATCTTTTGTTTATCCTATTTTAAATACAATACATATTTTTTATTTCACAAAAAATATTTGTGAATTAATAACTACACAATTTAAAAAAAAAACAGATATTTTCGAATAATTGTAATAGTTTTGATACATTCAAATTTTAAAAAAACCGTGATGTCGTATTCTAATGAGGTGCAAAGGTGTGAGGCAAAGAATCTTGCCTGTGTATGTATAAAGTTTCTCGTTTATTTGTATTTCATAAAAGCTTAAAAAACATTACTAAACATGTTTTTCCCGTTAAGTGTGATTTTCAAATAAAATTGCTAGAATCAAGTAAGTTATTCATGGAGAATTATGCAAAATTAAACATTTTCAAACGTGGGGCTCGAATTGCGGAAAAACTCACATAATGGAATAATGTAAAAACAGCCATTCCTGATACCTTATCTAACACATTACGACCCCATCAACATTTCCTTAGCCACTGCAGAATTGAATAAAGGTATCGCCGCTCCACACATCCGGCCGGTGGGAGTTGAGCGGGGGCTGAGACGGTCTGGGGTCTGCGGGGAGCCGGGGGGCTGGTAGTGGTAGTTGCAGGGGGGGGTGCGGGGGGACGTCGCGACGCTTATCTCCGCCGCGCAGCCCGCGCCGCTTATCAGGGCCGCCATTAGAATATCTAAATACAAGTGGGCGGTGGGAGTCGGGTTGGCTCACCAGCTCTGGCTATCGGCACCGGCTCCGGGCGACATGGCTCTCAGGCTGTGATGCAATTCCTTCCTACCCTATTAAATCACACGTGAAATGCGGGCTAAAATCCCAAAATTTTCTAAAATAATTTTGCTTTAACAGTCACTTTCAATAACTTAAGCGTTCTTTTAAATAATCTCGCAATGTGAGTTGATATTTGTTTTACGTAAAATGTAAAGTCCTCATTGCAAAATATCCAACGAGTAATGTCGGTATTCCCCCTTTATCGGATGTTTTACCCCTTTAAACATCACGCGGTAAGTTTAACGTCACTTAGCATATTACCTTACACCTGAGTTATTAAAAATTACCATGGATATTAACGGCGGCGACCTGGACAAAACGTCAATATTCTTCAGAGCGAAATATAAACCTCAGAATAAACATAATTCATTTTATTATATTCCTTCTCGGGCTAATAAAGTGCAGGGGGGGGGCATTTGCGATAGGGCACGCGTCCCATGCAAAACTATTCTCGTCATAAAAATTATAGTGGAAGTTAGAGCAAAATCTAGAGAGGCAATAAACCCGGCGACAATCCGCCCTTATGTCCTCCCGCCCTATTCGGAGAATATTTCGTATTACGGGCCGTTAAAAATTAATCAAGTCCCGGCAGGCTTTATGGACTGTCTTCAAGCTGCACTAAACATTCATAATATGTCATATAAAAGTTAACAAGATGTGCAGCTTATTTGATGAATATTAAAGCTTTTTTATGCTTTATAGTTGCGCTAGATGAAGCGCAACCTTTGCTCGAAACACATTTAACTATCAAAGGATAAAAAATATTAACAAAAAAGTTTTCTTTTTTCGATTGTTCGGGAAACACTGCAGTGAAAAAAATAAAGCATAACGACCCTAACTCCCGAAGAGATAGAAACAATTCTTAAATCAAATATTCTTTGAAATGAAAACTACACGTGTCACCGCTCATTTATTTTGAAATTATGCTGTGTGTCCATTATCCTTAATGACATTGAGTAAAAGTTGTATAATATTCTATTAAACTATCATTAATATCTTCCCATGAATTATATCTCTGATTCCTTTTCAATTCTCGTCCATTTGTGACACTTGTCAAATGATTCTCAGATATGGGATTGGTTGGGTCGGGGTGGGAGTTTGTGGGGGGGAGGGAGTGGGAGTGAGTTTTTCCCATTGAGATAATATGATGAAGAACGCACTCGTAAAGGATGATGATGTTCTCCTCTCTCTCTTTACGATTCAATCGCGTGTTATGGAGAGATAAGGCGACAGACAAAGGAGAAGAGGTATGGACCAGATATGATTCTGTCTCTCTGTGAGTTATTCTTCGATATTCTTCAGGCAGGGTTGCTAACTCTCTTCCTAAAGATTGTTACGTAATAAATAATAACTTTGATTTAATCTATTTACTGTTCAGTCTCATTAAATGAGTCTTATTTTTCAATTCTTGTAAATTATAAATAATATCTAAATATAACTTTTTTTATAATTTTTAATGTGCTACATATTAGGTAAAGGACTAATATTACTATTTCTTTTCAACAATCGTAATTAAAATTTTATGCTAATGGTTAAGTAAACGTTGTGAAAGCGAACGACTCAGGGTAGTTAATGGAAGGCGATGAGAGAATATTGCAAAGTAAAAGGTGCAAATATGGTAGATACAGAATTCGTCAACCCTGGTTCGTAGTATGATGAGTGGAGCTCTGGCGGGATTTATTACACTCCTGATATACTTGGAGTTAACGATTTCTCGAGTGATTGAGCATTTGTCTTGCGCTCTCAGCTCCCAGATCGGATGCTGGAAGTGTTTGTAGGAGCTCCCTCCTACCCGCTGGGGTCTCCTTCCTCCCCTGCGTTCCTGGCTCCTGGCTCCTGCTCTTGCTCTCGCTGGATATAATAAACTGTGATGTATGGCGCGGGTAGGCATTGTGTGACAGTGATACGCCTTGATTTTCATCGTTCCCCTTATCTTAATCGAATATAGAATTGCTGAGATTTTAGGCTTTATGCCGAATGCAACCTTTTGTTTGAAGGCTCGTAGGGAAATTCAATGAAGCATTTTCAAAGTGCGATGTGAATATCTCCTTAGGCTGCATCATTATTTGAACAATTTTTTTTTAATAAATATTAATGGTAGAGCACCTGCTTACCGTCGCACTGTATTAAAACATCACGATCAACAAGATCATGACAGTTTTTATTATTTTACTTCCAGCTGTGAGTTCGGTACCGTAAACTGGGTGACTGTGTACACAATCTGGTAGTTAAGTTGTAGCAGGTATATTAATTTGTAAATAAAATTATTATATATTTTCATAGAAAGCAATCAATTTGTGGTTTGACATATTTAAAGAAATGAAAAAAATAACTTTGTACAAGACACGGACATTATTTTATAATTATTGAAATAATATCCGTGGTCTTATACAAAAGTTTTTTTTTTAATTTCTTACAATAATTAATACAAGTTTTTACATTTTTAGGCCATATCACCAACTCCCGATAGCTTGCAAAATTTTTATCACAGCTCAAAATGCGAAATTATATATTTTTTAGTATTCATTTATCGGATATGCTTTTATTTGCATAAAACTAAAAAAATAAAAATGTCAATAAGCTTTTGAAATGACTGGAGATAAGGATAATTATTATATTTTTATTTACTGTGACAATGGCAGTTTGACAATGGCCTTAAACGCCGAAACAGCTGTCACTAAAAACAAAAATAAAAAAACTTAAAATAGCAGAACTCAATAATAATAATATTAAATTTAATTCAATTGAATTTTATAAAAAATTAAAATGGAGTTCTACAAATTGAACACAAAACTATAAATAATTATTATAGTTAAAATACACATATTGACAGCCTCCGTGGTCGAGTGGTTGAAATGCTCAACTACGAATTCAGAAGTCGCAGGCTCAAATTTGATTAATTTAAAATAATATATAGTGTACTGTCAGTATCGCCCTGGTGAAAGATCAACATTCAGAATCGAAACTTTACTTTCATGGCTTTAGACGTATTAGATGACCAGATATGAATAGCTAGATACTTCCTAACCTGCCTCTTCCCCA
Organism: Drusus annulatus; assembly: GCA_022651775.1. Lineage (NCBI taxonomy): Eukaryota > Metazoa > Arthropoda > Insecta > Trichoptera > Limnephilidae > Drusus > Drusus annulatus. Next base: position 427,985 of record JAGWCC010000232.1, on the reverse strand, counting down.
TCTCCTTCCCCTCTCCACAACTTTCAGCCTTACAAACATACCCCGATTGGGGATACCATAGTCCCACCGGCTTCAGACGCTTGGACCCGTCGGAAATCTTGTGCGGTATTCACATTAAAAAAATAAAGAATAATAAATGCTGGAATAGATTATGGCATAATATAGGTAAATCACTTTTAAAAATAATAAACATATTTTTGTATTATTTTAGAATCTTCATTCGCCACGACAGCACATCGAGTAAACAATTTCACCTCCGTTTGCTCCGTAATGCCATAATGGCATAGCGCCATAGTGCACAATCGCTTTCGGAAAAGCACCCCTCGGTCGGAAGAGGCAGTGAGGCACCTACCGGCGGCTTTATAACATAATTTCCGGTTGGAGTCTTAGCTAAATTTTTCATGCGCGAAAACGATCCGCGAACAAATTTGATTACGTAAACTGTCTCGAGTGTTTGTTTTGCCAGCCAATTTGGCGGAAACTTATCGTCTAGAAAGATCATCTTTTGAACAGCGACGCCATTTTGTTAGGCTGTTAAATAATAACACCCTGTGAAAGAAGCGTATGAAATGTAATGATTGTCGGATAGATTTAACACCTTTGAGATAAATCTTGAGTTTTTTTTAAGTTCTGAAGTAGACAACGTTTTATTTTGTTTATTTTATGTCATGTAGTTAACGCAGGAAATATTAAATTACAAAAAAAAAAACAAAGTGTAATTCAGGTGTCAGGTTACACGCTTAAAAATATTTTTTAATAAAGAAAAACACCTCAAAGGGCCTTTTATATGTGTAGCTATAAAATCACGCAAGCTAGTTAATTTAGTACGAGTAGTTAAACCATGTTACTTATATTAAACGAGGCTTAAACATGGCATAAACATTTTTGAAAAAATGTTATCACAAGAGGTTACATAACTTGCCAAGAAAAAATAATAATTTCTTTAATCCACCCATTTCAAAAACAGAATAATTTTTGCTAAAATTCATTATGGGGGTAGGTAGGGATTAGAAATTATTGTTTTTAATTTTGAACTTTTATGACCACATCCGTTAGTTCGTAATTTGAAAATGACATACTCGTGCGGTCGAAAATACTCAGAAGGTTTTTTTTTAATGTATTCATTTGTATAAAGTCCTATGTTTAAAATGTGTCGGTAAGTTTTATTAAAGCACAAGATATCGTACTGTAGGTGCAATGCGGTTGGTTGCAATCCCTAGCTGATTGATACCGAGGTTGTCAATGTTTAGTGGAGTTGCTCGGTTAGAAGTTGTGTCGATATCGCGGCTCCCGAGAGCTCACGACTCAAAACTTGCGACGGGCCCGATTCCCGAACTGATACCAACTTCGGAACTCAAGATCCAGCCAGACAATGGAGTGTGCAGCGCATTCTGCATATGTTTTAAGCGAATAGGGAATCCTAAACTGTTCCGAATTTTGATTAAATAACAGTTCTGACAAAATATTCAGCACCCAAAAAAAAAACACATTTTGTGGCTTTCTAATACAAGCAATACTACAAATGATTTATTTGTTAATTCTAAACAAGGAGTTAGGAAATTTTCTAAGGTTTCTAGTGAAAACAATTCTTAACCAGTATTCTTAATATTCATAATTCTTTAAGAAATGCATTCTGAAGTTTTAGGTAAAACCTCAGAGCAAAAACTCGAGGGGTAGCTTGTGTAGTCCGGATTGACTTTTATTTTGATCGATTGATTTTTCCTGACTCGAGTGTGGCTAGGACTAGGGTATTTATACATCTATTCATAGCGCATGTCGACATAACGTTTTGTTTATTTGTATAACCAATTTTTCACTTATGTTCTGTTATGTCGCATAACAAAACGTAGTGGGCGGAGTCGTCGGAGACGCGGAAGACGGAAAACATGCTTACATATCGAAAAGCGGTGCAATAATATAGGACAACTTGTCTTATCTCTTTCTCTCTCATGGTTTACGACGTGAAAATCCGAAGAAAGTGATTTATCGTAAATTTGTATAGGTTGGGTAAAAATATTTAGCTCTTTCTCCGAGATTAGAATGCTACAAAGAAACTGAGTGCTAAGGCTTAAGGTTACTAAATAGGAGCAAAGTTCTTAAAATATGTAACGTGTATGGCACACATATTTAGCACGTACATATTTCTATTGAAATCCCAATTACTTTGTGTACATCCTTAAGAATCAGCTAAATTTTAAGTTATTATGATATGGTGATTGTGTCCTGCCAGAAGTGACCTGCCAGCTAAGTATGTTGCTGTATATTTATATAAACTAAGAATTAATATTAAGTAGAAATTAAGATTTGTACAGCGCCCTTGAGGTGATTTTTCACAAAAACGGCGCTATACAAATTATCCAAATATTATTATTATTACTATCATTTGCAAAAAATATATATTTATACACGCCGACTAGTTTGAACACTACCCGTTTCATCATTAGAGCACACAGTTTGAAATATTTATAATCTAAAATTCGTTTTTGTAAACCAGCTTCATAAGAAATGAATCATATCGCGAACCCAAGTTTCAATTTCCTCAACTCAAACACATCACAAGTAGGAACAACTCCTCTGAGGGAATTTTTATCTTTACTCCGTAGTTAAAGATTCTTCTCTTTGGGTTTATCTCTCCGCTGTTTCCAGTTTTCATATATATTTTTACTTCGTATTTACATTCTATGTATTCCGCTTTTACTACGACCTTTTTCACTTGTAACATAAAACCATAGTATAATTAATTATAAAATCGAGAACGATAATCAATACCTATTTTTTTGTGTAAAACGTAGTATTGTTAAAAGGTGTGAAAATATGTTTGGACCTATGTGACCTTTGGGGATGCTGTGTGGAGGTTTTTTTTTGACGAAATAAGGGAGTGAACCTGGGTCTCTAAGAAGCCCATGTTGTAAGAGGAAGGGAACACAGAAGCCGGGAAATCCCTCCACAACCTAGCTATTGAGCATAAGAACGAGTCGTAAAAGCGCTTCGTTGTCATATATCGAATGTCAACCGTGTATAAATATTGGACGCACGTTTGGCCAGTTTCCCAACTATGCACCGGTGCCGAAGGAATCAATGATGCAAGTTACTCGGTGCAGCCACTATTGAGATACCGGTAGAACAAGGAAAGCGTTCTCACCTGACGTCTGTGCTACAAAGATGGGAGAATCTATAAAACGGACCGCCCGTTTCTGCACAGCGTCTAGGGTTTTTTTACAAATATTTTGGGGCTCCAGACTAGAGTTTTGTTGCCAAATTCAATAGTGATATTATACTATTTGATAATTTTTTCAACTAAAAATCACACGGAATAACTAATTTTAGATTTAATATAGGTCAATTCTAGATAATACTTACGTCTCTTTATTTAGTACACGGAAAACGAGGAAGTAAAATAAACAATTTATCAGAATACCAGTATTCGTTTTCAGAGATTTCTTGATGTAATGAAATAATTTCAACATAGTCCCAAGCGATAGGATCTTGTTGGGTCTTTCTCTTCTCTCAGATAAAAGGTCCGGGGCATCTCCATCATTCTTCCCAGCCTCCCAGTTCCTCCCACTTATCTCGACTCTGTTCAATGCAGAAGTCAATATATCACCGCAGCCTCTCATCTTCCTATCGCTTTCCTTCCGCAAAAAATCTCAACAATGCTCCCCCATCAGATACGACCAGTGAATAAATAAGAGGTGGCGCCTCATTGCGAATAAATTAAATTCATCAAAAGAGCGAATTGGGAAGGAAAGATCCTGCTAATATCTTAGAAAAGCAGAAGGAAAGAGTAAAGGAAATAATAAAAAAAACGACAAATTATTTTTCCCCCCTTTGTACACGATATATGCGACGGATTAAAATTAGCATAGTATACGTTCAGTCTTATTAAATATACATATTGTGTCACTTACCCATTTGTATGTGTGGGCCTGGCAGGGTTATCTGGTCCAATCTGAAGCAAAAAAAAAATATATATATAAATATATAGTGTCATGTTAAATCACTGGAATTTAAACATTATTTTATTACTGATTTACTGAAACCCATTGCCTTTCATATGCCGACGAGAACTACTCGATCCAAAATTCTATAGTTGTAAATATCATATCAGGACTGAGTCTTTTAGATACTCGCTTGAACCTAGATTGCATGTATCTGACGGCCTCCGTGGTCGAGTGGTTCAAACCCGGCGTGCGCCAATAACTTTTATTTAATTAATACGTGCTATAACACATTTAATTCATATTAAATAATAAAAAAAACGTATATTTCTGGCACGTTACCGAACGGTAGATACTCTAATTATCGCCCTGGTGAAAGACCACCATTCAGAATCGAAACGTTGCTTGAAATGGCTTTAACCATGTGTAGTGACCAGATCTGAATAGCCAGGTACTTCCCAACCTTCCTCTTCCCCATCTCCTTCTCCTCCCCACTACCTTCAACCTCACAAAATACCTTAACTCTTAAGCGGTATTCACCATAAAAAAAATACTATTAGACGAGAACTAATCGATCCGAAATTCTATTTAGTTGTAACAATAATATCAGGACTGAGTTTTTCGAATACTCGCTTGTACCTAGATTGCATCTAGTTGGTAATAATTATGTACATGCTCAGAGGTGGCTGTTGTATTCAATTGCACGGAATATAGATACAAAAAGTCAATATTAATTTGATGTAAACAAACACTATTCTTTACTATTTTACTACTATTCTTTCTTTTCATATGGACAAATAAATTTCACTTTTATTTCTCTTAAATGTGCTTTTATATGTAAGAGCCCACTTTAAACGTGTACAACCAAATAAATAAATACATAACTTTGGTGTTTACAAATAACTAGATTTACTAGCCGACCTCATTCTAGATTTGAATTAAAAATACGAAACAAGCAATATGACGTTTTGGCATATTTTTTTTTAGTTGATCCGCGTAAGTTATTAAAAGCACCACAGAGCATGATGGAAATGACGAATAGCGCGCTGAAAATAGAAATATCCGGAAATAACAACCTGTGCCAATTTAATGTGGCCAAAGTTGACCTTTCGAGAGTTTTTACGAAGCGAATTTTCTGCTTTATAATCAAGATATACTTCGAAACTTGGCGGAACTTAAAAATATGGATCGGGTGTTTGCATGTTATCAAAGTTCTTTCCAAAGTCGAGAGGAGATAGACACTGCACCAAAATGTAAATATTCCTTTCATCCAATAAGCCCGTCGTACATCAGCGAGGGCCGTCGCAGCGCATATGACAAAGTTTGAACAAAGTTAAAATCGCGATATTGTCCGCGATACACGGGCACTTACTGCTCGAATACGTATGAAAGTGGGAGAAGCGAGACCCTGGAGACTGCAGATAACTCCGCTTTATTGCTGCAACTTCTTCTGTACTGTGAATATCAAACTTGGGGCGTACTCTTACGGGGTTACATACATACCCCCAGTGGCGTGCACGGAGTTTTTGATCAGGGCAGGCAGTAGGAAAAATAGCGCATTCATTGATTAAAGAGATAGGCACCGCGTACATACGCGCGCGTATGTGCGGTAAAACTATGTATGATTGTGTTATAAAAATGTGGATATCCGGAAAGAATGCAAGGCTGATGTAAGCGTAATGAATAGAATCACAAAAAAGACGCTTAGATGCTTTGACGGGCATGTAGAGCGAATGAACGAAGAAAATATGACGCGAAAGTGAATGGAAGAAGTCGAGGACCCCGGGGAAGACATGACACGATCAAGTGAATTAAATACTATGAGACGATGTATGAATGTGAATGAAGCAAGGATTGTGTGCCAAGACAGAGTTGTAGGGCGTTCCATCCTATCTGCTAGAGTTAATGATAGTTACCAACAAACAAATATCACTGATTGCTGTTGGATTTGTTCTGTAAAAGCACTGCCTTAAACACTAACAAAGATACTAACACAAATGAACTACTCGAACGCGCAACAGCTCACAGCATAGATATTTTGTGTAGTCTAGTAAACACAGAATAATCTACTGTGACATTGGCGGCGTTAAAGCATATGTGGTTTCTGATTTTGACACGTTAAGGTATGAAGGTTGGTGAGGCGCTCGCGGCGGAGCGATTAGCTAAATTTCGCACGTATTTTTTAAAGTGTAAATTTATTTTTAGCAATAATTTCATATTATTTAATTCAGTATTTTTATGGAAGTACGGCAAGGTAGCCAGTGCTTATGTGCCTTTATGAAGTGCACGCCTCTGCATACTCCTTATACTGAACTCCCAGGAACAAAGTTCAGAGGGATCTAATATTTTCACTTTAATTCTACGTTCGATAAATAAGCCAACTTTTACAAGTGCAGTAATTGAAACTCTTGATTTTTTTTTATCACATTAACACCTAATTAATAATTAAAGTCCACAAACCAATTATGGTGCTACTGTCTCTAGGAATTAATACGTCTCCCGCAAGAAGTCTAGAATATAAATTTTGTGTAGCGTCGGATAATGTTTAATAAATTAACTATTTAACAAAAAGAAATGTTTGTTTCACCTCATTTCGACATTTAAGTTTGGGGTTCTTAAAAATAATTTTACACAACATAATTACATTAAAAAATATATTTTTGTTGATTTATCTCGTAGAACTTTAATTTATGTTTTTTTTATATCTGCTTAAAGCAATCCTAATGTTTGGCAGCGAGGCCAATTTTAATTTTTGTGTAAAATTTAAAATTTTAATAAAAAATATTATTTTGTGATAAAAAAATGGTTTTTAATAAAAAATAATCTGCGATGTAAGTATTTTTACACATCAAAATAATTATTTAACTAACTAAGTAGTTAAATATCACAAGGGTGGGCAGAGAGGATATACTGCCACACAACTTTGTCTTGGCACATACTCCTTGATTGATATTCATACCATATCAATAAGCTCTCATGCGGAACAGTATCGTCACTGAGCAGATCCGGACGTTGGTGTGAATCCAGCTTAATCCATTAACAGTCAACCCGTGAACATTTCGTAGGGTATTTATCATGTATTTTTAAATATTTGATAATTCACTCAGAAATATGAATAACATTATTGGGTTTAAAAACAAAACTAAAACCTTTATATCGACGCTAGAAAGGCAAAAGAGCTTAAGACATTTTGGTGAAAAATGGGTTAAATATGCAGTTTTGAGCAGTTTTTTATCTTCTTCGAATGCTCTGACTCTCGTTTGATCTGAAGACTTTTGAGGCCTTTTAGATATCTAAAATATGTGTATCATTTGGGAGAAGACTTGACTCAAACGACACAAGTTTGGGATTTTTTTAAAGCTTGAGTTGACTTTTTTTTCAAAGCCCAACCAGGTGCAGAAGACTTATGTAAATTTATTGTAAAACAAAAAAAAACTTTAAAGTGCTCTGGTGTAAACTTCCCAAAATAGCGCTTCAACTCTTTTGTCTTTCCGGCGTCGATATATTTTAAATGTATCTATAAAGTTGCTTTAAATATATCGTCTGTCATTGGCTTCGAAGATTGATATATTTACGTGGCAGAACTTTGAAAATAGTATTTGTTTTAAATAATGAATATATTGAATTTTCCAAAAAGTTCAACAATATTTTTATCTCTGTTCTATAATTTTCTTTTGTATTTAAATTTTTCTACATTTTCTCCATCGACCGTTTCCTAGTTCACTGAATTTTCCCATAAAATGTAAGTTTGTGGGATTATTCTCGATTGCTTACGTAGGTACCTCTATCCCGGGGTTACCGTGCGAGTGGCGAAGTAGCGGAGTGGCGAAGGGCGCTAGTACGCCAGTGCCAGCGCACGCTCCTTTAAATCATTTTGCAATCACATTATGATTACTTTCATTCGATTTGGAAAGCCGTTCCTCACGCTAATCGGGACATTCTGAAATGGCGCTATCGGCTGAAACCACTTCTCAGCGGGGCGAGCCGATAGCTAGCTTTTCCTTGCAACCATCGAGCCAACCAACCTTCCTTAGAAAAGAAAAATCGAACCTACTGAAATATATGCATCGATCAAATTTTAGTTTGTACTATTTGGCAAAGTTTGGTAATTAACTGTTTTAATGGTTACATATCGGTTTGAGAATATTAATGTTTGTTAGTAACTATATATTTACATATATTTATTTTTATTACAGTGGATGAGTTTGTTTATTTAGGAAGTATGTTTACGATAGACGGAAAGGCTGATAAGGATATTAAAAGAAGGGTGAATGCAGGAAACTCCATTAATGGAGGACTGAACGCTGTTGGCGCAAATAAGAAATTGTCCAAAGAAGCGAAGCTAGCAGTCCACAATGGAGTCCTTATACCAACCCTGATGTATGGCAGTGAGGCATGGAACTGGCAGAGGAAGGATAAAAGTAGACTGAATGCTGTGGAAATGAGATCTTTGAGACGTATGTGCGGTAAAAATCAAGTGTGATCGTATTAAAAATGTGGATATCCGGAAAGAATGCAAGGCTGATGTGAGCGTAATGAATAGGATCAAGAAAGGGACGCTTAGATGGTTTGGGCATGTAGAGCGAATGAACGAAGAAAGGAGTGTGAAAAGAATATATTATGCGAAAGCGAATGGAAGAAGAAGTCGAGGACGCTCCGAGAAAGACATGGCACGATCAAGTAAATCAAATACTTGAATCGGGTCATGTGAAGAGTCAGAATAACAGAAGAGTATGTATGAGACGATGTATGAATGTAAATGAAGCAAAAAGTGTGTGCCAAAACAGAGTTGTATGGCGGTCCGTCTTCTCTGCCTACCCCTGCGTGCTGCCTAAACGGCGTGATGGTTAGTTAGTGAGTTATTTTTATTTTTATAGTGAATACCGCACAAGAGTCACAACTGTTTCTCTTTAACCGTCTAGAGCCAGTGAGACTATGGCATCCCCAATTAGGGTATGTTGTGAGGCTGAAGGTAGTGGGGAGGGGAAGGAGAGGTGGGGAAGAGGAAGGTTGGGAAGTACCTGGCTGTTCAGATCTGGTCATCAAACACGCCTAAAGCCATGTCAAGCAACGTTTTGATTCTGAATGGTGGTCTTTCACCAGGGCGATACTTATATACTCGTATATAGGGCGAGTATCTACAACTCGAGAACGTGCCGAGAATAAACTTTGTATATTTTTATGTGAATTAAATGTGTTGTGACACATATTAATTACACACATTTTATTTGCTCACGCCGGGTTTGAACCCGCGACCTATGGATTCATAGTCGAGCGCCTTACCAATCGACCATGGAAGCCGTCCTTCTGGTGGAATATATATTTTTTTTAATTTTTCAACCTTGTAACTAAATATCGGCTGTGAGAATTTAACTCGGTCCTTCTGATTGCTAATATAACGACCTAGCTATCGACGAGTGTATCTTTCTAGGTAGTGTGTAAAAAAACTTTTTTAAATATCGTTTATCATAATATTATATATATTTGCTGGGTGTTACTCGTGAAAAATCACGCGGTGTAACTTGATTTGCTAAGAAAAAATATTAGTTGCCTTAATCCACCCATTTCAAGTATAGAATAATGTCTAATAAAATAAATTATAGATAGGTACTTTATTGTAGGTAGATTTTATAACATCTGTTAGTTCTAATTTAAAAAAATTCACGTTCATTCGTACGTTTTTTATAGTTAATACCGCACAAGAGTCCCAACTGCTCCCAACCGTCTAGAGAGACTAGGAGAGATTGGGGTATTTTGTGAGGCTGAAGGTAGTGAGGAGGGGAAGGACACGGGAAAGAGAAATGTCCAGAAGTACCTGGCTATTCAGATCTGGTCACAAAACTCGGCTAAAGCCATTTCAAGCAACTTTTCGATTCTAAATGGTAGTCTTTCACCAGGGCGATACTTGCCACTTTAAATGAATACTTGAAACTTTCTTGAACGGTGAGGTTCTAAAGGTAGTAGAAGAAACCAAATATCTAGGGCACATCATCACCAGCAAGCTAATGGATGACGACGACATCGACAGGCAAAGGCGAGCACTCAGTGTGAAATCAAACATGCTCAGTAGAAGATTTCGGCTCTGTAGTCCACCAGTGAAAAGGACACTCTTCCTGGCGTTCTGCACTACCCTATACACGTCCGAGCTCTGGACCAATTTTAAGAAGAGTAGCATGGAAAGGCTTCGGGTCCAGTACAACAACGCCTACCGCATGATGTTCAGTCTTCCCAGGCACTGCAGTGCTTCCGGTATGTTCACCGAGGGGCGAGTTCCAGGATTTGCAGCCCTTATGAGAACCAGGGTAGCAGGAATGCGGGAAAGGATTAACAACTCCAGAAATAACCTCATCATGGAATCCCGTCAGATCCCGAACTCAAGCATAGAAGCGCATTGGAGTAAATTATTGGCCCCATCAATCTTAACGCTGCCAGGATGGACTCCCCTCTTGATGGCGTTTTGTAGAAATGAGGCCTAATATACTCCATTAATATTTTCTACTTACATTCTTTTTTATTTATTTTACTTTTTTATTTATTTTTTTATCATCATTATTATTATTTTATTTTCATATATTTTTATTTTTATTATTTACTTATTTATTTATTTCTTATGAATTTCTGTTCACTATTATTTTGTTACTATTATTATTACAATGTATTGATATCAATTATGGAAGGTATTGCATTGCACTACTCCTGCATACCTTCCGAATAAAACTTTTATTATTATTATTATTATTATTAAATGTATCAAGTACTGATAAATAAATAATTTGTAGTTAACTATCCTGTTGTTATACTGCCCGAAAAAGATACACATAGTAGTAAATAGTTGGCGTTAAATTAGAATAACATTATTTGTTAAGAATGTTAATCTTTTTCTCGTTTCGTATTTTTATTTGAACTATTTTTGTAATTTTTTGGCAGTGAACTTGCACTATCAAAGGTAGTAATATCTAGTGTTGGGAAAAACTTCAATGTTTTGTGAATGCTTCACAAATTGCTGGTTCTTTAAAATGAACCCTTCGCAGTGAACACTTCAATTGAAGTCGAACTCGCAAAAAAGAGATTTGAATTTATCCGGTTATTTGTTCAGTTCTTTTTGGAACCGGTAAAACACGTACTAGTCGGTAGGGATTTTAAAGTGTAAAGAACTGGAACCGGTTCCTTGCCAAAATAAAACGTACCAGTCGGTAGAGATTTGAAATTGAAAGGAACTGGAACTGGTTCCTCGCCAAATCAAAAGTGCTAGTAGGTAGAGTACTTCTTTATAGGCTTTGAAGTTCAACTTTACAAATGAACTGCTGCAAATTGAATTAGTTCTTTGTAATCTAACTTCCATTGAAGTATTTGTTAAATTAAATGAATTTAATGAATGCTGAAATGAACTACCAACTTCAATTGAAGTATTTGTTCAATGGACAATGAATGAAGTAAGAACTGCTACCAAAAGAAGTAGTTCTTTGAAGTAGTTCTTTCAAAGCGGTCACAACGCTAGTAATATCAATTGACTTTTCTTTTTAAATGTTTCCTCGATGATTTTGCGACACGTGCTCGACTACAAACGAACCTCTGACAAAAATATAATGTTTGCAATAAATTAACATTGTCAAAATACGGTTGAAATAATCCCCATAAGTACTGGAAGCACGTATCGGTATTCTACGTAATCTGTATTACGTTGGTTATTTGAGCATTTGTGCGCTTCGATAGATAAGGATGCCTTTGGAGCGCGATAGCACTAAATTATTGTATTAGAATAATCTTACTTGGGGATTTACGACTTCAGGTTGCATTTAAGTGCAATCCGAAATCATACAAACCGATGCCATTACTACTACTGCATAATTATTCATAAACAGCGGCGGATATTTCTTGCCGTGAACATCTCTATACACCTGAGGAATAACTTAATTGTGAAACTGGATATGTCGTTTGTTTTGCTTAGTGGTTACATATATATTATACTATTACCATGATACAAAAATTAATGTTACATAATAATAATATTTGGATAATTTGTATAGCGCCGTTTTTGTGAAAAATTACCTCAAGGGCGCTGTAATAAAGAAGCGATAATATTACTATGATAGAGATTGTCAAAAGGAGCGAAGCTAGCAGTCCACAATGGAGTGCTTATACCAACCCTGATGTATGGCAATGAGGCATGGAACTGTTAGAAGAAGGATGAAAGTAGACTGAATGCTGTGGAAGTGAGATCCCTGAGACGTATGTGCGTAAAACCATGTGTGACCATATCAAAATGTGGATATCCGGAAATAATTCCCTAGCCTTAGCCACGCCCCAGTCAGGCAAAAATCATCAACACTGACTACACTAGCGCTCCCTCCTGGTATATTATTGCTCTGAGGGTTTTGGTATGTCTATTTCTTTAAATAAATATCAGTTTTGTTTCCTTTTTATGTTGTGCTTGGTAGATCAAGATAATCATGTTATCTTTTGGATTCACTTAGTCCTAAGTGCATTTTGTTTGCTCTATAATTATAATAAAGAGAATGAGTTGGAGGTTAAGAGTAGACCCTCCCCTATGAGTGTTTTAGGTCCCGGGAGATAAGGGCAGCGGGAACAACCCTTATCTCCTCCATCTTAACCAGTTTCTTGGTCCGAAACACTGCTGAAACTGTAGCAGCAAATAACTTACTTACAAATTCTATCTTTAAACAAATATTTACTATTTTTATAAGAACGGTAAAAGCGGGTAAACTTCACTGTAGAATGAGTTCTAATTTAACTCACAAAGAATACAATAATTTTTACATTGTAATTTACTAGTTTTTGTTTTATTTTAATAAACATAATCTTGTTGATTGCGTGGAGAAACTCCCTTTCATGTCGCATAAACAGTGATGATTGTTGATTTTTGGGTGTTTAGCATTGCAGTAGCTCCTGCTTCAGGAATCAATCATCAATTAAATCAAATATCATTAATGTAACTTTGTATAAGACCACGGATATTATTTTAATTTTTGTGACCGACCGGTTCTGTTATTTTGTTAAATGTTATTCTTTCGTTTTCTCATTGTTTTGTTATTTTATTATATATTTTGTTCAACTCTGTATGTATATACAACCGCAAACTTTGTATTTTTGTTTGGTTTAATTTTGTACCTTGATGATGCTTAGGCTAAGCAAAACCGGTCGGTTATAATAATTAAAATAATACCCATGTTCTTACACAAAGTTATTTTTTCATTTCTTTAAATATGTCACACCACAAAGTGATTGCTTTCTACGAAAGTATATCATATATCATTATTTATTGTTAGTTATATATCCAGAAGACTTTGAGAATTTTTTAAATAGTTCTGTTTTATAACGAAGTGTGAATTAAAACCGTATTTAAAAAAAAGTAGTAATTGATACAATATTTTGTTAAAAGGTTTCAACTTTGTGAAGTGAATAGCAATTGTAACACCAATGCATGAATGTGTACATTATGCCATAACACTTCTGTAAGAACCTTAATTAGTTCCCACAGTAGCACTCGAGTGGCTACAGATGAGAATCACATACATATGTGCACAAGAAATACTCAGTTCATATTACTTCATACTGAACAACTTAAGTAAATTTAAAAAAATAAAGAATATTGAATTGGCGCTGAAATCAATATGTGAAGTTTGAAACCCCCAAAAAGCCTTTCATCTCTTTTCATACAACATATTTGAACGCATTAAACAAAACAATAACAATACACCATTAAAATGATTTATAAAGTTAAAATATCACACAAACACTAATAACAGAAAATTTGCGTAAATAATGATGGAAGCTTTTTGTTGACTTTATGTATTTATATCATTAAAACGTGAACATTCTAAAGTTCGGACAAAAATATTTAAAACTATAAATAAAACACATAAACTTTGTTTATAACCACTTTATTATTTAATATCACGTCTACCGGTTTCGAAAGTACCCTTTCATCATCAGGACAATATTAAAATTTTACAATATTAAAATTTTAATATTGTCCTGATGATGAAAGGGTACTTTCGAAACCGGTAGACGTGATATTAAATAAAATTTTACAATATTAAAATTTTAATATTGTCCTGATGATGAAAGGGTACTTTCGAAACCGGTAGACGTGACATTAAATAATAAAGTGGTTATAAACAAAGTTTATGTGTTTTATTTATAAATATGGCAAGCCACAAAGGAAATGCTTTTCATGAATATATTTAAAACTGTTGAAATACCTCTGAAAAGTGATGTTTTATAATCGTTGTTTGGTTTTATTTGAACATTCACGCATAGCACACATCACCATCATGTTTGATTTATTTGTATAACCACTGAAATTTTTTTAATCAACACAAATATAGGAAATAACCTCAAAATCCGTTGCCGTAAGTTATACGACTCGATGATGTGAAGATAGTGCGGACGGAGAACATTGTTACATACTTAAAAGTGTTGCAATATTATGGGACGACTTTTCTTGTCTCTTTCTCTCTCATGGTATATGACGTAAAAACCCGGAGAAAGTGTATAGGTTGGGTGAAAATATTTAGCTATACTTCCTTATATCTTTACTCCAAGAGTTGAATTGTCCTGAAAATAAACTTGTGCGAAAACCTAGAATGAATCCCCTACAAGTCCTTATTCCCCTTTGTATCGTGTGTTGCACACTGTATCCAAGACCCGCACAGAGTGAAACGGCCGGCGTAACGACGCCTAACGACCGCTATCGCCTGGCGCCGCGGCGGTGACTAGCCGTTAGCCCGTTAGCCGAAACCGTTACTGGACTCTAACGGAAATCGCCGGTCAGGTGCAAGTCGCTGGAGAACCGCTTATGATGGCTCAACTATTGTGCTGGAAGGTGTTACCCTGTGAACTGCAGTACTAACGATTCCTCGCCCAGATGTAAAGCACAATTGGTATGTACAGTTGTTGTTGTACTATTATCACATTGTCGGAAAGATAGAGGCTGTTATTGTGCTGAGAGTCAGTTTTATGCAAATGTTCAGCGTTAAGAATTCATCCGAGTCGTCCTCAATTTGGAAATTACACATTACATTATGTAGTATAAGAAATGAGTCACTCATATACTCGTACTCGTTTGTGTCTAGATAGCATTACTTGGCAAGGTTGATGTGTAATTGTTCGTACAAAAATACTAATGGAATATCTTTGGAATTCTAATTGACTACCATTATTTTTATTCTTTAATTCGTGTATTTTTAATTGACGGCCTCCATAGTCGAGTGGTAAGACGCTCGACTACGAATCTAAAGGTCGCGGGTTTAAACCCGGCGTGCGCCAATAACTTTTATTTAATTAATAAGTGTCATAACACATTTAATTGATATAAAAAAATATATATATTTGCGGCACGTTCCAGAGCGGTAGATACTCCAAGTATCGCCCTGTTGAAAGACCACCATTCAGAATCGAAACGTCGCTTGAAATGACTTAAGCCATGTTTGGTGACCAGATCTGAAAGGCTAAGTACTTTCCAACCTTCCTCTTCCCCATCTCCTTCTCCCCACTACCTTCAGCCTCACAACATACTCCGATTGTGGATGCCATAGTCTCACTGGCTCTAGACGGTTGGGAGCATTTGGGACTCTTAATTAACTTTTGGACTATTAATTATAAAAATAAAAGATGGTATTACTTGGGTAGGTTGTTGTGTAATTGTTCCGAATGTACGTTCAAGAAGACTAATGTAATATCTTTGGAATTTTAACTGACTACCATTATTTGTATTTTTAATTCGTGTATTCTTAATTTACTACTCCATCCACACGCTGCCAGTGAAACCTAATTAATATGCTATCGAGCACATCTCTTCGTTACACTTTGTCTGTCTGTAAACTAATGTGACATTTAAGTATGCAATATGCCTCGTATGTAGTAGTATCATATGAATTAAAATAAATAAACACCACGTTTATTTTAACAATATTTTTGACGGGTTTTTGCACTTTCGCTTAAGTGTTTAAGGCTCGAAGAAACAATGTATGGAGAGAGAGCTAATTCTTTTTACCCAACCTATACAAACTTGCGATAAATCACTTTCTCCGGGTTTTTACGTCGTACACCATGAGAGAAATGAGACAACAAAATACACACACCGCTTTTATGAACTGTAAGGACGATCTTGGTCTCCGCCCACATGTTTTCATATGCGACTAAACTCGACACAACTAAACGGTTTTTTAGGTTAAATGCTATATTTTTGTTGAAAACAATACCGTGGAAAAGTGGTTATACGAATAAACAAAAACATTATGTCCACATGTGCTATAAATAGATGTATAAATACCCAAGCCCTAGTCCTAGCCACGCCCAGGTCTGCCGAGTCCGGTAAAAATCATCAAAAACTGACTACACTGCCTTGAATAGCTACCACTCAGTGTACTCTGAGGTTTAAGGAATACGCAAAAAAACGAGAACGGATAAAGCGATCGTGTCGGTATCTCTACCGCATTCTGCTGAGTGAATATTTGCCTAAACGAATCCCTTATCAATAATGATTTACAAAATGTTAACGCCGGGTCACGGGCCCGGTCCATTTGTTTCTTGTATGAAACGGACCATCATAATCTACTCGTTACTTTATTCGGTCGGTTTGGAAGCTGCGAAGTTGCTCTGCACGAGGCACCACTTAAGCAATGTCGAATCACTAACTAATAGTGATAAGCGGAACAGTTCCAGTACGCATAGCGCATAACACCACAATGCGTACATTGTGGGCAGACATTACCCGTATCAACAGATAGTGGAGACTGGAGTATAAAATGCTTAAAAACTCGAATATCTCGCAGGGGTTGTGAAGCTGTGAACTTGTTGGCCAACCAGTATTTTAGTGGCAATTTGTACTTTTTTTATTCACAGTCAATACCCTCATACTAATCCTAACTGCTCCTACCCGTCTGGAGCCAGTGAGACTATGGGATCCACAATCGGGGTATGTTGTGAGTCTGAAAGTAGCGGTGAGAAGAAGGAGATGGGAAGAGGATGGTTGAGAATTTCCTGGCTATTCAGATCTGGTCAAGCAACGTTTGGATTCTGAATGGTGGTATTTCACCAGGGCGATGCTTAAAGTATCTACCACTCTGAAAAACTAAAATATGTTTTACACATTTTTGCAGCCAATAGTCTATTGTTGCCTTTTTGGGATTTAGGACAGGGTAGTGCTTTCCTCTTCTTCTCTTGTGTTGATTTCAATCAAAAGAATTTTTTTTTTTATAAAAAAAACTATGCCATTTTTTCCAAAATTTATAATTTTTTTTATTTATTAGTTTTATTATTAATTATTGTTCAATGATTCTTATACTTCTTCGTACTTCTTCTTTGCTACTGATAGTTTTTACTTTTTTTCTATGCTATTTTTAAATAATTTTCTGTGATATCTTCTGCTTTGCATTTACATTTTATACTACTGCATTAATAATATGTTAAAAGTGTAAATCCTAAATAAGAGCGTAAATATAATAAACAAATACGGGCCTTTTTACAAAGCATGACTTGTCTCACGGAATAAGTCGGTACCCGCTGTGAGTATCAAATTCGATCGGTCCGACTGCTAGCCGAAGGTTCTACCCACCTTGTTGTCGCCTACCGCAATGACTGATTCAACGGTTTAAACCAGTCATTCCCAAAGTGGTCTATATCGACCCCCAGGGGTCGATTCCGACCTGCAAGGGGTCCACGTCAATGAAAAAAAATTGGGGGTGCATGAGACGTAAATGGGGGTCCACGGGAGTGGATTCCATTTAGGCAGGCCGTCACCAAAATGTTGGCTTCCCGCAAATGTAATAATCCACCGCACAGATAGTACATATGTAGGTACTTACGTAATACTATCTTATAATGGACTTCAATTCCCTAATTATATTAATAATAATAATTTTTGTGGAAGATTTTTTTACCGATTTGCTAGTACTTTTCGATTTCAAATCTCTACCGACTAGTGCTTTTTTTCGGAGAGGAATTTTTGTTGATTTGCTAGCAACTTTCGATTTGGGATCTCTGCCGACTAGTACTATTTTTTGACGAGTTCGACTACAATTGAAGTGTTCACCGCGAAGGGTTCATTTCAAAGAACTAGCAGTTCCTGAAGCGTTCACAAAACTTTGAAGTTTTTCCCAACGCTAAAAAAAATCAATACTAGGAAAGCAGGGGGTCTATACAAAACAGAAAAAAATCGACAAGTGGTCTACGGGACAAAAAAGTTTGGGAATCTCTGGTTTAAACAATAAAACACCGATGAACTTCTAACGAGTAAAATGAAATATAAATATATAATTTTTTTAACTGTAATGAGTCAACCAGTTTAGCACATGTGCAACTTACTCATGTCACTAAACATTCTTACCAATCTCCTATTGTATCCTAATTGCATCCCTTAATATATTTCTGTCTAGTGAATTATATCCTAACATCACTTTCTAAAATTCCTTTATTGTCCCATTGTATCATCCCATAGACCTCATGTTTGGACTCTGATACTTTTAGTTTGACCATGCCTATAATGCGGTATAAAACCAGAGCTATTCTGTAAAAGCAACCACTATTATTTTACTATCATTCTATTCCAGTAGTGGACCATGTTCAGTTAAAGGTTTAATTATAATATAATATAAATTCATCCAATAAAAAGTATTCAAGAGCAAAATTTTATTTTATTCAACATCTCCAACAAAAGCGCGCCTTACCCAAGGAGCCTTCTGTCGGTCGCATCAGCGATCATTACAAAACTTACATAAAATAAATAACGTTATTTCTTTGACGCAAACTTAAATTGACGATTCCTGGCTATATCCAATCATTGCTCTTGTTATCTCCGGACAGAGAGATGCCAGACTCAAAAACTAAAAGCTTTTAATATCTTATTTATCTTATTCTATATACAGACTCCCAAGATTGAACATTGAGCCCCTCGAGAGTATTGATACAATAATATTAATCTCTGTGGACCTCCTGAAAGGCTTGAATAATCGGATATTCAAGGCACTCATCTGGTCGCTTGGAAAATAAACTCCTTTTTTATTGACCGCTCGGTAGCTGAGTGGACAAACGCGTCGTATTCCCACCCGGGCGTCGTGGGTTCAATTCCTCTGGTACTCGTAGCTAAGTCCTCCATTATTGCACAAGCAACATTTTCCGCTTATTATGATAACAGTAGGAGTTTTTCAAATATTTTCAGGTTATTCGTAACCCGGGAGTGTTTATCTTTACTTTAAAAAAAAAGTTCCTTATGACACAGCTGAAAAGTAGTTTTTTGAACCCTTAATAGGTAATAACATTATATCATACTGATTTAAAATAGTGGAAAAACAATACTACGCCGTGCAAGATTTTTTAAGGCAGAGCGCATCACGATGATATTTGAACAGTTTTTAAAACGATACATTAAGCCATGTTGATGATATTGGCAATTCACGGCGGGTTTAAAGGTTACCTCGATAGATCACTGATTTTAAGCAGTTAAATCATGGGCGGGGAAAGACATTCTTTTGTCATTTCAATTTATATTTTAATTTGTATAATAGCACTAATTGCAAACTCGAGTATGTATTACTATACCATTGGGCTCCTTCACGGTCAATTCAATCTTTTAACGAGTCTGAAATCAATCGGAAAGGTAAACAAACATTCAATGTATCACCTCCACCTCCTAAATCTGAAACTTCAATAAAATCCTAATCTTCAACATTTAAAAGCTTTTCCTCCGCTGATAATGGCTTTGATAGCATCTCGGGCCGGGGCACAAAGGGGCCGGGCCCCGGGGCGCCCTGTAACGAGGTGTTAATGGGTCCAGGCGACCCCATTCTGCTTCCCCGGCCCCCTAGCCCGGGCCCCACGGGTCCAGCCCGACAGAATTATACTCGTCTTTATTGACATCACAAAGCGATAATCTCCCCAAATTGCCTGTTGACCACTCAGAACATCTTTGAAGAATTTCGGAAAGAATTTGTTTAATGCGTTTATGGTTTCAGAATTCTGAGTCTTAACGATTTGTAAGATATGCAATAATCACTTCTTATAGTTATAGTTTTCAAATTCATTTTTCGATGCCGATTTTTAATTAAATTATGTTGAATATTTAAAAGCATCTTTAATACACGAAAACTAGTGCATTCATGATTTTTAGACCGGCAGATTCTTGAGTGTACATATGGTTCAAGTATACATAAAAAAACATTGCGTACGCATTTGTCTAAAATCTGGAGAGAGTGACTTCAGTTGCCGCTGCAGCGCAAACATATATTTATACTTTCAATCTTCCTCTTCCCCGCTACCTTCATCCTCACATCCTACTCCAATTGGAGATGCCATAGTCCCAGTGGCTCCAGGCGGTTGGGAACAGTTAGGACTTTTGTGCGGTATTCACAATTTGAAAAAATATATGCAAATACTCATTAAATATTTTTACGGGAATCGTTTTTTCTTGTCAATTTTAATAACATGTTCGATCAGTTCAATAATTGCATTACAACTGTTGTGAAAAAACCTGATAAATAAACTAATTACTAAACAATTTACCCATACAAAGCATTAGGGTGGAAACAAAATCAGCTATCTTATAATCTACAACAAATTATAGATATGTATTGTAAATGTTTATAATTATTAAAATTATCGGTTCTCACTCTCAGCAATCGCGAGAAAAGGTAAGTGTAAGTGCCCTTGAGGTGATTTTTCGTGAAAACCGCCTATTTATTATCATAATTTAAAACGTTCTTAAATCGTAAAACCAAAGTAATGTTTTATAATTTAATTTTATCAAATTGAATATTGTTAACTTCCGTTAGTTTTTTTTTTTAGTGACAGCTATTTCCGTCGTTCAAGGGCATTATCAAACTGTGGTAGGCCATTTGGAATATATATTTGATTTCAGTTCACTGTTTAATTACTGAATTTTGTAAAATTCGAACAATCCTGAAATACTTATTCTGTGAGGTACCTACTAAACATATTTATGTTTTAAAATCTGCTTATACCAACCCTAATGTAAGGCAGTGAGACACTAAAAAATTAGACTGAAAAAAACCATAATGGTAAAACCACGTATGACTAAAAATGTGGATATCCGGAAAGAATGCAAGGCTAATTTAAGCGTAATGAATAGGATTAATGAAGGGACGCTTATATGGTTTGGAAATGTAGAGTGGATGAACGAAAAAGAGAAGTGGAACGATCAGGTGAACCAAATACTTTAGTAGAGCCATGTCAAGAGTCAGAATAACACAAGAGTATGTATGAGACGATGTATGAATGTGAACTAAGCAAGGTGTGTGTGCCAAGACAGAGTTGTATGGCGTTCCATCCTCTCTACCTACCGCTGCGGGGAAACGGCGTGATGGTTAGTTAGTTACTTAGGAGTTCTACAAATTTAACACAAAAACTATAAATAAATCATAGTGATGATTAAAAATGTTGAATTCTGTTTATATTTTTGTTAATTTTGTAAAATATCAATGGGGTGGCCTAAAGAGCAAGTGTTGAATGTAGCATGCTGCTGTATAATATAGCAGTCGTATTGGAGTGGCCAGGGCCAGGCGGTCAGACGGAGTGAGATATGGTTATCTCTGAAAAATAAAATTCCTCACTAATAAGTGGATACACATGCGTTCCTTAATGCTCCCTGGAGATAGATAAAGTACAGAATGCGATAGGTCGGACGTTAAATTATTGTTGATCTGGCAACTCAAAATAAGCCACGAATCAACTGATAATTACGGCCTCAATTTTTTTTTTGTTAAAATTATTAGTTAAAGGTTTTTTTATACAAATCTTAATTCCTAGGCTCCATTTTATTACTAACTACAGATAATCTATGAAATGATATTATTTATTAATATTAATTACATAGATAAAATACAGAAGCATACTTACCTTCAGAAAACACAATAATTTAATTTATTTATAGTTTGAGAAAGATACAGTTTTGCACTGATATTTTCAAAATTACTGTTGATAATTATATAAATTATTTAAATTTTATTTATGTTTTTTTAAGATCCGTGAATTTAACTTAAGAATTAAAGAATTTAATTTTTTTAGAAACGATCTACATTTTCACAATAAAATGAAAAGAAAACACTATATCATTGAAAGTTTGACATAGAAAGCTACACGTAGCAAGTTTTTCGGATTCCGAAGGCTTCTAAAACGTAGACATGTAAAATAAATAAATAGCCATTAAAATAAAGGGCGCTATACATTATACACGACTATCTTAGTAGGTATTTCAACTTCCTTAAATACATACAAAAATGTAATAAAAAACTGGATAAAAGCAAAAGATACCAGCCTCTTCATACTATAAGTGCTAAATTCTAAAAAATTAACTAACTTATCTGTTGTGATTTTTGTATTTGAAAAAAAAAAAAAAAATAAAGTTGGTTAAAACAAAAAATACCAACCTCTTAATACCATAACTGCTATATATTTTTTTTAAATTCTTAACTATATCTGTTGTGATTTAAAAAAAAAAAAAAAAAAATTAAAATGTTTTTGCTTAATTTGAAATGTAACTTATAACTGTTTATCTATTTATATTGTATAAAGAGAACCTACTATTGATTTATATTAGTATACCCACGCACTGGTTTTGCCTATGATTGAAAATTTTTGTTATATCTACATTGTTCTTCCTTATTTTCTTTTCTTTATTGTTTATAATATGTTTCTTTCTTTTTAATTCATGTTTTTACTTTTGTAATCTTTTTTCTTTTTCTAATTTAAAAAATGTATGTGACAAAAAATCAAATAAAAAAAAAATAAAAAATTAAAAAATTTCGTAAATCCATCCGTATTACTAAGCTTCAAGTGCTAGAAAAACTTAATGATTGAAAATTTTGAGATATAACCACATTACAGAGAATAATCTACAGACGTTTGGATAATTCTCAGCGCTGATACAGTCCCGGCCATCCTTTTGGCGCCTCTCGTAGATTAGGACCATCTCTGCAGTCTCCTTATCAACGAACCACTAATGGTACAAACAACATTATTCCAAACCCAAGGGGGAAAGTAAAACTACACCACCTCAATAAAAAAATACTATTTCCTTAATGCAAACATGAACACTTCTCAGCGAGTACTCCCCTTTTTAAAATGAACTAAATGTCCTTTTTCAGTGAGCTTTAAGCTCGTCTCGACTCGCAATCTAGTAAGGAACTCCTAGTAAAATGTTCCTTATTTCTTGAAATCAATTGAACGCAAAAGTAGTAACTGATATACTCTTTTTTATGAATGGGTAGCTATATTGCTGATGGATGATGCGTTATTTGACCCGATAAAACCACTTTAACTCTTAATGCACTGATGAGATATGAGGAAGGAATCTGCTTTATCATTATTTCAAGAACCTGAAAGTCACAAAAAATATTGTATCCGCTCACACTCGTAAAAAAGTATGGATTACCAAAATGAAAATAGAATTACAAGTTCTTGTGCAATTGAACTTTTTATGATGTGCTATCGATTTAATAGTAATAAATTAAAGATTCGATCACCTAGGACAGGATCCGTCACTTTGGTTGGCGCCGGCGCCACTTGATGTGTATCGTGCTTTTGTTTTCCCCGGTTCCTTTTTCTAAGTGTTTTATTGCCGTTTGATTGGAGATTTTTTTATCGATCGATTTTTTTCCCTTATCGATTACAAGTTCCGTATAACTGTATTTGTTTTTACGCTCAAATGCTGGTAATTTGGTTTAGTATTTTATGAAGTTTGCGTTATGTTGAAAGGTTTTGAATATTTATCTTAAGCTTTAACACTGAAAAAATGGTGCTAAACATCACTTTTTGGCTTTCTTATACAAGCATTACTACACATGATGTATCTGTTAATTCTATTCGGGTAGTTGGGAAAATGTCTAAGGTTTCCAATGAATAATTTTTTTCAAATACAATCTTTCAAATCCCATGAAAAATATAACAAAATGTCAGTAAAAGGTGCAGTTTGAAAACTACCAAAGGCATTTTTACGTTTTACCAAATATTCCACTATGCATTTCATAAAGAATTAAAAAGATTACTGTTTAATATTTGTATTCACTGGAAACCTTAGACATTTTCCTTACTGCCTGTATAGAATTAACAAATAAATCATTCGTAGAATTTATTGTATTAGAAAATCAAAAAGTATGTATTTTTGGGTGCTGAACCTTAATTAAAAAATTAAATCATAAAAATAAATATTTTATAAAAACATAAGAATCAATTAAACAAAAAATAATTTTAAAAAATTACACCCAACTAGTTTCGACACCACCCTTGTCATCATCAGGGCACATAGCATAAAAATAATTATAAATCTAAAACTAACTAACCATCACGCCGTTTCTCGGCAGGGGTAGGCAGAGAGGACGGACCGCCATACAACTCTGTCTCGGCACACACTCATTACTTCATTCACATTCATACATACTCTTCTGTTATTTTGACTCTTCTCGTGACCCTATTCCAGTATTTGATTTACTTGATCGTGTCATGTCTTCCTCAGGCGTCCTCGACTTCTTCTTCCATTCACTTTCGCATCATATATTCTTTTCGCACGCCTTTCTTCGTTCATTCACTCTAAATGCTCAAACCATCTAAGCATCCGTTTCTTGATCCTATTCATTACGCTCATGACCTTTCACGATCCTATTCTTATAAACAACAGCTTTAAATATAATAAATTAATGGAAACTAACGAATAATAACAAAAAACATAAATAAATCAAATAAAAAACACAAAAAAGTCGTACAAAAACTTTTTGTGTTTTCAATAAATACATCTTTCGTCACAAAACCAATAATTTCAAACATTTTTTTTCAGGGCTCAACACTTTCATTTGTTGAGCCACGTCCCACCCTCACAAAAATCACAGTTAAAATCAGCACTTATCAATCAGTGGTAAGGTTAGGTAATAAGGAAGCTGGTCCGAGATAAGTCACTTGATGTTGTTTATACAAATCTGACGTCAAGCGTTTTGCTTTTTAAAATATACATAATGTTAGATCATAAATTAAAGAAAAGCTTGCCATAATTTATCAAGTCTGGGCAATGCTGACGGGCAATATGAATAGAACTATTATTTAGAAGTTGGTCCTACTCCAGATTCATGTTTGGAGTCAAATACACGAGAAATGGCGTTTACCAACCCTAATTACAGGCGATAAATAATACGGTTTGTAATTAGTTTTTCCGCTACAATCTAGAACAAGCAAGGTGACAAAATCAAATTATTTTCATAATTAGCACTAAGTGCGTACTGCCGTAATTTAATTTTTTCCGCCTTTAATAACAAAAATGAATAGCCCTCGTGCGCTATCTCCTCACATCGCCGCGTGTAATGTTATGTGTTATGATATGAAAGGTAATTAATAAAGCGCACCCATTTAATTCCAGCGCGATAGTAGCCCTCCGCATCACGATACAACGCCCGGATGACAAAACTAAATATAATTTGTCATCTTCGTGTCACGTGATGTGTCGGCGGGTGACACAATAATGTTATTATTACTCCCGCCTGTCATGAAGGGGTGCCGTCGACACGGCCAACTAAGTAGCGCAATGGTTGCATAGTTCTATTTATTTTAAATAGTACATACATAAATAATAATACAACCCAAATTAACATCCCTTAGCATACATTCATAACATATTTTATATAACTAACTATCACGCCGTTTCCCCACAGGGGTGGGCAGAGGGACGGACCGCCATACAACTCGGTCTTGGCAAAAACTCCTTGCTTCATTCACATTCACACATCGTCTCATACATACTCTTTTGTTATTCTGACTCTTAACATGGCCCGACTCAAGTATTTGGTTCACTTGATTGTGCCACGTCGTCTTCTGGAGCGTCCTCGACTCCTTTTTTAATCCTGTTCATTACACTTACATCAGCCTTGCATTCTTTTCCGGATATCCACATTTTTAACACGGTCATACATGGTTTTACCGCACATACACCTCAGGGATCTCATTTTCACAGCATTCAGTCTACCTTCATCCTTCCTCTGCTGGTGCTATGCCTCTATGCAATACATCAGGGTTGGCATAAGCACTCCATTGTGAACTGCTTGGACATTTTTTTATTTGCGCCAACAGTGTTTTACAGTCCTCCGTTAGTGGAGTTTCTTAAATTCATTTATTATTTTCTTCAGATATGATATTTTTTGTTAATTTGTCAAATATGTTTATAGCTCCGTACCCCAATGAATTTTGACTTGGATGTTTTCAATTTTTCTCAGTAATCCAAAATCTCTTTGTCGTTAATAAGTTCCGAATTCTCGGATTGAGTTGAATACCATTTTCGAGTCTTTATTTTGAATCATTCTGTGATAGCAGGACTTCAAAGTGTGAGTTGAAATGTTCACAAAGATAGCTTTTTAGTTGATAATCGCTTTGCAGGGCTGGAAAATTACGTTTACCAAAACCACGTTAAATGACCTTTAACACAAGTTTCCATGTAATAAATGTAACATTTTTGCCACTGATTTAGGCTTTTTTAGTTACATCAGTTCAAATAGGAGTGGGATCATGCAAATAAAAAAACATCCAGCGAGTAAAAATGTTAACAAATGTAACAATTTTGTATGGGAAATACGCAACTCATTTATCGCTATCATAATTAATATAAAACACGCATTCTCAATACAATCACTCTGCGTACACATATTCATAATCTTCAAATAAAACAAATTGGGAAAACACGTCACAAAAGCCACGAAAAGAATCATCCAGCTGATTTCTAGCTTCTCTTTTGCACGAAAGAAAAGAACAATCTCTCGCATCTAATTCCGTTAATATGACAAAACGATACGGCTAGCCCGCTGCCACCCCCGCTGGGTGGTAAACTGGGTGTCTCATGAAAGTCCCATAGTAATGTGCAGATCACACCGCGCCCCTTTGTCCCAAAATGGAACGCAGATCCTCATCGTGGCGTCACGGCCAGCCCACTAATAATTAAGTATTAGAAATGGTCGCGACTGATAACACGCGGGGCACAGTGACTATAATGTCTGTAAAAAAATATGGAGTCTTATGAAAAAATAATAAATTTTTCAGTACATATTCTCGACAGTTTTCGAGTATTGCGGCATGGTAATTATGTGTCTATATTCTTTTCGTAGAAAAAGAGTGTCTGATTTTCTAAGCATAACTTTCCCGCTCCGTTTCAAGGACAATAAGTTTTTTTTTTTTATACATGTGGTTATACGGGGACATGTTAATCTATGACTGCTAGAAGATTGCGTGCCACGAAGATATTTATCAACACTTATTCAGATTTTATCGTGAATTAATGTGATCAAAATGGGAGATTACATTTTTATTCTTCACATTTCAAAGGTCTACTCTTACGTCACATGTTTGAAGTCCGATAAAATGAATAATTAATCACTACAACATAATATTTTCCGGCGAAACTTTATCGTTAGAAATCATGGGGTTTTGATATAGAATGGCCAAGATTGGCCTTTGTGGTTGGGAAGATAACTCACATCGATAGGTCAATACTATCGTAATACAATCAAATGTAGCTTCCACAGACGTTGTTGAAATCGTCACGGCGTTAAATAAACCAGTAAATTATAACCTTTTGCTAAAATAGTTGAGATCATTTCTGGACAATAAAAAATCTAAGATAAGGTTGCGGGACAACTAACCATCACGCCGTTTCCCAGCAGGGGTAGGCAGAGAGAACGGACCGCCATACAACTCTATCTTGGCACACACTCCTTACTTCATTCACATTCATACATCGTCTCATACATAGTCTTCTGTTATTCTGACTCTTCACATGACCCGATTCAAGTATTTGATTCACTTGATAGTGCCATGTTTTCCTGGGGCGTCCTCGACTTCTTCTTCCATTCACTTTCTCTTCATATATTCTTTTCACACTCCTTTCTTCGTTCTATATGCCCAAACCATCTAAGCGTCCCTTCCTTAATATTATTCATTACGCTTACATCAGCCTTGCATTTTTTCCGGATATCCACATTTTTACCATTTCAGGGATCTCATTTCCACAGCATTCAATGCGGGGACAATGAATTGTTAAAAAGCTTGCGAGGCCACTTGACGGTGTGAAGGAGGATACTGCATCCTTAGATGCCGGCGTATCAAAATATTCCCATCTCTCAGAGCCCCTCAAAAATCTTCACCATGTTAAATGCCCTGAAATAATTCAGTTCAAGCTTTGCTGGATGGTGCGTGAGGCAACTAACGAAATGGCTCCGGCTTATTTAGCGTAACTGTATATTCCTGAAGATTTCAATTTGCGACAGTCAACCCTTAGATCGGCAACGTCGTCGGCTATCGGAAGGTTGAAGGAACCAAAGCGCACGCCAGACACTAAGTTCGGAGAGTGTGCCCTCGGAGCGTCAGGTCTGTAAAGCTTGGAATAGACTGCCATATGATCTGAGAATGATAAAAGACTCGATAGAGTTCAGAGCAAAACTCATATTTTCAGAAAATCATATCCATAAACCACAGGATTGCCCCAATTTGCAAAGCTAGACTAGCCCGTTAGCATCTTAACTCACCTGTATAATAGTATTTCATGCAATGGTCGAAAATTTTCGATCTACTGCCAAGCGAAAAGGGCGAAACTTTTTCACAGCCCGCGACATATGTAAATATTAATAAATAAAAGGTGATTCTAGCCATAGTTTTTAAGTTTTGTAAAGCGTCCTTGAGGTGATATCTGAAAAAAATAGCGCTATAAAAATTGACCAAGTGTTATTATTATTAAGGAACTAAAGGGAGACAGCAGAAGACCAACAAGCGAAAAGGCATTATCTAGAGGAGGCCAAGACTCTCTAAAGATTGAAGCTTAGAGCAAGAATATATATGGAAAGAGCTAAACATTTTTACCAAACCAATACAAATTTAATCACTTTCTTCGGGTTTTTACGTCGTAAACCGTTAGAGAGAAAGAGATGAGACAAGTTCTCACACGCTCCGCTTTTAGGTATGTAAGCATGTTCTCCATCTCCCGCGTCTCCGGCGACTCCGCCCACTATGTTTTGTTATGCGACATAACTCAATGTTTTTTTAGGTTATACCCTACATTTTTGTTGATAACAATACTGTGAAAAAGTGGTTATACAAATAAACAAAAACATTATGTCGACATCTGATAGTATTTTGTAAGCCGTCTTCTGCCACGTACGATGGAAAAATTGCTCACACATACAAAAGTTTGAAATTTTCTTCCGATAGCGGTCCTTCACGATTTAATCACTATGTTCCTTCTGATGTGTGTGTCGTGACTAAACTACGCGGGAGCGGGTTTTTATCTGCTAGTGTGCTATGAATAGCCATGGCCCAGTCAGACAAAAATCATCAATACTGACTACACTAGCGCTCCCTGCTGGTATGTTATTGCTCTGAGGGTTGACGCTTCGTTGATGATGATGATGAAACGAAATATTTTGTATACACAGGTATACGAGTCTTTCATATTTTGATTGGACGATTTAGAAATCAGTGGGCTCCTTTTCTTCCCCTATTGATTCCTAGCCGAGGGGTAGTCTAGTGTAGTGTATATCAGTGTGGAGATATGACTGCCACTTGCCTGCGGTGTCCCCGCCGGGGAGGGCGGGCGAGTCGAGAGTCCCCCCGCCCACCCCGCCCGCCCGTCCCGAATACCGACGTCCCGGGTAATTTTATCGCAAAACACACGGACACTTACTAATGACCAGCATTATTTCGCTCTCGCCAGCGGCCACCTAAGCTCTATGATTTACTTTTTTGTGACAATTTGTGCGGGACGACCTCGCCCTGTCGCCCGGCGTCTCCCGAGAGATGAACTCAACAAGACTCGCTAGCGAGACAATCAGCCACTTTACCTTTTCCGGAACATTGCAGTTCAAAAATACTATTTTGCAAATATTACTGTACTATTATTAGTTTGTGTGTATTTTGCCTCCTTTCAAATGAATGAAATATCTCTCAGAGGGTAATAAAACCACCCGAATGTATTTTTTGTGTAAGATGTTCACTATGAGACTCAATAAGCGTCCATTCCGGACACTAATAGTATATATGCCATAGATTTACTTAAAATTGTACCAGTCTGAAAATGTCCATCATAAGGTGAAACCGGCCAGGTCAATCAAAAAATAGTGGAATAAAGTTAAAAAAATTATATTATTAAAATCATTATTAGAATGGCTGGGGTTTAATTGTATCCCTACTCATCTCAGTCCTGAGATCCAATTAAAATTGGCGACATGCAGTTATTACTGACGACCTCGGTTGTCGAGTGGTTAAGATGTTCGACTCCGAATCCAGAGGTCGCGGGTTCAAATGCTGGCGTGCGCAAAAATGAAATTAATTTGACTAACATGTGTTATTTCACATTTTATTTATACAAAATAATATATACCTAGCATATTTGCGGCATGTCCCAGAGTGATAAGTGGAAGTATCGTCCTGGTGAAAGATGACTATTCAGAATCGAAACGTAGCTTGAAATGGATTTAGTCATGTTTAGTGACCAGATCTGAATAGCCAGGTACTTCACAATCTCCCTCTTCTTTCCCTCTCCACTACCTTCAACCTCACAACGTACCCCAATTGGGGATGCACTGGCTTCAGACGGTTGAGGGCAGTTGGGACTCGGTTGGAACTCTGGAAGTTGGGTTAGAATTTTAATTCGAATTTCGACTTCGTAACACTTCATTTTTAAATTCCAGATGTCGAATATCCCGCATATGCCAACTAAACTTTCACTATGGTTTAAAAGTTGTCCCTCGACTTTAATGCATCTATATGTACACAGTCAAATTATAGCTGGTTTTGAAAAAAAAATTGTAAAAAATAATATCTTTAATTTTCATAATTCTTCCTAACTGGCATATCTTGATGGTTGTAAAGTTGATATTATGACAAATTGAAATTTCAATGTTGATAACTGGTGGCATCTTATCTCTTATCTATCTAAAAACATATGTATGATATGCATTTACTAAATACTTAAGATAACAGGCTGAATATTCATATAAATAGCATATCAGCAATTTGATTAAGATAATAAACAGTATTTTCTGTAAATTAAGATCTTTAACATTGATCTTTTGATAAGAGCGAAGCATATCTTGTTTTTTTTTAATAATACTTATCTTATCTTGTATATTTGATAATGTATATCACGTGTTAACAACTAACATATGTATCGAATGATAAAACTGTTCTAATTGTGTTTATTATTTGTTACAGGTAAGTTCACATTGTGTTCGCTGGCGAGTCTCTCTTGTACCGCAGAGCAGTTCTTGTACTGGAGTTGTTGTACAAAACGGAGAATGAATGGAGGAGAACGTGAGTAAAATTAAATACTTCAATCGGTTGCCTTTATCATTTTTCAATAATTTTATCTACCTATTAAATATATTTTCTTGCGGGAGACCTTCAGATTTTTTTCATATTGTTTTATAATTGACAACAACTCATCTGTGAAATGCAATATTTTTTTTCAATTATCTTCGAATGCGAATAATAGCGTTATCATGCTAACATTTATGGGATAAATATTTTTTGTAGTTGAATGTACGTAAAGTCATGCATTTTCTTTGTTTGAAACCGCATACAACAGCGATTAAAAAAATGTATAGATAATGTGAAACCACAAAGTGATTGATACCTACGGAAAAAGTGTATTCGCATAGATCCACAAAGGCACGTGAACAAATTCGACAAAGTGCCAAGTGATTGTTGAAATGTAAAAATTCGTATTCAAATGAAGCGAGTATCAAATCTGTAAAATTTCCTGTTTCGATATCTCCCTGAAACACGTTTCAATGTTTTCTCAAAGGTGACTAGAAAGACATTAAAAAGTAAAAAGCGCATAGCTAATGGAGCGCACATAACTCACGGAGATATAAACAAAATTATTTACTCATTACTCTATCACGTATGATAAGTTGCCGGCGGTGGGGTGTGGGGGTGGTCGGGAGGACCGGGAGACTCCTCTCGGAAACTGAGGGTAAAGCTCCGTCGGGGGAGGGAGGCTGTACCGTACGGAGTGGAGCTTTTTTCCTTCCTTATCTCGCCAACGATTCGTTTGGCAGCCATTTTTTAGCGGCCACCGCAGCCGTTAATCGTTGCTTCGATCGTTATGTATGGTTCACGGGAGGCCGGATTGCCTTTTACTTGGCTGGCATCGGATTCATGTTGTTTTATTCGGATGCGATTGATAAAAATATGTGCGTTATTTATTTATCGCGTTGCGAATCTTTTAACAAGAAGTGTTTATACTCCGTACCTACTCATTCGTGTTCAGATTTTGCGATTGGAATATTTACACCGGGCCACGGTGATTAATCTTCCCTTTTAACTTTACAACTTTTCTTTGCATACCTTATTTTTAAAAAAGTATTTGCAATACGAATCGCATTTTTTTCATTTTAATTTTGAATTATTAGAAACACTTTATTTAAATCAACATTTGGCCTGTTTTCCAATCCGTTCCCTTTTTCACCGGTTGTGCTGCAGGTACCTACGTGGGTT
Organism: Drusus annulatus; assembly: GCA_022651775.1. NCBI lineage: Eukaryota > Metazoa > Arthropoda > Insecta > Trichoptera > Limnephilidae > Drusus > Drusus annulatus. The sequence goes on along the minus strand of JAGWCC010000232.1, from coordinate 395,553 downwards.
TTCTAATTTATGTGTGGGGTCTGCCTTGCCAGGAAAGGGTGAGGGTGTGGGTGGGGGGAGGGGGACGGTTGGAGCTAAATGTATTTTTAAATATCGCCAAATGCAATGGAATACATTGCGCTTAATAGGCATTCCAATACTCAGTATTAGCGACGCCCCTGCTTCCCAGAGGTGGAACTTGGAACAATCGTCATTTTACAATCAAACATATTGTCAACCAATGAGTTGATATTAGACTAGTTTTTACTAGAATCGGTTTGTTAAGTGAGATAGATTAGTCTAGGCTACGTAAAAATAGCCACAGAAACTGGAATGACAGGCGTGCAGATTCTCCTTGAATAATGTATCACAGTTGTGTGGTCCTACTTACGGCACGTCGCCATATTGGCCTTCCAGATCTGTCCGTGGCGGCTTGCAGAATCGAACAATTTCCCTGAATCTCGTTCGAGAAATAAAACAAACAGCGCTATCGGCCGGATCAGATCGTGTCCGCATATTAGCGGCGGAACACCAAGCGGGTCGCCATCTTGGTCAGTCTGACATAACAATAGGCGGGAAAATCTCGCGCTCCCATTGGCCGCGGAGCGCAGATAGGGCGCGAAACGGAACGTATGCAGTTCCACAAAATTCGAATCACTATTCAAAAGATGGATAAAACCATTGCGGCCGATAGCATCTCGGCCTTGTCAGGACTATTAGCACTCGACAAGCGTGCAGGATATCCTTTACGCGCGTAACTCCTGCAGTTATAATGGGTGTTCCTTCTGAACTAGGCATTGGTGAACTCGGGACTTTATTGCACGAGTACTGCCAACGATCCAGACGATTGGATAAGATGTCGTGTCAATTAAGGCGACATTACAGGTCAGTTGCCAAGATGTGAAGACTGGCTGGTGGCAACTGTAATAATGGCCCAATTTTTCTTGCAACAAATAATATTTAATTTGGAATAAACATCCGAATCACAATAATAATAAATAAATATATAGATAAACAAACGCCGATTCTGAATATGTTATAAAAGTTTTATCAAATATAATTGTACGGAAAATCAATAAATCTTTATTTCAAAGTGATTAAAAACGTAATACATTAAAATGCCCTATGATTAGTCGGCGGGTTTTGACGCCACCTTAGAGTATATAGAGTGGTATCTATCCAAGGCAGTGTAGTCAGTTATTGATGATTTTTACCTGACTCGGCAGACCTGGGCGTGGCTAAGACTAAGGCTAGGATATTTATACATCAATTCATAGCACATATCGACATAATGTTTTTGTTTATTCGTATAACCACTTTTTCAAAGTATTGTTATCAACAAAAATATAGCATATAACCTAAAAAACCGTTTAGTTGTGTCAAGTTTAGTGGCATAATAAAAAATGTGGGCGGAGTCCCGCGGCGACCCAGGAGCCCAAGATCATTGTGACAGTACATAGAAGCGGGGTATTATATTTGTTGTCTCTTTTTCTCTCATGGTGTACGACGTAAAAACCCAGAGAAAGTGATTTATCGCAAGTTTGTATCGGTTGGGTAAAAATAATTAGCTCTCTCTCCATACATTGTTACTCCAAGGAAGCCACGAAATCCCAAACAACAAACTTTTTTTCCAGGTTTCTTATGGAAATGTTAGGTCAGTTTTTGTTTGAATTGTTTTTATTGTACGCAAAAAAATATATACTGCTATTTATGTTAGAAGGCGAATATTGATAAAAAAAAGAGAGATGAGGAAATCGAACAACATATAAAAATGTCTAATTTTGTAACTGTTAATTCATGGTGGAATTCCATTTTAATGATTAAATAAAAACAAATTTATAACTTTATTCCACTTTTTTTATTTTTTGACTGGACCGGTTTCAACCTATAACGGCCATCTTCAGACTAGTACAGGTTGTTCTTATTCTATGAACAACCATAGAATAAGAACATCATATAAAAATGTATTGGTACATTTTTGTATGTGTAGTCCCAACAGTTCGAAGCCAGTGGAACTAGATGGAATGAATCTGGCTTTACTATTCCGATCTGGTTTCAACCCATACACAGCCATCCTGATTGGTGGTACTAAGAGCGTGTTACACTAATAAATAAAAACGATGACTTGTGACATCATAGCTTTATATAGATTGGAAAAATACAATCTTGTCACTGTTTGCGTTTGAGGCCCACGAAATGCCTGTCGTGGAATCTAATTGCGGTAAGAAAAACAGTGGATTAATTGATAATAGAGATGGGTATCAACAAATATCACTGATTGCTATTGAATTTGTTTGGTAAAAGCACTGACTTAAATACTAACAAAGATACTAACACAAACGAGGCACTTGAACGGGCAACAGCTCACAGCATACATATTTTGTGTAGTCTAGTGAACATAGAATAATCTACTGTGACGTTGGCGGCGTTTGAGCATATGTAGTTACTGCTTTTGACACGTTACAGTAGGAAGGTCGGTGAGACGCTTGCGGCGGGGCGATTAGCTACATTTCGAAAGTGTGTTTAATCCAATGTTATACATATTTTTATGCGAGTACGACAGGGTAGGTAGTGCTTATGTGCGTGCCTTTATTGAGTACACGCCTTTGTGCACAGTCCTGGGTGCCATTACCGATACAGAAGCAATGTACCGCGTATGCAGTACCTAGCAGCGTGTAGTGTGTATAGATTCTCGGGTACTTAGTCTAATGCGGACGCTATAAATCTGGCTCGATACTAGAACGGCGTGTGGCGCAGAGTAAATCCTAAAGAATGAATATCCTATTTATTAGAAAAGCCTTCCGCCACCGCCAGCGGGTTTCGGGGATCGGAATAATGTATGCGAGTGCTGCGCGTATTTAAAGGTGCCTTATTTATTGGTTGCTGTGGATTTTTGCGTAATTTATCATATTTTCCCTTTAAAGGGATTCAATAAGGTTTCCATTCAAAATGCTCAGGGAACGGGTACAAATGAACAAAACACAAAGATAAAGAATTTCATTCTTAATATTTTCTTGGTAATTTATGTGCCCTGTACCATTAAAGTGTGATTTTCGCGTCATACCGACGAAATAAACAATAATTCCTCTTTCTTTTGCGGTTTTCTTCTCTGCAGGTTACGACTATGTGACCTTAAAAATATATACAGTAGACATTTTCATTAACTTGCTCTTTTAATTTCATTGTTTGTTATCTGTTTTAGGCAACTGGTTGTTAAACACTACTTGAACAAAAGGTCTTGTATATTTTCGAGAAATCTAATTTCCTTATTCTTGTTAACGCTTAACATACTAACTCAGTTTTTATTTCTTTTCATGTAAATAATCTTCAACCACCCATTTAGAAAAAATAATTATTGAAAAAACATCAATAATTTAAATGAAATATGAAAAAGAAGAAGACACAGAAAAAAAAAATAGATTGCGACCGAGACTCAGTCTTGCAACCTCTTATTTATTTTGGAGTAACGCCTCTGTCAATTGAGCTACCGAAACTTTTTCAAATACTGTCATTTTTAACAATCTGTATCACTTCTGTGTTTTCTTCTTTTTCATAATTCGCTGGAAATTATTGATGTTGTTTCTTTAATTGATATTTAAAAAAAAAAACAAAATGCTTTAATAAGTTAATCCTAATTTAAATATTGATAAATTTTACGATTTTTTTTTTCTATCATTAGAGATTGTACAACGGTTTATATATTTTCATTCTTTAAATTATCTGGAAGACAGTTATTCAGATAAACCACCTGGTTGCCAACGCATATGACAAACATTTCTTGCTACAGTCATTTTAATTTAGAGCCAATAAAACTTTGTTAAATCTCCGAAAAGCTTAAAGATTCAGATGGGTATTTCTTAAAAAAGAATTACGATTTTCTTTGCCGTGTTTCTTTGCAGCAGAACTGATTTACCCCTTTTTAACAACAGCCTTACTTCCATGAGGATTTCCCCGACTAGTGATGAGATACGATAATACTTAAAATATCACACCTTGCGATCCTCCCGGCCACCTGGCTGCGGTATGTATTCTTGTATGTGAGGAATTGACTGCGGGCAATTACCGCCCCTAATTTATATCACCGCGCTCCGCCTTAAGGGTGTTAATGGCGTTCATTGGCACGATCAATTAGGATGTTCTCAGTCCAGAAAATACCTTTCTTAAAATGCTGGGGTAACCATATAATATTAATATTTAATTCGTACAAATTATGTAATTTTAATGGATATTTTTCAGTTGTATCATTTGGTTTTTAATAAACTATTTTCCATCATAGATTGTTTTCTTGTATATTTTTTTACCATTCGTATAATTTCACAGAGTTTATAGACGAATTAACAAGCATAAAAATAAAAGAAAACAATTGATTTATTTCAGCATATTCCCAAAATAAAATTCAAATTACTGTCCTACGCCTCGTATAAAGTATGGCCAACCCCGCGAAAAATGCTTCTCCCGTAAAATCAAGATACGGTCCATTTGCATAACAGCCTCTATATCTGCAGAATGTAACGCAGCGTCCTGCATCTGATGCGATCGCTTATTGCCTTTTGATTTATTGCACTTTATGCCCATTATCGACCCTTGCGCAGAGTACATGGAAAGCTCACTCACAGCAGCCTGTGAGTAAGCCTTTCCTCAATTTTAAAAGTAAAAGGAAGAGAGTTTTTTGGTAAGGACGTGAGTTTTTTCGGTAATTAGTTCCAGAAAATTGTGTTTATTTTTCTACCCCCTTAAATATAAACAAGGTGTAAATTTAATAGGTGGTGTAAGGTCGGAATTATTTTTTATTATTAAATATCTTGAAATTATCATTTTGCAATTAGCATTAATTTTCATTTTGCGTATCTACTATTTTGCACATTTCGTCCCTCTTTATCTACTCTTCTCTAACAAGTTGATGTTTCTAGTCAAAGTAGTGCCTGCTCTCTTTAATTTCTACTGCGAATATAAAAACAAAATTAGTGATTTTCTAAGATTTCTCAGATTCCAACATTCTAGTAGGACTATACAGTCCCAACCGTCTGGAGCCAAGGGTACTATGGCATCCCCGATTGGGGTATGTTGTGAGGTTGAAGGTAGCGGGAGGAAAGGAGATGGGGAATAGTAAGGGTGGGAAGTATCTAGTTATTCAGATCTTTTCACCAAACACGGCTAAAGCCATTTCAATCAACGTTTCGATTCTGAATGGTGGTCTTTCACCAGGGCGATACTTAGAGTATCTGCCATCCTGAAACGTGCCGCAAATGTACTATATATTATCTTATATTAATCACATGTGAAATAACACATTAATTAAATCAAATTTATTTGCGCACGTCGGGATTTAAGCCCACGACCTCTGGATTCGTAGTCGAGCATTTCAACCACTCGACCATGGAGGTCGTCAAATGCCACCCATCTTAAGGCATCATTATTTCGAAGTGAAACAATTCCATCGTGTCTTGTGTGTCCACCTAGTCCCTCTCCGTCCTCCACAAATCTGTTATCCTCGCTCCTGATGGTGATTGAAAGAGCACTGTCTGGTGGGACGGAGCCTCACACATAAAGCTCCCAGCCTGCTAAAGGAAGGGTCCAGATGCGAGATTGCTGTGGGATTTATCTCCCTTGTCCAGCAGAGGTAAGGTCCCCCCGCCCCCATCTGATCAGGATCGCAGGAGGCTCGGAGAGGCTGTGCTCGTCGCTTAGCATACAATGCGACCTCGATGCGAACGTGTCCATACATCGTTATTGAAATGTCCGTCGGGAAAATTGTATAATTAGTGGTAGCCAAACTTATGGCCTGAATCGGTGGATTCAGGCAATAAATATGTTTGGTAATTATTGGCGATATGAAGTGGAACCGCCCTGCAAGCTTTACTAAACACGGCTAAAGCCATTTCAAAGCAACGCAACGTTTCGATTCTGAATAGTGGTCTTTCACCAGGGCGATACTATATAGAGTATCCACCACTCGTGGAACGTGCCGCAAATACACAATTATACATATTCTTTTTTATATGAATTAATTGTGTTGTGACACATTTTAATTTAATAAAATTTATTTGCGCACGCCGGGTTTGAGTCCGCGACTTCTTGATTCGTAGTCGAGTGTTTTAACCACTCGAACCCCGGAGACCGTCAAATTCTGGTCAGCAATTCGATAGTAGAAGGTGAATACGATTTGTTTTTTATTTTTTATTAATAAACCTTGCTTATCTTACAGCTCAATCTTTTATAAATAGCATTGCTATTAATCACTATGAATAATTATTTATCCTCTCTTACGCATATTTGTTAAATTACCACCTCCACTTGGTCCACCCACTCAAAAATAATCAGTATGGGAAAAGGCAGCAATTATGCAAGAATTTTTTTTTTTCATTTGGCTCACTTCGTGGATCCATCGATAGGAGTCGTACACCGGATAGTTTTAAAATATTCCTATCCACCTGAAGTATTTTCTTCTCACTGGCGATATCTATCAGCGAATCTAATGTTGCCGATGATGGTTGCCATTTTGTCTGTTGCTTTTGGCGGGAAACGGTCCACAGTCGAGCTGTGCCGCCATTATTTGCATGCGTCAGGCGGCGCGGCGCATAAACAAGCCGGGCCGCAGCGAGAGACAGCCCGACTTCCGATTGTACACGCAGAACGATTTGTTCATGCCAGCCTTTGCAGCCACCACAGCGCCGCGCCGCTCTCCACTCTACTGCAGCCTTCAGGCTTCATGCCGCAAGCTCATGCCTATGCCCATGCCCCACATCGGCGACTAGGGATTCTTCTCGAATTCTTGCTTTCTCAACTGTTTGCTTCTGACGCAGACGCTATCTTGAATGGGAAACTAAAAACCCGAAAGTTAAGTATCGCGCCAGAACGATCGTTTTTTTTTTACACTTTCTGACATTCTCAAAATTTGACATTTATAAATCCTACTTAGCGAAAATAGCTTATTTAGATTACAGAATGAGCTACCTCGGGTAGGCTCGTGGTGAATATTTCAAGAAAAACTTTAATCGCTCAACAATTTTGCAAAAAAAGTACCCAAAAACCCCACAAAACAAACTACCATGGCCCCTAGCAAACACATCGCAAAAGTTTTATCGACAACATCGGTTAATTGCTTAAAACTTTCGAGCACATTTGCTCAATTATATAACGCCGTCAATAAATTATCGAATGCCAATTAGCATTAGTAGATTACTCTATTGTTGCAAAAAATTACAGTCCATTGACCATTACGTAAATTATTTCTAATTTTGAAACTGTTAATTCGTGGTAGAACTCCATTTAAATGATTTTAATATTACCGAATTTTTAACTTAACCAAACAGGGACGGGAAAATCAAAGAGTAAATTCAAAAAAGTCAAATGTTAAAAATAAAGCTGCCAACTATAGATATTATAGAATTTAAAAAAAAAACCACAAACGCATCTAACGCATCCCATGTAACCCGTTTCTAAGATGGTAATAAAACTACCTGAATGTATTTTCGAATGTTATTGTAAAGCCGCCTCTGTCAGCAATAAAACAAAACCTAAAGTCACAGATGTTTACTATCAGACTCAACAAGCGTCCATTCCGGACCTAAACTACATATGCCATAGATTTACTTAAAATTGTACCAGTCTAAAGATGCCCGTCCTAAGGTGAAACCGGTCAGGTTTTAAATAAAAAATTGACATTATTAAATCATTACATAAATGTATTTAGTTAAATGAGGAATGCTTCGGTTTTATCGCACATGAAAATAACGACGTCCTGGTGAGAGCAAAAAGCTCATTCCACGTTAAAGGCATCAATTGTTAAGAGAAGTGGTAGCATCTCGGGCAATAACACACCGACTGTTGGTTGACTGGAGCAGAGGTGCGTTCGCGATGTTCACATACATAAATCAGGCAATCTCTGAAAATTTGTACCGCGCCAAACTCAGCGGCTTCGAACGCTAAAAACCGCTTCATTTCCTCACAATGTGCCTTTTAAATCGCTTGCCCGGTGGTATAAAAACGTCTTGTAGGTACAAGGGTTCCCACGTAACACATAAATACCAATTATACCCATCTCTGGAGACGTCTGGACGCGGAGACCACCCCGGTCAGCAGAAAGACTTTCGCTAAAAGGGGAAATTCTTCTCCCAACGCCTCGAATATCGCTCAAGATCCTTCGAAATTTATTTAATCTTTGTTAGATATTTTATTACGTTGTTGATCTTGTTTCGCTATGCTGTAACTTGATTGATGAATCTTTAGACGAGTTATTTTTCTTAACTTTTAATATTTTAAAATTCTTGAAAAATCTCCTTTCGACGTCCGGCTAGTTCTTGTTCGGTGGCTGTATTTTGCGGTCCATTACTCTCGACTGGTCTATGAGATGTGGGCCCGGATAAGGCGGACCGTGGCCATAATGCCGTATTAGAAGCAGTTTAGCCGCGGACTGCGAAACAAAGTGTTCCCGGTATCACCGGACCTGATCCAGAAGATGTACCGAGAGATGTCATCTTCGGGGAAACACGCTGGATGCTGGTAAGGACTGATGCAAAGCGATATATCAACATAGACCACGCTTAGTCTAACCCTAGGTAAAGCAAAAACTAATTTTAAAATTGGTAGGGCTTTGTTTGTAAGTGATTTTGACATTGTCCAGTTTATCACTAACTAACTAACCATCACGCCCTTTTTTGCCGCAGGGGTAGGCAGAGAGGACGGACAATACAACTCTGTCTTGGCATATACTCCTTGCTTCGTTCACATTCATACATCGTCTCATACATACTCTTCTGTTATACTGACTCTACACATGACCCGATTCAAGTATTTGATTTACTTGATCGTGCCATGTCTTTCTCGGGCGTCCTTGACTTTTTTTTCCATTCACTTTGGCATTATATATTCTTTTCACACTCCTTTCTTTGTTCGCTAGCTCTACATGCCCAAACCATCTAGGCCTCCCTTTCTTGATACTATTCATTACGCTTACATCAGCCTTACATTCTTTCCGGTTTTTTAATACGGTCATACGTGGTTTTACCGCACATACGTCTCAGGGATCTCATTTCCACAGCATTCAGTCTACTTTCATCCTTCCTCTGCCAGTTTCATGCCTCACTGCCATACATCAGGGTTGCTATAAGCACTCCATTGTGTTTCTCCAGTATATCACTTAAATATCAAATGGTAATTGGACCTTTTCTATTATCTACTAAAGATAAATACTTCATCTAGGTAAGAATTACTGCCTGCTATAATTACCCTTTTATCTCGAGTGATTCTTTAAACTCAAGAATGTACATTTTATAAGCTTTCGGATCTCTGTAATCATTTATATTATAATGAAGCCGTACACAACAAATAACATGTCCCCCGATATCTTCATCGATGCGAATAAATATCTCAGAAAACCGTGAAACTTCTTAAAAAAAAAAGAAATTCTCACCCTCGAAAAAGGAACGCCAATTTGAGCGTTTTTCTCTTCTGAGATTCTTTTTGAATTTAAAAAAGGAACTCGCGAAGTTGGTTGGAATCACGTGCGGATCGAATTAGTTAACAAGTGGCGGAATGCGCGCGCACTCCGTGAAAGCTACCTCGGGCGATTTGTTGCGCAGTATAAAATATTCAATTAATCTTCATTTACTTCAATAAAATTCCAAGTATTTTCAGGCTACCCGGTACTAAACCGCCGGAGAAGGGCCATTGAAGTGGAAAATTCAACAAAACATCTTAATTACTTGCATCGTTTTACGTAATCTTTTGGTGAAATTTTCAGGGCACTTTATTAGTCCTGCAGGTGTCCCTATCATTTCAAGCGTATCTTCCAAAAACATGACTTTTGGTCATGACACAATTTCTTAGAATTAACTTATAACAATGATTTTTCATAAGAAGCAATCGCCGGTTATTATATGCGCTCTGACGAAGCTTGAGCTAAGTGAAACCGGTTGGCGTTAAAACATTATAAATTCGTGGTTTAAAACAAAGTGTTCTTTTGTATTTTAACAATAATTTTGTTTACATATTATAATACAATATAAACTGACTAGGTATTTCTTTGTTTGCGTGACTGCCCAAAAGAGTGCCCGTAGCTAGTGGGTCTATGGCATCCTCATTTTTGGGAGAATGTAGTGATTTGGATTAAAGTGGGGAGGGAAAGAGATGAGGACCAAAAATGTTTGGAAATACTTGTCTATTAAGATCTGGTCAAGATACCGAGAGCATATTTTACTCTATTGGTTTCATATGTTTATTTATATATTTTTTTTAAAGCTGTTTTTCCACGCCGCCACGCCACGTCACTGCCGCGTAAGACAGAAGCCGCCAGCTCCCGCATAGTAATGAACTATCGCGACCGTCTTTCCTCTCTCTCCCTCGCAAATCACTTATCCTCTATTGCAAACCTACTGTACTCTTTTCCTTTGCTTAATATGACACGTACTCTCGCATACTTGCTATTGATTCTAAATAAATCTACAATCGCTGTATATTTTAGCGATTTATGCATTTAAAAAATAAATTTAAAGTGAATACCACACAAGAGTCCTAACCGTCTAGAGCTAGTAAGACTATGGCATCCCCAATCGGGGTATGTTGTGAGGTTGAAGGTAGTGGGGAGGGGAAGGAGATAGAAAAGAGGATGGTTGGGAAGTACCTGGCTATTCAGATCTGGTCACCAAACACGTTTAAAGCCATTTCAAGCGACGTTTCGATTCTGATTGATGGTATTTCACCAGGGCGATACTTACGAGTATCTACCACTCTGGAACGTGTCGCAAATATACTATAAATTATTTTATATGAATGTCGTGTGTTATGACACATATTAATTAAACGAAAATTATTTGCGCCCGCTGGGTTTGAACAGGCGACCTATGGATTCGAGCGAGAATTCTATAGCCGAACGTCTTATCACTCGATCACGCACGCCCTCATCTATCAATACTATCAATCTAATAGTATTAATACCGTAAAACGTCTGTCGTACACACTCGCAATGAAAGAATCCACGGGCTAGCTACAGACGAGAGAGCTGCCATCTCTGATATTCAAAGAGAACTTTCGAATTAGAAGATAAAATATCAAATTTTATTAATGACTAGTTATTGAGTATTAAGCGAATGGCGAACACAAAGCTTTCTGCAAGAGTCCTCAGTATCTCGCTTGACAAATGCGAGTAGGTATCAGATTAAGAACTTCGCGAGAGTTAGTCCTCCAGCGAACCCGATATACAATAAACAATGCTCGCGAGTCCAGCTTTCGCCTCAGTAAATAACACATTTTCTTCGATAAATGCAATCTGCGCGGACAATAAATTTTCATTTATCTCTCGTGTAGCTGTTTTTTGTCCTCCCTCTGCTGTTTTTATTCCGCTGATTTATATCTCACAACCAGAAAACCTTTGTTGATCATTGCATGCACCGAGACAATAAACACAATATATGCGCCTGATTTATTTTAAACTTATCTCGTGGATTTTCAAATTTTGAAGTAATGGCCGTTCTGTTATTAGGTACCGACTTTTAAGACAATATAATTGAAATTAACAAACTCTTATTATTTATACCCGGATTCACCCGAGAATTCAACAATATTTATTTTTGAACAATTGAAAAATATGGACTAAACACTACGGCGTCTTGTCTTATTTTGTATTTAAAAAATATATCAAAGCTACATTACTCATGACGAAAAAGGCGTACCGAACAATGCGTTAGCATGGAAAATCCAAACAGAAAATATTGTGCAAATTTCGTAACGCCAGAGTTCCCCGTTCGTGACTTTTCTCTGCTTGATACTTTAAAAAAAAATATATTTTCATAGTTAATACCGCACCAATAGAATTTCTGTTCAAACCAAGACAACTTTTCAGACTCTCATTCCTTAAATTCATTAGAAGATTTTCACCATTATCTGTTCCTCAATTACGAAAAATTAATAAATACCTCCGATATACCATATTTTTAAATTTGCTCTCATGCCCTAAAAATTAAAAAAAAAAAAAATATATATATATATATATGTAAGAATTAGCTAAATTCTAAATTATTATGATATGGTGATTGTGTCCTGCCAGAAGTGACCTGCCAGGTAAGTATGTTGCTGTATATTTATATAAACTAAGAATTAATATTAAGTAGAAATTAAGATTTGTACAGCGCCCTTGAGGTGATTTTTCACAAAAACGGCGCTTTACAAATTATACAAATATTATTATTATTATAGTCCCAACTGTCCCGACCGTCTAGAACCAGCGAAACTATGGCATCCCCAATTGGGGTATGGTATGAGGCTAAAGGTAATGGGGAGAGGAATCAGATGGAGAAGAGGAAGGTTGGGAAGTACCTGGCTATTCAGATCTGGTCACCAAACACGACTAAAACAAATTCTAGCAACATTTCAATTATTAATAGTGGTTTTTTACAAGAGCGATACCTAAGAGTATCTACCAATCTGGAACGCGCCGCAAATGTACTATATATTATTTTATGTAAATCAAATGTGTTATGACAAATTTAAATTAAATAAATGTATTTGCGCACGCCGGTATTTGAACCTCTGGATTCGTAGCCGAGCGCCTTACTGCTCGACTACGGAGACCGTCAAATGCTGATACAAGAACTCTCTTTCTTGGGTTCCATCTAATGTCCTATTTTGATATTTATTTATTTATCAACTAACGGACTATTGTCCAATTACAAAAAAAAAACATAACACGAAATGGAAAAAAGAGCAACAGAGAGAGAATAGCACATACTCGTACATAATGCTAAATGAAGCAATGACAAAAATAGGACAAAGTATACATAAGAAAGAACACTCAAATCAACGCCAAGGTCAAGTCAAAGTTTTGATAGAGTCGTAAATAATGACAAAAATCATTTAGACTGGTACCAAAAATGTCAAGACGATGGCTTGAGTTAACAAGTCTCGAAATTCTGGACAGTGGAAAATGATACCCATAATTAGTAGTGATGATTGAGGAACAGTAATTCATTGTTTCTGAGTCTACGGCAAGGAATGTTGAACTGGATGAGTTGCAACAGAGAAGGTGAGTCAATATTATACAATTAATAATTTAGAAAATGCAAATTAAATCATTTCTAATTTTTCAACTGTGAATTCATGGTGGAATTCCATTTTAATGATTTAATAAAACAAATTTATACCAACCTTGCATTATATAAATACATCGTAAAATCATATTTAGAGAAATACAACTGTAACCCATCTTAAATAAAAATTCATACCAGATAGATATATAAAATAGTAAACTAAAAGTAACTTGTAACTAATAAAATCATGCAGCAATACTGATAAATATAATTAAAGTAAAATCATGGTTTACTACCCCTGACATCCCAAAAATAGTATATAAGCCATAGAATAAGAACAACCTGTACTAGTCTGAAGATGGCCGTTATAGGCTGAAACCGGTTTAGTAAAAATATTAAAAAGTGGAATAAAGTTTTAAATTTGTTTTATTAAATCATTCAAATTAAATCAGTCTTCCTACGCTAGCTCAATTTTATCATATGAATAATCGCCTCTTTCTCGTCCTGATGTTATGTATTTTCTCAACTCGTCGCGAAGAATGACGCGGAAAAGATACGCGGTTTTAAATATCATTTAGTATTAGCAATTTTAATCGAAGAGAATTTATCTTATTTTCTTCTGGAAACGGTAGATCTCATTTTACATCGCGCGTATCTCGGCGTGATGCAAATTGGTGCACCTATACTCATATACCTCTTCTCGCAGCAGCCTTATCCGGCGCGCATCTAGAGCGCTCTTAAAATTGCGATTCGGTCCTCAATAACTTGAATTTAATTGCATAATTTGGGTTTGCGGAGGGCGGCCCAGATCGCATCGCAGAACGCGCGCCATATTGGAGGGCGTGAGATACGCACGGAAATGCAGCCAGCATATTCGGAGTGTGACCTCACTACTTCACGGTACATTAGATTATTAATAAGATACGTGTATCATTTTTATTTTATACGTGGTGACACCAGTGGCGTGCACTCCATAAATACTGAAAAGCTGTGCCTGCCCTAAGAAAAACGAACGAAACAATTAAATCAAAAGATAATAGGCAATCAAAAAAAAGTTTTTTATCACAATCGTTCTGCACTAATAACTTGTTTCTATTTGAAGAATCTATACTTTTAAAATATTCAAATAATATTAATAATCTAAAACACAAATATGAAACAGAAAAAAGCCAGAAACTAAAAATAACAATGGTCATGATCGAGACTAGAACTCGGAACCTCTACTCAATCCGGGAGTAATACTCTGCCAACTAAGTCATCAAGACCTCATTAGAAAGCGGCATTTTTAAACGATCTCATACTTCTATTTAAAATTATTAATATTTGGATTTTTTATGATTTTAGGCTGCCATCTTTAGAGGTTCCGAGTTTTAGTTTCGGTCATGACCATTGTTCTGTGTCATATTTGTGTTTTAGATTGTTAATATTATTTAATTATAAATAATCATTTATGGTTTAAAATTAATTCCAATTTTAATATTTAGACTTTTTAGTTGCAAGCTATCTATGACCATACATTTAAGCTATGCATTCGCATACTGCTTTTACTAAAGGCTGTGAAGTATTCCGCCTGCATTCCTAGTAATTTTTGCACAATGAAGTGTGCGTTTTGAAATTACATACGTATTGTTATCCTTCCAATATGCGTTTTATACTTTTTATAAATTGTCCGCTTTTTAGTTTATAACACCACCGCTATGTTAAAACCATCCAAAATTTTGTTTTGCGGTGTCATCTGTGGAAAGAAAAATGAATTAACATTTCTTGACAGAAAATTATTAATATTTTGCTTCGAAGTTTGTAAACGTATTCTTAAATCATATATTTTTTATCGTTTTATCAAATCATAGTGTTTGTGCTTTTTATTTAATAAGCCGTAAAATGGCAATTTTCAAATATTCAATGCGCAATTCGTAACTTTATAAAATACAGTCTACCTTTGGTGATAGAGCAATGCACGCCACCGGGTGACACAGCTAATAGTTACATTGTAACCTCTCCCTCTTTAGTAAACGCAACGTAATTCGTAATGTACGCTTTGTAATTTATTGTTATATACCTAAACATATATGTATTATAGGTACTCGTTTTGCTTTTACATCGACAATTACTACATAATAAGGTTATCTTTTGTACATTTTCTTTCTTTAATAGTGTAGTAATTTACTGTGGTAGAAATGTCACAATGAAACACTGAGCGACAAAACAGAGCTTGTAAACAAAAAGTTAACACTGCTGTTTTTAAACATCTCAGAAGTTACTCAGAAAACCACCCATTGCAACTATTTATGGAGCCGGTGACATTTTAATTGAGATTTTAAATAAGATGCATCATTTGGTGGAGAGGAATTTTAATATTCATGAATACCGGGCGATAATAAAAGCCCGAGTATAATAAATTACTCATTAATAACACGTTTTCCTCGTTTCAACAAATTAGCTACCGTTTTCGTCGGTGAGTTTCTTCGATTCGTTAATGTTTCTCCATCTAATTAGCCCCCATCGGTTATAGCATCGGTCGAGACAAATCTCATAACTCGAGATAGTGGCTGGGTTCAGCTGCCTGCGAGATGACAACAGATAGGACGGCCGCCCCGCGATTGGTCCGAGCTCGATATCAAATATTGAATAAATATTTTTAATGACTCGCTCGGGCAATTATCGGGTCCGTATTCCATTAAGGATATTGGATTATCTTGATTCGGACACGTCCTGATAGACTACCCGTCTTAATGTTCCCACACGACTCGGCAACGGCTGTTGTCTCTTGCTTCTCGGAACCGGGCCGTTATCGCGCTTTTTAGGAAGATTGCACCTTTTAGTGCGCGGGAACACTGACTGATAATGGAGCTTATAATTGACTTCATAATTAATGAATTATTTCTGTCCATCAATAATAATGTCCTCTAGACTGATACGGGCGGCTCTGTATCATCGCCTATCTCTCGGACCATCTGACCACTAACCGCTGGCAAAGTCGACACATAAGTATAAACAATAAGTAGCTAACTTCTGTGTGTGTAAGCTTTTTAACATTCGTCGGACGGAAACTCTTAATTATGATTACTTATCAATCAAGCCTCACTGACTGAAGCGTTTCCCTGCTGATAGTTATGTTAATGTACGTTAATACCTGCCACTGTTTCGTGGAACGATAGAACCACTAATGGCCGCTTTCATCGAATCAAAGTTGAGTGAACGCTAAGTTAAATAAATATTTACCCTCAGTGGAAGGCTCAGCGAACAATTACTCGAAACATGTTCATATATTTCTTATTACGTCTAGTTCGAATTACGTCTTATTTGCACAGCGTTCGCTTTTTTCTCACAACCCTCTTTTCAAATACAGATTTCTTATTTAATATTATATATACGATGTTTATCCACCCGTGATGAGATCTGTGGAATCGTTCCCGAGTGAGGCAGTAGAAACTGGTAGTTGGTACCTCCATCCACCTACAATCATTATTAGAAGCTGAAAAAGTACGTTCAATAATGTGAACTTCCATGGAAACGGTGTTCCTAACTGCTCCCTGGCGGCGGCCGAACCCATCAGTGATCGGTGCTAGTTGGGTGTCGGGTGTGCCGCGCGGTGGTGTGGTGGTGTTTGGTGGCAGTGGCCGCGCTCAATCGGCCCATCAGCGCTATCGGCAGTTATTATTTACTACAGCACCGGTTTCGCCGCCGCCGACGTCCTCCGTTATCAGGGCGGCTATACATTTTAGTAACTCATTACGAGTCGGACCCTGATTACAGCTGACGCCGCCGTTTCTCCAACTTTGTTTGAATCAAACAAACAAATTTGAGGTATCAATAAGAATTCTTGTCCCAACTCGGAGCCATACAATAACATTATCCGCTTGATATACTAACAAAGCTTCGGATTTTTGTTCTCTCAAAGTGGCTTTTAATTTTAAACTAAAGCGACATTCTTCAGTTGGACGACCAGTAACTCGGTGTTTAGTTTTTGATTTAGTACTAAACGTAATGTCACGTAAGTATAAGTACTTGAAGTACGTTTTCCACTTTTATATCTAATCCAATTTGCGCAGCCCGAAAAATAGGTAGCAAAGGGAATCGACTGCTAATGCAGAGGTAGGGATTAAGAAAGGGACGGTTCATTCTAGGGGGCACGTAGAGAATGAACGAAGAAAGAAAAGTGTGTTCTCTCGAAAAACGGACATATGATGCAACTGGCCGGCAATGGAAGAAGAACGACCAGGATCGTTTTCTGCCATATGTAGCATGCCAAATGCTACGCATCAAGTGTAAATCAAATAGGGACTTGAATCCCGGGTCGTTTTAAAACAAACATTCCTCAGAAGAGTATGTATGAGACTTATGTGAATGTAAATGGTGAAGCAAGAAGTGTATAGACCAAGACAGAGTTGTATGGCGGTCCGTCCTCTCTGCCCGGTGTTTAAGCCGGTTTAGTACTAAACTGTCACGCTTAGTTAGTCGTTTACTACCATATATCTAATCCAATTTTAAAAATAAGTGCCAAAATGCCCTCGTGTGTGATGAGAAGGTGTTTTAATTACACTGTAAAGACTACTAAAAGTCAAGGAACAACATTTCATTTCTAAGTACGCGCAAATTACTTATTATGTTTTAGACAACACACCTATGTCCATTGTTGACCAACATAATGACGTCTTCGCGTAAGCGAGTAAGCGAAGTGCTATCTCATTTTTACCAGATCATTCAATGCTACTAGCAAGTACGGAACGCAGTCCGATCCTACATCTGTTTCGTTCATACACACATATTCTATGAATGTCTATCTTTGTCAGGGTCATTGTGGAATGATAGACGCTTTAATACAGAAGTAAAAAATTATGCAAGCCAATATTTGAACAGTTTTAAAACCATTGACTTCCCTCCACCACCATTAAAACACCTCCCCCCCTTTACAGTCACATCATTTTATCTTCGATACCTATAACACAATTAACCCCACCAGGTTACCTCATTACGTCGCCTCTACCTGTTTGATTATGACTAATAATTAGATTTTTATTTCAAATTGAACGTCAGTTACTAAAATACCTCGTTAATGACAGTAAGACTTGCAAGTATTATATTTACACTGTATTTTCTTTTCTTAGCACCTATATAATTATTTTTCCACACTTGTAGTTCCATAAATTAACTTAGGATTAGCCGTCAGCTCTAGTGAAATATTTGAAGTCGATCCTAAATGCCCTGAGGTCACAATAAATCATGCAAATTCTTTGTGGATTAAAATCTACGGAAATTTAAATATATTTAAATAACATAATACCCCACATTTATTAACGAGAGGCTTTTCATTTACGCATATTAAATTACCTGGATATTAGCAAGTTTTTTTTAAAGTACTATGCTAAAATTTCCAGAGTATACATTTATTTAACCCATCTATTTAAATTTTCGAAAAAAGTTTAATTACCAAAATTATTTTATTGATCGTTCTACTGATAAATACTAAAGTTTTATTGAAATTGGTAATAACTTTAGAGCATTAATGATTATGTTTTTTTTTTTTTTAAATAATATCAGTAATCTAAAACACAAATATGAAACAGAAAAATCCAGAAAATAAAAAGACAATGGTCACAACCGAGATTCGAACTCAGGTGCTCTACTCTATCCGGGAATAACGCCCCAATTCGGCCATTGGGACCTTATTAGAAAGTGGCATTTTAATCGATCTCATATTTTCATTGAAAATTATTATTATATATATTTTTTTTTACTAAAGTTTTACTTAGAAATGTCGGAGGATATCAAAAACTTTTTCAATATTGTCACAGAGTTCATTATTATGCTCCCCATATTTGATTTCAACATTTTTCTATTCACTGCTTTATGTTGGTTACGCAGAGTAAACGATTATTGAAACTGTAATACTTTGGAACGTAATTCGTGAATAGATGATCACGTTTTATCTCATATTTTCACGTTTGATCTAATATTTATGATGATGGTCGTCAAGATCAATAAAAAAAACGTCTAATCAGTGTGTTCATGTTTACACATTACTATAAAAGTTAATGTGACTAATTAATTGACATAATATAATTATAGTACCTGTAAACAGACTTAGAACACACGTAGATTTTTATCGTTAAAAAAAAGAATTAATAATTAATTCAGAATAACGTCAATGATTTTAAAACAGAGATGTTATTTTATGGAAAAGATTCCCATGACTTCCAAAAACTAATTTAATTTAACGTGGTGATAATTCTTAGAAGTTCAGATATTGAAAAACTAGTGGCGGTTATTTGTATCTCCATTCTGACAGCGTAACGCATTTTGATTTCATTTCTTTTATCGCCTCAAATGTTTCGTTCCCCAGTCATCAATCATCCCCTAAAAGGCACGACCCTTCTGTTGTCGGTAATAAATCTTGATATGTATTTAAATTTATTGAAACATCGTGTGACGAGACCTGGCGGGAACCTTATAGCATACATTTTCTTCATTTGCATGTTACACTCTATTTTAACATTGCGTAGGTACTTGATAAACTTAATTACCTACGAAAACTTAAGAAAAAAAAACGTGATTATCATAATATATTATAGCGCAATAGGCTATGATGAGTTAGAATCTTTTTAGATCCACTTTTCAGTAACGTTTTTGAGCTTTACCACTCGTTAAAATAAATGCGATGCAGTTACGGATATTCCTATTTTTTACGTGGAGAGAAGCGTTATTTGATTTACCAGAACCCTTTGACTAAACAAAAGATTCTTCAACATGTTGTTCCAGTATGTTTTCAAGTGTAGTAAGTAGTAAGTCATATAATGTGTTTTGCCAAACCCAGAAGCGCTCACGCGATAGCCGCTAACCCAGAAAGCGAGTGTGGCTAATATTTATATTTATTTGTGTTCTAGCGACAGAAAAATGCCGCCTTATCAGTTGTCGGTACAACATTTTTGGCATTAGCATAACGACAATAATTAACATTTCCCCGATAAAGTCTCCGTTTATTACCGCCGGCGAGGCGTGGCGCTGCGTGCAGCAGCTAGCGGCCAGCTTGTAGCGAGGACGCGAACCCAACAAGGTTTCGTGTTTACATCTAAAGACGAAACACAAATATTACAACAAACATGTCATGAAAGCTTTAGGACAGCCTTGTTGATTTACTGAACTCTTCCTCTATTATCCAAAGTGGATATTAGCTCCACACGTGTTCACAATTTTTAAAACTGTTGTAGTGCCAACGTATTTTTTGTCATTCTATAAAAAAAAACAATTCAGTACATTAGCTGATACAAAAACACAATTATACATAAATAAGTCAAATTTAAACGTGAGTAAAGATAGAAGTATGTACATACATATGTTACATACGTACGTCGGGGATAAACTACAATACAAGTGTGAATACACTGTGACTCAGTCAACACTAGTTTCTAACTAGGCAGATTTTTTTTTTTTTTACGTGAATACCGCACAAGAGTCTCAACTGCTTCCAACCGTCTAGAGCCAGTGAGACTATGGCATACCCAATAGGGGTATGTTGTGAGGCTGAAGGTCGTGGGGAGAGGAAGGAGATGGAGAAGGGATGAGATATATAATACATAAGAATGCCTGTTCTAAGAAAGTAATCTTGCCGCGACATGTTGTGCAAAACTTAACATTTTGATTTTTTATAGATTTTGTAAGTGAGCACATAATATCAAATAATTAAAGATATTTCACTACGGAAGTAGTATAGATAGTACCTATAGTACATACCCTAAAATGAACAGACATTTTTTTAGATATAAAAGAGAAAAACGGAGAAAAATATATTAAAAGAAAAATATATAGGAAATTAATTAAAATGTATTAGATAAACTAAAAATATATAATAATAGAGATGTAAAGGTGGTACAGTCGGTGGGTAATGCAGAAAATGTATGTGAGTACATTGTAGAGAACAATATATAAGATGACATTTTTTAAATATTTTTGCTGAATCCGCCCTACCTAGATTTATGATTGGCAATTTTTAGACCAAAGGGACGGTGATTCACACACTTTTAGATGTGAATGGATTTTTTTTTATATTATATCCTCGGTCCGAGATACGAAAATACTTTTTGATAGATCGCTGTGCTGGCTGTTGGAATAGAAAGGTCATTTATGCTCTTACGCGTACCGCTAGTCTGAAGTTAATGTTCGAATAATTTAATTTTGGTTTTACTTTTATGGACATGCATTGATATCTTCATAATAAAACACTACCCAACATCAAGTACATTAAACTCCCTGAACAGAGCGTCACTCGAATATATTAAAGGTTTCTTCATAATAACACGTAAAATAAATGTCTGTGTGTTTTATTACGGTTTTAATCTTGAAGAAACAATGTATGGAGGGAGAGCTTATTATTTTTACTCAACCTATACAAACTTGGGATACATCATTTTCTCCAGGTTTTTACGTCGTACACTATGAGAGAGAAAGAGACAACAAAAATAATACACCGTTTCTATGTACTGTCACAATGATCTTGGTCTCCTGGGTCACCGCGGGACTCCGCCCACATTTTTTATCATGCCACAAACTTGACCCAACTAAACGGTTTTTTTAGGTTATGTGCTATATTTTTGTTGATAATAATACTGTGAAAAAGTGGTTATACGAATAAACAAAAAAATTATGTCGATATGTGTTATGAATGGATGTATAAATACCCTAGCCTTAGTATAACCCACGCCCAGGTCTGCCGAGTCTGGCAAAAATCATCAAAAACTGTCTACACTGCCTTGGATAGATACCACTCTATTTACTCTAAGGGTTTAATAGTGTCCTACCTGAAATCCCCCCCCATAACTCAATGAAACCATAAGTTATGATTTAGTTATATAACAAGAAATACAATTTTTCAAGTCTTGCAATTTAAAAATCTCACAGTGAAATAAATATATGAATAAGTTTGCGCACTCTTTTAGCAGAATTTTTAATTTAGTATTTCCATTGGAGATTATTATCTACTAATATAAAGCCTAAATATTCAACTAGTTTGACACATCCTAGGGCTTCGCAAGTACATGTAGAGTTATTATTTAAAAAATCTACAGTTACTTGTGTGTATTGCGAGGTGATGAGGTGTTTGAGTATTGTATTAATTCACTCCAAGCACACCCAAAACTTATTTTCAACAGTGAGAAACTTATTTTAATACACTGGAGAGAATTTGTTACATACATGCATAGATATATTACATTTATTAAAAACACATGTCTACCAATCTGTTGGATCTGACAACGTCTTAGAACAGTCTAACCACTAGTAAATTAATAATAAAACAATCTCCGATTTAAAACAAAAAAATAAATTATAGTGAATATCGCACAAGAGTCCCAACTGCTCCCAACCATCTAGAGTCAGTGAGACTATGGCATCCCCAATTGGGGCATGTTGTGAGGCTGAAGGTAGTGAGGAGGTGGAAGGAGATGGGAAAGAGGAAGGTTGGATTGTACCTGGCTATTCAGATCTGGTCACAAAAGGCTAAAGCCATTTCAATCAAGCAAAGTTTCGATTCTGAATGGTGGTTTTTCACCAAGGGTGATGATATTTAGAGTATCTCCCACTCTGGAACGTGCCGCAAATAAACTTTATACAAAAATATTACCCGATTACCGTTTACAACAACAGACTTTTTTTCAAAAATAATTCAAATAATCCGAGGAATTTTCGCTTAATTGTTTTTTTTCTCCATTATAGATAATTGTTTTACTAGCGTATACCCACTACCCAGTGGCAAGATAATTGCAGCAGGTGAAGAGATGCAACTAATGCACTGAATGATTCAAACATAAATTTAATTTTTAAAAAAAATCCAAAAATCAAAAATACATTTTTAATTTTCTATATTTTCAACCAAAAACATTTAAACACCAATGTGTCGTAAGGCCGTAAGCGATATATTCAAACACAACACCGGCCGTATCAGCGGGTGAAATCGGAGGCACGAAGTGAAAGAGTGCCCACAGCCGCGGCCGTCGCAATCCGGCCAAGTATCAATAAAGAGACCTACTATCTCTCTCCGAAATAAAGTAATTACTCGAGTGTTTAACCGGTAAGAGTGCCCATCGAATGGTGAATTAAATTTTATTGGGCACTAATGCCGTGGCTTCTTATGTACGTTATTATTCCTTCTACTGAGCTATTAATTACTAAGTAAAAATGGCCATTATCACAACGAAATGGCCCGGCCATTTATCAGCGGCTCGCATCCGATAAGGCTGTCATTAACGGTCCACACTCTAGATTCCTTATCCGGTATTGGGAGAGTGACTTTTTCTATACAAACGAGATATGATACGAGTGTTTTCATTGGACTTTATCCCACATTGGAATGGGCAATTAACCCTGTAGGCACGCCGCAACGCGGCCGCTGGTAGCCAACCGATTGTATTTATTATATTGCGGAGGGAGATATTTACTAATTGCGATATTATGATCGGATAGATGGGCATTCGAGCCATCGCGACACGTCACACATGAGACGTGAAATTAGATTGTAACAAGAAATGTTGGAGTACACGTATAATATAACTTTTAAATGATCTACAAGTAACTTCCTTAAAGTTCGACTCGCAATAGAAAAATTGAACAGACTTCGTCTAGTAAGGTGGGTAACATAAAAATATATTATGTAAAAAAAACCACCGGGTAATAATGAAATGAAAATAAATTATTAAATAATTTGATTTCAGATGTGATGTGAGTACGTAACACCAAAATAAAAATAAATAATGCTTATTTTTAGTACATACGAGTATTATAATGAATCGAATAGTTGGTGGTGTAATGGTCAGCATAGTTGCCTTCCATGCACTTTCGATCGGGGTTCGATTCTAGTATGCCCTTTGTATTGTAATATCCCGTGATATTTCACGGGTCGTTCTACGAATAACTTGTTAACGCATTCGTAGTTCATATTTTAACTTTTGTATAACTATCGCGCAATTGAAACGAAAATTAACATTCTGACACAAACATCTGATGAATTGATATTTTTTTTGAACGGCAGCCTCCACAAAGTAAATATTACTTTGATGATTACATTGATTACCCACTTCCGACGCGAGACGCCCTACAGTAAAAAGTTTAACACGGAGAACGATCTACATTTTGTGGATAATTTTATTCGCAAATAAAACTGTAATTTAAATGGCAATACGTTATAACCTAAGGCATATAGGATCACACATTACTAACACTCGCGTCTAAAGGGTTATTAAAACTCGATATAAAGCTGCCTTGAAATGGAATTTTTCATATCTACAGATCTATCTCTACAAGGCTTCTGAAAAGTCAGAGGAACATAGTCAAAGTGCCCGATCAATACAGGCACAAATGACAAATGAGTTTTAACTGTTTCTACTCTAAAGCTTATTTAACTTTTATTTTAGTTTAATTATCCCCTCGATCGAGCTTAGCTGATTGAGAGCTGTGTATATTAGCGATAATCTTCATCTAAAATAAACACAACAACGTTACACATTAGAATAATTTCTCCAGTTTGACGTACAGATAAACAATCTTTCGACGTGAAATTACTTTAGAAAGTGTATTGAATATTCATGAAACTTAATTATTTACGAAAATAACACCACTTCAATACAATTTTAAAATGGTAGTTTTTTTTTAGCTAAACTTGGTAAAAACACAAACAAAATTACTAACACTAAAATATAGAAAATCTAAGACAACATCTTATTTCGGTTTTGTTTTCATTAATTATGAAACAAGGGACTTATTTCCTTACGAAATTAACCCATTTGATAGTTGCCTAAATTTGTTTATGATTTCAAAAAACGTTATGGTTTTAGTGTACACGCAATAAAATTTTCCTATACTATAGAAAAATATAAGTATCTATATACTATAATATACAAGTTTTATTGTACGAGTGTGTGGCTATTCACACAAATAATAAATCAATTTTATAATATCCAGACACAAATAAACAACATAAATATGAAAACGTGGTTTAAAAATATAAATATTGTGAAATAGATTGGATTTCCACTCATTGAAAAAATTGTAATTAACAAAAAGGCGTTGAATAAAATGATTTAAATAGTAAAATTAATATTTTAAATGATCCATAAATCACGAACAAAATAACGCTATAATTTGAAAATAGTTTGATTTGCCAAGGAATTCCAGACGGCAAAAAGCTGCAAAATTTCACAGCGTCATAACTCACCGTTTGAGGTGTTTTAGTGACAAACATATTTTCTGTCTAAACATTACTTAACGTTGTCGCATAACGATCCGCTGTGAATTTGGTCGTATTAGTTCCATAATTTCTGTAAGGGATTCTTCATTATTCATAATTCAAGAAGGCGATTCCATAAAGACACCCCTAAACGCCTAAACGATATTCTATTATCGGTTTTAGTCCATGAATTCAGTCGGGTCACATTCCGCAGTCGCATCCGGTCCAGGAAGCCACGGGCTGACGTTTGGAATGGCCGAAGTGAAATAATTTTATCGAGGGTGCATACGCGGGGTGGCGTAGATCAATTTCAGATAGGGGATTTCTACACCGCGATAGCATCGAGATATATTAGTCCCGCATTTATTCAAATAATAATCAACCTTTATTATTTGTTTCACTATGGTACTTTCTCATCGGTTATTAACTAGTTGTACTAGTAAACCCGTAAAAAACACAGTATGTAAATGTAACTCGACTTGCTAAGAAATAACATTATTTAAATTTAAAATATAGAAAAATGTCTGGTAAAATATATTATAGGTACCTAGGTAGGAATTTGTAAAGATTATTAAAAAAAATAAGGAACATCAGTTCCAAATTTGAAAAGTTCACACTCGTACGGTGGTACGTACTCACAAAGGAAATTATTTATAGTCAATCGTTGGTACCTCTCTAATTAAACTTTTTTTTAAATAAATAAATCATAAAAGTTTGCCTTGTTTGCAGGATTTTTTTTTACAAGAAAATGGCACCACGAAATATTAAGTGATTTTTCCCTCGTGCAACTAAATGGATTGATATTAATTAAACTAATTTTTATTTTTTTTCACTTCTGTGGGTTGACAGTTGTTTCGCTTTTGAAAGCATAAGCTTGCCGGCCTCTGTGTTTTTTTCCCTCTTGCAAAATGAGTACCTTCAACTCAGCATCCTCAAAATAAGTATAAAGTTAGTATAAATAAATCATTCTCAAACGTCTACCCTTAAAAAAACCATAACATTTTAGGTTGTAAAAGTTATATGGTTTAACTTATGACTTTTGTTTTTTTAAGATGTCTTACGGCTAACCACAGATAGTTAAGTGAGAATGCTGTCCCTGTTCTACCGGTATTTCAATGGAAGATGCTCCGAGGAACTCGCGTCAATGATCCCTTCGGCACATGCGCATAGTGAAAAAGTGGTTATACGAATAAACAAAAACATTATGTCGATATGTGCTATGAATGGATGTATAAATACCCTAGCCTTAGTCTTAGCCGAGCCCAGGTCTGCCGAGTCCGTGAAAAATCATCACAAACTGACTACACTGCCTTCGATAGATACCACTCTATGTACTCTAAGTAACTACAACATGGGCCTCTTCAAGACCCAGGTTCACTCCTTCCTTTCTTCAAAAAGACTCTCCACACAGCATCCACATAGATGACGTTAGCCCCCAGAGAAATTATTTCCCTCAAGGCCTCCTGTGTGGAGTTAATGCAAAAAAACGATGATGGTGTCCAACCTTCTGTAAGAGAGGTTCAATGAGAAGAATAACTAAACGTGCTGCGGTAAACAATGCAAGGAAGTTCATGTAACTTGACGCAGGCTGCGAGATATCCAGTTAGTCTGTCGTATTTGGTTATTTTCGAGTCTCTGGAGTGGTTGTGTTCCCGGCTTAAAGTCATCCCGGGGTTCGTGTCTCGGGAGAGGGGGGATTTATAACTTCCCGTACTGCTGGTGTTGATGCCATCTATCTATCAAGTTCGGAAACTACCCTCAACGTGAATTTTTTTTCAAATTTTCAAATCATAGCATTTGTCATACAATCGTGTGAACATATTTATTTATTAATTTCGAAGTATTGTACATGCATACATATTAATGCATAAACAACCCTTAAATTAATATTCCTTAGCATAAATTCATGACATATTTTCTTAACTTAATTTTAAATCTTTTATGTATTTTTCTAATTTAATATCTTTTGGTAATTCGTCAAATATCTTTATAGCTTCGTACATCAATAATTTTGTGCCTTTTTCTGAAAGGTAGTTTTAATTGGTTACTATTCCTAGTCTCGTGTTTGTCGTTTGAACCTGTGCTTATCCTTATCAGAATAAGTCAAATTATTATGAAAAATTATAAAGCGAAATTTTGGATGAGAATTCATTTGAGTGATTCAGTTGACCCCTTAATGCAATACATAATCATTACCTATAAGCGCCCTTGAGCTGATTTTCTCACGAAAACGGCGCTATAGAAATAATCCAATTATTATTCATTCATTTATTTTTCAATAATATTTATAATGAGTGTATTTCATAATAATTAGTATTACCAAAAACAAATTACCCAAGACTATGTCATGAAAACGTTTTTCAGCAAGATAAAATGGGGTAACTACATCACCCCCTTCGTATTGTACGTTTGATTTTAACTTTCAGGTACGGAAAAACTGACAATTTAAAAAAAAAACTCTTCCGTGCAATATGTGTGTTTGACGCTTACTGAATAAATGTTTCATTTTTTAGTTTATACACAAAAACATAAAGTTCAGAAATAAATAATACATCATTTTGAATTAGATACAACTAGCGTTGTGACCGCTCTGAAAGAACTACTTCTTTTGGTAGCAGTTCCTACTTCATTCATTGTTCATTAAACAAACCTTCAATTGAAGTTGGTAGTTCATTTTAGCGTTCTGACTGCTCCGTGTGAACTATTTTATTTTGCGGCAGTTCAAACTTCATTCATTGAACAAATACTTCAATGGAAGTTAGGTTACAAAGAACTACTTTAATTTGCAGCAGTTCAGTTGTGAAGTTGAACTTCAAAGCCTATAAAGAAGTACTTCATTTCAAGTCCGACTTTAAAGTACTTCGATCTAAGGGAACGTGTTTTGTTTTGAGTTCTTTTCGTTTTCAAATCTCTACCGACTAGTACTTTGTATATTGGCGAGGAACCGGTGCCAGTTCTTTTCACTTTAAAATCTCTACCGACTACTACTTTGTTTTGGTGAGGAACCAGTTCCAGTTATTTTCAATCTCTACCGATTAGTACTTTTGTTTTTATCAAGGAACCGATTCCAAAAAGAACTGAACAAATAACCGGATAAATTCAAATCTCTTTTTTGCGAGTTCAATTGAAGTGTTCATTTCGAAGGATTCATTTTAAAGAACTAGCAATTCGCGAAGCAATCACAAAACATTTTGAAGTTTTTCCCAACGCTAGATACAACCGATTGAAATAAAACGCATTAAAACAACGGGCCAAACATTCAAATTTGAAAATGATCACATATTCAATGAATAACTGAAATAATGATAGTCTTCCCGTGTATTGGTGGTGGTGAGCAGTGAGCACTGAGTAGGTACTAGTAATACCCCTCCCCCGGCGGAGAGATTAGGGTGACGGTGTGCAAATCAATTGTACCCATTGAGGCTTTCAGGGGAGTTCCTGAATCCCGATAGCATCTCCGGAGCCTCACAATGGGACCGGAAGTCAGCCGGGAAAACCGGAAGAGGGATTATATCAGTCAGTCAATATCGAAATTTGCTTCATTATCGCGGCTCACTTGCGGGACGCTGGGCTGGGACTCGATATTGCCTCGGGACGGAGCGGAGCATTGTCGCTACACTGGAAGGCTGGATGGTGCTCAATGGCTTGATGAGAGATTGCAGATTGTATTATTATTGGCAATGGCATTAGCACTGGCTGTGTACCGCCAAATTTTCATTTCTGTTTTAATTAAATTGATAACAACTTGATTTAAGACAAAACATTTATATTATTTGGTGATATATTTTCGTGCGTCTTTTAGTAACAATTTTACATCATTCGATCGAGAGTCGTTTCTTCTACCAGGCAGTCAATCGTTCCCTTTTAATTGGCCAGAGTTGCCAATCTTCTAAATTATCTACTTTGTTAGGATTTTTTCAATATCAAAACACGTGTTTCAGAAATTACTGTTTTTTTAGGTATATTGTGTAGGCGCCTTGGGATTACACACATACGAACTTAGGAACAATGATGACTCTCGGTATACTAATAGACCAGGATTAACTAACTAACCATCACGCCGTTTCTCCGCAGGGGTAGGCAAAGAGGACGGACCGCCATACAACTGTATTGGCGCACACTCCTCGCTTCATTCGTCCCACACATACTCTTCTGTTATTCTTATTCGTGACATGGGCCGACTCAAGTATTTGATTTTCTCGATCGTGCCATGTCTTCCTCGAACGTCCTCGACTTCTTTTTGCATTAACTTTCGCGTTATATATTCTGTTCACACTCCTTTCTTCGTTCATCCGCTCTAAATGCCTAAACCATTTGAGGGTCCCTTTCTCAATCCAATTCATTACGCTTACATCAGCCTTGCATTATTTTCGGATATTCACATTTTAAACACATTCATCGTGGTTTTACTGCACATACTCCTCATGGATCACATTTGTACAGCATTCAGTCTACTCTCATCCTTCCTCTGCCAGTTCCATGCCTCACTGCCATATATCGGGGTTGGTATAAGCACTCCATTGTGAACTGTTAGCTTCGCTTCTTTGGACTCTTTTTTTTTATTTGCGCCATCTGCGTTCAGACCTTCATTAATGGAATTTTCTGATAAAACCATTAATGCATAGATCCATTCCTTTCTTCGTTCATTCGCTCTACATGACCAAACCATCTAAGCGTCCCTTTCTGAATCCTATTAATTACGCTTACACAAGCCTTGCATTCTTACTAGGATACAAATACAAGGAAATTGAAGACCTCCTAAAATAGCACTTGAAATTTTTCACCATGACAAACTAGAACATTATGTAACAAATATCATCATTTAAATTTTTTTATTCTACTTGTACTCACTGTCACTTACCTCAGAATAGATTCTTATGACCTAGTGAGGTAGGTAATGTAAAAAAATAATGTAAGAAACAAAAAGTTAATAAATAAAAAAAATACACAGTCATTTTATCTGTTTTTGACGGAGAACCATAGATATTTGCATAAAAATAAAGTCAGATAAAGAAATCACGTTTATCTGTGCAGGTCCAAAAAGTATAGACTTAAAATCCGATTGATTTATGTGTTTTCATAATATTTTTGTAACTGTTTCACCTTGAAATCAACCTGACATAATGCGGCCTGTGGTGATGTATTGCGGAAGGTATTTCGTCAACTGTGCTACGAATGTATAAACTAAGTGTCATATATTATTTCTCTTCCTACGCAGTAATAAATTGTCCACTTAATAATAATTTATCGTTTTATTTCGATTTGACACAAGCCGAAGGTTATCTCTCAAAACATCTACGATGGCTAGGTCGTCAAAGTTTGGGTTTATGGCCAAAGGAAAGTTAAAACACATACATAATTTAAATACATACGAACTTATTGTGTCATCAGTGTAAAAATAGTGTATGGTTGTTGAAAACCTCTGTGGTCGAGTGGCTAAGACGCTCGACTACTATTACAGAGGTCGCGGGTTCAAATCTCGATTTGTGGAAAAACATTTTATGTAATTAGTATGTGTTACTTCACACATAGTGAATATAAAATAATATATAGAAATTTTGCGGCACGTTCAAGAGTGGTAGATACTATTATCGCCCTGGTGAAAGACCACCATTCGGAATCGAAACGTTGCTTGACCGGTCAGTAGCTGAGTGGACCCAAGCGTCGTGGATTCAATTCCTATGCTAGCCAAGTCCTCCATCTTATTATGATGATAGTAGAAGTTTTTCAAATATTGACAGGTTATTCGTAACTCGGGAATGTCTGTCTTTCTTTAAAAAAAAAAAATGTATAATTTTAAAAAAAATAGCCAGATCTGAATAGCCAGGTACTTCCAAACTTTCTTCTTCCTCTTCCCCATTTCCTTCCTCCCCCTACTACCTTCAAACTCACAACATACCCCAATTGAGAACGTCACAGTACCACTGGATCCAGCGATTGGGAGTAGTTTAAACTTTTGTGCGGTATTCACATTAAAAAAAAAACTGGTCTTGGAGATTTTCATTTACGAGAACAGTAAGGGTTTTTGCAAACTAAAAGATGTGTTTAGACGAGATTTGTAGTTCAGCGATCTTGCTGGGTGGTTTTTGTAGTAGCTATACAAAAAAAATTAAGGGCATTCAGCTAAGGGAATGTATATTGTTTTAAAGAAATGAAAAAATAACTTTGTATAAGACCACGAATATTATTTTAAAAATTTTATAACCGACCGGTTTCGCTTAGCCTAAGCATCATCAGGGTACAAAATTGAACTAATTAGTAGTCGGTCATAAAAAATAAAATAATTTTCGTGGTGTTTTACAAAGTTATTTTTTAATTTATTTAAATATGTCAAGCCACAAAGTGATTGCTTTCTACGAAAAAATACATAAATATTATTTTATTCTCAAAATCATCATGCACATCCGAATTAGGTTTTAGCCTATACACTCCTGTGAGATTTCGCATAGAAGCAAAATGTCGATCATTGCACAGCGTTAAAAAAATATATTTTCTAGTGAGGCTTTTTACGACAAACCATGATCGAAAAATCTCAACGTGGTAGTTTCACGTCTGTTGAAATACTTCAAAAAGTTGCTAACAAATCTAATATTTAACCTTTTTCCGTATTTGCAAACCGTTTCTTAATCTTTCAGTTCCATCTTTCTCTTGTACCGATCATCTTCAAACGAAAAGCATCAGATTTTCACTCTGCCGTGGAATCGTTTTCTTGGAAGAAACGTTTTTTTAGGTTATGTTTGACACATGGAGATTTATTGAAGCCGAAGCCTGGCCGGGCCTCTGGGCTCGGTGTTTCCTTATCTGAATCGCGCGGAACGTGATTTGATTGATATATCGATAGTCACTCTTGAATTCAATCAAACGCTAAAACAGTTCGGCTAGAAGCCCACCGCCTCCGTCGACAGCTTTTGACTCCACCTCAGACCGAACCGGGAAACTGGTCCAACGTGGAATTTATGCAGAATCAACCATTTTATATGCTAACGTAATCAATACTCCACTAGAACATTCTGTTTCTATGACAAAAATCTAAAACAGAGCTTTTAAAACTATTGATTTTACATCCTTTGAGATCTGAAAAAGTATGCAGGCACTTATTTTAGCGAAAAAAATAGTTACGTTTTTAAATACCGGAATATCTACTTCTTTCATTATTTGACGGCCTCCATGGTCGAGTGGTAAGACGCTCGACTGCGAATCCAAAGGTCGCGAGTCTAAACCCGGCGAGCGCCAATAACTTTTATTTAATTACTATGTGTCATAACACATTTAATTCATATAAAAATAATAACTAGTATATTTGCGGCACGTTCCAGAGTGGTAGATACTCTAAGTATCGCCCTTTTTTATATGAATACCGCACAAGAGTCTCAACTACTCCCAACCGTCTAGAGCCAGTGAGACTATGGCATCCCCTTGTGCGGTATTCATATTAAAAATAATGAAAAATTGATGGGTCAGAAAAAAAGGTGCTATTTTTATAATCCGAGCTTTCTTGAGACTTTTATTTTAGGTTTACAAATCTGAGAAAAA
The DNA here is from genome assembly GCA_022651775.1 of Drusus annulatus. Taxonomy (NCBI): domain Eukaryota; kingdom Metazoa; phylum Arthropoda; class Insecta; order Trichoptera; family Limnephilidae; genus Drusus; species Drusus annulatus. The sequence continues at coordinate 362,805 of JAGWCC010000232.1, read as the reverse complement.
AATATCGTTACGACCGTAAAATACTCACCAAAAAATGTTGTTCAGGAATATTGCGAGTGGTGAAAGAAAACTCACGACACAACATAAAAAAATGATTAGTAATGGTGTTGTATGACAATGCTATTGACTTTTCCAAAATTATGCTGTCATAAAATTCCACTTCGAGGTAATTGTCTATATAGGTATTTATCAATAGTTGTCTTGAACTACCAACGCGTTATTTACACATATACAGCGCCCTTGAGATGACTTTTCACAAAAACGGCGCTATACAAATAATATTCCTAAGTTTATTTTAATTTATGTGCCATAAATATAAATGTTTTTTTTGTTTTGTTAAACTATTGGGAAAGCGGGGCCGAGGCATATATTTTGAGAAGCACTTCTAAATATTATTTACTAAATAACGAAGCGGAATATACTCATGTTGTGTAGATAAGATTGGGTTAGGTACGGAAAATTAAGTCAGGTTGGGTTAGTCACAAACGGGATTGATTAGAGGTATTCACTTGATCTTTTTTTTTAAAATTACTTTAGTCTTATCATAATAACGCGTGCATTCTTTCCTGTGGAATTTCAGAGACACTGCATAAAAAGAGTTAGTTATAGTAAGAGTTTATTTACTGAACTTTACCCTAATTTACTGAGCCTTATTGCTTTTCGTATACTTACGAAAACTACTCAACCCAAAAGCAAATTTAGTTGTAACAATAATATCAGGACTGAGTCTTTCAGATACCCGCCTGTACCTAGATTGCATGTAGTTGGTAATACATACGCAGAGATGGATGATGAATAATAATAATAATAGTATACTGTACGGAATGCAGATACAAGAAGGCTATTATATTATATATCTTAAATCAATTTTAATTTTATTGTAATATAACAAATGCAATGTACGTAATCCATATGTTTAATACTACTCTTACTTTTCATATAAGCAAATATTTTTTACTTGTATCACTGTTAAATGTACTTTTTATGTAACAGTCCACTTGGGCGTTTACAATTAAATAAATAATTTGGAATTTACGAGGCGACGATGCCTACTGCCTCCTGCCTACCCCGCAAGTTAGTTGATATAAAGATTTGCCGTTATCGCCGCTGGCAGGCGCCATAGCTCTCGCGCTAAACAGACCGCCGATAGCATCTCGTGACTATTTCTAGCGACCGACTCGTACGAGGGCTGATCCAACGAGACGCGATTACGAAACGCTTACAACGTATTTTTATGCTAAAAACATAACGGGGTATGAAATGACGTATCCACTAGTACTGTATCAAAATATAACTAGCCGTTGGAAATAATAGCTAGATGCCGTCAACGTCCAACGCTATTGACGAAAATTTGCGCCAACAGTTGAATATCAATAGCTGCATACGAACATAATCCAACGCAATGCAGTCTCGACACTCGCTGATTATGTACCTATTGTTTTAGATTAAGCGCCAAACATACAAAAAGGTGTGAGAGTGTATACTTCGTGAACGGTATTATGCGTAATTTGGAATGATATTTTCGTTGTTTACCTCTCTACTAGACGTATTTGTGGAATTTCTTATCCGAAACGGTCGATACGTAGCGCCTAGCATCTAGTGAATCTACCGGTAGCTAGTAATATATGGCTGTTATAAAATAACACCCCTAACGGCACCAACGATCCAACCGTTTCAACTCTCCCAACAAGGGATTATTATTATTAAAATCAATATCGTCACGTCAAAGTCGGCGTTATTTCCAACGGTTATATTCAACAGTTGACAATTGTCAACAATAACGGCGGTGGCGTTGTTTCGAATTGTCGCCAACGCTTGATACTAGTATCCACATACATAACTACAAACAATGTTATATTCATTTCCTTTTTAACACACCTTTGCCTCATACGTACCGATTTCGGTCTCTCATATTTGATAAATTATTACTAATGTTTTTTTTTTTAATAAAAGAAGAAAATCTGTGTGCTGGAGAAGCAAAAACACTCGAATCTCGACCTTTGACGATACCTGTTAAATTCGCACGTCTTTTTTGGGCAATAGAATTCCTCCGCATCTTTTGAGATCATCGTTCTATCTCGAGCTCCGTTTTACTGGTGGCGTTTTTTCTTCTGGTTTCCAGCTAAGCCGGGAATGAACAAACATTTTTTTTCCTCACTACGGGACCTGACCATTTATATTTAACTGTTGCTAGTGTTTTCATTTCCGTAACGTGGAAATGGTCTCCAAGCCTGTTATTTATAATATAGCCAAATACAAATACTTGATACTGCTAATTATTTGTAAATCTCGTCTAGGTGTAGTAATAAGAAGATGGTTGAAATGGGATGAGCTGATAAAGGGGTTCCTCCAATAACCCTAGATAAGAAGGATGTGATTTATCGGCTCAGTGAAATGGTTGACCACCCGCCGTCTGTATTCCATTAGTTTTATCATCTTATTATCTCAGATGACCAGCCTGCCACTTCGCTCGTCCTTTTGTCATTCGTCCTGCAGATTTTTGCTGTTAATAAATCAGGCCCCGTGGAGGTTTTAACTAGGATATTATACAATATTATTTGTACAGTATGCATTTACGTTATAGCGACTCGAATAATAAAGACGTTTTATTTCATTTAGTGATGAAATCTGAAAGTTTCCAGAGCATGGTATTCCACAACACGTGTCAATACTGGTTTTCGTTAACTTAATAATGTCTAGTTATATATTATAAAATAAACGTCTATGTTTCGTTCCTCTAGCCAATATGGCGTCCTTGATATGGTATTCCACAAAATTAGCCAAGTATGTTTATTGTTATTATCTTACTATAAAAAAAATGGTAAATACCGCACAAGAGTCTCTACTGCTCCTGACCGTCTGGAGCCAGTGGAACTATGGCATCCCCAATTGGGGTGCGTTGTGAGGCTGAAGGTAGAGCCCTTGAGGTGATTTTTCACATTTTATTTTATTTTTACTATTAATATCTTACTAACATACAGTGGTGCCTCACACAACGAACTTAATTCGTTCCAGGAGCAAGTTCGTTATGCGAAAAGTTCGTTATGTGAAACGCGTTTTCCCATAACAATACATGTTAAAAAAAATAATTCGTTCTGTAGAATAAAATATGGTAAGATGACATAAAAAAGATAAATTTTTGTTATTATTTTTATTTAGATACATCTAAAAAACATAATGAAAAAACACACATTTTTTTAATTTTAAGAAATAATCGAATCTTGCACATCTTCATCCATTTTCCGCTTTTTGGCCGATGGTGCAGTGAAAAACCTGTCCTTCATGGCTTTGTGTCCTGGCAATTTCTTCTCTTCTTTTGTAATGAAGGTTCTGCTCGGCATTCTTTTCCAGAAAAGACCCGTTTCATCGGCATTGAACACTTGTTGTGGGCAGTATCCTTCATCCATAATAAATTTTTTGAAAATTAATAGAGAACTTTTCTGCTTCTTTTTATCAGCACTGCCAGCCTCACCATGAAGTGGGCGACTTCGTTGTGTGAAGCGAAGTTCGTTGTGTGAAGCGAAGTTCGTTGTATGAATCGTGAAATGAACGAAAAGGAAGTTCGTTGTGTGCAGCGTTCGCTGTGCGAGGCGTTCGTTATGCGAGGCACCACTGTACATAGGAATCCCGATGAGTTATAAAAACTCACTCTCTATTATTATCAATGTGGAGGGGAAGAGGAAGTTTAGGAAGTACCTGGCTATTCAGATCTGGTCACCAAACACAGTTAAAGCCATTTCAAGCAACGTTTTGATTCTGAGATGTGGGCTTTTACCAAGGCAATACTTGCAGTATCGACTACTCTGGAACGTGCCGCAAATATACTACATATTATTACTATATACTATATTAAAATAAAAACTACTATATATTATTATTTGACCGGTCGGTAGCTGAGTGGACAAACACGTCGGATTCCCACAAGGCGCGGTGCATTCAATTCCTCTGTTGGGTAAGTCCTCCATCATTGCACAAGCAACATCTTTCGCTTCTTATGATGGCAGTAGGAGTTTTTCAAATATTGTCAGGTAATTCGTAACCCGGTAATGTACGTCTTTCTTTTAAAAAAATAAAATAAAAAAATATTTTATATTAATGAAATGTGAAATAACACACTCCGGAATTTGAGCCCGTGACTTCTAGATTCGAGCGTATTAACCACTCGACCACGGAGACTGTCAAATGGATCCGTGGATGACACAAGCAAATAAATTAAATATCCACTTCAATACTAACAGACACAATTAACTTATTAACATAAACTTTCAAAGTTTTTTTTCAACGTTCAAGAGTTTCAGAATTTCTAATATTAATTATCGTTATTTATCTAAGAAAGTTCAATTTTTTGTAAGATTCAAAATCACTCCTTATCCGCGTCTCTCATTCTGACTGGGCAAATTTCAGATGCAGGCCATATTTCATTTATCTGATCTACATAAATCACTAAAAAAACTCTTATAAAATCATTCCCCGCATTGACTATCTAAAAATAAATCCAATTTCATTGTCCCGACCTAGGCGGTAGATAAAAATTCCATAAATAATTTATTCGTCTTTCCAAGTCGTATGCAAACTCCATGTCACGTCTTATCGGCGAATGGAAAAAGAATTGGTCGCCCAAAACAAAGACGAAACAATGTAAATTGTCGGGTTTTTTTTATTTATTAAGTGTAGATACGTTTTCGATTTGCAATATTTATTTACGATTGCCCGCGATAGGCTGTCAGGCCGACGCAAATATCTGCAAGATGGACGGTTAACCCCGCATCGTCGCTGGAAATGCAAAAGGGCTTAAGCGACACTTTGGAAAAAAGTGAGATAAATATGCAGTTTTGATCAGATTTTTTCCTGCATCGAGTGCTCTGACTCTCGTTTGATTCTGAAGACTTTTTTGGTGCTTCATCTAAAATATATTTGCCATTTTTATTTTTTATACCGCATTTTTATTATTTTGAATACCGCACAAAGTCACTAGTTATAAGTATTATGCATAAGTTAATAATAAGTCTTAGTTTTAATATTTTGTTAATTATGCTGAAAAGCGCCCTTGAGGTGATAATTCTGTCACGAAACCGGCGCTATATAAATCAGCCAATTATTATTTTTATTAAGAGTCCCAACTGCTCCCAACCGTCTAGAGCCAAATGATACTAGGCATCTCCGATTGGGGTATGTCGTGAGGCTGAAGGTAGTGGGGAGGAAAGGATATGGGGAAGAAGAAGGTCGGGAAGTACCCGGCTATTTTCAGATCTGGTCACCAAACACGGCTAAAGCCATTTCAAGCAACGTTTCGATTCTGAATGGTGGTATTTCACCATGGCGATACTCAAAGTAATCTACCACTTTGGAACGTGCCGCAAATATGTTTTTTAAATATAATATTTTAAATGAATTAAATGTGTTATGACACATATTAATTAAATAGAAGTTATTGGCGCACGCCGGGTTTGAACCCGCCACCTTTGGATTCGTAGTCGAGCGTAACAAGTTTGGGACTTTTTTTAGCTTTTTGTCGCTTCAGGTAACTTAGTGAGAGCATTTAGTTAGCCGAGTTAACTTTTTCAAAAATCCAACCAGGTACTGAAAACAACTTCCCAAATGGCGCTTCGGCTCTTTTGCTTTTCCAGCGACGATTTTAGCTTCTTTCCAAGCGGAACAACTTCCCGCCAGATCAGCATATCTCGCCCTATTTCCTTTTAACTATTAACAAATGCTTCACTTCATTAATTAATTGATAAATGTAGAAGAGTGAATGGATCTATGCATTAATGGTTTCATCAGGAAATTCAATTAATAGAGGTCTGAACAATGTTGGCGCAAATAAAAAAATTACCAAAGAAGCGAAGCTAGCAGTCACAGTGGAGAGCTTACACCAACCCTGGATGTGGATATCCGGAAAGATTGCAAAGGCTGATGTTAGCTTAATAAATAGGATTAATAAAGGGACACTTAGATGGTTGGCGGATGATCGAATAAAGGAGTGAGAAGAATATATGACGCGAAAAGTGCGAAAGTGAATTGTAGAAGTCGAAGACATGGCACGATCGAGTGAATCAAATACTTAATTCGGGCCATGTCAAGAGTCAGAATAACATAATAGTATGTATGATACAGTGTAAGAATGTGAATGAAGCTAGGAGTGTGTGCCAATACAGAGTTATATGGCAGACCATCCTCTCCTGCTAATGCATGTGAAGAAACGGCGTGATGGTTAGTTAGTTAGTTAAATGTTTAAACACATCTTTTGACGAGACGATAATTTTAAATAATCTGAATTTATTTATTTAGTACAGAAAAGAAAATACAAAATTACAATTTTTTGACTGTCCGACAAGGAAGATTGTTTCTTTTAAAGAGACGATTGTTTGATTTCTAGGTCTTTAGGAGATAAATCCTTACTTCAAGCGGATGAGTTTGTTTACTTGGGAACTATGTTCACAAGAGCAAAGAGGACTGATAGAACATTGACAGAAGCAGAAGGATGAATGTAGGAAATAAAATTAATGATGAACTGAATATAGTAGTCGCAAATCGTGAAGGAAGCAATGCTAACAGTTCACAGTGGAGTTCTGATACCAACCCTGATGCATGAAGAAGAAGGTGAAAGTAGAATGAATGCAGTAGCAATAAAATAATGTAGGAGTATTTGTGGTAAAATCGCGTATGACTGAATTACGATTGCGAAAATCTAAAAAAAAATGAAAAGGCCAACCAATGCAAACGAAAGGACCAAGGTTGAGATAGACACTTATAGTGTTTTAATATATAGAGAGGATGAACGAAGAAAGTAATGACAGGAAAATGTATGACATGTGAATGGAAGCAGACGACAAGGACGTGCCACGAAAACATGGCACGATCGGACAAAACAAGAAGGTACTTAAGTTGGAGCACGTCAAGTGTCGGAATAACAAAAGAGTATAAAAAAACGATGTATGAATGCGGATGAGGTATGGAGCGTGTTCCAGGACTATCTGCCTACTGCTGTGGAGAAATGGCGTGAGATTGAATTAGATAAGGTACCTATAAAAAAACGATATAACTTAGTTATTTTTCAAATAAATGTTTTTTTACTATTTTGAACACGGTAATAAATTACCAAATATAACGGCATGCAATTTTCCCTTCATTCGTGCTTTGAAATATATTTCAGTCATTTGAAAGGTAGATCTATTTCAGTGTGGTTTCGACGTCAAGTTCCGTGTGCTGAAATAATACCGAATATCATTAGCATTCCGAATTGCAATCATTATTCCTTTGGTTCTGGAAATGAATTTATTTTTTTGAAGACGTAGAAATTAATCTACTACGTAAAAAGCCAAGAACATTTGCATTTAATATTAAATGCAGTAAACATAAAATGCACGTTTAAATATATTGATAAATAAATATACTTTCAATTATATAGGCCGTAAGTTAAGTGTTCATCACTACTCACGTTTTTAGATTTTTTTTAATGTTTATAGTTTGGTGAATCACTTTTTTAATGCTTTACTTTCTTGCTGATGGACCCCTCGGAGTAGAAATAACATAATTTATTGGTTATTTCTTTTTTTTAAGGTGCTCATTTTCGGGGTACCTAATTTCAATACAATATTATAATCTGACTTTATTGTGAAGAAAAAAATTAACCTACAAAAAAATGTAGTAATGAATATTGTGCGGAATCAATTTCTCCCACTGACCCAGATGTTATAAATTCCCTAAAACATGTTTTGAATGTACCAAATCTGAAGATCCTCGTAGCTGTATGAAACCGGTCCAGTCATAAATTAACAAGTGGAACAAAATAATAAAGCTTTATAATCATAAAAAATAGTTAGATTTACTGTGTAATAAAACAAATAAGTTTTAAAAAAATGGTGCACAGTTTACCTAGTAACTTTTTTTAATAAAAATGTTATCCATTTAATGATTTCTTTTAGCTATTAAGTAGTTGTTGGCGATAATCCGCAGTGGCGTATTACGGCTGGATTCAGGACGGCATTATGGCAGGCCCGTTAGAGGGACTTTAGTGAAAAGGAAAAAAAATAACGCGATCGCATCGTAAATTGTATTTTTGCATAGATTTCCCTGACTGATTGCTATGCAAATGGGGCCTTATTTCACCTTAATACACGTAGATTAAAACACAGCAAGTATTTGCCCTTGCGACTTTATGCGGGTGTAATACGTGCACTGTGATTGCATTCTATTCAAATGGAAAAGGAAAAACGTAAGTGGTCCCGGCACCCCGGGCCCCGGACTCCACGCCTCACACTTCTACCACTGGACCGGTACTGCAGTTCGGATAGGGCAGAATGATTTTCAAAATATCTCGACTTTTCGCTGTTAAAAAATAGTTGGAGCCTCAATTATTGGTTAATCCGTGTAGTTCATAGTTTGACGCTTTAGATGCGTACTCAACAATAATACTAGGATCGGGTTCATTTTGTGCAATATCATCTCAAGGACACTATAACTTTTGATGTTGTTAAATTTCCTTAAAAATACTCTTTGGTATTTTACCTTCGCTGAATAAGATTTTTTTTAAAGAGAAATTTCCGGGTTACGAATACTCAGATAATATTTTAAAATTTCCTACTACCATCATAATAAGCTGAAAATGTTGCTTGTGCAATGATAGAGCACTCAGCTAGCAGAGTAATTGAACCCACGACGCCTGGGTGGGAACCCGACGCTTTTATCAACCAGGCTACTAACCGGTCAAAAAATACACCTGTTTTATTCACGCTTATTCCACGGAACTTCGGGGGATTGTCATGATAACTTGGGTTTTTGTCTAACTAATTGTAGTGAGAACAAGATGTGGGTGACGTTTCAGAAAATAATTAATTTATAGTATTGAAAAACAGTTCACGAAATTTGTGGCCGGATATTGCGAAGGGATCGATTTAATGCAAACTATGTCTATGGTAGATGAATGAGAAGCTCTAAAAATTGCAATTGACGGAATTAGGAAAGCCAAAATTGTCAGATTAAAAGTAATTCAGGATTATTTTTTTTGGGATTTTTACAGATTTTCCGCACGTGAGAGAATGTGAATTTCGCTGTAGTTAGTTGGTAAGCCCTTCCACTCACTGCTCCTAGTTCCCAGTGCATGTCATGTTGGCACTGGTAATAGGCAGTAGGCAGTGGGCAGCAGGAGGCGGGGGTACTGTACTCGACTGGCAGGCTAGCATTAGGCCTTTACTTTTGTATGCAAATATTTTAAATGCACCACATTTCGTTTAAAAATATGACGGAGTGTAATGGAAAACGTTCTTCGCCTTGATCATAATTTAGGCAACACGAAAGAATAAGGCATAACATTACAATACTCACATGTATCCAATTCTACTAAAAAAACATTTCCAGGAAATGAAATTTTACCACTCCCCGGAATTTCTTATTTTATTTTACTGAAAATTGCCGTTTTGGAATCTCTGCCAAGGTGTATTGGGTATAATATAGCAAATCTTTCAATGCAGGTAGTTTGAAAAATAATTTAATGCATATTTCTATTCCTACTCAACTTATCATAAAATATATTATTTTGGTAATACTTAAATGATATCAAATAAACATTAAAAAAATACTATAGTAATACACGGACAAGGGAGGAGAAATGCGAAATGCATAAGATTTATCTACAGGGAAAAAAATAAAGCGTGCAAAAACGTTTTGCAACTTTATAATAAATATAATTGATACTTAATCTTTATGTATTTAAAAAGACATTTAAGAGTTCGTATGTTAGAGTACCTGCACAGTGGGATGATCTAAATTAAACAGGGATAAATAAAATAAATTCATCGCATTTTGCCTTAGGTAATTTAAGCCTTATATAGAGCCTTGTTTAAAAAACACTATTTTTACAAATTTATTCATAATTCGTAAAAATAATAAACTAAGAATAGCATTTACGGTGCGAATGTAAACGGAATCGAGAACTGCACCAGGGGTTGATAAAACCTCCGAGGTGGCTGATGGCTGATGGCTGGTAGCTGGACAGGGGGGAAGGGGGCGGTGGAAGGGGGCGGGAAGAAAGAGTTAAACACAGTGTTAGATGAATGTCGTGCGTCACGATCAGGATGCCTATTTGCATATCTCTCCAGCGGGGTGGAGGTGGCAGGGGATGGGAGACGTTTTCATTTCGCTGGGGGACTTTGATCTGAAGATTTTGGTCTTCAAGCAATACTATTGACAAACAAATATGCCAATGATTATTTAATTAATAATGATGTCACATTTGCTCTGATCAACCAGGCACACGTACTTAATATGATCTATAAGATATCATGTATTGGAACCTTATTGGAACCTATTACACAAAATGTGTTTCGAGAACGCAATTTTGGGGTTTTCTTAGCCGACAGATTGCGGTTGTTTGAACACACACCTTTTGTGATAATGCAGTGTTTGTTTTATCGGTATTTCAATGGAAGATGCTCCAAAGAAGTAGCGCCATTGGTCCTTATAATTTCTGTCTAGACTAATTCTGTACGGCGGGTCAGTTCCATCTTGAACTTTCAAATTAAAATTGAAATATCAACAAGCAAATGATAAATATATTTTAGATAGCTGAAGGGCCACACAAGTCTTCAGAATCAAACGAGAGTCAGAGCATTCGATTTTAAAAAAAAACCTGATCCAAACTGCATATCTAACTCATTTTTGACCAAAGTGTCTCTTAAGCTTTTGCCTTTCCAGCGACGATATGTAGATATTGTTATTTAATTTAGGTACGTTTTCCAATCTTCTCTGCAATCAGACCCCTCATTAAAAATCTTGATATTCAAATACAAAACCGTCGGTATGCATAATGAATCATGTACGAGTACAACCAATCTATTATAACACTAGAGCAATATATTCGAAGCCTTAACAAAACACTCCAAGCGAATCCGGAAGATACAGATCATCTATTTATACATCATATTAAATTGTTACACGTTCAGTTCTGAAATCTCTCCAGCGAATCCACGATGGAGATAATGTCAGCTCTTTTGGTTCTGTTTACACTTGCCCCATCAGGCGGCCAGGGCTGCCCCCCGCTACCCGACACACTAATGCCCGATACCTGACCAACCAATTCTCCTCGTCATTATTTGTGGGACCATTTGGGGACATGATAAATCGACCACCGTGCGACGTGTAACACTTGTCCAGTTAAACAAATCTGAGTAGCTGTTAAGTGTGCGTATTTGGTATACTGATTGTTGACAAAAAATTACTCACTCACGCGAACAAACGAATTATACACTTTAGGATTCACACGTGGAATATTTATATTACCGATTCTAACAATTTCAAAATCATTGGGATATCGGAGCAAACTATACACCCGCCTTGAATATCCAATACGTATTTTAAATATTAATAAAACAATTGCAATACTTTAATCATTTTTGTCACGTTGTCTTGAATATTATATTTCAGAAATTATTACGTTCTTGTTTTTTAAAATCTAATCAGTATTCCTCGCAAATCCAGTCAATCTCCTTTCGTACAAGGGGTAATTATGTAGGCCTAACATTTGAGGAGTTGGCATGCTAGTATTAACTATTTTTGAAATTGTTGTTTTGGAAGGCGTGTATTCATTTAGATTTTTTGATTTGAGAATAATTGTATTTATAACCGTAAATTGGGAGTAAAACCTGCAACGAGCATATCAAATTATGAAAACCCCATGGAGATATGGCATTCGATCGCTTATTCTATGAAAGCACTACAGATAATGATAATAATAAATGGATTTTCGTGGGAAAATCACCCCAAGGGCGCAAAAATATATCCAACATTACTGTAAAGATATTTTCACATCAAAATCGCAACAATAAATTAAATTTGCCGCGCCTATAACGGGAAAAATCCCAAAAACCCACCAAATCTCTATCCAAAGTCAAATTTGTAAACAATAAAATATTATATTTTACATATTTCTTCACTGGCTATTAAAAAAATTAAAATAATAATTATTATTGAAATTGAAATACATTGATATATTAAAATAACCTAATACTTCCCAACCTTCCTCTTCATCATCTCCTTCCCCTCCCCACTACCTTCAGCCTCACAACATACCCCAATTGGGGATGCCATAGTTCCACTGGCTCTAGACGGTTGAGAGCAGTTGGGACTCTTGTGCAGTATTCACTATAAAAAAACAATACTACGCTTGTCTGTTAAGCAAATGATTATGTAGAGAAGCGGAGTGTACACCTTGAAAAAGATTGTGTTGTTTACAGAAATTATACAGGTGATATTTTAAAGGTAGTACATAATAAAGGTTTAAAGAAAAGTAGACAGAGGAGAATAATTGTAAAATAATAGAGATACAATCTTAATGAAGCGGAGTTTACACCAAGAAAATACAATTTTGATTAAAAAATAGTCACTAAATTTAGCAAATGCAACTTTTTAAATATTTAAAATTGCCGCACAATATTGAACGAATCGAATCTTTCACTATTATAATACCTATGACGAATGAACACAGTCAAAACATAACAATACGGCACCATATTAACCTTGTATCCATTTAAACAAAGTTCCCAAAGCAAAGAATCGGTATATTATTAATTTGATTGACAGCTTTCATCCATTACCTCCGCTGGTAGTGGTGGGGGCGTGCCGGCGTGCTGGCGTGCTGTCGTGCTGGCGCTGGTCCGGGCCGGCGTCACTCCGAGTGATGCCTGTTGTCCGTTGTCTAGCACACTCTCAGTGAGGAGATCCTTATCGCCGTCAGCCAGCCACCAGCCCAACTGTTTGTTCAGACCAAATACGGTCCGTAACAATTCGTGTCATATTGTGTGCTGTGCCGTACCTCTTAATACGCTCGCGAGTACTGTCTGCCTGTTTACTGGTGGATAACGCCGTGCTAACAGATCGATTGTCTAATAAGCCACTGTTAATCGATTGTTAAAACTTGCATTTTAGGTGATGCGTCGAAATCATCGAGAGTAAAGCCCTCTGCACACGAAGATATTCAAAAGAAACTGATCACGAACGCAAATTACTAACCAGTCCGCGACGAGTTTGAACCTTTGTAACACCGCACACGACGCTATCATCACTAACGCTTTAGTAACCAGTTGGTAGGAATCTCGACCTGTCGACTCGTTTTGACTTGAGTCTTGAATCGCCTAGTTTTTCGTTTGATTAAATACATCAACGTTTCTTAATGAATGTATTTTTTATAATTTTTTGTATCATTCGATTGTATATATTTCATTTTTATTCACGAAAGTGAACGATCAACAAGTGAATACAAAATTAGTGGGAGAAGTAGAAAAATATCCCCGTTTATATGTGATTTTTCACAAAACGGCGACATACAAATTATTTCGATCATTATTATCCCGTTTTCGGTATATAACTTCACCAAACCTTCAGTTTCTGACCACACAGAAACCATTCGGGGTGTCGAAACATCCAATGTTGATTGATAAGAACATGGACCGAGGCGATCGGTTGTCTTTCGAATTAAAGGATGACTCTGTATGTTTTGAATATCTCCTTCCCTTGAGTGGCTGAAGAGTCAAATCTTGGGCATTAAAAGACACCCGCTGGGTACCGCTACCGTCTCCTGTTTGTTCATCCTCATTGCCCTCCTCGGCCATATCTGTTGCAACTTGTTCCCAAGTGTCGGAGTTTATATCAGCTCTTTGAAGCGTTTTATTTGGCTTTCATATGAGCGCTTGGGCTGGGTCAGCTGGGAGTAAACTTTTCAGGCGGTCTGAACATTTAACCAGCTAAAAGAAGCTGCACTTTTTGTTTTATTTTTACATTAACTCCACCGGGGAAAATAATTTCCCTCTAGAAGCTTTAATGTGCCTTACATTGGCTTCGACGTAAGAAAATAATAAGCTTAATTTTTGTTTTATTTTCTCTATTTTGAATTTATGATAAATGTGACGTAAATCATATCTAAAACCATTTGAAACGACAATACAAAAAAATGAATGAACTTATTATTGCTTTACGCTTCATTGTGATATACATTATTGTAACAGTATCAAAAATATTCAAAATATATGAAAATTTTTCTAAAAATAGGTTGCGACCGAGACTCGAACTCAGGACCTTCATTACTGCCTACTCCATCCATCTGAGATTAACGCATCTATCAATTGTGCTATCGACAAATATGTGAAATTGTGTTCGGATAGAGCTTTGCTCACAAATACACAGATCTATCGGAAAAAATATGTTTATAATTTTCAAGAAATACCTATGATATCTATTGATAAAAATCGCACAATTTAAAAAGGTTTCGATAGCACGATTGGCAGATGCGTTACTTCCAGATAGAGCAGAGGTCCCGATTTGGAGTCTCGTCACAAACTAATCTTTTTATTTTCTGCGTCTTCTTTGAATATTATTAATATTGTTTAAATTTTTCAATAAGTTGAGTATGTTGCTTGTGTAATGAAGTAGGATTTAGCTAGCAGATCAATTGAAATCATGACGCCCGGTAGGGAATCCAACGCGTTCGCCACTAAGCTACTAACCGGTCAAAAAATGTTTTTGTAATTTATTGGTAAATGTTGACACATGAACACGGTATTTGTTCCTTTGCTGAAGACACATTTCTAAATGTACCTGGAATATAGACATTATGAACTAGCCAACAAATACTCCAGCAATCTGTAGGCAAGATAAGCATGTAATTACGATGCTTATCGTCGAATACTGAAGCACTCTTTTCCAAATATACCATTGTCAGGCTGTCAATCAAAGCACACAGAATCTACATACAGTAGGGCTGTTTTACGCATTAATACGTAATATAAGTAGGTTTATCCGATATGTGAAACTGACAAATATACAACCTCATAATTACGAGTTTTTAGAACTCTGCCGAAATAATAGACATATATCCCCTAAAACAGATAAAATAATAAGAAATAAGAATAATAAACTTGGCTTTGGATTAGTTTTACGTGGAATTTAAAACACAGATAAATGTTTTTTTTCTGTTTTCAAGATCCAAAGTAAATGCTTTTCAATATTAATGCTCGTCTCTATTTCTTTCAACCGTTTCCCAAAAGATACGAGCGAACGCCTTACAACATCTTGGCCTGGAAAGTGCAGTTTCCTTTGCATTTCGTGACCGGGTTTGGCAAGACATTAAGAGACATAATAGCTCTAGTAATGAGGTGGCACATGAACCGAGCTGCTCGCCTCAAGATTGCGAACTCCTTTAAGACATGAGATCCAAACATTCTGAAAGTATATTTACAGACTAGACTGACAATGTTATTAAGGCTTTTATAATATTCAACATGCTGGTGATTATCTAGGATCTAGGCATTTCGGTGATTGATTGATAAATTATAATGAACGCGAAGGTACCATTTATCACTCTCTCAAAACTCACACATAGCGAGAAGGCGTTTTTACCTGTCTCATGCGATCCTACGGTGATAATTATACTGGCCGAGACAAGCCGTAATTATTCCGTCAAAACTAAAGCTTTCAGAAAGGCTAAACGCGGCTTTGATCGAGAGCTCAAACCAACTTGGAATAGGGCTCTTTTAGCAGGTAAAATCATGGAAAAAAAACTCAATACTAAAAGCTTACATTTTTTAAAGTTGTCAATCTAAATAAATTCACGGAACGGCGCTCGATGCGAGTTTCTGTAATCTAGAACCCGGAAAATGAGCTTTTCCTTCTCAAGCACCGATTTAAATTCTCGGCTGCTAGATATGTTTTTCAATGGCACACACAATCATCATCTTAGCGAAAGACTTCCTCCGCGCACGTCAGGTACACAAAACTAGCTATGCATTTCAGAACATTGTTTACTTGTCACACAAGTGGCTGCCACTTCCCGCGCCACCGTGTTGCCACTGCGACTGCATATGCAGTGGTACTGTATATACAGTTCCTACTTCAGGAGACTGTATTCAGGGCTGATAATGGCAATGTGTTCGCAAATGCAACCCGCAGATGTCATTTCGGCGACTCGTCTTCAGTAAATCCTCAGCCATTTGTGAACTAAAGATTGTTGGCTCCCGCGGGACAAACGTTTCCCTTTGCAATATTCCGCCCGACAGGTTGAAGCCCCCACTCTGTCATGCATAAACTATGAACATAATCTCTCAACGTAATGTTCCCAGATAATTTGTATATTTTAAACATGGAAATATAATGCTAAACAACATATATGAAAACTGCATCATTCTGAAAGACGGTTAAACGATACTATATTATAATATAAATCATTATTAACTAAAGTAATGTCCTTTGCAAGTATGTACGGCTGTGAAATTTTCAAATTTGGAACTGATGTCAATTGAAATTATCAAAGGTAAAAAACAATCTTTTCAAACCCCTTTAATGCATTTTAGCAGACATTATTCCATATTTGAAATGGGTGGATCAATGTAACTAATGGTTTTTCTTGGCAAGTAACATCCCGTGATTATTCACTGGTAACAACTGGTTTACATATGAAAAAAATACAACTTTAAATTAGAAAAGTTTCACTGGATTGCCTTAAATTAAAAATTTAGATTTTTTTGTAGGTTTCTATTTTATTAGACATAACAATACAGTGGTTATTATTCGGCTTCGTCCGAGTTCCAACACTATGTTTTTCTAATAGATAAATTGAAATATGAAACAAACAATACGGCATCTTGTCATCTGCTGGAAATGACGTTACAAATTGAAAATAGTTACGTTTATATCGTGCGTGTAGCCAAGGTTCGAAACACAGAGAGCTCCTGCTTTCGTCAATATTTCACACACAAAAATGTATCTAATTATTATATACAGATGTAAACCAACACTAACACGCAAACATTTAATTTTAGTAATAAATAATTCAAGAATTTATTTAAACACTTTTAATTCTTATCATAACGAAATAGTCGGCGGTGGTAGAATCGTGACAGATTGTGGCATATATGGTAGAGGGAGTACTCCGATATTATCTGCCTCAGCCCTCAGCCCGCCACCTCCCAATTCCCAACCCAACGCGGAGAAATTATAATATAACTCCCGGGCCCTTTTATCGGACCATCTTTTATTAACACGTTGGACTCCTGCATGAAGAGGAATTATATCAGCCGGGAGTCCCCCCACCTGTGTTGTATAACCTGGAGGCTACATTTTTAAGCTTGTCTCTTTGCTGCCAAACTACTGGTGTTGCAAGTCACTAGTTGTTATACTCGTAAGTTCTTATTTGTAAGTTTGATAAGAAATTAAGTTGTGAAGCACTTTTCGCGTGATTTCTTCGCGAAAATAGCGCTATTGAATTATCAAGTTGCTATTATTTACCTGTACCGGAAAATGTTGAAGAATATTTATTTTTTTGCACTTTTTTTGTGACGTGAATAATTTAAATACTATTTAGATTGGAAATTCAATAAAATTATTCAGTAACTAGCGCAGATCCGTGAAAAATCACGGGATATTATAATGCATATATTTTTAAAATAAATGTGTTTTTCAAAATAAAAGTAAAATAAAACATTTTTTAAATTGCCACGGCTGATAATCGAACCCCAGTCTGCATGGAAGACAACCTTGGACACAAGAATTTAAAAATAAATTTTTAGAATGTTTAGTACTCACATCACATCCGAAATTATATTGTTTTTTTTTATTATTATTTTATATGGCACAGGGACCCGTTAAAATTATTGGGTATCCATCGTGGCATGGGTATGTAATGTTTTCTCTTTTCAAAAGTTAAGAATCTATTTAAATTATATGAAATGTGCAGGTAGGGTTGTAATAAATAATTATTTTTTCAAAGAAAGAAACATTCCCGAGTTGCGAATAACCTGTTAATATAAAAAAAACTACTACTACCACCATATTAAGCGGAAAATGTTGCTTGCGCAATGATGGACGACGCCCGGGTGGGAATCCGACGCGTTTATCCACTCGGCTACTAGCCGATCTAATTGATTTCATTCATTCGAGTATGTAAATATGCAGCTAATTTTAATGCTTATCTGTTGACAAGTCGTTCGACTAGTATGAAGCTTTCTCATTTATTTTACGTAAAAATTATATTGATTGTTTAGATTCCAATTCAAATTGTGAACCAAGTGTACTTTGCATGCGCTAAAACTGTAATAATTAGTTAGAAGATAATGAAGCCCACGTAAGACCCCGAAATGCAATAATCCCAGACGTGCATTGCAGATTATTAAAACAGGCGCGCATATATTGTTAGCGCAAATAAGCGATAAGTCTCCGCAGTTAATGTCCACCGTACAAAGTTAAAGTTGGTTGTTTCCATGTACCCAGTCTTACATGGGAGCACTGAGCACTGAGCACATACTTGTTACTTTGCTAGCGCGTTATCTCGCAGTGTAGCCAGTACCAGCAACCAGCAACGCTCTTGCGAGATAAGTGATGGGCGCAGCGAGCGCCGAGATGGCTGTATTATGAATGAACTTGTGTTTTGAATCAATCCCTACTTCTAGGAGTCTAGCTGGAACATCTCAATAATCACGATTTCAGAACTTTCCACCGTCTAACTTATAAATACGTGATGCGCGGTATCGTTTTAACTAAGACAGGGCACTGAGAAGGTATTAAAAATATTTTTATCAAACTGATATTTAAAAAAAATCAGGCTGATTTTAATACCTTCCAGGTATTACGCTTGGGCCTATAGTACCCCGTTTATCTCACCCTTGGCCGGTAGAAAATAGTTCAGGTGTAATGCAAGATAAAAAGGAGAAAGATTGCAATCTTTTATCACATGTAACCTCAGAGCAAGAATATATATGGAGAGAGCTAAATATTTTTACCAAACCTGTACAAATTTACGATAAATCACTTTCTCCGGGTTTTTACGACGTAAACCGTGAGAGAGAAAGATATAAGACAAGTTCTTACACAACATTGCTCCGCTTTTAGGTATGTAAGCATGTTCTCCGTCTCCCGCGTCTCCGCCCTCTACGTTTTGTTATTCGACATAACAGGACAGAACTCAACGGTTTTTAGGTTATATCCTACATTTTTGTTTAACAATACTGTGAAAAAGGGGGTATACAAATAAACAAAAACATTATATCGACATGTGCTATGAATGGATGTATAAATACCCTAGCTACGTCTGAGTCAGGAAAAAATCGTCAATCCTGACTACACTAGCGCTCCCTCCTGGTATATTATTGCTCCAAACGTGTAACAAATAATTTAGCAGCATTTCCTTCGGGTGTTTATTTGGGCTCCGCAGTTTAACGACACTTCCTTGCAATTGTTTTGAATGCGCATAAAGTAAGTTTGTCCAGTGTCCAATATGGAGCGCACCTGGCCCCCGGCACTCGGTGCTGGCTGAAGGGTGTAGGGGGCCGCGGGCTGCGGGTCTCGCTGCCTTGGCCGGTGCGGAGTATGCAGATCTCGCCGATAGCAATCGCTGGTGGGCGTTCGACTCCAGTCTCGGCCAACTTGGTTTCCAATTGTTATTTTGTCCCTTCATACTAATTTGATGGTATCGCACGTCCGTCCGCTCAGCTCCTTTTTTACGCCTGGGACAACAAATGTTTTCATTATGTCGTATATGAGGCGATGTGGATACTATACCCGTGTATCGGTCTCACTGTCTCAGCTAGCTCTAAAGCCAACCTCAATATTGACTTCATTATTCCTATAAAGTTCAAATAATTTATCTTTTCAGATATATTTATGTATACTGTTTTAAAGCTAAACATTTTGGTGACGATCGAGCATTCCAAACAACTCGCCAATTATCTAAATGTCACCGGTGCATTAGACTTAAATGATTGCTGTAGAGTAAAAAAAGACTTTGTAGGAGTTGTAGAACTAAACCAAATACAGATAATATTATGTACAAAAACGACTGTGAATATGAATACCACACTGTCAGGAGTCAGAGAGACTATAGAAGATGAAGGTTGGGCCAGTAGTTGGCTATTTAGAACTAGTCACTAAATACGGCTATTTTCATTTCAAGCAACGTTTTTATTCTGAATGGTGGTTTTAAACCAAGGCGATACTTAGGTTGGCGTGTTTCAAAATTTCGTCACACTGTCTGTCTGTCGGTCTGTTTCAGCTTTGGAACAAATTTGTTCAAAAGCTCAAATGGGCCTAGAATCGACGTTTATCGGGGAACATTAAATATTACGAAAATTTGAAACACTCCAACCTTAGAGCATCTACCACTGCCGCAAATATGCATTCGAATTCGTAGCCAGGATCTTATCCGCTCGACTACGGGGTTCGTCTTTATATCAAGTTGAAGAGTATTTGGTAAAATATTAAGTTATTAATTTTCAACTATTCTAACTTGCCATTGGGTACACCAGACACTGAGTTCGGAGAGCGTGCTGCAGGAGTGTCAGGTCCTAACGCCTGGAACAGACTGCCACATGATCTGAGAATGATAAAAGACTCGACAGAGTTCAGAGCTCAAAACTCATCTGTTTAGAAAATCATATTCATTAACTACAGAATTTCCCTAATTTGCAAAGCTAAGCTAGCCCGTATGCTAACGCTGTATAATAGCATTTCATGAAATGGTAAATAAAAAGTCCGAAACTTTTTCACAGCCCGTGTGACATATGTAAATATCAATAAATAAAAGGTAATTCTATCCATAGTTTTAGGTATTTCGATAAATCTATGGCAAATTTAGCCACAGTTTTTAAGTTTTGTAAAGCGCCCTTGAGGTGATATTTCACGAAAATAGCGATACATAAATTATCCAAGTATTATTATTAACTTGATTCATCAGAAGCAACAAATGTTTAATCAAGCTAAAGAACCTTTCGATTGCGTCTGTGTGGCAAAGTAAGAATTCAAAATGGCATCGTAGATTCAAGATTGGAGGGAAATCGGCACATCGAAAAATAAAATGGCGTATAGCAGTAAATCAGATGGTCGGGGAGATTCCCGGGAACTGGCGAAGGGGGGATATTGTCCCGATGGATTGATAGGCGCCGCAGCAGCCGGACCTCGGACCTCTACTGGGTTCGCATTTTAATCTCGCCTCGTTGCTGTTCTTTTTCTCCAGCTGGCATCATTGAGTTTCTTCATATTATACTTTCAAAGTTTATTGGCCCGTCAGGAAATAGCAACAAAAAAGCCAACCTGCCTAACCAGTCCGCTGCCAATCAATACCTCAGCTTGTGACGTCATATTAATGCGACTAAATTAAGAAAGCGCTACTTGGGGACAATAATCCAAAGTTAATTAGGTGCATTCCATTCGCGGCAAATGAATGTTTCTTCGTTCCACTGAAGCATGGAATAAATTTGCGTAGAGATGATGGGTTCATTATTTGGATTCGTCACTACGCCAGCTTCAATCGGAGATATCCCAGGCGCCAGACCACGGGAGTGAGGAAAGCAGACGAACAGCTGGGCCCAGCGGCACCCAATGTTACGGAGACATTGAGCAAACAGTTGAGCCCAGATCATGTGGCACTGATAGTCTGTGAAACTTCCATACAGCAGCCTTAGAGTTCAGTGTTATTAATAGTAATTCAAGAAATTCTGCTGGAAAAAATGTCCAAACTATTCGACAAAAATTACAAACTTTTGTCTGCGAGATTTGAAAAGAAGCCTAAGAAATTTATAAGCTAAATTTATCTTTCTTTGTAAAATGTTTTGTGTAACTACTACCTGCCTTGGATTTGCAATTTTCTCATATTGAATAATATGCATATTACGTTTTCCTAGAGATATCTCTTTACAAAATAGTACTACTACAACTATTTATTTCGAAAGCACGAAGCCATCATGCATTATAGGTGAATAATTAGTTAATAAATATAATAATGCAATACAGTGTTGTTTCGCAAGCAGAGCACCCCGAAGTTTGAGGAGCTGAAGCAGTGCACTGGTTGAATGCGCGGTTCCGATATCGCATCGAGAGTTCACGAGGCCCTTATTATACCTTTCTCACACAACATCTTCATTTGCGGTCTGCATCTACCATCTACCTTATGCCCTTTCCTTCTTCCCTACCACCACCTCGCTTCCATCCAGAGGCGTGCCTTACAACTTGCAAACTTGCAACGTTTTTAAACGACATAATTATGATGTTGTTTATTATTAAATTTACCATGCACATACCTACCGCATTAGCTTACACACTTAATTTTAAATTGAAAGGTTGTTCGTTTTATTTTTGGAGTTTACGGTTATTATATCATCCTAAATTGAGTTTTCCCGTCAGCAATATTTCTGCCAAAAGCAACTAATTTTCCTTTTTTAGTACAATTCTAGATATTTTTCGTACGTAATTTTTTAAAACATTTTTCATAAGAAAATCGCTATTATTTTAACACTTCCCTGTCTCCCTCTCAGTGCTTGTTGCTGCTCCTGCCAGCAGTAAACAGAGCCAGGCTCCCCCTCCCCCAATCAGGATACGGGCTGCCTGGCAAATTGGACGATGCACAGGGATACACCAAATAATATGCATAGTGTTTTTTATATTTATTTTATATCTCCCGAGACACGTATCTTTGAATCGAAGTATGCGATCGCCCGCCTGATACACGCAATATGTGAAGTATATCGTTGCCTTTACTGAGCCCTTTTTGTAATTCGTAACAAATTATTCGTTCATTAGAAAATCACACGAGAATAATAGTTATTGCCGCGTCAAAATTTTAGACTATGGGAACAGCTTTCGTCTAAACGTGAAACGTATTTTTAATCAAATATACGTTTTGATTATTCATAGCAGGTCTCATGATAGCTTAGTAGAATAGATTCGCGGTTTAATATTCTGATGCAAATAATGGGATGATATTAATTTCCTGTGCCATATTTAAACATTATCACGGCGCTCGCGTCTTGTGAACGCTAACTAAAGGTTCATATTTAGATAATAACGAAATTACTGGTTGACCAGAGGCAACTCTTTTTCCCGATGATAAGTGGAGCTATCAGAAAAGAACAGTTGAATCACAAGAAGTATTATGCATGTGAACGTTTTAATATAGTATAACGATTGAAGAACGTTTCATTTCACCAACCGCTGGCGTGTTTTTAAGCTCTTCACCCACAATGCTCGTAGAATTTCAATTGCAGACTATTAAGTAGATGCGTAGGTATTGCTATCAGTGCCGAATACACTCTATTCAATTGAATTCTCTCGAGTTGGTTAGAAATAGCATTCATTTCATTTATATAACTAATGAGTTCCGTGGAAACAATATGGCGAATACCTCGCTCCATGCGACAACACTCTGTGGGGCGAGCGGGCGGCGGGCGGCGGGCGGCGGGTGGGAAGGGACAAGGGGGAGGGGTGCAACAAGTCACAAAGCCTGATGTCTCAATTAAGGTCCTAGTGATATACTGAATGCTCAGCGCTTCTTCAACAGTTCTCCAGCGAGTTAAACAGTAGACATACAATTGTCAGAGTTTAATTTTGCGCATGGTTTGTTTTTTTAAACCGATCATTTTAAATTACCTATAAGGGTATATTATTCAGACACAATTTTGGTTATTATTCAATTATAATTAATACTACAAACAGTACCCAGACATATTGGGTCTATATTTTTTTAGTGCGCCGGAAATTGAGCCCACAATCCCATGCCTCAAAAACAAATTCGTAAAAGGAAATCTTACGATATGAAGGCCAAATATTTATAATTTTGTAACGAGGATAATTTATAAGATGTTCGATGGGTTATTTTATTGAATAGGCTATAAATCAATATAACTAAAAACTTGTTGTAAGAGCTTGGCAACAATGCGCATTGAAAAATATGTGTATTGTAATATTTTAACTAATGAAATTTTAAAAAGATTAAAGACATAAATAACATGAAATGCTGATTTATCTGTTTCAATTCATTTTTGATAACACCGAGATTTACGTATATTATATTATGTACATTATAATATCGTTTCTTCTGCGACATAAAACAAATACGTTTATATTTTGATAAGTTAATATTATTATTCAGACATCCTTCATCGCCCGGCCATAAATCCAAATTCTCTCCCATAAGTAAAACTCGCAATAAAACGGCCATAAAATTATGATTGTCAATGGGAATCGGCAATAAACCGCCCACCGAAGTCCGGTACTCTCCGGGTACGTGTACGTCCCGCCCCCGCCCAGGTCGGCCATTCCTCAATCATTTCCGTCATCTTCCCGCCTGGCCTGCGTGAGATATGGAAATGTGCTCCTTACTTCTCCTGAACTCCTGGGCCTTGATCTTTCACCGGGCGCATTTAGACGGACCGATAATTGTTGTAATGTCCCTCACCTCTTGCGTCGCCTACCTCTATCTGTACCCGGCCACTGTATCAGTTTAGGACTTAACAGTAATAGGCATCATTAAGACAATTGTCTGGATTTAATGTCCCGTCAAATGGTAAACGTAATGTTTAATTGTATTGACTGGAAGAACAGCCAAGTTAGAATGTCGCATGTGCCAGGCGCAAGACTCAACACTGTATTCAATCAATTGATGTGCTTTGAAACATGTGACCAGTGCTATACAGTAAAGTAATTCAACATGTTTTATTTTTATAACTGCACTGCAAATAACTTAGCTTTGTTTGTATGCTTTCCTGTGCTGGTAATGGTAATAAACTACTGTTAACCGTAAAAGCATATCATCGGTAGGTCATTTAATTGAGAGATTTCATATTATATAAACCGTTGCGCGATGGTGTAAGTAATCAAATCATCATATTTACAATAATCTGCACTGCACAATCGCGGCGATGTTATCATCCAAATAATAATAATTTAACGGATGAACTGATTCTAATAAGTTTCTTCGCGATTACATAATCACAAGTACACGAGCAGTTATGCTATTTATTTACGTTTGTAAACAGCTCGAATGGAAAATAAACAAACTGGGACATTTGTTTTAAAGAATTTCTCGAATCGGTGATTCGATAGAAGTGATATTTTTCTCTACCATTAAGTCCTATTCGTCGTTTCCATTTAATACTAGAATTACCATACGTCCCTTTTAGCTGGAATTGTCCTGGCTGATGTGTAGGTCAGAAGTCAGAAGGTTTCATGTAAATAATATAAATCAATTTAAAACTAGATTCGATAGAACATATCGTGTTCCGATAAGCATATTTTATCTCCCATGTGATAGCGGTATAGCAAACTACTTGGCGTATTTCCCAATATGTAAATAGATCACGTAGTAATCGCTCTGATATGCATTTGTAAAAACCATCGTGATTGAAATCTTCTAAATCACGAAGATTCATTCGTGATGTGGCAGTCAGCTCTACTCGAACCACACTCCCAGGTGTCAGTTTGTACAACTCAAGAATATCGTGTCTCGCAAAAAGCTCGAGGGCTCCTAAGTTAAATAGTAGTGTACCGAGAATAAATGCAGGGAAATCATTCGCACCATTCAAATGATTAATTCGACAGAAAATATTATCCAACAGTTCAATCTGAGCAAGTAAATAGATAGGCAATGTTATATAGGTATTTATATGGGTCAGTTATTTAGTCAATAATAACTGATTGAAATAGAAACCAGGAAGAAATTCACGAAAAATCCGTTCGTGACTTTATTGCGATGTGAATCAATTATTTTCAGACAATACCGCCACAGAAAGAATCGTTTTATTCTTACTTAAATATAATTATATTCATTCGAGCATTGTATTGCGCTCATTTTGTCTGAAAAGATAAATCTCATCTCACGCTGTTATGAATTATTTAGCCCCGTTTTAATATAAAGGGACCATGAAAGGCACCCAGCAGTCGTTGGCCACTCCATCAACATGTCAGCGAGGCTCGATAATAAGCCAACAATCCCACGAAGACACTAAACAACTTTCTACTGATTGGAAGTATTTCCTCGCAGCCTTCCCCGAGCCGATAGTTTGGTCTTTAACTCACACGATGATAGCGTTGATCCTAATCTCGCAGGGCGCGCCATCTCACATTCCCCGTTCTAATTAAAGATCCGTATCTGCCAACACTAAAAACTCCCATCCAGCCTTATTAATTCCTAATATACAGATCTGGTATCTCTGCTGGGGATCGGCTATTTATACGCTCATATTATATTAGAAGTAGACCAGCCTCGCTTGCCGAGTAAGCGATAGTATATCGGCTTTACTTCGGAAGGCTCGTGCTGATATGAATAATTGCTGTTTATTATTGTAGATTAGGCCGAGAGCGGCCGATAGTGATGCTCGATATTACAATAGTATCACATCGCGGGCCGCAGTCGGACTAGCGCGCTCGGAGTGTGTTGACTCGACACTACTTGACTGCACTTACTAGTCAGTACTGTACTCGTACTTGTCACTTGAGGCGAAGGGATTGACACCGATAGACGACACCTCTTTCGAGAGGTAAAATAACGCAAAACGGCACCGTCTATAATATTTATCGGTATCTATTTTGCATATATATTTAAATGAAGTTTTTTTTAAAAGAATTTGTATTTTAAAAATAACGTTGTTCTTCTTTTTCAGGTGAAGACGAGGAATGGGAAAACGAGGGAGAAGCAGCCATGCCAGCACAAGCGATCACGGTGAGCCCCCCACTTCCCCGGCTGAGGCTGAATGCCAGTCTGGCCACAGACCCTGCGCTGGGGGCCTCGACCCCCGTGTCGGCCCCGCGGGGCCTACCCCGCCTCCGCCCACCACCGCTGCGGAGTACATGGCAGCCCTACCCCACGCCTTGCAGTCCGCGCTGGCGGCCGGCCTCTTCCCTCTGCCCTTCTCGGTGGACGGACAGCCGCCCCCTGCCCCGAGGGCACCCTCGGACCCGCCGGAGATGCCCGCACTGCCCACCCGCCAGCTCACCAGTGCCCCTCTACATGTGCACCCCCTGCGGAATCAGGTTCTCCTCGCTGAGTACCTTGGAGGCGCACCAAACATACTATTGCACTCACAGAACGCCTAAACCTTCTACCGACGACGACGGGAAGACGTCCACGGCAGACGGGGGCAGCTCCCTAGGAATATCTAACGACGACTTAACGTCGGATGGTCCGAAACAAAGCGCTAAGAACGGGCAAGCAATACACGTGTACTCACTGTTCCTACAGCGCCGACAAGAAAGTGAGCCTCAATAGACACATGCGAATGCATTCAATATCTCCAAGTCCCCCATCTCTGCCCAGCTCGACGGCATCTAATGGTGACCTGAGGGAGAATCCAGAACTCTCGTCGCCGCCGATTCAACTTGTTCAAGACCGATACTGCGCCGATTGTGACATTAGATTTAATTCTACAAAAACGTTTCGAGCTCACAAAATGCATTATTGCAGTACAAGACAAGTTGTAAAATCTACTCCCAATTCTGCAGCATCAGTGACACAGTCTGTCACAGTCAAGAGCGGCTCCTCGTGCACCTCTGGGTCTGCTCCGCCTTCTCCCAATGAAACCTGCAAGTCGCCTCCGTCCCCAAGCTCGGGGAGTGGAGGGCAACAGCCTCTTCTCGCTCTACCCACGAATCCTATTTTGATAGTGCCGTACTCGCTGTTTAGAGGTGCCAGTGTCCTCTCCGGTTCTACCGTACCAGGGCTACCAAATCCAGACACGCCGTGCTTCTTGATGCCGAACGGAACCATCCAGCCGATGTCTCACGCGTTTACCACGAGTCATAGGCCATCTCTGCCATCTACCCCTTCTGAAGTATTGAAAGCGGTTAATAAATCTCGAGAATCTCAAATGAATAGAGACTCGTCGATACCATTAGACTTAAGCATCCGGCGTTCTCCGGAACATAGAAACAACACAGTGGTAGAGATGGACGAGCACGAGAAGGAGAATCGTTTACAGCAAGCAATCACTCCGGAACACATCGTGTGCGCTCCCTCGCTTCCAGGCTCTCCGCCTCTGACTCCTTCACCCAGACAAGGAGGCTCACCCGACTCGAGAGAATCTCCGAAACGGAAGTACCAAGAGTCTCGAAGCAATAGCCCAAAGCGTACTAATTCTACTCCAAAATCAAATTCAGACGAGAGCGTTCGACTTAGCCCTAAATGCAAAACACCCGTGTCAGTGGGTAACTCAATAATGCCGTTCCCCATGGGCAACTCAATCCATCCCTTGCTTCTTCGCTCTGGAGCCTCGATGCTGACTCAGGAAATGGCTCTCAGACTAGCCGCCGAGCTTCCCGGCATGCAAACAGCGCCGCAAGTGCTAGTGAAACAAGGGGTTTCCAAGTGCAAAGAATGCAACATTGTGTTTTGTAAATATGAGAATTACCTCGCGCATAAAAAGCATTACTGCTCAGCGAGAGGACAGCGGGAAGACGGAGACGGGGTCAAATCGGGAGTCAGCCCTCCCATCAGTCCCAACAACAACATCACTGGAAAGACGAGCCCTATCACTCAATACCAGCAGCTGATTTGCGCCGCTTGCGGGATCAAGTTCACGTCTCTAGACAACCTGACGGCGCATCAATCTTACTACTGCTTGAAGAGGGCAGAGATCCAGGTAAAGAGTGTGGAGGCTGACGTGAGGAAGTGCTCCAAGTGCAAGGCGCTGCTGGAGGCCGGACACGTCTGCGGGAGTGGACGGGGCGAGGGCGGCGAGGCCAGCGCGGGCTGGAGGTGCCCGTGTTGCGACGTGGTGAGCGCCACGGCCAGCGCGGCGCAGCGCCACATGGAGTCCCACACGGGCGTCAAGGCCTTCCGCTGCACCATCTGCCGCTATAAGGGCAACACGCTGCGCGGCATGAGGACACACATCAGGATGCACTTCCAAAAGAGAACTGCAGATTTGCAAGTAAGTTCTAATTTATTTTCTTACTCGTTGAGTCATTACAAACAAACGTACCTATTCAACTTGTTTTTTTCTGAATACATTGAAAAACGATAAATTTTTGAAAATCATATTCTTTTTGCTAACAATACTTCTCTTGGGTTTTAAATATTTTTATGAATCCCATTGACTTGTACCAATCAAGTTATGGTGAGATGAGATCATGAAAATATTGTACTGACTGTTTTGTGTTATTTTTTAACAGGAAGAGAACTTTATCACCTGCATCCTCGAAGACGACGGCTCCCGAGGGGCTTCCGAAACCAGCAGCGTGGGCAGCACTGGCGGGGCCGCGGGACAGGTGCTCGCGCCCCCACCAGCGCCTACCCCCTCCCCGCCGCGACCGGACCGTCTGCACTACTGCGATTCCTGCAACTACAGCTCCACCTACAAGGGCAACGTGGTGCGCCACACCAGACTGGTGCACAGCGGCTCCGGAGCCAAGAGTCCGGGTCTGTCTCTCATCGGAGAGGGCGAGGAATCATTGGTCCTCAATGGAAACGAACCTCACATCACTAAATCTATCCTCGAAGATGAACCCAGACCCAACGTCATCATCAAACAAGAAGTCCACGAGCCGGAAGTCGACGTTATAGAAACAGACGAAGTCATCAAAACGGAATACATCGAGTCCAAGGATATCAAGAAAGAAGTTATTAACAATAAAGACAGTCCCGCGATGGACGTGGACGCGGACATTTTGGAAGCCAGCACCAAGCTCGGGCCCAAGTACTGCAAGTCTTGCGACATCTCCTTCAAGTACTTGTCCACCTTCATGGCGCACAAGAAGTTCTACTGCTCTAGCCACACGGGGGAAAATGTGGCCAACAATAATCTAGCCGTCAGGGCCACGGAAGCGTCAGTTCTTTAAACGACACTTTTCTACAAAAAGTGGCTTGTCCACGTCAAACTCAACTCAAATGTGATTGTGAAAGTTGATATTTCTATCTACGTAACGTTGAACATGAATAATTCCAAAAATACGTCAAGAAGTGGTGTTGCGCTTCAAGTGGGGACAAAGGATGTTTCAGTCACATTTAAACAATCTATCTTTGTTCGTAAATTGCCGAAATACATAAAATAACTTGTGCCACTTTTAAATAATAAAACTACCATAGAAATAAGGCGTTTAAATTGAGTCTAAAGTTAAGTTTTCTGTCATTGCATAAAATGTACGATCATTCGCAGGTTAGAAATAAGTAGCCGTATGAATAATGAATTGGGTAAACCAAAAAGTGCAATGTTTGATTATTATTATGGAAGCAGTTAGCCGTATGAATGTTTGTACATACTTAACATAAGTAGCTGTGAAACATTTTGCTCTTCCTTGCATCCCGAGAAATCTCTATTTGAATCTGATGAGGGCCAGTTATTAAAGCACATTAAGTTTGACATAGCGACAGTTAGTAGGTTCTGTGTATTTTTATTACTGATAGAACTGTTATCCAATCTTATAGATTTAAGGCATTTAAGCGTACTGAGTAAGAATCGTAATATTATTAGCCTATCAAAGTTTAAATCTGAGTCATGTCGAAGTATACGTACTTGGGAATTTTGCATTCACTGAAAACTGTAATTTTTTTCATTTAAAATATCTTTAATAAACTATATCAACTTGCAACCATAGCATTAAAACAAAACTCAAAATGGGGAGAAATTTTCGTCAAAATGATATTATAAAAAAATGCTTGTATTTTAACAAACGACGTTTTATATTGTGTAATATTATTACCATGACACTGGTATTACAGTTTTTGGAGATCGTTCTTGATATAAACGACAACACTTTCAATTAGTAATTCTCTTAAACTGTGTTTACTGAAAATTCAGTAGAAGAGTTTTAACAATACTCATTTCATAAGTTCATAAATTCACTTATTTGAGAAAAAAGCATTTCCCCTGTTATTCAAGCCTTCTTGCAATGATTTAAAAATCATCTATAAGTAATTGAATGTATATAAACTATCTTTATATTATGATAATTAGTGCGTAAGATTAAAGTTGATTTAATATTTAGTTAAAATAAATACCATATATCCTCTAAGCCAAAGCATTGCTAGAGTTATCTGAATATTGCATTTATATCCGCGATTAAATTAGCAAAATATATTATTTACTCCTTACATAGTTTATCTGTCTCGGAGGATTGACTTTACTCTCGAATTTATAATCATATATTTAAATTACTCAAAAATTTCACGCCTAAACTTTATGTAAAATAATATCATGTTATATCTAGCTTTCATAGTTACGTCACCGTATTATTAACAGAATATAGTTATACAATTCTATATATTACCTATTTCACTTCCCTCCAGTTCTGGACAATTTGACAAAGTATCTCCTGACAAACAGTTGTGTGCGCATATGCCATAACTCGAGTGTACTACATTCTTTAGAATTTTTCCACAAATATTCACTGCTACATAAAATTAATATTGATGAAAATGTAAAACAATAGACCGACCAAGTCATTATTAGACATGCACACACTATCCCAAGAAAATATACTTTGGATAAGTGATGTGTATAACATTCAACATAATTATTGCTCTTGTTAAAAATATTATATTACCTAACCTATAATATCTGTGTCTGATCTTTAAAATAGTAATTGTTAATTCCACATGCAAAGCTTTTCCTTCCAATTCCGTACTTGTGAATAAACATGTTAATGACTCTGTACCGAACATGAAAATACCTACCTATAATTATATAAAATAGCTTTCTCTGAAAATATGTTTTATTGAAAACGTCTGTAAAAATATCTTTAAGTGTAGAAATAGAGACATACCTCTTAAAGTCATTTTGTTGAAATCTTATAAATATTATGAAAAATATCCAAGACAATAAATTATTTATCAATCATAATTTTTTGCTGTTCTTTCCTATCTACACTTCCTCCTATTGTTCCCGTGCTAGTTGGATAAATATCTGGTGATACTACGATAAAAGGGATGAAAATATAACTTACCCATAAATTGATTCATTGTGACATTTTCACTGATATTGAACTAAACACAAAAACCATAAATTGTCACGATCGTTAACCACTTCGGGAATGTTATCACAAGAACTAATTACAGCACATGATGCACGAAACGATGTGTCCCCATCTTCTCGTATTTATTACACTCAATAACTTTATTTCCACAACATAACATTTTTTCTCTAATCCTAGTGTTTGACTTGACGCTGTCTACTTTACCGCCCGAATTATGCTTTCCCCCCAAGAATCCATTCGAATTCGCCAAAACCATAGAATATCGAATAAAGAAGAAGTTATCTATTCTGTGATTTAAAAAATAGGTAGGTCTTTCGTGCAATATTAGATCGTGCAATTGAGATTCTTTTAGCGAGATGCTAAAATATCCATACTGCTTATGGAATTTCGTGGACAGTTGTGTTCATGCTAAAAATTAAAATCTCTCTCAGATTCTAGCTAGATTATTTTTCTAGTCAATCACAGGGCTCAAACATAAATAATCTAGCTATAATTCCGGATACTTTTTACTATTTGGAATCCCGGCGTGAACAGCGCATCATACGTCGCATTTCGTCATAGTACGAGTTCAACCCCGTCGAAATAGAGCAAAATTGAGAAGACTCATATTTTGAATCCTGGCAGAGGAGTCAACAGTTACTATTTGTGGTAAATAAATATTATATAGAGATATGAGTAATACATTTATGAATCAAGTACAAAATTTTTTTTTAATGAGTATTTTAAAGTGAAGGTCTCTACCTGAGTAGGGATACAAAATAAAATTCGAATTATCATAATCCTGTGGCAACAAACCATTTTGATTTTGACACAAGTATATTAAACATACACTAATAGAATTATAGCACTTCAATCTTTCAAATGCGTTTTTTTCGAAACTATGTAATGGTGACTTGATTCAAACCAATGACGATTTGTTTAGAACACTTTTTAAATGAAACATATTCAAATATTATCGAAAATTTTACAAATAAGTACATGTTTTCCTAAAACGTAAGTAGGTTGGCTGTGTTGACACAAATTAAGAGGTCGGAACTCAATACGAGTAGATTATGATTTCGTGGCGTTAAACGCCTGAAATCATTCTCCCGCGAAGGTTTGTATTTCAAATTGATTGTACAAAGAGCAATCATAATAATATTTAAGTACATTTATAAGTGATGATTAATGATAAAATATTACGTAAATGTAAATAACAATTTTCAACAGATCTGGTACTAGTGAGCTGTTTCACAGAAGCGAGATGATTCATAAGCCCACCGGATAAAATAGACCCACATTGATGCACTCACTGAAATAACGAACACCTTATCGGTTATTTTATTCTATGCAGCAATTTACCCTCAGTTTGTGCAAAAAGCGAAAAATAATTGACAACACTAGCGCCACAGTATTTTTTCCACAAAGCTGCAGGAAAAAAACACGGCTGTAGCAGTGGTGGTAAGTACTGTGGATCTGGCAACGATTCTCTCAAACGTATCTCATAAAATGCCCCGTTGGAGAGATAGTGGATGCAGATTAATCCACCCGCGAATATTACATTTAAACGTTTGAACAGCAGCTACTCCTATCTACTGTTAAAAGTAATGCACTTTCATATTTGGCGATTTTTTTGGCCTCGCCAGCACCGAAATAAATGTGGGCAGATAGGAGATAGTTACCTACGTAATATCTAGCTACTCTTGTCGTTTTTCTTACAATTACGTACGAATGTACGAGTACCTACTTATTACGTAAAAAGTTTTACTCTAATGTCGCGTATTCACACCAAAAAATCCGAAATTCTTTTCATTGACCATGATCACTTGGTGAAAATAGTGGCTAGGTACTTTTTTAGTGTTTTTCATTAGCTATTTTTGTTTTTGTGAATTCCGCAGTAGACTCCCTAACTGCTTCCATTTGTCTGGAGCCAGTGAGACTATGATATCCCCGATTGGGGTATGTCGTGAGGCTGAAGGTAGTGGGAGGGGAATGAGATGGGGAAGAGGAAGGTTGAAAAGTACCTGGCTATTCAGATCTGGTCACCAAACACGGCTAAAGCCATTTCAAGCAACGTTTAGATTTTGAATGGTGGTTTTTCACCAAGGCGATGTTGAGAGTAGGTATTTACCACTCATATATATATATATATTTGTTATGATTAAGGTTTTCACGGGTGTAAGATGTAGAACAATTATCTCAGTTTACCCGCGTAACGTAGTCCTTAAAAGGACTTTTTAACTCCTGACGTTTCGGACAGATCACACTGTCCATCTTCAGAGGCCTTATGTCTTGAGTTTCTGTCTCAAACTGATAGCTTTTGATAAACTGATAGTTTGGTCCAGAAGCTAAAAAGTTTTATAAGTTTTATATATATATATTAATATATATATATATATATATATATATATATATTATATATATATATATTTATATCTTATTTACAATAATTGGCATGTTTATACATCTACTATTCGTAGTTGCCCGCCGATTACACCGTCTTTCAGATACCGCGCTCACGGCCAGTGCCAAGGTTGACCCTTCTTTGTCTTGGCTATGGTCTAAGTATTTGTTTTATAACATAGGATTTTTCTCTTATTGGTTTTCTTAAAATTAGTGCAACAAAAAGTTAACAATTTATTTTTGTAACTAATTGCTGAGAAATACAATAAATTCAGCAATGATCGTCTGGAGCCATTGTTAGTTGGTAGGTACCTTATATTATTCTCCGATGATAGATCGAAGCGAGTCTTTGTGAAGGCAGATTTATCATTTAGTAGGCAATCTTCCATGGATAATTATTAGTACATTTTTTCAGCCGAGTGTCTCTCAAATTCATAATCAAAAATTATGTTCAACATTCCCTTGTTCTCTCGACTCTTTCAGCTCTCTTCAAAAACTTAAATCCTATTCTCTTATTTATCCTGATAATCACTTCGCATGCTTTATTCAAGTCCTTATAACCTCCATACAAAGCTCTGGAAAAAACATAGCATTCTTTTGGATTCCGAGACATGTTGGCATCATAGGAAACGATATTGAACACAAGAAGCCCTGAGGGAAATTATTTTCCTCAGGGCCTGTCATATTTGGAGGCGCTGTGTGAAGAGTTATTTTGAGGAGGAAGTGGCCCATGTCATAGAACGGATGAAACGCAGAGACCGGCAAATCATTCAGCAGCAGAACTGTGGAACACAAAAACGAGCCGTAGAAGCGACCCTTCGTCATGTGATGAAGATCTTCCTTGACAAATGGATCCCCGCTTCTCGCCACTTCACATATACACTTATATTGCTCAGGATAAGGTCGAGGATATTGCCGTGACTGCTTTCTACATGATTGTACTGCGTCAGTCCATTTGAGCTTGCTAAATATTAATAATCTGTTATGACATCTTTAGACTTGTTATTTAAATGAAAATAACCCAAAATCAGGGGATATTTATTGAATAATAAATTTAATTTACTGTCCAGATGATCATAGAATTTGCGCATATTTTATCTGTCATCCGTGCATCTTTTACTTCTTAAAATAGTTGGAGTGATGGAGGCTGATTCTTCAGCCGTTCAATGGGTTCCGGCAATGCCTCGAGCAGCATCGCTGTGCCCCCGGGAACTGGTGGAGTGGAAACTCTTTTTATAAATAAATAACAATAATTTTAAGATATGTTTTGTTTTATTTTTTTTCTTAAGAATTATTAAAGAAAAAATATTCACAAGTTTTATTAGTATAAAAAGTTTTCCACAAATCTTTGTTATCATATTTTACCCATTATGTACACACATAAATAAAATGAATAAACAAAAGACCATTTTCACTCAATGGCAGAATCATATATCTGAAATTTGATTATTAAGTTGTACTGTTAACATTGAAGTTTAATTTTTTTAAATACTTACATTTTGTAATTTATTTATTTGAATTTTTAATGTGAACATTGCACAAGAATGCAACTGCTCACAACTGTCCAGAGCGAGTGAGACTATGGCATCCCCAGTTGGGGTATGTTGGGAGGCTGAAGGGAGTGGGGAAAAGAGGAAGGTTGGGAAGTACCTGGCTATGCAGATCTGATCATTAAACACGGCTAAAATCATTTCAAGCAAGGTTTCGATTCTGAATGGTGGTCTTTTGCCAAGGTGATACTCTACTACTTTAATGAATTAATTGTATAAAACAAATTATTATTTTTTAATTCATTTACACTCGCCAGAATTTGAACTCGCGACCTCCTGATTTGTAGTCGAGGAATTCATACACTCACAGAGGTCGTCAGTTTTCTTACTAACATAGATTAAAAGATGCTCCGTTTTCAGGAAATTTCTGCTAATACCGATAGAAATTTAAGTGTTTGCTTTCTTGAAACAATTCTACTGATATTAAAACAGAGAAAAACATTTTTATGGTTTTAATATTTTGTTGCTAAATTTAGCAATGAAAGGCAAACAGGTGCAACGTATAATGTTTTTCCGTAGTTTGGTATTGAACAAATTAAAATATTTATTTTTCCAAAGTTAGTAAAGTGGTACAAAATATTTGTAAAATACCAGTAACTTGTGTATGGTTAAAATAAAAATAATAAGACGCTAAATTAAACAAGGTAGTCCTGATTACTGTCTCCCAAATTTCACAATCGAATGTCATCAGATTGGTTTCAAAGTAAAATGCAACACTCACACACCTTCTTGGTCTAGAAATAACGTTACAATTATTGTTGTTAACGAAAGACTCACTATTATTGCCATGTGAAAAAATTATTTTGAAAAAAACTATGGAGAGCTGTATTAGAAATTTAACAATGTTGGTGCATTTTATGGGTATTCAAAATACAATCATTAAAAATAAAGTTTTGGTAACCCTACTTCTGTCGCACAATATTGGTTTATACAATGGTTTAATTTCACACTTGAATAATAATAATTCATAACCTATTACTTAAAACCAATACTTAAAATACAATTATACACTTTATACAAACATTTGACAGAATATCGCTATGGCTAAATGATATATAATTATATACAATGATACAACAAAAATAGTTCATTGTGTAGGAGAGACAAAACGAAATTGTGCAGAACAATGCATTTTTAATTAAATGGTATAAAAGTCCATCATATTATTATTTGTTCATGGTGGAATATACAACAATGTATAGTGCAAATGCAGAACTATCCTTTTTGTGAATACTGCACCAAGTTTCTAAGCTTGGAGCCAGTGGGACTATGGCACCCATAATTGAGGAATGTTGTGAATAAAAGGGGTGTAGAAGAAGAGGGAGGATTGGAAGTTCCTGACTTTTTAGATGTGGTCACTAAGTATGGCTAAAGCCATTATGTACTTTTTATTTCTTCATTAAAATTATAAAACTATTCAACACGCCATACCAATATGAAAGCCTTTTGGACAGAAGAAGAGTTAATTCTCTACTGAACTCAGTATGTTGAAAAATAAATAAAGTTAAACATGTCACATGATGATGAACACCTTAAAAATTTCCCAATCTCAATACTCATCATTGTCCGAACCAGATTCTCCGTTGTAAGATTTAACATAATCATTGTCACTCTCTTCGTTTTCATCATCCGTTTTAGCCTCAAGCACATCTTCTGCCCCGTAACAGTCTATAAGGCTGGGCTCCCCGTCTATTTGCAGGTTCTTGGACTTGAATAGCTTGGCCTTATACATGGCGTAGGAGAGGCCGTATCGGTCCACGTCCTCCTGGTAGGCCGATTTGTCCTTGGAGGCCGAAGCTCCGTACACCAGTTGCTCCTCCCCGTCGTCACTGGAGAGGGTTTCTTCTGCAAATTAAACAAATACATTTCTTTCCAATTCTTGTTGCACATTGACGCTAATTTATTCTAGCGCTGGTGCGTGTATATACAACTCGCAATATTAAAAAAAATTGTAACACTTAAATATAGAACAATTAAAGTAATTTTGTCCCCCTGTATGAGGGATGTTGCTGGTTGGTTGATTGGATCTTCCAAATAATTGGGAAATATTTCCCTCAAGGCCTATGTTATCTTTGGGGATGTTGTGTGGAGAGTCTTTTTGAGGAAAGTAAGGAGTGAACCTGGGTCTTGAAGAGGCCCATGTTGTAGGAGGGAGGAAACTCAGAGGCAGGCAAATCATTCCACAACTGAACTGTTGAACACAAGAACGAGTTGTAGAAGCGACCCGTTCTCATGTATGGAATGTCAACCATGTACAAATGTTGGGTGCGTATTTGGCGAGTTTCCTGACTATGTACGGGTGCTGAAGGGATCAATGACGCAAGTTCCTCGGCAGAGCATTTTTCATTGGAATACCGGTAGAACAAGGACAGCATTCCCATCTGACGTCTGTGCTCCAAAAATTGAAATCCATTTGTTAAGATAGAAGAATCTATCAAACGGACTGCCCGTTTTATGCTAATATATTTCGCACCGAGTCAAGGGTTTTTTCAGGTATTTAGTTTAGGGGCTCCAGACCAGAGGTGGCTGCCAAATTCAACAATGGGGTGCACTTGCGATTTGCACAAAGTCAGCAGTTGTGTACTATTTAAGTATCTGCAGGCCCTGTAGAGTACGCTCAAATTCTGTACCCCTAGAGCCACCTGTGCCCCCTACAAAACATAAATAATATTGTTTTCCCATTTTAAGGGTAACAGTGAAATTATTTGAAACAACAATAATAATAATAATCCTCAAGTTTTATTCCAGAAGATATGCAGGAGTAGTGCAATGCAATACCTTCCATAATTGATAATAATACATGATAATAATAATAATAACATAAAAGTTGTAATACGAGGCCTGTTCAAAAGAAAAGGTGAATTTTGAATTTTCGCCGGCTGTGTACATTCGATTATCGATTTTTTTTGTTTGTTATGTTGGTTTGGATTAGTGGTTTGTTTTTGACAACTGGAAAGGTTAGTCACGTTTTTGTGTGTTCTTCCATTTTTTACTTTTGAAAAAAATGGATCAAAGAATATGTGTTAAATTTTGCGTTAAAAATGGAATAAAGTGATCCAACACACTTAAATGTTGACTGTGGCATTCGGCGAGTCTACTTTGTCTCAAAAAAGTGTTTATAAGTGGTACAAGCGTTTTACAGAAGGCCGAGAAGATGTTAATGACGATGAGCGTCCTGGAGTTGTGGAAAAACGAATCATGGCTTTTATTCTTTGATCCATTTTTTTCAAAAGTAAAAAATCGAAGAACACACAAAAACATGACTAACCTTTACAGTTGTCAAAAACAAACCACTATCCCGAAATGGCTGATAATGCTAACATATGATAAACATATGTGTACCACTATAACAAACAAAAAAAACGATAATCGAATGTATACAGCCCGCGAAAATTCAAAATTCACCTTTTCTTTTGAACAGGCCATGTATGTACACACATTAATGATAATAAAGAAAAATAAACATAAATTCATGAGGAAATAAAATTGAAATAATACATGTACAAAATATTAGGTCTCATTTCTGCAAAACGCCATCAAGAGGGTCTATCCTGGCAGCGTTAAGATTGATGACAATGAAATTGAATATCCTCGAGTCCATTCTATTACAAAATATTATTAAAGGAATTGTTTGGTTATTGTAATAATGAGAGTAAAGTTTGCTACCTAGGTTGCAATTCATCATGGCCTTTCTCATGTCCTCTTCCTGGATGCTGTCATCAGTGTCGGGATAATCATTCCTCCAATTGTTCTCATCATTGGAGTCTTCGTCATCCTCGGCTTCATCATCTGATCTGGCATTGCGTCCGTTGTCTCGGTAGGAGCCAAACACCAAGTCTCCGTGGGACGGGTCTATTCTAGAGAAATAAATAATAAACCTTGATATTGTGCCATAACTATATTTGCAACTACTGTCCCCTGGTACATATTTTCGATAAGTTGCAATTGTGTGAATGAATTTGAACAGAGTTCATTCACTGTTGACCTTCATGGTCGAGCGTTTCAGATCCTCGAATTTAGAGGTCGCAGGTTTGAATCTCAGCGTGAGCAAATAAAATTTATTTAATTCTTTTTTTTTTAAAGAAAGATAAACATTCCTGGGTTAAGGATAACCTGACTATATTTGAAAAACTCCTACTACTATCACAATAAGCAGAAGATGTTTCTTGTGCAATGATGGAGGACTTAGCTAGCAGAGGAATTGAAACCACGAAGCCTGGGTGGGAATCCGACGTGTTTGTCCACGCAGCTACTAACTGTTGTTTTACATTTAATTGATATAAAATAATATATGGTATATTTGCGACACGTTCCAGAGTGGTAGATACTCTCAGAATCACCCTGGTGAAAGATCACCATTCAGAATCTAAACTTTGCGTGAAATGGTTTTAGTCATGTTTAGTGACCAGATTTGAATAGCCAGGTACTTCCCAACCTTCCTCTTATCCACTCCCTTCAGCCTCCCAACATTAAAATAATAAATTAATGTGAAAAAGTTGAGGGTGGAAGTGCTAGACCGCCTTTATTAAATTCGACCTTGGGATTCTTAAAATCTTAAATTTGTGTGTTTTCAAAGCAGTTAAAAAAAAGTTATCACCACCAACACACTTGGGGAAGGCTGCATCAACTGTTCTAAGCACCAAAACTATATAATTTATTAAAACTAGAATTCGTTCAGAGTCGTTTTTGTGGAAAATCACCATATGATAGTTTAGCAACTATCTTTTGACGTATGTCTGAAATTAGGCGCTAAACACTCTAGTAGTATTTTTCCTTGTTTTTTTTTGTAAATGATTGTAAAATTTATTTTGTTTTTTTTATGGTGGTATTATACAATTTAAAAAAATTGAGAAAAATAATTCAAACATACCTGACGATATCGTCCAGCATTGTGACATCAAAATCTTTTTGCTGGGACAAATACAAATCGTAAGCATATTCTTCAGTGGTACTTGAATTAATTTGTTCAGGATCTTCTTTGGAATGGTGGAGATCCAACACGGCGTACTTATCACTGCTGGATCCATCCACATCCTCTGGCACATCTTCGCAACACAAGGTGAGACCTCTGCTGTAGTTTACGATCTTTATTCTTTTGTCTTGGACAGTGGTTTTGTGTTCCTCTTTCAATTTGTTGACTAAATCTGGAATAGTTTTACTCGAGTCCAATAGGTTTGTTTTGCTGTGTTGGTCTTTCAACCACGATTTTTTGATTTGCTGTGTGTTATCCTAAGAATAAAAATCACATATGTGAATAACGCTGACCAGATTTTTTCAAATGAAACTAGTTAGTAATAATGTTTAATAATACCGATTCTTTGACAGTTCCAGAGAAAATGAATACAGATGGCGAAAGTTGATCTTGGTTCTCTGTTCTAGGGCGTTTGCAGTGCAACACGAGGGCTTCCAGAGGACTCTCTTCCAAACGCCTCTTGACACGCACTATTGTTGACGACATTCTGTTAAGATAAAGTTATAAAATACGCTATATTGCTTTGAAATAACTTATAGAAAGAAATATATCCTTTAAATCTAGCTGACTATTAAGGTTTCTTGCGGAAACAAAAATAAAATACAGCACAAGAGAAAACATAAACATGAGTATTTTGAATAATGATTTAACATCAAAACTTGCTAGCAAGTAAAAAAATAATAAACATTGATTTTGAGATTCAAGTGCAGGTTTTGGCACCAGCAATGATGATTATAACACATCAGTAAAAAATATTTTATTATAGGTTATGTTATTATTATTAATATGAAATGCAACCATAATCAATACATAAAGTGATTTATTTTACCTTATAATTTATTAAAAATTACATTTGTCAATGCACAAGTAACTATATCAACCTGTATTTACAAAAATGCATATTAATAAACGAGCTCTGAATGATAGCGAGTTTTTAATTTGTCAGTTAATTTGCTGTCACAACAATCCATAGATTTTACATAAATATAGACGTTGAAAAGCAAGTTAGTAAAAAAAGAAGGATTAATTTATTTTTAACGTACCTATCAAGTTGAATTTTTATTCACTTCCAGCCAACTTCAACCAATCAAATAAATAAAGATATTCTTCAAGCAGAACACTCCAGAAAATGGCATTTCTAAGAAAGACAAACATCCTCATCCTACACATACCCGTACAATATTTGGAACCTCCTACTACTTTAATTATCAGTGAAAAAATTGTATCTTGTACAACAATGGAAGATTTAGCTAGCATGACATTGAACCTGCGACGTCTGAGTAGGAATCAACGCTAAACAGTCCAAACTTAGGCCCAAAGCCTCGTCTAGAACGTTAATCTTCGTTCGAAAGAATTATTTGCAGTGAACCCGAACATTATTCTTATTAATTTCAATCCTCGATTCTGACTTGCAACTATTGTGACTGAAAGATTTGCTGTGTTCTATGAAAATACTATGTGGACAAAAACTTAGATTCAGAATACGAGAAAATTAACTTTTTGAATGCCCTTTTTTTGCAAATGCTTCGTAGGGTTTTTAGTAACAAACTTTTCCACTACATAATATAAGATTTATAAAAACAAAAATCAGGTAAACGTATTTTTTACCTACATCAAGTAATAAATCAAACACAATGCTCTGTTCTATATGGTTAAGCAATAAGAGTGAGAGTCATTAGCTTTAAATGTTTCAATCACTTAATGAAATATAAATAAACTAGAAAATGGAAAAAAAACAACCCTATTTTTACCTTTTCGGTTCAGCCATAGTTTTCCCAAGTAGTTTTGACTAACATTTTATTTTTCTGGTTGCCATTAGAATTAATGAAGTTAGTTACATTATAATTAATAATATTCATTTGGAAAATATTTATCATATCGATTACCAAAGTGAGTTGATTATGCTCATCACTGGGTAGTGCATATTGCATTTCCATAGATAAGATTTATCGTGCAGTTTTGACAGAAATTTGTTATTTTTTCTGTTATCTGTCATTACCTGCAACTGCATTCTGCACTAAGCTGCATCCTGTTTTGTTAAGCAAATTTTCATTGTCAAACGTTCTGTAATCTAATCGCTTTGTGTGTGTTTGAACTCTTTATTCAACTTAAATTGCCAGTTATCTATCCGTTACACTTGACAATATGATAGACTTACAAACTTCACCATTATCTGAACCGGACCCTGTGTCGTGGCCGTCAGCTGCATTTAGGCAGCGAGTCATTGCTAGAATGTACGTTTCTACAAAAATCCCCTAATTTTTTTTATCTACCACTTGATAACAATTTTTATATATTCTAAATTCCTTAAAACAAGCACTTACACTGAATTCCATCGTAGGAGTTATCGGCCACCCTTAACGATGAAATATAAAAATATATATTTTGATACTGATGAGCCATAATCGACCATTGCTACCCAATCTGCTCGATTATTCGAATTACCCGAACTGACGAGCAATTCTGGAAATCACTCACAGCTTCATGCTTGCCCGTTACTTGTGTAGGTCTTCACGACTCATCATTCGGATGGAGCGAGCAATTTCCAATTCCAAAGATAAGCTAGCAGTAGTAGCTCGAAAGAGACAGACGGGCGACAGTAGCGGTGAGCGGCGAGTGGCGGGCTGCGAGTATATTCTGTTTGAGCTTTACTATGAGTTCTGGCACGAGCGATTTGCTTGCTTATGGGTGTCACTTGAGTACTAAGTGCTCAATTCTTGACATTGCTCCATTTTTCGCATTGTTACCTTTAACCCACTGTATGGGATATAATATAATCGACATTATTTTTCAGAGATGATGCACTTGAGCGATCTGTTATCGGACCTCGCAATAGCATCCAGATGGAATTTCTCATATTTAAGAAAGCCAAGTTCAAGGAACAGTACTTGATTTTGGTGTCAAAGTTGCTGATACGTATCAGGGATACAAGTAAGTAATACTTGCCAGTAAAGAATGTTCATATATAAATTCCACATCCATTTGCATCTTCATTAATCACTGATTCTTGAACCTTTCCAGAGAAAAAGCCTCCACCACTATTGACAACATCGGCGCTACAGCCCTTGGAGAGACCTAGCCGCCAATAGGAACGCCTCCACCCTCGTCGGTCTCCGGCTGTCTCCAGTTCCTTGTGCCCAACATCCAGCCACCCAAGTTTAGGTTTCCTTTGTTTTGCAGACTTATTATTTTATTTACTTAATCCA
Organism: Drusus annulatus; assembly: GCA_022651775.1. Taxonomy (NCBI): domain Eukaryota; kingdom Metazoa; phylum Arthropoda; class Insecta; order Trichoptera; family Limnephilidae; genus Drusus; species Drusus annulatus. The sequence continues at coordinate 318,982 of JAGWCC010000232.1, read as the reverse complement.
GCATCATATGGTTTGAGCCACCCCACTTTTGTGAATCTTTTTTTTAAGGCTCTTCAAACGATTTGTGTTTTTCACTTATACACCATTTTCTTGTATTGTTCCAAAGATTCTTCTTAGGATCTTCCTCTCGGAGCCATATAATACTCTTTCCCCACTTTTCGTGAGAGCCCAATACTCGAAGCCTAGCTTAGTACCGGACTGATAGATATTTTATGGAGATTGGATTTGGTCCTTCTCGAGAGGAATCTCAATTTGAAATATCCCGGAGACCGTAGTGGGCCAGGGGGGTTTTTCTGTTCATTTCCAGTCTTATGTTGTTTTGCAGTGCGACAAGAGTTGTGAGGTTAATAAGCTCAAAGAGGAAACTAATAAAGATCGGGAAAAGTGATCTCGCTTCTGGGACGCTTGCAGCGCAACACCAGGGCTCCCAGAGATCTCCCAACTGCCTCTTGTCTCACTATCGCTGACCACATTCTGTCAAATTATATTGCATATTACATATTAAGTTATATTATATATTAAGTTATATTAAATATTGAGTTATATTATATATTAAGTTATATTATATATTAAGTTATATTATATATTAAGTTATATTATATATTAAGTTATATTATATATTAAGTTATTTTAAATATTAAGTTATATTACACCTAAGTCATTTTAAAACTACCATGTAGATATCTCAGCCTTCCATTTATATTCTTAAAAAACATAATACTGCCATGACCATGACGATAAAACATAAATTGAATCATTATTTTAAACAATGCTAATAGGCAAAATTATGCGTTTTTATAGAAAACGACACATACATATTGATGTGCTACCTTTTCAGACTTATGTTTTTAAAACCAAAGAACTATGTGTGTGTTATTTTTCTCTATTCTCAATACCACCTTTTGACATATAAATTCAGTCATCTAAACTAATCTTCTACCCCATCTCAACTACTACATTGATATTCTAAGTACTTTCTGTAAACAAATGAATAAATCATATAGATAGAACAATTTCAGACTTTTATTAAATTAGTTTATAGTCTTAGAAATATATAATTACTGAAACAAAATGTTTAAAGCACATTTGTTTATTTTCATTTGTCTAACTATAAATACTACATACATACAATGGGTATATGTTCTAATATAAGCATATGATATATCAACAAATAATTATAAGCAATTGTTTTTAAAATAAAAAATTATACTTCACATATTTCCTCACTTCTTTCTTAAGTTTAAATACATCCTTCTCTTCTTTTACTTTGGTAGGTAATTCTTGAATGATCTTCACCGCTTACTGTAGCAATGTATTTTAAGATTTTGATTTCTTTCGAAATTGAAGTCTCATTCCATTTTTTCTTGTAGAGTGATTATGTGTGTGTAGGTGTTTATAAACTTTTCACAAAAATTCAGAACTTTCCTGGGTGTTAAACATTACAGTAAGAGCAATTTCAAGTTCACAGGTTATCAACATACCGTGGGCAAAATGGCTGTGAACCAAGGTTTTGGGTTCAATTGAGAGTTACAATTAAATGAGTCCTTAAACTCTTCCTAATGGCTGTGAGAAATCCAAGCAGCAAAGAAAGGACAAAAGTAGACTGATTTCACTAGAAACGAGATTCTTGAGGCATTTGTGTGGTAAAACCATGCACAACAAGTTAGTATTACGAATGAGGAGATTCTTTTTTTTTTTTTAATCTTAAGTAATACACCTTGTTTGTTTAGTACAAGGCTTTGTTTTAGACTGATAGTCTATGTTCGTCGACTATTTTAATTGGCCTTTTATTTTGGTGATGAAGTCCACTAGAAGGGATAATAATTTCTTGGGGCGTACCACCATACTGGCATCGTCCAATGTCATTTATAGGCAATTCAGAATTCCGAGCCATCGGTGCCACGAGCAATACACGCTTTCAAATTCATCTTACGATATCTCGATTCACTCCATATAGACGGCGTAAAACTCAAGCTTAAAAATTAATTTGAACCTTTATCTAGCTCTAGTGACATCTCTTACAAGATGTTTTTAAAACTTTACTCCGCCGCATTTAGAATACAGAAAGGAGAGGATCTTTTTCCGAGTTTCGAGGGGTGAGGGGTGAACACTATGATTTTCTGTTATTAATGTGTTGTCACTTTGAGAAATTTATCATTAGCAGTGTATATCTGTGTGCCAAAGAAAGAACGAAATGAGTAAAAAAAATGCAGGTTTTCAGGAGCCAACACAAAATTTAGGAATAATTTTTTTTTCATGTAATCATGTTATATGTCCCTTTTCAAAAAATAATCGCACATTATTTTATTTTCTGACTCATCTCATTTTTCTTTGTTAGATACATCTAAGGAACAATTCTGCATACTTAGCTCAAAACTTGATTTTTTTTACTCATTCCGTTCTTCCTTTCGCAAAGATATTTCGCCAATGGGAAAATACCTCCCATGTGTCAAAAACGTATAGACGTTACAGATCGTTTTTTAAAACATTAAAAATCCGCCTCGTAGTTTAAGATGCAATAATGTATATTCACAAATAAAAACCTTAATACATAGAAATAAAAATAATATTTGAATGATTTTAAATAGTTGACACTCGATGCGATGTCATATTTAATTAATTTTCGTAAAATTGACGACATGGCAGGTATTTATTTTCCCGTTGACAACGATGTATTTATACGGCGCTTGTGGTCTTTTTAAAAATCATTGTTAGGGTCTATTTCACCACCCTTCAATAAACTCTTGAACAATCAATCGAATGAATCGTTTGGACACTATATTCTTTGAGAGTAATAGCTACGGTTAAGGAACGCACTTTTACTTTCGCTAGAATAAAAACGAAAAGAACGTATTTTACTGTGTAAAGAAGTCCTAAAAAAAATCTTTTACTTAAGTAACTAAATAACATTATGCATTAGTAACTTTTTCAAATTGTATTTTTTTTTACCACGCAGGCTTAATAAATAATTTTGTTTTTTAAATCTTCGTTGTTGAAATAATTTCTTTTGTTTCTTTGGCTCATTATTAAAATGTAATCCTATATTATGCCCTGCTCTAAAGCTGATACTTATAAGTGTATTTTACGTTTTTTTCCTGAAGTAATTTTCTATTTCCCCCTTTTATAACAGTGATTTTTTTAGTTTTGTAACTTTTGACTTTTACATCTTTCTTGTTGGTTCTTATAAATTCATAAGTTGACACTTGGGCAATGAAGAATAAATAAATAAATTTACCAACCAACAGCTGAGTTTTGTGAAAATTCCGTAAAAATAGATACATTCTCCTGAAAATTGTAAGCATGCAGAGGATAGAAAGAATCCATGCATCGTGCAATATTTAAAAAAAAACTCACAGCTTGGATTCCTGCGCCTGCTGTCCATTTTTTTGGACCTATCTTTGAAGATAGTTGAAGGAACGTCTCGATGGCATTTCGTATTGATATAAACCAATACTACCACGCCCCGAGGAACTCACATTTATTTGTACACTATTATCCACTAATACACACAGAACATATTTTTAATATCCGATTTTTTAAAGCACACTTATTTAATCACTGCACAATTGTTTACGAAATATGTTTGGTGAACGTTTTTTTTTTTTAACCTTTTTTAATCACTGCACAATTGTAAATAAAAAACTGACAAAATATGTTTAATGTACGATTTTTTTTTATTAACGAAGAAACTGATAAAATATGTTTAGTGTACGATTTTTTTAGAACACTGCACATTTGTTTACAAAAAACTGACAAAATGTGTTTAGCGTACGATTTTTTTAAAACACTGCTCATTTGTTTACGAAAAATTGACAAAATGTTTTTAGTGTACGATTTAAAAAAAAGAACACTTTTTAATCACTGCACAATAGTTTACAAAAAAACTTACTAAATATTGTACGATTTTTTTTAAAACACTTATTTAATCACTGCACATTTGTTTACGAAAAAACTGAAGAATTCACTCATTTTATTACTGCACAACTGTTTGCGAAAAAACTTTAAAAATATGTTTATCATACGATTTTTTTTTAATACTTCTTAATCACAAAAACTGTACTGTGTGTTAATTATTCACATGGAACAAATAAACTTTTCCGGTTTAAAGAAATAAACGCGATAGACACTAGCACGTGTTCGCCATACGTCGGCAAAGGTAAATGCGAACTGAAGGATATTTTTGTTTTACCGATAGACGGTTTATTGTGACGGTGACAGCTACAGTAAAGTGCCATCTACGATAGATGTCCAAATAGGCAGGTAAAATCTATTGGCAATAGATGGCACTTTACTGTCCAAGTCGTCCTGCAACATCTATTGGCCATAGATGGCTCTTTAGTGTAGCTTTCATCGTCACAATCCCCTATCGGCAAAGGAGAAATATTATTCAGTTTGCTTTTCCCTTGCTAGCGTGTGGCGGACACGCGCTACCTTGTCGCATTTATTTATTTAAAATCGGTAAAAGTTAATAAAAATGTGTCTTTGTTTCCATATTCATTTGGTGTGAATGATTAACATACATTACAGTTTTTTCGTAAACAATTATACAGTGATTAAAAGAGTATGTTTAAAAAAAAAGTACACTAAACATATTCTGACAGTTTTTTTTGTGTACAGTTGTGTAATGTTTAAAAAAATCGTACAAAAACATATTTTGACAGTTTTTTCGTTAACACGTGCAGTGATTAAAAAAATGTGTTAAAAAAAAAATCCTACAGTAAACATGTTTCGTAAGTTTTTTCGTTAACAAATGTGCAGTGTTTAAAAAAATGTACATTAAACATATTTTGTCAGTTTGTTGTTTACAATTATGCAGTGATTAAAAAAGGTGTTTTAAAAAAAACGTTCACCAAACATATTTCGTAAGTTTTTTCATAAACAATTGTGCAGTGATTAAATAAGTGTGCTTTAAAAAATCGGATATTAAAAATATGTTCTGTGTGTATTAGTGAATAATAGTGTACAAATAAATGTGAGTTCCTCGGGGCGTGGTGGTATTGGTTTATACCAATACGGAATGCCATCGAGATGTTCCTTCAACTATTTTCAAAGATAGGTAAAAAAAAATGGACAGCAGGCACAGGAATCCAAGCTGTGAGTTTTTTTTTTAATATTGCACGATCCATGGATTCTTTCTATCCTCTGCATGTTAACGGTTTTTAGAAGAATGTATCTATTTTTACGGAATTTTGCAAAACCTTAGCTGTTGGTTGGTAAATGTATTTATTTATTCTTCATCGCCCAAGTGTCAGATTATGAATATGCAAGAACCAACAAGAAAGGTACACAGGTAAAAGTTACAAAATTATCAAAACTATTCAATCACTGTCATAAAAGGGGGCAAAATAAAATAACTTCAGAACAGACGTAAAATACACTTAAAAGTATCAGCTAAGGCATAATAGATTCAGTAAAATTATTTCAACATCGAAGATTTAAAAATAATGTAAGTTATTTCCAAGCTGTCAAAAAAAACAGCAGAATTTACAAATCCATAACTGAGAAACGTTAAAATTACGTCGGAAAGACGGACCAGAACAATCGATTTGAAGTTTGATAAACGTCAACATTCATTTGGGAACGCCTTTCGTTCGGAACAATTGATTTTCAACTCTAAGAAATATCAAATTTCATTCGGAAAACTAAAATCTGAGTGATCATAAGTTCGAGAAACTTTTTACAAAATATCTCGAACCCGGGTATTTATTAGATTGTGTAGATCGGTACCTAGTACCTACTTTAGATTTACATTTGAAATTACACACATTCTTTTCTAAGTGAATGCTCTTGTTTATAATTTAATATTAGATCAGTACATAAAGGCTGAATATCTGAGTTGCAACAACTGAAATTAGATTATGAGGATCTCAATACGAAAAAAGTTTTGTAAATGACATTATTAAATTAAAATTATAATTAGCTTGCGATCCCCCGAGCAAGAAGTTATTACAAATAATATGCGTATTTAATGGTTTACCTAAATAAGTTTCATTAACATTCAAATTAAGTATATTTTATTTTTGTTAAAGTAAACCTATATTCAATAATTGTCAGTTGCGTCAAATTGTATGGTGATTGCTTAATAAATAAGTTTAGGATGTTAACATGTTATTTTGAGGTTATAGTTGCATACAATTATTCGAAATCAACAGTTTGAAAGATAAAGTTTAAAAATAATTTTGATGTAGGTCAAAGAAGTATGTATTTATACAAATATTTTCATTGACATGGAAATTCTTTTAAAGAGTAAACATGTAATTATGTATTTTACAGATATTTTATGGTTCGAATGAACAAATATTTGCTTTCGGCCATAAGTGCCAATTCTTAAATACGCCATCATAAACGTCTCAAAAGCTTACAAAATCATCAAGATTCGTGTCTGTAATTTTGTGTTATTACTTGTGGTATTTCTAAGCATAAATATAACAATTAAGCCTTCAAACACAACCCTCCCCCCAATACTTTCACTCACTGTCCCTTGACAAAAGCTATTGCTCCTACGTAATTAGAGCGATTAATTCGAAACATCATCTGATTATTGCGATTTCCCGAACCCGGACCTACTATTTTTTCAGATTATACCAATCACTAGTTAAAACTTCAAATCAAACTAAAACTGCTAAGGATTTAAATTAAGCCTGTGACTGTGGTTTAAACTTCGCATGGAGCCAAGATTCAAACTGAACTCGATAAAAATATAGGTTAATTTATTTAAATAGAACATGCTTTTCAAACCTGACAGAGTACATGAAATACGTTAACCAGACGTGACATCAAAATAAAAATACAGCTACTAAATTAGAGGAAAGGCAGCTTAAAATATTATAGAGCTATTCCAGCAGTCCAGCACTCTTTTTTTCTTCCATTTAAAACAATCACAGATTTGCAGTTTTGGCTCCAGCTATAAACTTTTTTTTTTATAAGTTCTCATTTTTTTTCCTTTGAATTTTTTTTTTCATCAGTTATTTGTCTAGGGGGGCGTTCTGGCGAGGTCCTTGCATATATATAAAAAAATAAATATATATACATCATATAAATATAAAAAAATCAAGCAAAAGCCTATGTCATGGTTATGTACCATTACGGGGGTAAGAACCTTTCAATATATATCTTTTTTAAATTTTTGCTATTTATTTCGTCAGAGTGAAAACACTGCTATTCGGTAGATAAGATTGCTTATGCCAGTGTTTTGACAGAAACTGTTGTTATTTTATTTGTCAGTGACATTATCTGCATCAAATTGCATCCTGTTTTGACAAGCAAACTTTCCTCGTTAGGCTTATTGTAATCTAATCTCCCCGTGTGTGTTTGACCTCTTTATTCGCAAGTTATCTCTTAAATTATAAATAGCCGCTACAATTGACAATATGAGCGACTTAAAACAGTTTAATATTGGACCAGACGATGGATCGTGGCGGACACCTGCATTTAGGCAGAATGTCGTCGCTAAAATGTACGTTTTGTATGAAAATGCTCACGGGATTGTTAATCAACCAATTTACGACAATTATTAATATCATTACATCAATATTTCTTAGAATAAGCCCATCTGTATTGACTTATACTGTGAGTCATCGGACGGTGTTTATATTGAATGTAATGAATGGGTTGTACTATTATCAACATTTATTTTACAGAGATGAATCGATTCAGCGATCTGGCATGCCAACATCTCGCAATAGTATTGAAATGGAAAATCATGTCTTTCAAAAAGCCAAGTCCAAAGAAGAATACTTGAGTATGGTGGCGAGACTAATACTACATGTCAGGGACATAAGTAAGTTCAAAAAAATACTTGCCAGTATGTTTGTACATTCATAATATTATTTGCAGTAAGATTGAATTGGCCTTGTAAAACTCAATAAAATAACCTACAAAGTAGAAGATCGATGTGTCAGACGTAACTCATGTTATCGTTAGAAACTGTTGTATTATTTAAAACGGCAATTAATTTTGTATTTCGATACACAGATGTCGTGGTGGCTGTGATAAGTATGTGATGGTGGCTGTGATATTATCTTATAATATATACGATTATCACTAGTAGTTTGAGCGTTGTGTGCACTGTTGGCTTCAAATGACAAATACCACCAACACTTGACTGTAATTTCTTTTCTCACGCATATGAGATAATCCTTCTCAATATGAACCAAGGTTACTTCGATTCTGAAATATTTTTAGTTTAATACCACTAGACCGCTATCCCACGAGGTTGCTCTGTTTGAGAACAGGTAAAAATTTATCTTTTTTTACCGATTCACGATTTACTGTCTGTTCACTTTCTGCTGAATGATTTTTGTTCTCAATTTATTGTTTAACTCTAGATAGCTAACATTGTTATTATATATTATCTCAATAAGTTAACCATTCGACAAACATTTTTTTGAGTCCTACTTTTTAATTAGATTTTTTAATTTTATCCAGTAAAATATAGAATAATGAGGTTATAAATTAAACAACAATAACTCAAACGTATCATTTTTTAGATACATTTCGCCTTTCAACTTATAATCAATAAATGCAGAACTATAATTGGAAAAAAATGCCCTTTTTCTCAGGCACTGTATGTTCACCACAAATGGAAAACTTTGTATCTATTGCAATTTTTTTTTGTCATCCACCTTTCTTTGTAGGAACACAAACTAAAACTTTACCTTTTTCTGGACGACAATCCTCAGATGTCACAGTATTTTCAGAGCTAGATGGACCAAGAATTTTACCTTGACTCTCTGTGCGTTTTTCATGGTTCAAAGCACGTCTTTATTTTAGTTACCCACGCATTCTGATTTCTACCTCGAATATTAGCTTGAAGCAAGTGTAATTTAGAACTGGAAGCCGTCAAAGACCTCATCATGTGATTCATTTGATGGAAGAACTTCCGAAGGTTGACTTGCTTGTTCTTCTTCGATATCTGAAGGCTCATCCTGGAAATCACTTTCCACATTATCAATCTCCAAAAAATATTCAGTTTAAATGTCAGAAACCTGTTTGTTAATGTTAGTGTTAAAATCGCCATCATCATTTAACACTCAAGTGGTATTGTCATCTGTTATGTTAATTCTCTCAGCCATACTTTGCCATCGAGTAATAACTAGAAATATTGGAACCGAAAATAAATACTAAGACCAAAAAAATAAGCTAAACATTTGTCAAAATTACGAGTAGTCCGTAGGTATCTCAAAAACAAACAAAAAACTTACCGACTAAATACAACCGCCATGTGTACGAGTCGGCCACTAAGTTGACAAACGACGGCTATACTCAGTAGAAGCATTAAAAAGAGACGGATAGTAATTATTTTGTACAAACTTAGTCTTAAAATTTAACTATGCCTAATATTGTATTTTCATAATATTTTTCCTGGTTTTTTCCCAGTCGGGTCAACTGTCAACCTATTGCTTGGTCAAGGTGTCTGTATCTTCGCTACTTTCATGAATTAATAATATTTTAATATTTTTCCTTTTACCAACCACTGCTAGCGTAAAACACTACAAACTAACATAACATAATAAGTTAGATTTTTGCGATGTGTTTGTACAAATTATAATACTGTCGGGAGTAACAATTTAATTCTGGGTCCGGGTCCGTTTAGCTGATTCACTGAATATCTTTACTTACAATACCTTCAGAATCTCATTCTCGTTGGTTCGCGTTTTGTAATTGGGAAGTCACTTCTACATTATACTATATGTATTTTTATTTATCAACACTTTAACACTATAAAGAATTAGAGGCACGTCTGTACCCTATCATTTGAAATGAGAGAATAACTTGTAATACTAAGGACATAGTATTTAAAGGAATTCTTTTTAGAAAGTTTACAAGATTCAAAAGAATCTTTCTTACCCGAGAAACAATAAGTCACATCTCTTCAAAGAATTACTAATATGAATACAATGGAAAGAGATTTTTAGCGATGACCATGGATGACTTACTGAATTACAGTGGGTATTGGTACCGGGAACTTTATTGTTTAGAGGGAACTCATAGATTAGGAGCTAGAGTAATGATTTTAGGTGACGTATTGTCTTGATAACTTAAGCTAAATAATAGTATACATGTGAGTAGTAGGTAGGTACATAACAATAGTAATAAAATCATTTAATTGTTCTAGATAATAAAAAAGGTGGCATGGGAGGTCCCGGCACTCCTCAGGGGTTGGCGGGCCTCGCAGGAGGAGTGGGAAACAATCAGCCCAACCCAGGGGGCTCCGTGGGCGCAGTGGGTAACCAGGGGGGGGCAGGGGGGAACCCAGGGGGACAAGGTATGGCCCCTGACCCAATTAACGCCCTGCAGAACTTGGCCAGTCAGGGCTCCCGGAATAATCAGATGATGGGCAACATGGGACCCCAAGGTCAGATGCAAGTCAACCAAAACAACATGGGCCCCGGCAACCAAATGGGAGGCATGCAGAACCAAATGGCCCCGCAGCAAAACTCCCCCATCACCGCCACCAATCTCCTGCAAACCCTAAATCAAAGACCGCAGTTGAGTATGCAACAGATTCAGAACAAGATGGGCATGAATCCCAACCAGGGCCCCATGGGTCCCAACAGTATGAACCAGAACCCCATGGGAGGCCAGATGGTGGGCCAGATGAACAACCCCATGGGCGGCCAGATGAACCCCAACCAGATGGGGCCGGGAGGGATGAATCCTCAGATGGTCCAAAACCAAATGAACCCCAATATGGTAGGACAAATGGGTGAGTCAAACATTACTTTTATTAATTCTCCAAGTATTAGTATTTTCGTGATTGAACATTATTATCTGCTACTGTGCGGCTGGCTACATTTGCAGTCCTGAGAATTTAGGTCTAGCGGACGGCTTTAGTACTGTATTAAAAAATAACTAGCCGTTGAAAATAACAGCTAGATGCCGTCAACGTCCAACGCTATTGACGAAAATTTGCACCAACAGTTGGATATCAATAGCTACATACAAATATTATTCAACGCAACACAGTTTCAATCCTCACTGAGTATGTACCTATTGTTTTAGCTTTATCACCAAATAAACAAAAGATGTAAAAGTATACTTTGTGAACGATATTATGCGTAATTTGGAATGATCTTTTGGTTGTATACCTCCCTACTAGACGTGTTTGTGGATTTTCCTATCCAAAACGGCCGATACGTAGTGCCCAGCGTCAACCGAATCTACCGGTGGCAAGTAAAATATAGCTGTTTGTTATAAAATCAATATTTGATGTGTGATTTATATTAATTTGTATTAGTGATGTTTACCACTAGAAAAAATAAGTCCAAACCTTTTCGAGTCTAAAACACATAGGATGCAGAGCATGTATGAAGGGACTGCGCCTGCTTTGAAGATGCTCGTTATAAGATGAAACCGGTCCAGTCTTAATAAAAAGAATCATTAAAATGATTAAATATAAAATATGATGTGAATGACATTTGAAAATCAACAAGTAAAAATATTAATTTTACTTGATTTCTACACAACTATATATATGTTATGTATCTGTTTTTTCGCTCTGGGTCCGATAGCTGAAATGAGTTACCACAATGTTGTTGAAGTTGCAAAGCCTCTGTTTATTGTCAAATTTTTTAATGTGTTAACTACATCATTATGAAACTGGGACTTTCCTGTTCCCTCCACGTACATATAATGATCATTTTCTTGCATGCATCAAGGTATTGCGATATTGCTTACGACACACACTTGAGTTAAATTTATTTTATTTGTTATAAAGGGTCCGCCAAATAACTTTTTTTTTTGAAAATGCTATAAAAAAAAAACTACTGAATATTTTCTCAAATTTCTTTTTTTATTTATAAGTACAATCCTTCCGGTTAATAATGGAAAATAATTTCATTCAAATGGCTGCCTCGGCTGGCCATGCAGTAGCCTACACGATCGGTCCAATTTTTAAGCACATTATCGATTGTGTGCAGCTGTATTTCACCAATGGCTTCACGAATATTGTCCTTTAAAGCGTCAATTGTCTCTGGCTTGTCGGCGTAACATTTATCTTTGAGGGCACCCCACAAATAATAGTCCAACGGTGTCAAATCGCAGCTCCGAGGTGGCCAAACGACATCAGCTCTGCGGCTGATAATGCGATCTTCAAAAACAGGGCGCAAAACATCGAGTGTAGCTTCGGCTGTGTGGCACGTAGCGCCGTCCTGTTGAAACCAAATGTTGCCAATATCCTCCTCTTCAATTTTTTGTGAACAAAAATTCGTTCAACATGGCCCGATAACGGTCGCCATTGACTGTAACGGCCACTCCTTGCTCATTTTCAAAGAAAAATGGCCCAATTATGCCTCTGGACCAAAATCCGCACCAAACAGTGACTCGTTTTGGGTGTACCGGCTTTTCAATGTATGCGTGCGGGTTTTCTGTGCCCCAAATACGACAATTTTGCTTGTTTACATACCCGCCAAGATCAAAATGAGCTTCATCCGAAAAGATGATTTTTTGGCAAAATCGGCATCTTCTGTAAGTCGATCGCAGGCCCACTCAGCGAAGCGAAAACGCATTGGATGGTCAGTTGGCTTCAACTCCTGAACCAATTGGACTTTTGTATGGCGTCATACCAAGGTCTTTATGCAAAATTCGTCTCAATGATGTCTCCGAAATGTTCAATTGTTGAGAACGACGGTGAATTGATGTTGATGGCGCTTCACGCACACTTTCTGCCACAGCATCGATATTCTCGGGTGTACGCACTGTTTTTGGCTTTTCACGCTTTGGTTTATCGATGAGGATGCCAGTTTCTTTCACTTTTTTCACAAGATAACGAACATACGGAGCTGACGGTGCTTCTCTTCTTCCAAAAACCGTACGCAATTTTCGCACACATTCTGCAACATTACCATGATTTTCAAAGTAATGTCGCAATATTTCCCAGCGTTGTTCAAGCGTATACACAACCATATTCGCTCAGCGGAAGGATAAAACTAATTATCTGTCAAATCAGACATGAGCTAAGTGTTACCATTCACGAAATAAGCACTAGTTGAAAAAAAAAAAGTTATTTGGCGGACCCGATATTATTTATTACTATACTAACAAGAAAAAAAAAACCCACCTTTACTAGAACTTTGCTCTTTTGTACATACAAAACACATTGCGTTGAGAAGGTGTGTGCAAAGTTAACACTCTCCAGGCCAAACTCGAACTCTGTTTGGTATGCATTTCTCTTCCAGTTGGCTGGCACTTTACACACCTTCTAGACTTATCTGGCCGAGCACCAACTCCGTTTGTGATGATATTTTTGGCTAATCTGCCAAACTGTGTGTGTGTTCAGTTAGCATATATTTCCTATCTACACCACGTGTCCTGTTCGTGAGATGTTAAGTTTAGAGTCAAGTGGTTTTCATAAAGCACATACACATTAAATCGTCACTGTGTAACTAACCTACACGGCGAGCGCTTCATGCACAAAGGTGAGGGCGGTGTGCTTGGATCACATCAAGAAGGATACTGGCAAGAGGGGTCGAAAAGAGTCAGTTTCTTACTGTCCTGCAATGTTCCCCTTTGCCTCCCAGAATGCTTGAAAAAATTCCATACGCAACAATACTGTAGAAATAATGCAGTAGGCTTGTACGAGTTCTTTACTTTCTCGTTTTTTTTTTAATCATATTTGTCTATAAATAAAAACCTTTTTTAATTACAAGAATTATTGTTTTATTTATGAAATATATCAAAGTAAAAAAAATAATAAGCTCAATTCTAACAATGGTTATATAAGAATGAATGAATGTGTGCCAAAAAGCCTGGCCGGATGGGGTATGTTCACATAAAAGAACCCGGCCAGTTGGGCGATGATTCCGTCACAAACTGTATTCGGGCACTGCCGGATAAGCTTAGCACGTGTGAAAACTCGCAACTTGGAAAGTGTTAGTGATTTACCATATTAAATTGAATTATATTTTATTATATTATATTTAAAATTCGCATCAAATACTGTATTACGTACAAGGATTACATTTTCGTATCCGACGTGAGAGAGAATGGGATTAATAATATCTATCGGTTAGTTGGTTAAGCAGTTCAAAGCATCAACCTCCCACCAGGCGTTGGGTTATCATTTGGACTATCTATTGTTTTGTGAATAGGGATGTAGTGTAAGTATTGCAAACAATCTATAATGATGAAATGCTTTATTCTTTTTCACGAGGTGACGAAAACAGAAGGTACGATTGGCAAATCAGATGAAAATTGCCGATTTGTTACAACATTATTGAATTAATTGCTACAATTACTACAAGCGCTTAGCAGTAAATGTGGCATACATTACATATCCATACAAACATTAATACACATTTAATTTAAGGAGCCGTGAATATTTGTGTCTCAAAATACACACATTGTTTTTATTGAATCCTAAACATTCGCTCACTATCTGGTTTTGCACGATGTGTAACATTATCCTAGCCATTGTTTTCGCAATGGCTATTGAGTTGCTAGTAAATTCTTGGTATTCAAATCAGTCCAACTATTATTATTAATGGCTCTGAGATATGCAGTCACTTGCGCTGAGTAAACAATAGGGCTGACAACCGCCCAAGATTTCTGCTGATTATTCATACATTCCTGCCGACAATATAACAATACATATTGTTAGTCATTGTTGGAAGACACTCCTGTGCAGTTGTTTATAGCAAAAACCTTGTGAAAGGTTGGCTTTTTATATATTGCATAGAATAGTCTTCAAGGAACAACCTGGTAAAATAGTTTTATTATTTTAGGCACTTTTCACACATTAAACTGAATTAATGTAAGCAATTATTTTCAGGGTTAATTGAAAAAGCTACAGATAAAATAATAAGCCAACCCACCTCTCGTAGATTCATAGAATTGCATTTTTTACATAATTTTAAAAATAAAGTAAAATTTTATCATGCAAGCATTCAAATTTTTAATTAGTTTTATGAATTGTAAAATATAAGTTTTTATCATCTCCCGTTTTAAGTTTTCACATTGTGGCTTAAGGAGTTTTTCCCACTTGCAATCGATATTGTATTAGCAAATGATAATATTTACAAAATGTTTATTACTATGATTATTACAATAAAATTATTCGGGTAGGATTCTGTGTAGGAGTGAGGGAAACAGTGTAAAAATACAGTATATTAACACGGAGGTAAATTACAACCCAACTTTAGGTTTTGGTTGAGTAGTTGTTTCAATACATACATACGAGTATATGTATGTGCTCAAAGTGAATGAATATTCTATTCTTTTTTGTAGGGAACATGACGAGCAGCCAAATGAGCATGATGCAACAACACATGCAGCAACAGCAAAGGAAAGAAGGGGCTGGAGGCATGCTGGGGTCAGGCGGGCCTGGGATGGGCCAAGGCGGCCCAGGCAAGGGTCAAGGCGGACCGGGCATGGGTCAAGGCGGACCTGGCATGGGTCAAGGCGGACCTGGCATGGGACAAGTTGGGACAGGCATGGGACAAGGTGGACCAGGCATGGGCCAGGGCGGGCCTGGTATGGGGCAAGGAGGCCCAGGGATGGGGCAAGGTGGGCCAGTAATGGGTCAAGGTGGGCCAGGAATGGGTCAAGGTGGGCCCGGAATGGGTCAAGGCGGACCGGGAATGGGTCAAGGCGGACCGGGCATGGGTCAAGGCGGACCGGGCATGGGTCAAGGCGCACCCGGCATGGGGCAAGGCGGGCCAGGGATGGGCCAGGGTGGTCCAGGGATGGGGCAAGGTGGACCAAGAGCAGGAGCACCTTCTCATTTCCTGAGGCAATCACCATCTCCTTCGGCTCAACCGAGTCCAGCTCCCATGGGAGGACCGAGCCCAGCATCTTTATGTTAGTAAATTAGACTATTATAGATTTGGTATCTGCAATTAATTAGTATCGCAGAAAAATTCTTAATGTGTTGTTATTCTTTCAAATATAGTATTTACCTGTCTGATTGTTTTGTTAAGGTGTGTTAAGTGGCCCCCCCATGGCTTCCCCCATGTCCGTGGGCAGTGGTGGGATGGGGGTGGGCGGCACTGGCGGGGGGCTGGGCAGCCCTGCGCTCGCCCCCTCTCCCTCCCCCCACCACCCCTCGCAGCAGCATCCCCAGCAACACATGCAACAACATCAGAGGTAATATCCAATCTCATTCAAATACTATAATGAGAGCAGATAGATTATACTCCTTATGTATTATTATATAATCGGTATTCAAATTGGCAATTTCATTTCAGTTGCATATGCTCTTGTGATATTTCATATAACTTATATGTATTATTTATATGGCAGACAGAGTATTGGTAATTATTAAATGTTATTATTATTTCTAATTCTCAAGTAATGTGTTAAAAATGTAACATCTTTCTTTTATAACAGCTTTCATTATACTCCTAAACTATAATAATATTGTGCTCTTAGATTTTCAAAATCAATAAACATTGTTAATGGAATTGTTTGTATCCAGATCGCTGGGAATGGCCCCCAGCCCCTCCTCCTCGCTGAACACGCCACAGGGTGCGGGGGTAGGTGCTGCGCCCTCTCCGGGGGGAGGTGGGGAGGAGCACGCCTACCGAGAGAAGGTGCGCCAGCTCTCCAAGTACATCGAACCCCTTCGTAGGATGATATCCCGGATGGTCAGCGATGGGGAAAGTAAGTTTTGATCTAATTACACTTTTTGAATACATTGAATTATTTTCATATCTCGACACGAAAACTCCTGCCAGTGGTCTCACTCGCTATACCTGTCTACAGGGCCGGTCCGGTGCAGGCGCAATTGGAACAGTCCACTCCAGGTGGTGAATTGACAAGGTGCTGAGAGTACCTAATTACAGTGCTATTTTACGCGCCCTGGCCTATATATTTTATTGAATTGAAAAAACCGTATTATCTATGGGTAGCAGTCAAACCCGTAACTTCCGACTCAATGGTGCGGTATGGAAATTCGTGCCTCTCGTTTTATAATTTTGACAGTGGGCGATACAAAATTTACTGTGCCAGACGGCCGTTTGGCTCAGGGCTGGGCATAGCAGAAACCATTATAATAATAGTTATCCAGATAAAAAAAAAACAAAATAATGAGAAATCTGGTTCTCATTGAATCAAATTGATTAACGATTTTTTTTCTGCATTAAATGTTTTCGTGTTGCATTTGGGTGATCGTTAATTAAATCGATTAATAAAAATAAGGCTGTTTGGTATAAGAATATTAATGTACATTGGCCTTTGCAATACTAAAAATAACATCCATCCATAAATTTTGTGTATAAGACGAGTCTGTGTAAGCAAATATTTATAAACAGTTAGTCTCTATTTCACATTTACCATTATGTCGTTACATATTTGAGTATTTATTTATCGGTGGATTATTTGTGGAGCTGCGAAGGCTAATACCCACACAGAAGGTATATTAAAGGTATCGGACAAGCAAAACAAAGTCTTCCCTAATCTGTAAGATTTTCCAGATGTGGAGAAGTTGACCAAGATGAAGAACTTCCTGGACATCCTGTCGCACCCGCTGAAGCGCATGCCGCTCGAGACCCTGCTGAAGTGCGAAGTGGTGCTGGAGAAGCTGGACTTCAAGCGCGGGGACGCCATGTCGCTGCACTCGCAAACCAACCCGTTGCACCTGCAGGGGACCAAGGTACCTTTACATTGCCACATATACCCAACAGTTGTACATGCCAAACCTTTGCAACATTAATATTGCTGGCTATTTGCAGGAAAACCAAATATTCAACCCTCTCCTGGAAGTAGTGAACAACAGCTTGCAGTCTCCAGTGGCCAACCACACCCTGAAGAGGACCTTTGGGCCTTGCGTTGAGGCGCTTTGCGGGCCGGAAATCAGGTTACCTCATGCAGTTTTACAACTCTTGTATTATTCACATCACAGCTCATCGTCGTGTGCTCATTGAATATTTGTTTTCCAGACACATGCCTCCTCCATTGAAGATGCACAAGGCGGAAGAAGCCAACCCGGACATTCCTGATATATTGCAAGGCGAGATTGCCCGCCTGGATAGCAGATTCAAGGTTATTAGTTTTCACTACATTTGCCCACAAGATTAAAAGTTAACAATATAAAGATTTCGCAAAAAGTATACAAAGCGTACAGTGACATTATATCTTAGACAGTATTTCAAAAACATGTAAGTAACAGTAACATAAAATAAATAGAAACTAAAAGTGCCGGTACAGATTACTCCAATAATCTTACTTAAAATGATATTACTTAAAAATCTCTTACTTAAAAACATACAATACTTGAATGAGTGGTTACAATCATGATAATAATTGTCACAAAATGATTTGTAAATTTAGGAATCAAAATGTCACCTTTTGTCAATTGAAGCAATCTCAAGAGTCAAGAATATCTCCGCCGCATCAATTAACTAGGAGTAAGGTTGAGGAGAATGGGATAACAGGAGATGAACGAGAGATATTTTATGATTTATAGGTGTCCCTAGAGGGCCTGCAGGTAGGCACCGGGGGCGGCAGCATTCGCCTGGTGGCACAGCTGGAGGACGCCCGCCTGCCGTGCGTGCCGCCTGTGTGCGTGTGCGTGCCGCGCTCCTATCCGGTGTGCGCCCCGTCCTGCCTGCCGCCTGCCGCACCCTACGCTGCCACGCCCTTCCTGCGCCGCGTGCACGCCGCGCTGCTGGCCCGCCTTGCGCGCCCTGCCGCGACGTCACTCCCTCTCGCAGCTGCTCGACACCTGGGAGATGTCGGTGCGCCAGGCCTGTAACCCCGCCAGCCAGCAGGAGGTGCACACCCCCACCACCCTGCTCCTGGGCATCTAATATGCTCCTGTGGTAACCTCTCTTCAACCACATACGCCGTTTATATGAAAATAAGGCTCGAGAGTTGTAACTTTGGATAGTAGTAAGCATTTTGTATGTTATGTATCTTTCTCGTCATGTTGCTACGTGTAATATCTTTCTGCAACAAACATATTGGGACGCAGGAGCTACTGTCACCAATTTGACCTAATCTTCCATATCTAGTACGAATTATTAATTTATACAGGCTTTTTGTTATACGTGATACCTACGATCCACTTCATATTCGTTTTGTCTCAATTTCGGCTATTACGTAGCATTTTGTCAAACAACGGTTTTTTAGAGAACAATGAAATATGTAGAAATGTAAAAACTGTCTAGATCCTATCACCACACAATGAAGCGTACCATAGACGGGAATAATTTCTCTGAACTGCTATTGTAGTTGGCTGCAGCCTGGGTTAAAACGGCTTACGGTGAAAAGCTATGTAAAGCACAACTGTGTCATTTCATTATTCATAATATGTATTAGAGATGGTCGATATCAGGATTGGGCGTACCTGCGGTTCCAGTTACCGGTGACCGGCGAGGAACCGGTTTCTGGTGCCAAAAAGTTTCACGAAGGAGATTTTTATATTCAAATCGAAAAGTACTAGCAAATCGACAAAACAAACGGTTCCTCGGACAAACGATATCGATTTTTATTTGCCAAAAAAAGGAACCAGTTCCTCAAAGAAATATTATTGACGGTTCCAGTGACCGGCTTGGAACCGGTTCCTTTTAACCGGGACAAGAATATCGACCATCTCTAATTTGTATCCAGGTTGTCATACAAGTATTTAGTTACAAATATTCATTATGTTCTTGGGTGGATGAAGAAATAATGTGTTTTATATCTGAATAGCCAGGTACTGCCAACTTTCCATAATTCCTTGTCTCATCCCCATCCCTTCTTCCCTGACATTGGAAATGCAATATGACTTGACTGGACAGTGAAACTCTTGTGAAAGTAAAGTATTGATAGTGAAATCATTGACATGAGAAAATCTTTATGATATTGACATTATTTTTATAACACACAATAACATAAAAAATTGTAGTCAATGTTATTTATCTCTATATGTATTATAAATGTGTCTAGTTATAAGGTTTAATATCATTATTTATAATCTATTTTGTAAAGATTTTATCCATCATTGAATCATTAGAATTTGAAAGTAAATAATATACCAAAGGAATTCAAGTTTCATTCCTAAATTATTTTGGTCGAAAACCATTTGACTTTGGAAGGATATTATTTCATATTTAAAAAAATTATAAGTTTTATGTAGTCCAACATTTTAATCTCTATTTGTGTTAGGTCATTAAAACAATTTTTGCTATTAAATCAAACACTTTTATAAATATATATTTTTTATTACTTCCAAACTCATCCACTAATAATAAATACCTAAGACTAAGTTTTCTTTAATAAACATTATTCCTTAATATAATATAAAATTTCATATGTGGTATGGTGTATCATAGCTTCACTCTTTGAAAGTTTCCAGATTGAAGAATTTATGTTTTGAAGTAAGAATTTATATAAAGTTTTGTATGTTTTTAAAGTTTAACTTATGGAGATATTGGTGTTGAATCTTCAATAAATTGAGTTATTATGTGAAGTAATATATAAACTCAACAAACATCGTAATATTCTTAATTTAATGTATTATCTTACATTTTTTTGTATGTCACATGTTTGGAATAAAATAAATTAAGATTTAAGGTAATGAACACATTTGAAAAAGGCTTTAACTCCTCCACACTGGACGTTAATTTAGGTCAATCAATAACATAAGGTATTAAATATGTAGCATTTCAGATTAGCTCGAGAACGGGGCTCCATTGAAGACCGAGCAACCTGGGTGTTAGCTAGAGATTCTTCAATACTGACCAGTTCCTGACTTGTCGAGGTCTCAAGTATGCCCTTTCATTGACATGCTTGGTGTAACCTTAAGTGACCAGCTGAGGCACGGGGGCTCCATCGAAGCCAGAGTAAAGTTAGCTTTTTAGAAGCTAAGCGTACTGTACAGGTCCCGCAGATACTTAAATAGTACACAACTGCTGACCTTGTACAAATGGCAAGTGTGCCCCACTGTTGAATTTGGCAGCCACCTCTGGTTTGGAGCCCCAAAATACATGAAAAAACCCTAGTTCTGTGCGGAAACGGGCGGTCTGTTTGATAGATTCTCTTATCTTAACAAATGGATTGCAATATTTGGAACACAGACGTCAGGTGGGAATGCTGTCCTTCTTCTACCGGTATTTCAATGGAAGATGCTCCAAGAAACTTGTGTCATTGATCCCTTCGGCACAGGTGCATTGTCGGCAAACTTGCCAAATACGCGCCCAACATTTGCACACGTTGACATTCGATATATTAGAATGGGTCGCTTTTACGACTCGGGTGTGGAACGATTTGTCGGCCTCTGTGTCCTTCCTCCTTTAACACGAGCCTCTTCAAGACCCAGGTTCTTTCTTTTCTCAACAAGACCCTCCCACAGCATTCTCCTTAAGGCCTCTTGTGTGGAGTTAGTGTAGTAAAAAAAGTCCCAGAAATTAACTTTGGTAGCTACCTACCTCTAGGATGGAGTTCAAAATAGTCAATTAATCTGTTTGATATCATCTCTTCGGCACAGGTGCTCGTATGTGGAAGATGCTAAGATTACTTTTTCTCCTATCTCATTACTGGACCTCTTCAAGAACCACATTAACAAATCCCTTACTTCTGGTCCTTCGTTGCCTGATAGGGTAAATGAATTTTCAGTAGGATAAATGAATTTTCTGAAAATATCTTAATTTTAACAATGCTGGGGCTATATAATCACATTTTTCCTTTCCTATTCAATATTTGAGTCTTCTTGAATGCATTTTTTCGATGTGAACAGTAAAATTTTCCTTGATAGCCATCAATTCAAACTTATGCTGTGAACTAGAATTTCAATTGTCTTTTGACTGTTAAGGGGATCAACAACACAATATTAATCCTTTATTTAAATGGTACCCATTGAAGAGACACTCCGATAGAAGTGTGTTGAGGGTGTGTTTGATGATCAAACATCTTCAAATATTGAAATCCTTTCTTGAGCAGACGAGTTCCAGGGATTATCTGTTCAGTGATGGTACCCGACAAATTATTAGAGGGAGAACTGGTAAGTGTCGCGTCCCGTGCCCGCCCTAGTGCAGTCGGCGTGCTGGTCCGTGTTGGCGCAGCAGGACCAGTGGCGAACCCCCGGGTGCCCCGGGTGGCCGTGTCCGCAGCCCCGGTAGCCGCCGCCCATGAGCCCCGCTGCCTCGCACGCGCACACGGCGCCCCGGCTGCCGCTGGACGAGCAGAACGAGCAGCAGTGGAACTTGCCCACGTGCGGCCGCTGGTCTCGCGCCAGCAGGGTGAACGGACTGTTCTGAAATCAACCAAAATAATCATCAAAAAATCAGCAACTCAACAATACAACAAGATATACATATTAAAACAGTAGAAAAGTTTTATTTTAGTGAGACTCCAATACAAGAAAAAAGTTGTGGGGAGGGGAAGGCGGTGGGGAAGATGAAGTTCGGGAAATACTTGGCTATTCGGAGCTAGTCAGCAAACACGGCTAAAGCCATTTCAAGCAACGTTTCGATTCTGAAAGGTGGTCTTTCACCAGGGTGATACTAAGAGTATCTAGTGCTCTGGAACGTGCCGCAAATAATATTAACAAATAATAAACACTCTTTAAAATAAAATAACATTGTTTAGTAAAGCTCATGCTGAAAAGCTCCATGCAGTAGCTTAGCGGGTATAGATTCCCATAGTGTAAAATAATATTGTACTAATTATGATCATTATTTGGCGCATACAAATCATCTATTTTATATTAACCCCTAGAGTCTTACTGACTACAATAGCAGTTCAATGAAATTATGACTACCTTGAGCTGTACTGCAATTTGCAGTGTGTAGCGCCAGGTTTAAGAACTTTTAAACACATTTCGTTACTACCCATAAAAATTCCCAAGTAAAAAAGTTGACATTGTAGATGCGTGTGTATTCTTCCAAATACAATTTTCAATACTATTTTTGGTTAATTCAAAATATTTCCCGTCTTCTAGGGTTAAAGAAAAGTTTGTCAAGTTGATTTAAAATCCAACCACAACACAACCATGATACGGGAATCAAACACTTTTCGGGAATAGCTACTGCGATGAAATACCTTAATGGGTTTTCCATTGATCAGTACCGCCAGTTGATACGGTCCTGGAGCATCGGGAATGAAGGTCAGCAGGTAGGAGCCATCCTTGCGGTCCTGTGTGATGAGAGTGCGGGGGCGGTAGCCCGACCGGCGCAGCGCCCCCCACACTGCGGCACCCCCCCCGCACAGAGGCTGGTTGGAGCAGTCGCGCGATTCCAGGACCAGCTCGTGGCGGCGGTGGACGCGAACACCACGGAAACCTAAACAATTATATTATTTATTATTTCAATAATATTTAAAAAATATGAATTTAAAAAAAAAAGGAAGAAAAGAAAAATATTAACTTATGTACAAGACTCGAACTCGCAACCTTCCTCTACCAGGTAGGATGCGTTTGTCAATTGTGCTGCTGAAACCCATTTTCTTACTGCTATTTTTTCAATATCTCATTTCTTTGGAAATCATCAACATTATTTTTTGATTTTTTTAAATTTAGCCTGCCCGTCTATCTCTAGGACATTGTCTTGGTCCATTGTCCCGTCCTTCAAACTGCTGTTCACACTAGGACAATAGACCCGGAGCTGGGACATGTGAATTAGGCATTATGTTCGTAAGTGATTTTTCCCAATCTTTATCTTCCTCATCTCTTTCCCCTCCCCACTACCTTCAGCCTCACAACATACCCCAATTGGAGATGCCATAGTCTGAATGGCTCTATGAAATAAATAAGGGTTGGGAGCAGTTGGGACTCTTGCGCGGTATTCACTTAAACGTAGGGTATTCGCGGAACACAATCACAAACATAGAAGCTGCCTTGGATAAAATAATAATTATTATTCCGAGTCGGGGTCTTGGTCCCAACCTAATCTTTTTGAATTTATATTGTTCGAATAATTAATATCACAATGAAACGTAAAGCCTTACAAACGACAATAATATGATTTTAATTAAAATTATATTATCATCGTTTTATAAATATAATCAAAACATTTACAATGATCCACCAGCATGCGTTTTCAAAATCTTGTGAATACAGTAACCCCCGCTCATCGCAACTCTGGTGAGTGCAGATTCGTTCTAACGAGATAAATTTTATTTAACAAAATGAAGAGGTCCTTTCTCTTCACAACCAATGCATGGAATTGTTAGTACAGCACGACCAAGACTATGAACGAAGGAGTGCTGTAAAGCGGAGTTGTATTGGATTTATTCCCGTCATTTAATCAATGAAAAAAAATTATCATGCCAAGTGGTTCATTGACTTCTTATCAATGACTGAAAGAAAAATGACGTCTCATGATTTAGTTTATAGTTTCTTACATTCAGGATCAATGACGCACAGACTCGCTTCCACACCCTGGGTAGATATGACTCCAAACAGCTTATAGTTCCCATATTGAACAGATTTTTCCTCTTTCACCAATTCCAGGTCCTCCGAGACCCTCGCATCTAACAAGCCATCTGTATTTGAACACCACTCCAATCTCCTCAGCAGCGGTCCAACAAAACTAAGAACTTCTACATCTGTTCCTTCCGACAGGATGTCTTCAGCAAACTTGACGGCGTCGTTTACATTTTCCGCTCTCTTTTCCAACTCTAGTCTGTGGCTTGCCAGGGCTTGCACTTTCACATCTCGAGCCTTGACTACTTGTAACTGTAATGTCTGTCTATGTTCTTCTACTGCTCTGATGTATGAATCTATGAACTGTTCTACATCTTCCTGTATTATGCTGCTTTTAATCTGAAAAATTGAATATTACGTCAAAGGTGAAAAAACAAACTAAAGAAATCTGTAACGGGTAAAATAAATGAAGAATAGTTTGTGTACCTGAATTCGTTTCCCCGCAGACTGTATTTTTTCTAAAGCCGAGGTGGTTTGCCTTACAACAGGCTTCACCCTGTCCACGGCTTCCCTAATGGTCCTAATGTAAGATTCTGCAGCCCGGGAGACTGGATCAAAGGAATGTCCGTTGTGTAACATTAAACAGCAATCTCTGCAAATCACCTACAACCAGATTATTGTTGGCATTATAGATAGTGAAGAGGAAGTGAAAAGAGTTACACTACAGAATGGCGGGTTGACGACTTCCGTGTCCGAGCAGTTAAGATGCTCGACAACGGATCCAGGTTAATATCCGGCGAGTGCAAATAAATTTTATTTAATTTGTGTGTTATTTTGCCTACAATAAAAAAAGAATTTACATAAATATAGTATAATTTCAGCATGTTCCAGAGTGGTAGATACTCTCGGTATCGCCCTAGTGAAAGCCACCATTCAGAATCGAAACATAGCTTGAAATGGCTTTAGCCGTGTTTAGTGAACAGATCTGAATAGCCGGGTACCTACTCCAACCTTCCTCTTCCATAGTACCACTGCCTCCGGGCAGTTGGGACTTTTAAGCTCTTGCCGTCTGGAGTCAGTGGAGCTATGGCAACCCCAACTGGAGTATGTTGTAAGACTGAAGGTAGTGGATGGGAAAAGGTGATGGGGAAGAAGAAGGTTGAAAATTACCTGCCTATTCAGATCTGGTCACCAAACATGCAAAAATCCATTTCAAGCAAGTTTCGATTGTGAATGGTGGTCTTTCACCAGGGCGATCCCGAGAGTATTTTCCACTCTGGAACGTGTCGTCAAATATACTGTATATCAATTTCAATATGTGCACACGCTGGGATTCAAACCCGCGAGCTCTGGATTCGTAGTTGAGGATCTTAACCACTCGACCACGGAGGCTATCAAAATGGCTTTAGCCGTGTTTTGAAACCGGATCTGAATAGAAAGGCACTTCTCAATCCTCATCTTAACCATCTGCTTCCTTCCCCCACTCCCTTCATCTCCGCAAGGGTAGTTAAGTGGATTTTCAAGGGATTTGTGAAATTGCACATCCTTTCTCTTCCTGCTTCAACGGGGCTGGTTTTTGCGGCGGCTAGTTATCAGGTGGTAAGGTTGTAGGAGTACCGACACTACCAGTACCAACCTGACAGCAGGTGGAGCAGAACAGCTTGAGCTCGTTGTCCGGGTGGCGCGCGCACAGCGGCTGGCGCCTGAGGGTGAGCGCGCCGCGCCTCGTCGCGTCCTCCAACGGCAGCATGGCGTGCCGCGCGGCGGGCCCCCCGGCACGCGTGTGTGCCGCGCCGCACCCGCTGCACAGGCTGATCAGGCACGTCGTGCAGCGTGTCTGGGCCTGTAATAAACAAAAAATACTACATGTGCCATTTCTTCAAGATATTTAATATCTTAATGTGCCTAGTCGAAGTCAAAGATAAGTCAAATCAAACATCCCCGGGTTACGAATAACCTGGCAATATTTGAAAAACTCCTATTAAACTAACTAATCATGCCGTTTCTCTGCAGGGGTAGGCAGAGAGGACAGACCGCCATACAACTTATTCACGACGTAAAAACCCGGAGAAAGAGATTTATCGTAAACTTGTATAAGATGGGTAAAAATATTTAGCTCTCTCTCCATATTGCTCTGAGCACGAAATGCTAATTTTTTGCTGATTTATACAGCTTGTCCTGTGTTCAATCAATGGTTTCAGCCGGAAGCTTTCGGGGATTTCGCCACGGACAGACCGCCATACAACTCTGTCTTGGCACACACTCCTTGCTTCATTCACATTCAAACATCATCTCATACATACTCTTCTATTATTCCGACTCAAGTATTTTGTATCGTGCCATGTCTTCCTTGGGCGTCCCAGACTTCTTCTTCCATCTACTTTCAGGTTGTATGTTCTTTTCACACTCCTTTCTTCGTTCATTCGATCTACATGCCCAAACCATCTAAGTGTTCCTTTCTCCTATTCGAGAGTCGGCAGATTTCTTGGTTTATTCTAACAAATACTTTGTGAAATCTTATGTTTTTTGATATTTTGACTTCACCTACATGTAAATTAAGGGTTAATGTTCAGTTTGATATTGTAAGCGGTAATTTGCATCATGTAAGTTCATGTATCTCAATTTCGTAGACTTTTATGTGAGGCTAATGATTTAAATTTTTGAAATTACTCCTTTTAATTGAAGACATAAGATGGTACTGAAAATAGTAAATCTCACGAAACTTGTGAGTGTAGTATGGTGTGAATGCGGCTTTTCATTTTGTAATAAGAAAGCCGGCCATTGCTATTTTTCGGAAGGAGGTCTTTTGAAAATAAACTTAGATTTTTATGAGTCGGTTCAACATTGGTTTAGTTACACCGGACGTAGGCCATTAAATTAGACACACAAGCCGTGATTATAAGGCAAGTTTTTCGCTATTCCGACCTTACACCCATAGACATAAAATACAAGATACGTCATATTCATACAAATGGTACGATAAATGTGGCACGGTCTTGATTTAAGTTTCGAAACTTATAACGCTTATGAAAAGGATAGCAATACTAAACAGAATGTGTGTGTACGGATGAGATAGCTATATGAACGTCCCGCGTTACTGTTATAATCTCTCTTCCCCGATGAACTTACTGAGCAACTAGCCAAGTAGAGTACGACGTACGGAAACGGTTGTTTTCCACACACATATCTGCATTCGCCATCTCACATTATTTTGGTTGAATTCACCATCTCACATTATTTCCCGTTTGACCATGATAGCATGTCTGTCAAACGAATGTTTGTGTGATACTAAACGCAGTAAATCTCAGGTATGTCTCTCGGTCTCGGTTTAGTACATTCACGCGAATTGTCTCAGTAACGTATCTACATTATTTAATTCATCTTAGCTTACACCACGCTTTACATTTACGCCTCGTTTATAAGTAAGGGAGTAGGTTTTAATTTTGTTGAAAAGATTTCTCAAATTCATTACCATGGCGAAAATTTATAGAATGCCCCTCGTAAACAACGACCGTTTAAAATTATTTTAGTCTTGGACGCCTTCTTTTAGATTCCTCGTTGTTTAAGAGGCGAAAGTTATGGCATGACGGCCATAATGGTCCATTTCAATCTACTCGAAGTTGTTTTATTTGCTTTGTCTGCGTCAATATTAGCACTTTAAGTATGGCTAAGAAATATGAATTCATCTCAAGAGCGTGACTGATTCACGCCTAGAAACTAAATTTTGATTATGAGTAAGGATGACTAATTAATTCAAGTGTCAGGCCACGTGTTATAATAATTAGCACAAACGTCAAATATTTAAAATGGCGCTGATCTCCAATTTGGTGTTCATCAAATGCACTATGCACTTTGCAGTGGTGTTTGAAAGTCCCCAATTTTAGTCCGCCCCTGGTTAAGGCAGTGGGTAACTATCAATGGACTAAATTAATTGTCGTCGCCATCAATCAATCCTTATTTTGATTTGCCATTTGTGAGCGCATTAAGTAAAAAATAAGTGCCTGTAATGATCGGTATTTCACTGCAGCGCGGCAGTTTGTCGAGTGACATATTTTATTGCTTGTGTTTATTTTGAAAGCGTGTCAGAAGCGCGCCTTCGTAATGGCCTCACGGGCGATTAACTCTATGACGACTCGCAATGGGAATCGGGTAAAGCGATTCTTTAATGGCTTTGGAAGCAGAACTGTTGTAAGCGATAGTGATTATTTGGTTATGTTATAAATGTATTCATCATAGCTTCACCACGTTTTGAATACATATTTTCTGTACGAATGTAACATGCCTAATTTAAAACCATCGTAAGTTTCCATAGGTCTCAACGATTGTAACGGTCTACTGATAGATAGTGGCTAGGGACCGGATTGGTGGTGAAAAGGTAAATTGAGGCCAAATCCCACCCTGGCTGTGAATTGAAGCGCCGCGCCGTGTCGTGATGATGAACGTTCATATTCTTACAAAAATCCAGAGATGGTCGATATTCCTGTCCCGGTGTAAAGGAACCGGTTCCAAGCCGGTCACTGGAACCGTCGATATTATCTCTCTGGTCACCGGTAACTGGAACCGCAGGTACACCCAATTCTGATATTGACCATTTCTACAAAAATCTAATTGGACCGGAAATGGTGAAACTAAAGATGGTCGATATTCCTGTTCCGGTTAAAAGGAACCAGTTCCAAGCCAGTCACTGAAACCGTCGATGTTATTTCTCAGAGGAACCGGTTCCAATGAACTTCAATTATTTTTGTCTTAAAAGGTCCTTTTCACGAGTTCCATAGTTGCAGTGCTTTTCGTTTTTCGAACTACGCTAGCACCCCCCCCCCTATGAAATTTGGCGGCGAGGAATCCTTTCGTTATACTATGAAAATCTTCTTCGTGGAACTTTTCTGGGACCAGGAGCCAGTTCCAAAAAGAACTGGATAAATAACCGGTTCCTCGCAGGTCACCAGTAACTGGAACCGCAGGTACACCCAATTTTCGATATCAACCATCCCTAGGTGAAATCATTTGAAAATATGAAAAATTTGCGTCGCAATGATTCACACTTTCTTCACGCCAAGTATTTATTATCAACACTTGGTTCGCAATCTACACGAACAAATGGATCGCATATTCAAAAACATCTCACAATGGCAATGCATTGCATTCACGTTATTTTGGGAATCTTTTTTTAATGACTCAACAGTTCACCACAGCTTCCGACAGTTGATTTGAAATGAATCACGACAGTTCCACGAATCCTGTGATCATAAAACGTTTATTTTTCTTCTCTTAGGCTGTCGAGAGATTGTACAGTCATAATTAAAATGCCCTCTCCTCTCTAGATAAACAAAACAAAGCAGCCATTTATAAATTTATGTGATCCGTAAGAAATCGACCGCGATAATACGTCTTTGTGATGCTTTGAAATTAAAATTTGACGGATGTGAATATGTCTGGTTTTCGTCAGAACATGAATGCCTTTCTGTATCACCATCGCACGCGTGTGGGAACAATATTCACATTCATTAGCATCTTCGCTTTCATTAACTGAATATTTGTCTCACTATGGGTTCAGCGAGCTGTTCACACCAAAAAGTTAAAAGTTCAAGGAATCTTTTATACTGCTGTTGAAAAGCAGGTACCTATAACACAAATCATCAGTTTAAGATCAGAGAATAAAACCAACAGAAGAAATAATAAACAGTGGTGTGACTGGGTTATTTCTGTTAGTGTTCCTTCATCTTAGTTGTTTACGAATACACCTTGGAAATTTCAGAGGAAACAGACGCATTAACTTCAAAAACAAAATTCGCTCGTTTATGGATCGATGAAAACGTACGCAACATAATTAAATTCAATAAACCTCGGTTCACTTAGGTTGGGGTCACGACCTTAACGGTAGACAATTAGTGTCATTTTGAATTTCTAACATTTGTACGGTCTTCGTTAAACCCCAATTCTCGTCCAATTTCCGCTTTTGATCAAATTGTGATGAGCTGACAAACATGATGGCCATGTCGTTGGGTTTTTCAGCTGAACAGGAATGAACGCGTTGAGAAACGGCGTCTAACGGGGACCGTACAAATAAAACAAAACGAAATGACGTTGATTATCTATTTGATGATCGTGGTAGAGTCTTGGACACCCCAACCTTAGCAAAGAAAGCACGAAATCTCAGAGCAATAATATACCAGGAGGGTTACCTTGTGTAGTCAGTATCATAGACATAAAATACAAGACACGTCATATCAAAATCTTACGAAAAACGTAGCACCACTAATGTTGCACCACTAAATGTTTCACCCGCGTATGAAAAGGATAGCCATTCAAAGAATATGTGTGTGCGGAAGAGATAGCTATATGAAGCGTGTTTTGAAGGTATGTCTCGTTGACTTGGTTTAGTGCAACCAGGCGCGTTGTCTCAGTAACGTATCTACATTATTTAATTCATCTAAGGTCAGTATTGTTGTTTTTTCCTGACTCGGACGTGGCTAGGGCTAGGATATTTATACATCCATTCATAGCACACCTCGACATAATGTTTTGTTTATTTGTATAACCAAGTTTTCACATTATTGTTGTCAACAAAAATATAAGATATAACATAAAAAACCGTTGAGTTATGTCCTGTTATGTCGCATAACAAAACGTAGTAAGTGGAGTCGCCGGAGATGCGGAAGACGGAAAACATGCTTAGGTACATACCGAAAAGTGGTGCAATAATATGTGACAACTTTTATTATCTCTTTCTCTCTCACGGTTCACGACGTAAAAACCCTGAGAAAGTGATTTATCGTAAACATGTATAGGATGGGTAAAAATATCTAGCTCTCTCTCCATATTGCTCTGAGTACGAAATGCTAATTTTTTTTGCTGATTTGTACAGCTTGTCCTGTGTTCAATCAACGGTTTCAACCGGAAGCTTTCGGGGATTTCGCCGATGAAAACTTTCAGCGCTTGTGATGAGGTGGATGATTAGATTTAGTCTTACCGGCACATCCTCGGTGCAGATGTCGCAGAGCAGCCGCGAGGGGTCCCTGTGCAGGTCCGCCACCAGCATGCGGTGCTGCAGCAAGAAGTGCGGCGGGAGGCCGAGCACCCCCGAGGCCCCCAGGGGACACTCCGCGCCGCAGATCGGGCATCCTAGGATCGGGGGACCTCGGAACACCTGATGGAATATAATGGCGTTTCAAAGGGAGTTTGTTTAGGTACTCGTAATTTAATGATCGCTTATGCAACCGACAGAATGCTCCTAGGGTAAGGCGCGCTTTTGTTCGGGGCATGGTCAAACTTAAAGTATCAGAGTCCAAACATGTGGTCTATGGAATAATACATGTTAAAATAAGTTTTAGAAAGTGATGTTAGGATATAATTTATGATGCAGAAAGACATTAAGGGATGCAATTAGGAAACAATAGGAGATTGGTAATAATGTTTGGTGACATGGGTAAGCTGCAGATGTGCTGAACTGGTTGGCACATTACAGTAAGTACTTCTTTCTTATCAAAATATTGATAAGAATCATCTCTGCTAAAATGAGAATGAAATGTGTGTAGTCTGCGCCATAGGCTTCTCATGAGAGAAAGTGCTCAAAGAGTGCACTGGTCCTTCCGAAAACATCCCTGGAGCGCTGCAACACCTCGGGAGCCGAAATAGTTGCCGATATGCGTCATAACCAACTAACTAACCATCGCACCGTTTTCCCGCAGGGGTAGGCAGATATGATGGACCTCTATACAACACTGTATTTCACACACTCCTTGCTTCATTCACATTCGTACATCGTCACATACACACTCTTCTGTTATTCTGACTCTTGACATGGCCCGAATCAAGTATTTGATTCACTTGATTGTCCCTTCTACCATTCACTTTCGTCATATATTCTTCTCACACTCCTTTCTTCGTTCATCCGCTCTAAATTTCCAACAGCGTTCAGTCCCCCATTAATGGAGTCTCCTGAATTCACCCTTCTTTCAAAATATTTATCAGCCTTAAAATCTTTCGTAAACATATTTCCCAAATACACAAACTCGTCCATTTGGTTCAAGTATTCATCATTCACAACTATATTGCACTCTGTTCTCGTACTCTCTCTTTCAAACACCGTGACTTTGGACTTACTCACATTCATCATTAACTCATTCAGCACACTCACTTGGTTCATCCTAGACACGAGAAGCTGTAGATCACCGCATCATCATCATATAATAGGCAACATACATTCAGATTGTTCATTTTCGCACCCTTATAGATACATTCAATGCTTGCCACTGGGACGCAGTATTTAGAGTAAACCAACAGTTCTGAGCTGTAGAGGGATGTGGAAGATGTGCTGAAAAGTTTTCTTAACTCCCTCAACTCTAAATATATTGAAAACTATGGAGTTTGTCTCTTGAACCGATGCTTTCTGCGATTCCCCTGTAATAGTTTTGTTACCTTTTTACTGAAAGCGAAGTGTCTGGGGCTCTTGTGCTTGTCGGAGCCGAACTTGGCGTTCCAGCTGCCGTCGGAGGACGTGTCCCTCGGCTCGCTTTCGTAGCCCGAACCCGCAGATCCCGAGCCGGAGCCCGAGCCCCCGGAGCCCGAGCCTGAGCCCGAGCCCGAGCCGCAGCCCGACACGGACACCTCCGTCTTCCCGTTGATGGAAACTGCAACATTAAGGCAATAGTGCAATAAGAACGTGTAAATACGAGTAAGTTATATTCACCAAAGAAGCATATCTTCGCCGGAAGTTAACACCAGAGCACTTCAAAGTTTTTTTTATGTTTTTCAATAAAACACACAAGTCTTCAGTACCTGGTTAGATTTTGAAAAAAAAATACTCAGGTAATCGAATGCTCTCACTGAGTTACCTGAAGCGACAAAAAGCTAAAAAAGTCCCAAACTTGTATCGCTTAAGTCAAGTCTTCTCCCAAATGGTAAATATATTTTAGATGGCTGAAAGGCCACAAAAGTCTTCAGAATCAAACGAGAGTCAGAGCATTTGATGCGGATAAAAAAACTGATCAAAACTTCACATTTAACTCATTTTTGAGCGAAGTGTCGCTTAAGACATGTTGCCTTTCGATGAGATTATTTTTATAATTGTTGGTCAAGTTGAATATAATTCTTCTATTTGGTCCCCCGACTATAAAATCCACTCCAACTCCATCGAAAAAAATAAACACAAATTTCTTAGATATTAACTATAAACTTAATCTAAACATTAAAAACATACACCATAACTACTTGATGAAAGAATTAAACTTATTAAAACTTCTAGAAGGAGAAGAATTATTTTTGACTTGACTTTTATTTTTAAAACTGTAAATGGTGTTATATTATTGTTTTTGCCTTTCATATACCAACGAGAACTACTCGATCCAACATTCTATTCAGTTGTAACAATAATATCAGATCTTTCAGATACTCGGCTGTACTTAGATTGCATGTAGTTGGTAATACATACGCAGAGGTGGCTGATGTATTTAACTGCACGGAATGTAGATACAAGACGGCTATAATATAATATATCTTCAATCAATATTCATTCAATGTAATCAAACAATATTCATGTGAGCAAATAATTTCATTTTTATCACTGTAATGTAGCTTTATATGTAACAGCCCACTTGGGCGGATAAAATAAAATAAATAATTGTTTTCTGCGCTTTTATGACAGGATCTACAGCAGATGAAGTGCCGAGATCTCATAGGTGGAGAGTTTCTCTCAAGCCACCGCATTTACTTTATGTCTATCTATACAGGTACTAATATTGTTGACTCATTAATGTTCATTTTTATTATTGCTGTTAATAACTGACATTTTCGTGTTCTTTATGATTATTATAATTTAATTCATTATGTCATCTTTTTTAAAAGTGAATACCGCATAAGAGTCCCGACTGCTCCCAACCGCCTGGAGCCAGTGGGACTATGGCATCCCAATTGGGGTATGTTATCTCTTCCTTTCTTTTTATTCTATTCTTATGTATTTTTTATGTGACAGACATAGTATTGCACCTACCGCTCCGTTCCATTGAAATACATAAATTTAAAATTCACTTCTGTACCCAGCGTATCTGTTCAGCTTACTAGACCTATCAATTTTATATTTATGTAAAATAGAAAATGCGGCCCAGAAAATAAACGAACTGAACAGATGTTAACAACATTTTGACAAAATTGTAAATCAAATATATTCGCTTTTATCATCAAAATAGGTTTTCATCACCCTTCCGACGAGCGTTTATTTATTATTGCCATGTTTCCAAAGCGTTTATTAATCCAGATATCACGCGAAATGGGCCAATATTTAGTTGGTATGTTCCCCGTCCAATGAAAACATGATTGTTTACAATATGAACGTGCTCTGGGCATGGTGCGGGCTACATGGGCTAGGGGCGATGGGCCATAAAGCGCGCGGACTCAATCGCCGGCTCGTGTAAACACGGCGCAGGAAATGGGCCTCTGTGTAGTATCAAAACATCAGATTTATAATAGAGACAAGTGAGGAATTAGTAACTCAACAGAGCTGGCTGTATTATTAATTAATTTTTTTTTCACATCTAGGTGACATGACGTGCAATTTCATATTTTTTAAAAGTGAATACCGTACAATTATTCTTAACTGCTCCCAACCGTCTAGAGCCAGTGGGACTATGGCATCCACAATCGAGGAATGTTGTGAGGCTGAAGGTAGTGGGGAGGGGAAGGAGATGGGGAAGAGGAAGGTCGGAAAGTACCTGGATATTCAGATCTGGTTACCAAACACGGCTAAAGACATTTTTAAGCAACGTTTCGATTCTGAATGGTGGTCTTTCACCAGGGCGATACTTAGAGTATCTACCACTCTGGAACGTGCCTTAAATATACTTTATATTATTTTATACGAACTAAATATGTTATGATACATATTAATTAAATAAAAGTTATTTATGCCCGCCGGATTTGAGCTCGCGACCATTGAATTCGTAGTCGAGCGTCTTACCACTCGACCATGGAGGCCGTTATTTAAAAAATGTATGCAGGTTACCCAAGACAGCTTTTTAAATATTGTTTTAACTAATATTTACCTTCCTGTAATCACTTACATAAATGATTCAAAATCGTTGTCAACTTATTTACATATTATTGAATATTTTCTTAACTATGAACAGTAGAATATTTGCTCATTCCCCGTTATTAAATTATGAACAACAGGCGATCCTCTACGTCCGTACAATTCGCTATTTCATACATATTTAAAATTTAATGATTTTGTGGACTTCGTAGAAACTCCAGAACAACTGAAATAGTTAATTTAAATAATCAATTGAACTTCAATCTCAACAATGGAGATATTAATGAGTTAATGGAATATCTGTCAGAACCTTTGTCAAATGAAGATTTGATTAATCTACTAAAGAAAGATGAGCAACTACAAAATAAAAGAGAAGAAAAACAAGAAGCTGATAACGAACTAACTGTTGAGGCTTTGATAACCAAGAACATGAACGAACCCTTCAGCAACTTTACATTTTTTTCTATCGTGGAGGAATGTGATCCCAATGGAGAGCGTATAGCTCATGTGCGAATGAAAATACAAAAAGACACAGAGTGTTACAGAACTCGATATCAAAAAATGAAAAAGAAAAGTACTGTTCAACCAAGACCAGGCGCGCACGGGTGACTTTTGTCACGGCAACAGTTTCGTCACCATCTCCAAATCTATGGGAGTGTATGGAGGTCCGCACGCAGCGACGTGACATCAGGGTGACTTTTTAGTTCCACTGGCCTTCGACTTTTGAGTGACGAAACTGTCACCGTGTCTGTAGAAAGCACTTTTGTATGGGCGCTCGTGCACGGGTGACAATGTCATTCGGTGACTCATCCGCCTGTTCGAAATCCATTGCCGGAATGAAAGGGTGACGGGTGACTGTCACTCACCGTGTGCGCGCTCGATTGGAAGACAGTGACGAAACTGTCATCCGTGCGCGCCTGGCTTAACTGTTGATAAATTTACAACGAAAAAACCAGGCACTGATCAACAAAGTTTTACTTAATTATATTCTTAGAGTATATAGAGTGGTATCTATCCAAGGCAGTGTAGTCAGTTTTTGATGATTTTTACCGGACTCGGCGGACCTGGGCGTGGCTGAGACTAAAGCTAGGGTATTTATACATCCATTCATATCACATATCGACATAATGTTTTTGTTTATTCGTATAACCACTTTTTCACAGTATTGTTATCAACAAAAATATAGCATATAATCTGAAAAACCGTTTAGTTGTGTCAAGTTTAGTGGCATAAAAAAAAAGTGGGCGGAGTCCCGCGTTGACCCAGGAGCCCAAGATCATCGCGACAGTACATAGAAGCGGTGTATTATATTTGTTGTCTCTTTCTCTCTCCTGGTGTACGACGTAAAAACCTGGAGAAAGTGATTTATCGCAAGTTTGTATAGGTTGGGTAAAAATAATTAGCTCTCTCTCCATACATTGTTACTCCAATATTATATTCTAAAGCACCCCATTCTAATATTTAAATTCGTATATTTAAACTTTCGTACACATTTCAAGAACCAATTACGTACGAAAGTCGAGAATCGCTTTTATTTAAATAGCCAAATCTACCATACTCCCAAAATATGCTTAGTTTTTTCATAACAAAAATAAATCACATTTTTTTAAACCTGATAAGGTAAAAGGATTCCGACTGCTCGGAGCCAGTCGGCTATGGCGTCCCAATTAAATCGTGGGATGTTATGAGACTGGACAAAGTGTGCAGGGTAAGGAGATGGATTAGAGGAGGGTTTGGAAAAAAAAACCCTGACCATTTACAGATAGAAGGGAGTATAGCTAAAACCAATACAAACCATTTAGATTGTGTATGTTATTATATCGCTAGGGCAATACTGAGAGTATTTTCCGCGCTGCGTGTTGCTTGTAAATTGCAGTTATATACTGTTGGTCATTTGAAACCGCAATTTGAAAGGTTTTTATTCATATTTTAATAACACTTTAAAGCTGGATTCAGACCAACGTCCGGATCCGCTCAGTGACGATATTGTTCCGCATGAGAGCTTATTGATATGGTATGAATATCAATCAAGGAGTATGTGCCAAGAGAAAGTTGTGTGGCAGTATATCCTTCTGCCCACCCTTGTGATATTTAACCACGTAGTTAGTTAAATAATTATTTTGATGTGTAAAAATACTTACATCGCAGATTTTTTTTATTGAAAACCATTTTTTTTATATATTCGTAAAAAGCATTAACTTTGTGGCTTGCCATATTTATAAATAGAACATATATACTTTGTTTTTAACCACTTTTTTATTTAATATTTTGTCTACCGGTTTCGGAAGTACCCTTCCATCATCAGGACAATATTAAATTAATCTGAAATACAAAATACTGAGATAAATATACATATTTAGGAGTTGGAAGGAGAAGGAGTAATTGATGAAATTATGGGAATAACAGAGCGGTTTATTGGAAAAATATTTAGGATAGGACTATAAGATAAATTAATTTGATTGTTTAAAATATTGCATTTACTGTTTAATGATTTTCTAATTTCTAGTGCTTCTAAGTTATCTAATTTTATCCCTTTATTGCAACGGTGAAGAATTTTAACCCCTGTATCTCTATTAAAATCATGATTAGTAGTAATGAGGTGATTGGCGAACTCTGAAAAATTATTATTTTTTAAGCATCTCGCAGTGTAAACATTAGAATAAGTGAACATCTAAGATGCTTAAAAAACAATAATTTTTCAGAGTTCGCCAATCACCACACACTAATCATGATTTTAATAGATACAGGGGTTAAAATTTCACCGTTGCAATAAAGGGATAAAATTAGATAACTTAGAAGCACTAGAAATTAGAAAATCATTAAACAGTAAATGCAATATTTTAAACAATCAAATTAATTTATCTTATAGTCCTATCCTAAATATTTTTCCAATAAACCGCTCTGTTATTCCCATAATTTCATCAATTACTCCTTCTCCTTCCAACTCCTAAATATGTATATTTATCTCAGTATTTTGTATTTCAGATTAATTTAATATTGTCCTGATGATGGAAGGGTACTTCCGAAACCGGTAGACAAAATATTAAATAAAAAAGTGGTTAAAAACAAAGTATATATGTTCTATTTACATTTTTTTTATCACTAAATAATATTTTTAATAATTATTAATAATTGAAAATATTATTTAGTGATAAAAAAATGGTTTTTAATTAAAAAAATCTGCGATGTAAGTATTTTTACACATCAGATTTATAATAGACAAGTGAGGAATTAGTAACTTAATAATTATTAATAGTTGAAAATATTATTTAGTGATAAAAAAATGGTTTTTAATAAAAAAAAATCTGCGATGTAAGTATTTTTACACATCAAAATAATTATTTAACTAACTAAGTAGTTAAATATCAAAAGGGTGGGCAGAGAGGATATACTGCCACACAACTTTGTCTTGGCACATACTCCTTGATTGATATTCATACCATATCAATAAGCTCTCATGCGGAACAATGTCGTCACTGAGGGGATCCGGACGTTGGTGTGAATCCAGCTTAAATGTTACTTCAGTTGAAGATAAAGTTTTACCATACGTTCGATAGACAATTTAATTTTCAATCCTAATGGCAGAGAGTACAAAAAAAAACTTGTGAATTCTTCACAGGCTGAATTCGTTGATCACCTCTCCATCTACGAAGTTCTGCCACCGTCTGGCGAGGGCAGGATATGTTATTAGCTTCATTATACAAGCAGGTGTTTTGTGTCACTCATAATATGATCTCACTCCCATGCGATCCGGCTCTTATACCGACATTCTGAAGTTGGCTGGATAAATAAATTAAAAAACATTGTCTAAAAAGAAGCCATATGGCGCATCGTAATAAAAATCAACAGCATGTTCACTCACTTCATTTTTAAAAGTACCAATCGCTTAATCAAACATCCGTTTTCTATTTTATTTCATTTTTTCATTACTGAAGTTTCAGCGATGTTTACTTTTATGGTGATGAGATGTTGTTTTCAATAATGATTTTAATAAGCAACAACCAAACTTGCCGCCTGTAAAACGCTCTGCTTAACCGGCACATATACCACCTAGCACTTCTTCTTGTGTCATCTCTTATTTCTAACTAACTAACTAACTAACTAACCATACAACTCTGTCTTGGCACACTCCTCGTTTCGTTCACATTCATACATACTCTTCTGTTATTCTGACTCTTCACGTGGCCCGATTCAAGTATTTGATTCACTTGATCGTGCCATGTCTTCTTTGGGCGTCCCCGACTTCTTCTTCCATTCACTTTCGTATAATGTCTTTTGTTTTTACAATAACTCCACACAGGAGGCCTTGAGGGAAATAATTTCCCTCAGGGCCTATGTCATCTTTGGGGATGCTGTGTGGAGGGTCTTTTTGAGGAAAGGAAGGAGTGAACTTGGGTCTTGAAGAGACCCATGTTGAAGGAGGGAGGAAATACAGAGGCCGGCAAATCGTTCCATAGCCGAGCTGTCGAACATAAGAACTAGTCGTAAAAGCGACCCGTTCTCATGTATTGAATGTCAACCGTGTACAGATGTTGGGTTTCCCGACTATGCACCGGTGCCGAAGGGATCAATGACGCAAAAGTTCTTCTGTATGTCTTATTTCAATACTTCAAAATTACTAATATCTTTATTTCTGTAGGTATTTGTTTTTTAGTTTAACTTTTGCCTCGAGGAAGGAAGGTTTCTTCCGAAACCGGTCAAAAGTTTTAATAGGCTTTAAAGGGTTTTTTTTTATTTTTAATGAAACATATTAATTAGTTTTGTGAGTTATTTTTACCTTTACTGACCCGTCCTTATCTCTCGCCTTACCTCGACTACGTTCTACGTTCAGATGGTTCACGTAACCTATTTCTACGTTAACTGGAATATAAATAAATGTATTCATTCGTGGCATTAAGGTCGAATAAGTTAGTATTAGACTATTTGAAGAGGCCCGATCATGTGAGGCTTCGCCGGGTAGGTACAGGTATTATATATAATTACAGGCAAGTGTAGGCTGCGGGCTGTAGCTTGTCACCAACGTCCGCTCTGCTGAAATCTATTCTACTCTAATCCTCTTATATCGGGAGGGTTTCCATTCTATTCGATTATTATCTAGGTATCTACATGTATTACGTACATAGGTACTACGAAGATACAGAATATACTAGACATTGCTATAAAATATGCATACCTACTGGTAGAGAACACTCGGTGAGCCCTTCAGCAATCAATATGGCCCACTGACCCACATTTTATATTTCTTCTTCGAGATCCTGGTCTTCAAGACTGAAAATAGCGATCTTGAATGATGCTAAAACTCAGGTACTGCCAGTAGGTTGTCCTTGTTATACTTATATGTTGCTACGTTTACCGTCTCACTCTCTGTAATGGCTCTTAATTTTTTTGGGAAACAGTGAGAATAATCGTTTAGTTAAAAATAATGAGTGATTTTCGTGTACTTACGAATAAAATGTTATTTCTTGGCTTTTACTAGTGTTTGCAGTGTAATGGAAACACTTTCTCATAACACACGAGGGCATTTTGGCACTTATTTATGCAATTTGTTTGGATATAGTATACGACCTCAAGCGACGCGTGACGGTTTAATCCTAAATCCGCTAAATCGAAGATACGTCAATTACCATATCTTTTGCTTGCCACTTTGAGAGCTTTACAACGTGTCTATAAGTTTGTAATGTCATTGGCTTCAGGCATGTATCGGAGAGATGCATCTCGACGTCAAGTTCCTTTGTGATTGATAGATTTGTATGCAATGCTATCCTAAACATCCGTCACGATATGCTTAAGTAGCTAAAGGAATAGGCATCGTAGTTTGTTATAAGTTATAACATTTTTAGGTACTTTATTATTTTTTATTTTTTTTTTTATTTTTGGATGATTTTTATAGCGCCGTTTTTGTGGAAAATCACCTCAAGGGCGCTGTACAAATCTTAATTTCTACTTAATATTAATTCTTAGTTTAATGGTCAGTAGTCAGAGTCAGGAGCCGAGTCCAGCGGTGACCAAAGGTAGCCGAATTCGTCGCCGGTGTCGGAAGGCGGCTTGGTGGTGGGCGGCGTCGGCTTGGGCGGCACGGGCGTCGTCGTAATCGTGGTCGTCGGCGCTACGGCGCTGGTCGTGGTGGTCCTTCTCTTCTTCTTGCGGAAAAACTTGCGCAGCTGCCCGGGCATGTTTGTTGCTGAAAAACTGTCATCGGAGTCCTCCAGAGTCAGAGTATGCTGCGCTGGTGCGGAGTTCACCAATCCGCCATTTTTCTTCTCGACTGCTTCAAACCCTGTCCCACGCTCTTCTTCCTCGTACCCATTGCCCCTGTCGCCCTGGGCTTGGAGCCGGGGAGGCGACGAGGACACGCAGACCAGGAGATCCTTGAGGCTGCAGAGGCCGATGAAGGAGCCGCCGGAGGACAGCCAGGTGAGGGCGGAGACGCACACTCCACTGGGGGGCTGGCCTCGAACCCAGCAAGTGGTGTTCGTAGAAACTTCATTGCTGAGCTGAAACTTAATTGGGGATGCCATAGTCCCACTGGCTCTAGAAAGTTGGACGCAGTTGAGACTCTTGTTCGGTATTCACTGGCAGGTCCCATCAGATAGACACGTGACATACGATTATTATTTTAACTTCTATTATTATTTAGAAAACTAAGGTATGGTTGATACAGCAGCTGCAGGTAAAAATAGAGTAATCATTGACGGACAACCGTAAAGTAGGACTCTATAATTTACTTCAAATGTAAATGTTTATGCGTGTGAGAATCTATTAGGTACTTTAAATGACTACGAAGCAATGTTGAAGAGAATTAATGTTGGGCTATAATTTTTAACTACCATGCCTGAAATCAATTAAAACGTTTGCTATTATTAGACCCTCGCATGTGGATTGTACTTAAATCAGTGAAGGATTTTTAATATAATATAATCGAAACTACACGCACAATCAAACAGGAATCTATAATTATTCCTAATAAGATCAGCTAAATAACTAAGCACCCCCTAGGATTGGCTACATGATTAGTCTGGAATAAACAGTGCCTTCGTAAGTACATTACCGACGATTATATTTTTTTAAAGTTTTCCACTACTGTCGATGAACTTTGCGGGCGGTGAGATCAGTGACATGCACAGCGTTTTTGATCAGGGTAGGCAGTAGGAAAGACAACGGATTAATTGATAATATAGACAGGTACCAAAATATGTCACCGATTGCTGTTGCATTTGTTCTGTAAAAGCACTGCCTAAACATTAACAAACATACTAATAAAAACTAGCCACTTAAACGCGCACACAGCTCACAGCATATATATTTTGTGTAGTCTAGTGAACATATAATAATCTACTCTGAGGTTCTTTTTTTACAAAAACATTTGTGTCGGCCAGCCTTTGTGTGTCTCGTCCTACCCTCTACCCAGCACCTAAAACACAGCGTTTTTAATCAAGGTAGGCAGTAAGAAAAACAGCGGATCAATTGATAATAAATATGAGTACCAACAGATGTCACCGATTGTTATTGCATTTGTTCTGTAAAATCACTGCCTAGACACTGACAAATATACTAACACAAACGAGCAACTTGAACGTGCACATAGCTTACGTGCATATGTATTTTGTGTAGTCTAGTGAACATGGAATAATCTACTCTGACGTTGGCGGCGTTTGGGCATTTGTAGTTACTGCTTTTGACACGTTATAGTAGGACGGTCGATAGGGCGCTCGCGGCGGTGCGATTAGCTGAACTTCGCGTGTATTTTTGGAAGTGGGAGGTTTATTTTTTGCAATAATAATCATTTTATTTAATCCAATATGATTCATCTTTTTATTCAAGTACGGCAGTGCTTATGTGCCTATATGGAATTTACGCCTCTGGGTGAGATCCTAGACCTAGGAAACTTGAAGAAAAAGCTATAAATAGATTTAAAAAATATTGAAAAAGATTTTATTAACAAATATATGTTTCAGTAAGACAAATTTGGTTGTAGGCGATTACTTGGTGGCAAAACGGCATTCAGAATCGAAAAGTTGTTGAAAGTGGCTACAGCTTGTTCGCTAACTAGATTTGAATAGCTAGGTACTTTTCAATCGTCCCATTTTTAAATGTATTTATCTTTTTTTTAAAGAAAGACAAACATTCCCAGGTTACGAATAACCTGATAATGTTTGAAAAACTGCAACTACCATCATAATAAGCGAAAGATGTTGCTTGTGAAATTGTGGGGGGGGTTGGCTAGCAGAGGAATTAAACCCGTGACGCCCGGGCGG
This sequence comes from Drusus annulatus, assembly GCA_022651775.1. Classification (NCBI taxonomy): domain Eukaryota; kingdom Metazoa; phylum Arthropoda; class Insecta; order Trichoptera; family Limnephilidae; genus Drusus; species Drusus annulatus. The sequence goes on along the minus strand of JAGWCC010000232.1, from coordinate 275,424 downwards.
GAATCCGACGCGTTTGTCCACTCAGCTACTAACCGATTGCATACATAGGTAGGTACCTTGTCCATGGAACATGTGCATACCTTCAGATGATGTACAAAACAGGCGGAGGGCTTATCACGCGCTTAAAATAAAATAAAGTCCTCGAGGGCACTTACATACCTACACGTGTTAGGGCTTCCCCTTATTTATTCACCCTTACCTTGAAGTGTTACATGACATGAAGGCAGCCTAAGAGGGTGCGCTGTATGCCGTACGTTAGGCATGATTTATGCTTATTTAAACAGTTGGAACGACTTCTGAAATGAAAAGGAAGTGTCTACGAATATTTTAATTAGTATAAAGCTAAATAGGTTTTATTTTTATAGTAAATGCCGCACAAGAGTCCCAACTGCTCCCAACCGTCTAGAGCCAGTGGGACTATGGCATCCCCAATTGGGGTATGTTGTGAGGCTGAAGGTAGTAAGGAGGGAAAGAGATGGGAAAGAGGAAGGTTGGGAAGTACCTGGCTATTCAGATCTGGTCACAAACGGCTAAAGCCATTTCAATCAAGCAACGTTTCGATTCTGAATGGTGGTCTTTCACCAGGGCGATATTATTATCTACCACTCTGGAACGTGCCGCAAATATACTTTATGTTATTTAATATGAATTGAATGTGTTATGACACATATTAATTAAATAAAAGTTATTTGCGCACGCCGGGTTTGAACCCGCGACCTTTGGATTCGAAATCTAGCGTCTTACCACTCGATCATGGAGGCCGCCTTAAATATACCAGTAGGTATTAACAGGATTCTTTTCTTGTCATACACTTTTGTAAAGCTTTGAAGTTCATATTTTCTGTTGGCAAAATAAAATGAACACTTACTCTTAAATGATGAAGTAGGAGATAAAACAAATGATATTTTAAGATGTATTAAATGAGATCACCGAGGCGTATGTGTGTAAACCCATGTATGACCGTGTTAAAAATGTGGATAGGTATCCGGAAAGAATGAAAGGCTGATGTAAGCGTAATGAATTGGATTAAGAAAGGGACGCTTAGATGGTTTGTTCGCATTGTTATGTGGAGCGAACAAACAAAGAAAAAACGTGAAAAGAATTTATGACGCGAAAGTGAATGGAAGAAGAAGTCAGGAACGCCCAAGGAAGACATGGCACGATTAAGGGAATCAAATACTTGAGTCAGAATAACAGAAAAGTATGTATGAGACGATGTATGAATGTGAATGAAGCAAGGCGTGTGTGCCAAGACAGAGTGGTATGGCGGTCCATCCTTTTTGCCTACCTCTGCGGAGAAACGGCGTGATTTTTTAAATTTTTATATGAATACCGCACAAGAGTCTCAACTGCTCTCAACCGTCGAGAGCCAGTGAGACTATGGCATCCCCAAATAGGGTATGTTGTGAGGCTGAAGGTAGTGGGGAGGGGAAAGAGATTGGGAAGAGGAAGGTTGGGAAGAGGAAGGTTGGGAAGTACCTGGCTATTCAGATCTGGTTACCAAACACGGCTAAAGCCATTTCAAGCAACGTTTCGATTCTGAATGGTGGTCTTTCACCAGGGCGATATTTAGAGTATCTACCACTCTGGAACGTGCCGCAAATATACTTTTTGTTATTTTTATAAGAATTAAATGTGTTATGACACATATTAATTAAATAAAATTTATTGGCGCACGCCGGGTTTGAACCCGCGACCTTTGGATTCGTAGTCGAGCGTCTTACCCCTCGACTATGGAGGCCGTCATTATCAGTTAGTGATTATTAAATAATATAATATATTGTTTACCATCTGACTCGTCTTCCACGCCGCCTTCGTCCAGGGGGCGCAGCCTCTGCAGGCACTTGGTGCAGAAGGTGTGCAGACACGGGAGCACCCTCGGCTCCACGTAGGCCTGCCTGCACATGGCGCACTTGAACTGCCCCTCATCCTGCTCGCCCTCCGCGCCCCCGCCGCCCCCAGCCCCGGGGGTGGAGGCCTTCTTCGCGCCCCCTCCGGAGAGGGACCTGCGCTTAACGGACCCCGAGTCCTCTGCCTGGCGCCTCCGGGAGAAACTGCCGAAGATGTAATTTATTTGCTCCACTTCCATTTTGAATTAAACACAAACAATCACAAAGCAACTTAAAATAGTTCAAAAATGCCCCGCCCACGTACGGTGATTAGAAAAAAAAAAAATTTTACAGCCTAATAGAGTCATTCTTTTGTTTCTAATTTTCAATGTGTTACGCGCGCACTCCCGGGTCACGTGCGATATTATTTTATTTCTCTCGCAGAGGCGGCAGGGAGCGACCGCTGCGGACTGCGCGCGCTCTGCAACTAACTAACTGTCCTAACTGAGCTTTCGACTTTTGGCAGCCCGGTGTGAAGTGGCGCAGCTTGTTAGGAGTTAGGAAGCCCTTCAATGCCGATTTGTATGCCAAAGGAATTCTTATTAGCTAGTTAACAAACTGCCCCATTTTTCAAAGAGATAAAACAAATTATTGCGTTTAATCATTCCGCGTGAAAAATACTTTGGCGTTCAATTTATTTGAAGGAATTTTCAATTACCAACTTAATGGGAATACATGTCACATACTAGCTATATTATAATTGACGTGTTCAGATTTGTAGGGTGCTTATTAGTGTTGTGACCGCTCTGAAAGAACTACTTCTTTAGCCAGCAGTTCCTACTTCATTCATTGTTCATTGAACAAATACTTCAATTGAAGTTGGTAGTTCATTTTAGCGTTAATTCATTTCATTAACTTCATTCAATTCATTTCATTGAATTGCATACTTCAATGGAAGTTATTCCAAAAAGAACTGAACAAATAACCGGATAAATTCGAATCTCTTTTTTGCAAGTTCGACTTCAATTGAAGTGTTCACTGCGAAGGGTTCATTTTAAAGAACTAGCAATTCGTGAAGCATTCACAAAACATTGAAGTTTTTCCCAACGCTAGTGCTTATATTAACGTTGGGAAAAACTTCAATGTTTTGTGAATGCTTCACGAACTGCTAGTTCTTTAAATGAACCCTTCCCAATGAACACTTCCATTGAAGTCGAAAGCGCCAAAAAGAGATTTGAATGGGATTTGGCGAGGAATCGGTTATTTGTCCAGTTCTTTTTGGAACCGGTTCCTTGAGATTCATTCGAAAAGTACCGCAAAATGAAGTAGTTCCCACGAAGCGGTCACAACGGTAAAACGAACATATGAGTGGAACTACCAACTTCAATTGAAGTATTTCTTCAATGAACAATGAAGGAAGTAGGAACTGCCGCCAAAAGAAGTAGTTCTTACAGAGCGGTCACAACGCTAGCTTATACCAACCCCGATGTACGGCAGTGAGGCATGGAACTGGCAGAGGAAGGATGAAAGTTGACTGAATGCTGTAGAAATGAGATCCCTGAGGTGTATGTGCGGTAAACTTGAGTATAACCGTGTTAAAAATGTGAATATCCGGAAAGAATGCAAAAATGGTGTAAGCGTAAGAATTGGATTAAGAAAGGAACGTTTTGATGGTTTAGGCATGCAGAGTGGATGAACGAAGAAAGGAGTGTAATAAGAATATATGACGCGAAAGTGAATGGTAGAAGAAGTCGGGGGACCCCCGAGGAAGACATGGCACGGGCGAGTGAACCAAATACTTGAGTCGGGCCATGTCAAGAGTCAGAATAACAGAAGAGTATGCATGATACGATGTATGAATGTGAATGAAGCAAGGAGTGTGTGCCGACACAGAGTTATATGGCGGTCCATCCTCTCTGTTAGTTAGTTACTTCAGATTCATTACACAATAAACAATCAGTAAAAAAAAAAAAAAAGATTTTAACTCCCCGTGATACCTATTCACTTTCCGTTACGATCTCGCCAGTAGGGAAGATTCAAACAATGTGTATTTTTACTATTTTATGCAACGGCGTTACATATATATATATAGACACGTTGTAACGCTCTCAAAGTGGCAAGCAATAATCACGCTAGTTGGTGTGATCAGTGTTTAAGCCGATTTAGTACTAAACGGTCACGCGTCGCTTGAGGTCGTTTCAAGCAAGCATGGAACGCGGTCCGAACTTCGGATCTAGTTCGTTCATACACATATATTCTACGAATGTCTATCTTTGTCATACATGACCGATATTTGAATGATGAATTTACTGGTAACGTGTGTGTTTTGCTTGCCACATTTTGTGTTAATATTCTAAAGCTATAACGTGTCTATATATGTAACGTCATTGATTTTATGTACGTATATAGCATAAAATGTTTTGCGAATCAGATTCACGGATCTATGTCGCACTCAGTCCCAAAAACAATATGAGGAGAGTACTTGCGCATTGGAAAATATCTGGTGTGGCCACAAAAGAAAACAAATTCAGCACACGTGTGTACAGCGGTGTTGGTTTAAAAAACCACCAGAGAGGGTTCCACAAAAGAAGAAGTGATCATAATCCTTCAGCAGGAGCGGTGACTCCGGCAGATGACACACTTGCACCAGCAGGACCATGATTTAGTGGCAGGGCCCGACTTGCTGATTTATGGGAAGGATTTATGGCGCGTGTTATATGAATATTTTTTACTTAGAAAATACCATGCGTGATAGGGAAATTCCCAATAGGTACGGGGACTTAGTAAAGTCAAGATTATCATCTGATTAAAACGCCTTAGTTGCTCAGCTACTTACGATTTCCGACAGCTACCCTAATAACATCTAGTGCCTTTTTAAAATGATTTATTTTTATCTATTGTTGTCTTTGTGCATTGCATTACCTACTCCTGCATACCTACCTTCTAAAAAATGATTATTATTAACGTCTTTACGACTATCCGATGACAACACAGTGGAATATGCCTTCAGTATTGCCCCGGTGAAACATTTAGAATCAAAACGTTGCTTGGAATAGCTTTAGCATATCTGAATAGCTATAATATTCCCAAAAATAACGGCTCTGAAGAGTACGACTCTTTTCTGGTATATATCACATTAAAAAACTCATATTTTTATGCATTGAATTTTCACAAATTAAATGTGTGTTCTACTTGCACATTATTTCACATGAAGGGTATAAATTCACTGTAATATTATTCTCTCTCTCCTCTTCTTTCCCTTGTCCTATTCCGTCGGGGACCTATCATTCTTATTCGTTCCCATTTTGTAACTCCCACCACTCCTCTCAAAAATCTCATTTCGGAAACTTGGAGCCTTGCAACCCAGATTTGGTGACTGCATCTAAGGGTGGGGCCTTGAAGTAACAATATATGGAGAGGGAGCTAATTCTTTTTACCCAACCTATAAACATTTGGGATAAATCACTTTCTCCGGGTTTTTACGTCGTACACCACGAGAAAGAAAGAGACAACAATTTTTCCCAAATTATCACTCCGCTATAAAGTATTGTTAGAATATTCTTCGTGTCCCGAGTCTCCGTTGACTCCGCCCACACGTTTTGATATGCGAAATAAATGGACATTACTAAACGGTTTATTAGGTTAAATGCTATATTTTTGTTTAAAACAATACTGTGAAAAAGTGGTTATACGTTAAAAAATAAAAACACTGTTGACATGGGCTGTGAATGGATTTATAAATACCCTAGCCCTAGTCCTAGCCACGCCCAGGTCTAGCCGAGTCCGGAAAACCTCATAAAAACTGACTACAGCAGCAGTGCTCTTGTATATTATTGCTCTGAGGATGGGGCGATATACTGATTTATGTAGTGTTAAATTTGTCTTGATACCGCTCTGCTTTCCTTATCACTGAGCTGTAAATATGGCCCATCACACCGCTTGCCGCATCTATTCTACGGTCAATTGCTCCGTTTTGATCGAAGTCGACCCTAAGGTATTTGAATTGCTCAACCTGCTTCAGCTGTGCCCCGTTGGCTTAGATGTTGCACTAAGTTTGTCTGTCATCCCGTACACTCTTCGTTAAAGCGGTTGATCTACTCTTGTATCCCCTCCTGGGACGAGGTTAATCTCGTGATATCATCAGTAAATAAAAATGAACTGATTGATTTGGTCCATAAACACGTTCATTGCTAACTAAAATTAGTACATATGAATGACGGATCAATTCAAACTGACGAACAGTGACGGGTTTCCCTATGCCCTGTGGAACGACTCAAAACAACATGACTGCGTCTGTTTAAATCAGTTCAAAGCGAAGAGGCGGCACAACGAGCGTGGCGCGTTGTGCGCATACCGGTCACATGTCTATCAAAGCACGACGCGCGGTGTCAGCAATTAACGTGTTAAGAAAGTGAAAAGGATTGGCGAGATAGGGGACCCTTGTTTAGACATCATCAGCTTTAGAGCTGATTTTCACTTTAAATTCTTCCGAAATCTAACGGTTAATACGGACACAACTGCTATTTCTTTCGAATATCGATGGTGTACCTTTCAGCATTCTACCTTCAACTCGCACCCCCCACAGCAGTTGGTGCAGTACTAAATCACATGCCTTTCCTAAGTCGATAAAACCAGCAAATATCATCTTGCAGTATTAAAAACATTTCAGAATGGTCAATTGTAGAATTGTGAAGATCTGCTCAATGGTGCCTCTACCCTGATAATAAAGCCGCACTGTTCTTTTTGTATCCTGTGCTCTGACGCTCTGCAGCACCTAGGTAGATTTTTACTGGTTGACTCAGAACAATACTGTTGACACATTGAATGAATTCACAAAAAACGCTGTCGACTTCACCTTATAATAAATCTATTGATTTCCCTATAATCCCTAGCTTGTAACTTGTAATGAGATTGTTCAAATTGAAAGATTTCCCGGAAACGGAAGTGCTTCTTCACGAGTTTCAGCTAGTAGATGGTGTCAACAATGGCGTTATAAAATTCCCATGTGTCGACAGGAGACAATACCAATCCTGAGAAAACACATCGGTGAGTAATGTCTTACGTAGATAACTCGCGGCGCTCCCTAAATAAATATTATTTCTCTTTTGTGTATTTATTTTTGATCTCCGCTAAACAAACCTTGAATTCCACCCATAAATATGTTGGGAAGGTACTCCACCCACTCCGGCGTTCCTCTACTTCTAAATATACTCTAACACCTTTTACATTCTACCTTACAGCCTATGGGCCGGAGTAATTAATTATGGAATATGTTGGTTTAGTGATAGTTATGATCTGTGAAAAACGTGGAATATTTTTCTGAAATCTGAAAGCTCTCAAACGTACATACGGAGACAATCAAATTAAGATCTCAGTATGAAACCAAAACAATTGAAATTTAATATCTAAAAGTATTATTACCGTAAAACCTCTGCCGTACGCACTCGCTATGGAATCATCGACGTTCTAGTTACAAACGAAAGTGCTGCTATCTTTAATATTCAACGAGAACTATTCCTTTAAAAGAAAACATATGAAGTTTATTAATTACTAGTTTTAATTATTTGCGTACCAGAATTAATTTTTAACGATGATAAAATTATAAATATGCATTTGTAAAAGCGATCTTTTCAGCGCCTACTTAGGGCACTTGTACAAATTGTACGTAATGTGACGGTCTGACAACAAGGAATATATTGATATGAATCACAAAAACTCATCACAAATTGGGGCACGCTGGGAGGCTGTAGGAGTGGGGAAGGGGAAGAGATGGGAGAGAGGAAGGTTGGAAAGTACCTGGCTACTCTATATTCACTACTGGTCATAAGACACACAATAACGTGTCGCGATCAAGGGGGTGCAAGATATGTTTGAAATTTTCAAACATTTCCTAATATTAGTTGGTAGTAGAGGGAAGCGTGTATTTAGGGGTGGCTCATCCATTTAATTAGGCCTTTAGAGAAACGAAGGGTGACATACGTTAAGCAAACAAAAAAAATGTCCTGAAATAGTCACACAAGGGATTTACCCTAACCTATTGAATCAAAGTAAAGAGGCTCACCTATCTTTGTGTCACAATGTTGCTAACGGAATACTTAAATGGAAAACAACAACCTTTAAATATGATTATTTTATTGAAACTGGAAAAAAAACTGTACAAAATAATTGTACTGTTTTTATAAAGCAAGGAATGTGTGCCAAGACAGATTTGTATGGCGGTCCGTCCTATCTGCCCACCCCTACGGAGAAAAGGCGTAATGGTAAGTACTAACTTATTTAGATATTACAACAACAAAAAAACAAGGCCGATCTCTACGCACTTCTGCTACAATCAACGTCGGTTGATCGAAGTGTTGATGTAATTTTATTTCTACTCGGATAGGTAATCATTTAAATCCAGAGCGCGTAAATATTTCCCTTCAGTTGCCGTGAGCCATGCCTTATTGGTCCATTTGCGTCAAGGATTGCCGTATAAAGCAGCGATTTGAACAATTAAGTCAGATAAATGGTTTAAAGGGAAGAAATGGGCCCCTAGAGCCGCCGCGGGTCATGAATAGACCAAAAGCTCCTCTAATGATGCCAACGATCATCGCCGTATTTAGAAAAGTGGCTTTTAATCGTTTAAAATATCATTAGAAAGCTCCTGTGAGAACTTTGATGAAAGGTCGACGAAAAATTTAAAAGTGCCTTGATTCTTTTAGTGCTTATTTATTAACTTCAAGGGTATATTAGAACAGTACTTTGAAATAACATATACGAGTAGTTTGGTAATAATTTATGCCCAATTGAAGCAAGAATTTAAAACATATGGTATTTTTTTATTCACGCTCAATATAAAGGTAATAGTGAATCACAATAATATGTGCGCACATATTATTTTCACCATCTACCTCATCCGTAAGTACAGAAAAAAAGTGTACGTACTTTCATTGCTTACATTTATTTTTTTTTATAGTAGAGACTATGGCATCCCCGGTTTGGGTATGTTGTGAGGCTAAAGGTAGTGGGTAGGGGAAGGAGATGGGGAAGAGGAAAGTTGAGAAATACCTGGTTGTTCAGAATAAACACGACTAAAGCCATTTCAAGCACCGTTTTGATTTTTTCGATTTGACCGGTCGGTAGCTGAGTGGACAAACGCGTCGGATTCCCACCCGGGCGTCGTGCGTTCAATTTCTCTGCTCGCTTTCATTTCCGCTTATTATGATGGCAGTAGAAGTTTTTCAAATTTTATCAGGTTATTCGCAAAATTCCCGTGAGTGTTTGTCTTTAAAAAAAAACGTTTCGATTCTGAATGGTGATCTTTCACCAGGGCATTACTTAGAGTATCTACCACTCTGTACGAGTACCTAAGGAAAGTGTCTGCATCCGTAGTCCATTTCCAGTTAAGTTCGTTTGCAAAGCTCGTGAAAGCTATGAGTATGACTTAATTATCGACATGTGTATAGTGAAATATCGACTTCTAGGGGATTCACAGTTCCTGCAAATTGTCGTTTGGTCGCAGTTGCATGACTTATGGTACTGGTTACTGGGTAAGGATTGAGAGAAAAATAATGTCGCGGCGTTTCCTCAGCTTACTGCGCCCGGAGCTTTAGGGCCGCACGTGTTCCGCACATGCGAATAAGTACCCTTCGTCTAATGGCAGAGAAATGCCAAAAATCTGTTACAAATTCTCTGATTTGTGTGAAGGGAGCGTGCTGCATCCGCTCTGGATAAATTGTGCACGAGCTAAGCATTTAAATTGATTTATAACATGTTAAAATAATAAAAAAAACAATTTATATATATTTACTATATTGTCCCCGAAAAGGCAATAATCAAGCGACACCCTCGTGAAAAATGAGTTAAATATGCAGTTTGGTTCAGTTTTTTGTCTGCGTCGAATGCTTTGACTCTCGTTTGATTCCAAAGATTTTTGTGGCCCTTCAACCATCTAATAATATATATTTACCATTTGGGAGAAGGTTTGACTCAAGCGAGACAAGCATGGGGCTTTTTTAAAGCTTTTTGGCGCTTCAGGTAACTCAATGCTCTCACTGAGCTGAGTCAACATTTTTTTCAAAAATCCAACCAGGTACCGAAGATTTATGAATTTTATTGTAAAACAAAAAAAACTTTAAAGTGCTCTGGTGTTAACTTTCCAAAATGGCGCTTCAGCCCTTTTGCCTTTCCGGAGAAGATATTATCATGATATTAACGAAAGTCAGAACTTCCTCATACAAAAACACGCCAATATATAAAGCGACGGAAATATTCAAGAAGCTGCATCTAACATAGATATATTTAGATGCACATATATAGAGTTCTGTCACTATCTCTTGATGTACGTACAAGAGTGACCGTTAGATACATAACGATCTACATAATCTTAATTTAAAATATTTTTTTACACTCATTTTTACACTTGCCAATTCAACGATTATCTCATAACATGTGTATAAGAATGAACCTCTCTTGTATCTCATCTTTTTGTTTTTCATTGCTAACATTATTTGCGTTATTATATCAAATATAATGCGTCACACTACTTCAGTTTGAACTCATATAACTCCTTCGGAAATATAATACTTTGTCTATATGTGAGGTGTACATAAATGTTTGGTTTCTTTTTTTATATTATGCATGTATCTACAATATTTTTTATCATTCATCTCTTAGTGTATTTGATGAACAACTGTTTTTATGAGATCTTTGTTAAATAAATAAATATGTCGCCAAACTAGGAATCAGGATATTTTTCAGTGCCGTATTCTGGGACTAACTACCATATTATATGTACTCGTCATTGCCTAGATTGCTATTGCAGGGAAATAATGAAATCGCGTCGATAAACATTCGTCAATCAATACAATATTTTTTGCTTTTGTTTGGATAGTTTTATTATTTGAAATTACTTATTTTACGGTCACGCGTTACATACGAGGTCTTTAAAAAAAATGGAACGCGGTCCAACTTCGGATCTGTTTCATTCATACACGTTTTTTTGAATGCCTGTTTTTGTCATACATGACCGATATTTGAATGATGAATTTACTGGTAACGTGGTTTTGTTTTGACACATTTTGTGGAATTTTCTAAAAGGCTATAACGTTTTAAAGTAAAAATCGAAGAACAATAAAACCGCGTCGAACATTCTTCATTCAAAACAAAACCACTTTTTGTTTGGATTTTTAAAAATGGCTTATTTTATTAATTTCATAGATGTTTTTTTTTTTTGATTTATTTGATTTATTTTGTTACCAAAAATACAGAAATAATAAAATAATGTAGACATAACAAAAAATCCCACATAGGCAAAAGCCAGTGCGTGGGTATACTAATTCAAATCATAGTTATAGCTCTCTATAGTTACTTTTTACAGAACAGGTTTTTTTTTTTTTTTTTCTTTTTTAAGTAGTTACACATCACATCACATCCGAAATGATATTGTTTAACTGTTGTATCTTTTGTTTTACGTAATATTGTTAATTGATTTATGTTTTAAGTGTATTTTTTTGTTAACATTATTTATTAATACGTGTCATTAAAAGGTACTAATGTCCCGTTGAAATAAATAACGTATATATGATCATAAATAAGTGGCAGTACTTGATACTAAGTACTTCACAATACATTCTGTATGAGAAACAGTTACTTTAATACAAATTTATCCCGGAGGACCATCGACATAGTTATATATGAATGCGGAGGACCCTTAGAGTAACCTAGAGACCTAACTTTGCGAAATTTTGTCCGCACTTTTTGACCAAGCAATGACCAAAGGGTGTGGCCTAAACTCGGAGTAAAATCACTAACAGGGTTGTCACAAATTAAGTAAATTAGGTATTTTGTTGTGAGTAGGTAGTTGTAAATCATTAAAAAGAATGAATGTTGTATATTTTTTTGTTTATTCAAATATACATTAATCAATAAGATTATTAAAATCTTATTTATAGATAAAAATATAAACGAATTAAATTATTAGTACAGAACATTTTATAATACATATTATAAAATGAACTTCAGCTCCATCAACAAAATAGTTTACAAACAAAAGTAAAATAAAAAAAAATGTACGGTGATAACAGATGTTAAATCATTTTCTTAACCTTGGAGTAAGAATATATGGAGAGAGATCAATTTTTTTTTACCTATATAAATTTGCGATAAATCACTTTCTCTGCGTTTTTACGTCGTACACCATGAGAGAGAAAGAGACACAAAAAAATTCACAAAACATGACACCGCTTTTAAGTATTGTAGGGATGTTTTCCGTCCCGCGTTATTTTGTAAGGAAATTTCGAATGCAGATAATAATAACAGTGAACTTTGTGATATTTCACGTCAAGTGCGCTTCATACTTAATTAATTAAGCTAATAATTCTAACTAACAAGGAGAAAATAATATATAATATGTATACAAAATTAAAACTATCTAAATGCATGATCGTTATCATAAATCATCAGAGGACAGGTTCAGAAATGGGTACAATAGTGCATGTGCACATCAATAGATTTAAAAAAAAACAATTAACTAGAAGCTAAGGGTATAAAAATCCAGATGAAACGTATGAATTCATATTAACATATTTGTTAAATCAAAGAAAAAGAAATTAGATTTTTCTCGCCTTTTTTCATCCTTTGGAAATCTAAAAATAATTAAATATATAATAATATTCCAATTTTGGCATAGCCCTGAATTTAGGGAGGCAACCAAAATCTAAGAGATAAACACTATTCTGTCTTTATCTGTTTGCCAACAATTTAGCGTTAGTATCATGAGAAAGAAAGAGACCGGGATAGTCTCAGAAGCCGTACAAAGACGGAGTTCCCCTTTCTAATGGTTTTTAATGTGACATCTCGTAAATATTTTTAAGTTAAACATATTGCGAATCCATTAAAACTCATTTCAAACGGAAGTTTATTATATTGGAACGAATAGTCCAAAGATTAATTACATATTGGTGTAAGTTACTAGTTGTTTTGTAGGTTATGTTAAATATTTGAGATCAAACTAAAAAGACGATTTTTATGGTACATACGTGTGAAAACTGTTTGTTTTTGGTCCTTTTGTACTTCGATTAAAGCAAACAAGCATAGAACATGTGGCCATGATGTTTTGCTAGATATTACACAAAAATAACTCAAGTTTTTAACTATTTACGTACTTTTGACAGTCCGTTCGCCTGACAGTGCAAACGTGTCTGAAGTTTGTGCGGATTAAATAATGAAGACATTTCATTTAGCCCGCCCCAAATCGTGTATACGTTTCAACAATTGTTTGTCTCTTTTTCTCATATGCTTATAGAACCGAGCATAAAGAGAGAGCTATATTTTGCGAGTTTGTCAACGATTTGTCACAAATTAGTATGGTCTCTTTATATTGTTACTCTGAGGGAGGACCCAATCAGACAAATTATATGTAAAGGCACGTATTGAAAAATTGCTCGAGAAAAAAGTTTTCTGCCTACTAAAAATATTCGATATTTGTTTTGCAGTTTTGTAGTCTATCGGTTGACTCGATAGCTCACAGAGAGCAGTCGATGATTTCAATCAATTTTATTCAATACTCGCAAGATCTGTGTTTATCTAATTTGGTTTTCGCTAGCAAGCAATTCTGTGCCCAATAACTTCGAGACGATATTCTGTTCAGAAACTAGATAGCTCTCACCCAATCGGTATGATCCTCAGAGCAATACTATACAAGAGGGGAGCGCTGCTGTAGTCAGTTTCGATGAGTTTTGCCGGACTCGGCTAGACCTGGGCGTGGCTAGGACTAGGGCTAGGGTATATATTATACTTCCATTCATAGAACATGTCGACATAATGTTTTTATTTATTTGTACAACCACTTTTTAACAAAAATGTATCATATAACCTAAAAAACCGTTGACTTATGTCCATTTATGTCGCATATGAAAACGTGTGGGCGGAGTCAACGGAGACGCGGGTAACGAAGAACCTCCTTACAGTACTTTAAAGCGGTGTGATAATTTGGGAAAATTTGCTGTTTCTTTCTTTTTCATGGTGTACGACGTAAAAACTCTGAGAAAGTGATTTATCCCAAATTTGGATAGGTTGGGTAAAAAGAATTAGCTCTCTCTCCATATTTTGTTACTCCAAGGTATGACCGATGGTTGATTCTGTCGATTGGAAGCCATAATAATGGTGTCATTATTAGGAACATACAGAAAAACCTGAATTGGAAAGTTCATAACCAGATGTGCATTTTCTTCTTGTGACTAAAAAATGACTGAAAAGATTTCATATTAAATATGAAAGTAAGAAAATCATGAAAATTCGTAAGGTGTTATAAAATGGTACTTAAGCAAATTGGTAAGATTTTAATGAGGCACTTAGGTGAATTATTATTCTGTCGTCAAATTAAAGGCTACATAACTGATTACCTACACCAGAAAGTTAAAGAGGTTAAGGTGAATTATTTAGGTCTTTGTTGCTGATGGGTTTGTAATCATCCCTCGAAGCCTCGACGGAATAATACTTGTTGTAACTTCCCCACAGAGGCGTGCACCGCATATGGGCACATAAGCAGTGCCTCCCTGCCGTACTCGAATAAAAATATGAATTATATTGAATTTAATAAAATAAAATTATTGCAAAAAATAATCCTCCTACTTCCAAAAATACGCGCGAAGTTCAGCTAATCGCACCGCCGCGAGCGCCCCATCGTCCTACTATAACGTGGCAAAAGCAGTAACTACATATGCCCAAACGCCGCCAACGTCAGAGTAGATTATTCCATATTCACTAGACTATACAAAATATGTATGCTGTGAGCTGTGTGCACGTTCAAGTAGCTCGTTTGTGTTAGTATATTTCTTAGTGTCTAGGCAGTGCTTTTACAATAAACATCTGTTGGTACTCATCTTATTATCAATTAATCCGCTGTTTTTCCTACTACCTACCTTGATTAAAAACTCTGTATTTTAGATGCTGGGTAGAGGGTAGTGGGTAGGAAGAGAGATGACACACAAAGGCTGGCCGATACAAATGTTTTTTTGTAAAAAACGCATTGCGCAAGTATTAAAAAATGATTTTTACGTGCTTTTTTGAGGGGGATAGTGATAGAGTAGGTACTTGGTATTGGTACCTCCCTAATTCACGATTTACAATAATAATAACTTACAAGGTCTGCCGTGAGTAGTCGTCATCCATCAGTATCGCATTATGGAACACCCAGATCGTTATTTGTCAGACATCTGAAACTTGACTGCGTGTTTCAAATTATTTATGACAACTTCAAACAGAAGTGTTTGTTTACAACTTGGTTGCGGCGCGAGTTAATTTATTTAATAGTACCGAGAAAGGTCTGCATTTGCGGCAGCAGTTTTACACATTTTTTACTGAAATATTTGAAACTAGTGAAAAATCACGGGATGTAACATGACTTGCCAAGAAAAAATATTGGTTGCTTTAATCCACTAAACTAACTAACCATCACGCCGTTTCACCGCAGGGGTAGGCAGAGAGGACGGACCGCCATATAACTCTGTCTTGGCACATACTCCTTGCTTCATTCACGTTCATACATCGTCTCATACATACTCTTCTGTTATTCTGGCTCTTCACATGACCCGATTCAAGTGCTTGATTCACTTGATCGTGCCATGTCTTTCTCGGTCATCCTCGACTTCTTCTTCCATACGTTATGGGTAGGTACTTAATCAGGTAAGTAGGGATTTGAAAAGTTTTGAAAGGTTTTTTATCGGTCACCAAAAATGTGTAATTTTGGGTGTTTTTTAGGTGTTTTTCTGGAATTTCCAATTTTAAAACTTCACACTCCTACAGTCGTACGTAGTACTCAAAAAGGAAATTATGGATAGTTAATATTGGGGAGAGAATGTAGGTACCTACATACATTTTGGCGTATATAGTCTTTGATATATATACCGACCTAGTGTAAAGAAATGGAGTAATACCATTGACTATAACCTAATATATCGTCGCTGGAAAGGCAGAGGGCTTAAGCGACACTTTGGTAAAAAATAGTTAAATATGCAGTTTTTTTCTCTGCATCGAATGCTCTGACTCTCGTTTGATTCAGAAGACTTTTGTGGCCCTTCAGCCATCTAAAATATAGGGATGTACCATTTGGGAGAAGGCTTGATTCAAGCGACACAAGTTTTGTTTTCTAAATCAAACCATGTAAAAAAAACTTTAATGTTCTCTTTGGTGTAAACTACCCAAAATGGCGGTTCAGCTCTTTTGCCCTTTCGGCGTCGATATATTCGGTATATATGTATATTATCCCCATATAAGTATATGGAGAGACACAAAAAACGTTTAGCAAGTTTATGTATGACAAGAACCAATATACCATATTGTTTTTAAAGAAAGACTAACATTGCCAGGTTACGAAAAACCTGGCGATATTTAAAAACATTTTACTACTATCACTATCGGAGAATGTTGCTTGTGCAATGATGGAGGACTTAGCTGGTAGAAGATTGAACCCGCGACGCCCGGTGGGAATCTGACGCATTTGTCCACTCACCCGTATATTTGTACTCTAAACATGCAACATTTCAATATGTTCCTACCTGTATAATATACTTTTTAATGGGATGGATTTAAAATCTTTACCGGCAAGTTCAAAAGTTTCTAGCTTCAGCAGACTATTTTCACAGCACACGTGCGTTGTACAGGCAAAGCTACCAGTTAAATTTGTTATTCTAACATTATTCATGGTTTTCTTTCACTGCTAGCAATTAGGTATATTTCTTATTTTTCGTGAAACGTCTGCAAATGTGCCCTCTCACTGAATGTAGGTACTAATTTTCCGAAAATTGCGTAAACATTTAAAACAGGTAAATATTTACACATTATCTGATAGTATTAATACGCTAAGCCGTCTTCTGTACACGATTCGATAGATTGCCGCTTGGGGCGCTAATGTCTGCGAAAAATATGCTGGTTATTTTCGCTCACACGTAAAAAAGTTTGAAATTTTATTTCGACTACGATACTTGGTGATTCACTCACCATATCCCTTTTGACGTGTATATCAAGACTTAACTAGTTTTAATTAGTGCCTCAATAAATTTATCATGATTCGTCTTGAAATGATATTTTATTTGCAGTGTTAGAATTACTGTGTAAAAATAAAGAGTTTTGAGTTTTCTTCCGAGTAAAAGATGACCTCGACACGACATCCATTCCATCCAATATGCTTCAATTTAAACATATTGGATCCAAGCAGTGGATTAAATGCAATTAAAAGATACTCAATAATCGTTACCATCGCAGACATTTTCTCAGCATGCAGTTGTAACTTGGATTACCATAACCATTAAAAAAACCCGCGATAAATCACGGAATTTTGGTATAAATAGAACGGCTGAACACCGCCATTACGTCACTTTAAAATTAGGAACACAGATGTCACAACACTGATCTAAAAACGAAACTTTTTCAAAGTTATTACTTTGTGGCAGGTACTGTTTTGACTAAAACTAATGTGTCCGTATTCTGTAATCCGTGGTCATAAGCGCGACGGTTCAGACGATTGTTGACTACGCGTAAAGTTCGCGGCACATTGAATTCTCGTCAGCGAATTTAGCATTTCGCGCATTCTATTTCGGAAACTATCTGGCGGGTATTTGTGCGTAAAAAGTCAAGCGGGTATTGTCCCAGCCCAGCAGATCTCTAATGGTCGGTGGGTGGTTATTTATGGATATTTTATGTCAATTTTTAACGGATAACACAAGAAATCCCCCGAAAGCCCCGGGTGTCTTAGTAAATAACAGGACATGAACACGAGTGTTGGGTAAAAATACCTCCCACGTGCTGGCGAGTGTAGTACTTACCTACATCATCGCGAGTAGCGTTGTGACTAGCGTTGGGAAAAACTTCAATGTTTTGTGAATGCTTCACAAATTGTTAGTTCTTTAAAAAGAACCCTTCGAAATGAACACTTTAATTGAAGTCGAACTCGCAAAAACGAGATTTGAATTTATCTGCTTATTTGTTCAGTTCTTTTTGGAACCGGTTCCTCGCCGAAAAAGCACTGGCTAGTCGCTAGAGATTTGAAAACGAAAAGAACTGGAACTGGTTCCTCGTCAACAAAATCGCGTACTAGTCGGTGGCGCTTTGAAACTGGAAAGCACTGGAACCGCTAGTCGGTAGGGATTTGAAACCCAAAAGAACTGGAACTGGTTCCTCGCTAGTCGGTAGAGATTTCAAAGTGAAAAGCACTGGAATCGGTTCCTCGCCACAAAAATCACGTACTAGTCGATAGACATTTCAAAACGTAAGGAACTGGAACTGGTTCCGTCATTTTGAAATGTCAATGCCTTCGCAATGGTACTGCTTCACATTGAAGTACTTCTTTCAATGATATGAATGAACCCTAAACTGAACTGCCGACTGCAATTCAAATATTTTTTCAATGGAATTAAGTTAATCAAATGAATGAAGGCTAAAATGAACTACCAACTTCAATTGAAGGGTTGGTTCAGTGAAATGAGGTTAATGAAATGAATGAAGGCTAAAATGAACTACCACCTTCAATTGAAATATTTGTTCAATGAAATGAAGTTATTAAAATGAATGAACGCTATAATGAACTACCGACTTCAATTGAAGTATTTGTTCAATGAACAATGAATGAAGTAGGAACTGTTGCCAAAAGAAGTAGTTCTTTGAAGCAGTTCTTTCAAAGCGGTCACAACGCTAGTTGTGACCGCTTTGAAAGAACTACTTCTTTTGGCAGCAGTTCCTAGTAGCGATGGGAAATCACTCGTCGTTTCGTGAAGCTCTCACACACAGTTCACCAGAGAGTCTCGGAAGTTTTCGATCCGAGCAGTTCATATGAAGCGTACGCTTCATGAGTCACAAGAGCGGCGAGCAACACATAGCACATTCGACACATTTGACACACTAGCACATTTAACACATCAAAACATCAACACAGTAATACTTCAAAACTTTTGGCGCGTCACTAAAATGACTCCGGACGGAGAGAGATAAATAATAATAATATTTGGATGATTTGTAAAGCGCAGTTTTTG
Organism: Drusus annulatus; assembly: GCA_022651775.1. Classification (NCBI taxonomy): domain Eukaryota; kingdom Metazoa; phylum Arthropoda; class Insecta; order Trichoptera; family Limnephilidae; genus Drusus; species Drusus annulatus. The sequence goes on along the minus strand of JAGWCC010000232.1, from coordinate 256,589 downwards.
TGAAAAATAACCTCAAGGGCGCTGTACAGATTTTTTTTTCTATTATTACATATTAATTCCTAGTTTAAATAAGAAAATATGCAGGAATATACTTACCTGGCAGGTCCTATCAGATAGACACACTTGTTTACTTCAAATTTTCATTTTTTTTTTTCTAATGATTTTTTTTTCTATTGTGCTTGTTACGCATCTTAACATCTTAACTTAATAATAATAAAAAGATAATGTCGCGTTATCGCGATCATCACAATGCTTCGTGTTGTAAACAAAAAAGTCAATTATTCAAGTAATGTAAAATAAAGGCACATTCACAAAGGTTAAAAAATATCACCTACGAGCGAAAGTGTTGTGCCCTTTGATGCTCGGTACGTCTTACGTATGAATTTATTTCATTCGTGGATACGGTGGTGTACTATAGTTCATGAGCGCTTGGCTCGCGCTGCGAGAGTCGGAGTTGTTGGAGTGACACAGTAACACACGAAGCGTACGAAGCTTAAGTTCATACAGTTCATATGAAGCGCTCGCTCATAAGAGTCGGAGCGAACTGTGTAGCGCAGAGTGACGTGTGAACTGTACGAAGCGCTTCACACGTGAACGACTCACCGCTAGTTCCTAGTTCATTCATTGTTCATTGAATAAATACTTTAATTGAAGTTGCTAGTTCATTTTAGCGTTCACTCATTTCATTAACTTCATTCAATTCATTTCATTGAACAAATACTTCAACGGAAGTTAGATTACAAAGAACTACTTCAATTTTACAGCAGTTCAGTTTTGAAGTTCGAACCTCAAAGCCTATAAAGAAGTCCTTCAATTGAAGTTCGACTTTAAAGTACTTCGATCTAAAGGAACGTGATTTTTTGGGAGTTCTTTTCGTTTTAAAATTTCTACTGGCTAGTACTTTTTATTGTCAAGGAACCGGTTCCAGTTCTTTTCAGTTTCAAATATCTACCGATTAGTACATGATTTCGGTGAGGAACCAGTTCCAGTTCTTTTCGTTTTCAAATCCCTACCGACTAGTACGTGCTTTTTTCGGCGAGGAAAAAGAACTGAACAAATAACAATAAATTCAAATCTCTTTTTTGCGAGTTCGACTTCAATTGAAGTGTCCACTGCGAAGGGTTCATTTTAAAGAACTAGCAGTTCGTGAAGCATTCACAAAACATTGAAGTTTTTCCCAACGCTAATCGCGAGCATCTACCATAGAACACTTAAAAGCTTCACCGTGGAAAAATATAAATAATTAATAATTAATAAAAAATATTATTTAGTGATAAAAAAATGGTTTAAAAAAAAAAATCTGCGTTGTGAGTATTTTTACACTTCAAAATAATTATTTAACTAAATAAGTAGTTTATTATCACGAGGGTGGGCAGAAGGATATACTGCCACACAAATTTGTCTTGGCACATACTCCTTGATTGATATTCATACCATATCAATAAGTTTTCTAGCGGAACAATATCGGCACTGAGCGGAACCGGACGTTGGTGTGAATCAGCCTTAAAGCTGATATTTTAGGCATGAATTTTATTTGACTAACTAACTAACTAACCACCACGCCGTTTTCCACAGGGGTAGGCAGAGAGGACGGACCGCCGTACAACTCTGTCTTGGCACACACTCCTCGCTTTATTCACATTCATACATCGTCTCATACATACTCATCTGTTATTCTGACTCTTGACATGGCCCGACCCGAGTATTTGATTTCCCTTGATCGTGCGATGTCTTCTCGGGCATCCCCGACTTCTCCTTTTCACTTTCGCGTCATATATTATTTACCTACTCATTTCCTCGTTCATCCGCTCTACGTACTCAAACTATCTATGCGTATCTTTTTTTAATCCTATTAATTACGCTTGCATCAGCCTTGCATTCTTTCCAGATAGATATTCACTAACAACACAAGTTTAACACTATCATACATGGTTTTTAGAGATTTAATTTCTACAGCATAGACTACTTTCATCATTCTTCTGAGAGTTCAATGCCTCACTGCCATACATCAGGGTTTTACTTAAATGCTAAATACAAGGTTGTACGTACGTTTATACATACAGTTAGTAAGTTTAAATATAATATATCTATAAAGTTTTCAATTTCGCGGCATGTTTTGGCTTGCCGGACATCTGTGGACATTTTTTATAAGTCACTCTGAGAAGGAAACTGCTTTATCGGCCAGTTTGACGTTTGAATGTCACTGTCAATAGTGTCAATATCGGAATATTGTAGAGAAGATAATATTGTTATGGCCGCTTGTGGGGTGGCTGCTTATCTGTTGTTTATTATTGTGTTTATCCAGCTACCATGAGTTCATTAATATACGCTCTCGCATTATACTAATATGTTTGATTTTTCGCCCATTCATATTTTTATTCATCCAAATAATATTACAATATTATGAAACAATGTTTCCTAAAATTCATATGCTTTGTATTTTAATAATTGTTACGATAATAGTGTTGTATTATCAAATGCAACTGTCAAAAGTGCAAGAGGATTTTAAAAATTTAGGTAATGTTTACAAAAGTTCATATTTATTAAAATACCTGGGTAATTTCAATCATTATTATAATATAGATTTATTTTCAGTGACTTCATTTTGAACGTATACCTAATACTACGGAGATTTCATATTATCAGCAGTACTAGAATGAAATCATTTATGTAAATGTGCAGTATTGATAGGTTAAAATAAGAAATTTAAAGTTGCATTTAATCTTTACCAGCTTACACTAAAGAAATTTGATTTTTTCACAGGAAGCAAACACTTTTTGGTTAGTTATTCAATAAAGTGGTGTTATACGAAAGATATTTTTATAAAATAACTTCTACTGTGTGGGTAAATTAATTTAACATAAAGCATCATTTTATTAATGTAATACGCTATTATTTATATATCTAGACAGCCAGGACAATGTGTTAAAATGCAACGATGTACAACAGCTGATTGAATTTTGTTATCTTTTATGTCAATAAGCAGTCAGCAAACAATGATTCCTTTTTATGTTAAACTATCCAACCTAACCTAGTTTAATATAATGCCAGTTTTCCAAGGTGTAAAACATTTCTGTGGAAGTCCAACATGCTCTTAAATTTGCATAATTTTCAGAACAGCGGTTGACATGAAACTAACAATAACCCTGTAATGTTCTGGTAATACATTTTCATCTCAATCATTTCAGAACTTTCAGTAGCCCGCGTGCGGTTAAGAGAGTCCTCGCTCTATGAACAGCGCTCCAGGGGTCCCATTGTGTCCAGCGCCAATGGAGCGAGCAATGAGGAGCTGGTGGTCATTTACAATCGCGTGCCCAAGACGGGGTCCACGAGTTTCGTGGGCGTTGCGTACGACCTGTGCAAGGCCAACGCCTTCAAGGTGTTGCACATCAACATCACGGCCAACATGCACGTCATGACGCTCAACAACCAGTACCACTTCGCCCAGAACGTCAGCAACTGGTCCGCCGTGAAACCGGCACTCTACCATGGGCACATGGCTTTCCTAAATTTTGATAGGTATGAAATAATCGCTTGTTTAACATGCTCTTAGTTAAATTGTTCTTTGTTTATCCATCGGCATCATGGTGCTACTTCCCAGGGTGTGGTTCGGTCTTCTTCACAAATGTTCTTCACGGACTCTGGTCCTTAGTGATTCGCCCCCAGTTCTAAGGCTTTCCCATCCTGCTCTAATTCTCTTCCAAGTAGATTTGCTTTTGAGTTACTTCTACTAGAAGCCATTGACTTATATATTTGTTAATTTTTGTATCTGTCCTCTATCCATAGCACAACCTACTATGATTATAACTTTTTACAATGGAAATGGGAAGAATTAGAGTATTGTTAGGTTATTCATAATCAATAATTTCTATTAATCAACAACAAAACCATGTATAATATGTTACACATTGAGCCTCCTTTGCACATAAAACTACCAGTTGATTGAAGCAAATCATTTTTATTATTTTTGAAAAAAAGCTGTAAATTTATGGTTAACCATTTTTAACACTCCCGTTCCGAAGGGGGGTTCTAATACAACCCCGAATGAGAGTTTTGTGCGATATTTTAGATAAAGATTACTGAAATATTATGAATACTCATTAAGTATTACCAAAAAAAAATTACCTAAGATTATATCATGAAAACGCTTAAATAATCTAGATCAAATGGGGTAACTACATCACCCCCCTTCGGTTCATACATTCGATTTTTACTTTCAGATACAGAAAGATAACTAAATTATTTTATTCCTTGTTTTAAAAGCGTTTCGGAGTAACCACTCCTTTTTCAGGGAAAAGTATAATTTACCGAATGACATTTGAAAATCGATAAGTTTCTATAGTGTTACCTTATTCATTTACCAATTACATTAACTCATTGCTTATTGTTTTTAAGTTACATATTCCCAACCATGTCTAAGTCTCATTGCAAATCATTTTTACACCGTACACCAAACTTATTAATCATCATCATAATTTAAGCTACGGTGGTTTTGGCCATTACGCTGACTGACTGTGATTCATTATTATTTTAAGTGAAAAGGGGTCAATGCTTAGAGCAATAATATACAGGAGGGAGCATTTCTGTAGTCAGTATTGGTGATTTTTGCCGAACTCGGCTAGACCTGGGCGTGGCTAGGACTAGGGCTAGGGTATTTATACATTCATTCTTAACACATTTCGATGTGATGTTTTTGTTTATTTGTATAACCACTTTTTCACAGTATTGTTATAAACAAAAATATAGGATATAACCTAAAAAAATCTTTGAGTTATGTCGCATATCAAAAAGTAGTGGGCAGAGTCGCCGGAGACGCGGTAGACGGAGAACATACTTACATACCGAATGGTGGTGCCATATTATGTGAAAACTTGTCTTGTCTCTTTTTCTCACGGTTTAAGATGTAAAAACCCGGAGAAAGTGATTTATCGTAAATTTGTATAAGTTGGGTAAAAATATTTGGCTATCTCCCATATATATTCTTGCTCTGAGGGTCAATGGTTCTTTATCATTATTCTGGTTGGTATTTATTGCTTGCATCATCAAACCAATCAATCAATCAATTTTAATTTATTAAAGCAACAATGTACTTATCTACAGTAGTAGTGATTGTTTGGGTATCTCAAACTTTTCGTTTGAATCTCAAACTAATAATCATAATTAATGAATGTTTTCTATGTGTATTAATATTTTTGTTTTTTGTTTAACAGGTTAGGAGTTAATTCAAAGCCGTTGTACATTAATCTTGTGAGGAAGCCGTTGGATCGACTTGTATCTTATTATTACTTCCTGCGATTCGGCGACAACTTTAGACCACATTTGGTCAGAAAGAAAGCTGGAAACAAAATGGTATTTAAAAAAATAAAAATATATTTTAATTGGATGAAGTTTTATAATATTTTAATGTTTTTCCCACTTTAATGGATTATTCGAACTGGGGAATATATTTTACATTATACGTTAATCACAAAACTTACATTACAAAATGCCTTTTACATTTGTCGGGATTTATGAATACATTTCCAAGATATCTATTTATTTACTTTCCTACGTATTAAAAAAGAAGTTCAATAAAATTTGTTAGTGAGAAGGGTATGTACACAAAAAAGCTAACAATTATAATATTGTCGCGAAAAGTCACCAACTAAAAAATTGACAGTTTTAATTATTTTAACACCCACTATGTTTTGTGTTGCAATTATTATTATTTTTTATATTCATGGGTGACAATAAAAGTTTTAAAAAATATATATGTATATTTGTATTCAATAGTTTTAAAATATAATAATGGCACAGTCAGATCTGTAAATTGCCGTATAAAAAAAAAACGAAAAATATATTTAGGCATTTTTTGCAATATCGGTTTCTTTGAGTTTAAAGTATCAATGACTTTTATTTACTTTCAGTGAGTTTTCGCAATATCGGTTTCATTGATTTTAAGGTGGTAATTTTTTTTAATGTTTAGTGATTTTTCGCAAACATGTTTTAGTTAAACTAGGAGTGTTAAAGATGATACTTTAATTGATTATCGCTTCACTTAGAATGATTACCAAGTGGATAGTTGGTATGCGATAAATATTTAAGAAATACTATGTTGTTAGTGACTTATATTCATGACATAAATCGATTTTACCCATAGATCTCTGTACTTTGGTCGTATCCAACTCATGTTTACTGAAAATGTTAGCTAGTTAATTTTCGCTCCACGTCCATGTGATTCTCTCTCAGCGTAGAAAATTTTTATTCTTTTGTAACCGCAGAACAGATAAGACCTTTCAGCTCCTAGACTCAAAGAAACAGCAGATATTACATTTATAAAATATTTTTGATAACCTCTGCCCTAATGAAGCATGTGAATCTGTCATCGCGTTTTATGTTGACAAAAACCACCGATGACAAAAATCGACAGAAGTGTGTTTTAAGCGTGGCTGTGTGTCCGAAGTAAGCCCAATTTTCATCAAACATTTTCAAATACCGAAATTCTTTCTTGAACAGATAATCAATTCCATTGGCCTGTCTGAGGCCTAGGAGTCGATAGGTCTTATGTAAATTAGCGAGATCAGTTTTCTTCCAAATATCGAAATAGATCACACTTCTAGGATTAATCTGTTCAGGAGGATTTTGCTGAAATAATAATGATTAATTATTGATTTTGTTTGTGTTTGATAGAGTTTTGACGAGTGCGTGGAGTTGAACCAGGCGGACTGTGACCCAAGCAACATGTGGCTGCAGATTCCATTCTTCTGTGGACACGCTGCGGATTGCTGGTTAGTACACTGCACTAAATATGGAATATCTACTTGTTTTAGATACATTTGTCAATAATTTACGTTAGACACATAAAGGACTAAATGGCATTCTACATATATCTTCTCTCATTTAGTATGGAATGGTAGATATAAGCATAAGGTTGTAGACGCAAACAAGCATTCTGCCCTAGGAAGACTTCAGGGTATGAGGCTGGCTATAAGTATTGAGCATATAAGATACGCAGGAGATTAGCTCTGTACTATTCTATACACGCTGATGGACATGAGTCAAACTGTAAACATACCAATCTTGAAATCCAATCAACTAGATGCGTCCATATTGAGAAATTACCGACCAATCTCAATGGCGATAGTGATTTCAAGACTCTTTGAAAAAATCTTATTTTATCGCTAATAACGGACAAACTACTTACGCTGGATAACCAATTCGAGTTCAAGAGCGCTTTATCAACCGACATGGCCATTTATTGAGTTAGACAAACAATAGCCTGCTACCAATAAAGAAAAACTGCCATTTATGGATGTTTTCTCGATCTTAGCAAGGCTTTTGATTGTGTATCTCACCACTTATTATTAGCGGCAGTATTCAACATGCTGGCTATTTGGTGCGGGCAGCAGAAAAATTACATCCAATGGGCAGGGGCTTCTTCTAGACCCCTATTCCTCAAAAGCAGAGTCAGTCAAGAGGGTAATATATCTCCTACTCTATTTAATGTATACATAACGACTCGAGGATTGGTTGTCATATCTGTGGACAAGGGAGTAACAGGTCATTTTTAGTACATTTAATTGAATGTCTAGTAATCAAATATTATTGCATTCCAGGAAACCTGGAAACAAATGGGCTCTGGAACAGGCAAAGAAGAATCTGTTGGACCATTATTTAGTGGTGGGAGTCACCGAGGAATTATTGGACTTTGTTTCAATCCTGGAGCTGACCCTTCCCCGCATCTTCAAAGGAGCCACGGAGCACTTCCTCAGCAGCAATAAGTCCCACCTCCGGCAGACCACGGCCAAGGTGCCCCCTTCCGATAAAACCATCAACAAGATCCAGAAGTCCAACATATGGAAGATGGAGAATGAACTCTACGAGTTTGCTCTGGAGCAATTTAACTTTATAAAAAAGAAGACTCTGCTGAACAAGGACGCTAACAGTGTTCCGCAATCTTACATGTACGAGAAAATAAGACCAAAATGAATAATGTACTTAACATTGACCTAGAAAAATTTCAGAGGTTTTTTATTGTTTTTTGTGCATTGTCTTATTCGCACAAACTAATATATAAGTATTTCAGTCAAAACATCAACTTGTTATGAGATGAATTAACGTATCAAGTCTTTGAAATAGTTCATATGTAGGTACATAATTTGAATTAACCTTTTTTAATGTCTAAGTATTTTATTTCTCACAAGTCATTTGTCCAAAAATTTAAGCAGAAGTTAAAAACTTATAAGTTTATTTACTAAGGTCCTAGAGAAAATTTAAAGGCTTAAATCTATTATTTAATACAAATTGCATCCTCCTTAATTTAATAATATATAAAATATTATGTAATATTTTTCAATTTATTTTATAATAGCTTCAGAACACAGAGTTAGACACAGTTTTTTAGTATAGTTTATCTATGATTTATATTCTAAACAATTGATTATTTCATTACTTACAAATATTTTTGGAACTAGTTTATATCCATTCTGTTAATGTGATACAAGATATCAAGTATTTTTTAACACATTTTATTCAATTGAATCCTGCCATTTTTAATCACCAAGTTACATTTGAGTGTCTTTATGTTTGTAAAGTAGTTTATTTAGATAGAAAAATATTTAATTTACAAAAATTCATTGTAATGAGGTACTTAATTATATGGCAGCTCCTTATTTGTTATAAACAATAAACTTTGTAGCCTAATAGAGCAAAATAGAATCATTAAATCATTATTGATAATTTACACTTAAATATGTACGTTGAATAACAATACATAGTTATATATATATGTAGAATATTATTTAAAAATAATATTAAATATTCAATGGTAAATTTAAATTTTCTACAACAATCTAAACTAATCATTTCTTTTTGTTGCTGTGCCTATCCTATCAGAAGTTGGACAGCATCATAGCTATTTTAATTTTAGAGCAGTGCTGAAATTTTAAATAAAATCATTACTCATTTTTGTTCACATTTCAAACACAAATAATTAATTTATTCATTTTATTCTCCTTATTTACTATTTTTTTTCTCTCAATCAATTTTACCTTTAATTAATACATACTACTAATCATTATAGAGAAAAGTGATTAATTTCATTCATCATCATCTACAACTCATGACAAAACTTTCACAGAATATTTTATTTTATTCCTAGAACTTTATTATTCTTCACCTGTCCAACTTCGTTTATTCACAAAATCTCTTAATTGCCAAACAGTCACTCGCTGACAGCAATTCGAGTGTCCCGGTAAAGTATTGTCATATTTTACCTTGAAGTAAGTGCATTATGCAAAAGTGCAAGTTTGGATCCATAACTTTTCTTAAGGAGACTTCATTGTAACATAATACGGGTTTTTCTGCTGTGAAGTGGATTTTTTTACATGTTTTTTCATACATTGTTTTACATAAACTGTTCACTACTAATAAGCTAATAGTTAATCGTCCATTGAGAAAAAAAGCATCACAAAGAGGTTGAATATTTTGTTGAAGTTGCAGTAAGCTTTGTGAAGTCAGCGATCTGATTGCTATCTCTGTAAGCAGCGTCACGACCACACGAGGAGTCGATATAATGTTTCTTTCTAATATATTTATTATTAAAATTTTTTTTTTTTTTCTGAATGTCGCACTGGTTTTTCTAAAGTTTAAATTTTATTCGTTAGACAAGTGTAACATGCAATGTAAACAAAGACCCTTTTTACAATATTGTATTATACCTAATGATATAATATTAATATTTTTAATGTAAGATTTTTATTAATTATATGGCCCAAATTGAGTAAATTGAGGTGATATTTCACAAAAATGGGGCTATTTAAATTACTCAAGTATCAGTATTGTCAAATACATTACTTGAGAGGACGTAACACTCCAAAGACAGGGGTTTGTCAAACATTTGTTTTGCCATCTGGAATTTCGAGTGTTAAAATCTTTTTGCATCATTCGCCATTAAATAGTCGGCCAGTGTACTCTGTGTCTAACGTCACAATGAAATTCAATTTAACGAATTCTTATATTTTTTAACGTTTTAATTTCACACACCTCTAAATAAAGGGTTATTGTATTTGCCACAATGTAATAAAACATGTACAGTAGAATATGAATATGTTCGATTTTTAAGACTCCGCCCATTTTTTTTTAAATGCCCTTACCGATTTATTTGTAGGGTACTATGTCCTCTTAACACTATTGTGTAGCATTTTCAAGCATAATATATTTGTAACAGTTTTTAACTAATGTTTAACGATTGAATAACATTTAGTAGAAGAAAAAAAGTTCCTTTTATATCAATACGGCTTTGTTAATTTCTGTTTTACTTTAATAATTATTTTTAGTTCATAGTCCTTTTTATTTTGGTAAAATTGAATTATTGAACCTAAAATTATATTGTAATATTCAATATAGTTATAAATAGAACATATATACTTTGTTTTTAACCACTTCTTTATTTAATATTTTGTCTACCGGTTTCGGAAGTACCCTTCCATCATCAGGACAATATTAAATTAATCTGAAATACAAAATACTGAGATAAATATACATATTTAGCAGTTGGAAGGAGAAGGAGTAATTGATGAAATTATGGGAATAACAGAGCGGTTTATTGGAAAAATATTTAATATTAAAAATATTTCCAATAAACCGCTCTGTTATTCCCATAATTTCATCAATTACTCCTTCTCCTTCCAACTGCTAAATATGTATATTTATCTCAGTATTTTGTATTTCAGATTAATTTAATATTGTCCTGATGATGGAAGGGTACTTCCGAAACCGGTAGACAAAATATTAAATAAAAAAGTGGTTAAAAACAAAGTATATATGTTCTATTTATAAATATGGCAAGCCACAAAGTTAATGCTTTTTACGAATATATTCAATATAGTTGTTTGGACAAAAAGTGTATTATATATAATACTGTTTTAAATTCAAGTTTAGTAGCAAATTTTTTAATTATTTTTTAAGTCATAATGTACTTAATTTTTACCACAAAAATCTGCCATATTATGCTTAAGTTTACTGTACATATTTTTCACTATTATTTATTTTCTGATTTCTGTTAATAATATAATTTAACAAGTAGGCAGGCATTGATTTTTAAAATATTATATTGGACACCACAATTTATTGTGCTTCCCCCTAGTGTACTTGTTAGAAGCTGGTCAGATGTCTTACCCATTAAGTTGTTTACATTCAGTTCTATAAACCTCATTAATGCACATTCCGTAAATATTTGGTATAAAATATGGTTTCAGCGTTGTGTCAATTTTTATTAATTAATTAAATGCCTGTTAAATCTTTCATAAGAAAATGGTGACGGTATTTAGTGTATTCAAGTGCTTCCATAATAAATGATTATAATTAATGATTAATGATATAATTATCATGTTTTATTTCAATAACAAAGCTTAATAAGAAAGCGTCTTATTTGTCGTACCGTCTCTGTTTTAGGTTTATTTTAAACCTCAGTTGGCGAGTCGGTGTTGTTTCTCACACAGTGAGTAAACTGGTAAATACAAATATCACATCAATTAGAAGGATTAGCTGCTTCTGAAAATCATCTAATTTTAAAATAACCTCCAAATTTATGTGTAATTTTTAGAAACCTCCGCACTTAGTGACCACATTTTGTTACAAATAAAGCTGGAAACAAAAGTGGCCAAAAAAATGTGCGGGAAACACAAGCGGTTGGATCGATTCTTCGGATTTAATTGAAAAAAGTGGCCTGTGATAATATCTATACACGTACGTATCGTTTTTCAATTGGCTGCCTTATATTACACTCTCATCAGCGTGTGCGTTTGATTCTAAAGACAAGTGAGACAAGATATTGGTAATACTCCGGAATAATAAAAGATCAAGCATTATTTTTAATTAATAGCCAGAAAAATTACCAAAGCGCCTCCCAACTGCAAATAAGTGTGTAAATCTGTAGGTATACACTTTGTAAGTAATGATCCAATTACTTAATCTTATATCCTGGAATATAGACATGAAGAATGCTAGTATTAATTTGTTTTTACCCAGTAATATTAAGTATTAATAGCACAACTGCCCCTAACCATCTGGAGCAAGTGGGACTATAGCATCCCAGATTGGACATAGCTCTCCAAACTGGATCCAACCGACACGAGTATAGTTTTGAGATGATTCAATTTTAAGGAAAAGTTGGATTTAAAAAGCATATGTAAGTATTTGATTGTCCTTATGTTTGTCACTTAGTAGAAGATAACGTAGCAAGAATCCACGTGCTTTGAACCCCACTTGACCTCTTGGATTATTTTTGCAAACTACATTCATACCTCTTGAATCTTATTTGTAAATTTAAAAAGCCCGCTAACAGACTTTGACATTATTTTACACAAGCATAAGTTTGAACTGAGATACCGTACAGCCGGGATCCAATTTGTAGAATATGGAGAAAAAAATGTGAAGAGAGAAAGGAGATAGGAAAGAGGAAGGTTGGTTTATACCTGGCCATTGAGATCTGGTCACCAAACACGGCTTTAGCCATTTCAAGCAAAGTTTCGATTCTGAAAGTTTTTACCCCGTTTGCGGATTATGCGAAGTGTGTGATTGCCAAATTAGCAGTGGGTATTGAAAACATAATCTGTTTAATGTTTATTATTATTTTATTAGTGGCTTCCCAAAAATGTGATATTTAAATAACAACTTGTTTTCAATGATAAATAATTTTTATGACGTTTATAATACCCAAGCGTATTTCTGCGATCCTGGTATTTTGTTCTTGTTACAGACGTAGGTAGGCGATCATTTATTTTTACTGCGACATTAGCGCCGTTGCGGTGCGGAGTTTATTCAAAATTCACGCGTTATTCCCCGGTATTTTACCATGTCGCCTTCTGCGCTCCGGATACCTAGAACGAACAAAGTACGGCTGGCCGGACTGACTTGACAAAAACTGAAAAAAAAACAACAATTTCCATTAAAATTCGAGAAATAATTTCAACAAGTCAATTTCACATTCTCATTCTTGATAAAATAATTAAGTAACTCTATTGAGGCTGATTAGTATTTTTTTAAATTTTTTTTTTTTACAATAACTCCACACAGGAGGCCTTGAGGAAAACAATTTCCCTCAGGGCCTATGTCATCTTTGGGGATGCTGTGTGGAGGGTTTTTTTGAGGAAAGGAAGGAGTGAACTTGGGTCTTGAAGAGGCCCATGTTGAAGGAGGGAGGAAACACAGAGGCCGGCAAATCGTTCCATAGCCGAGCTGTTGAACATAAGAACGAGTCGTAAAAGCGACCCGTTCTCATGTATTGAATGTCAACCGTGTACAAATGTTGGGCGCGCGTTTGGCGAGTTTCCCGACTATGCACCGGTGCCGAAGGGATCAATGACGCAAGTTCCTCGGAGCATCTTCCATTGAAATACCTGTAGAACAAGGACAGCATTCCCACCTGACGTCTGTGCTCCAAAGTTTGTAATCCGTTTGTTAAGATAGGAGAATCTATCAAACAGGCCGCCCGTTTCTGCACAGAGTCAAGGGTTTTTTTCAGGTATTTAGGGGCTCCAGACCAGAGGTGGCTGCCAAATTCAACAGTGGGGCGTACTTGCGATTTGTACAAGGTCAGCAGTTGTGTACTATTGAAGTATCTGCGGGCCCTGTACAACACTGTAGGTCTGAGAGGCTAACTTTACTCTGGCTTCGATGGAGCCCCGGTGCCTTAACTGGTCACTTAAGGTTACACCGAGCATCTCAATGGAAGGTTTGTTGGGAAGATTACTTCCGTTGAAGGAGACTAAAAAATAAAGTCTTCCTTCCACAGGTCGTCACATCGTATAAAATAAACATAGCATACTTGCGGCACGATCCAAGATGGTATAAATTGCAAGTATCGCCCTGGTGAAAGACCACCATTCAGAATTGAAACGTTGCTTGAAATGGCTACTTCCCAATCTTCCTCTTTCCCATCTATTTCCCCTCCCCACCACCTTCAGCCTCACAACATACCTCGATTGGGATGCCATAGTCCCGCTGGCTCTAGACGATTGGGACTCTTGTGCTGTATTCACTATTAAAAAAATAAAATAATAATTATGCACTAAAAATAATATATAGCACATTTGCGGCACGTTCCAGAGTGGTAGTTACCCTAAGTAACACCCTGGTGAAAGACCATCATTCAGAATTGAAATATTGCTTGAAATGGATTTAGCCGTGTTTAGAGATCAGAACTGAATAGCCAGTTACTCCTAAAAAATGTGGCAGGGAAGATTATTCTTAAGGTTTTGGCATTCATAAACTAACTAACTAACCATCGTACCGTTTTCCGCAGGGGTAGGCGCAGATGGGATGGACCACCATATAACCCTGCCCTGGTACAAACTTCTTGCTTTATTCACATTCATACATCGTATTAAGCGCCCTTGAGGTGATTTTCCCACAAAAACGGCGCTATAAAAGTTATCCATTTATTATGCATACTCAGTTATTCTGACTATTGACATGACCCGACGATTCACTTGATTGTGCCATGTTTTCATCGGGCGTCCCCGACTTCTTCCATTCACTTTCGCGTCGTAAATATTTTTCACACTCCTTTCTTCGTTCATCTACTCTACATGTCCAAGACATCTAAGCGCCCCTTTCTTAATCCTGCTTTTAAAAAAAAAAAAAAGAACGACAAACATTCCCTGGTTATGAATAACCTGACAATATTTGAAAAACTCCTACTGCCATCATAATAAGCGGAAATGTTGCTTGTGTAATGATGGAGGACTTAGTCAGCAGAGAAATTGAATGCACGACGCCTGGTGGGGAATCCGACGCGTTTGTCCACTCAGCTACCAACCGGTCATTACACTAACATTGGCCTTGCATTCTTTCCGGATATCCACATTTTTTTAACACAGGGGTACATGGTTTTACTGCACATGCGCCTCAGGGATCTCATTTCTACAGCATTCAGTCTGCTTTCATCCTCCCTCTGCCAGTTCCATGCCTAACTGCCATACATCGGGTTGGTATAAGTACTCCATTGTAGACTGCCAGCTTCTTTGGACATTTTTTTTATTTGTGCCAATAGCTTTCAGTCCTCCATTAATGGAGTTTCCCGCATTCACCCTTCTTTCAATATCCTTATCAGCCTTTCCATCTCTCGTAAACATACTTCATAAATTGTATATTTTTTGCAGTGAATACCGCAAAAGAGTCCAAACTGCTCCCAACCGTCTCTAGACTGGCTCTAGCCAGTGAGACAATGGCATCCCTAATTAGGGTATGTTGTGAAGCTGAATGTAGTGGTAAGGAGAAGAAAGGAGGGAAAGAGGAAGGTTGGGAATTGTCTGGCTATTCAGATATGGTCACCAAACACGGCTAAAGCCATTTCAAGCAACGTTTCGATTCTGAATGGTGGTCTTTCGCCAGGGCGATACTTAGAGTACCTACCACTCTGGAACGTGCCACAAATATACTTTACATTATTTTGCATGAATCAAATGTTTTATTACACAAATTAATTGAATAAAACTTATTTACGCACGCCGGGTTTAAATCCGCGACCTCTGGTTTGTAGTCGAGCGTCTTACCATTCGACCACGGAGGCCGTCAGTACACAAACTCATCCACTTGCTCCAAGTATTCATTATTCATAACTATATTGCACGCTGTTCTCGTACTCTCTCTTTCAAACACTCTGTCTTTGGACTTACTTGCATTCATCATTTACTTATTCTGCACACATACTTGGCTCATCTTAGACACGAGAAACTGTAGATCTTCCGTACTGTCAGAATTCAACACCGCATCATCAGTATACAATAGGCAACATACTTTTAGATTGTTCACTATAGATTCTATTGTCTTCTTTCAAACAAACAAAAAAATATATATTCGGGATTCATAAAAAATGCTTCGATTTTGAAGGTATTAAAAATACTATTACATAAATTATTATTTTAGAAAAATACCTCCGCCTTTGAAAACACGATTAAAAACTTAAAAACATACTGAATGCCTTAAAAATCTTTACCAAACCGATTTTTTAAAACATCATGCTTAAACGACTCATTGCTTTTTACCTTATTACGTTTAATCTTCAACCCTTCCTCAGAAGCTGGTCAGGCGGTGGCGACGTAAGGCGAGAAATGAGTTAACCCTCCTTCCCGTAACTATCGCAAAGGCAGTGCAGAATCTCGCTTAAGTTTAACTGTTATAATGCCGAGAAGCGCCACAGCGCTGCCAGGTGCTCATCTTAAAAGTGCCGACGACGCAACAGCGCTTTACATTTCAATGTACGTTTGACTCGCGGCAGCGACAGTTGTGGGCATGGAGCCCGTGAATTTTTCTTTGATTCACGTATTTTTATATCCAAATATGTTAAAATTTATTCATTAATTTTAATATATATGTCATATGGTTTCGTGTTAAAACTATTTCTGAAATTCTTTCAACATGATCAACACCGAGGATGAAGAATTTTGGTTTAGAAAAACTAGCGTAGGATGCAGCAATAAGGATGGCAGCGCAGTAAAGAGACCCACTTTGATTTGCCTTCAGTGTAAAAAGGGACTGCATGGAGTCTAGTGGGAAATATTTTATTTTTGTTTCCTTTGATTTTCGTTTTCGATAAACTATTGTGTTATATTGTTATGTTTTATGAAGCGCCGTATCCACCATACGTTCAAACTGTGCAAAAACCGGCGTCATCCAAATAAAGATCTTTTTTAAATTTTCTTAAAACATTCCCCAAATCATTTTAAAAATACCAAAATCATGAGATAATTATGTTTTCTATTGCGTTGGCAACATCACTGTGCATTCAATAGCTATAAAAAAAGGTTTTTGTGGCGGGATTTTTAAAAATAACTAAAAGGGGGGTGGGTGCAATCGGTACGTACTGCAGAGGGCGCGAGATATCGTGGAACTGGCCCTAGTTTTATGATTATATTTCGAATTTTGGTGGAAATAACGTTGAAGGAGTAAAAAAAGGATACTTTTCAGAGAAACTTTTTTTTCTAAGAGTAGTAAGTGACATAAAAAAGCAGAATATTAATTGGCACTTTATCATATATTTAAAGAAAATATTTGGCCCTAAAAGGGTTAGAGTCCGTTTGTAGGCGGTGGTTAGAGTGTTAGTAAGGGTATTATAAATAAGGAACCTAACTACGTATTAATTAATGAAATTATAGAATTAATACTCAAAGAAACCTTCATCATAAACAATTCAAATTTATTTACCTCCACGAAATATTATTTAAGAAACAGTTCGCTTTTGGCTCCTAGATCATAGGCAAAATAACTAACACGAAATACTAACAATCAACGAAGTACCATCACGCCATTTCCCCTAACGGGTTTGCAGAAAAGATGCTTCACCCATTATAACTGGCCTGGAACACACTCATTGCTTTATCCACAGTCAAACTCATCTATTATTCAGACTCTTGGTATTGATCTTGACTTATGATTCGAATCATTTGTCGCCGTTAAAGTATTTGATTCACTTGATTGGCTCACGTCTCTATCCATCCGCTGTATGCGTCGAAACCATTTAAGCGTCTGTTAATTAATCGTATCCATTAGGCATGCTTACACTAGATATTTATTCTATTTAGACCTCATTAATTGTATTTCGTTAATACCTGTAATAAATGTTCAAATGGCGTAGGGAGCTTTTTTTATTGCATTTAGTCAAATTGCGAACAAAATACTCATGTTCAATATGATATAGAGCCAATAGCGTCCATTCTGGACATTCGTAGTATATATTTATAAACCATAGATTCTAGCGTTGGGAAAAAATACTTCAAAGTTTTGTGAATGCTTCAGGAACTGCTAGTTCTTAAAAAAAAACTTCACGGTAAACACTTCAATTGAAGTACCACTGAAATTCTGAAATGAAGACAGCCTAGTTTTATATAAACCCGTTAGAAGCGGCTGTATGAGGTCTGCATTCTATAGTAGCGCCATCTAAGAGGAAAATGTTAAAATATAACAATTATTAAATAATTAAAACTCCCAGTTGTGAACAAAAAAATATTGGCAAAAAAACTTAAAGGATATTTTCTCGAAAATTTTATAAATCAGTGATGTGTCCTATCTGTGAGACCTCTGTGTGTGTGAATGTCTTTCTTGTTGTATTTGTGATGTTTATCTAGTAAGTCTCTACTCCTATGAGTCTCTTTTTGATGTATTTTTTCGCTTGTTGCCTCTTCTTTTGTGCTTCCTATTTGGAATTTGTAAGTCTTTATAAAAATATAATTTCTTTTTGTTTTATAATGTTGCCCTTCCCAGAGAGAGTTTTTTTTAACTTCTTGGGATTAAAATACCAAATGTATTTTGTATGTTAATATTTTCATTATTATTATAAAAACTTAAAAAAATAAAAAATTGACAATTATTAATAAAACAAAAAATAAATTCAATATTTATATTATGATCAAAACAACACTCGGAATAACTCACACGCCAGACAAAACAAGCAAATAAATCAAAGTTTGTAATTCTTTTAGAAAATTAAAAGCAACTGTCGCCAAAGTCCAACAAAACATATCACAACAGTCCCGTATAAAATGATGAACAAATAAAACGCACCAAAACACGTCGAGCTGTGGATTGTGCGATTGTGCGAGCGAACGAATGACTAATTGAAGGAAACAAAAATTGAACTGTGGATAGAGTGATACTACAATCGTGCGATCTAACGAAGAACTGAAATTGAAGTTTTCGAAGTAAACTACAAATGAGCATAGATGGTGCGATCGTGCAAGAGGAACTACAATTGAAGTATTCGCACAATGAAAAATGAATGAAGTTTGAACTGCCGCCAAATGAAGTAGTTCTTTGTAGTAGTTCGCACGGAGCGGTCACAACGCTAATAGATTCCCTTCGAATCGTACCAGTCTGAAGATGCCCGTTACAAGGTGAAACCGGTCCGGTATTTATACAAAAACTGTGGAATAAAGATAAAAAATTGGTACCTATTATTAAATCATTTCACCTTTCTTTTAGTAATTTTATGCTTGACTTTCATTCTTCAGGGTTGATTTCTGAACTCCACTATGGACTGCTGGGCCTGCCAGCCTCGCTTTTGTTGGTAGCAGGAAGTACTATACTTTATATTATTATTTTTTGTTTGTTATTTATATTTTGAAAAAAATTACTTTTCACCATTTTAACTATATTTCTTCCATATTTGAATCAACATAATTATTTTCTTTGCACATGCACTCACTGTTGATTTGATATGTATTTATCGAGGTGTTAAAAATATATTTAAATCTTTCCAGAGTGGTAGATACTCTAAGTATCGCCCTGGTGAAAGACCACCATTCAGAATCGAAAAGTTGCTTGAAATGGCTTTAGCCGTATTTGGTGATCAGATCTGAATAGCCAGGTACTTCTCAACCTTCTTCTTCCCCATGTCCTTCCCATCCCCACTACCTTCAGTCTCACAACATACCCCGATTGGGGATGCGATAGTGCCACTGGCTCCAGACGATTGGGAGCAGGTGAGACTCTCAAGCGGTATTCGTTATAATTTTTTTAAATACGTATATTGCCGATGTTTAATACGCAAGTACTTATTCATAGTATTGGTTCCCTTTTAGATGTAGATGTACATTCTACATTTAGGCAAAGGCATGTATCAATTTATTAAGATCTTTAACAGTAATTGACAAAAAGTTGTCGTTTAAGGGTTATATGAATATAAACAGGAATTGAATATATTTGCCGTATTGAAGTACAAGAATGATAACAATAATGAGAAAAGAGAAACTGTAAGGTGGGGTGAAGATGCCTAAGATGGTTAACCTGTCTTATTTAAGTGCCGAATTTATTCAAACTTAAGTCAACGGTGGTTTTAGAAGAAAATAGCGATCTCGCAACTCTCTCCTGTGTTTCTTGCTAATTTCCCCAACTTAACTCTAGTTTCCTACTGTCAAACAACTGCCGTTTAGTACACGTTGTTTATGTTACATCGTACAAGTAAGTACTTTTCGTGACAATATATTATTTAAGTAGGCGGAAATGCAATTTGGAGAAGAGACGAGTGTAATAATATATGCAGTTATAAATATTGCGATTTATATTTCATTAATTTATAGTTAGGTGCAAATATTATTATATTTCTTGTATTCCGTATTTTAATTAAGTTTTTTTTATTGTATTCAAGCACCTCTCTCTTCTATTTCATGGTGATTCATAAAGTTCGGAAAAGAAAACATAACATATTTGGGAGAAGTTTTTCACCTTTGAGTATTGATTATTGCCTCTTCAAATGATGTTACATGAGAATAAGCGTCTCCGAAAAATTTACTAAAGCGGTTCTAATTATTTAGTAACGATCGAACTGTTTCAAAGAAAATTAAATATCTCAGATGTTTTTCCACGGAGTTTCCCACCTGACAAATTAATGTCTCAGTAGCGAAGGCTTATCAAATATTAACCGGGGGGGCTCTAGCGGGCCTATGTGGAGCACCCCCTCCCAGGCCGACAGCCAACCCCCAACCACCCCGCACAGGCGAGAGGACCAGCGCACTACAACCACCACCAGCCACTTGGCAGAGAGGTAATATCCATTATTATCTTCTACTTTTAATTAGCCCCCTTTCGTGCGTAGCCACTGTCGTCATATAGCGTCTACGTCTACCTAGCGTTTTATCCATTCTTCTTTTCACCGGTGATCAAACCACAAACTAAAAGCTTCCCGGAAAAATACTTAATGATAAATAATACCCTAGCAATCAAAATATCAAGCGTCCAATTAAAAGCATGCGTCTGTGATTAAAAAAAATACACGGTAAGTCAGTTTCCTTTTAAATGTTCTCGAATAAACGAAGATTTTAGATGTGTGACAAGCGATGATAAAATCATGACAGAACTAAATGAATGAATTTTAGATAATAGTTGTGTGTAAAAATGTCAAGCATCAAATTAATCGATTTTAATATTTATATCCGCAGATTAGGGTTGCCACCTTCATCTTAAGCAGAATCGTGTGCCATAATTACGCGGAATAACATACCATGAATAATTATAAAAAATAACATTAACGGTGGTACCGAATCACAAAAAGCCTGGCTAGGGGATTATGAACTTGATCTGTTCTGTCTTTTTGTTTGGAGCTTTCTGTTCGGCGCCGGCGTTGAACTCACAAAGCTTCCGTCCACGCGATGTTTGTTTGCAAAGTCCGCTCCTGGTAGTCGCTGCGTGGCGTGTTGGACAGATGGACATATTTCCTTCCGGAAAAGTTGCAAGAACCCCGTGCAGTAGATGGAGCTTTATCAAAAAAGCTCAATAAACTGCTCTGTTTACGGCTCATGCGATGTTATTTTAGTGTCCTGCTAGTGAAATGTGTAAAAGCTTTTCCAGGACAGAGAACGTTCACGTAAAGTAAGCGATTTGATAAAAACACTAGTTTTGATGATTGATCTAGAGTGAGACAGACTCAATCTATTGAAACTTTCCACCAATTACCTGGAATACGCTGTCTTTTTGTAAATTTCTAGTTTACATGGTCATTCTAAGGTTCTCAGGTAATAAACAAGGAAAGAGGCACCACCTGCGAGGGTTGTTGATCGAGTATTTCATTTCCGGCGATTGGCTTATTGGAACATCCCATTCGATAGGGTGTCTCTGTTTTATTTGACCGCTATATCGTTCGTCCCACCTGCCGATAAATAGAGTTTTTATTGACAGCATTATGGAAGCGCCGGCTCATTTGGTCATTGCCTGCCCTCATGTCCGCGTGTGCTGTGCGGGTCGCGAGAACTGTTAACCAAATGACCGATAGTGAATGAACTTGTTATTTGTATTCCGCCGTGTCACCCATCTGATGTTACATGCCTCTCAAGACCAATTTTTCTCTCAAACTATTAAATAAGCTCGTCAAAGACAATCGAAGCCGACTTGCACGCTGTTTTCCCGCGAAATACGACGCCTCAACAGCACACCGGTTTATTTCTGACAAATCTAACCCTTTTCAATTAATAATTTATTGTAGCGTTCGATATAAAAATCATTTTGATCTTAAATTCCGTGAAAGTTTCTGTTCCGAATCTGTAAAAGTAAATGGAGCATAGATAGTTGGGAAACAATTAAAGATAATTAATTGATCGCAGAGTTTTGCGGAGGGATGACGAGAAAAAAAGGACTCAACAATGTGTGGCAACAAGTTTAAGAAACTCAAACGTCTGTTTTAGAATAGTTCTTGCAAACGAGCGGACAGTCATTAGTCGTGTGATTTTTACTAATTTTGTAATAACAATAATAATCAAAAGTGTTTCTATAAATCGTGCGGCATATTATTTCTCGTCCTGAACACAGTTCAATACGGCTTTATGTGATCTTCATGGACTATGGGCATCTGTCTGGATACAGGTAACACATTTACACGTCAAAGAGAGTGTTGTTAAATTATTTCGATTGTACTTGGCGCAATAACGATTGACATGAGCTTTGTTGTTGTATGAGTAAGGCTATCGATTTTATTGGTGTGCGGCGGCGGCGGGAGCTTTCCACCCGTCTCCCCCGTCCTTGCGGGCGGCTTTTAATAACAGACACCGATAATAGGAAAAGCGCCGCACTTCGGATGATGATTGAAGAGATGACGAACACCTTTCTCCCCTCCTTCGCATCCCCACGGGGAGAGTAGGTGCCTGACCTTTGTGGTGTCTTTGTGGATGAACATTCTAATAGCAGATTCGCGTTACATCGCGATCGTAGTATTTTTCCTATCATCAAACAAACACAAAATTTTGCCCCGTATAAAAAAGTATAAAAAAGTAATTTAAAATTGTTGATAATTAATAGAACGGTTTCCGTGGCGTAATAGTGTACGCATTAGACTTCACCGGCAGTCAGAGAGTTGAGATTCCGATCCTCACCGCAAAGGGAATATAATTGACATTAATTTACCAGTCGTGAAGAGTATTGATAAATAAAATAATCAATAATAATATATTTTTTTAGAATTTTTTTATACATGACAACCAGTTATTAGTTTAATACATACTTATAAGAAATTAGATTTTATATTTGTAAAATAAATACAAATTAAGGTACCCTATAAAAACAATTTACAAAAAAAAAGAAATTTCAGGCAGTGGTGATGATCAGGTCAATGAGGAGAAGTTCTTTCAAGAATCAATAGGATTTCACTTCTGAATCTCTCCCCACGTCAGTACGTGGAGTATGTCGATATCGAAAGAGGTTTTGTTCAGGAGCAATATACTCAATAATGTAATATAATATTAAAACATCAATAAAAGCTACTGGTACCCACGTATGTGTAATATGGAATATTTGATGTGAAAAGTTTCACATATGAATATTTTGGATTGCATGATCCATTAGATTATGCAACGCAAATTAGATGCAGACCGGGGATGGCCCTGTATTTCATAAAAAAAACACGGAAAAGCTTTTAATTCCGCTAACAAGTGCTCGACACAAGTTATACACATGTTATGCATGTTCGTAAATTATTTTTAAAGTCTGTCGGAAATGATTAATATTTATATTAACATATTTAAATACATTGCTCTGTTTTGAAGAAGGGTGAATGCAGGAAACTCCATTAATGGAGGACTGAACGCTGTTGGCGCTAATAAAAAAAATTGTCCAAAGAAGCGAAGCTAATGGAGTGCTTATACCAACCCTGTTGTATGGCAGTGAGGCATGGAACTGCCAGAGGAAAGATGAAAGTAGACTGAATGCTGTGGAAATGAGATCCCCGAGACGAATGTGCGGTAAAACCATGTATGAGCGTGTTAAGAATGTGGATATTCGAAAAGAATACAAGGCTGATGTAAGCGTAATGAATAGGATCAAGAAAGGGACGCTTATATGGTTTGGGCATGTAGAGCGAATGAACGAAGAAAGGAGTGTAAACAGAATATATGATGCGAAAGTAAATGGAAGAAGAAGTCGGGGACGCCTGAGGTAGACATGGCACGATCAAGTGAATCAAATACTTGAATCGGGCCACGCAAAGAGTCAGGATAACTGAAGAGTATGTATGAGACGATGTGTGACTGTGAACGAAGCAAAGAGTGTGTGCCAAGACAGAGTTGCATGGCGGTCCGTTCTCTCTGCCTAATCCTGCGGGGAAACAGCGTGATGGTTAGTTAGTTACTATGTAACCCTTTCATCTTCCGAAAAATATTAAAACTGAATGATTTAGTTCAGTATCACTACCCAGTTTTAAAATTGTCCCGAAGATAGAGGGGTGTTTTGATTATTATGGTAAGCGACAAAATGAATGCTTTTTACGGAAACGATTAATATTCTTTTATCGGACTAAATTTTAATGAACTAAAATATATACTCGCTATTAGGCGTTTATTTATTAAAACTTTATTTAACTCTCTCGAAACTAGTATCATCAAGCTTTTAAAACAAAGAATATGATACCACGCTAGGTAGACGTAGACGCTATATGATGACAGTGGCTACGCACGTAAGGGGGCTAATTAAAAGTAGGAGATAGTAAATATATTAATGAAATGCTTGTAATTATCGCTACTTTTACCACCGGACTTATTATAACTAATAAACAAAAAAGTGAATACAGCAAAGAAAATCAAACAGTCGATTAAACCAATGACGATTTGAACCAAAGGCAAACTAGACGATGCGAATAAACGCGGTTTGAACACGTTTTATCAATGAATACATTACGGTAATAATATTGTCTTATAGCTGTGTTACATGAAATGACGTCATATTTATTCATTAAAAAATGTCTAACTGAATAATGCTATGCAATAAAACAGTGGTCGCAAACT
Organism: Drusus annulatus; assembly: GCA_022651775.1. Classification (NCBI taxonomy): domain Eukaryota; kingdom Metazoa; phylum Arthropoda; class Insecta; order Trichoptera; family Limnephilidae; genus Drusus; species Drusus annulatus. The sequence continues at coordinate 231,849 of JAGWCC010000232.1, read as the reverse complement.
CGAAAATTGTGCGGGCTGCAAATATAAATTACAAATATCCGCGGGCTCAAACAATTTATCCCGATCCTGATTTTAAGTTGCAACCTATTCTCATTCTAACACATAAAGTCTTTTTTTTGGGTCGAGAGTGTTTTGGTAGAGTTTTCTTCTAGAACGCGGAATTTTATTCTTTTTGGGGTAGTTCAGCTAACGTTCAAGTATTATAAAAATGTATTTGCGACTTTGCATTGCTATTATTTATCGATAAAAGTGGTATGTAATTTTTTCAAATAAAAATGGTTGTTATGTCCCTGGCAACTAATATCTTTCAGCATATATCATTTTATAACTGAAAATGTGTTATCATCGTTATTGGTGTTACAACCTTCGGAGAAGAGGTCTCTCCCGCTGCCTTCATCCTGTTCCTTATACGTAAACATGTGATGCTGGTCTCCACACCATCCACTCTACCCAAGTTGTAGGTTTCCCAACACTCATCGTCCCATAGGCTTAATATAAACAAGCTTTTTGGTGGTTGACAATCTTCTATTCTTCCTACATTTCCCGCCCCGCAGAACCGTTGCAGTTGTATAAATGTTGTCATTAAACCTCTTCAATCTGTTGACAGCTCGAGGTTGTACCTTGCTAAAAGCTGTAATGAAAAATCTCTTGAATATTATGGATGTTGTAACTGACGACGAGTGGTGTGGAATACTCATTAACAGGCCATCGAGGGGCGTATAAAATCGCTTTGCGGTTCGTCAGTTTGTGACGACTGCCACGAACCACCAGTTTATTTTGAATGGTGACGTGTGTCATAAAAACGTTACAATGGAATACGCCATTTTTGCATTTTCTTTTTTGAAGTCAACAAAAGCCATAGCTCGTAAACAGCTAAAGCTTCAATGCTGGTCCTTATTCCGTACCAAAGAAGTATTATAATGAAATTCCAACAGAAATGTTAAATTCTAGGAAAATGAACCTCGCACTTGCCACACTAATGGATCCACTGACAACTTTAGAATTATCGCGAAAACTTAATGTCATCATTTAAGTGGTTTGGTGTGGGTTTAACAATTTCTCGCTTAGTCCAATTGGAGCTTCACTTTGATGAGTACACGTGTCACTTGATCGTTGAAGTATTTGAAAAGGAAAGTTTTTATTTGTTGTAGGAATTATTTAACTGAGACATGGATAACATATTTGGTGAAAAATCAGGTCTCTTTAAAGGACATCGTAAAAATGCATCCGTCAAACGGCACAAACATCACAAACACAAAAAAGGTACCTAATCATACTTCATTATGGAGTTTTTTTTGCATTATTTCACGTGATGGCCGTTGCGCTCTTCGAAGGCATTAATCAAACTGTGGATTTAACGTATGGAACTATTTGTTGAAGTAAATAACTTTATTTAAATTCCCGTATATTTATTTTGAGTTTTTATTGAATATTTGGTTGGTACATTCATGTTGTAGATGTTTACCTGTTTTTTTTGTGCGCTTCTTATGTTCAACGTGTCAGTATAATTTTAATATTTCCTCTAACGGAGTTCTTCAAATTACACACCATAACCAAATAAATAATGTACATGGAAACAAAATAATTTTATTATTTAATCTTTATTAAGGACTAGCGGATACTTGTGAAAATTTTAGGTTCTTAGCCAACGATTTCAGCATTTCCAAACTAAAAAAAATAAATATCAAGGTACCTTTTCCTTTTCTTACTTTATTAAAGTGCTAATGAAAGTAAATATTTACTTTATTTTATGATTAATTAATGTTTTCATAGAATTTCATTATGAGATACGCTTTACAAAATAAACATGAAAAACAATTAAATATAATGAAAAATCACAATAGATTTTATTTTAAACATTTCATAGCTTTTTTACTGTTTACCTGTCTGTTAAAGACTTTGAGAGATGACTCAAATATTGGATCGCATACTCACAATGTGTGAAAATCTTTTGTAACATATCGAGGTGAAGTTTTCTTCTCTTCAACATAACAAGATGACCTGGCTTTAGCTAACCTTTTAATTTTGCTTCGGAACTATCAACATCGTTTATTTTCGTCGCAGTTTACTCTTCTTTTAATGTTTCTCGTGGAGGACTCAATCACAAACTCACTTACTTTCAAAGACCCTGCACAATATTCATACATGCTCAAATTTTCAAAACTTCAAAAGCCTTAAAAAACACTGATATTTCGTAATGTTTTTTGTATTTTTATTATTGATTTGAACATTAGTGGATTAATGAAAACAATAAAGTTTTATTCCGGAATAGATGTGAGGCGTTAATATCCGCAAAAGATGTAGCCTAATACTACAAGAGAAAAATTATAAATAGTAATTTTCATTCATACGCAAAAAAGTTTGAAGATTTATTCCGATTACGCCACTTTACGATTTATTCACTTCGTCCCTTTTGAAGTGTGTGTCTAAACTAAACCAGCAACGTCTTATGTAATATTATCATTTTTATTTTTGTTCATTTATAAAATTTTGATTTTCTGAAGAAATCGTAAAACAGAGTACCAAAAGAGCGAACAGAATTATTTAGTAATATATTTAAATAATTAAAAATATTTATATTTTTATGATTTCCTTTTAATATGTGATTGAAAAATCAATTCCAAATTCTTCGAATGTACTTCTTGCCTCCAATGTCCAAACATCTTCGTTAACTTTCTAGATTGCCTAACAAAGTGAGATTTTACAAGCAAGCCACTAGTCCTATATATTGAACTGTGCGGATTATTTGTTGGCAACAATAAATAAATCATTCAAATATGTACTACGACGTTCGTTCTTTATTGAGTTTACAAAAATATCTTCCAACTATTTTCATATGGTTTTTTTTTTCATCCGGTAATACATACTCATAATACATTTTCAAAATGTACGTGAAAATATTAACTCAGTATTTTATTAGTTATTAATAATGTTATTATCTTAAATTAAAAAGAGAGCGAATTTATTTTTTGCCTTTTATGTCTGCTGAGGAAGTTTAAATTCAGGGTTCTGTTTATTACGTTTTAAAAAAAAGCATTAAGTACCTACATTATCGGTTTAACTGAACAATTATACATTTAAAACAGTTCAGGATTTAGGTGTTTTCTGTGTGTTAAATAAAGCTTCACTTTGAAATTATTTATGATACATATTATATATCAGATAATCGGGAAATAATTCTAAGGGGTTCCTTTTTAAGGATTTCCTTGTTTGGGTAAATAGCAAAACCGATAGTGTTGAGGCTGTTATGAGATTGCAAAGTTGTTGCAACAACTTACCTGGACTTGGATATTCTTCAAAACAGTTCTAAACTAAAAGTTTACTGACTAACATATTCGGAGATAATCAAAATGATATTTTACTTGGAATTTATTTTTATTTTTTATTGTAAGGGAGTGTCCGAAAGACATATACATAAACATAATATTAATTACTACATACCATAATTCGATAAATAAACTATTTTGATAAAATAAACTACATAGACATAAAATATTTATAAACATAACCGCTATAATAAAATATATAACAATTTAACTGCCACTTGGATTAGGGTGTCACTCCTTGCGGAGGATTATCTTAGGCTTTTTGTACTTAGAAACACACGCCTCGCTATATTTAGCGAGAGAATTTATGGTCGGGTTTTCATGACCGGCAAGGCGAAATTTTTCAGAATGTGTTACGAATAAACTTTTCCTGAGGAAAAGTTGAGCTTGAAAGGCGAACCCTTTTGGGGCAACGGAGTCGAATGGCCTTGTTTGTGCGGGTTTGGCGATTTATGCCGGTTTTTCCGCTGCGAAGTCTGGAGTCCCCAAATGGGGCCAAGGGTGCATGAAAAACCTGTCCTCAGTAGAAGGCGGGCGAGGCAGCGGAGACGCAGAGGCGGGATAAGTCCAAGAAGGAATCTAGCATGGAGCGGTGAAGATATCACTTTGTTTTGCAGATTTTTTGAGTTTATAGTGATCGTTCCACGTAAGTTTTGAGTCTAAAATTACCTGAGGGTTTTGATTGATTTTTCCCGGATGGAACCGCTTTCCCCAAACAGTTTAATGTTTGTACAGTTTTTTTGTGAAAACTGTAGCAGCACTTTGGTGGGATTTATTGAATTTCTCCACTTTTGCACACAAAACGGGAAAAAATGCGCACAAAACCGTCACTGCATGCGTTGTGCGGACTTTGCAAAACAGATACTTTTTAAAAATATACATTTTCAAACATTAAATTTCCGATTTGAGTCGGCGGCAACTCAAGTTAATTAAACCGGATTCACGGTTTTCGACATACAAGATACAAGGAAATATAATTTCATATTTCGGTCCCACACCTGAAACCGCTGGGCTCAGCGACCGGTAAATGGATTTTTAATGGCATTTCATTAAACCATAACTATCCTGAAACTGTTTTCAGGAAATCTTCCCATCCATCTAGAGACTGTTTTGTACAAAAAAAACAAAACATGTAACCATATGAAACACAAACATATTTAAAATAATACGTTCCATATCCGTAAAAGCTATGGAGGTATAAGTTTTTGTTCCAGAGCAGCATAATGGGTCCCAGGAGCTGCGAGAGCGGGCGCTCGGCGTGGGCCGATGGGCGCAGGTGGCTCCCGGCGGGGGGCGACGGGCGCGGCGGGCGGGGGCCGCCGTGGGGCCTGGGGCCCGCCCGTGGGCACGCCGCCCGACGGCAAGTTCCACATGCAGAACAACAGCCACGCGCTATATTTAGCGAGAGAATTTATGGTCGGGTTTTCATGACCGGCAAGTTACAGAATGCTACGAATAAATCCTTTATCAGAGGAATGTTTGCCCACTTCGGCGGGCCCTGATCCACTTGGCACCCAAACGCGAGTCAATACCTTGTTTTGTGGGTTTGAAGTTTATTTATGGTTTACGCTCCCCAAATGGGTGCGGCGTATGAAAAACCTGTCCTTATGGTTGTGAGTAGTAGTTTATTGTCTGTTGGGGACTTTTTCTGCCTGGCATGGGATAATAGAGTGCAGATATCACCTTTGTTTGCAGATTTTTCCTTTGAGTTTATGTGATCGTTCCACGTAAGTTTTGAGTCTACCGGGCGGCGGTATTTGATTGATTTTTCTCCATGGAACTTTTTCCAAACAGTTTAATGTTTGGGTTTGTACAGTTTTTTGAAATATATACTTCACCTGAAACCGCTTCTAGGAACGGTAAATGGATTTTTTAATGCTTTTCATTAATATCCATAACTATCCTGAAACCGTTTTCAGAAATCTTCCCATCCATCGTTTTGTATTGTATATAAATTACCTGTATTAATATAAGAGTAAGCGATGGACGTTAAAAGCTTGTTTTTGTTCCAGAGCAGCATAATGGGTCCCAGGAGCTGCGAGAGAGCGGGCGCTCGGCGTGGGCTGATGGGCGCGGTGGCCTCGCGGCGGGGGCGACGGGCGCGGGGGCGGGGGCCGCCGTGGGGCCCGGGGCCCGCTCTGTGGGCACGCCGCCCGACGGCAAGTTCCACATGCAGAACAACAGCCACGTCAAGTTCGAGGCGCCTAAGGTTCCCGTCATATTCGTACTCGGTCAGTATACTCTGCATACACTATTTAATCCTCAGAGCAATAATATACAGGAGTGAGCGCTTCTGTAGTCAGTATTGACGACTTTTTGCCTGACTCGAGCGTGGCTAGGACTAGGGCTCGGGTTCATACATCCATTCATAGCACATGTCGACGTAATGTTTTTGTTTATTTGTATCACCACCTTTTCACAGTATTGTCATAAACAAAAATAAAGGATATAACCTAAAAAACCGTTGAGTTATGTCCTGTTATGTCGCACAACAAAAGGTAGTGGGTGGAGTAGGTGGAGACGCGGGAGACGGAGAACATGCTTACATGCCGAATAGTGGTGCTATATTTTGTGAGAACTTGTCTTGTCTCTTTCTCTCTCACGGTTTACGACGTAAAAACCCAGAGAAAGTGATTTTTCGTAAATTTGTATAGGTTGGGTGAAAATATTTAGCTGTCTCTCCATATACTTGTATATGGTTGGTACGTATGTTATATTAATTATTATAACTTTTTAGTCCGACTGAGTGCTCTACGTAATTCTTCCTCTTTCCTTCTTCGTGATGGAGGTCGAAACAGTCTGCTAAAGTTATTCAGCTACTCGACTCAATCGGGAGTCACTTGATTCAGCACATATGTGTCTCCGGGAAACTGGAGTGGACATTTTTCTACGATAATATCGTCGCCGGAAAGGCAAAAGGGCTGAAGCGCCATTCTGGGAAGTTAACACTAGAGCACTTTAAAGTTTTCTCTTACAATAAAATTCACCTGTCTTCAGTATCTGGTTGGATTTTGAAAAAAAAAAACTCAGAATGTTCAATGCTCTCACTGAGTTACATGAAGCGACAAAATCTAAAAAAAGTCTCAAACTTGTGTCGTTTGAGTCAAGTCTGCTCCCAAACGGTAAATGTATGTTTGATGGCTGAAGCGCCTCAAAAGTCTTCAGAATCAAACGAGAGTCAGAGCATTCGATGTAGAAAAAAAACCTGATCAAAACTGCAAATTTAACAAAAAATATCAAAGTGTCGCTTAGGCCCTTTTTCCTTTCCAGCGACGATATGTTCTGTAGATGGTGACTGCACCGGGTGCGGCTTAGTCTTGAAGTAACAATATATGGAGAGAGAGCTAATTATTTTTACCCAACCTATACAGATTTGGGATTAATCACTTTCTCCGGGTTTTTACGTCGTACGCCATTAGAAAGAAAGAGACAACAAATTTTCCTGAATTATCATACCGCTTTAAAGTATTGTTAGAATGTTCTTCGTGTCCCGCGTCTCCGTTGACTCCGCCCACACGTTATGATACGCGAAATAAATTGACATAACTTAACGGTTTATTAGGTTACATGTTATATATATATATGTATATATATATATATATATATATATATATATATATATATATCTTTTTAATAATACTGTGAAAAAGTGGTTAAACGAATAAACAAAAAAATTATGTCGACATGTGCTATGAATGGATGTATAAATACCCTAGCCCTAGTCCTAGCCACGCCCAGGTCTAGCCGAGTCCGACAAACCTCGTATAAACTGATTACAGCTATCTCTACAGCGCTCTCTCTTGTATATTATTGTTTTAAGGGTTTAGTCCAATCTTCCGAAGAAGAAAGAACCCGCGTGGCTTAGTACTCGTAGTTGGGTCAACACGGGGCTTGTTTTTCACATTTCAAGGATCCTAGTACAAACACCTTGATCAAGTTTTACAGATAATATCGGTTATTTGTTTAACACTCCCGAACACGACCGCAGATCGCCAACGAAAAACAACACTTTACGTCGATTTTATCTTTTTAATTTAGTCAAACAAATTACCGATATTTTCTATAAAACTTTTTGATGTGTTTGTGCTAGGGACCTTGGTCTGCCACATAATGTTTACAGGTAATGACAGATTCATTTTATAAAGGCACGGACGATAAGACCGTAGAAATACGGTTTACAATATGACAATTTACAGGTGGACACTAAAGAATATTTATTTATTTAAAAACAGTACACACATAAATAATAATACAAATGTTTTAATACAACCCTTACATTATTATTCCTTGGCATAAGTTTTTCAAATATTTTGTTCAAATTTATTATAATTTGGTAATTTGTAAAATATCTTTATAGCTCCATACATTATTGACTTTTGACTTGGTGATTTTTTTCTGAAAGTTGATATTTTTTGTTTCCTATTTCTTGTTTTAGATTTGAACAAAATCCCAAAACAACAAAACAATAAAAACATCTTAAGTGCTAAAAAAAGAAGTTAAATATAATGAACATAAATTAAATGTCTGGTGAAAGACAAAGGCAATGACTGATCAATTATATGAACTATTTTTTAATACATAAGCATTATCTTCAAAAGCTACCCACCGCCAGAGTAAAATGCATGTTTCTGATTAATGCATACGCACGAGACATGGGCAAAATAAGAGTGGTTAAAATCTTTAAAGTAATGCACAGTGAAAAATATACTCGTAGATGTTCGCTTGACAATCCGAGAGAAGAAAATAACGAATTGGTTACGAAGCAAACAAAAGTAACTGGAACCGGTAACAAAGAATATAATGCAAATGACCGGGAAATTACCTAAGTAATTGGTATTTATTAAAATGATAAAATAGTTCAAATAAATACATTCGTGAAGGGAACAAACGATTAAACATTGAAATAGTCTTATAAGAGTAAAGATTAATTAAACATCGTAAATACTTTAAGAAATATATTCACACTCATACACGGTTTTACAAAAGCTTTAACAAGCCTTGTAATTTATAAGTGTCTAAAATAAACCAAAACGACAGAATGCAGTTGCAAAAACAACTTGCTCGATGAGGTAAATGTTATAACTAGATCAATGAGTAAACGCGTTGTATCACAAAGCAAGGACCCTAAAGGATGTAAGCAGCATGAGGAGGCCTGCATCCAACAATCGACCATCCATTGATGATGATTATGATGAATCTGAATGCTTCCCGTGCTATTATTTGAGAAAATGTATAATTTAATGGCTACACAAGACAACGGATGATGTTTACAAATAATAACCACCAATTTAATGTGATTGATTTAAAGCATATTTTCGATGGTCATGTTTGAGATTTACCGTAGCGTGACACGAATATCTTTGAGTAACTTGCGAGAGAACTTGCGAATCTATTTTCCTGGAAGTTTTAGGTTTTGCGGAATTTCTTCTATTTCGTCACTTTGTGTATTTGAAGAATTATAATCGTCCATTTGATCAAATGAGCTTTTAATTCCGACATACACTAACAAAAAACACTATCACAATATCAAATACACTTATCGTCATCTACTCACATTTGGAATTAAATCCTTAAAATACATTGCATAATTATACACAATACAACGCATTATGTACCTAATGATTTAAAACTCTAGGTTGCGAACAAAAAAATATTGGCAAAAGCCCTTAAAGGATATTTTCTCAACAACTGTATAAATCAGTGGAATATCCTTTCTGTAAAACCTTTATGAGTATGAATATCTTACGTAATTTATCTATCGTGTTTAATTAATCTCTACTCCTATTAGTCTCCTTTCAATGTTTTTTAAAATGTAGTGATGGTTCATATCGGAAATTAGGTGTACCAGCGATTCCAGTTACCGGTGACTGGCGAGGAACCGGCTATTTATCTAGATATTCTTGAAACCGGTTCCACGAAGAAGATTGTTATATTATAAAGAAAGGATTCCTCGCCGCCAAGCTCCTCGTAAAAAGGACCTTTCCGCCAAAAAGCATTTTATGGGTATTTACTTGTGGCGACTCGTGAGTTTTTAGTGTGCTGTAGTGCTTTGAGTGAAGACTGAAAAATACGTCATTTTTTTTTAAAGATTTTTTTGTTTGTATGATGATTTTCAGGATTTTTCAGTTTTGGTGGTGCACTGCACGGTTTTCTGAAAAATCTTCATACAAAAAATTTAAATTTAAAAAAAAAATATTTTCGGCTACAACAAAATCAATAATGACGTTTTTTCAATCTTACTACTCTAGCACCTTAAAAAGTCACGAGCCGCTACTGGTATTTACCATTTCTTTTGTCAAAAAAAAGGAACCGGTTCCTTTAAACGAGGACAGAAACAGGGACCATCTCTATTAAAATGTGAATGAATGTCTTCGTAAAAATATTATTCTTTTTTGTATTATAATTTTGTTCTTTCCGGAACGATTTTTTAAGCTCCTTGGGAATAATATGTTAAAAAATGTTTTTTTTTCGTACTACGTAAACATTTTAATAAATACCAATAAAATAAGAATTTTCGAAATTTTTTTTGACTGGTCTGTGTATTGATGCAGGAGGTCCTGGCAGCGGCAAGGTGACCCACTGCGACAACCTGATGCAGGAGAAGAGAGGGGTAGTGCACATCAACATGACGGATTTACTCCAGCAGTACGCCATAGGGAATGGTAAGCTTCTTAATAAATTCTTTAAAGATCTTACATGTGGCGCCATAGAGATAAATTCACGAGTCTCTGCAGTGTAGAGGTTCGCAATTGTATGAGTGAAATGGACCCTGAATGCATGTGAAGTTCGAAAGTTGAGTGTGCTTTGGTTACTGCACTTTTGTCATATACCTGTATGACAAAGGCTATGCGTGCAAATCGAATTGCACGTGTAGCGTGGCACAAGTCGTCCAGAATACAAATGGTATAAAAATAAAGATGTATTCACGATACATGACGATATGGATGACCTCCGTGCTCAAGCGGTTGAGAGCCTTGCCTACGAATCCAGAGGTCACGGGTTCAAATCCCGATGTGCAAAAATACATTTTATTTAGTTAATGTGTATTAATTTCGAATTTAATTCATATAATATTACATTGTCTATTTGCGGCACGTTCCAAAGTGGTAGATATTCTCAGTATCGCTCTGGTGAAAGACATTTAGAATCTAAAGTTTACTTGAAATGGCTTTAGTCGTGTTTGGTCTAACCAGATACTTATCAACCTTAATTTTTATCATCTCATTCTCTTCTCTACTCCCTTCGGCCTCACGAAATACCACAATTAATAATGCGTTAGTTCCACTGGCTCCGGACAGTTGGAATCAGTTGGAACTCGTGCGATATTAACATTAAAAAAAGAAACCAAAACTGGAAAATCATTTTTAAAATCGCTACAGTAAATCTAATGCCCTCTATCTTCGTGTTACGTAAATAAATGACTGTATGATCTCAGTCTGAAGATTATTACGATATCTCGGTGATTAGAGCAGTACCAAAATCCCCTTTCTCGTGTGATTCTCTAATGCGTGCAATTTAGAATTGAATTTTGGTTAAATAAAAAAAAAAAAGTAGATATATACTACTAGTTAGATATATAATTTGGCGATTTGTGCTCCAAAAATTGCAATTCGTTTGTTAAGATAGAATCATACGGACCGCCCGTCAAGGGTTTTTTTCTGGTATTTAGGGGCTCCATACCACAGGTGACTGCCAAATTCAACAGTAAGACGCACTTGGGATTTTTACAAGGTCGGTAGTTGTGTACTATTGAAGTATCTGCGGGCCCTGTACAGTACGCCCAACTTCTGAGAGGCTAACTTTACTCTAGCTTCGATGGAGCCCCCGTGCCTCAGCTGGTCATTTAAGGTTACACCAAGCATGTCAATAGAAGGCTTGTTGGGAAGATTACTTCCGTTGAAGGAGACTAAATTGTCATTGCGATCCCTTTTAGTCGTAATCAGACATGATTGGGTCTTTGAAACATTAAATTCGACAAATCGGTTGGTACTTTGTTAGGTAGGTAAGGATTTGAAAAGATTATTTTTTATTTAAATTAATATGTGAATAGTATTATGTAGGTATTTTCTCGTATTCCAGTATGAAAGTGGGCATTGCTCTGAGGAGCGTTTGACATTGGGCCTTCGTGTTGGACATGGCAGGAAAACGCTTTCAAACGATTATTTTTACTTCATGTTTTCAAATATATTTTCAAAGTAACGTAAGAATTAGTCTTCGGTATATTTAAGTACATTGAGGTACTTATTTCTGGACTTCGTGTTTTCTGAAAGTATGTTACCTATTGTATGTGGATGATGCGATGCTGATAACTGACATTATGGAATATCTACAGTTTCTCGTGTCTAAGATGAACCAAGTATGTATGCAGAATGAACTAATGCTAATTGTAAGTAAGTCCAAAGTCATAGTGTTTGAAAAAGAGCGTACGCAAACGGCGTACAATGTAGTTGTGAATGATAAATACTTGGAGTAAGTGGATGAGTATGTGTATTTAGGAAGTGTGTTTACGAGAGACGGAAAGGCTGATAAGGATATTGAAAGAAGGGTGAATGCAGGAAACTCCATTAATGGAGGACCTAACGCTGTTGGCGCAAATAAGAAATTGTCCAAAGAAGCGAAACTAGCAGTCCACAATGGAGTGCTTATACCAACCCTGATGTATGGCAGTGAGGCGTGGAACTAGCAGAGGAAGGATGAAAGTACACTGAATGCTGTGAAAATGATATCCTCGAGAGACGTATGTGCGGTAAAACCATGTATGACCGTATTAAAAATGTGGATATCCGGAAAGAATGCAAGACTGATGTAAGGGTAATGAATAGGATGAAGAAAGGGACGTTTATATGGTTTGGGCATGTAGAGTGAATGAACGAAGAAAGAAGTGTGAAAATAATATATGATGCGAATGTGAATGGAAGAAGAAGTCGAGGACGCCCGAGAAAGATATGGCACGATCAAGTAAATCAAATGCTTGAATCGGGTCATGTGAAGGGTCAGAATAACAGAAGAGTATGTCTGAGACGATGTATGAATGTGAATGAAGCAAGGAGTGTGTGCCAAGACAGAGTTTTATGGCGGTCTGTCCTTTCTGCCTACCCCTGCGGGGTAAACGGCGAGATGGTTAGTTAGTGTATTCCACATGTCAGTTGTATTTTACTTAAATTGATTCCATTTTATTTATTCCCGTGTACACCTATCTGTCGATTGAACATAATTTTCGTGAACACGCGTACGTACTCGAAATTATAATTACCATTTATAAAATTCATTCATTTGTTCAAATCGATTATTTCGGACATTTGTATGATATTTACCGTATCATGTTTATGATAAAATCACGGAGTATTCAATTCTAACATCAGAATGCGTGATATTTAATTGATTTCAATGTCATTTTAAAATCTGATAAGTCATCTTTGGAGATGTTGGGCGAAGGGTGTTTTAGCAAAGGAAGGATTGAGCCTAATGCTTTTTTGAAGGGACCAAGGGGCAAACTATGCGACAGACGAGTTGTTGAACACAAGAACGAGTCACACAAACTGTCGGATCCGAAGCTGCGATAAAACACCGAATTTGTTTTTAGCTTCAGATGAATTTTGAAAATAGTGGACTTGTACCCGACGTTACAGGGCACACAAGTAAACTGTATAGGTAGCGGTCCCAATCTACGAAGTGCTCCAAGCGGTCGGTCTCGTTGTATGCGAGACGACGGGGTTGACTGCGGGTCTCAGCTTCCAAGTGAAGATGCTGCGGGTCTGGTCCAGAGAGAGGGGTAGTCAGGCGGTCCAGGGGAGCAGGCGATGGTCAATGAAAGGCAGGAGTAAAGTTGAAAGTGATATTGGGAGCGAAGAGAAGTCAAAATGCATGGTACTGGCGGAGGATGCTGGTGATTTGCCCTTTCTCCAGTTTTTGCGCAACATTTCATTGGCTCGGGAGCGCGCAGCTGGGGTGAGAAAGCTTTGTATGGAAGAATTTCGCTTCCTCTTTCAATTTTGTAGGATAGTTTCAATTTAATTATCTCCTTCTCCTTGTCACCAGCTTTCACCTCAACTTTAAATCGCCTCTATATCATTTTTATTAAAGTCTCAATAACAGTTCAAAAATACAATTTACAAATAGCACCCGGATTTTGAGGGCTTGATTCTTAATAACTGTCTTACTCTAACATTTACAAATTTAATTTTACAATAATTGTGTAGCCGGGAGTCAAGTCATCACAACGATATACTTTGTGATTGACCCGGCTCCCGTGATAAGGTCAGAAAGATTAATTTCTCCCGCTTAAGTCAGCTCGAGATCCGTGGGGCTGGGCCGTGATTGGTCGGCACTAGGCAACCCGCCATCGCGGTACTTTCCGGCTTAGTCGATCGGGCCCAGCCCTACGGGCTAATATCTTTGCGTCATTGTGACCTAACAAGCCGGGGGAGAAATATACATCCATAAAACTTTTCTATGAATAATATAAAAATAATCCTAAATCTAACTTAACAGCTACACAGTATCGTAGGCACTGCTATCGTGGCTCTGTACGTCCGATACAGGACTGTAAAGCGATAAAACTATACTACTTGATGGAAGTGTTTAATTATGGATGTGGAGAGAATATGGAGTGAAGGAAGTATGGAAACCAATTTACTCACCGATGAAGTTGATGTTTAAGTTCTTGATTCTTCTTATACTCGTACAACCAATAACAACACTTTACTCAATTTTACTTGAAGAACAACAATTAAACGACGACCAAGCGAGACACCAACGAACGAACACGTTTTTCACATAATTCTTCTTCTGTTTCGATTGCCAATTGTTTTCGAACACAGTGTTGTTGAGTAAGGAAATCGAATAGTGAAATGGCGGGATAGGTAGGAAATGGATGAAAAACACAAAGGTAAGAACCTATCAAATTATCATTTTGAAATCCAAAACAAACGATTCGGGAAATTGTGACTGTACACAAATGCTAGGCAAGCGTTTGTAATCGTCTTTGTTCTAAAATAAATAATCCGTATGCAAAAATAGGAGTGACTCAATTTTTTTTTATTTTTTCGTAGAAAGAAATCACTTTGTAGTTTGAGGTATTTAAATAAATCAAAAAATAACTTTGTATAGGACCAAAGATATTATTTTATATTTTTATAACCGACCAATTATATTTGTTATAATTTAAATGTTTTTCTATTGTTTGCTCATTCTTTTGTTAGTTTATTTTATATTTTGTTCTCCCTCTGTGTGTACATATAATCGCACACTGTGTATTTTTGGTTTTATTTAATTTAGTACCCTGATGATGCTTAGGCTAAGCGTGACCGGTCGGTCATAAAATAATATCCGTGGTCTTATGTAAAGTTATTTTTTCATTTCTCTATCGTTATTTTTATTTTTATAGTGAATACCGCACAAGAGTCCCAACTGCTCCCAACCGTCTAGTAGAGCCAGTGAGACTATGGCATCCCTGATCGGGGTATTTTGTGAGGCTGAAGGTTGTGGGGAGGAGGAGGAGATGGGGAAGAGGAAGATTGGGAAGTTCCTACTATCAAAAGGTTTTTCGGATCATGAACACAGTCAAGACTTATGGTTATGCTATGTTGGATCAGCTTTTTTGGTTATTTTGTTCTATAATTAATCGAGCTGAGCTTACAGTGGCCGATATAAAATCCCGAAGGTCTACAGACCCAACGTCATTAATAAGAAAGCGCTTATGATTTAAAATACCTTGGACGCCTTCCGTAGACAATGTCAACCTTCTACACGGTCGTTTGTGGGCGGAAATCGTTAACGGTGAATATTTCATGTCCTGAACTGGAGCCCGACTCCGTGTCGCATGACGCGCTGTGACGGTCGCGGGTCGCGGGTCTCGGGTTGCGGGTCGCACGAGTCACCAGCCACGGCAGGCTGTGACGGATATGACATTGCAATCCTGCGGTGACGTCACGCTTGTGCAATTTCTGTAAGCTACAGACTAGACCGTGTGCGGAATGGAAAAGTAATGTTGGTACCCGTACCTAATAGAGATGGTCGATATCAGAATTGGGTGTACCTGCGGTTCCAGTTACCGGTGACCGGCGAGGTACCGGTTATTTATCCAGTTCTTTTAGGAACCGGTTCAGAAAAGTAACAGCTAAACTAAGTAACAGCAAAAGTAACAACTTCGTGGAACAGAAAAGTTTCACGAAGAAGATTTTTTCGAAAAGTACTAGCAAATCGACAAGAATTCGACGAAAAGAACTGGAACTGGAACTAGTTCCTCGCCCACAAAAACACGAAAAGAACGGACAAAGGATATCTGTGGAGGATGCTGTGTGGAGGGTCTTTTTGAGGAAAGGAAGGAATGAACCTAAGTCTTGAAGAGGCCCATGTTGAAGGAGATGAAATAAAGAGGCAGGCAAATCGTTCCATAGCTGAGCTGTTGACTATAAGAACGAGTTGTAAAAGCCTGTATTGAATGTCAACCGTTTGTTTGGCGAGTTTCCCGACTATGCGCCGGTACCAAGGGGATCAATGACGCAAGTTCCTCGGAGCATCTTCCATTGAAATACCTGTAGAACAAGGTAATAATAATGTGATACGGCACAAGAGTCTTTATTGCTCGGAGCCAATGGAACTAGGGCACCTCCATTTGAGGAAGGCTCTGAGGCTGACAGTAATAGCGTTAGGAGAAGAGGAGGTTTGTGAAATTCTCGACTATTCAAAACTGTTCACACAGACGTTTCAATTTTTAATAGTGACCCTTCTTCCGGGAGCCACTGGTAGTGCCTTCCACTCAGGAACGTAAATATACTATTAACTAACTAACCACCACGCCATTTTCCCGCAAGGGTAGGCAGAGACGATAGACCGCCATAAAACTCTGTCTTGGCACACACTCCTTGCTTCGTTCACATTCATACGTCGTCTCATACATACTCTTCTATTATTCTAATTCTCGACATGGTCCGAATCGAGTATTTGATTCACTTGATCGTCCCATGTCTTCCTCGAGAGTCCTCCACTAATTCTTTCAATATTATTCGTCATCCACAACTATATTGCACGCTGTTCTCGTACATTCTCTTTGGAACACCATGCCTTTGGACTTACTTACATTCATCATTAACTCATTCTGCATACATATTTGGTTCATCCTAGAAACGAGAAACTGTAGATCTTCCGTACTGTTAGAAACCAGCATACAATAGGCAACATACATTAACTTCTAAGAGAGGATGGACCGCCATACAAATCTGTCTTGGCACACACTCTTTGCTTTATTTACATTAATACATCGTCTCATACGTTCTCTTCTGTTATTCTTACTCTTAACATGGTTCACAAAATCCTTGTCATTCCGGTACCTAAAGAAACCCGTGAGAATTTTGTGTATGACTGAATTGAATAATTTTATATATAACAAAAATGTATGTACAGTAAAACAATATCGTCGCCGGAAAGTCAAAAGGGCAGAAGCGCCATTGGGAAGTTTACACCAGAGCACTTTATTTATTTTTATTTTTTTACAAAAAATAAAAGTCTTTAGTTCCTGGTTGGATTTTGAATAAAAAAGTTAACTCTGGTAACTCAATGTTCTCACTGAGTTATATGAAGCGACAAAAAGCTAAAAAAAAGTCCCAAACTTGTGTCGCTTGAGTCAAGCCTTCTCTCAAATGGGAAACACATTTTAGATGGCTGAAGGGCCATAAAAATCTTCAGAATCAAACGAGAGTCAGAGCATTCCATGTCGAAAAAAAAACTAATCCAAACTGCATTTTCAACTTATTTTTAACCAAAGTTTCGCTTAAGCCAGCGACATAATGTTTGAGTACACGAAAAAGTTGTAAAAATAAGTATGTTTTTTTTAGTGTTTTTAAAAATGCTTTTTTTCTAGATATGCAAGATTTCGGCACCCTCTCAAGCAGAACTGTGACGGAGGTTCTGATGCTGGAGATGAAGATGGCTCCAGCAGCCAAGACCTACCTGGTCTCCGGCTACCCTCGCTCCATGAGGGACGTGGCGGAATACTCTGATAAGGTAAGACAACCATAATAAACTGTTTTCGCACTTTTATACAATATGGAAAATACTAAAACCTTGGTTTGTAAAAATTGCTCGTTCAACCATAAACGTATTTAATGCTATTCCAAACAAAACATATTTTCTATTGCAATCGATATGAAGACTTCACCCCCTTTAAACTTTTTATTCAAGTGCGTAAAGTACACTTCGTCAACAAAATAAATTACTCGCGTCGGTACTTACCTAAATTATTTTCCCTCAATAAATTAATTTAAAATTAACAGTACCGTAACAAATTGCCAGGTGGTACACGAGTATTTACATGGAAACGCAAACAGTTAGTTTTTCTGTTGTAAAAAAGAAAAATTAGGTTAAAGGGCTCGACGATTCGCGTTTTAGCAAGTAACGTATCATTCCGTGCCAGGGCCGTATTTTGAAAACCCTTTATGTTCCATGACTGGACAGAAATCACCCTCCGCGGCCCCCCTCGCATTGAACTACCCTGTTTAATAAATGTAATAAGGGACTTACCCCCCAACACGCCGTTCACAGCTCACAGGTAGGGATTGCGAATGAAGCTGTTTTAGAAAATCCGGATTTTCGGTTTTCTCAAGACTAAAAATCCGAATTAAATCCGAATTTTGATAATTTTTTGGTACTTTTTAATGAGCACATTATGCATGTCAAAGACATACTGATTTTATTTTTGTGATTGAAGCACTGTTAGAAAAATTAAAAGTTTTCTCTATTTTTAGTTATTAAACTAGTTCAAATTAAACGCTTTTGCATAAACAAACATGTACCCTACAAACAAGTCACAACACCTTCATCTTACGAAATACAGTGTCTTTATTACTAGGAACTGTACGAAACTAATAACTGAATATCATTACATAATTTGAATCTATTAAAAAATCACAAAAAAAAATCTTTCTCATAAATAAAAACAAAAAATCTAACCTTTTTTTTCTCACGAGAAAAATTCAAATAAATAAATTAACAGTGATTATTTAATACGTGTACTGACTACTGATACCTACAATACACCAATCCTTTTACTTATAAACGAGGTGTAAATGTCACACGTAGTGTAAGGTCGGAATAGCGAAAAACTCACCTTATAACCACGGCTTATGCGTCTAATTTAATGGCCTACGTCCGGAGTAACTAAACCAACGCTGAACGAGCGCGTAAAAATATAATAAGTGAGACGTCAAAGGTGCACTGTATCACCAAACGGCGTATTATATCGTTTAAAAATATGTTAGTTTTATTCTTATTAATATTCTAATTATTAGAAAATTTACACAAATCTAAATATTAAGAATTGAATGCCGTAAGCCTGTTTGACGCGTTCATTTCAAACGACATTGAATTGCAAATAAATCAATGAAAATATTTCAAATCCGGATTACATTTGAAGACCCCACGGCAAGAACCTGTTGACTAACATTTTTGACAAAAATGAGTTGGTATTCTAACTAAACTAATTCTGGTACGCTCTATCCAATGAACACACTTTCAAAACACGAACATGGAAAATCAAAGAGTTGAACATGTTAACTGCAAATTTTGTTATTACTGAAATATTTTTTAACGGCAAGAAAAAAATATTAAAATACTAAATTATGCATTAAGTTTGGTATGCTAGCTATAACATTCATGAAAAATGGTGCACACATTTTTTTAACAAAACGCAGAAGACTGAATATCTCGGAATGACTCGACAGTTAGTTAACAGGTCCTTGCCGTGGGGTCTTCATTTATGAAAATTCAATATCTGATTCAACTGTGAATAATCCGAATATCCAGATTATTCGGATTGCAATCCCTACTCACAGGTGCTAACATGATTAGCTTTAGGTGTGATTTTTCAAGGGTCAAAAGTAAACGCAATTGCAGAATAATAATAAGGTACTAACATAATCTATTTTATTCTTAGTAAAGTTTTTATTTTATTTGAACAGATGCTATTTATTTTCAAATCTAAAGGAAAATTATTTTACAATTTCAATGTATGGTAAATTTACGAGCATGCCAACTCGGTCATCTAGACAAATCCGCAATCTTTAGCGAACGGATGACATGTGGTAATACTGTGTCTGTTTTTTCGTAATTCAATGGAAGGTGCTCTGAGGAACAGTATCCTTAGTTCCCCTTCGGTAATTAAAGTAACTCTCGCCTAGCATCCTTACACGGTTGACATTTTTCGCTGCCTATGACACGATGATTTTTTGTGACCTTTATGATGAGATAAACGAATTATTTCTCAAAACACCTTATCCATAGTATCCCTAGAGGTTGCATAGCTTCCTGGAGTGTGAAGTTTTTTATTTTATTTTTTATAATTCCGATATTTAATAATAATAATAATGATAATTTTAGTCTAGAAGGTATGCAGGGGTAGGGCAATGCAATACATTCAATCGTTAATTGAGAAAATTAGAAAAATACATAAAAACAAGACACGTCATATTCATACAAATCTTCCGAAAAATGTGGTTTCCCGTTTCACCCGCGTATGAAAAGGATAGCCATTCGAAGAATATGTGTGTACGGATGAGATAGCAATATGAACGTCCCACGCCACTGTTATAATCGGGTATCGCGCGACTATCCGTGGTTGTCTTCCAGACACTTACGTATTTCTGCATTCGCTATCTCACACCGTTCGAGTACCTAAAAACCTTGTGAATATTGTATTTATCGAATTGAAATAATTAGTGATTTTTGGGTAATTATGAATGGAAAGAAACTCCATGTGATATGATTTTTGCTCCTAAATGATTTTTAAACCTCTCAACGCATTTTTTTCTCAGAAAGAAGTTTGTGACAGCTGGTGACAGCTTGCCTGTCGAACGAATGTTTGTGTGATACTAAACGCAGTACATCCCAGGTATGTCTCGCGGACTCGGTTTAGTGCATTCACGTGCGTTGTCTCAGTAACGTATCTACATTATTTAATTCATCTAAGATATTAGATGGTCTCCCGTCTACAGAGAAATAAATACCCTTGCTAATAAATATAATGGTTTTATTAATATACATATATTAACCTAAAATAAATCAAGTTATTTTTAAGAATAGGTACGTAATTTTAATATTTTCCTAGATTCTATATATATTACTGATTCTTAGCGGTTAGTAAAATAACTAGTTAATAGAGTGTGAATATACAAAATAACAAGTCTATGTATTATAAAATGGTATATGGAGTTAGGACAGTAAAAAAACAATACTTAAAACCAGCATCTACATTGCCGATTGGCACATTAAATTAATGGCTTTCCCATACATACACCTTCGTCTAGCTTCGTTTATGTGTTTATTATGGTTGTTTAGTTCATGGCGATGATTTATGTGCCTGTTGGTCATTGAATATATTAACCACGTATGAATATTATCAACGAATCATATAACAAGAGAGAGAATTTCAATATTTTCTATAATAATGAAATATAATTCTTTCCAAACTGTATTTGAGTTTTAATGCTATCGTATCATTGATGTTAATTTAAAAACGTTTAAAATCTTTATATATATACATGTAGGATTATCATTTTCCATGACAAACAGTTACTAAACGTCACTTTGTATCATTCTGATACAAACAATACATTTTTTTTGTTTTTGTTTTTATAATAATTACAATATAACATTTTGAAACACAGATATGTTGAAAAACAATAATATTTTATTCTTATTTCTAATTTTGAAACTGTTAATTCGTGGTGGAATTCCATTTTAATGATTTAATAAAACAAATTTTTAACTTTATTCCACTTTTATTTTATGACTGGACCGGTTTCAGCCTATGACGGCCATCTTCAGACTAGTACAAGTTGTTGTTAACCTACGGCTTATATACTATTTTTGGGGATGTCAGGGGTAGTAAACAATGATTTTACTTTAATTATTTTCATCAGTATTGTTGCATGATTTTAATAGTTACAGGGTAAAAGCTACTTTTAATTTATTGGTATTATTATTGTATGTATCTATCTGGAATATTTATTTATTTTATTTAATATTTAAGATGGGTTACAGTTGCATTTCTATAAATATAAATTGACAATGTATTTATATAATGGAAGGTTGGTGAATACTGATTGTTAATGAGTTTACTTTAGATTTTCCCATCTTAATTGTGATGTCCAGATGTACAACGTAATTTTCTAATTATTGGGTTACTCCCAGCATTATGGTATAATTAGTTTTTAGATTCTATTCATTATGCACTGTTAGAGTAGATTACTTCTATTATTATTTACCTAGAAATTATATAATAGACAAATCATTTGTAGTATTGTTGGTATTAGAAAACCAAAAAATATGAATTTTATGGTTCTGACCCGTAAATTGGCATTATTGGGGTGTACATTAAATAAAAAATATTAAATGCCAGTTGAAAGGCCGTCAATAATGGTCTCGAAAAATAAATACTTACAATTAACTTAAACATACAATAGCTTAATAATAAACTACCATTTTGAAATCTAACAAAAGTTCCCTAGTTATATATCTAGAAATGCGTCAATAATTATAAAAATTGCTTTCATATTCTAGTTTAAATATTTATTTATTTCTAATCGCATAGTGATAAACAAATTAACCAAGATTCATGCATCGAGCTCAATAACATTTGAAAAAAAAATGGTCACTTATAAACTTTTTTATTTCGATTTTTTTTTTAAATGCCTACTAGTTTAATTAAATGTTCATGACATCTTCAGAGCAAGTAAATAAAATATAATTTTAAAGTTCATACTTAACACAACAAATTCTGAAGATGTTATATTAAACAATTTAAATTATTTAATGTTAGAGAGGGTAATGTTTATTTACTCGGTCAATAAATTAAGTCTATTATTTTGCAAAACCATTCATTATCTTCGTTAGTGGAAATATTAGCGTTTATGGTTCACGTTTGCAGGCTATTATTTAGAGTGGGACAAACTTTAACAAAGACAAAAGGCAATGGAAATTATTTTGTAAAGGATTAGGTTTGATATAAGACAACAATCGCTTTATTTACAAAACCGGCCAAATAAGTCCACTGAGCGCATTTGAGGTAAACAAAACTGCACTATATAAACATTCACTGTTGTTATTATTACTGAATGGTGAGGTCATCAGACATAATATGGTGAAAGTGTATAGGTAAAGTGTCACGTCACCAATCATCCCATCGATTTCTGCCATACGTAGTACCTACCAATATAAACCTTTATCGTTACAATGTAATGTCATAGACGTAGACAATCGTTCATTGATACGAAAAATGTGAGATTATCTAAACCTCGTGTGTGTTTTCATTGACATAGTTAACGTCGTAAACTATGATGTTTATATGCATATCAGTTGTCCGTTACCTGTTTGTATATTATATTTGAGTAATATCTTACCTAAATTTTAATTTTATGTTGCACGGTTGGACTAGGATTCATATTTTTGCTGTGTGATAATTTTCTGATGAATTTTCGCGGGTTGTGTACATTCGATTATCGTTTTTTTTTTTGTTATGTTGGTACACATATGTTAGAATTATCAGCCATTTTGGATTAGTGGTTTGTATTTGACAACTGGAAAGGTTAGTCACGTTTTTGTGTGTTCTTCGATTTTTCACTTTTGAAAAAAATGGATCAACGACAATCCCTTAATAATTATATTGAATAATTTTATTAATATTGAATTTTGCGTTAAAAATGAAATAAAGTGCTCCAACGCACTTAAAATGTTGACTGTGGCATTCGGCGAGTCTACTTTGTGTGAAAGAGTGTTTATAAGTGGTACAAGCGCTTTACATAAGGCCGAGAAGATGTTAATGACGATGAGCGTCCTAGAGTTGTGGAAAAACAAATCATGGATTTTATTCATGATCCACTTTTTTCAAAAGTAAAAAATCGAAGAACACACAAAAACGTGACTAACCTTTCCAGTTGTCATAAACAAACCACTAATCCAAAATGGTTGATAATGCTAACATATGATAAACATATGTGAGCTAACATAACAAAAAAAAACGATAATCGAATGTACACAACCCGCGAAAATTCAAAATTCACCTTTTCTTTTGAACAGGCCACATATAAGGCGCACTGAAATCTTTATTTTTTAGTTTATCCTAGGATAGCGCCCTTACGGAAAAATATTAAAAAAACTGCGCTAGTAAATCCAATGTTGTTATTATTATAACTAAACGGCATCTATACCTTTGATAAATAAACTACAAGTCTCCTCTCTGCAAGAGTTATTACGAATCCCACAACAAAGTAAAATGAAAGTAATACTATCCGCATCACAACGTCTTTTTTGATATTTTTTCGTATTTTTATTGTCAGGATACATTATCTAGTCAAACAACAAACTGCCACGGAAAGATTTATTCATACGCTGAAACAACTACATGTTGCAACGGTAATGTGCATCAAAGTGTTGTTTCTTGCAGTGTTGAATTTGACTACAAGTAATAGCTAAGTATTATTACACAGGTCAGGGCCTCGCATTACGAAAAGCCCAATGATATTGCAATTCCTAAAGATACGGTCAACAACTCCACCCTTTCTTTCTTGTTTTTTTAGTTTATTCACTCTTCATGATGCATATAACCTTACATAATCTCGCTGTACAAAAAAATGCAAAACTTTCCACAGCCCGCAACATATGTAAATGTCAATAAATAAAGGATAAATTCTAGCTGTAGTTTTTGGTTTTTTGATTATTGTATGACAATTTATTGTAGCCTTCGTTTTTAAGCTTTGCTAAACGCCCTTGAATTTCACAAAAAAATAAATTGTTATCATACAAGCAGGATTAATGCCTGGCAGCAATTTCTACCAACCAATCCCTCAATTCATCAGTCAAATTCAGGTTATGTAGGCTTACGTGAAATTCCTTACATTCAGAAATCATCATGACGCCCTCCATGGTCGAGTGGTAAGATGCTCGACTACGAATCTAAAGGTCGCGGGTTCGAACCCGGCGTGCGCAAATAACTTTTATTAAATTAGTATGTGTCTTAACACATTTAATTCACGTAAAAATAAAATAAAGTATTTTGCGGTACGTTCCAGAGTGGTAGATTCTCAAAGTATCGCCCTGGTGAAAGACCACCCACAATCGAGACATTGCTTGATTGAAATACCTTTAACCGTTTGTGACCAGATCTGAATAACTAGGTACTTCCCAACCTTTCTCTTCCCCATTTTCTTCCTCTCCCCACTACTTTCAGCCTCACAATATACCCAATTGGGGATGTCACAGTCCCACTGGCTCTGGACGGTTGGGAGCAGTTGGAACTCTTGTGCGGTATTCACCATAAAAATAAAAATAAATAATAGTATTGCCATCGAATACATTGAGCGGTTTGAATATGACTAAAATTTAATAAAAGACCACCGTGTGGTTTAACAACTTAAGAAATTTGGATCGACTGAAGAAAGACGCAAAAAAGTAAAATTACACTAAAATATAATATGTTTGAAGCTTCTCACTCTATCAAGGGTTAATGCGGCACTGAGGTTTACTAGGGAACAGCTAGAACGACTAGTCCAGGGTATTTTTAATGCGAATTCATTATTTGTATCAATAATGAAATGAGTCAAGGAACTCGTGTCAACCTCAAGACCACATGTGGTATTTTTTCAATAGTCTCTTATTTAATGTTTGATTCTCACATACGAACGTGGAGGTGGAATTAACCTAGCAAGGTTCTGTTTGAACAACAATGAAATCATCACACTTAATCTTGCATGGAGTGTGAGGGGTTGAAGGCAATACGCCATTGATGAATCCCCCTGCGCCGTAAAAAAAAAGTATTTCATATTATTTTATTGACAGCTGTATATTGATTAGAAATAATAATATGAACCTATTCCTAGGCCAGGCACATATATTACACTAATTGTATGTGTGTGTAACATTTTCGTATACATCATTGATTGTTACATTTTCTTTTAAGCTTTTCCAACCTTGACTTCCTTGTTTTTTTAATTATTTTAAGGACGTGGCAAAGGTCCGTGGTTTTTTTTCATCAACCGCTCAAACTCAATGGGAATTACGCGAAACACAAATGCGTAGCAACGATTTAATAATACCAATTTTTTAAACATTATTTCATTATTTTTTATTGAGCCCTGACCGGTTTCACCTTATAATGGGCATCTTCAGACTAGTACAATTTTAAGTGAATCTATATATACACTAATTATGTCCGGAATGGACGCTTTTTGAGTCTATAATATCATGGTGAACATCTGTGACTTTAGGTTTTGTTTTATTGCTTTACAATACCATTCAAATATACCTTCGGGTGGCTTTATTACCTTCTGGAAGACGGGTTATATGGTGATGAATATGTGGGTTTAAAAAAAAATACATATATAATATCAGCTTTTTAAAAAAAAATTTACTATTTGATATTCACATCTCTGTTTGCTCAATGTATTTTATAGCACGTATATTTAAATTTGTGGATTGGTAAAATATCTTATACTCATAATAATAGTACACATCGGAGTATTTCCTTTTGTAGATTTCCCCTTAGATGTCTACGACGAAAATTCCAGATTACATTTCACGCTGGTGTTTTATGTGTATTGCCTATCTATCTATCCATGCATAAAATATTAATATTTACTTAAAAATAAAGCTTACTAAAATGGATATACTAACGGAGAGTTAGCCTTTTTTTCTAATTGGCAATAAAACAAACCCTAAGTCACAGATTTTCACTTAAAATTGTACCAGTCTGAAAATGTCCATCTTAAAGTGAAACCGGTCAGGTCTTAATAAAAAATAGTGGAATAAAAACAAAGTATTATTAAATCATTAAAATGAAGTTTCGCCACGAATAAACATTTTGAAAATTAGAAATAATAAATGCATAGGCCATAGAGAGAGAGAGAGAATAAGGGGAAAACAAAGTACAGAAAATCTAAAACCTTAGAGAATATAGAGTGGTATCAATCCAAGGCAGTGTAGTCAGTTTTTGATGATTTTTATCTGACTCGGCGGACCTGAACGTGGCTAAGACCAAGGCTAGGGTATTTATACAACCATTCATATCACATATCGACATAATGTTTTTGTTTATTCGTATAACCACTTTTCACAGTATTGATATCAACAAAAATATAGCATCTAACCTAAAAAACCATTTACTTGTGTCAAGTTTAGTACCATAATAAAAAACGTGGGCGAAGTCCCGCGGTGACCCAGGAGCCCAAGATCATTGTGACAGTACGAAGAAGCGGAGTATTATATTTGTTGTCTCTTTCTCTCTCATGGTGTACGACGTAAAAACCCGGAGAAAGTGATTAATTAATGTAGACACCTATCCAGGCGCCATTTGCCCTATATTCCATCATTCAGCGGGTCTTTATTATTTGGAGAATATCCTCCCTTCTGGAGTAAGGGGTGTTAAGTAGGTACTCATTATTGTGCTTCGCCTATAATATTTTTAAAGTTTCCCACATCTTCGCATGTCTATATTCCCATTAGACTGTGAAATTTAATTTATAAACTGGGTTGTATCAAATGTACTCGTATGTACCGAGAGGAACATATGTATGGAAATGACGTAATTTTATATTTAGTTTATATAAAATAGGAGTGATGTCTTTCCTGTCAAAATAATTAATCATGGTAAATGTACATGGCAGTGCCAACACAAATGACACATAATATATTATATTTTAAATTAGAATTAACATTAAAACTATATGTTTTTTATTTGTTATTATTAATTAATAAAGTAAAGTATCGACGCCGGAAAGGCAAAAGGGCTGAACCGCCATTTTGGGAAGTTTACACCAGAGCACTTTTATGCTTTACAATACAATTTTACAGTAAAATTCTTATTAAAAGTCTTCAGTACCTGGTTAGATTTGAAAAAAAAAGGTATCTCAATGCTCTCACTGAGTTACCTGAAGCGATAAAAAGCTAAAAAAAGTCCCAAACTTGGGTCGCTTGAGTCAAGTCTTTCCCCAAATGATAAATAAATTTTGACCGGTCGGTAGTTGAGTGGACAAACGCGTCGGATTCCCACCCGGGCGTCGTGCGTTCAATTCCTCTGCTGGCTAAGTCCTCCATCATTGCAATCTGCTTTAAAAAAAAAGAAAGAAAAAAAAAGATGGCTGAAGGGCCACAAAAGTTTTCAGAATCAAACGAGGGTTGGATAGTATTGGATGCAGAAGAAAAAACTAATCAAAACTGCATATTAACTCATTTTTTAAAAGAAAGTGTCTCTTAAGCCCTTTCGCCTTACCAGCGACGATATATTGATATTGTTTCATACGGCTTTAAAGTTAATTTTAATTTAAAATATTAATTCTAGACTTTGTAAGAAGTCAAAAAATCTCCCGTAAATAAAAAATGATAGTTTATCCAAGACACCATCTATTGTAGGTATGTAACTGTGTTCGGGTAGAGCTTTGCATACCATTACAAATATAAGGCATATATCGGTAGAAATTGGAAAAAATGGAATTAATAATTTGCAAGGAAGCATGAGATCTTGGAGGACATGGAGAGGTACCTTTGCGAAACAGTGTGGTCAGGATTGTTGACTTTATGCTGACTCGATAGCAATAGACAAAGATATATTAAAGGATGTTGGATAGCCTATAAGTTACCGCCCACATGGAATTCGGACATTTTTAATAAACATATTTGAACCAATGACGTTATATAGACACGTTATAGCCTTAGAATATTAACACAAAATGTGGCAAGCAAAACACACACGTTACCAGTTAATTCATCATTCAAATATCGGTCATATATGACAAAGATAGACATTCATAGAATATAATATGTGTATGAACGAAACAGATCCGAAGTTCGGACCGCGTTCCATACTTGCTTGAAACGACCTCAAGCGACGCGTGACCGTTTAGTACTAAATCGGCTTAAACACCGATCACACCAACTAGCGTGATTATTGTTTGCCACTATGAGAGCGCTACAACGTGTCTATAATATATGTAACGTCATTGATTTGAACACATTAAACAAAACAATATCAATACACCATTAAAATAACTTAAAATATCACACAAACACTAATAACAGAAAGTTTGTCTAAATAATGATGGAAGCTTTTGTTGATTTTATGTATTTATATCATAAAAAATGATAAAAATTCTAAAATTCGGTCAAATATATTTAAAACTGTTTAATTTTCGTTTGAACTTATTTGAACATTCACGCATAGCACATGTCACCATCATGTTTGATTTATTTGTAAAATCACTCCCAAGTTTTTAAATAATCACAAATATAGAAAATAACCTCAAAATCCGTTGACATAAGTTATGCGACTCGATGATGTGAAGTTAGCGCGGACGGAGAACATCCTTACATACTTAGAAGTGCTGCGATATTATGTGACGACTTTTCTTGTCTTTTTATCTCTCATTTTATACGGCGTAAAAACCCGGAGAAAGTGATTTATCGCAAATTTGTATAGGTTGGGTAAAAATATTAGCTATACCTCCTTATATTGTTACTCTAAGCATGAGATTGATAAAAATGTCGGTTTCAAAAAGGGTTTCGGTGGCTCAATTGGATAGAGTAGAGGTTCCGAGTTCGAGTCTCTGTCGCAAACTATTTTTTATTTATTTTCTGTGTATTTTTCTGTTTCATATTTTGTTGAAAATTATTACATTTCATTATTACATTAATACATTGTTTATTTTATGTAAACCAGGCTGGAATTGATCCAGCCCTCCAACCAAATAACTCTCCCCAGGTGCGTGCTTAAATATTATATGTAAAGTGTATGAAACACCTTTTCGTGTAAAGATTTCACTGATTTAATTGAATTAGACATTTTCCTTGTCACCGGGTTTGCTTGGGGGTAGATTACTTACACGTGTTCTTAGAAAGTTTGATTTGCAAAATATTTTTTTCACCGCATTCTAAATCATAGTTAACTAAAAAGTTTGCTGTCTAGTTTATACGAATGGCTAATGAAACAATTTAGTTATAAAACCACAAAACAAAATTTAAAAAAACTTCACAAGTATAAGCGATTTAGTGTTAATTGCCTTAATGTTTTTAACGTATCACTTAGGAACACCTACTCATTCTCGTTTTTTGTTTAATAAAGCATTTGGTTGGTCTAATTTTATTACCTTTATTTTTACAATTGCATACTATTACTTTCGCCTTTCGTCGAAAACTCTGAAGAATTAAATAAAAATATTAAAAAGATACGAATAATAATCATTTAATTCTTAAATAGGTTCATATTTTATTCAAATAAATACAAACATTCCCGGGTTACGAATAATTTGAAAATATTTGAAAAACTACTACTACTATCATAAAAGCGGAAAATGTTGCTTGTGGAATGATGGCAGAGGAATTGAACTCACGACGCCCAAGTGGGAATCCGACGCGTTTGTCCACTCAGCTACTAACCGGTAATAATATATAGTATATTTGCGGCACGTTCCAGATTGGTAGATACTTCAAGTATCGCCCTGATGGAAGACCACCATTCAGAAGTGAAAAGTTGCTTGAAATGGATTTAGCCGTGCTTGGTGACCAGATCTGAATGTACTTCCAAACCTTCATATTCCCCATCTCCTTCCCTTGCCCACTACCTTCAACCTCACAACCCCCCGATTGGGGATGTCATAGTCTCACAGGCTCTAGACGGTTGGGAGCAGTTGGGACTCTTGTGCGGTATTCACTATAAAAATAAATCAGAAAAAAGACCAAAAAGATATTCTGAAGAGTTCTACTCGTCTTAGTTCATGCGTGTATATAATTTTTTTTATTATTATTTAAACCCATAATACCATCGATCTCTGAATATACGTGTTGTACTTGAAATGGAATATTTATGGCGCTGGAAGGTGGTTTCTTTACCTTGTCGATCGCCAATGACGTTACTGATCTAACATTGAAATTGAATTGGAAGTAATTACTAATAAAACACCGAATGCGTTTTCAGCTTCAGATAAATTTGTAAAATAGTGGACTGTAAAACGATACACTACCACTAATTGATGGAGGTTTCTAATTATGGATGTGGAGAGATTATGGAATGAAAGAAGTAAGGAAACCAATTCACCCACCAATGTTTAAGGCCTTGATTATTCTTATACAATGTATTATTAACGAACACCACAGCAAAATCACACTTAGTTTAATATTATTTGAACAATATTATTTGAACAACAACAAAACAAACGACCAAACGAGACACCAATGAACGAACATGTTTTTTCACATACTCTTCTTCTGTTTCTTTATTGTCACTTGTTTTTAAACTCGGTGTTGTTGAATATGGAAATCGAATTTAGTGAAATGGTCGGATAAGGTAAGAACTGGATGAAAAAGAATGGCCTAACAAATTATCCATTTGATATCCAACAGTTGAATTATATTACATGTTTTTGTGGCTCTACTAAACATTTTGGCTAACGAACCCCAAGTTAAAAAATTAAACCACCCGAAAAAATTGCACAAAGACTCACTCTAAAGATTTGAAATGGGTTCATCAGAAGGAACCCTATTTAAAAAAAAACGACTTCTTGTTTTTACAAGCATGAAAAATGATCGTAAATAATAATATAGTAGAATATTTTTAATCTACTTTAAGGATAAATTATTAGCTGCTAAGTGGATTCTCCGAAACGACGAGTGAATAAAGTTCGAGAAACAAATACATTCCAGTATTTGAAAACAGGCGTAAATAATTGATAATTCAGCGTTCAATACATTCGTTAGAAGGTTATTTGGTCAATTTCATCAATTCCATTACAATTTAATACGTAGTTAAAAATAATTCTTTGGGTTACAAGGCTAAGGTAGAATAAATATGATACAACTAGAATGGGAGAGGTGGGTACCGCTCCAAATATATTCAGAACTAATATGGACTCACCATATGGTATCTACCAGAGTGGTGGATACTCTAAGTATCGCCCTGGTGAAAGACCACCACTAAAAATCGAAATGTTGCTTGAAATGGCTCTAGCCGTATGGCCTCCATGGTCGAGTGGTAAGACGCTCGACTACGAATCCAAAGGTCGCGGGTTCAAACCCGGCGTGCGCCAATAACTTTTATTTAATTAATATGTGTCATAACACATTTAATTCATATAAAAATAATAAAAAGTATATTTTTGGCACGTTCCAGAGTGGTAGCTACTCTAAGTATCGCCCTGGTGAAAGACCACCATTCAGAATCGAAACGTTGCTTGAAATAGCTTTAGCCGTGTTTGGTGATCAGATCTGAATAGCCAGATACTTCCCAACCTTCCTCTTCCCAATCTTCTTTCCCTCCTCACTACCTTCAGCCTCACAACATACCCTATTTGGGGATAATAATAATAATATTTTTATTAAATTTCTTATACATGACAAATTTTTTGAATTTAATGCATATAAGAAATAAGTTAATTTTTTTACAAAATAAATACAAATTATAGTAACAAAAAATAAAATTTCAAAAAAATAAAATTTCAGGCAGTGGTGATGATCAGGTCAATGAGGAGAAACTCTTTCAAGAATCAATAGGATTTCACTTCTGAATATCTCCTCACTGACATGAAATAATGATGCCATAGTCTCACTGGCTCTAGACGGTTGGGAGCAGTTGAGACTCTTGTGCAGTATTCATATAAATATTTTTTTAAATAGTGACCAGATCTGAATAGCCGACCTTCCTCTTCCCCACTACCTTTAACCTTAAAACATACCCCAATTGGGGATGCCGTAGACCCACTGGCTCCAGACGGTTGGGAGCAGTTGGGACTCTCAATGGTAAGTAATCTCCAGTTAACATATAGTTTCACGTCATCGCGTGCAGCTACAATACAATTAACCAGGTAATTGCTGACACCGCGCGTCGCGCGTTGACAGACATGTGACCGGTATGCGCACAACGCGCCACTCGTGTTGTGCCGCCTCTTCGTTTTAAATGAATCTAAAACAGACGCAGCCACGTGGTTTTGAGTCGTTCCACAGGGCACAGGGAAACCCGTCACTGTTCGTCAGTTTGAATTGATCCGTTATTCATATGGCATTAATATGTACGAATTTTAGTTAGCAATGAACGTGTGAATAAATTTAAATTATTAATTATTTTATTTCCATTTTCGTCCAGCGAAGAATCTCGTGAGATTGATATTTTTATCTCATCGGGATGTTCCCGTACATCTAATACCAATCTAGACGATGGAGTTCCCCCATCACTGCTTGCCCCTTCGAGAGCGTGACAGATAACAATGCAATTATATAAAATATCGGTGTGATAGATTTCGAGATATAGAGCCACAGACGGCAGACGACAGACGACAGACGACAGGTGACTATCGATTTTAGAATTATTAACGGGGGACATTAGTGTATTCGTGTACATACGCTGTTATCATCAGAGCCGGTGTCAATATTATGTTAACCTCACAGATTTAAAGAAGCTTCAATGTTTTGTCGGAAGGCGTTTAATGGCCGGGCTTTGGTAATTGCCTACTTTATGCTGACCATTAACTGCGTCTGATTTCGGTATTACATCAAAATGTGTAAATTATAATCGTAGAGCAAAAAGTCGCTAGCTGATTTTTTTGGTAAAAATAAGTTAGATACGTCAAAGTGCATTATTTTAAACTCCGCATTTATGGGTTAAGTCGATAACTGCGTGAAAAATCCCTAAATCATCGATTTCTGTTGCGGATATAAGACACTGAAAGCACAGAATCATTTTTTTCGGAAATGACTTATATATAGCCTCATAGATATTAATTTATCGCACTTATCCACTTCGTATTTCTATATATTAATTGATCTAATCACCAAAATAACTTAACGGTTTTTCGTGTATAATATTACTAAACAACTTAATTAAATGCATTGAGTACAATAACTAACTGATAACCTTTAGTTATTTTACGTCCTCACTTATTTTCGATAAAAAAGTCATCTCCTTTCTAAAAACAACGATCACTTAAAGTAAATTAAAAAAATTAAAATAATATTATTTTTTATAGTTAATACCGCACAAGAGTCCAACCGCCTAAAACCAGTGAGACTATGGCATCCCCAATTATTGGGGATGTCATAGTCATGCTATACCCCTATTATTGGGGTATGTTGTGAGGCTGAAGGTAGTGGGGAGGGCAACGATATAGGGAAAGTGAAGGTTGGGAGGTACCTGGCTATTCAGATCTGGTCGCCAAATACGGCTAAAGCCATTTCAAGCAACGTTTCGATTCTGAATGGTGGTTTTCCGCCAGGGCGATACTCAGAGTATCTACCACTCAATAACCCAATTAATAATTTAAACTCAAAGAAACCGGTATTGCGAATAATAATGCAAAACCGGTACCTACTACCATCATTATAAGCGGAAAATGTTGCTTGCGCAATGATGGAGGACTTAGCCAGAAGAGGAATTGAACCCACGACGCCCGGGTGGGAATCCGACGCGTTTGTCCACTCAGCTACTAACCGGTATAATCAACTTTTGTGTGACGTTGTATTTTAACATGTATTGAAGGCTGAGGAATTCGCAAATCAAAGTAGCCTTTCCTATCCGAAATGCTGTTTTATCAAAACGCTGTTGTCGGCCTCCGCGGCCGAGAGGTAATAAATCACAATAACGAATCTAGAGGTCGCGGGCCCAAATCCCGACACGAGCAAATTTCAGAATTAAAACGTAGCTTGAAATGGCTTTACCCGTATTCGGTTACCAGGTATTTCCCAGTTTACCTCTTCCCCATCTCTTTGCCCTATCTATCTACAGCCTCACAACATACCCTTATTGGAGATTCCGTAGTTCCCCGTAGACTCCAGACGGTTGGGAGCAATTGGGGCATAAAAAAGGAACCGTAGCCATTACTTATTTAACTTTACCTCAACATGTCTTCCAGTGTGAAGTCGGTGTCGTGTTATTGTGACCCACTCTCATTGTTGTATTTGTTCAATTATTCTGCTCAGTGACATATATATATATATATAATTTAAATTCGTATTCATATCAGTAGGTATATCAAATGCTAGGATCTTGCACGAACCAAACCAGTCACATGGCAGTAAAATGGTTGTTGAAGGATTATTATTATTATTATTATTGATTTTTCTCCATTTTCTTACACCACGTAGGTACTCTATTAGATCACCATTGTTTCCCTGACCATTAAATATTTGAACTGAGCGATGCTTATTTGAATAATAGATGAGTCACGATGAAAGGGCAAATTGATTTTTCACCATTGCTTTACGCTAAGTTTATTAATTGTCATCATTTCTCAATAGTATAATTGTTTATTACGATCGCAAACGTAATACTTTGGACACAATCTTTGGATGATTGGGGTCCTAGGGCTAGCAAATTGGCCGGGGTAAAGGTAAAGCACTTCCGGTGTAAATCACATACTTGTAAAGTTGGGTTAAAACTATTGAGTTGCCTTTTTTGCTGTGTCATCATTAATTTTCCTGAAAGTTTGATTTTGTATACTGTATTAGGAATTATAAAATCAATCATTATCCTTACAATTTCAAAGTTACTTTTTCAAGAATAGTATATTTTCAAGAGTCGATGACTTCGTCGACTTGGTTCCTGTAAAATACATTTTTTTCAGATAGAATAAAATATAACTTACGAGACCTGTTCAAAAGAAAAGGTGAATTTTGAATTTTTTCGGGCTGTGTACATTCGATTATTATTCTTCCCGTAAATGTTGTGATATTTTCTAAAATGTTTGCTTTTTATTGATTATTTCATTGATTCGTTTTCAAAGTCCATTCAGTATGATATAGAGTGTAAACCGGTTTTAACGCATTTAACAATTTATATGTTTATATTTGATTGTTTAAAAAAGAAAGAATACGAATAACCTGGCAATATTTAAAAAAATCCTACTACCATCATAAGCGGAAGATGTTGCTTGTGCAATGATGGAGGACTTAAGCCAGAAGAAGAATTGAACCCACGACGCCCAGATGGGAATCCGACGCGTTTGTCCACTCAGCTACCGACCGGTCAAAACATCACATTAGATACAATCTTAAACATTCTAATGTTTTGGTTTATTCATCAATTTTGTTTGCGTATTTTGATTTTGTATTATGTACCTGTGGGTTGTCCAGCTATTGTGCCATGTATTGCATCTTATGTATCTATTTGATTGTAGACGTGTTTAGCGTAAGTAAGTTTAGATATATCATTATCATACACATCATCGTAAGTTTTATGTACATCGAGCTATTGTTTTACTAAAAGTATGCTACGCCTGTGTTTTGGTTTCCGCCCCATGGCGAGATTTAGACCAATATTTTCCTTCAGTCAGAAAAACTTATCTGCGTTAGTAATAATTTTACAGCCTTTTTATTTATCGTACAACTCGGCAATGTTAAAATTATTACTAAATTTAAAAAATGACGGATTTGTCATTTAAAATAAAAGTGGTCCTAGCTTACTACCTTGTGGTACGCCAAAGTTTATTTCTAGTGAATTTCTTATACTTCGTATGTATGAAACATGCTTAGCAAAATCTCGGTCAGGTCTCTAAATATTTGCCCTATTGGGCGATGATTTTCTTTTGTCGTCTGTGCTAACCAAGATAGATTTTGTGAGGTGTGCTATGGCTTGATATTTTCTCTTCCGGTCGAAAACAGCACTGATTTGTTCTCAAAAGGTTTTGTCTTTCTGCGTTATTGGCCAACTTGTGTTTGTAAGAATGGTGCTCCGGTGATTAAAGCGGGTGTTGTGTTTCAGATCCAAGTGGTAAACGGCGTGATCCTGGTGAGCTGGAGACAGAAGGTGCTAGAGCGGCAGATCGAGTACGGTGCCCGTTTGGGCCACGTGGTGCTCAATCTAGCTCGGATGGAGCTCAACAACTTCTACAAGAACGTGATGCCCGTGGCTGACTACTTCGACCAGAGTAACATGCTTGTCGCGGTGAGTTTTGCGTTCCATTTATTATGTGTTATGGCAAATAACAAAGGGGCGAATTTACCCACTCTTTCAAATTACACAATGGGTGCATAGTTAAGAACTTATTCCTCAACGTTGATATATGCAAGACACTAACATTTTGTCGAATCAAGACCCCGTTATTATTGAACGACTCTATCAACAACAATATCTTGGAAAAAAATATTGAAATAAGAATTCTCAGATTCGTGTTTGACACACAATTAAATTTTCTCAATCACATCCAGCAATTGACAGTAGCACATCTAATAAAGGTATGAAAACGTTGGGATTTATTCTTAGAACCATTAAAAATTCGACTTGTTAGAAGTTATAAAAATTGACTACCTACCGGTAGTACGCAGTTTATTCAAATATAACTCAATAGTGTGGTCTTCATACAATCAAATTCACGTAATAATAATAATACTAAAGTTTTATTCCAGAGGGTATGCAGGAGTACTGCAATGCAATACCTTCCGTAATTGATATTAATTCATAGTAATAATAATATAAACCAATAAAAATGAACAGAAATTCATAAGAAAAAAAAATTAAATTAAATAATACAAGTAAAAAATATTAATGGAGGATATTAGACCTCATTTTTGCAAAACGCCATCAAGAGGGAGTCCATCCTAGCAGCATTAAGATTGATGGGGACGATAATTTACTCCAATGCGCTTTTATGCTTGAGTTGGGGATCTGACGGGATTCCATAATGAGGTTATTTCTGGAGTTGTTAATCCTTTCCCGCATTCCTGCTACCCTGGTTCTCATAAAGGCTGAACATCCTGGAACTCGCCACTCAGTGAAGCTTTTCCATGCTACTCTTCTTAAAATTGGTCCAGAGCTCGCACGTGTATAGGGTAGTACAGGAACGCCTTTTCACTGGTGGACTACAGAGCCGAAATCTTCTACTGAGCATGTTTGATTTCACACTGAGTGCTCGCCTTTGCCTGTCAATGTCGTCGTCATCCATTAGCTTGCTGGTGATGATGTGCCCTAGATATTTGGTTTCTTCTACCACCCTTAGAACCTCACCGTTCAAGATAGCTGGAGGAATGTTTTTCGCAAAAGTGCAAATTTTTACGTTTTATAAACTTTAAACTACGCATTCCAATTCAGCACATAAACTACACATTCACTTTAAATACACTAAAAATTCACACATTAGAAATAAAAGGAAAATAACGGAATTAACTTTTTTTGTTCAAGATAATTCCCTTCGAATTCGACTGTTGTAAACTCCTGCACCATATCAAATTCAAAATACATGAGCGGGCTACCCGGAAAAAAAAATATTGTGCAACTCCCAAACTAACAACCTCATGCATGCACCCATTTCTCGCTTATATACTCGTACACTCGGAAACGAATACACCTCAGATACTGACATATTTAGGGCGTTAATAAATAAATAACTAAAAATAAATTCTCATACCTCAAACGCAGCATTTATGGGAAAAGCAAATACTATATTTTTAGTTCCCAAAAATGGCCAAGAACACGTAAAGTCACAATCACAGACATATTTATAACTATATTTTATAAATCTAGATGTTTACTTACATTTAATCAGTATTTGAGGTTATGTAAGCATTGGTTTTTTTTTTTTCAAACGAAGGCCTGGTCTTTTGAATGATTCAACTGTTTCACAATAAAATTAAACGCATCACATTTTTAAAACATGGTGTTTTAAATACTATGTTTTTCAAATATACAAAAGAGTTTAGGATAAATGCGCATATGAATGAGATTTTACTAGAGAGAACACAAACTTTCAATCGTGGTTAGATATTTGGTTTGACGTATCAAATAAAATGTTGCCTGCAAGAAAAAAAAAAATTTATAAATTTTTCACAGTTTTGCGATGATTTTTTTGAAACGGTACCTACAGAGATTCAATTTAAGAACAACTTATTAAAAACCTATTTGAGGGTCCCCTTCACGTTCGCATTTTAAATCAATAAATTCGCTTGTGCGAGCTATTAGAAATAAGGAGACTTGAAAAGTACGAAAGAGTGATGTGAACGCAATGAACGAGTAAAAGAGAGAGAGAGAGCTTTAAATGATTTTTTAATGTAGAGCAGATGAACAGAGAAAGGAAAACAATTATATGTAGCGCTAGTAAATGAAAGAACAAGCCGGGCACGTAATTTTTAGAAATATTTTTTCAGTTGGTCGTCTTATACGGCGTTCCCTATTCGCGTTGGCGCAGGATGTAATATTTGACGCAACGCCGCCCGGTTCTATATATATTTAGTTCAAATTATCTATCTTCGTCATACATGAGCAATGTTTGAATTTAGTGTTTTGAATTTAAGTTATGCAATTCGATGATGTGAAGTTAGCGCGGACGGAGAACATTCTTACATATTTAGAAGTGCTGAAATATTATCTGAAGACTTTTTTTGTCTCTTTCTCTCTGATGGTATACGACGTAAAAACCCGGAGAAAGTGATTTATCACATTTTTTTATTGGTTAGGTAAAAATAGTTCTCTCTCTCCATATATTCTCACTCCAAGGTTATAACTTACATTTATAAACGCGTTGGAAAAGTGATCTCCTACAATATTCTATGTAATATTAGTCTTAATTTTTAGGTAAAGGTCATCTATAAGAGGATTTTCTTTTTGAAATCGATAGTTCTGCCGCCTAGCTGATTTTTTTTTTCATTCGAAAACGAGCCGATAAATATTTCATTCATTTTAAAACCTTCGCCCTGGCAATCAAACTGTCAACGAGATGTCAAAGTTTCGTCGAAAATGTATTATAAGGAATGGACAGTTTTCTCTTCCAGGCTAGTCATTAACGCTATCGGTGTCATTAAACTAGTGTGGGCTCACCAACTGTATTGTTTACCGTAGATTATAAGCGATTAGAACAGCTTTTCAGATCTAGAATAGAACAACGTGGAGCATTCTTAAGGCTTTATGATCACTGTTTGCAACTTCTGAAGTATAGCCGATATCGTTAGCCTACTAAATATTTGATGAATCGATTGATTTTATCAACTACTCGGTCTGTATGGGCAGCTGGCGGAACCCACTCCCGGCACCAGGTACCAGGCCCCAGGCCCTCGGCCCCAGGCCCCCGGCCCCAGCCCCCAGGCGCCAGGCACCAGGCACCAGGCACCAGACATCAGGCTCCAGAGGGGCACGAATCGAAGGAATATTGATAATTGAAGAGATTCGCGACTCGGTCTCGACACTTGATATTTAAATCATACTGCAGCAGTTCAGCCGCCCAGTCCAGCTGCAAAAATAACTAAAACCCTCGCAGAAAAACACGCTCGCATCAAATATTCATTAATCCAACACTCGCTACAATAATATAAGTACAGTGGATAACATGACTTGAGTACCACAGAGGTGCATTGGATTATTTATTGTTTCTGAAATCTTTCTGCAGTTGAGGTCGTCATATCATTCTAGATGGAAAATCTTTATTATAATGTGTTAATACCTTTGCACAATTTTACATTAATAGCGTTGCGTAGTATAAAACCATCCCTTGGACGTTCATTTGTCAAAATTTGTCCGTTCAAACCTTGGAGGAAGAATATATATGGAGAGGTACCTTTGCGAAAGAGTGTAGTCAGGACGGTTGACTTTATACTGAACCGATATAAAGAGACAAAAATATGTTAAAGGATGCTGGATAGCCTATTAGTTACCTCCCACATGGAATTCGGACATTTTTAGTAAACATATTTGAACACATTAAACAAAATAATATCAATACACCATTAAAATGATTTATTAAGTCAAATTATAACACAAACACTAATAACAGAAGGTATTCCTGAATAATGATGGAAGCTTTTGGTTGATTTTATGTCTTTATATCATTAAAAATGTGAAAATTCTTAAGTTCCGTCAAAAATATTTAAAACTTTTGAAATACCTTTGAAAAGTGATGTTTTATAATCTTTGTATGGTCTTATTTGAACATTCACGCATAACACATATCACCATCATGTTTGATGTATTTGCATAACCACCGCAAGTTTTTCAATCAATATAAATAAAGGAAATAACCTCAAAATCCGTTGACGTAAGTTATGCGACTCGATGATGTAAAGTTAGCGCTGACGGAGAACATTCTTACATACTTAGAAGTGTTGCAATATTTTGTCTTTACTTATTGGTAAAAGGTGTAAAACAGAAGAAAATGATTTATCGCAAATTTGTATAGGTTGGGTAAAAATATTTAGCTCTCTCTCCACCATATATATTCTTACTTCAAGGTTCAAAACAGTTATTTTTATTTGTTTTTTTACAGCCGTTTTTAAAATGCCAAGGAAGGCTTTTGTTATTGTTAAACATGGAAAGATTTGAGTCACGTCACTTGACCCATGTACCTGTAAAGTGAACAAATACCGCCCTCGTCAGCATTTCTGTGGATTAAGTATTCTGGAAATGTAATGACCCACCAATTTATGGTGAAAACAAAAACAACGTAATAAATGCTTTTAATCTCATGGCATTTACAAACGGTTTTATACTTTTTCAGTGAAAGCATCTGAATACTTATCTGTAATTACGGTGTATGTTATTTAACCTGTTTTATTAGCTACATGTAGCGGGGGTTTATTTGTTGACAAATACAAAAGTAACCCGAAGTGTTTATAGTAATTCGAGTGACCTCTGTGAATCGGACGGAAAAACATTTAGTTGACAGTAAATGGATAATAAATACAGAGTTAATAAACCGAAAGACCGTGTAATTAGGTGCCCCCAAAGCGGGATGAGTTTCCAAAGTTGTGAATAAAGAATAATTGAATTACGCGGTCCTTGAGTTCGATTCTTCACCAGCCAAGGGCATGCTACCGAATCGCTGTCAAAGGAAAAGGAAATTCATATGAAATAATGGAACATCGTTTCGTTCGATTAATTACACACCATATTATTCTAGAAGTATTGTATTCCAATGCACGAATTGTGTTTCCCATAACTACATTTTCTTTATTCATAATTCCGTTCACCGTTCGTGTTTTGTGTCATTATTGAAAATAAAGGATCTTTTTCAACCGCGACTTTTAAACACTAATTAGTTTGGAGTGGTGTCAAACCACAAATTATCTTATTTAGAACACATGCTCACATTCAAATTCAATAAGCCGACCAGAATTAATGAAGATGCTTCTCTGGGCTATCCTTTCTTTTAATCAATTTTAATACTCTATGATTTTTTTATTATTGTTTAACTATTTTTCAACGAAATGTGAAACAGAAAATGACACAAAATAAAAAGAATTAGGTCGCGACCGATATACGAACTCGTAACTTCTACTCTATCCGGTTTCATATTTCGTTGAAAATTATTGATATTTTTTCAATAATTATCTTTTTATTTATTTTTAATGACAATCAACTCATTCTGGTGTTATTTATCAGATGAAACATTAATTAATGTGAAGAAAGATAAATTTAACGGTTAACCTTTTCTGAGTCAAACAACATATTTCGTTCCTTAATTCACGAATTCATTAGGCAAAGTACTTACAAATTTGTAAAAAATATCCGTTTGTCATTAGGTAGCTTGTCATCAGCGAATCAATTATGCATGTTTTCAGCGGCTGCCTTATTTTTGAATGCTTAACCAATATCAAGGTTTCCCACTGTGTAAGATTTCAACCCACTTCGGTTCTTTGGGATATCCAAATCATGCGTCGGAATTAGTGGATTACCATGACATCTCAGTTTTGTTTTCGTTTATAAATCACCATATTAATAACACGAAAGCATTGTGAATTCCAAACAGAATGCGTAAATAAGAATCATATTGTATTTTAGACTACCTACTTATAAATAAATAAATAATCGATTTTTTTTAAATCGTAAATTAGAAAAAAATAAGACATCATTACATAATACAATATGGCATGTTTGGATTAGACGCTAATGGCAGTCCCGCTAGCTATCACTTCATAATTAACAAAATTTAAATGACTGACACTAATTTTATTTTTTATTATTAACTTTTTGTTCCTTACATTATTTTTTTACATTACCTACCTATTACATTATTTGCAAGTAGACCTTTCATTCTAACGATGAAGGGATTTTTTCGAAACTTGTCAACAACAACAGTGGATTCATCCAATCGTATAAAATAAAGTAATTATTTCACTATGGCAAACTACAATTCTTTATACAAGTCTTTCCAAATATCAAATTTTCAATGCCGCAACTAGACGTATCACCGGCGTATCAAAATATTCCCATATTTCAGAGCACTTCAAAATATTCACTGGCTTAAATGTCCCGAAAGAATCCAGTCCAAGCTTTGCTGGATGGTATTTAAATCAATTAAAGGAATAGCTCCGGCTTATTTATCGGAACTGTGTATTCTTAAAGATTCCAATTCGCGACAATCAACCCAGGTTGAAGGAACCAAAGCGCACTCCAGACACCAAGTTCGGAGAGCGTACTGCAGGAGTGTCACGTCCTAAAGCCCAGAATAGACTACCACATGATCTGAGAATTATAAAACATTTGACAAAGCATATCCAAAAATAACAAAATTTCCCTAATTTAGAAAGCTAGGCTAATCCGTTAGCATCTAAACTCACAAGTATAATATAATATATTTTCATGTAATGATCCGCAATCCTCAATCCTCAATCCTCGATCAACTGCTAAACAGCCCGCGACAAATGTAAATAACTCATATGTAAAAACCGATAAGGTAATTTTAGCTATGGCTTTAGGTATTTAAATAGTTTTTGGTAAATTTAGCCGTAGCTTTTTTTTAAGTTTTGCAAAGCGCCCTTGAGGAGATAATTCATAAAAATGTAAATTAGCCAAGTATTATTATTATTATGACAATGATATTTATAATTGTGTGAACGGCTTTTATTTCGTATTTAAAGTGTCTAGCCCATTCCTACTGTACCAAAAAGAATGAGTGGGACTACACTGCACCAAGCAGTTGGCGGACTTCCGAAGTATTGTTTTCCAGTCGTATTAAGTATGACAAATATTCCAATACTCCGCATTAGCTTCGGGCCCAGCCTGGGTTTCCCACAGCCCCCCAGTCTCTCCATGTGTGTTTAGAACACGACATTCGCTTGATACTCCTCCGATGTATTTTATATGGGGTGAAACTGTGAATAATTAATAGCCGCAAAATTATAGGCTTCGTTCTTACCTGCCGCGGTATCAAACCATAGCCCCCCCTTTATTCTAGTCTCCTGTCTTCGAAGTAAACAATTGTTTATTGCTTCACTTAGTAGATACGGATATCTACCCGACAAGTCACCATCACACTGTTAATGAATTGCTAGCTCCGCGCTCTCTCTAGACTTGCACACAATGGTATCAAACAAGACAAAATGAAAAGGTGGAGGAAACTCAGAGCAAAAGTAATTACTTTCATCTCTAATGCACAAGTGTCGATGCACATAAATATCATAAAGCACTGATTTTTTTATAATAACGATTGCGGTTCTATTGATGCTTTGCTGCTCGAGTAATTACTTAATAATTAATTGCAACCCCATTTAAATGGTTCGTATAATATACTCTTGGGTAGTTAGTAATAAGACGCGAATATTTCAATAATATTATGTGGTAATTATTAAATTAACCTCTGGAATTCCGGATTCCCGCAAGGTGCAATTTACGTCGTACCTTGCTGACTGTAAT
This sequence comes from Drusus annulatus, assembly GCA_022651775.1. Lineage (NCBI taxonomy): Eukaryota > Metazoa > Arthropoda > Insecta > Trichoptera > Limnephilidae > Drusus > Drusus annulatus. The sequence continues at coordinate 187,947 of JAGWCC010000232.1, read as the reverse complement.
TTCGTAATAACTCACTTGTGTTTAACATATTTGTTTATTTCAATTATGTTATCTTTTCAAATAATGTGTTAATATATTTCTTTCAAATTGTATTTGAATGGTATATGTTGGTTTTCTTGAATAGCTACTTATATTTGGAGAGTTGGCTTTTTCTCTTTAATGTCACTAAAAAAAATGTGAAGATTTTTTTTGTATTTTTGTTTAGCTGAATAAATTTTCTAACAAATAAAAATAGTTGCATGAAGTTTTCTTGTAAATACAAACGGCAATGTCGCAATGCAAAATATCTCTATGGGTTTTGTTGAAAAGCGATTGGGTTCGTGTACATATGCGAATAACAGGTTTCAAAGAATAAAAACTCTTGGAAAGATAATGATGAGTGCCCAGTGACTATTAGCACCTCCGGCACACTGCAGGTTAAAAGTGAAAAGCTTCTTTACGTCGACTACCTTTTAGCTTCTGTACAAGGTATGAATCATTGTAGGTAAAAAAGTGCTTGAAATACCATTGCTATTTACCTATGGCGTAAATTATTTTCACGTTTATGACCCATGAGTAGATGCAAAGCGCAGTTCTTCAGAACCTTCCCACGTAATTGTCACATCTCATAAAGTTATTTTAATCTGCGAGGTAACTCTCATTCAAAGCTTAGTTTCTTTATAACCTATATATCTTCCTTAGTATTCCTGTATTTTTGTTTCACTCACTATGTCCACATGTATGTAGATACCTAGAATATTGAAACTGTAAAAAGTCTGCACCAATTAAGATATTAATCTTAATCTTACATCGTTAACTTTTTAATCTTTTTACTGTATCAAAAAATGACACCATTTCAAGAACATTAATTTCATTGGCAAATCATACAGTAGTTCTATTTCTGGCATTGAAGGTCCATATAATATGCTTGGTAAATATTTGTATTGCCTGAAAGTAGAACGCGGAACTGGCCCAGAGCTGCAATAAGCATACTTTTAAAAGTCGCGGGTCCGAGCCCGGCATGCGCAAATAAATGTTATTTAATTGATATGTGACATAACACATTTAGATCATATGAGATAATAAATTGTATATTTGTGACACGTTCCAGAGTGGTAGATATTTAAAAGTATCGCCCTGGGGAAAGATCACCATTCAGAATCGAAACGTGGCTTGAAATGGCTTGAACCGTGTTTGATGGCCTGATCTGAATAGCCAGATACTTCCCAACCTTCCTCTCCTCATTATACTTCTACTACTAACTACCCTCCGTTTTACAACATACCCAAACTGGGGATGCCATAGTCTCACTGGCTCCAGACGGTTGGGAGCAGTTTATTTATTTATTTATAAATTAACGGACTGTCCAATTACAAAAAAAGACATGTCATATAAAACACAAAATGGAAAAAAGAGCAACAGAGAAGGAATAGCACATACATAATAATAAATGAAGCGATTACAAAAATAGGACAAAATAAACATAAGAGAGAACATTCAAGCCATGGTCTAGTCAAAGTTTTGGTAGAGTCGTAAAGAATGACAAAAATCATTTAGACTGCTACCAAAAATTTCAAGACCATGGCTTGAGTTGAAAGTCTTGACATTGGAAATTGGAGAGTTATAGCTATAACTAGTTTTGTGATGATTGAGGAACAGCAATTCATTGTTTCTGAGTTTACGGTTGAAACTCTTGTGCGGTATTCACTGTAAAAAAGCTCAAAGTCGCCATTTGAAGATACGGGGATTTGATTGAAAAATAAATGGTAACTAACTATTGAAAATTAAATTATATTTGAAATAAAATATGTAGGATACTAGAATGGATCTAAAATCGTATTGTGTAAAAATAAATCTTTCTTTATACAAGCAGAAAGCTGTACACACATCTGCGTTCTTCTTTGTGCGTTTTAATTACTGAGAAATTATTTTAATAGAGTTGAGGCCAGTCTTCAAAATTATCATCATTGCGGCCAGAGATCTGGGGTGGATTCCACCCCCTCCACCGACTCCAGTGCTAGTTCTCAAACCCTCCCATCCTGCTCCAATCCCCTCCCACGCAGCCTATTCACCTTTTCCCCAACCTGCCTCCGGATTGGTTCCATTGCGTTAAATAATACATTCAAATTATGGTATTTTTTTCATTGATTGTGACTTAACTAACTAGCTAATCATCACGCCGTTTCTTCGCAGGGGTAGGCAGAGAGGACGAACCGCCATTCAACTCTGTCTGAGCACACACTCCTTGCTTCATTCACATTCGTACATCATCTCATACATACACTTCTGACTAATCTGAATAAGAATTCTGACTCTTCACATGGCCAAGTATTTGAATCACTTGATTGTGCCATGTCTTCCTCGGGCGTCCCCGGCATCTTCTTCCATCACATTTTTACTCCTTTCTTCGTTCATTCGCTCTACATTCCGAATATTCTTCGACGCTATTATTATTGTATTAGCGTTAGCTCCAAGTAAACAAAAAGGTGTAAGAGTTTATGCATCGTAAGCGACATTATGTGTATCTTTTTATACTTTCTTACTAAACGTTTTTGTGGAATATCCTATCCGAAACGCGCGATACGTAGCTCCAAGAGTCAAGCGAATAAAATAATGGCTAGGTAAAATAATGACGGCACCTAAAATGTAACTGTTATGTATAATTCTCCGAATGTCACCAAAATATCTAACAGCTAGATATATTATAACGACGCCTCGTATTGTCATGTACCTATTATTTTAGTCTTTAAAAAGGTGTAAAGAGTGTGTGCGTCGTCGACAATATTATACGTAGTTTGGAATAATCTTTTGGTTATACTTCTTCTTACTAGACATCTTTGTGAACTTTCCTATCCGAAACGGCCGATACGTAGCGCCTAGAATCAAGCGACGAAAATAGTGACAAGTCAAATATATCTAACAGCTAGTTATATTATAACGACGCATCACATTGTAATGTACCTATTATTTTAGTCTTTAAAAAGGTGTAAAGAGTGTGCGCCGTGCACAATATTATACGTAGTTTGGAATAATCTTTTGGTTATACTTCTTCTTACTAGACATCTGTGTGAACTTTCCTATCCGAAACGGCCGATACGTAGCGCCTAGAATCAAGCGACGAAAATAATGATAAGTAAAACATATCTAACAGCTAGATATATTATAACGACAATGTCTTTTCATCGAGCTGTTATTTTTCAACAGGGGATTATTATTATTAAAACCAATAGGCTCGTTATTCATTATTTTTGCTAGTTAGTTTTATGTCAATATCCTACTCGTTTAGTTTGGCGCGTTTTTACTCGTCGCGCGTGCATTCGATGTGTTTTTGTGAATTGAAGAATACGATTAATGGTGTAGTCGTCTAATGTTTATATTTTGTTTCACGGCCAAAGTGCAAATACCGAGTAAGCAAATAAATTAAGTTTTAGTAGACAATACGACGCAATATATTATTTTACTTTTAACTATTGCATTTGCATTATTAGCTCATATAATTCAACGTCTAAACTTAATAATAATAATAAATGGATACATTTTATAGCACCTTTTTCGTGGGAAAATCACCTCAAGGACGCTTTATGTACTTATATGTAATTTAGAAAATATAGTATATTGGTAGTTTACCAAAAAATAGTCAACGTCGGCGTTATTTTCAACGGTTATATTTAACAGTTAACAATCGCCAACGATAACGGCGTTGGCGTTTTTTCGAATTGTATTTAACGCCCAGTACTAGTTGTGATTGTGAATTACTTCCTTAGATATTGTATTTCTCCTGAAGTAAAGCCGAGTCTCTTGAATTCCAGGTGAACGGAGAGCGAAACCCGGGCGAGGTGTACAACGACTTCCGGTCCGCCGTGCTGCGCATCCTGGGGTCGCAGGAGGACCCCTCCGCGGCCGCCAACGGCGTGACGGGCGCGGGGCCCGGGGGCATCCCGGGGGAGATCGTGGGCGTGGAGCCCGCGCCGCCCTACCCCGCGCCCTCGCCGCCCTTAGCCGCGCCGAACATCCTTCCCAGAGTGGATTCAATGGTACCTACTATGTCAATTATATTCTGCTTAGAAGAGTCAGAACTCGCCAGAGCACTGAAGAAATCTCTCTGAATTTGTCTTCCTTGGGATTTAGGGTAGCTTTCTTTAGGCGTACGAGAGTACGAGAACACCGTGCAATATAGTTGTGAATGATGAATTCTTGGAGCAAGTGGATGAATTTGTGTATTTAGGAAGTATGTTCTAGAGAGACGGAAAGGCTGATAAGGATATTGAAAGAAGGGTGAATGCAGGAAACTCCATTAATGGGGGACTGAACGCTGTAAGTGCAAATAAAACATTGTTCAAAGAAGCGAAGCCAGCAGTCCACAAAAGAGTATTTATACCAACTCTGATGTATGGCAGGAACTGTCTTAATGCTGTAGAAATGAGATCCCTTAGGGCTATGTGCGGTAAAACCATGTGTGACTGGGTTAAAAATGTGGGTATCCGGAAAGAATGGAAGGCTGTTGTAAGCGTAATGAATAGGATCTAGAAAGGGATGGTTTGATAGTTTAGGCATGTGGATCGAATTAACGAAGAAAGGAGTGTGAAAAGAATATAGACGCTAAAGTGAATGGAAGAAGAAGTCGGGGATGCCCGAGGAAGAGATTGCATGATCGAGTGAATCAAATACTTGAGTCAATGTGAATGAAGCAAAGAGTGGGTGCCAAGGTAGAGTTGTATGGCGATCCGTTTTCTCTGCCTTCCCCTGCGGGGAAACGGCGTGATGGTTAGTTGGTTAATTTCTCCAGGCCGCAGCGCTTCGCCAGCTTGAACTACGTCTTGCGGCCTTCAGTAAAATGCACTGCTTCAAGCAGAGCTGTTACAGTGGAATAATTTACTAAGCTCCATTAACTAGTTGAGAGGGAGATTTGGTGAATGAGCCTTCGTGAAAAAATAAAATCCCGAAAGAAAGTATATCCTCTCCTTTGTGGGTGATAATTATTTAAGTGAACATATATTTTTATCAAGCACACCAATCCTTAACCAATTTAAATCAAACGAGCCCATGATGTCATCTCCAGTACTAGAGTGTAAGAGGCGTAAAGACCACTTGGTACCTTTTACTTTACAATTACTTTCTAATTATGCTATTTGCAATTTTAAAAGCTCATAAATATAATACGTCTATTTTACAGCAGCAGGTGGTTCAAGCGGACGTGATAACAGTCAGGGCTGCCGACATGGAGCCCGGCTACCAGACCCCGGTGAAGGGCGCCGGCCCCCCTCCCGCGCTGTGGGTCATAGGCGGGCCCGGCAGCAACAAGGCCGCCTTGTGCCAGCGGGTGGCCAGCCAGGTCAAGGGATGGGTCCACTTAAGGTAAGTCTACCCAGCACCCAAATCACACATCTCTTATTTATATTCTGGACCGGTCTTAGGCGATTATACAGATTGGGTCTAAGTGCAAATCGAAAAAGGAGAGGAGGTTTTTCATAACAAGGAATCGAAGGTGATATTGGCAAACCAACATTATCCAAATCTTAGAGTACATAAAGTGGTACCTATCCAAGGCAGTGTAGTCAGCTTTTGATGATTTTTGCCGGACTCGCTAGACCTATGCGTGGCTTGGACTAGGGCTAGGATATTTATACATCCATTCATAGCACATGTCGACATAATGTTTTTGTTTATTCGTATAACCACTTTTTTACAGTATTGTTTTCAACAAAAATATAGCATATAACCTGAAAAAACCGTTTAGTTGTGTCGAGTTTAGTCGCATATGAAAACATGTTGGTGGAGTCCCCGGAGACGCGGGAGACCAAGATCATCCTTACATTACATAAAAGCGGTGTGTTATCTTTGCTGTCTCTTTCTCTCTCATGGTGTACGACGTAAAAACCCGGAGAAAGTGATTTATCGCAAGTTTGTATAGGTTGGGTAAAAATAATTAGCTCTCTCTCCATACATTGTTACTCCAAGATCCAAATGCTAGCTGTTACCCGTGAAAAGTCATTGAATATTATTGATTTTAATAATACTAAATTTTTAAGTATATTCCACTATTTTTTATTTAAGACCTGACCGGTTTCACCTTATGATGGGCATCTTCAAACTGGTACAATTTTAAGTAAATCTATGGCATATATACTATTAGTGCCCAGAATGGACGCTTATTGAGTCTGATAGTGAACATCTGTGACTTTAGGTTTTGTTTTATTGCCGACAGAGGCGGTTTTACAATAACATTAAAAAATATGGGCGGCTGAAAATGAATTTTCAAATCACTTCAAATATATTGATTGTGAAGTTTGACGAAGCTCTCATAAATGGCTTTAGAGCTTTCATAAGAAATATCGATGTATTTAAATGTTTGTATTCGCTGCTATCATTATTATGAAAAGCGGTAAGAATTTATACAAACTTTTTGTTTCTCTGTAACGGTGGACGAATTTTTTCTTGAAGTTTTATTGTTGATGTTACAATGATAACGCATAATTTAACGTTACTGGAAATAAAGCGAAATTTCCCCATAAACAGACTATCAATCAGTCCCTTTAGGCATGTGTATTTTACAGCAATTGTGTCTAGTTTTTAGACTGTACTTAATTTCTTCAAAGTTTGTGAATAGCGCGCAATTTAGAAAAACGAGGCATGAAGTTCAATGAACGTTGGGAAAAAATAATAATATTTTCTATTCCTGCACGAGATATCAATTATTTGTCTTATAACGACTGGCCACTTACCGAAATACTTTACCGTTTTATAGCTACTATTTGAAGCTCGTGATAAAGTTTTAATATGGTGCGATAACGATGTGAATAGACAATTTACAGTTCTTTGACAACTTGTTAAACAACTATTAATTAATAATATTTCGTTGATTTGATAAAATAAACCACGATGACTGAATTAATAATCTCAACAATTTCAGTAGAATATTCAATTAGTCCTTCAATTTCAATTAATTTAAATGGAGGTTCTTTACGACAGGTGGAAATTAAATAAAAGTGCAACTGCTTTATCTTTACGAACCCAGTTTTCACACCCATATAGCAGGAGAGACCACCATGATTTCATTTTTTTTTTTGTTTTTTTTTAAAGAAATACAAACATTCCCGGGTTACGAATAACCTGACAATATTTGAAAAACTCCTACTACCATCATCGGGTGGGAATCCGACGCGTTTGTCCACTTAGCTACCGACCGGTCGAAATTCGATAATAATCAATATACTAATTCCCTTTTAGTGGTGTATTTTTTACTTCGTATTTCTTTTTTCGGTCTTTTTGTGTGGGGGATTTGGTCTTCTCCACAAATGCTCTCCACTGGTTACAGTCCCTCGCCATTCGCCCCCAGTCCTCAGTCCTTCCCGTCCCGCTCTAATCCTCTTTCACACCCTCCATTCACCTCTTCCTCAGTCTGTCTCTGGGTCTCCCCCACTGTACCACCCACTCGGTCATGTCAATCTGCGATTGTTTTATAAATTCCACTCTTTGCCAAATAGGTAACAGCAGCTAGTGGCGCGCTCGGAGTTTTTGATCAGGGTAGGCAGTAGGCAAAACAGTAGATCAATTGATAATCGAGATAGGTACCAACAGATGTCAACAATTGCTATTGCATTTGCTCTGTAAAACTACTGCCTAGACACTAGCAAATATACCATCACAAACGAGCCACTTTAATGTGTACACTGTGCATACATATTTTGTGGAGTCTAGTAAACACACAATAATTTACTCTGACGTTGACGGGGTTTGGGCATTTGCAGTTACTGCTTTTGACACGTTATAGTAGGACAGTCGGTGGGGTGATTAGCTAGATATTATTGTAAATGTATTTTTTGCAATATTTTCATATTGTTTAATCCAATAATACTCATATTTTTATGCGAGTACGACAGGGTAGGCAGTGCTTACGTGCCTTTATTGAGTGCACGCTTCTGACAAACCCGTGTACTACTGAATGGTGAGGTAGTCAGCTTCGTGTTTAAGGGTTGTATCTGTTTCTCCGCAGTGTGGGTCGCAGCCTACGGCAACTGGCGGAGAGTAGCGACCTGCGCGCCGGAAGCGACGCGGCCGTGGCGCGGCAGTCCATCAGCAGCGGGGAGATGGTACCCCACGGGGTGGTCATGCGGCTGGTCACGGAGCGGGTGGAGCAGGCGCAGCGCGCGCTGGGCATCATCATCGACGGGTTCCCCAGGGACATCGAGCAGGCCAAGGCCTTCGAACAACTGGTGAGATATGCATTTATCATATAACTAGTTTAGTCTTGATACACACGTCAAAAGAAACATAATGGGTAAATTGTGAAGTAGCGTAGTCAGAATAAAATTTCTGTCATTTTTACGTATGAGCAAAAATTACCAGTATTGTTTTTGCAGACATTAGCGCCCCACACGGTGATCCATCCAACGAATCATGTACAGAAGACGGCTTAGCGTATTAATACTATCAGATGGAGCTCACCGTGCTGGCAGAGAATAGTGTTTTTTGACGGGAAGGAGATGAGGAAGGGGCAGGTTTGAAAGTACCTGGTTATTTTTCAAGTTTTGCTCTCCGGATGAAAAAGACATTCTAAAAAATGAGGTAGTTGACTTTATTGATACAGTTTCAAGTTGGATGTCTGTAAATAAACTCAAACTTAACCCGACCAAAACAGAATTTATCTGGATAGTTTCTCCCGGAAGGCAGGCCCTTCTTGACTCCAGTCCGATACAAATACAGGGTACCGATATCATTCCTTCCAAATATATCAAATTTCTCGGTTTCATAATTGACAATTGTCTATCTCTTGAGTCGCAAATCTCAAAGGCTGTGAGTTCTGGATTTTTCCATCTAAGGCAGATTAAATCAATCAGAAGATGCCTTCCTTCTGATGCGGCTAAATCACTTATAAATTCCTTTGTCGTCTCACGTATGGACTATTGTAATAGTGTATATGCTGGCCTCCCTCAGAAACAACTCAACAGAATACAGTCCGTCTTCAATGCAGCAGCGAGAATGATATATAGTGAGTCCAAATATTGTCACATTACTCCACTTCTGAATCGCCTTCATTGGCTTCGATGTCCTGAAAGAATAGAGTTTAAGATTTGCCTTACGATTTTTAAAGCACTGCAGGGAATGGCACCAGCCTATATATCGGAACTGTGTGTCCGACAAGCCTTAAATAGTAGACAACTTACTTTGAGGTCAGCAGACGTAGATACTGCTGTTCGATTAATTGAACCATCTCGATCAAATAAACCTGTTTACTATGATCGCGCTTTTGGTGTATCTGGTCCAGTTATCTGGAATAGCTTCCCACAAAACTTGCCAACATACAGAACCTAGCAGAGTTCAAACGAGTCCTAAAAACCAAATTGTTTAAAAATCCCACATACAAAACGTAACTTATTAAAATTTAATTTCTTTGAAAACATCCCTAATTTGCTTTGTTTCGGTTTTCTCCTTTCTTGTATCATTATAACTCAATGTCTCACCATCTACCGAAAACCATATACTCATTGTCATAAAATATTTATTTTCTTTTTGTTACTTGCTGTATTTACACTGTTTGCATTTTTAGAATCGTTTACTTACAATACTTGAATATTAATGTTTTAAGTGCCCACATATTAACTGTCCTCAATCATATTTCCTTTTCTTTGATTCGACAAATGTGTTTATATGAATTAATTTGTTTCATCTGAATTTTTATACCCTTAGCTCCTGGTAAATTGTTTTTTAATCTGTTGATGTACACATACACATACATGTTATACCCATATCTGAACCTTTTCTCTCGTGATTTATGATAATGATCATTATTTTAGATAGTTTTAATTTGTATACATATTATGTATTATTTTCTCCTTGTTAGTTAATCTTATTAGCATAATTAATTTAGCATGAAGCGCACTTGAGGTGAAATATCACAAAACTGCGCTATATAAGTTCACTGTTATTATTATTATTATTATTATTTAGATCTGGTCGCCAAACACGGCTAAAGCCATTTCAAGCGACGTTTCAATTCTGAATGGTGGTCTTTCACCAGAGCGATACAGTATCTACCACTCTGGAACGTGCCGCAAATATACTATATTTTATTTGAAATCAATTAAATGTGTTATGTCACATATTAATTAAATAAGTAAAAATTGCGCACGCCGGGTTCGAACCCGCAACCTCTGGATTCGTATTTGCCTACTCTGGGGCACTAAAATCCGCCACCCAGACTTTTATAATAACTGGATGGCTTACAGAACGGAGATGTAGAAATTTAATTAATAAAAAATATTTTTTTATTCTATTATTGTATTGCATGATTTTATAGAAATTGTTTAACCATAATAATACGGGCTTGTGCCTAGTTTGGTGGATCGCAATATATAATATTAATAAATTTGTCATACATAATAAATTATGACCAAAGAAGCCAAGCTATCAGTCCACAGCGGAGTGCTTACACCAACCCTGATGTATAGCAGTGAGACATGGAACTGGTAGAGGAAGGATGAAAGTAGACTGAATGCTGTAGAAAAGAGATCCCTTTGGCGTATGTGCGGTAAAACCTGTATGACCGTATTAAAAAAGTGGATATCCGGAGAATGCAAAGCTGATGTAAGTTTAATGAATAGGATTGAGAAAACCACGCTTAGATAGCGGATGACCCAAGAAAGGAGTGTGAAAAAAAATACGCGAAAATCAATGGAAGAAGAAGCTATGGACGCCCGAGGAGGACATGGCGCGAGCAAGTAAATAAAAATGTGAATGAAGCAAGGAGTGTGTTCCAAGACCGAGTTGTATGACGGTCCGTCCTCTCTGCCTACCCCTGCGGAGAAATGGCATGATGGTTGGTTTCGTTAGTTAGTCACACATAATAAATCAATCACTCAAATGTTAGTCGTCGATATCTTTTAAGAATCTAAAGTAAACCGCGTAGTCACTCACCTTTTATTAAGGCGCATCAACACTGCAGAAACTCATTTTGTTTTCCGTGTAAACCTATGCACCTAAAATTGATATGGGTTAAAGAATCACTTGAAATTATACAACCTACGCGGCCTTTTAGAAAAATATTATAATAAAAACGTGCTTACGATAAATAGTATGCCTAAATTTCTACAAGCCCACTACTTTTTTACCGTAGTACTTAATTAAGTAATCCAATAAAAGTTCGATTAAGTACGAATTTGAATGGGTCACAAATGAATATTTCCTCGTATGTTTGTAGTTCCACCAGCACCCGCAAGTAGTCCTGCTGGACTGTTCCAAGCTGCAGCTGGGCAGGGGGCGGTTGGACGACAGCGTAGCAGCCTTCCGCAGACGACTGGAGCTCTTCCGAGAGCTTTCTCTGCCCATGCTCAAGTCGCTGGACGCTGACCAAAGATTAACCATCGTAAGTAATTTTGTTGATGCTCTAACTAAATTGAATTACTTCATTCCCAGGGTTATTCTATATCATTAAGTTTTTTCTCCAGTATCCCATCATCTTCACAGAGGTCATGTCTGGCCACTGTGCCGCCGGGGGTGGTGTGAAGGGTTCAAATGACCACCCTCCAAACCCGCTGCTCCCTGTCTCTCCTTGGGACTGCCTACGGCTTGCCAGAAGTTGTTACTACTTCTTCTGTTGTATACTACCATGAGAACGTGGTTGCAATTTGTTTTTCTATTTTATTTATTATTTCGAATATACGTTCCTTTGTATCTATGCTGTCTCTCCGTTAGCCTCAAGAACAAACAGAATTGGGGGAGAACACTCCTCGTTTTTCGTATACGGTATGTGCACATTTGTGTTATGCTGCGCTGGGAAAGTCGGGAGTTTTCAGAATCATTTTATAGTAGCAATATTAATCATAAGTAGAGCCTTGACGTGAGAGCCGACAGGGAGACCCATCTGGTCCAACAGTTCGAGATAATGGTGGGTAGCCTCGACTTATGCCCCAAGGTCCTGTTCGCTGGAGTGTATTACTTCTCCGCCGTCAGACCATCTTCGAAGAGGTCGCGTCTGGCCACTGTTCCGCCGGGATAGTGTGAGGGGTTCAAAGGACCTCTCTCCTGTCCCACTTGTTATGCTGTACTCTATTATGTACGCCATGTGAATATCCCCTATTACTCCTTCGTCCTGCGAGATTATTATAACAAAGTTTTATTCAATGTGAATACCGCACAAGGCATCTCTAATTAGGGTACATTGTGAGGCTGAAGGTAGTGGGAAGGACATGTGAAAGAAGAAGTGTAGGAAGCATCTGGTTATTCACATATTGTCACTATAGATGGCTAAAGTCATTTTAAGCAACGATTAAATAGTTGTGAAATAATGCTGATTAAATAAATACATTTTTTAGCACTCGTCTGGGTTAGAACCCGCAACCTCTGTATTCGCAGTCGAGGATTTTACCCGCGCGACCACGGACGCCGTCTCCTTGGTATTTGGCTATATCCATCCCTGCTAGATGTCCTGTGCCAACATCTACCCAATTCACTGGCTTCAACAGCGCCACATACATTCTACAAAATATATAATCTCCAGGTTGATGGGGACACAGACACGGTCCCCGTGCAAGAAGACTTCAGCCGCGTGATGCTGCAGCACATGTCCAGCTCCGCCGGGGCGCCCCCAGACGTGGCGGCGTTGGGGGGCGCGGGGGGCGCCGGCCCGCAGCCCTCCACGGCACCCCGCGCGCCTAACGCCCCTGCCCTCACCGCCAGCGCCAGGCGGGGACAGCCTTTCCCAGGTATGTATAGGTAGGCGGCGTTCCATACATATCTTCGCTTGATATGTAGAAGCACCCTAGACATCGGACATTAGTCTTTCGAAGGCTAAGCTAGAATTGCGTAGCTCGCACTACTTTCACCAACCAAAGCTTAGCGAACCTTGAAAAAGTAACCTTTTTTGTTGTAAATTCCGCACTAGAGTCCCAATTGCTTCCAACTGACTAGAGCCAGTGGAACTATGGCATCCCCAATCGGGGTATGTTGTGAGACTGAAGGTAGCGGGAAGGAGAGGAGATGAGGAAGATAAAGATTGGTAAGTACCAGGCTATTCAGATCTGGTCACCAAACACGGTTAAAGGCATTTCAAGCAACGTTTCGATTCTGAATGTTGGTATTTTACCAGGGCGATACTTTGAGTAACCGTCACTCTGTAAGATTTTTTCTGGAGTTTTTATTTTTGATTGAGCGTTCGGGGAACGCCGATAGACATCAAAAATAAGGTTAAAGTAAAACTTTTTAATCAATATAATTAATTAAGTCAATTAATATAAGCTACCAGTGTATTTAGTGGGTTAGCGCCCTTGAGGTGATTTTCCCACAAAAACGGCGCTATAAAAGTTATCCATTTATTTTTATTATTATTATTACACAAGTCTTATTTTGAATCCAGAATTATTGATAATGTTTACTCTTCATTAAATGTTCATTTTACAGATTCAAATAGTTTTTACGTACCTAACCAATACTTTCGAATTCAAGTCACAAAGAAATGTTTAAGCGGTTTTTTTTCAATCTTAACATTTTAAGAAAGGCTTAAACACCGTAGCTGTTTAAAATAATATTTGTTACAATCTCAAAGCAATAATATACAAGAGAGAGCGCTGCTGTAGTCAGCGTTGATGAGTTTTGCCAGACTCGGCTAGACCTGGGCGTGGCTAGGACTAGCACTAGGATATGTATACATCCATTCATAGCACATATCGACATAATGTTTTTGTTTATTCGTATAACCACTTTTTCACAGTATTGTTTTAAACAAAAATATAGCACATAACCTAAAAAACCGTTGACTTATGTCCATTTATGTCGCATATCAAAACGTGTGGGCAGAGTCAACGGAGACGCGGGACACGAAGAACATCCTTACAATATTAAAACGGTGTGATAATTTGGGAAATTCATAAATAAAAACCCGGAGAAAGTGATTTATTCCAAATTTGTATAGGTTGGGTAAAAATAATTAACTCTCTCTCCAAATATTGTTACTCTAAGGTTATAATACTAAATACTATATTACACTCGTTACTACATCATATTAATATTCTCATGTGTTAGAATATATATGGAGAGAGAGCTACATATTTTTACCCAATCTATACAAATTTACGATAAATCACTTTCTCCGGGTTTTACGTCGTAAACCGTGAGAAAGAAAGAGACAAGACAAGTTCTCACATAATATAGCACCACCATTCGGTATGTAAGCGTGTTTTCCGTCTCCCGCGTCTCCGGTGACTCCGCCCACTACGTTTTGTTATGCGACATAACAGGACAGAACTCAACGATTTTTTTAGGTTATAATATGCTACATTTTTGTTTGTAACAATACTGTGAAAAAGTAGTTATACAAATAAACAAAACATTATGTCGATATGTGCTATGAATGGATGTATAAATAACCTAGCCCTTAGCCACGCCCGGGTCAGGCGAAAATCATCAATACTGACTACAGTAGCGCTCGCTCCTATATTATTGCTCTGAGAGTAAGACACATGCATTTATTAAATTATAATATATTGTATTAAACTGCATCATATGGAAATGTTTAGAATTAGGTATATTCCACTTGTGTAAGTAATGCAATGGCAACAAATAGAACTGTAGAAAGTAGTATACGCTTTTCAATGTTAATAGCATTACATAATATTGTTCTGAAGGAAATAGTATCTGAATAGTATGATGAACAATCTGAATGTAGAGGTATGTTGCCTATTGAATGCTGAGGATGCGGTAGATGCCGCCAACGTCTAACGCTATTGACGAAAATTTGCGCCAACAGTTAGATATTATTACTAAAAATATTAGTACCTACATACGAATATTCTTCGACGCTATTATTATTGTATTAGCGTTAGCGCCAAGTAAACAAAAAGGTGTAAGAGTTTATGCATCGTAAGCGACATTATGTGTATCTTTTTATACATTCTTACTAAACGTTTTTGTGGAATATCCTATCCGAAACGCGCGATACGTAGCTCCAAGAGTCAAGCGAATAAAATAATGGCTAGGTAAAATAATGACGGTACCTAAAATGTAACTGTTATGTATAATTCTCCGAATGTCACCAAAATATCTAACAGCTAGATATATTATAACGACGCCTCGTATTGTCATGTACCTATTATTTTAGTCTTTAAAAAGGTGTAAAGAGTGTGTGCGTCGTCGACAATATTATACGTAGTTTGGAATAATCTTTTGGTTTTACTTCTTCTTACTAGACATCTTTGTGAACTTTCCTATCCGAAACGGCCGATACGTAGCGCTTAGAATCAAGCAACGAAAATAATAACAAGTCAAATATATCTAACAGCTAGTTATATTATAACGACGCATCACATTGTAATGTACCTATTATTTTAGTCTTTAAAAAGGTGTAAAGAGTGTGTGCGCCGTGCACAATATTATACGTAGTTTGGAATAATCTTTTGGTTATACTTCTTCTTACTAGACATCTGTGTGAACTTTCCTATCCGAAACGGCCGATACGTAGCGCCTAGAATCAAGCGACGAAAATAATGATAAGTAAAACATATCTAACAGCTAGATATATTATAACGACAATGTCTTTTCATCGAGCTGTTATTTTTCAACAGGGGATTATTATTATTAAAACCAATAGGCTCGTTATTCATTATTTTTGCTAGTTAGTTTTATGTCAATATCCTACTCGTTTAGTTTGGCGCGTTTTTACTCGTCGCGCGTGCATTCGATGTGTTTTTGTGAATTGAAGAATACGATTAATGGTGTAGTCGTCTAATGTTTATATTTTGTTTCACGGCCAAAGTGCAAATACCGAGTAAGCAAATAAATTAAGTTTTAGTAGACAATACGACGCAATATATTATTTTACTTTTTACTATTGCATTTGCATTATTAGCTCATATAATTCAACGTCTAAACTTAATAATAATAATAAATGGATACATTTTATAGCACCGTTTTCGTGGGAAAATCACCTCAAGGACGCTTTGTGTACTTATATGTAATTTAGAAAATATAGTATATTGGTAGTTTACCAAAAAATAGTCAACGTCGGCGTTATTTTCAACGGTTATATTTAACAGTTAACAATCGCCAACGATAACGGCGTTGGCGTTTTTTCGAATTATATTTAACGCCCAGTACTAGTTGTGAATGATGAATACTTGAAGCGAATGGATGAGTTTGCGTATTTGAGAATTATGTTTACAAGAGATGGAAAGGCTGATAAGGATATTAAAAGAAGGGTGAATACAGGAAACTTGAACACGATGAAGTATTTATATCAACCTAAGTGAGGTATGGAACTGACGGAAGTAGGATGAAAGTAGACTGAATACTGTAGAAACGAGAACCCTGAGGTATGTGCGATAAAACCATTAATGACCGTGTTAAAATGTGAACATTCGGAAAGAATGCAAGGCTGATGTAAGCGTAACGAATAGGATTAAGAAAGGGGGGCTGAGATGGTTTGGGCATATAGAGCTAATGAACTAAGAAAAAAGTGTGAGAAGAATAACACAAAAGTGAATGGTAGGAGAAGTCAGGGACGCCCGAAGAAGACATGGGACGATTAAGTAAATCAAACACTTGAGTCGGGCCATGTCAAAGAGTGAGAATAACAGAACAGTATGTATGAGACGATACAATAAATGTGAATGAAACAAGGAGTGTATGCTAAGAAAGACTTGTATGACGGTTCATCCCTTCTGCCTACCCTTGCGGTAAATGGCATGATGGTTAATTAGGTAGTTAGTATCTCCAGAGTTTTATAATAAAACAAATTGTATTAACTAATGGTCAATAATGTTGTTTGCAGGTATTAGCACGATCAGCCAACAGGTGCACGGCGTGGTGTCCCCCGCGGGGGCCGTGGTGGCCAACGGCGTGCGCCACGCGGCCAACGGCGCCATCAAGAACGGCGCCGGGATCGCCAACGGGTACGCCAACGGCATAGTGGCCGGGGTGGGCGGGAACCTGCAGGGTGCCGCTAACGCCGTCACGGGCGCGGCCAACGCCGTCACGGGCGCCGCTAACGGCGGCCTGTCCAAGGCGGCCAACGGATTCGTCGGGATGACAGCAGTCAACGGAATGCCTGGACTGGGAGTCAGTAAAGTGGCGCCGTTAAAAACTAACGTGGCAAACACTAGAAATAATATCTACCGCGGAATCGAACAGATGGATACCCACATTTAGAATGTGCTGTGGATTAAAAAAAATAGTATTAAATGTTCAAAAATAATAATTTCTTTAAAATCTAGTCAAGGTCATTCTCTGTCAAATCATTTATTTTTTTTATTATGAAAGTAGGAAATTACTATACTTATCAATGATTCGATTTCATTTTTATGTGATTTTGTATTTATTATTTCCCTTGAGAGGTTCATCTTCAACTTAACTGACGTTTATTTTACATGCAAAGTGCATTTAAACAAAATCTTTAATATCTTCATTCTTTAAATTATTTTTTTTCACATTATCTGATAATTTAATTACAACCATGACTTGTTTGATAAGCTCTGAGAATATAAGTGATACATCAAATGTATATTGACCAAATGAATAGGATATTACTATATATATATATGGCCTTGATAATGGTCTTAAACGCCGAAACAGCTGTCACTAAAAAACAAAAACTAAAAAATAGCCGAACTCAATAATAATAATAATATTAAATTTAATTCAACTGAATTACATTTAAAAATATTGATGTAATTCTAAAAATTAAACCCAAAAACTATAAATAGTATTTTACCACATAAATTTTGCTGAAAAAATGGCTTGAAAAGATCACTTATATTATATCATACGCTTCAAAAATATGAAGTGATAGCTTACTGGAAAAATATTTTATTTGGCTAAGAAGTATTTATATTACGTAAAGAAAGAAGAAACATTAATTTTGTATTCATGTTTTCAGTGTTGTAAACTCGATGTCATGTTTTTATGCATTAAAAATCGTATAATTAAAATTAGGGTAATTATATATTGTATTAAAATTTAGGCGAAATTTTTAGTATGAACAAAGATATTAAAAAGTTATTTTACGTTTTAATTTGATTTAAAGCGTTTTACATATTCCTCGATGATGAGAAAATAGAAATTTCTAGAATAACTGATTTGAAATAAAAACTTTGTACTTATATAAAAAAATCTTATTAGTTAATCACTTTAATAAAGATATTTGTAAAATATATTTTTCCGAAATTAATACTAAAATTGATAAAAAAAATCACGCCAGCCAGGAATGTTGACATTGTTTAAATAACCTTCTCTTAAAACAAAATAAGAAAAAATATTAAAACAACATTCGAAATAATCTGGCACATCAATATTATTATGCGGAAAACAAATCTTTGAATTTTGTTTTTACAAAAATTGATATAAAAAACTGGGATACCAGTTTATTATTATTTTAATAACTAAGTATAAATAATAAAACATTTTTACCGCTCTTAGAATAAACGTTTTTTTCAGAATATTTTCCGGTAAGTTCCTACTCTTTTGGTAGTTTTCAACTATTAGTTATTACTGGGTAGAAAAACAGTACTTTAAAATAAATATAATCGTGAACAATCCTAGTACCAATTAAGGAGATAACAATAATGTTTAGAGAGGACAGAGGTCGTATTTTGCGAACCAAGTCTAAAAAGTGCCTTCACAGATCTATTAATTAAGTATGACATAACTATATAATATATTAGCAATAATTAAATACCTTATTAACTATTCTAAACTTTGGAAAATAAACAATTACAAATATGAAATTTTATTTGGTAGTCAATTGTTATTAGAATTAGGAATGATAATTATAAATATTGAGTATTTTGGTTTTTGATTAAAATTTAGTCAAAGGAGTATTATTCTAATTACTGTGATTTTTTTCTCGTCACTACTTCTGAAATGTTGACATTATTTATAATAATTTAGTGATGCAGCGATTCCTACCTTAAACATTACGACCAAGGTCATTCTTATAATCTGCTTGGATTTACCAATTACTTTCATCAACCTGTATTTAATTTGAAATAACTTCAATTGATCCTTCAGATCACCGCTTAAATTCACTCGAATATTCTTAAATTCAATTATGAAATGCACTCCCCTGATACACAGCATAAAAATATAAAAGCGGTTATGTCAAAATAGGAATGTAAGATTAAATAGTATCAGTGAATCTAAATTTGTCGAAATTATAAGTATTTTTCTAAATTACTTTCGATTGATTACCGGGGGTTTCGATAATCCTCTTTCTCACCTGTGGCTTTTTAGATAATTTTATCATGCAATTACGATAGGTATATAGGAATGGTAATCGTTGCATCACAAATTTAGATGATTTTCTAGTTTAGTCAAACATTTTTCTAACCACATAATTCATTTCGAATATTTCCATTATAATACTTTTACGCATTCTTTGATAGAATCACCCAAACTTACCTGTGTCACAAACATTATTCAAGTTATTTGAACTTTATGCAACATTTTTACTTACTAAACAATCAGGTGACGTATTTATTTTGTGTTGCAATAATTATTGTACACCTACGTATACCTCTAAGATGATTATGTATTTAATTGTGTGTAAACTATGTGTACCTATCAATTCTTGTTGCAATTTCAAAATTTGGTAGTAGGCTCTATATTGTAACAGGCCCGTAATTGTAGCCCAATTTAAAATAAGGCTATTTAACGAAAGATTTATTAATTAGTGAGGTAACGTTAAAATAAGGAAGTTCCGCAAAATCCTTGTCCTACCATTGAATACATTATATTAAGAAATACAAAAAAATAAGTACAAATAACTGTGCGGAAAATCGATTGTAGCCCCATTGGAGTGTTGGGCTCATTTTTTTTTTGGGATAATAGTCCCTTCTAGAAAGTACGGTACGGGCCTGCCAAAATAATAATTTAGTAAATAGTTAGAGATAGATAAGTAAAGAATAGAATTTAGTCAGTTTTGATACAAAAGCTATTTGTTGAAACTTCATAAACGTTTAGTTGTTAGATGTCTCGAGGCCAACTTTTTCAATAATATCCTTTTAGTCTATGTCAGATTTTGTACACAAAATAATTAGGTAATCGTGACACAACAATAGAATTAGCAGTAGGTACTGCACGTGCGATATTTTTTATGTTAAATGCTATGTGTTGATAACTTGCGATGATTTTTTAGATCACGAAAAGCCATCATTCGAATAGCTATCAAATAAAGCTCTTATCAGTCACTACGAATATTTTATTGTGGTTTAACCTCTAGTGTGCCGGAGGTGCCAATAGTCACCGGGCATTCATCATTATCTTTTTAGGAGTTTTTATCTTTTAAAACCTGTTGAACCATGATCGCTTGTCAACGAAATAATCAATACATAGAGATATTTTGCGTTGCGTTAAGTAAAATATATTATTTTGCATTGCGTCAAGTTCGGTACAAGACGAGTAATAAATATTTGAGGTTTGCTCACGTACTGACGTTAACCGCACTGGCGGCTGAAAAAAATCGATTTTCAAAGTAACATTACTGTTTGTGTTAACAGAAAAACCTCATGAAAATATTTTTACTTGGAATGAAATTTACAAAAATACAAAAAAAACACAACAACAAAAAATTCACATTTTTTAATTGAACTTTTTTCAGTGACACGAGCGAGAAAAAACCTATTATTCGAATATAAGTAGCCATTCCAGAAAAACCCCTCATACCATCAACACACAATTTTTATCACACATTATCTAAGAAGATAGCGTGATTGACAAAAACATCATTTTGTAAAATACAAGTGAGTTATTACGAAATTACAGTCAGCAAGGTACTACGAAATTGTGCCTAGCGGGAATCCGGCATTCCAGAGGTTAATGTTTTAGCTTAAACTGATCTTCAGAACTGGATTAAATAACTTAGAAATGTTTGAGAATCTATTTTCGCACATATTCAAATGCCAACAGGATTGTTTAATTAATGTTTATAATTTATTATGTATCAGATATATAATTTTGTGATTTTTATGTTCTAAAAGTCTAAACATATTTCGCGGGATATCAGTTTTGCCCTTCGAAAGCATTATTTTTACTTTTGCAGGTATTTACTTTTAAAAGAAATTTGAGCGAAAGTTGTAAGGGTTACAGAACATCAGTTAAAAGATTTTATCAACGAGGAATGGCAGCGGTTACAAAGTATTTTCAGTTCTTCAAAATCAGCACTCCTAGTAACTTATATATATATTATTTCCACCATTAAAGATTGTGCAATTCTCATATTTTTGAGATGCTTTCCTAAACATACTAGGTATCTACTGTGAAATAATCAAGGGAAAAAAGTTATCCCGCAAAATAATGAATGGCAGAACTTAATTTTTACGGAATAAATTAAAATATGTATTTTTTTGAGGTTACGAGTATATAATTTCAATGTAGAAACCATAAAGATGATTTTTGTTGTTGTTGAAAGTGTCACAAATGGTTTTTCAAAAAGACACGTATAATTATTATAATTAATTAATGATTCGCATGATAAGCGAGAAGACAGTAATATGATTGATTAAATTTCATTTGTAGCTATTTATAATCTGGAACATAAATACTACGCTGTATTAAAATAATCTAAAACGTTCAATAAAATAATTGTTGTGATTACCAACTCTTACAACTGTTGAGTTAAAAATGAATGATTTAAATTACTTGTTTGTACATTGATTATTTTATATCATGTTTGGGGCATTATTACTGTCGATATTTAAAAATGCTGTGTATGCGGTATTCTTAAAACGTTTGTAACTATTTTACCAAACTCGTGGATTTAATAATGATGCCCTTCGTTGATAAGTACTTAACTATATTTGTAATCGTATTAATTTGGTTATGCTCGAGAAGATAAATGAATATTTTTCACATTTTATTAACGCTTATACTGTATTTATAATATTTTTTTAGGCAACGCACATAATTATTTTATAATGCAATTTATTTGTTAAGGATTGTAAAATTTTGATAAATTTATTTCATTGTATTTATTTGGACGAAAATAAAAGCTCACCAGCACACATGAATAAGTGTTTTTTTTATTGTTTTCACTACAGCGATATAACACGTATTTTTCAGAAGGAGAAAATGATAACCGCGTCAGGGAAATACTTTATATGTATACACATATAAATAAACTTGTTTGCCTATTAATTAATTAAACTATTCAATGAAGTTGCATCTATATTAGATGTATTTAAATGAACATATGTTCTGCAAAGCCTCTGTCATTATCTTTTAGTGTAAGTACAAGAGTGAACATTAGGTACATAACGACACACATTACACTCGCCATGTTTTTAATCTTTGGAATTTATATTGATATAGGTAACTCAATGCTCTCACTGAGTTACCTGAAGCGACAAAAGCAAGAAAAGTCCCAAACTAGTGTCGCTTGAGTCAAGCCTTCCCCCAAATGGTAAATATAGAGGCCTGTTCAAAAGAAAAGGTGAATTTTGAATTTTTGCCGGCTGTGTACATTCGATTATCGTTTTTTTGTTATGTTGGTACACATATGTTTATCATATGTTAGCATTATCAGCCATTTTGGATTAGTGGTTTGTTTTTGACAACTGGAAAGGTTAGTCACGTTTTTGTGTGTTCTTAGATTTTTTACAATAGAAAAAAATTGCGAACTGAAATTCTCCATTTTCTCGGCTTCCCATATAGCAAATTCAAGTAAAAGTGAGATGTGAATAGCGTCGTATCTCCTCGCACTCTTTGCGTATCTTCGCATATGGGTATCGGTTTTTTTCTATTACTATTTTTTTCATTCAATGCGTTAATGTATAATGGAGGATTACCTAAAATCTGAAGCCAGTATGTATGATGGTTATAGAGATATCAAAGTTATTAGAAGCAATGTGTAATAGTTACACATCATAGTTAAGGAAAGGTTGACAGTGATGCAAGGGAAAAAAATCTCAGATGAAAAGTAAAAAATAGTAGTAATAGAGTATTCCATACATTGAATTTGTTTGATTACATTAAATATTAACATTGATTGAAAATATCTGATAGTATTATTACGTTAAGAAATCTTCTGCACACGTCCGATAAAATATTGCCGACGCATACAAAAGTTTGAAATTTTCTTCCGATTACGTCTGCGATACGATATGCTCACTATGTTTCTTTTGTTGAGTGTCGTTACTAAACCAGATTCTAGCGTCCTTTATATCTACACACCGTCAAGATCAAACGCCACCGTCCGATAAAATATTGGTCATATATACAAAAGTTTCAAATTTTCTTCCGATTACGTCTGCTTACGATATATTCACTATGTTTCTTTTGGTGAGTGTCGCGACTAAACCAGTATTTATGCGTGTTAAAACTACACGTCCCGCGGCCCGAATAGACCAATGCGACATAGAATATAGATAATATAGTTCATGCATAAAAAAGTTTGAAATTTTCTTCCGTTTACGATCTTAGACGATATACTCACTATATCTTCCTTTTGATGAGTGTCGCAACTAAACCAGTAACTAACGCTGCATCTTCAGATAAAGAAGGAATCTTCTTTACTCTACTCAACAATAAAACGCAATGGCGTCGATACCCATACGTAAGATCTGACCGTTTACTGGTTCTTACAAATAAATAGGTTAAAAACGAAAGCAGGTGGAAAACAAACGTTTTAAAGGACAGTGTGCTATTATATGTATCACTACATTGTTTGCGGGTTGTGTTTGTTGCTGTTTTAAATCAGTTTATTACCTTACTACATACCCTTTAGTATAATAACGACATATTTTTAATATGTTTTTAAAACAGTTATGACATTCGAGGTTAGATTTAAAATTTGTTGGATTCTAAAGAAAACTCCGAGACTCTATACCCATACACGATATATACATATAGATTGTGATAGGATGGAAAAAGCTGAAAACTTAGAAGAGAATGTGGTTATCCAATATGATGAAATTAAGCAATACATCAATTGTCGATATCTAAGCACCCTAGAAGCTGCATGGAGAATTCTGGAAAATCCTTTACATGATCAATCTCACTCAATTTTACTTTTAGCTCTACATTTACCCGATAGTCAGTCTGTTTACTTTGTAGAAGGACGGGAAGAAGAAGCTCTCAGGGAAGCATCTACAAGAAACACCTCTTTAACAGCGTGGTTCCAATTGAATAACCAACATGTAGAGGGACGCTCTTTTCTATATCATATTGGATAACCACATTCTATGATCTCGGTCATTCATATGGTCTCGGGGGAATAGGTCAAACGTTCCTTTACGAAACATTGATTCACACCCTAAGAGGTAAAGGTAAAAAAGTTTAATCAGTCGCTTGGACAGGTATTGCAGCTCATTTGCTACCGGGTGGCGTAACGTGTCATACCGCTTTTAATTTACCCCTCAATTTACAGGATAATACAACATGTAAGGTGACATCAAAGAATCCCAAAATTATAACAGAAGCAGATAATATCATATGGGATGAAGCACCGATGGCTCCAGGTGTTGCTTTAGAAGTAACCGTACTATACGCGATATAATTGGAAATGATTTAGTCTTTTGGCGGGGACTTTCGACACATACTTCCGGTGTGTCGACGTGCCCCACGATGACAATTAATTGCTTTTGGCCTTAGGAGATGGTAAAGTTCCTCCTGTAGAAGGAACATCAGAATCATCTGAGATTTTTTCCAATGTCAATATGATTCAATGTATATACGGCGACAGGCATACAGATGCTGGTGCTTTATGAAAGACTCACCGAACCATATTGTATGTTCGTGCAATTAATTAGGATGTACTTTAACGATTAGAAGGACCAATGAACACTTTTCATTCTGTTGATATCATCATTAATGAACAAGAAGATTTAAATGATAATGAGCAACTTCATTTTCCTGTTGAATTATTAAATTCTATGGGAGAGAGAGAAAGCATTTTCTCTTTCATTAATTACTAATAAAATACAATTTATTCTTTGCGTTGTCATGGATGAACGAGATTTATGTTGGAGTGAAGGGTGTTCCTCTCATTGTCTGCGGTGTTCAAAATAATACATTTAGAATATTAATTACAAGAATATTTTTTTTATATGCTTAAATATTTGAAGTAAGCATGCCATACCGTGCATTGGAGGTAGTTACTGTTGTAATTGTTATTGTCTTACAATAGGGCTAAACCTTATAAATGGTCGCCAACACTTGAATTGGACGCAGCCCAACCAAAAGCCGCCCGCAGGGCCTAGCGGCAAAAACCCGCGGGAGCGGGTTTTTATCTGCTAGTATGATATTATTATAGCCTGATGTATTTAACTACATTCCGTGTAGTTAAATACATCAGCAACCTCTGTGTACGTATTACCAACTACATGTAATCTAGGTACAAGCGAGTATCTGAAAGTCCGGATATTATTGTTACAACCAAATAGTATTTCGGATCGAGCAGTTCTAGTTGGCATATGACTTATAACTAGTAAATCAAGGCTGTCTATAATACCATTGTCAATTTTTATATCAACAGTCAAGTCTTATGAAAAAAATAGAGTTACAGAACTGCCTAATATGTGCAGAGGATTGAAAATGCATACTGATGATGCGTGAAAGTGTGTTTTCACATTTTCAGGTATCTCATCAAGGAAAAATGAGTGTATTTAAAAACAAATGCAATTCTTACTGCAAAAATGTAATATTGAGTAATATATTTTTTCAAATGAACGTGGACATATTTGCCTGTTATGCGATTAAAATTTTATTTGGTTATATTAATATAACGCCAGAGAGTTAGGACGCTAGATGTGTGGAGAAAGATCCCATGGATCATGGGGCCATGGGGCAAGCACAAATATAGTATTATACGCCGCACCGTAGGTAGTATTGTCACATCGTCTAGACGCACCCTTAGCCCCCCACGGGAGGGGTGTTGTGTTCCGTGTTGAGGAGATGACAGCGGTAGCAGGTGGTGGGTGGTGGGTGGGGAGTAGTAGTCAGGTACTCGGCAGCGGATCGATTGTACCTGAAGTAAGTCAAGGCCACGCCAAGGTCACCCATAGGTACAGCTGAGGAAAAACAACCTGCATAATTAATTAAACAATCAACTTAATCACACTAAGCAATGTCCCCTATGCTTAACAAACTAATATATTTTTTAATGTATGGGCACAATAAAATAACTTTCACCTTCTTAATAATTTAACATTCAAAAAAATATAATCTATAATCTATAATACAATATTAAATCATTCTGTATTTCAATTTTTTTAATACTGTCCATCCACTGAACAGATATTTCCTAGAAGTGTGATCTATATTGAAAGAAAATGATCACTAATTTACATTAATACTTAGACTCCTAGGCTCCAGACAGGTCAGTAATATTGATCTGTTCAAAAAAGATTTTCCATATTTGAAAACCTATTATCTGTTTTACTAGAAGTAAGATAAAATTGACCAGACTTCGGGCACGTCCATCGCTTTATCTCTTCAGGGTGTGTATCAAATGTCAAACTGGTAAATTTCGTGATT
Organism: Drusus annulatus; assembly: GCA_022651775.1. Taxonomy (NCBI): domain Eukaryota; kingdom Metazoa; phylum Arthropoda; class Insecta; order Trichoptera; family Limnephilidae; genus Drusus; species Drusus annulatus. Next base: position 161,514 of record JAGWCC010000232.1, on the reverse strand, counting down.
CAAGCTACAATGGAGAGGCATTGAAAAATGCCATCGATTGAAAAAATATTTTTGCATTATTTAGAACTGATGTATAACATTTTAAATTTTCACCATAAATTCGTATAGCTTTGCTTATACGTTTAATATTGATTTTAATACTTCACTGCTACTTTGTTCATTGAATTATTTTATAGTGAATACCGCACAAGAGTCCCAACTGCTCCCAACCGTCCAGAGCCAGTGGGAAGGTTTCATTCCCAATCGGGGTATGTTGTGAAGCTGAAGGTTGTGGGAAGGGGAAGGAGATAGGGAATAGGAAGATTAGTACCTGGCTATTCAGATCTTGTCACCAAACACTACTAAGGTCATTTTAAGAAAGATTCTGAATAATGATCTTTTACCAGGCGATACTTTTTCTTTTCGTTTCCACCACTCTGGAACATTAAAAATTCTATACATTATTGTACATGAACTAAATGTGAAATAACACATATTAATTAAATAAAAAATATTTGCGCTTGACAGGATTTGAACCCGCGACCTTTGAGTATAGTCTGTTTTACCCATACAAAGGCAGCGGCTTTGTGAGTTCCAATTGCTTTAACTTTTTAAGTTTTGCTATCGAGTTAAAACAAATATTGTCCAGTAAAAAAAAATATATATATTTATATATATATGAAATGTAAGAATCAGCTAATTTATTAGTTATTTATAATATGGTGATTGTGTCCTGCCAGAAGTGACCAGCCGGGTAAGTATGTTGCTGTATATTTCATCTAGAAATTAAACTAGAAATTAATATTAAGTAGAAATTAAGATTTGTACAGCGCCCTTGAGGTGATTTTTCACAAAAACGGCGCTATACAAATCATTCAAATATTATTATTATTCAGAAAAAGCTGTATTTAGAAATGGCGCCTCATTTTCGCGCGCAGCCCTTTTAGTGACCCAACTGTCATGCGCCAAACTAGGTTACGGGGGCAGTGCAAGCGCCAAGCCTTCAGCCACCCCTATCTGACTACCCCCAACAGTTAAACTGCACCGCATCAAAAGGCCTTTTCAATATCAACCAGACAAACATGCACAGAGAATAAACGTAAGCCTTTTTTTAATTATGTGCGTATTTTCCTTGAAAACTTTCATGCAACTAGTTTTGTATATCAGTTCGGCTTCGGCGGTCTACTTTACACTATTGGCAGAAAATTCGCGCTATAATTAATAGTATTAATATAACAAATGTTTGTGGTTTGTTACTGTGATTCGAGGTTGTGACAATCTAGAAAGCAAACCCTTGCTCGTTTGATGTTTTGATTGAATATTCATTGAACTTTCATACAGAAAGCTCGATTTCTTGGCTTAAATGCTGAGGCTTTTTACACTAGTACTGAATACGCTTATTGAAACATGTTGTTTTAATTTAATTTTGTAATTCTTAAGATTTAAAGTTTTGCTCAATTATTGAATTTGTAGTGAGCAGGAAATACATCATACTATGGTGAGTTTTTCGCATTAATAATATTATGTTCGATTTATTTTTTCATTGTTCTCGTATGAATGAACACAGCCTTTCATAATATGCTAATTATTAACCAAGATCAGTTATGTTCGTCTATTCTTATGTGTTAGAATGTATTTACACGAATGACTCATTATTTATATGATTTGAAATAAATAAAAGTTTTGTGTTTTCAATAAGAGCTGAAGTTTTTATATTTTCGTAGAAAGCAATCACTTTGTGGTTCGACTTATTGAAAATGAAAAAATAACTTTGCACAAGACCACGAATATTGTTTTAATTTTTATGACCGACCGGTTTCGCTTACCCTCATCAGGGTACAAAATTAAACTAATCAAAAAATACAAAGTGCGCGGTTATATATACATACAGAGGGAGAAAAAAAAAATAATATTTTTTTTTTTCCCCTCTATCTATTTTATAATTTGTTCTCCGTCTGTAGGTATGTATACTATATAACCGCACACTTTATTTTTTTGTTATGTTTTATTTTCAGCCCTCTGATGATGCTTAGGCTAAGCGAAACCGCTCGGTTAAAAAGTTAAAATAATATTCGTGGTCTTATACAAAGTATTTAAAAAAAAAAAGATTTTTTATATTTATTTTATTATACACCAAAACAGAATTAAAAAAAACAGTCTGTGACATGGCGTGGCATGACTCTAAGGAGCTCTAGAGCTCGTAATATTTTTATTCTGTAAGGTATATTTGTAATAATTAATTAAACTTACCTACCTACGTAAATTATAGTTACACCACGTTACGTCCTGATTTTTTAAATCTCAAAACAACGGTTTAATATTATCTATATTTTGATATCGTTGGACTCTATTTTGATATCGTTGGCACCATTGATAAGGTCGAACAAGATCATTGCCTGCAGCTTTCCGAGACATCTCGGAGTGCCAAGAAAATTCGACACGTTCAATACCGAAAAGCCGCAAGTCGCAAGATAAAATATTTGCAGCAAACCGCCCTCTGCGGCAAAATATTGGCACGGGTTCATTGTGAAGATTCCTCTTGGCAGAGACAGTGAAAAAAACGATTTATGTGTCAGGTATTTCGGTGTAGTCTTGATTGAATGGATAATCTCGCTCCTACGCACCTTGAAACCGCGAAATTTTATCTGAAAAATCAGATTTTGTGTAAACAAACAATCCAAAACAAAAAAACCTAATTTATTACAAGATGATAGGATTATGATGTGCTTTGGGAGGATTGTAATGCGCGTTTGATGTAGACCAGAGCTTGAGCCAAGAAATATTTTCCGGGATGATTTTCATTAGTTTAGACCTGTTTAGTCGGTACACATGTCGGAATCGTGCGGGCGAAGGCCTTATTCGCAGAAACGCGCGAGCCAAGACCAGCATGTGCCAGTGGTTTCCTTCTTCGTTGTCCTCATCGTCACGTTGTTCCCCCCTGATTACAGGTACTTCGTCCTGCCATGGTCTCTACAGAAGTACATGGTAGGAAAACCACGTGTGGAAATACATTAATTAAAATAATTCTTAAGATTTTCCATAGTAATTATATTCACTGTCGTTTAACTCTTGATTTTTTGTCACAGTTTTAAATATCAATAACGCTGGCAATAAAAAAATGGTGTTACTTTCATTCGGAATTAAAAATAGTGTAAATAACTGCAGTTAAAACTGTATTAAATCCTCGAGCGATCACGTTTAACGAAAAAGTACACTTGTGGATCTTATGGAATAAATATTTACTCTGAAATTAGTAAAGTTTACAAATAGTAGTGTTTACATTTGGGACTAGCAGCTGTGTTGTTTGTTTGGACTTCTAAAAAAACGTTGGAATTTCATAGTTCGCTAATGACGTGCAAGAGTGTGGTCAATATATTGTATACATAGTGAAAGAAAAGTTCCCAGATTATGATAAAATTATTGAAAAAAAAAACTGCTAACTATTTAAAATAATTATTTACATATTAAAAAAATAAAATATTTTTGTTCAAAGTGAACCTACCTACTAATATTTTTTTTAAATATTACTGACAGTTTATTTAACAAATCTGAACCTTTCCAGATCCTGCGGCATCTGTAAACTTGTATATTCTAACCAGTTTTATTATTTATAATTTTCGTGTTTGATTTGTAGAACTCCATTTTAACTGTAATAATTCAATTTTATCAAATTTAATATTATTACCATAAAGTCCTGATATTTCAAGATTTTAGTTTAAGTGAAAGTTTGGCGTTTGTTTTGTAACGCCTCTAATATAATGTTTTATGGCATAAATGTATTTTTTTGTTATTTTCTATTATTGTAAATCGGTTGGTGGTGATATTTCACAAAAGCTGTATTATCTTCGGTGTTCTACGTAAAACAGGTGTATAAATAATGACATATCAGGTAAAACTTTATTGAACAGTGATTATTATAATTATTTACGGATATCCAATAGATAGGATGCTAGTATTTAGTCGACTGGCAAGTGGCAAGTAAATAAAATAGTAGAATTTGTAGATTTATTATTTCACTTAACAATACATTTTTTGTTGGTTGGTATAATTGCCCATACTGGCTACTAAAGCGTTTTGTCCACCAATTCTACTAAATGATTTTCTTGCCACTTCCTACTCAACTAAATACTGGCAGCGTGTGGTCTGTCTTAAATACCATTGATAATTTTTAAAAGTAAAAAATAATTCTTCAATCTCCAAGTTTTAGTAAATTTAATAAGAATGAAATATCACCAAGTAGTTATAGTTTATGATTTCAATGGGTAGATTGAGTTAAAAGTTAAATCTAGAAATTTGTGTTGAATTTTTTCGATGAAGTCGGAGTGGATTTTAAAGTTAGGGGACCAAATAGAAGAGTTATATTTACTTAGACTACGAACTTAAGACGAATACAATATTTTTAATGTTGAAATATTCCTAAAATTCCTGGCATTTCTGAGAATGAAGCCAGGCATTTTTAATCATTCGGTTTTAACTGAGTAAATGTGTGAAATAAAGTTAAATTAATGGAATAATATTATTGGAGATTCACCTAGTGGCATGACGATGCTTTTTGAAAATGAATGACAAAAAGAATAATAATTATAGGTAAAATAATTTCATTTTAATCAAGGTAAAAAGATTTTATCAATAAATTCACCCAAAAAAATGTAGGACAAGTCTATTATCATTAACGTGATGTACCTATTCCCTAAAAAATATATTGACGTGATACGAAGGCCGTGACAGAGAATATAGAAAATAGAAAATGAAAATATAGAAAATGAAGTGAACTTTTGGAATGGTGTTAATAATGATGAACGAATTACGATAAAATGAAAAATTCCTCCAAAAGTAACATTTGTTTTTAAAATATCACTTTGCGGGCGAAATGCGAGACTTGGGGTCGGAAATAAGATGCCGTTTTCTCAGGTTTTCAAAAGACCAAATGAAGTGAACTTTGGAATCGTGTTAAGAATGATGAACTTATTACGATAAAATTAAAAAATCTTCAATTTCAACATTTGTTAAAAAAATACCACTTTGCGGGCAAAATGCGAGCCTTGGGGTAGAACATTAGATGCCGTTTTCTCAGGCTCTATGGGACCGAAAGAAGTGAACCTTTGGAATACTGTTTAGAATGTTAAACTAAAGACGATTAAATGAAAAAATCTTCAAAAAGTAAGATTTGTTGATGCGGTTTTTTTGGGCTCTATCGGACCAAATGATGTGAATCTTTGGAATTTTGTTAAAAATGATGAGACAAAGACAGTTAAATGAAAAAATCCTCAAAAGTAAGATTTGTTGAAAAAATACCACTTTGCGGGCAAAATGCGAAACTTGGGGTCGAAAATTAGATACCGTTTTCTCAGGCTCTATGAAGCCGAATCGTGTAAACCTTTGAAATTTCCTTTAAAATGATGAACTAAACACGATTAAATGAAAAAAATCCTCCAAAACTAGCATTTGTTAAAAAAATTGAACTTTGCAGGCGAAATGCGATACTTGGGGCCGAAAATTAGATGCCGTTTTCTCAGACTTTCATAAGACCGAATGAAGTGAACTTTTGGAACCATGTTAAGAATGATGAACTTATTATGATAAAACGAAAAAATCTTTCAATTTCAACATTTGTTAAAAAATAACCACTTTGCGGCAAAATATGAGCCTTGGGGTCGAACATTGGATGCCGTTTTTTCAGGCTCTATCAGACTAAATGATGTGAAACTTTGGAATCCTGTTAAAAATGATGAGATAAAGATAATTAAATGAAAAAAATCTCCAATAGTAAGATTTGTTAAAAAATACCACTTTGCGGACGAAATGCGAGACTTGGGGTTGGAAATTAGATACCGTTTTCTCAGGCTCTATGGGACCGAATGATCTGAACTTTTCGAATACTGTTAAAAATGATGATATAAAGACGATTAAATGAAAATTTCTTCCACAAGTAACATTTGTTTTTAAAATACCACTTTGCGGGCGAAATGCGAGACTTGGGGTCGGAAATAAAATACCGTTTTCTCAGGCTTTCATAAGACCGAATGAAGTGAACTTTTGGAATCGTATTAAGAATGATAAACTTATTTTACGGTAAAATGAAAAAAATCTTCGATTTCAACATTTGTTAAAAAAATACCACTTTGCGGGCAAAATGCGAGCCTTGGGGTCGGAAATTAGATGCTGTTTTCTCAGGCTCTATGGAACCGAAAGAAGTGAACCTTTGGAATTCGGTTTAGAATAGTGAACTAATGACGATTAAATAAAAAAAAATCCTCAAAAAGTAATATTTGTTAAAAAATTATCACTTTGCGGTCAAAACGCAAGCCTTGAGGTCGGAAATTAGATGCCTTTTTTCAGGCCCACGCTAACGCTCTATGAAGTTAAAACAATTGGCTTTTTCCGAATGAATATTCAAACATGTTTTTTTTTTTAATTCAAACTTGCATATGCCATAATGTTTATAATATTATAATAACTTCATTTGGAACATGAGATTACTTTTTTTCTAAATACAAATATTTTTTTATATTTTAAATAGCAAATACATTAATATATGTTTTTTTCACTTTTAATTAAAATATGAAAATAGTATATGGTATATTTTGCGGCACGTTCCAGATTGGATGATACTCTCAGCATCGCGGTCACAATTTAGAGTCACTTATTGATTTAGTTAGAAAAGGACATTAAGTGTTTACGTTTGGAAATTTTTTAAATATTTTATTCGAAAAGTTTTCCAATGGGCTCTTTTTATTATATTAACAAATTAACATTTTGCCAATTTTACTGAAATTTTATTGTATGCAGTCGAATAATAAGTTTCAAACATGTTGTATGCAAGCAATGCATCTGTGTGAATACTGCGTTTTGTGGCGATACGTGTAGATGATATCTCAAAAACTGGTCGGTTGTCTTATAAAACTTATGCAACGATCAACTTGCGTGAAGAATTTATTTTTGTGTCTGGGGCAAGGTTGGATGCGTTTCGTGGCCGCTCGTAACTTGTTATGTGAATCTAACAAAGCAGCATCATAATTATTATTTTCTCTACAAGGGCCAACAAGTCAAAAGGCATCACAAATCATTCAAACATTTCTGAAGCAATATTCTTTGGTATTTCTCTTTTTAATATGTGGTAGGTACCTATTTTATATCGTTCGCCTTGACTCGTGTCGCATATTCTTCGCGCGCACCTCTACCTACTTTTCAATTTCGAACGGATTATTTGAATCTGCGCCAAAATATTAGCTATTTTTCAAATCTTGTTCCATTTCCATAGATTTTACAACGCGTGTGAAAGAAAAAAAAGAGCGCGATTTTACTTTGAAATGTCATCTACCTGAATTATTTTCGGTGGATATAAAGCAGAAAAAAACGTTTCAACGCGTTATTCGAGTTAATCTTTTGTCAGTTTTATCAATAAACGTGGGCATGGCATTATTTTTATCGTCGGTTTGAAGTTTAAAGTCGGACCTCAGTCCTCAGTTTGAAGCAGGCAGCGAGATAGTGCAGTGCTGTCGCGTCTCTGATTCAGGAATTCAAATCATTTCAATGGTACGAAATATTTTTCTACTATAACCACAATATTTAGTTTTATCTCGTAAAATACTTCAAATAAATAATACGTAAAATGCTGTTCATTTTATCGTTTCGATAGTTTCTGTTATCTTACTGTTCGTATGCTTTGTATTGTTAAATTAGATTTTGTGAAAATTCTTCTATTGACATTTCCACGACCTTGGGGGAGTATTATTAAATCCGTGACTGAATCCTTTAAATTTGAATAACACACAACCGATATATATTTATAACATTTCCGCCATGCGAAGTCCCGGCTGGGCACGCAGTGAAAATTGAGCTCCGCACATACTACTCCTAAAATTTGTTTAAATATTTTAAATTTTATACCCATTTTAAAACACATTCAAGTGCTCATACTTTTTCTCATGGCGATGTTTTGATAAGGTTATTTTAGATAAATGCCTAGACTTGATTACAGAAACTTTTTTTCTTTTGTTCCTAAGCGAGGAAAGTTATTATCTTGCAAAATTGGTTTTATTGAATTCCACCACATTTAAAATAGAACAAATCGTTTTTAATAATTAATGTTAGAAATAAAAATATTATTTTAATAATATTTACTGCATTTTCTTATCATCCATGTGCTAAGATTTTGAAATAAGATAAAACTAACCCATACATTATATAGATAAGTAGGTACTTTGTGTTTTTTTTTATATCATCGTCAAATAATCAATCTATATAATACCAGTTTTGCGACTCCACTGGTTATTTGAAATTAACTAAAAATAGTACGTACGACCATACGAGTGTTAATTTTTCAAATCCCTACTTACTACTACTAATAAAGTACCTACCTATAATGTATTTCAGCAGACTTTGTTATATATTTGAAACGGGTGGATTTAATCGACTGTTTTTTTTCTTGGCAAGTCAGGTTACGAGTACATCCCGTGATTTTTCACGGGTAACAACTAGTATTAAAATAAAACTTCAACACCAGTTTTTTGAGAACTACCGGTCAGCCTTTGAAAGGTAGATCATGCAACCCTCGGTTAAATGAAAAATGTTGCGTTGATGTACGATGTACATATGTATGTACCTGCATGAATCACAAAGTTATACATTCATTATGTATGTAATGTTGTGTTCATCATGTATGTGCTGGTATGGTCAGAGGTCACCCTATCCGGAACTGAAGAATAGCTCCATTATAACATCCTTATATAAATAAACTCGATTCGTATAATTTCCGACTAACGACTGAGTCTGGTTATTTTAGAATGTTATTTTTAGTGTCACGTGATTTTTTTCAAAGTTAAGAAAAACTTTAACTCATTTTAATAATTTGAATCGATAAATATCTCTCCGAGGAACTGGCTATTTTTTAGAACTGGTTATTTTTGGAACTGGCTATTTTTGGAACTGGTTATTTTTGGAACTGGTTATTTATGAAACTGGTTATATTTGGAACTGGTTATTTTTGGAACTGGTTATTTTTAGAACTGGTTATTTTTGGAACTGATGATTTTTGAAATTTTTAACTGGTTCCACGAAACAACATTCGCTACTTATGTAGCGAATGTTGTTTCGTGGAGAAAACGAAGTGAACTCCACGTAACCCCTTGGAAGAATCTATTACTCCCACGAAGTTTGAGCGATTGATCGAAACACCATCCGATCATTGCGATGTTTGAAACCATTGTCACTAATGTCATTGGAGCTACTTATATTTTATTATACTATATATATAGCTACTTATAATATATTATATTCTGCTACTCATCAATCTCTCGCTGGACTCTCATGTAATGACGGAGAGGAAATTAAACTGCAAAATTATTAATACTTATTTGTATTGCAACAAAATAAATTGCTAGCGGATGCCAGAAACACAGCGAAAACACATTAGTTGACGCAGTAATACGATTTTTTTAAATAATTTGAACATGGAATAAAACAATGCCTTGGACCGCTTTCACCAATCAAAATAAGCGAACCTCAAGTCAATATTTGACTCAAAGTAATAAACACTAACACGGCCGAACGCGATTTTCATTTATTGCTAAGAATTTGCATCATCAACTGGGGTATGTTGTAAGGCTGAAGGTAGTGGAGCGAAGAAGGAGATGGGGAAGATGAAGGTCGGGAAGTACCTAGCTATTCAGATCTGGTCACAAACGGTTAAAGCTATTTCAATCAAGCAATGTATCGATTCTAGGTGGTCGTTCACCAGGGCGATACTTAGAGTATCTACCACTCTGGAACGTGCCGCAAATATGCTATATATTATTTTGTATGAATTAAATGTGTTATGACACATATCAGCTAAATAAAAGTTATTTACGCACGTCGGGTTTGAACCCGCGACCTTTAGATTCGTAGTCGAGCATCTTACCCCTCCACCATGGAGGCCGTCATCATGATTTCTGAATGGAAGGAATTTCACGTAAGCCCATTGGCATCCTCAATTGAGGTATGCTGTGGGGCTGAAGGTAGTGGGGATGGAAAGGAGATCTGGTCACCAAACACGGCAAAAGCCATTTTCAGGCTACGTTTCGATTCTGATTCGTGGTCTTTCACCAGGGCGATACTTATACTATAGAGTATTTACCACTGTAAAAATATTATTTGTAATCCAAAGAATAGAGTTGAACCAAATGTCCACCATTAGGTGCGATAATAATAATTTTCTTTTTAAGAACTGTTCTAATAGTTATATTTTATGAAATGTATTTTAGAATCGCGAATTCACCCAGTCGAAAAATGCCATTGAGATATTATATTATAATGTTATTCCAGAAGGTATATAGGTAAAGTGCAATGCAATACATTCCATAATTAAAAAAAATATTATATTATATATGCTCGTACCTCAATCAAAAATGCCGGGGAAGTGGAATTTGGTATTTAATCTTTTAACAAAAATAATATCATTCATTTGTGATTATTGGTAAAAGTAATCAATGGTAATTTGTTCATCGGAAATATTTTTGTTCGTATTTAGCCATGGACGAGTGGTAAGACGCTCGTCTACGAATCCAAAGGTCGCGGGTTCAAACCCGGCGTTCGCCAATAACTTTTATTTAATTAATATGTGTCATAACACATTTAATTCATATATAAATAATAAAAAGTATATTTGCGACACGTTCCAGAGTGGTAGATACTAATAGTATCGCCCTGGTGGAAGACCTCCATTCAAAATCGAAATGTTGCTTGAAATGGCTTTAGCCGTGTTTGGTGACCAGATCTGAATAGCCAGGTACTTCCCAACCTTCTTCTTCGCAATCTCCTTCCCCTCCCCACTACCTTCAGCCTCACAACATGCCCTATTTGGGGATGCCATAGTCTCACTGGCACTAGACGGTTGAGAGCAGTTGAGACTCTTGTGCGGTATTCATATAAAAAAAAGTTACTGAAAATTGAATCTCGTTTTTGGTAAACGTAAATTCGTAAAGCGCCATCGTTAGCTGTATCCTTTGATCGTGACTACGCCAATGCACCAACCCGTGTTCTGTTTTTGTTACAATGCCAACGTAGTATGTCGTTTGACACCAATACATTCCAAGCGCAATATTATCAATTATACGCAGTGGAGTTCCTCGACTTAAATTTATTCCGATTTTCACAGATTTCCAAACAAAAACTTCAAGGTTGATTTTTTTCATCACAACAAAATAGATTCAAAAAATATGCTACATTTAGAGCATAACGCTAATGCAAAATTATTCATGACCACTTTCGCACCGAACTATTTAGTTTAAAATAAACATACTAGATTACGTGGTCGAGTGGTTAAGACAGACAACTGCGAATCTAGAGGTCTCGGGTTAAAATCCTGACTTGCGCAAATAAAGTGTATTTAATTAGTATTTATATTTCACATTCAATTCATGTAAAATAATATAAATATACCTATTTATATTTGCGGCACGTTCCAGAGTAGTAGATACTCTAAGTATCGCCCTGGTGAAAGATCGCCACTCAAAATCGAAACGTTGCTTGAAGCTTTAGCCCTGTGTTTGGTGACCAGAACTGAATAGCCAAGTACTTCCAGACCTTCTTCTTCCCCGCCTTCCTCTTCCTCATCTCCTTCCATCCCCCATTACCCCCAGCCTCACAACATACCCGCATTGGGAATGCCATAGTCCCACTGGCTCCAGACGGTTGGTAGCAGTTGGGACTCTTGTGCGGTATTCACTTAAGAAAACAAAAACGAAAAGGTTTGATTTAACTAAATTAATCACCATTACGTACAGAAATGTTCAAACCCATAGACAACAGTTATTATATTATTGGCGTTTTAGTTTAGGATAGTTTGTGTTAGCTAGGATAGTTTGTTTTAGCTAATAGGATCAAGAAAGGGACGCTTAGATGGTTTGGGTATGTAGAGCGAATGAACGAAGAGAGGAGTGTGAAAAGAATATATGATGCGAAAGTGAATGGAAGAAGAAGTCGAGGACGCTCGAGAAAGACATGGCACGATCAAGTAAATCAAATACTTGAATCGGGTCATGTGAAGAGTCAGAATAACAGATGAGTATGTACGAAAGTGAATGAAGCAAGGAGTGTGTGCCAAGACAGAGTTATATGGCGGTCCGTCCTCTCTGCCTACCCCTGCGGAGAAATGGCGCGACTGTTAGTTGTGTTAGCTAGTTTTATTTTTATTTTTTTGTTTTAGTCTAGAGATTTTTTTTACAATCTGGAGTTTTTATGAAATATTGTTTTCAACGTACGTACATTTATTACGTGACGGCGCGCCCCTGGCACATTGCTCCATGTGCATATGAAAGGAGAACATAACAATAGCACGTACTATAATATCTCCAATGGCGGCGGATATGATTCATTAAACATTTTGTAGACGGCTTTTGTAATAACCGCGGAGTTTTTATTCTATGGACACCGCTAGTTGGAACTACGATTTAAAAAAAAAATTGTGTGTGATTTTCAACAATAAAATACAACTCGGCTTTTTTTTTTTTTATGGGGGGTCACAAACTGTGTTTTCTAACCAAAAATGTCAGGTAATCGCGATTACCCAATCATAAATACCCGCTATTGTTATGCAAGCACCGTAGAGAAGTTTATTTTTTTTTTAGATTTAATATTTTACTGAACAATACATTTTTTTTGTTGGTTGGTATAATTGCCCATCCCACTAGGCATAACCCTGTGTTGGGAAGGCAATTTGCAAAAGTAGTTTTTTAGCTACTTAGTAACATGTTGATATCGAAAATATAGTACATACATAATAAAAATAAAAATAATATAAGTAAATGACAAATTTGAAGATATAGAATCTACATAATAAGAACTAAATTGAACATGGTTTTTAAGGTGAGTAATGATATTGCTTTTAAAGGAGCTTTTGGTTTGTATGTTTCTGATGGTGATGGGCAGAGAATTGAATTGCTTAGTGGCGTTGTACTTAAAACTTTTTGTCCGTAAGCAGTTTTATAGGCTGGGATATTAAAGACTATTATGTGTGACTGCCTTAAGGTTCTAGAAATTTTCCTTCTTCAAACATATGGACATTATTAAATTGGTGCAACAGGATATTTTTTGAGTATAGTTGTTTCAAGTTTAAGACGTCTAGCTCCTTAAAAACAAATTCAGTGCTCGTCCTTGAAGGAACTTTAAGGATAACTTTCAGAAATAAATTTTGGAGGTTTATTAGAGGCGCCAGGCAATTGTTGGTGGATTAATTAATTAATTTCAATATCCATTTATTATTTCAAACGTTTAACTGCCTGACAGGAGTTTGTCAAAAGGTTGTTTTATTTAACAATCTACAGTATCATATGTTATAAAAGTACATATTTTGCATTATTATTTTAATCATAGACATCATTAATCAAAATATTTAAATAAAATAAATAGAATCTCAGAAGAAATGAAAAATGATAGAAATACAAAACCAGAAGTAGTAAACCGAGTCCCCCCCCCCCCCTTTGTACCGGCTTTGTTCCTCATGTTACACAATCATTAAGTAAAATGCCTCCTATCTTAAGCACATAGAATGGCTACTGTGTCAACAAATTACATGTTAATAATATGGTATATGTTATTCAATCGGTCCCATCAATTGAAATTCTAATTAGAAACGCGACAGATTCGTGTTTGGGTAGTATTTAAATGACAGTTAATAAAGGATGAACGATTTCAATAATAATAGTGATTTATTTCTAAACGCCTCGCTACATTTTAACGACATTTCCCAAGGCTCTCGAACACACCACAGACTCGAGGTCTAGTCTCAGTTCTAAGACTTTTAGTACCCCTCGTCTCAACAATTTAATTATTGACATAGCATTTGGCAAGTTGTGGTGCTTGGCGCTCAATCCAAACTATCCTTTTTTCCCATGGGAGAAACGCCTGGTCGTGTTAAATTGTACCAGATTTAGTTCTAGAATGTAGGTTATTAAATTTACTATAGATGTACGCAATAAATTACCAGATAATATGATTAAACATTACTTCCTAATATATAAAAATCATATAGAATTATAATTAACTTTAAAGTTTTTATGCTTATATAATATCAAAAATCTTCAACCTAAATATGAAACACACAAAGCCAGAAAGTACAAGAATAACGGTCGCAATCGGAAGAAGTTGAAAAATAATATTAATAATTTTCAAATTAAGTATGAGATCGATGAAAATGCCGGCTTCTAATAAGATCTCGGTGGCTTAATTGGCAGAGGCGTTACTCCCGGATAGAGTAGAGGTTCCGAGTTCGTGTCTCGATCGCGACCTTTATTCTTTTACTTTCTGGCTTTTTCGGTTTCATATTTACGTTGAATATTATTGATATTATTCAAATAATTAATATAAAAAAATCATGTTCATATTTTGTCAATTATTGTAAAGTTCGTTTTAATTTTACCCAAATCAAAGCACAGTATTTGTTAAAAGCTACTATATTCTTTTAAACTGTATTTCCATCCTTTGCTTTCCCAGGAATGACCCTTCCATCAAGATCCCATCATTGAATCCACACACCCTCAAGAACAATTCCTCATCCCTTCTACAAAAGAAAATTGTCATGCGATGCCAGCTAAACAAAATAAAAGCCACTGCGCCACAGGCAAAGGATGCCATTCGGGAACTCCGTGCGCTGTCAAAAAAGCTTGCTGCTGTTCAAAAAATCCAAGAGCATCGGTACCTCGTGCTTTTTTTATTAAATTGCATTTTTCCTTTTACATAATCGTTACCCTCGTTGTAATACCAATCCTCTTTATTTACAGATCCTACAAATTCATTCAACTTAAATCATTAGCACATTGACATTTTTAAGTCGACTATACGTAACATCAAACTAAAATCCATTACCCGACTGCACCCAAACTAGATCACTGAAACTAACCTTCCATCTACTCCCGTCCTTCTTCCCTTTATCCTATTCCAATTTTCCCTTCCACCTTCCTCTTCCCCCACCAACTCAGTTTAGTTGTATTATAAAACTGTATTTGGTCGCACTTTATTTATAGTATTTATCATCAGCAGAGGAAAATTTGTAATTGGTATGATTTGTTTTTCTTATGTTTCCTTATACTATATATGTATCAATTGTTGATTTGGTGTTAATTTTAGGTACTCATATATTTTGACTCGATCAAAAATTAAGATTATAAATTAAAGAAAACATAGAACTGCTCATACCAACTCCCTGCTTTGACGAATGCGAGTTTGTAACTCTAACTTTGGAAGAAATTCTGATACTTAAGTCTTGTGACGGCCTCCATGGTCGAGTGGTAAGACGCTCGACTACGAATCCAAAGGTCGCGGGTTCAAACCCGGCGTGCGCCAATAACTTTTATTTAATTAATATGTGTCATAACACATTTAATTCATATAAAAATAATAACAAGTATATTTGCGGCACGTTCCAGAGTGGTAGATACTCTAAGTATCGCCCTGGTGAAAGACCACCATTCAGAATCGAAACGTTGCTTGAAATGGCTTAAGCCGTGTTTGGTGACCAGATCTGAATAGCCAGGTACTTTCCAACCTTCCTCTTCCCGATCTCCTTCCCCTCCCCACTACCTTCAGCCTCACAACATACCCAATTTGGGGATGCCATAGTCTCACTGGCTCTAGACGGTTGGGAGCAGTTGAGACTCTTGTGCGGTATTCATGTAAAAAAAAAAAAAAAAAAAAAGTGTGCTTATGCAAATACTAAAGTGCCAATGAGCAAATTCTCAATGTTGTTAACCTTACTAGCATTTGAATAAATGATATCCTAAGATGAGGGATCATTGTGGCTCAATTCGTTGAATCGCGCAAAATCTGTCGTGATCTTATAGATGTTTTGTGTTTCCAGGCGCCCGTCAGCTTAAAGGAGGCCAACCTGCCCGTGTTGTGGGTGCTCGGGGGCCCGGGCTCCGGCAAGGGCACCCAGTGCGAGAAGATCATCGCCAAGTACGGCTTCACCCACCTCTCCACCGGGGACTTGCTCAGGGCAGAGGTGGCCAGCGGCTCGTCTCGCGGTAAAAACCTCACGGCCATCATGGAGCGGGGAGAGCTCGTGCCCAACGACATCGTCCTGGAACTGCTGAGGGACGCGATGGTCGCGAAGTTGGACTCGTCCAAGGGCTTCTTGATCGACGGATACCCCCGCGAGAAGGACCAGGGGGTGGCCTTCGAGAGGGACATCATGCCCTGCACCATCATTCTGTACTTCGAGGCGTCGGAGGCCACGCTCACCAGCCGGCTGCTGGGCCGCGCCGAGAGCTCCGGCCGAGCTGACGACAATGCGGAGACCATCAAGCTGCGGCTGCAAACATTCCTGAAGAACAACGACCAGGTGCTGGCTCTCTACCCCGCGAAGCTCAAAAGGGTAAGACGGCATTGATGTTTTTATGAAATATCGCACAAGAGCGCAACTGCTCCCAACCGTCTGGAGCCAGCGAGACTATGGCATCTCCAATTGGGGTATGTTGTGAGGCTGAAAGTAGTGGTAAAGGGAAGGAGATGAGGAAGAGGAAGGTTGGGAAGTACCTGTTTATTCAGATCTGGTCACCAGACACGGCCAAAGCAACGTTTCGATTCTGACTGGTGGTCTTTCACCAGGGTGATACACTAGTATCTACCACTCTGAAACGTGCCGCAAATATACTTTTTTTATTATTTTATATGAATTAAATGTGTTCTGACACATATTAATTAAAAAAAAGTTATAATATGATTTTTCAATATTAACTAATGAACTACAATTTACAACGATTTGATAAAGTAACTAACTACCTCCGTAAATACTACACACTATTGATAAAGCTTTAGTACATTTTAGAGAGTCAATAAATAACAACGTAAATATTTACTTATTAATATTATATTATACACAATGTATAATGTAGGTAGGTAGGTATTTAAAATTATCGACTGGTCAGTGCACCTTTTCCCAATATTTTGTCAGTCGCAGGAAAAAGTGTTTAGTTCGAAAATGTTGTTCTAGAAAATCCATAAAGAATCATTAATAATAAAGCATAGTAGATCTAAATATTTTCTATTAAGCTGATAAAAATATTCAAAGTATTATTTCGTGTAATTGCTCAGAAAACATATTTTTACCAAATTATAGATAGGTATTCGTTATTCGAGGGTGGAAACATATTTAAAAAAAAATATTGTTAATAACGTACAAGAATCCCAACCGTCTGGAGCCAGTGGGACTTTGAGACATCCTTAATTGGGGTATGTTGTGAGGCTGAAGGTAGTGGGGAGGGGAAAGAGATGTAGGTAAAGGAGGGTTGGGAAGTACCTGGCTATTCAGATTCGGTCACCAAACACGGCTAAAGTTATTTCAAACAACGATTTGATTATATGGTGAAAATATTTTCCACTCTGATACTTCTGGGGCGCGCCATTGTTAACTTTTCGTATTTGCCCTTTTTGGCATAACGTATGGCATTTCTTTGCGAATATGTATTTTTAATGTTTTTTTATTCAGTTGTGAAATTATTTTTTTAAATATCTCAGCTATTAATCGGCATAATAAAAAATGTGAGCGGAGTCCCGCGGTGACCCAGGAGACCAAGATCTAGAAGCGGTGTATTATATTTGCTGTCTCTTTTTATCTCATGGTGTACGACGTGAAAAATCGCAAGTTTGTATAGGTTGGGTAAAAATAATTAGCTCTCCCTCCATATATTGTTACTTCAAGGTATTTTATTATGCCCTAGTATTTGATGTATTCTCCTTCCTCTATTGTGAGTTATTATTGGAATTAGGTTAGTTTAGTAATGTTTGTTTGTTACAGATTAACGGAGAATCTTCCGTGGACGAGATCTTCGCTCAGGTGGAGAAGGAGATTGACGCGATCCTCAAATGAAGAGATGCCTCAACCTTCTCTCCGATCTCTCCGATCTCTCCGATCTCTCCGATCTCTCACCTCTCACCTCTCACTGCCACACCAAAGTTCTTCACTACTATTGTTATTACCTCACTAATCTAACGCTAACTTATTTTTAGTTTTATCATACAAGTATTATAATAAATATTTTAAAATATTTTGTTGTTTTATTTCATAAATAACGATTCTTTTCTTGTGTAACGACAGATAACAAAACAGGTATCAAATTATCTCATATAGAGCAAAGAGAATTATACTTAGGCGAAATAGATACTCAAAAGTAACTAAAATGTCAGAGGAACTAAATTGGCTATCAGTAAAACAGATGCTAACATCAAACACATTGATGTTTATACATAAAATGACGAATAACTTGTTACCAAAATATTTTTCTGACAACATTATCTACAATGTTGATATTCACAAATATAAAACAAGGGCGTGCAAAGAAATTAGACTACCAGAAAAGAATAAAGCCATCACACAAAATAGCTTACTATATAAAGGGATGAAATCTTATAATGCGCTGCCGGAAACCATCAAAATTATGCTTATCAATAAATTCAAAATAGCCTGTAAAAAATATTTAAAATGCATATTAATCAAAATAATAAGTAATATATAAGTTAAATATTATAAAGTCAAAAAGGAAATTAAATAATTAACTACTTGTAAACTTGAAGGTACAAAGTAACTAATATAAAAAATAAAATAAAAAATGTAAATATATATATATACTTTCCCACAAATCTATCGAAGATCAGAAGTTCATACCTACCCGGTTTCATGTTCCAACACTCTATTATTTAGCTAAGTATCGCCCTGGTGAAAGACCACCATTTAGAATCGAAATATTGCTTGAAATGGCTTTAGCCGTGTTTGGTGACCAGATCTTTTTTTACAGTGAATACCGCACAAGAGTCTCAACTGCTCCCAACCGTCTAAAGCCAGTGGGACTATGGCATCCCCAATTGGGGTATGTTATGAGGCTGATGGTAGTGGGAAGGTGAAGGAGATGGGGACGGGGAAGGTTAGGTAGTACCTGGCTATTCAGATCTGGTCACCAAACACGGATAAAGCCCATTTCAAGTAACGTTTCAATTCTAAATGGCGGTCGTTCACTAGGGCGATACTTAGAGTATCTACCACTCTGGAACGTGCCGCAAATAAACTATATATCATTTTATATCAATTAAATGTGTTATGACACATATTTATTAAATAAAAATTATTAGCGCACGCCGGGTTCGAGCCCGCGACCTCTGGATTCGTAGTCGAGCGTCTTACCACTCGACCGTGCAGGCCGTCAAAGATCTGAATAGCCTCTCGTTCCCCACTACCTTCAACCTCGCAAAGTACCCCGATTGGAGATGCCAAAGTCCCACTGGCTCCAGACGGTTAGGAACAGTTGGGACTCTTGTGCGGTATTCACTATAAAATTAAAATAAAAGCAATAAAAAAATAGGGAACAAAAAATTGACAGTGTTATCTTATTCGACAGTTACATGTATTTCACAGCACTGTATATCATGTCGGAAATGACGTTGCGAACTGAAATATGACATTTGGGACAGAAAAAAATGTGGAAAATGTTGCTGTCGACATGGAACATACATCAATCTCGAATCATAAAAAAATTCCGCTGCAGCGCATCTCTGAGATGTTGCTAACAAAATGTTTTAAGGATTACGTTCATGATTATTGAAAGAAAATTTTTATTTCTTCATGTTAAAGGTGCCCAAAACAATCCGAATCACAAATTCAGTTGGCCAAAAATATTGTTTAAAAGAATGTTCATGGAGGGGAGTAGAGGGGGGGGGGGAACAATTATTGGTCGTTGGTAGTTTGAAACATAAACACTTCTAAACACCTCTAAACGGTGTAGACAGGGCCGGTCCTGTGCAGGCGCAATTGGAGCAGTCCGCTCCAGGTGGCGCATCACCGAGGCGCTGATAGTACCTAATCACAGTGCTTTATAAATATGATTTCAAATGAAAAACCATTCGTGGACAGTAAGAACTACTTCTTTTGGCGGCAATTCCCACTTCTTCATTGTTCATTGAACAAATACTTCAATGGAAGTTTGTAATTCCGCTCATATGTTCATTTTAGCGATGTGACCGCTCCATGTGAACTACTTCATTTTGCGGCAGTTCAAACTTAATTCATTTTTCATTGATTCTAAAAAACGCCAGGAACCGGTTCCAAAAATAACTGGACAAATAACCGTTTCCTTGCTGGTCACCGGTAACTGGAACCGCAACATAATTGAACCCGTAAGTTCCCAGCCTGATGGCGCGGAACAAAACCCGCCCTTCTGGTACTTGATACGAGTTGGTAACAATTTTCTGTTTGAACAAAAAAATTACCTGCGCCAGGCACCGTTTGACTCAGGATCAGACCTGGTGGGTGTCGGTATGTGTTTCTTAGTTCTATAAACGATACGGTTAAAACTTTAGAAACAACGTTGATTATCACAATCAAGACGGCTGTGAGATGAGCTCATTAGCAGGTGTTACTAATGCCGATAGACAACACGATCACCTCTGGTCAGTAAAAAGTGAGATACTCAATAAATGCAACAGTGTTGGGAAACGACCCAGAAAATAGCATTCAAGGATTCGGGGCTGCTCAATCTGTCAGAGGCCATTGAATGCCGACAGTGATCAAATAATGATGATAATTGATTTTATAATGTTCCTACTTAATCTGTCCATGTCCGTTTTGACTTTCAGCCATACCGATGTTATTACAGTATTTTTATGAGTCGTTCTAACAACCACAAAATGTGACATTTTAAAATCCTTTTCTCATAATTCTCTGAGCTCTGACTAAAGCTGCAGTTTTACACTTAAATTCCAGGTTTGCTAGAACCGATGAACTTATTTTTGATTTTCTGTGTAGTCGTAGCAATTGTATTGCAGTATTTAGTTCTAAGTGACTGTCGACAATGCTCGAACGTTTCGGAGAGAAAAAAGAAAGAATATTTCTTAGTCGCTATGTGTCGCCGATCCAAACTGAGAGTAATAGCTTTAGCTAATATCAAATCGTTAGTAAAGTGTAAAAGGTTCGCTCTTTCCAAAAAGGGGGTCGCCTTTAATTTCAGTCCTCGAGAAAGAAACAACTTTAGAAGAACGAGTAATGAATCGCAATTGAATTCGTGCATGGTGTTTTCATGTCCCGAAATTGAAAATTCAACATCTCTTTCCGTGGACTCAAGATTTGATTACTACAGCGCTTACGCTGACCCCATACGTAAGTTTCACAACAGTTCATAGGTACTTAATTATATTAATCAAAATTTTCAAAGAGCAGTAATAAAACATGAAATAATGTATCTATTTTAGCTCCGATCAATTCAACTTGTATTGACGGTGTTGGCGTGTTTGTAATCCACCTCTCAGAAGAAAGTTACCACAGATCAAAGGAAAAATGCCACAAATTCGGCGGTGGACTCCCAGACATCGCCAGCGAAAGCAGAACCAGAGATTTATCCCAGATCCTCGAATTTAATTTACCGAAGAATGGTCTTCATCAAGCTTACATCGGCATGGATGATTTGGAAAACAACGGAGAGTTTCACAGATCTAATGGACAGCCCCTGACTTGTACCATGTTTCGTGCTTGGGCTCCCGGGCACCCTAAAAGACACCACCCCAACCAGACTTGCTGTACCCTGGACTCAAAAAGAATGTGGCATGTTTTAGATTGTAGACTAAAATTGCCTTTCATCTGCGAAGTATACCCTGGGGGATGGTATGAAGATTACGACTTTTATGAACACAGCATTGCTTGCCTTTGAGATTTTATTAATAATTATGGCAATATATACTCGTAGTTTAATTAAAACACTTTAACTAAATGTAACTATCACTTATTGGCGTTCAAAATAAATGTATTTTCGTTTTGCCTTTCCCATCATCATTTTTATAACTACTTTGATGAGTGATTAACACTCTTTCGGACGTGTCGAAAAATAATGCATAACATTACCAAGTAAAATACAAATGGGTTCAGTGTTCAGTACATATTTACTGTGTATAGAAATGGTTTGTGTAGTTATTGTGTTTATATTTCATAATCCTCGAATGAGAAACAAATATTTTAGGAACTACACGTCAAGTCTTTCCCGTAGGAATGGGTAATATAACGTAAATTAGATGAATCGCCGAACAAATTTTGTCATACTGATTTACATGCTTATCTTTACAGATGACCAAAAGAGTAACATTTTTTTATTAATTTTTCGAAGAAGAATTCTTCTTCTGAAAGGTTTTCACTTTGTGATGTCATTATGTATTTAAATTAAAAACAAAATAACTTTGTATACATCACTTTATTAGCATCGCTCACGAAACAAACATGTTGTAATATTGTAAATTAATAAAGTGATGTATACAAAGTTATTTTGTTTTTAATTAAAAAAAAAAATTATTCATAATATCTACGTAGCGAGTAGCGGCGCCCCCGACTTCACACATAAGTTTGTAGGTCTATACTAGCGTTGTGACCGCTTTGAAAGAACTACTTCAAAGAACTACTTATTTTGGCAACAGTTCCTACTTCATTCATTGTTCATTGAACAAATACTTCAATTGAAGTTGGTAGTTCATTTTAGCGTTAATTCATTTCATTAACTTCATTTCAATGAACAAATACTTCAATTGAAGTTGGTAGTTCATTTTAGCGTTCATTAATTTCATTACCTTCATTTCATTGAACAAATCTTCAACGGAAGTTAGATTACAAAGGAGTACTCCAATTTGCAGCAGTACAGTTGCGAAG
Organism: Drusus annulatus; assembly: GCA_022651775.1. Classification (NCBI taxonomy): domain Eukaryota; kingdom Metazoa; phylum Arthropoda; class Insecta; order Trichoptera; family Limnephilidae; genus Drusus; species Drusus annulatus. The sequence continues at coordinate 138,884 of JAGWCC010000232.1, read as the reverse complement.
GTGAACTTCAAAGCCTATAAAGAAGTACTTCATAACAAGTACTTCAATTGAAGTCCGACTTCAAAGTACTTCGTAAAAGTAAGAACTAAAGGAACGTGATTTTTATTTTGGCGAGGAGCCGGTTTCAGTTCTTTTCACTCGGTACCAGTTCTTTTTACTTTCAAAGCGCCACCGACTAGTACGTGCTTTATCGACGAGGAACCAGTTCCAGCTCCAGTTCCAGTTCTTTTCGTTTTCAAATCTCCACTGATTCAAAGGAGTTCAGTTCGAAGGGTTCATTTTAAAGAACTAACAATTCGTGAACCATTCACAAAACATTGAAGTATTTCCCAACGCTAGTCTATACACACGCCATAGCGAGGTCCCAACCACCTTGAATAAGATCGTAATTTAACACAATTTTATAGCTGGCAACACTCATCCTTTGTTGTGACAGCCATAGAATGTGTAAAAAAATGCTTTTCATAGCTTGGTAATTCCTGCGTCATACACTTCATTATTGTGTAAATTTCCGAGACCGTGTCGAAAAATGCGATAAACCAAATATTCGACTGAAATGTCTGTTTGGGCTGCAGGCATTTCGCTTACGTAATTCGACTTATAATATTCAAACTGCATCAATTTAAGAATGGGGCAAGGTAGGAGTCAATTCAAGGAAGAGGAGTTGCAGGATTACCAGGTACTTAATTTGTAATGCCACGCATTTTCTTCGATTCGTAATCAAATTGCATTCGTTTTTCACGTGGTTTAACTACATTGTATTTAATGACACGCTTTTTTCTCAGGATCTGACGTACTTTACTAAGAAGGAAGTATTATTGTAAGTGTAAAATATATCCATACTTATTCTTTTCCGAATTCTATATTGTATTTGAAGGATGAATGTATCGAGACTTTACTTTCTAGTGCCCACCAGAAGTTCAAAGCCCTGGCCCCTGAGAGAGTGGGCCACAACAAGAATGCCAAACTGCCCATGGCCAAGATACTGCAATACCCTGAGCTGAAAGTGAACCCTTTCGGTGACCGGATCTGCAAGATATTTAGTTCTAGTCACGATGGCGACTGCACATTTGAAGACTTCCTCGACATGATGTCTGTGTTCAGTGAAACTGCTCCCAAATCAGTGAAGGCGGAACATGCATTCAGAATGTTTGGTAAGGAAATTAAATGACAGTTCTTGTTATTCTCGCATAGAAATAGGACTGGGTATTGCAACCTGCCAACATCAAATTATAAACGACTAGAAAAACACCAGTGACAGATTGTGAAATTGTTGTTGTTGTTATTTTTCAACCCTACTAATATTGTGATGTAGGTGATAAAACACTTTGAGATTTACAATAATTATTAAGAACCCCAGTAGTAGGGGTGGTGATCTGTTGTAATAGAGATCTTACTTCTAGCTTTTCTAGACTGTCAACCAACAGTTTTCAACAAATCTTATAACTGTTTGGTGCACGAAACAAATACATAACCTTAACAAAATGTCAATACATACTGGTAGAATTTTGCTCCTGAGAAAAATGTCTGGTCAATTTATTTATATAAATTTTACTATTATTGTGAAAACCGTCATAATACAATCCCATACTGCGTGATAATATTACAATTGTGTTCCAAATACTTAGCTAAGTAAGATTTCATTGTAATATGTTCAGATTTTGATGGGGACGACATGTTGGGCGTGTCAGACCTGCGACAGGTGATAGAGAGGCTGTGCGGGGCAGCGTCACGCCTCAGCGAGATGGAGATGCAGCACCTCATCCAGAACATCCTGGAGGAGGCGGATCTGGACGATGATGGGGCGCTGTCATTTGCAGAGTTCGAGCACATCATTGACAAAAGTTCAGATTTCTCACAGTTAGTACCAATTTGTTTTGTTTCTTAGATTTACCTAATAATTTATCAAAACATGAAATCTTGACCCGTACACCGATATGTGAAATTGGTCTGTGTTATGTGCATCCATTTATGAATTCTTTTTAATTGAAAATGTAAAAGATGATCGCCTTTGCCTGTTATTCTGGGTACATTAGGAATACAGTTTAAAGGTTAATTCATGAATTTACATATTATAGAACATGTGATTCCTTTGCCTGCTACAGTTGCCTAAAGTAGAGGCGATGAATAAAAGCATATATTCATTGTTCGCTTTGATCTTAGTCTCCATGTATTCGTGTGTTGCATATTATTTATTTTCATAATGTGTTTATTTTTGTTTCAGTGCATTTCGAATTCGGCTGTGAATCTACCAATAGTGTTAATGAAGAGGTTTAGAAGTTAATAAATCATAATACTCCCGCCAACGAAGCTCATTTTTTCCTAGAAACATAGTTTAATAAATTAATTTATGCATTTAAACAATCTCAATAAAATATTTGTACTCGACTGGTGTTTTACTTTTATTACATTAAGAAATTGTTGTGAATTGGTCTGGAGAGTTTTCCAAACAATTTTATTTAAAAAGTGGGGTAAGGCAAGAGGAAGCATGTCTCCGATTAGATCAGTGTAGATATTGAATTGGTCAGAGAATCAAAACAATACAAAAATAGGTTTCCATTGATTACGTAGATGGTATGCTTCTTCTAGCACCATCTCTTAGCGCATTGAAGCTACTACCCTGTGTTTGGTAAGATTTTGCAAAAAACCATAACCTTGTATATTATGTGCGCAAATGAACAGTTATGGTTTTCAAATGTAAAAATGAACTCATACGCATAGCCTCGGTGTGGCTATATGGAAGGAAAATTAATATAAAGACAAAAAAATATATATCTCCAATAGAGCAGGCATGCTTTATCTTCACTTTTGAAACACAAATGTAAAAATAATACTGTTCAACGTATTCTGCACATTTCTGTATACGTCAGAATTGTGGATAGATTTTACTGCATCCTAATGTCATAAAATTTGAGTAACCCACAATAATCCCTACTGTCAAATATTTCGCCTACCGAGATACTGCAGTGCTTCGGAAATGTTCCCGGAGGTAAAAGTGCACTCTTTCAGAGCACTTCTCCGCCAAGGCATGGGAAGGTTATGGTGCAGACTATGCCTATCTAAGAATACCATTATTACTGCCAAGGTTGTCTAGGTGGAATCCCTTTTGTTAGCCCTCCTAACCGTCAAATATCCTCCATAAATGATATTTTTTGTTTTACAATTAGAGATATAGATTACAACATAAGAGCCGGAGTAAAATGTATAAAACACAGAGTGGTGTATTGCCGTATGCAGTTTTATTTCAATCAGATAATTTCTGAATCAATGCCTGATGCATTGCAAAATTAATAATATATGGGTAAAGTTGGTCATATTATCTAGTGGCTTAACAGATGTTGAGAGAGACAATAATAAACAAAATTATAATGTTTCTTCTAATGCCATACAATTCTGTTGGAAGTTTGGTATTGAGACACTTTCAAATGTTCAGGAGTTGAATTCAGCTTACAGATTATATAACAGGTATTACTTGTGCCAACTGATATACGAGAAATGCATTTATTTGTGTCATTCAAAGGCAATGTTGCTTCTACCACATAAATAGAATTTACTGAACGACAATAATTTTATCAACAATTTATTTTGCCAGACATCATTTTTAGGAAAATCAAATATTACTGGCGCAGTGACAACGCCTGATGAAAGACTCAAATAAGCTTGGAATAATGCCTATAAATTAATTAACAGATTAAAGACACAACAGACTTCAAATTCAGGAAATTCTTAGTTACATTACACAAGGCTATTATGTCAGTAGGTGTAAGAATAATAGCTGCCAGTATTTTAATGTATCTACTTATTACATCAATTTAGACAGATCAAAACATTTTAATGTAATAAGAGATAATTACACTATCCTGTGCACTCAAAATGTGTAAAAATATAAATAGAAGAGACAATACAAACAAATGTCACATTACATACAACAGGTAAGTGATATTTCACTCAAGTTTCAAACTAATGTCCATGTGAAAAGACATTTTTCTGTAGTTTGCTAAGTTATACAACAAAATATTGTTAATGTTAATTAGTTGAGAGGTTCAAGTATTAGTTTTACTGCCTATGTGGTTTGTAATTTTTCATTATCCGAAATTTGCAATGAAAAATAATACCGAGTACCAATGTAGAAAACCATTACCATAGTAGAAAAAAAAATTTCTCAGTTGCATGTTTGTATGATATGGTAACATGAACTATGATTTGGTAACATTAACGTGTTACGGTTACAGTTACAGCTCGCTAGTGAGTACCTGGCTTTATACTAGGCAGTTAGAGAATAAATAAAAAAATTGTCATTATTAAATTGTTTATTTAAATAGAACTGAAAAGAATTCTTATGCTACTTGTACAGGTTTCAAGCACCATTACGCTATATAAAAGTTTCCCATTACAAGTGGAATGATGATGTAAAGTTTTAAAGATAATTTGTGACTAAAAATACAAAGTGATACAATTTCGTAACCTTCCAAGTGCCAAACAAGGATTGGGAATACGCACTCGGTGAAAATATTCCCATATTGAAGGGCGAAACACAACTAATGAGGCAAACACTCAAGGTGTGAAAGTTGGGATTCCAGTCATGGATATAATATCACAAATTAATATTTAGGATTAGAATATTCGCTCCTAACACTTCACTGAGGCACATCAATGGTGCACAACACAACACCGGAAATTATGGAATCGTCGAAAAATCTCAGCATCCATATGTTGACACCATTAACTCTACAATCATAAATGAAAAAGAATGAGGACTGCTTGCCAAAACAGATATTTAAAATTTACAATACTCTCTGCCTGCGAGAGATAGAGATTTAGAATAAATATTCTTCGGTGTGAATACTGCTTCAAAATACAAGCAATAATCACTAAAAAATTGAACAAAACTGTTTCAGTCTGGATATTGGTGTAGTGTGATTAAGCAACCACTAAACATTACTTTGAATTCTAATTTTCCCAACTCTGAATTCCCAACAATAGCTGGCGCTGAAGGTTTTACGATGAACCAAAGTGAACTAGGCCTGAAGGTATCCTGGCAGCTTCATTCTCATAAAGATCCAGGTTGTGAAGAACGACACAAGAATACAGATAAATCCAACAGACGTCAGCATAATTCGGTTGAGTTTGGGCGTGGAGGGGTTGTGCGTCCTGTCCAGGATGATGAAGCCAAGGCCCCCCATGGAGAAGAGGAAGCTGGAGGCCAGGCCTTCCATGATGTACTGGCCGTTGACTCGGTTGGGCATAAAGGCCACTGGACGGGAGTGACCATGCTCATCAGTTGTTGAGCCTACGCTTGGCGGTTCAACGATGACGTCAAATATGATTCCTGCAGTAAAATATAAATGTTTTAATAATTTAAATGTATGAAATATACACATGCATAAATAATAGAGACATCCATCGAGTAGTTGCTAACTTTTGGTAAATAACTTTTAAAGATTAATTTAGATGGCTAAAATCATTGTGTTAACTGCGTGTTTATTGACATAAAAACTCCCATCAGCTGTTGCACAATGTTCGACTATAGCATATGGTTCGGGCTTGTTAGGTGTGAAACTATAGAGTACCTGATATTTTAACACTTCCGTGTTTTGAGAAATGTAAAATATAAAACATTAGATCTAAACGTCTACATACAACTTCACTCGAATTGAAGTAGCCAATACAAGTTGTCTAAGTGTGCATGGAATGCAATATTTACTATATTTTTGTCCTACATAATCTGAAAATTGTATTGGCTCAAAAGGAAAGAAACACGACAGTTCAAGATCGAAAAATCAAACAAAAATATTAACAATTGTAAATATAACGGCATTTGAAATTATTTTACACAAATGTACAATTTTAAAGCCTTAGCTAACTTGAGATAACATAGTTATGTTTCATTTGACAATCGCGTTGCAAAGAACTCGAGCAAGATAAATTTATTGATAAGCAAGTCCAATAACTTAGCTCAGTTATACTCAATTAATAAATAAAATAACTTTGGGTTGGAGAAATCTCGAAGTCGCAAATGAAAATTTGTGGACATAAATAGAAATATAACTTTAATATAATTAAATACCGGCACACTAACCTCCTGTCACCAAAAAGTATGAAACCAACACAAACGAAAACATAACCATCGCCGAAGGTTGCTGAAGCCATGATGGCTTCTTTATTTTAATATTTGGAATTTCTAATACGTTATAAGGTAATGCATAAATTGCTTCCATGATTAGTTTTTAAATTTCGGCAATTTCCGACGATTGTTATTTCCACTATTTCCTCGACCGACAGTTCGACTATTCAACGTGTCAAATAAACACTTCTATGGAAAGATTCAGAATTGTAGGGATGTTTGATATTCCGATCCCGGTTACTTTGTGCCGGTGACTTGTCAGTCACTGAAACCGTCCATATTTTTTCAGCGAGGAACAGGTTATTTTTGAGTACGAACGAAATGAACCCGGCTCCAGTTCCTTTTCACTCTAATTACTCCGGTCACCTCTTAACGCCGTATTCCATTAATAAAAATGCAGAGGAACCTGCTCATTTTTTTTCATTTTACTAATAAACCTTCCCACCACTGGGAATCGGTTACAAAATTATTTGGATAAATAACCGGTTCCTCAACGGTCTCAGATGCCAATCATTTTTAAATTTTGATGTATTGGTAATACCATTGGAAATACGTCACAAATAACAAAATACATTAAACTAGATACTATTAAATTTACTAGGGTCTGATTTCTCCATTTATCGGAACAAAATAATGAATGCCCCTCCCTAGCTTAGATTTCGCGCATGCGTAGAAACCTGCCTAAGCAGTCACTGTCAGTTTTAAACGCGCCTTTGTCAACACTAGTTGCAATTTTGACGTCTCTGAAATAAAATTTTAGATTTTAAGTTGATTAAAATATTATTAAAGCGTTTAATGCAATTTCAAATAGTATTCAATTATCGCCGTCGAAAAAATTGTACGATTTGACAAAATCGGGCTTAAAAAAACTTTTCTTTACAAAGTTGATTATTGAAGTTTTTCATATTTTTATTTAATCATGATGAACGTCCACTATTCAAAAGTTTAGCGCTTTCGTTACCTTTTTTAAGTACTAATAAAAAAAGTGTATTTTAGGAATTGTTTTTCTGAAAAAACAATTGCAAAAGTGCAGTGGTTTTTTTAAACAATTATAAGCAAAGCTAATGTAAAATTTCAAGTGACAAAAGTGAAGTGTACCTGAGGTGAATTATTTTTATTGGATTATCAGTGCCTCGGGAAACGGATTTCGTGTCTTCGAAAGGTAGGTCATCAAGCTGTCGAGAGGAATCAATAAGTAGTGAGTGCTTTTTCTTTAATTAAAACGTTTTTAAGGATTCTCAAGGCTTCTGAATTTATTTTAATTGAATACATGTATTAATTAAGGGGCTAAGTACCAAAAAATTCAAACCTGATATTTTATTACATTTTTTCATTTTATGGAAATTCGAAATTAATTTGAGTTTTTAAATAATGGATACTGTCAAGATTGCTTCAAACTATTAAGAAACATTTTTTTCAAAGGTGTGCTAGATATAATTTTATTTTAGAAATTAGTATTTTGTTACTACTACAGGCAGTTTAGTTTTTGGTACTTAACGATTTAATTAAAACAAGTTTTCAATTATATTAACAAGCCTCACCATTGGGTTAAAAGGTAAAAGTATTTATCAATTAATTTACCTTTAATTGATTTTTAACATTTCCAAAATAAGTTTAAGAAGAAGGGAACTTGTGTATTGATTTATGCAACTGAGAAATAGGTTTTAACAAAAAATACACCTAAACGCAGAACTAAAACATCTTTTTCACTTTTTGTTACCTCTAACTATAAGTTTTTAAATATAATATCCGATTCAATATTTAAAAGAAATATTGATGAATAATATTGAACTATATCCATTTTGTTCAGGTGTAAATTTATAACAACATGTAGAATACTTTTTTACCGGTCATACTAGATATGTCCCTCTATTATGGTGAAAAAATCCGTAATAACAATTTTTTCATTTAGATTTAGTCCAGGTAATTTTTAATGCCTCTGGCAGATTTCAATATCAAGCTGGGAGTTCAAACTGACCTTGGGTAGAGCTGTTTCTCTTTCTGGACTACTAAAAGAGATGCGTGAAAGAACTTTATAAGAATGGCAACTGCGATAAATAGGTTGACAACAAAAAAATGAACTTACTCTTTCAGTCAAAAGCAGAATAGAAGGTGCCTTAATTCAAACTGAATCACCATATGACGCAGATGTTATCTGGACGCGGAAGTTAAGGGAATGGTGCATAGTCTCTTTTTGTCTTATCACCCAAACTGTGCTTTGTGAGACAATAACCAATTGGCCGAGCACATTCTGTGGCGCTGTGAGCTGATGATGGAAGCCACTAGAGATGTTCAATATTCCTGCCCCAGTGATTTTTTACTGATGAAACTTCACGCCATCGGGAATCTGAACCAAAAACACTGAATAAATAACCGGCTCCTCGTCGGTCTCCGGTGACTGGAACCACAGGACACCTCATTTTAGATATCAACCATCTCTACAGAATTCAAATAAAGTTTCATAGACAAAAATGAGCCACCAGTTCTTACTTGCGTAGATTATGTGAAGTAAATTACTTCGCATGTGAAAATAGATCGGAAAAAATGGTTAGACTTCTATATTATTTTTAAGGAAAATTCTAAAAATATACACAAGATTTTGGATATTATTTTTAATATTTACAAAAGCCTGATCATTAAATGGTCTTAAAATTTTGGTAAACTCCGCAGTGTATTTGTGTTTTACTTGGTGGCTGGAACATTATAATTTTAAATGTGAAAGTTAATAGAAGACGTGACATAATTTAAAATAGTACAATTTTTTTTTAACTAATCATATAAGTTCTACAATGCTTAAAAAACGTAACTTTTATATTTGTGATTACCAAAAAGTTTCGTGTCAAAAAAATATTATGAAAGGCAATCTTGGCAATATTTAAGAGAGATATTTTATTCTACTTTTAGTTATTGTTTATCTAAGCATTGGCAGATATCACAGCAGCAGAAAACAATTCTAATATAAAAAAAAAAAACAAGTTATTTGCTTATATAACAAACCATATTAAATACCCTCCAAATGAGTTGAAAAAAAATAAAGTTTTTAGTAAAAAACCCTTATAATTTTTATCAAAATTGAAAAAATTCAATATTATATTTTGCTGAAATCTTATACTCAGATTGCTCATAACTTATTGTTCATCACTCTAGGCATTCATTTGGGAATTAATGAATCGCCCGCATATAAATGCCTCCGTAAATATTTTGTAAATTCAGAAATTCTCAAGTAAATGTATTATGGTCTATTAAATGATCATTATACACGAAAAAAACATCGAGGAATATCCTTTACACCACCCCTCTTAATTATCAAACCAGGTGTGAATAATACGCGTGGTGCAAGGTATATTAAACGGATTAGTGAAAAAACTTGCCTTATAACTTTATAACTACATCATATGCGTCTAATTTACTGACGTCCGGTGAAACTAAACCAACGCTGAACCGGCGCGTAAAAATCTAGCAAGACGGTACGAATATAAATATTTAATTAAAATAATTGTCAAAATATTTCTTCAATTAAAAGACCATTGTAGATTGTGGCCAGCGACACTAAAATATTATGTTGTAATAGCATGAAGTTTGCATGAAATTCATGCAATTGGCAATTTATTAAACGGTGAGACCTGCCAGTGTTTCTAGTCTCTCGTGACAACTGTGAAGTACACGTCAGACTCGGTTTACAAATTTTCTTTGATAGTTTTGTGCAGTTTGTTGTTTTAAATAATAAATTCGTTTATTAGAGAAAATGTTAATGTATTTTCACTTAAAATATTTTCCATCATGGATTCTAGAAGAGGGAAAGTCTACAGATGGCTATTTTCATTGAACGTTCTGTCAAGGTAAGAATTTTTCCAATTTTTTAATGTGCATAACCTGTCAATGTAAAATATTGCAATTTATTTCAATTTATTTTCAGGTGCATCCTATTTTCCTTGGTATTGACACAAGTGAATTCATCAAGTGATAATTTCAGTTCTACAAATAGCACAGTTCGGGGTGATATATTCGGTCAGACGTTACAGCCCGAAAAAAATATTCGCGAAGAATCCAGCCCCAAAGTTGATCAAACGGAGAACGCTTCTGTTTATGCGGAGCAGAAATCGATCCCTGAATCTCTTGGTTCGCAAGAGTTTATATTTGCCGAAGTTTTATCTCAGAATTCAGCAGTTGTCAACGGAGGGTGAGTACTATTGATTGATTTTTAATATTTTAAGTCTAGGTGTCATATGGTTTTCCCAGATCAGATTGATATGTTAAAATGTTCAGTGTTCTCACATTTCACCTTCCCTACAATGATTGCTTTTCAATAGTTAAATTGCAAAGTAACTTTTGAATTTCTTTATCACATCGTGTCTATACATCAAGTTTTACACGAGTAGTAAAGATATTTTGTTGTAGTTCAAAGTTGTTTACATCCTGATACTTCACATGAATCAATTGCATACTGTTCGTGAAGCTTAATGTTTCGACTATTTGAATATTTGTTTGACCTAATGTTGAAAAACCAGTTATTTGCAAACATAACAGAAAATATATCGATTCCTGTTGTTGCTTTTGCGCTGAAATATCCAAGAACTAAGCAGGTTTCTACGAATTTCTTATTTTATTCATTTTTTATGGTGACCTTGATACTATATTTTACTAAAATCGACGGTCTTTGCTAAACCCCGTTCAAGTCACGAAAAACAGCAGAACAAATCTATATTTTATTTGACTTAGTATTGAGGTAATATTTATAATAAACAGGCAAAATTTATAATAACAGTAAAGTGGGGCTATTTGAAACAATGTTTAAAGTAGAAATAGTTTATTTTTTTACTAAAAAGAACATTGTTGAATAATTAAACATAACCCACCACAAGATCTTGTAAAACGCTGAAAAATATATTTAGAACAAATAAGTGCTTTTGTGTAAATATTTAAAGGTACAATTTTTTCCACATATCTTTGTATTTTAATACAATAAAATCCTGAATTTGAAAAACATCCTCCGGTGTTTGCTTCACAAACCTTACGTCTACTCCACAGTCAAGAATTTAAAAATAATTTTTTGTGTAAATGTCTCATTTTATAGCATCGACTAACCCAATTAAGTACTGTTTTGTACTGTTTGTACCAGAACAAAACTTAAATGGTTCTCTTCATCTCTAAAATGTATTCAATACTTTCCGATGGTATGTTTTGTATCCAGTAAAAACATATCCTTAAATGCTGCTGACATTTGAAAGTGTGATTTATGATCACAAATAAACAACACACAAGATCCGTACTTACGAGTACATGAAATGATTTCGAGGTATACAGTGAGAAGTTTGATTTTTTTTTTTTGCCAACTTATAAACTTTACAGCGGTGCTAGTTGTCCTAGTACAAATAAATTGTCAATTATTTTAAAATGACAACCATAGACTAAATAAGATAATGCAAGTAGGGGAATAACTGCATCATAATTAGATGAAACACTAAGCGAAAAAAGTGGCTCCACTCCCGCATGGGTAGACAAAGAGGATGCTTGCTTCATTCACATTGGTACATCGTCTCATACACACTCTTCTGTTGTTATGACTCTTGACATGGCGCAACTCAAGTATTTGATTTACTTGATCGTGCCACGACTTCCTCGGGCGTCCCCGCTTCTTAAAATTTGCCTAAGATTTCAAATTCACAAAACACAACAACTGTCATGGCGTCGCCACGTCTAGTACGTTTGGCTAATCTCGGTATGGTTCGTGAGCACCGTTCGGCTGTCGAATGCGTGGGTCCCCTCTCCGCACCACATATTTCCCCCGAACCAAATGTAGAACGGTTTCAAGTTTCTATCGGCTGTCTTTATTGGCTGCCTACTCTATTTATAGTATTTGTGTCAAATTTGTAAAACTGCATTTATTTTTTAAAATAATTTAATTTAATATTATTATCAAGTTCTTCTAGTTTTATTTTCAATGATAGCTGTTACTCTATTTATATATCTCTATGAGATGCTAGTAATAGTATTTTTTTTGTTAACCAAAGTTTTTTTTATTATTATTCAAAATAACCCCATTTTACATGCTCCCTCTACCTAGATTGCATAGTCACTTTCGGATTATGTTTCTGCTAAAAAAATGATTCAGACCATTCGAACAGAATTCCTCTGATATATTATTTTCCAGTTAGCTGTTTACTTAAATCGCCTCACGCATTATCAGTGGCATGATTCAGTAATAAAATTATGCGGAATAATTATAAAATCATAGTCGATCATTATGATCTCTTGGGAGTAAGTCCCAGAAACCAGTCGCCATGACCTTGTTTGATAATGCTGTCGAGTCATTTTTAAATAACACTATATCTCAAAACACACGTCCATTACCTGAGCTCTTCATCCTTATCTTTGATAAGTATCAAGTACATCTACGATTGTTATCTATCAGGTATGTCATTGACTTACTTACCATTGTTATTTTCTTTTATGTGGGTAAGTTTACGTTGACGATAATTATTATTACAAGCCCTCAAAGGGCTCAGAAACAACAACGGCTCGGAGGGCTTTGAAGCAGAGAATGGACGATTACCTCGAGAGAATCTCCTCTTGGGATAAGAATAATCTCGTCGAATTTAATGTTTCAAAGACCCAATCATGTCTGGTTACGACTAAAAATGGATCGCAATGACAATTTAGTCTCCTTCAACGGAAGCAATCTTCCCAACAAGCCTTCCAATGGCATGCTCGGTGTAACCTTAAGTGACCAGCTGAGGCACGGGGGCTCCATCGAAGCCGGATTAAAGTTAGCTTCTCAGAAGTTGGGCGAACTCTACAAGGACCGAAAATACTTCAGTGGTACACAACTGCTAACCTTGTACAAATCGCAAGTGCGCCCCGCTGTTGAATTTGGCAGCCACCTCTGGTCTGGAGCCCCAAAATACCTGAAAAAACCCTTGACTCTGCAGAAACGGGCGGTCCGTTTGATAGATTCTCCTATCTTAACAAATATATTGGAATCTTTGGAACACAGAAGTCAGGTGGGAATGCTGTCCTTGTTCTACCGGTATTTCAATAGAAGATGCTCCGAGGAATTTAAGAACGCGTCATTGATCCCTTCGGCACCGGTGCATAGTCAGGAAACTCGCCAAATGCGCGCCCAACATTTGTACACGGTTTACATTTGATATACTATAAGAACGGTTCGCTTTTAGTGGAAAGATTTGCCGACCTCTGTATTTCCTCCCTCCTTCAACATGGACCTCTTCAAGATCCAGGTTCACTCCTTCCTTTCCTCAAAAAGACTCTCCACACAGCATCACCAAAGATGACATAGACCCTGAAGGAAATTATTTCCCTTAAGGGCTCCTGTGTGGAGTTAATGTAAAAAAATATATCGTAAATATTTTTTTCTTTAATTTTATTTTCTGTTTTTTTTTAAACTCTTAATGTACGAGTATGTGCCTAGTCTGGTAGTTCAAAATACATATATAACTGTAATAAACTGTATGCGAAATATAAATATAAAATAGTAAAAAAATTGCACCCCTTTTAGGTCACCGATCTGAAGGCATTCGAGTGGTATTTGACTATTTTTTTTTCAAATTAGTTTGCAAAATATTTTTATGTGAAACATAAATTCAGTGTTTTATTTCATAATATTATTACTTATTCATGAAATAAGTCGAAACACCTGACCTTCTGCTCGCTTATATTTATTTTGATATTAAATTAATGTCTTATCTCTAGTGTGTATTTACGTGCTTAGCAGATCCGGACTCGTATCTAGATGGCGTTAAGATAATACTAACTTCACATTGAATCAATTATCCAAATAGATCTCAAATCATTATCAATTTCAGCCTTGTACAGCACCCCATTTACAGAGGAGTTATTTAAGCCTTATGCAATATTCAGCACGTTTACGAAGGTTTGCATAGTGCATATCTGAGCATTTTCGGTCGTTGGAGCATATTTGAATCTTTTTCTACATTCAGTAATGCATATTTCCGTTGTATTCTTCAAAATCGAGCTAACCACGCGATCTTAAAAAAATTATTTGACTTCTTTTTATTTACTTTATGCGGTCACCTGCATGCACCCCCCCCCCTCTACAATATTTAAAAAAAAAAATCCCCAGATTTCAGTTGCACACAAAAACTCCGAGTTTCGTTTTGCAATCCCCCCACACATGCAAATCAAAAATGCGAATTTCAATTTTTTTTTATCAAACATGCGCATTTCTGATATCGTTACTGGAAAGGCAAAATGGCTTAAGGGTCAACACCCAAAAATACTTAATTTTTGGCTTTCTAATACAAGCAATACTACGAATGATTTATTTCGTAATTCTGTACGGGTAGTTAGGAAAATGTTTAAGGTTTCCAGTGAATACAATTCTTAATAGTAGCGTTAGGAAAAAATCAATGTTTTGTGAATGCTTCACGAATTGCTAGTTCTTTAAAATAAACCCTTCGCAGTGAACACTTCAATTGAAGTCGAACTCGCAAAAAAGAGATTTGAATTTATCCGGTTATTTGTTCAGTTCTTTTTGGAACCGGTTCCTCGCCGTCAAAGCACGTACTAGTCGGTAGCGCTTTGTAATCTAACTTTTATTAAGGTATTTGTTCAGTGAAATGAAGTTAATGAAATGAATGAACGCTAAAATGAAGTACCAACTTCATTTGAAGTATTTGTTCAATGAAACGAAGTTATTGAAACGAATGAACGCTAAAATGAACTATTAACTTCAATTGAAGTATTTGTTCAATAAACAATTGAATGAAGTAGGAACTGTTGCCAAAAGTAGTAGTTCTTTGAAATAGTTCTTTCAAAGCGATCACAACGCTATTAAACAATAATCTTTTCTTTCTGAAATTCATAGTGGAATTTTTGGTAAAACGTTCAAAAATGCCTTTGCTGGTTTTCAAAGTGCACCTTTTATTGACATTTTAGTATATTTTTTGTAACATTTTCCTAACTGCTCGTATATAATTAACAGATACATTATTTGTAGTATTGCTTGTATTAAAAAGCCAAAAAGTGATGCTTAGCGCCATTTTTGAGTGCTGAGGCTTAAGCGACACTTTGGTAAAAATAATAGTTAAATAAGCAGTTTTGATCAGGTTTTTTTTCTGCATCGAATTCTCTGACTCTCGTTTGATTCTGAAGACTTTTGTGGGCCTTCAGCCATCTAAAATATATTTACTATTTGAGAGAAGGCTTAACTCAAGCGACATAAGTTTGGGACTTTTTTCTTTGCGTTTTGTCGCTTCAGGTAACTTAGTGAGAGCATTGGGTTACCTTAGTTAACTTTTTTTTTCAAAATCTAACCATGTACTGAAGACCTAAGAATTTTGTTGTAAAACAAAAAAACTGTAAAGTGCTCCGGTGAAAAGTTCCCAAAATGGCGCGTCAGCCTCCTTTCTGGCGACGATATTTTCTTGTTTTTATGGTATATTTTAGGCATATTTTGTGGCGTTGTTAGTGGATATTTAATTTCGACATTTTTGCATACAATCCGGTGTCTAGCAATGATTATGAGTGTAATGACCCCGCCCTCTGTGACGCACTTGATCAAGTTTAGCTCGGGACGTAAAATGCATTGTGTTAAATTAAAAATCATTATGTGAATGGGTATTTACGCAGAATATTTTGGAATTATTATAGAAGGCAATTGCATTTGGAATCTTTCCATGCGATATTTTTTTAGGTTTCCATTGGAAGTCATAAATCACGGCTTTAAATGCCTCGATTTTATTTATTCAAAATCGGTAGCAAAATGTCGGTACAACTTATGGTTACATTGACTATGTCTTCAGTTCCCAGCGGGAGTCTTTTTAGTGAATTAGTATACTTAATTGTAAATATTTCGATTGTACTTCAGATTATATTAGTTCTGTAAGGGAACCAAAATACTCTATGCAGTTCGTTTGATACATATTATTATCGTTGGAACAAGCTTTGTCTAGCTTATACATATAGATATATATTACAGTTGTTGCACTGGGATAATATCTCCGAATGTCATTATATTGAAATGATAAAGGCAGTGTTGTATTTATTTATCTTAAGTTATATCACATCATTTTGTGTTCTAATATTAAATATATACACCTCTATGTACATATATCAACACAATTTTTACAAAAACAACACATTTAAACGGTTTTTCTAATGACATTTTATAAATTCTTTTTTTTTTTAAATATCGGGTTACAAAAATGAAAGATATAATATACCAACTAATCAAACAATTTTTCTTAATTATTTTTTAAATTGACGAATATTGTCTATCGTAATTATTTCTGGTGGAATTTTATTTATCTTAGAGTAAGAATATACATGGAGAGGAGCTAAATATTTTTACCCAACCAATACAAATTTGCGATAAATCACTTTCTTCTGGTTTTTACGTCGTATACCACGAGAGAGAAAGAGACAAGAAAAGTCCTCACATTATATTGCAACACTTTTAAGTATGTAATAATGTTCTCCGTCCGCGCGCTAACTTCCCATCATCGAGTCGTATAACTTACGTCGACGGATTTTGGGGTTATTTCCTATATTTGTGTTGATTAAAAAACTTGCAGTAGTCATACAAATAAATCAAACATGATGGTGATATGTGCTATGCGTGAATGTTCAAATAAGACCAAACGAAGATTATAAACTATCACTTTTCAAAGGTATTTCAACGGTTTTAAATATTTTTGACCGAACTTTAGAATTTTCACATTTTTAATGATATAAAGCCATGTAAACAACAAAAAGCTTCCTTCATTATTTAGGCAAACCTTTTGTTATTAGTGTTTGTCTGATATTTTGAAATTATAAATCATTTTAATGGTGTATTGATATTGTTTCGTTTAATGTTTTCAAATGTGTTTATTATTAAATTCCACGTGGGCGGTAACTAATAGGCTATCCGACATCCTTTAATATCTCTCTTTCTATCTGAGTCAGTATAAAGTCAACAATACTGACTACACTGTTTCGAAAAGGTACCTCTCCATGTATATTCTTATTCCAAGTATTTTATGTAGTTGGACGGTCCGTTACATGAGAGATTTTTGTGTGCTTGATTTTTTTTTCTTGTTGGCAATGTAATTAATTTTGCATTTTTCGTCCCATGTCCGTGTATCTCATAATTGTAATGTATCGAGATATTTCAGGGGACCCGGGCAATAGGTTTGTGCCCCCTTGGGCCATGGCATTATTAATTTATTATAAATATACGTTGGCCGTTCATTTTCAGTTAATTCTTCAGGAATTTATAAATGCTGACCCAAAGAAAGTAATACGCTGTGGCCTACTTTACCATATCGCAATTTATATAATTCTGACAAATTTATCGCTAATTTTAAAAATAAATTCAAGTTTACAGCTATCGCTGTCAGAGTTGACCCGCACACGGTAATCGCACAGACGCATATTGTTTCAAACTTTTTAATAATAATAATATTTTGATAATTTGTGTAGCGCCGTTTTTATGAAAAATCACCTCAAGGCCGCTTTACAGATCTTATTTTCTAGTTGATATTAATATTTATTTAAAGAGAAAATATACAGGAACATACTTACCTAGCAGGTCCCCTCAGATAGACACACTTATTAACTTAAAATTGTAATTATGATTTTAATTTATTATTATTATTAAAAAAATAAATTATTATGATTTGTTTTTTTAATGATCAAATAAAACAAATTTATAACTTTATTCCACTTTTTTTATTTTTTTGACTGGACCGGTTTCAGCCTATAACGGCCATCTTCAGACTAGTGGTTGTTGTTATTCGATTTCATAGTGGTAGACTCTAAGTATCGCCCCGGTGAAAGGCCACCGTTAATGGCTTTACGCGTGTTTTGTGACCAGATCTGAATAGCCATTATATATGAATAGTTATTTTTCAACCTTTCCCTTCCCCATCTCATTCCCCCCACACTAACTTTAGCCTCACAGCATACCCCGATTGGGTATGCCACAGTCCCACGGTTACTGCGGTATTCACATAAAAAAAATCCAGTTGACCAATCTATTTTGAAAACAAGGTCATTTTTGATATAATATAAAGAACACAATGAAAAACTTTTCATAAATAATTTTATATTTAGAACGTATACGCTTGTTTTTTTTACAATATGTATACATGTTGTCCCTTTCTTGCTAAAAAAAGTAAGCAGGCGTAAGAAAGACAACACGCTGTTTCTCAGTGACGTTTCGCAATGACATCACTGTCGGTAGTAAATATCTACATATGCACCAATACACACTCTACGTTTGTGTTGTTATGGTCAACGTTAATTGCACGACGTATAGATACCACTTTATATTTTTTAACATTTTGAAATTTATCGAAAAAATATCATTTGACATGACGTCGCGTGAAGCGTTGATGTTTATTGATTATTAATTTCCCGTGAAGCCGTTTTTTTAATAACTACATAATCATGTTATGCGGTCGGAAGATACACGGATTTTTTTTCGAGTTTTTACTCATCTGGAACATTGCCAAAATCTCACGAGACGATAATTCAACGAGAAAATTGATAATCCCACCTTTTAATTTAAGCCGATTCGACTCTCTTATTGTTTTTCAAAAAAATAACACCTGATTGACGATCGATCAATATTATGAAAGAGTGGTAGATACTCCAAGTATCGTCCTGGTAAAAGACCACCATTCAGAATCGAAACGTTACTTGCAATGGCTTTAGCCGTTTTTGGTGACCAGATCCGAATAGCCAGGTACTTCTCAACCTTTATCTTCTCCGTCTCCGTCTCCTTCCCCTCCCCACTACCTTCAGCCTAACAACATACCCTAATTGGGGATGCCATAGTCTCCCTGGCTCTAGACGGTTGAAAGCAGTTGAGACTCTTGCGGTATTCACTATAAAAATAAATTAAAGAAAGAAGCTAGCAGTCCATAATGGAGTGCTTATATCAACTCTGATGTATGACAGTGAGGCATGGAGCTGGCAGAGGAAGGATGAAAGTATACTGAATGCTGTAGAAATGAGATCCCCGATCCGTGTTGAAAATGTGGATATTCTGAAAGAATGCAAGACTGATGTAAGCGTAATGAATAGGATTAATAAAGGGACGCTAAGATAGTTTGAACACGTAGAGCAAATGAACCAAGAGAGAAGTCTGACAAGAATATATGACGCTAAAGTGGATTGTAGAAGTCGGGGATGCCCGAGGAAGACATGGCGCGATCAAGTGAATCAAATACTTGAGTCGGGCCATGTTAAGGTTCACAATAGCAGAAGAGTATGTATGAATGTGGATGAAGCAAGGAGTGTGCGGCAAGACAGAGTTATATGGCGGTCCATACTCTATGTCATAGATTCTCTTAAAGCGATATTTCTTTATAATATGAAGTGAAATTTAATCGATAAATCACAGCGTGATGTGAAATGTGATATATTGCAAATAAACTGATATTTTGGGTAAACATTAGCGTTGTGACCGCTCCGTGCGAACTATTACAAAGAACTACTTCATTTTGCGGCAGTTCAAACTTCATTCATTTTTCATTGAACAAATACTTCAATTGATGTTAGACTACAAAGCTACAAAGAACTACTTTTTTTTGCGGCAGTTCAGTTGCGAAGTTGAACATCAAAGCCTACAAAGAAGTACTTAGATTATTTCAAATCTCTACCTACAAGTACTATTTTTTGGCGAGTTCGACTTCAATTAAAGTGTTTACTGCGAAGGGTTCATTAGTTCATAGTAGTTCGTGAAGCATTCGCAAAACTTTGAAGTTTTTCCCAACGCTAGTAAACATTAGCGTTGTGACCGCTCCGAAAGAACTACTTCTTTTGACAGCAGTTCCAGTTCTTTGCACTTTCAAATCTCTACCGACTAGTACTTTTGTTTTGGTGAGGAACTTTTGTCGATTTGCTAGTACTTTTCGAAAAAATATGAAGGAACCGGTTCTAAACAGAACTGAACAAATAACCGGATAAATTCAAATCTCTCTTTTGGGAGTTCGACTTCAATTGAAGTGTTCACTGCGAAGGGTTCATTTTAAAGAACTAGTAGTTCGTGAAGCATTCGCAAAACTTTGATGTTTTTCCCAACGCTAGTAAACATCTTTTGCTCGCTACCGTAACATGTTTATTTTAACAAAAATAGATTAATCTATTGACGTAACACATTAATTAGACAGCCCGTTATCAAAATCGCAATTCTGTCGGGGATAAATAATTTATCTCGAGTGGCATTCCTGATTTATTATTCTGTCTTCAAGTGGATTTTAAAAGAAAACCATCTTCCACTTCCGATGTGTAAACATAGGTCAATTTTAGAATATATTACGATGTCCATAGTACAATCCTATCACGAAAACTTACCTTACTGCGCAGTTGAGCAAGTACTGCGACACTAGGAAGCCCCTTATAACTCTATTACATGTAATCATTATTTTATTAAATCAAGATTATAAAGAGATGTCGCTGTCCATTATCGCTTTAACGTTAATAAGCAAATTCTTGAGATAATTATGCCTCGTGTAGCACATACTTGTTTTTTACAATAATCTTAATCTAACTTTACGCTGTAATCTTCGAAAAGTTGTCAGTCAATGCATGTTTCAATGTGTTTTTTTGTTTGTTTTGTATGTTGAGTATTCTTGGAGCAAGTGGACGAGTTTGTGTATTTAGGAAGTATGTTTGTAAGTACGAGAGATGGAAAGGCCGATAAGGATATTGAAAGAAGGGTGAATGCAGGAAACTCTATTAAAGGAGGACTGAACGCTGTTGGCGCTAATAAGAAATTGTCCAAAGAAGCGAATCTAGCAGTCCACAATGGAGTGTTTATACCAACCCTGATGGCAGTGAGGCATGGAACTGGTAGAGGAAGGGTTAAAGTACACTGATTGCTGTGGAAATGAGATCCCTGAGACGCATGTGCGGTAAAACCATGTATGACCGTGTTAAAAATGTGGATATCCGGAAAGAATGCAAGGGTGATGTAAGCGTAATGCCTATTCATAAGTACTATGAATATGTGATGCGATAGTGAATGGAAGAAGAAGTCGAGGACGCCCGAGGAATACATGACACGATCAGCGAATCAAATACTTGAATCGGGTCATGTGAAGAGTCAGAATAGCAGAAGAGTATGTATGATACGATGTATGAGTGTTAATGAAGCAGCATATAGCGCTATGTTTATGAAATATCCGAAAATAATGCAAGGCTGATGTGAGCGTAATGAATAGGATCAAGAAAGGAACGCTTAGGTGGTTTGGGCATGTAGAGCGAATGAACAAAGAAAGGAGTGTGAAAAGAATATATGATGCTAAAGTGAATGGAAGAAGAAGTCGGGGACGCCCGAGGAAGACATCAAGTGAATCAAATACTTGAATCGGATGGGGAAGAGATTGAGAAAAGAACGGTTGTAAGCTTGAAGTAACAATATATGGAGGGATAGCTAATTTGTTTTACCCAACCTATCCGAAATTGTAACAAATCACTTTTTCCGAGTTTTTACATCGTACACCATGAGAGAGAAAGAGACAACAAATTTCTTAGACGGCTTCTAAATACTGTCGTAATGATCTTAAGCTCGTTATTTTCGCTGGTTGACGGCAGGACTCCGCCCACATTTTTTATTTTGCCACTAAACTTGACACAACTAAACTGTTTTTTAGGTTAGATGCTATATTTTTGTTGATAAAAATACTGTGAAAAAGTGGCTATACGAATACACAAAAACATTATGTCGATATGTGATATGAATGGATGTATAAATACCGTAGCCTTAGTCTTAGCCACGCCCATTTGCGCCGAGTCATGTTAAAATCATCAAAAACAAGTTCAAAACTGACTTCACTGGCTTTGGCTTGGGCTACCTCTTGTATACTCTAAGGTTGTAAGTATCTGGCCATATAGGTCTGGTCAATAAATATTGCTGATGCCGTTTCAAATAAAGTTTCGCGTTCATGCAATGACGTTACATATATAGACACGTTATAGCCTTAGAATATTTACACAAAATGTGACAAGCAAAACACACACGTTACCAGTTAATTCATCATTCAAATATCGGTCATATATGACAAAGATAGACATTCATATAATATATGTGTATGAACGTAACAGATCCGAATTTCGGACCGCGTTCCATACTTGCTTGAACGCGTGACCGTTTAGTACTAAATCGGCTTAAAGACCGATCACACCAACTAGCGTGATTATTGCTTGCCACTTTGAGAGCGCTACAACGTGTCTATATATATGTAACGTCATTGCGTTCATGTCCATTTCTAGTAGTTTACTTGAATGCGGCTGCAATCCCTGGGAACGTCTCCGTCGTGCACACTTTTCAGAAATATACGATCTGTCTAAAAACACTCTGCCTCGAGAGATGTAACGATTGAGTGATCGGTTGCCTCTTCTGTTGCTTCCGCACTTGTAGTAGAGGAGTATGGCGGGAGGATGGAATGGCGCGTCAAACATTCTCACGAGTCTTTTGAAGACCATTAAAATCTCCGGTTAATTGGCCATTTCAAGCTCCAACTTTCGCCTTGGCGGCCAGTTTGATGACCACAGGGTAAGTGTCCCGCAAAGAGAATGTGTGGATAATTTCTCTGGGCACGATCTGCAATAGTAATACACGGTGATATATCTGCATGCTCTGGGCTTCGCACGTCATTATTTCTCCTGCGTCGTTAATAATGACAATAAATTGATACCCCCAGCTTTCGCTAGGTTGTGTTCCTGCATGTTTGTACTGGGAACTGTGTGTGCACGGCTCAGAGCAATAATATACAAGCTACAAGAGCGCTGCTGTAGTCAGTTTTGATGAGTTTTGCCGGACTCGGCTAGACCTGGGCGTTGCTAGGACTAGGGCTAGGGTATTTATACATAATTCATAGCACGTGTAGGTACTCCAGAGTGGTAGATACTCTAAGTATCGCCCTGGTGAAAGACCACCATTCGGAATCGAAACGTTGCTTGAAATGGTTTTAGCCGTGTTTGGTGACCAGATCTGCATAGCCAGGTACTTCCCAACCTTTCTCTTCCCAATCTCCTTCCCCTCCCCACTACCTTCAGCCTCACAACATACTCTATTTGGGGATGCCATAGTCCCACTGACTCTAGACGGTTGGGAGCAGTTGAGACTCTTGCGCGGTATTCATATAAAAAAAGTCGACATAATGTTTTTGTTTATTCGTGTAACCACTTTTTCACAGTATTGTTATAAACAAAATATAAGAAATAACCTAAAAACCGTTGACTTGTGTCCATTTATGTCGCATATCGAAACGTGTGGGTAGAGTCTGCGGAGACGCGGGACACGAAGATCATCTTTACAATACTTTAAAGCGGTGTGATAATTTAGGAAATTTTGTTGTCTCTTTCTTTCTCATGGTGTACGACGTAAGAACCTGGAGAAAGTGATTTATCCCAAATTTGTATAGGTTGGGTAAAAAGAATTAGCTCTCTCTCCATATATTGTTACTCCAAGATGCAAGGTGTTTGTTTGGAGCAAGACTCGCAACTCTCGAATGTTGAAAGTAACTTCTCGTTACCGTTTGGACCGGTACCGGTATGACGTATGTATAGTTAATTTCAGGGCGGCAATCGTTTGCATTTTCGCCAGATATGGCCCAACATTATTTGTTATTCTATCATCCACATCGAATTTATGTCCATCGTCAGCACCTGTAATATTCGGATTCAAACGTTTTATTTTTTGTTTTAAATGAAAGACAAACATTCTCGGGTGACGAATAACATGACGATATTTGAAAAACTCCTACTACCGTCTAATAATAAAAGGAAGATGTTGCTTGTGCAATGATGGAGGCCTTAGCTAGCAGGGGAATTGAACTCACTACCTTCGGGTGGGAATCCGACGCGTTTGTCCACTCAGCTACTAACCGGTTATTCGTTTCTATGGTTTTATTGAACGGTGACTTCAGCCTCACTGGGGTATTTTACCAGGCTAAAGGCAGTAGGAGATGAGGAAGAGGAAGGTTGGAAAGTTTCTGCTATTCAGATCTGGTGTACCGTACACGGGTAAAACCGTTTCAAACAACGTTTCGAGTCTGAATGGTGGTCTTTCACCAGGGCTATACTGAGTGTCTACCACCCTGGAACGTACCGAAAATATACTACATATTATTTTTAACGAATTAATTGTGAAATAACACTGATTAATCAAATAAATGTTTGCGCACGCCGGGATTTAAACCCGCAACCTCTGGATTCGTAGTCGAGGATCTTACCCACTCAACCGCGGAGGTCGTCTCCTTGGTGTTTGGCTATCTTCCATCCCTGCTACCAACCACCCCAATTGCCTGCCTTCACCAACATTACATACAAAAGTAACAATTTCAAGAGTGGTGTTTCACCAGGGTGACACTGAGAGTATCGTCCACTCTGGAATTGCCGTAAATCGCAAATTTTTACTACCCTACACCACCGACTTTTTCTTATTTATAACGTCAATGTATGCGAATCCTTCTCAACCCTCCGTTATTTACCGAAATCATAATAATACATCCTTTTTTAAATAACCTACGCGTATAATGTACGCGAAGTCGGTAAAGATACCCTCCTTTACCGCTCGACTCCTGCAGAGCTCCCTGTCCCATGCCCGTCCCCCAAAGGTGTCTTATCGAAAGGTTCGCGCAATTTTAAAGAAGAACATCTGCTCCATATTTCAGGTATCTCCACGGGCGAGGGGTATATTTCGTAATATCGTTTTGATATAGTGCATGTTTAGTTCGTAGTCAAGTTGAATATAATTCTTCTATCTGGTCCCCTAACTATAAAATCCACTGTAAAAATTCAACACAATTTTCTGAGATATATTAACTATAAACATAATAATGATAAATGGATTACTTCTGTAGCGCCGTTTTCGTGGGAAAATCACCTCAAGGGCTATTTTCCATTTCAATCTACCCATTGAAAACATAAACTTTAATTGCTTGATGAAAGAATTAAACTTTTAGATCAAATAATTATTTTCGACTGTCGATGGTATTATAGACAGCCCTGCTTTACCGTATTTATTGCCTTTCATATACCAACGAGAACTACTCGATCCAAAATTATATTTAGTTGTAACAATAATATCAGAATTGAGTCTTTCAGATACTCGCTTGTACATAGATTGCATATAGTTGGTAATACGTACGCAGAGGAAGCATAAATGTATTTAACTGCACGGAATGTAGATACGAGAAGGCTATAATATCACAATATTTCTTCAATCAATATTAATTTAATGTAATCAAACACCATTCTTTCTATAAATAGAACATATATACTTTGTTTTTAACCACTTTTTTATTTAATATTTTGTCTACCGGTTTTGGAAGTACCCTTCCATCATCAGGACAATATTAAATTAATCTGAAATACAAAATACTGAGATAAATATACATATTTAGGAGTTGGAAGGAGAAGGAGTAATTGATGAAATTATGGGAATAACAGAGCGGTTTATTGGAAAAATATTTAGGATAGGACTATAAGATAAATTAATTTGATTGTTTAAAATATTGCATTTACTGTTTAATGATTTTCTAATTTCTAGTGCTTCTAAGTTATCTAATTTTATCCCTTTATTGCAACGGTGAAGAATTTTAACCCCTGTATCTCTATTAAAATCATGATTAGTAGTAATGAGGTGATTGGCGAACTCTGAAAAATTATTGTTTTTTAAGCATCTTAGATGTTCACTTATTCTAATGTTTACACTGCGAGATGTCTTACCTATATAATATGAAGCACAATTATTACAAGAAATTTTATAAATGCCAGAATGACTTAATTTATTATCTCTATCTTTAGCATTTTTCAATACTATCCTAAATATTTTTCCAATAAACCGCTCTGTTATTCCCATAATTTCATCAATTAAATAAATTAGTTTTACTTCCGATCCTTTATGTCTTCTTCCTCCTAAATATGTATATTTATCTCAGTATTTTGTATTTCAGATTAATTTAATATTGTCCTGATGATGGAAGGGTACTTCCGAAACCGGTAGACAAAATATTAAATAAAAAAGTGGTTAAAAACAAAGTATATATGTTCTATTTATAAATATGGCAAGCCACAAAGTTAATGCTTTTTACGAATATACCATTCTTTCTTTTCATATGATCAAATAATGTTCACTTTTATAACTGCAATATAACTTGTACTGTACCCTCAGAGCAAGAATATATATGAAGAGAGAGCTACATATTTTTACCCAACTTATACAAATTTACGATAAATTACTTTCTCTGGGTTTTTACGTAGTAAACCGTGAGAGAGAAAGAGATAAGACAAGTTGTCACATATTATTGCACACTTTTTGGTATGTTAGCATCTTGTCCGTCTCCCGCGTCTCCGGCTACTCCGCCCACTACCTTTTGTTATGCGACATAACTCAACGGTTTTTTAGGTTACATACATCCTATATTTTTATTGATGAAAATACTGTGAAAAAGTGGTCATACAAATAAACAAAACAATATGTCAAGATGTGCTATGAAGGGATGTATAAATACTCTAGCCCTAGCGACGCTCGAGTCAGGAAAAAATCGACAATCCTGACTACACAAGCTATCCCTCCTGCATAGATATAAAATACAAGACACGTCATATTCATACAAATCTTACGAAAAATGAAGCACCACTAATGTTGCACCACTAAATGTTTCACCCGCGTACGAAAAGGATAGCCATTCAAAGAATATGTGTGTGCGGAAGAGACAGCTATATGAAGCGTGTTTCGAAGGTATGTCTCGTTGATTTGGTTTAGTGTAGCCTTAGAGCAATAATATACATTATATTGTTACTTCAAGAGTGTAGCGTTGTGACCGCTTTAAAAGAACTGCTTCAAATAACTACTTCTTTTGGCAACAGTTCGTACTTCATTCATTGTTCATTGAACAAATACTTCAATTGAAGTCGGTAGTTCATTATAGCGTTCATTCATTTTAATAACTTCATTTCATTGAACAAATATTTCAATTGAAGGTGGTAGTTCATTTTAGCCTTCATTCATTTGATTAACTTCATTCCACTGAAAGAAGTACTTCAATTTGAAGCAGTACCGTTGCGAAGGCTTTGACATTTCAAAATGAAGGAACCAGCTCCAGTTCCTTTCGTTTTGAAATGTCTACCGACTAGTACGTGATTTTTGTGGCGAGGAACCGGTTCCAGTTCTTTCTAGTTTTCAAACTCTACCGACTAGTACGTGATGTTGTTGGCGAGGAACCAGTTTCAGTGCTTTTCGTTTTCAAATCGCTACCGACTAGTACGCGCTTTTCTTCGCCGAGGAACCAGTTGACTAGTACTATGTAATTTGGCAAGGAACCGGTTCCAGTTCTTTTTACTTTCTAAACCCTACCGACTAGGACGTGCTTTTTCGGCGAGGAACCGGTTCCAAAAAGAACTGAACAAACAAGCGGATAAATCCAAATCTCTTTTTTCGCGAGTTCGACTTCAATTGAAGGGTTCATTTTAAAGAACTAACAATTCGTGAAGCATTCACAAAACATTGAAGTTTTTCCCAACGCCAGTTTAGTGCAACCAGGCGCGTTGTCTCAGTAACGTATCTACATAATTTAATTCATCCAAGCCCTCCTGGTATATCATTGCTCTGAGACTGTACCTTTAAATGTAAAAACCCACTTGGGCGTATACAATAAAATAAATAAATAAATATTTAGCTGTACGTTCGCATTTTACAGATCATGTTTTATCCATATTTTGCGAGTGATATTGTTAAATATTATTATAGTAGTGTTGGTGTGTATCATTACAGTTTATGGGTTTCACTTTGATGATATTACTCTTCGTAGTGATTCAAACCCATTTCCTCGTCTAAAACGTGTACTCGTTAGATAACACTCCAATGTTCAACGGTGTGGAAATGCGAGCATTGTTATAATTCCAATGTACGGTCTTTAGAGCATATCAATCAATTTGGAGATTGTTTTAGTTTCCTCGATGAATAAGTTATAATCTGTAGAGTTCCAGGAAGTGCTGCTTTAAAGCAAATTAGCGGCTGTCCTCCTTTATCCACCCTAAGTCATTAATCTCGGCAGGTCTACTGCACTCTTCTCTCTACGTCCGCATTATTATATAAAATGTGTATGAAGGCACACATCAAAAAACAAAATTAAACTGATAAATAAACAGGTTAATTTTGTACCCTGATGATGCTTAGGCTAAGCGAAACCGGTCGGTCATAAAAAATAAAATCCGTGGTCTTCTACAACATTATTGTTTCATTTCATTAAATCCAGAGTGGTAGATACTCGTATTGCCCTGGTGAAAGACCACCATTCAGAATTGAAACGTTGCTTGAAATGGCTTAAGCCGTGTTTGGTGACCAGATCTGGAATAGCCAGGTACTTCCCAACCTTCCTCTTCCTCTTCTCTCTCCCCCCCCTATTGGGGATGCCATAGTTTCAATGACTCTAGATGGTTGGAGCAATTAAGACTCTTGTGCGGTATTCACGTAAAGAAAAAAAATGTCAAACCACAAAGTGATTGCTTTCTACGAAAAAAAAATAATAAAAAAATCTTCTGAATTTTAAAGGTAGATACTCTCAGTATCGCTCTGGTGAAAAATCACCATTCTCAATTGAAACGATTTTAGCTGTGTTTGGTGATCAAATTTGCTTATGGATTTTTAAAAGCTCCACGATCCGCTGTTGATGATACGATTATGTTTTAATAAGACGCATTGAGATAGTGAGAGTTGTATGAAAGATTACCTAGTGTGGCTGTATGAAATATTATTCTAGAACTTTCCCCGCTTTGTTGGCAAAAAGCAACCTGCATAGGTTGAATGTAAATGGAATGCCAAGTCTCGCGAATGTTGCATTTCGACTGCATAATAAAAATGTGTCTGTCTTCTCTGTCTCAAGAGGCACCTGACGTTAGGTACGTTTTCTTATTATGAAACTTATTTTGCGCAGCTGTGGGTAGGTACTTCCCTTAAGAGATTCGCTGAAAGAAGGTGTCCATTTTTTCCCTTATTTTATTTTATAAAGGGTGTTTTTCCATATTGTTGAAATAACAGTCTGATGCTTTTGACCTTTTTAATAAGTGGACACCCCTTGTAGACCGTTCAATTGAAGCTTAATTCACAGTTTCATTGACCTTCAGACGGTGTTGCCACCAATTGACCACGGTAGGTACCCCTACTTCAGCACCAATGAAATAAATAAAAAAATGTTAAAAGATACTTCAAGAAAGGAAGATGGATGTTTTTTTATCGTTGATTCGACAATACTGTTGTTCGTTTTAATGGTTATTTACTACTATCATTTTTTCAGTATTAAGTACACATTATATTACCCATTTTAGTAGACTATAATTAATTTCCTTTGTTAGTACGTACGCATGAGTGTGAACTTTTCAATTTTTGAACTGATGATCATTAAAATGATCAAATTTATGAAAATAATCTTTTAAAATCCCTACCTACCTAATAAAGTGCCTACCTATTCAGTATTTTTAGCAGACATTATTCTATATTTGAAATGGGTGGATTAAAGCTACCGATGTTTTTTCCTGGCAAGTCAAGTTATGATACATTCCGTGATTTTTCATGGGTAGCAAATAGTATTCACAATTAGAGATGGTCGATATTCCTCTCCCGGTTAAAAGGAACCGGTTCCAAGCCAGTCACTGGAACCGTCGATATTATTTCTCCGAGGAACCGGTTCCACAGTCCAGGTTTTTGATGATTTGCTAGTAATTTATTTCGGAGAGGATTTTTTGTTGACTTGCTAGTACTTTTTGATTTGAAAATTAAAATCTCCTGCGTGGAACTTTTCTGGCACCAGGAACCAGTTCCAAAAAGAACTGGATAAATAACCGGTTCCTCGCCAGTCACCGGTAACTGGAACCGCAGGTACACCCAATTCTGATATCGACCATCATAATGTATTTTTTGTTTTACATACGAGTAAATGCTGCAAATACAGCATGGCACAAACCTCAGGTATTGATTTCACTTTTATCGCATTATTTTATCGGATTATTGTAGTTTATCTCACTCGGAGTGGTTGTCATGGCGACGCGGTAATAAATCTGTAAGTGCAGCGAAGTAAATGCACCGCCACGCCCCGCAGAGCGATACGACCGGTGATAAAAGTTGACAATTCGCCGCCAGCGCGGTACACAATGCATTATTTGCCCAATGCACACAAGTACAGCCTGCACCAATGGGTCGCGCGACTTGTCGGGCTTTCTCCACTTCTTTGGACGATGTCTCATGACGATAATTATTTATAATCAGGTTCAATTCCACGAGAGTCAATGATTTATTACCTGGCCAGGTGTATTGTGCAGCGAGTACCCTTTATCATTGGCTGTGTCTATCCATAGTTAGATGAAATTTCCGTAAATTTCTAGATTTATTACTGAATATACATCGGCACTCTACTTGAGGGTTTCTATTGAGTTCCAGTATTAATATTTTATTGCACACTTGTTTAAAAATAAATAAATTATATATCGAGTGTGTTTATGTGAAAGGCGTTATTCCATATTTTTCACTGTTGAATATAACTGTTGGAAATAACGCAGATTTTGACGCGACGCCATTGATTTTAATAACAATAATCTCTTGTTGGCAGTGTTGAAATAGTTGGTGCGTTGGTGCCGTTGGGGGTGTTATTTTATAACGGCTATATATTACTTACCATCGGTAGATTCACTTGACGCTAGCCGCTACAAATCCACAAAGACGTCTTACTAGGGAGGTGTACAATCAAAATATCATTCAAATATTATACAAATACATTTTAATGTTAGATACCGTTTGAATTGCATGACTAAAATGATCATTATTATTATTGCGTCTGGCTCGCTTCAATGAAATTACTTCCCTGCGGGGTGGCGCCCTACCCGAGAGACTTACTTTAATTTGCTGCACGTTATCTGCTGTCGAAATGAACATGCACGTTGCGCGTACTTAGTACCTACGCAGTACACACACCACACACATGGGCACCGTCGTACAAATGCGACACCAGCTCTCCGGTCTACACTCTAGTCTACACCTCTACGGCGTTCCACGTTCCACAAGTCGACAGGGGTCCGAGGCACGCGGTCGCGTCGAATGTTGAATATACGAAACGCTCATTCTCGTCTTCGTGTTGATGGTGTTTTTTCCAACATCGCGATCGTATCGCCCGACGTGTTAGACACGCAAGACTATATTGTTTTTAAACATGTGTCCCGCCTTCCTGAAACGTTTAAGAAACAATTTGCATGTTGCATTGAATAATTAATTTTTTTTCGATCGACAGTGAGTGAGATGTATTGGTGGACGTAGGTGATTAGTGCAAAGAGTTTTAATTCATGCTTACCACGTATGTGTGTGTGTTGTAGCTATCGTTCGTTGGCCAAATTTGTGGCTCGTCTGTAAGTACACGTATTGCCGATGTGAAGGTCGCTAAATTTGTTGATAACTAGTTTGTTGCTCGCTGCTAATACTTCACAGATACAGTTGTGCAAACTTTATTTTTATTTTTTACATCAACTCCACACCGGAGGCCCGGATGGAAATAATCTCCCTCGTGTTCTATGTCACCCATCCAAGTACTATGAATATACGATGCGAAAGTGAATGGAAGAAGATGTCGAGGACACCCGAGGAAGACATGTCACGATCAGTGCATCAAATACTTGAATCAAGTCATGATGTGAATAGTCGGAATAACAGAAGAGTATGTATGAGACGATGTATGAATGTGAATGAAGCAAGGAGTGTGTGCCAAGATAGATCAGGAGGTCCATCCTCTCTGCCTACCCCTGCAGAGAAACGGTGCAATGGTTAGTTAGTTTTAAGTATGTCGATAGTGACATATTTAAATCTTTAAATAAACGGCGCTATACAAATTATCCAAATATTATTATTATTATTATTTAGCGTTTTAAGTATTTTTATGATAATTTTCGCTAAAGTTTTTCAGCTTTGTTGAGCTCTCGAGGTAACTAACTAACTAACCATCACGCCGTTCCCCCGCAGGGGTAGGCAGAGAGGACGGACCGCCATATAACTATGTCTTGGCACACACTCCTTGCTTCATTCACATTCATACATCGTATTATACATTCTCTTCTGTTATTCTGACTCTTCATATGACCCAATTCAAGTATTTGATTTACTTGATCGTGCCATGTCTTCCTCGGACGTCCTCGACTTCTTCTTCCATTCAATTTCGCATCATATATTATTTTCACACTCCTTTCTTCGTTCATTCGCTCCACATGCCCAAACCATATAAGCGTCCCTTTCTTGATCCTATTCATTACGCTCACATCGGCCTTGTATTCTTTCCGAATATTTCATTAATATAGCGCTATATAAATTAGCCATGTATTATTGAGGTGGTAAACATATATAAATGGGAAAGAAAAAAATCTTTTTTTATAATAATTTAACTTGGTTTTTATTTTACGAAAGGTGCCAATAAGTTTGGTGGGATGATATACTGAGAAATTTAACAACGTTGAATGTATTATGATTTTTTCAAGAGACCAAAATTTGTAATATTATGCGTTGGTGTCGGCTGCACTTGCCCGATGCTTTATCTAGTCTAATTTGTATGCAATTTCATAACAAGATCGTTACCATAATAATATTTTGACCTTCTTATCTTGTTGCGTGGACATTATTCAATAGTTGGACATTTGGCAGCTACGACCAACTGTAATGAAATGATTACACTATGTTAACATGATAAATCACACATATTTATATGAATGGACCATTTGATAAAATCAAACATTCAAAGTTCTGAAAGAAGATGATTCAAAGTCTGATTTCCCTTATCTCCGGTAGTATACATGTGATAAATACGGATAGTTTACAAAGTTAGATTCCGTTATAAGGGTAAGGCTCCAAGAGAACCTTCAAGATTTCGCAACGGTTTGCAACCCAATCTGACATTTATGTTATTGTAGGCATGATAGGAAACTTAATAATTAACAAGAATAATAATATGTCGATATTATTGTACAGAACTGAACGTATTGGCGAAACAAAGTTAAATTATGAGAGTTTTGGTTAGGTACTCGGAGTAAGAATATCTATGGAGATAGAGCTAATTTGTTTTACCCAACCTAAACGAATTTGCGATAAATTACTTTCTCCGGATTTTTACGTCGTATACCGTGAGAGAGAAAGAGACAACAAAATTTTGGCAAAATTTCACACTGCTTCAAAGTATTGTAACCATGTTCTTTGACTCGTGCGTCACCCGGGACTCCGCCCACACGATTTGATGTGCAACTAAACTGAACATAACTCAACGGTTTTTTGGATTATATGGTATATTTATTTTTATAAGAATACTGTGAAAAAGTGGTTATACGAATAAACAAAAACATTGTGTCGACATGTGCTGTGAATGAATGTATTAATACCGTAACCCTAGTCGAAGCCACGCCCAGGTCCAACCGAGTCAGTAAAACCTAGTGAAAACTGACTACAGATCGATCTACGGCGTTACCTCTTGTATATTATTTTTAGGTTAGGTTAGGTTAGTAAGTTAATAGTAAAATTATCGGATTTTAATTTTTTTTTTAAATACTGCACAAGAGTCCCAACTGCTCCCAACCGTCTAGAGCCAGTGAGACTATGGCATCCTCAATCGGGGTATGTTGTGAGGTTGAAGGTAGTGGGGAGGGAAAGAAGATGGGGAAGAGGAAGTTTGGGAAGCACTTGGCTATTCAGATCTGGTCACCAAACATGGCTAAAGCCATTTTAAGCAACGTTTCAATTCTGATTGGTGGTCTTTCACCAGGGTGATGCTTAATCTACCACTCTGGAATGTACCTCAAATGTACTATATATTATTTTATATGAATTAAGTGTGTTATGACATAATAATTAAATAAAAAATATTTGCGCACGCCGGTTTTGAACCCGCGACCTCTGGATTCGTAGTCGAGCGTCTTACCACTCGACTATGCAGGCCGTGAAATTCATCTTGTTGGCGAAATCAAGATATGTTAGCTAATGTTGGTGCACCTTTCATATGAAGGCTTTGGGCCTACGTCACGTTGGTACCCTATCGCTAAACGCTGACAGCAAGTCCCTTTTATGATTATGGCTTGCATACTCGTACATAATTGATAATTATATGTAAGTATGCCATATATTCATTTAAAAATTATAACGCTCGTGGGATTTGAATGAGATTAAATAAGGTTTGATGAATCAGATTTCAAAACTCTTTTTTTCAATATTTAGAAATAAAATGTGAAGAAGTCGATACGGATATATTTAACTTTTTCGTGGCTGAAAGTAAAAATCAAACGTACGATCCGAAAGGGGGTGACGTACTTACCCCATTAGATTTCAGTTTTTTTTTTTGATAATACTTAGAATTATATTCACAATATTTCAGTATTTTTTATCTAAGATATCGCACAAAACTCTCGTTCGGGGTTACATTAGAACCCCCGCTCGGAACTGGAGTGTTAAATACTGCACACCTCATGACGAAAATGGTGTTAGAGGCTTAGATGAATTAAATAATGTAGATACGTTACTGAGAGAACGCGCGTGAATGCACTAAACCGAGTCCGCGAGATATATCTGAGATTTATTTACGTTTAGTATCACACAAACATTCGTTCGACAGACAAGCTGTCACAAACGCATCGCTGTAGTCTCCTTTCTGAGAAAAAATGCCTTGAGAGGTGTAAAAAATATTCTGGGACAAAAACATATCTCATGGAATTTCTTTCCATTAATTCTCGTAATTACCAACAAATCACTTATTATTTCAATTCAATAAATACAATTATTCACAAAGTTTAAAGGTTCACGAAAACGGTGTAAGATAGCGCATGCAGATATACATAAGTGTAAGGAAGACAACCACGGCTAGTGGCGCAGTAGCGTAGGACGTTCATATAGCTATCTCATCCGTACACACATATTCTTTGAATGGCTATCCTTTTCATAAGCGGGTGACGCGGGAAACAAGACAGTTCTAGTTGTGCTATATTTTTCGTAAGATTTGTATGAATATGACGTGTCTGGTATTTTATGTCTATGGTTAGAGGCTGAACATATTTGCGTTGTCTTAGAAAAAGCTGTGTAAATTTCATGACTCAAGATTTCACCGTCCATGAGTTTTTGCTGTTTCATTTATCACACATCAAGTTTCTATCGTTTTGAATACAGGTTCAGGGGAAACGGAATTGTTCATCGGCAGCTCTTCGGTGATCATACATTTTCTGACGCATTTCGCTCGGTCATGGTTCCTGGCATTATTCCTTGTAAACAAAAAACATAGACATATTCCAAATATTCTAGTTTGGAGTTGTAAAAACTAGTATTTTAAGAGTAGACCTTGGGCTGCAAAAATTAAATTCCTCTATGCTAGTAAGTGATATTATAATTTTTGGTTTATGATTAGAAAATTTTTAGCGAATATTATAGTATATGTATTTTTCATGCATTAGCTGTAAAACCATAAGATGTTTTTATTAGTATAGAACTGTAAATCTGGCGGTTGTGGAAAATTTGTAATATTTATTTATTTAATTAATTATATACGCCCTTATGGGCTTTTACATTGTGTAATACATAATATAAAATAACTAGTTAACAGTTTAGTCTTTACACACACGTCAAAAGGGACATAGTGAGTAGATCGTAAAGTAGCGTAATCGGAATAAAATTTCAGACTTTTTTACGTATGAGCCAAAATCAGCATTTGTAATTTTTCGAATCATGTACATAAGACGGCTTAACGTATTAATAATATAGATAGTGACATAAAAATAACACGGAGCAAATGATTAGCACCCAAACACATTAGTAAGTTAATAGAAATATTATAATGCAATAAATTAACATGAATATTTTCGAAAGATGCATGCTATCATAGCCTTCTTGTAACTAGTTCAGTGCAGTTGGATATATCTACTATTTCTGCGAAAGAATTACCCACTGTGTGCAATCTAGTTACAAGCGCGTATCTAAATGACTCAGTCCTGATATTATTGTTACATTTAAAAATAATTTTGCATCGAGTGGGGTGTTACGTACATGGAAGGTAATTAAGCTAAGTAAATCAGGGCTTTCTATAATACCATTATAGACAGCCTTTTATATGCCTTTTAAAAATTATTATTGCGCATTTTTTATGTTATGAATGTGGATAATAGAACGTAGGCTGTTTTTGGCGTCCGGGCAAGTGGGTCGTTGTATTCTACCCACGATATTTTGTTGTTTAAATATTTTTAATGGCTTAGATTCTTAAAGAATTTTGTTGCCTGCCCGAAACTCCAATCAGATGTTCTACAACATTGCATTCCAACACATGGTGTGGGTTTGGTAGACATGAAACAATTAAGTTCTCTAACAGGTCATATGTCTACTTAATTCGTATTTACAAAGGCATTGACACTCACCTCCAATAGAATCTAATTTGCATACAAAGAAACCTTTAAATAGACAGACACAAAGCTGAATTTGCTACTAAATTATTTTAAATATACTACATTACGACTTCAGACACAATGTGAATCATTGAAATTAATTAGTATTCCGAGGGAAGTTAATACTTCACATTAGAGGTTTCAATTTATCTGAATAATGGCCGTTTAGTAGCCGATTGGGGAAAAGCGTCAGGTTCTCACCCAAGCGTCGCGAGATCAATCTTCAATGTTAGCTAGTTAAGTTCACCATAATTGCAAAAAAAAAAAAAATTCGATGCGTCCATTAAGATCCGGTAGCTTTTAAAGATCCCAATTTCTCATAATCAAATTTTCATGAGAAAATTGATGGAACTTTGTAACATGATTATTTACTTATTTTATGAAATGTGTCCTTTAATTTTCTATCTCGATCATAGTAAAAGCCTTCAGCGGGTTTGTGATGCAATTTTCATTCTCGCTTATCTACAATATTCAGAGACTGGCTTATAATTTTTTTATATGTTACCTAGTGATGGGCATAATCTACTAATTTATTTATTGTGAAGTACAGTTTAGGTATCCTATAACATTTCACAAAAATATCAGATCATCAGAATATTACAAATAATATTTCAGAATAATTATTATGTACATCAATGACATCAGTTAGGGACGCACATGTTGATAATCGAAACATTGCTTCCTTATCGTTTTAAGAATCGAATGATGTTTCGAATTTATCGCTTGAATAGGGAAGAAATATCAATTCGAAAGTCTAAACAGACGTTTTTTTTTTAACCTTTCCGTACCAACTGCTTTGATTTTGCTTACTAAAGCGTTTTTATGACGTAATCTTACGGAATTTGTTTTGGTAATACTTAGAGAGAAGTATATTCATAATATTTCATTGATCTCTTGTTTGGGGTGGCATTAGAACCCCCCTCCGCAATGGGAGTGTTAAATACACACGACTTTGAAATCCTTGTACTTTTTCTTCTAAAATATCCCGGTCATATCATATCCTAACTATCACGTCATTTCTACACAGGGGTAGGCAGAAATATGAAAATGCCATACAATATCAGAGCAAGAATATATATGGAGAGAGAGCTATATATTTTTATCCAACCTCTACAAATTTACGATAAATCACTTTCTCCGGGTTTTCACGTCGCAACCGTGAGAGAGAAAGAGACGAGACTAGTTGTCATATAATATCGCACCACTTTTCGGTATGTCAGGATTTTTTCCGTCTCCGGCGACTCCGCCCAATACGTTTTTTTATGCGACATAACAGGACCTAACTCGACGGTTTTTTAGGTTATATCTTATATTCTTGTTGATAACAATATTGTGAAAAAGTGGTTGTACAGATGTGCTATAAATGCATGTAAAAATACTATAGTCCCAGCCCTAGCCACGCCAGAGTCAGGAAAAAATCAACAATCCTGACTACGCAAGGTATCCCTCATGGTATGGTATATTATTCCTCCGAGCATACAACTTTGGTCTCAAATATACTTATCTGTTAATGCTTCTCAAGTATTTGAATCAATTGATCGTGTTTTTTGCGACTTTCTAAGGCATCTACGACTTCTTTGATCCACCCATTCTATCCACGCGTCATAATCTTTACCGCTTATTTATCCGACCATCCACTCTACATTTCTAATCCATCTCTGTTATTTTAATCATTTGGTTTATTACGCTCTCATCAGTTTTGCGTCAATCTAATATTGGAATTATTTTATTCTGATAAACGTGAAACTTTTTTTCGGTTACAAATTTAAAAAAAAAATCGAAATGTATTATTATCGCTTCTGCCCTGCACTAGTGTTAGCTAACTGCAAAGCGAGATCCAATCTCTCCTATTTCCGAATCCAATATCCTTGGCCGTATGAGTTTTGTAACGAACGAATGAAAATAGAAAATATCAATCAACTGTTAGATAACGTTTCAATCAAATAAATAATTGGAATTGACGTTCGTCGGATGTGACTAATTTAATTTTAATAATATGGTTGACTTTATTTTATCATCTGAGGAAGTAATTTTTAGAACATGACCCCTGAATGGGGTCACAACTGTCACAGCATCTTTATTTTTAAGTTTATCCCAGTAGAGCGCACTTGAGATGAAATATAAAAAAAAGTGCGCTATATTAATGCAATGTTGTTATAGTTGTTATTAATTATTCGTCTATTGTTAGTTTTGTAGTTTGTAAATCGTATAGCCTGCAAAAATGTCGCTGTGTTCCATTAAATGTGTTTATTGTTTTAGAGTTTATTTTGTAGAAGTCTATTTTTTATAATAATATTGAAATTTTAAAAATGTTTTTTTTTTTTTAATACAAAAAAGTTTTGCTATTAAATTATTCTTATGTTTGACAGAATATATAGTACATATGCGGCATGTTCCAGAGTGGTAAATACTCTCAGTATCGCCCTGGTGAAATAACACCAAAAACGAAACGTTACTTGAAATGGCTTTATCCGTGTTTGGTGACCAAATTTGAATAGCCAGATGCTTCCCAACCTTCCTTTCCCCGTATCATTCCCTTTACCACTTCTTTCAGCCTCACAAAATACCCCGAGTGGTACCACATAGTCCCACTTATGCATGTTTGTGTATACCAAAGAAACGAAATCGTTTTTAAATTTCTGAAAATGTCTACGTGTACTTACTAAATTGTCCGCAAGTCTTAGTTGCGACAAACGATATTTGACATTTTTGGGTTGAATGGAGCTTCTTGCCCAAGTGCTAAATTTGTCTTTCCCCCTGTTAAAAATGCAGTTTTTTCTTTGTCAATGACCCCTCGTTGCGTATCCGTTCTCAGAGTGAGTTCTCCTTTGCTCCTTTGTACGAGTATGTTTTTGTTCCCATGTATTCCTCATTGCTACGGGCAATGCCACTGAATCCTAATCTAAAAATACCCAGAACGCTTCATCGGATTCTCAATTTCGTGTACTGTTGAATTGTTGATCGAAATTTTGGGACTACCCACTGGGATTTTATGATTTTCGATGTGTGATCTCAGGTCGTGCTCATCCGCAATTTTTTTGCTCGTCTAATTTCACACATTGAGAGTAATCCCATTATTATTGCCCATTCGTTTTGTTTGGAAATTTCAAATGTTTTTGTTTGGAAAGGGAATGCATTCTGATGGAGTGTTTTTTATTAATCATCAGCCTGGCAATTTTTTTTTATGCAAATGTCTTTGTGAAAATGACCGGGTGCGGTGAGGCAATCGCGCCCAAATGAGCGACAGTTTCTGTCTAAGTAATTTTTAACTTCGATAACTCGGCTAAAAATAGAACCAGCGCCGCCATCTAAGTCTAATTTTAAAGAGAAAAGATGAACGTTTGTGCCAGTACCGTTTCTAAATTCGTGCTGGCTGGACGTCGCGAACTGCTCACCGCGATTTTCGACTTTCTGGATTCGACACGTGTCCATAAACGGGATCATATCTAAGACACTAATTATCCGACCCGAGTCAACCAAGAGTTGTTTTGAAGAAGAGTGCATATTTTTCAACTCATCCTGGTTCCAAGTGTGTATCTCAAAAACTCAAAATGATATGTGGCTGTGAATTTGAAAATATTTGAACATATCCCGATTTTTTTTAAATGTCTCGATATATGTATATATTTAATATACACAAAGAATTACGAAAATCAAGCACGAATTCGTAGAGCACAAAACCAACGCGCGGTACTGCCGCGAATATAGGCAACGTAAGCGGCATCTGACGAGCCTGGGTCAAGAATAAACATGCATTAAAAATAATGTGTCAAGTGCTGCGCCAGTGTCCGACACTGACTTATATGTTTTATTTTTGATGCTTCTATGGAAACTGCTATCTATATTAGATTCGCCCACTCGTCAATAATATACCTTATATAATTTGCATTATTGCATTTCTCTAATCCTTAATATAGTGAAATTGATTATGGATATTGCTAGATACATAATTATTGCGTTGTTTAGATATCATATTTTTTTGTAAGCTTATCTTGTGCGGTGTGAACTTTAACATTATACCACTGTGTGAACAGAATTCCAACACAAGTCAAAATTAATTATATTTTAATAGAAAGCAAACGTTTTGTTGTGACACAGTATAACTTAAATACAACTTTGTTTTAACACATGTATTTATGAATATCGTAGAACCGACCAGGCTTAAACTATTAATATTTCTTATCAAAATGCTAAATGCATACCCTTGTGGAGTTAATTTCAGTAAGAAATAGAAAAATTCCTGCAAACGACAAATTCAATTTAAAAACTGTTTACTTTTTTCCAGATTATTTTTATGCGGGTATCTTTTTCTTGATTCATTCCTCATTTTCAGTAGAAATATGAAAGCCTTAAGTCTGTAAATGACACGATGATGACATGAGATTTACTGCTTATGTTATATTTAAACAACGTGTACTATCAATTTT
Organism: Drusus annulatus; assembly: GCA_022651775.1. Lineage (NCBI taxonomy): Eukaryota > Metazoa > Arthropoda > Insecta > Trichoptera > Limnephilidae > Drusus > Drusus annulatus. The sequence continues at coordinate 97,922 of JAGWCC010000232.1, read as the reverse complement.
ATATGTATATTATCTCTGTTAAATTTATTTGTGTGAAAGTATTATTTCACCTACCTTGCTTCGTGTATTGCTATTCACAAATGCTTAATTTGTAAGAAATAGTTAAAATTCGGATTCTCTATGATTAATGCAGGTCAGCTCTCAAAATAGACACTTTTTGGTTTTCTAGTACAAACAATACTACAAATGATTCTTCTGTTAATTCTTTATAGGTAGTTAGAAAAATGTCTGAGGTTTCCAGTGAATACAATTATTAATCAGTAATCTTTTAAATTCTTTATGAAAAGCATACTCGAATTTTAGGTGAAACGTTCAAAAATGCATTTTCTGGTTTCAAAACTGCACTTTTTACTGACATTTTAGTATGTTTTTCATAGAATTTACAGGATTAAATTGTATTCACTGGAAACCTCAGACATTTTTCTAACTACCCATAGACAATTTTCAGATACATCATTTGTAGAATTGCTTGTATTAGAATGCTAGAAAATAAGTTTAGTATCATTTTTGAGTGCTGACCTTTAATGTTTAATATTGTTTATTTATTACTGTTTATAAAACAAAAAAAAATCGGATAAACAGCATCCGGGTAAATTGCATACGAATAATGTGGGTTACTATGTATTACTGTATCGGAGATTATATTCCATTTGGCACTATGAAACTTTATCAGCTGAATTATTGATAATAATATATAACAAGCAAAACATAAATTATATGTATTAAAACTTCTTTTGATTTTGAGTTCACCTAGCGATGAATAAAATAAAACATTGATCTTCAACATGTCACGTAAATCTTAAAGGTCCCTTGGAGAAACAATGTATGGAGAGAGAGCTAATTCTTTTTACCCAACCTATACAAACTTGCGATAAATCACTTTCTCCGGGTTTTTACGTCGTACGCTATGAGAGAGAAAGAGACAATAAAAATAACACACCGCTTTTATGTACTGTAAGGATTATCTTGGTCTCCCGCGTCTCCGGAGACTCCGCCCACATGTTTTGAAATGCGACTTAACTCGACACGACTGAACGGTTTTTTAGGTTATATGCTTTATTTTTGTTGAAAACAATACTGTGAAAAAGTGGTAATACGAATAAACAAAAATATTATGTCGACACGTGCTATGAATGGATGTATAAATAACCAAGCCCTAGTCCTAGCTACGCCCAGGTCTGCCGAGTCCGGCAAAAATCATCAAAAACTGACTACACTGCCTTGAATATGTACCACTCTATGTACTCGGAATAATTTGATAAGTAGTAAAGTAAAGTTGTGGCTACGTGCAAATTTAATGATGAATGTGTCTTTAATTTGGAATAATTGGAAACCGTTTGCAATGTGCAACGCGCTTGTCGATCACTTCCCTGCCACCTGCGGCGCTTCGTTGTTATTTCCTGGGAGTTGCCGAGGCACGCAGCCGGCATCCCCGTTGGAGCGACAGTGATGGCGATGTGTGTTGACTATTCTCCAGTCAATCATGGTGCTTCCTCACTAGCCAGCTAGCCACACTATCGTGATCTCAGGGCAATAATACACCAGGAAGGAGCGCTAGTGTAGTTTTCCTGACTGTGGCGTGGATAGGGTATTTGTACATCCATTCATAGCACATGTCGACATAATGTTTTTGTTTATTTGTAAAACCACTTTTCCACAGTATTGTTATAAACAAAAATATAGCATATAACCTAAAAAACCGTTTAGTTGTGTCAAGTTTAGTGGCATAATAAAAAATGTGGGCGGAGTCCCGCGTTGACCCAGGAGCTTAAGATTATTGCGACAGTATATACAAGCGGTCTATTAAATTTGTTGTCTCTTTCTCTCTCATGGTGTACGACGTAAAAACCCGGAGAAAGTGATTTATCGCAAGTTTGTATAGGTTGGGTAAAAATAATTAGCTCTCTCTCCATACATTGTTACTCCAAGGTTTTTACAGATTTTTACAATTAATTGATTGACAAATCAAGGGATCTTGATAGATAGAAGCCCTTTTCAGGGTGCATTCATTATACGTAGAGGTAACAGGAAGTCACGTGCCTTGACCTGAACGCAAAGCAGGAAGGAACGAATCGCATTTCAGAGTGGCTGTCAAATTACTCGACAGCGTGGCGTATCGGCAAACCAGCCAACTCCGTGTTCGACTAATGTCGAGGAGTGACCAAAAACTTGTTTCAAATATATCAACAACACTTTAGACTGTAATAAAGCGGTGTATACAAACACGAATTGATCAATATTTTGAAGTGTATGTATCTTGGAGGACGCGGAGAGGTACCTTTACGAAACAGTGTAGTTAGGATTTTTTACTTTATACTGACTCGATAGAAAGAGACAAAGATATATTAAAGGATGTTGGATAGACTCATTGCCACCCGGTCATCGTGAGTTTAAGTCCTCCATCATTGCACAAGCAACATCTTCGACTTATTATGATCGTAGTAGAAGTTTTTCAAATTTTGTCAGGTTATTCATAACCCGGGATTGTTTGTCTTTCTTTAAAACAAAAAACTACCCCACAAGTGGGAGGATGGACTTCTACATCAATTTGTACACACTCCTTCATTCACCGTCTTATGCATACTTCTTCATCTTCTATTATTCATGACGTGACCCGACTCAAGTATTTTATTCGGCTCTTCCTGGGGCGTCTTCGATTTATTCTCCCTTCCACTTGCGCCTTATACATTCTCCCCACATCACACTACTTTCTTAATCTCACTAAGGATAATTTCTTAGACCGTATGCACACGGAGATACTCAAAAGAAACTGAACTGGTTTGTGATTGAAATTACTAACCGGTTACAAACTGTTTAGTGACGCAGATCCGCACACGCGGGCTACTCAGAAGTGATCGAAATCGGTAGTTTTCCGTGTGGTGTGCAAGGTGGTGAAGTTATATAAAACGGGATATTTTTCTACTTCTCCCACTGATTTTGTATTCACTTGTTGGTCGTTCATTTTCGTGAATAAAAATAAAAATTATAATAAAATTTATTTATTTATTTTGATAAACGCCCATTGGGCTTTTACAGCAAGAGTGCATAGTATAGCAAAACAAGTGTCACATAACAAAGGTAATAAACATTTTTTAGTAACAAGTGCTCGGATCAAGAAATGTTTTGTTTACCTATAAATCGTATTGTATTCAACTTTTGCTACATATTAAATAGAGATATGTTAAAAATGCATTAATTTGGGAGAGATTTAGAGAGAGAGAGAGAGTGGTTGGCACCCACCGTCTACTCTGTATACCCTAAAGGGAAAAAAACAATAAAATTATTTCAATAAGGTATTTTTTAAATCTCTTAAAGGCTTTTCAAAAAGTTTTATCAACAATTCCTAGGTTAACAAATCATATGGCAGGGAAACGGGTATTGTGTTTCATTAAAACAAAGATATTAAAACCATGTTTGTGAATTACTTCAATAAAAAATGAAATTGAAAAGACAAAGAATATTATGCCACCCAAAAGAATTATTCAGAGTTCTACGGAGTGAAAAATTGAAATATATACAATGTAATATATTCAATGAAATGGTGATGCAATAAGAAACGTTGATGTATTCAATAGAACGAGAAACAAGGCGACTCAGACTCAAGTCAAAAACGTGTTGACAGGTTGATTTTGCTACCAACTGGTTACTAAAGCGTTAGTGACTGTTTAGTGACGGTAGCGCCGTGCGCGGTGTCTCGTTCAATTACAAAGGTTCAAACAAATCGCGGACCGCTTAGTATTTTGCGTCCGCGATCAGTTTCTTTTGAGTATATCCGTGTGCAGAGGGCCTTAATCTTTTTCATTGCGCTTACATTCTTTTCGGATCTCATTCATAATACGGTCGTTCATGCATTTACCGTGCATACGCCTCAGATGAACATCAATAAACATGACTCAAAACTTACTCAACCCATTGGCGATCGTCTTATTATCGTTACTCGTGCAGCACGCATCCAATTGTACGACGTTAGTAATTTTTAGGTCAGTCAGATCAAATGCTCTCGTGGAAAGGCGCCCAAATTCACTCAGATGCTCTGCCAAAGACGTGCATGGACATTAATTAATCAAACACAGCAATGACGGTAATATACTTTTATTTTCCATCTATCCATATTGATTTCACACAGTATACTCGTATATATATATAAACCCTGGACGATATGTCATCTTTGAGGACGCTGTGTGAAAGGTCTTTTTGAATACAGAGAAGTCTTACCAGAGTCTTGAAGATAAATACATAAATAAGCTTCCCTCAAATCTTGCCAACGTGCATAATTTAGCAGAGTTCGAATGGGTTTTAAAAACCAAATTGTTGAAAAAGTCTGAAAATCTTACATAGTAAACCTTTGGATGAATTAAATAATGTAGATACGTTACTGAGACAACGCGCGTGAATGCACTAAACCGAGTCCGAGAGACATACCTGAGATTTACTGCGTTTAGTATCACACGTACATTCGTTCGACAGCCAAGCTTGTCACCAGCTAACACAAACGCATCGCTGTAAGCTCTTTTCTGAGATAAAATGCCTTCCTGTGCTTTTGACAATTGTAAAAATCATTCGCGAGCAAAAAATAAATTTCATGGAGTTTCCTTTCGTGCAATTATTCACTTTTAGCTACACGAAAACGGGAGCTGTTCAACCGAAATAATGTGAGATAGCGAATGCAGAAATACATAAGTGTGTGGGTGTGTGGAAGACAACCGTATCTGTACGTCGCACTCTACTTGGCTAGATACTCAATACCCGATTATAACAGTAGCGCAAGACGTTCATAAAGCTATCTCATCCGTACACACATATTTTGTTTGGTATGACTATCCTTTTCATAAGCGTTATGAGCTTTGAAACTGAAATCATGACCGTGCCACATTTATCGTTAGATTTATATGAATATGACGTGTGTCTTGTATTTTATGTCTATGTAGTAAACATGACTTCATGTAGGTAGAAATTAAATTTGAAGTCATATTTTTTAAAACATCTTTGATTTGCTTAGTTTCGGTTTTCTCCTAACGTGTATCCTTGTAACTCAACGTCCTTACTGTCTAATGAAAACCATATCGTCGCTGGAAAGGCAAAATGGCTTAAGCGACACTTTGGTCAAAAACGATTTCAAAATGCAGTTTGGATCAGTTATATTTTCGGCATCGAATGCTTTGACGCTCGTTCGATTCTGAAGACTTTTGTGGACATTTAGCCATCTAAAATATATTTATCATTTGGGAGAAAGCTTGACTCAAGCGACACAAGTTTGGAACGGTATTTTAGCTGTTCGTCGCTTCATGTAACTTAGTGAGAGCATTTAGTTAGCTGAGTTAACTTTTTTTTCAAAAATCCAACCAGGTACTGAAGACTTGTGCATTTTATTGTAAAACAAAATAAACTTATGTTAGGTTTAGTTCCACATTGAGACGGTTACTGGCCTTTGTTTTTACTGTTACTAAAGTTGTGAAACCACTCTCACATCTATAAGTGCTAGCAAAAGGTATTATCATTCTTAAAGCTCTGTCAGCTATAATAGGATATTCAGCACCTACTTTTCGCCAAAATGTACCGAAGTCATAATTTTGAAATTCAACTTTGAAAGTGCCATCCTCGCGCAGTCCGAGAAATTCTACACATCTTCGTCTTTAAACATGTCATCAGTAGAAAATGGTCTTAATATGTCTGTAATTCTATTATCTACATACCAAAGATTGCCAGAATTATAACCCTCGCAGAATAACTGTTTTACCCCCAGATTCGGAACCCATGATCTAGGGGCTGCAGTTGTGTACCTACTTTGGAAATTATTCTGGAAATTCACCGATACGTGATGCAAATTTTAAATGAATTTATGCAAGATATTTTTTATTCCCTTCACGTATTGCAAAGTCAATGTCTACGGCGGACGCGGTGAGATTAAATCAATAAATAGTGTTTTATCTTGGCACGGGAGGGAAGCAAGGCAGCAAGGAAGCCATGTTCCGTGGCTGCTTTATAATCTTCCGCCCCCCGCGTCACGTGGACACACACCCGACCGCCCCCCTCGCTTCGTCTTGTGGCTTTCTAACAAACTCAACTATAAATAGAGAACGTGACTAGGGAGTGTACATTCGCCTACCTTTTATATTACCGGTAAATAGGTAAAACTTTCCACCAATACCGATTGACCGGTTGTTGAAATAACTGATGGCCTGCCTGGTCGAGTGGTAAGACGCTCGACTACGAATCAAGAGATCGCGGATTCAAATCCGGCGTGCGCAAATAATTTTTTTTAATCGATATGTGTCATTACACATTTCATTAATATATATAGTCTATTTGCGACACGTTCCAGAGTGGTAGATACTCTCAGTATGGCCCTGGTGAAATACCACCATTCCACACACGAAACGTTACTTGAAATGGCTTTAGTCGTGTTCGGTGACCAGATCTGAAGAGTCAGGTACTGCCCAACCTTCCTCTTTCCCATCTCCTTCCCTTTCCCACTCCTTTCAGACTCACAAAATACACCAAGTGGGGATGCCATAGTCTCACTGGGTCTAGGGTTTAGAGCAGTTTGGAATCTTATGCTGTATTCACAATATTTAATTTATTTAAATGTGAGAGCAAGAATTGTTGACATAAAAGAGATGCAGACAATTTTTGAGTTCAGAGTATTGCACGCATTTGCAGAATTCTTGTAGTTAACAATTGTCGAAAAAAAATGCTGTTTTGTAGCCACGACTAGACCATCATGGGTTGTGCGTTATTAGTGGTTTATGCGACGTATGGTTTCTTAAATTATTATTTTAGCGTCTAACATATTGATATCAAATGGCTGTTTTACAACGTTGAATTTCAATACGTGATCCGAGCTTGGCAGACAATAAACCAATTTGAATCTAAGTTGGACGTAGTTATGCAGAAAGCGTCCAACCCACAATTTGCCAAAATCGAGTTTTATATATTTTGCAATTGATAAATACAAGATTTATATCTGCTGAAAACATCCAAGCTCCAAATCCAATAGATTTTTGGATTATTTTATTTTTATTTTTATTAAAGCACATTGCAGATATTTAAATAAAATTAAAGTTTTAAAAACATTATAAAATGTAGTATAACATAAGAAATACATTTTTTAATGAACACATTGATAGATTATAAATGACCTATTTATAATAATGCTCATAAAAAAAAATCACTGATATTCACTTTAGAAATGCCGATTACGCATATCAATGATTTTTTGTCGTCATATTTTCAAACGCCTTTTTCTCAGTTTCATCTTTTTGGGGTTGGATGCTTTCTGCATAACTAAGTTCAATTGATATTACGACTCCCTACTATATGAACTGGCATAACTTTTATATTAGCGTTGTTATTTTAATAAATAACGCTTTCTAAAAAAACTAAAATTATCTAGATCTGTTATTTCTTGTTGTTTATGTACTATAATATTGCCATGGAATACTTTACACCACAGTAAATTAAAACCAAACTTAAACTAAAACAATACACTTTGTAAAACACCACTTTATTTGAGTTAACCGCCAACCAGGTTTCGCTTTTCTCAAGCTTCGTCAGGGCTTTTACATCAACTAGTTGTTTCAAAGTTACAAAAAACTAGTTGTTTGTTACCCTTGATAAATCACGTGATGACCTTCACTTGCCAAGAAAAAAAAAATTGTTTGCTTTAATCAACAAATTTCATAAATATAATAATGTCTGCTAAAATGCATTAAAGATAGATAGGGATTTGAAAGATATTTTTAAAAATTTAATAATATTCACACTCGTACGACCGTACGTACTCACAAAGGAAATTAATTATAGTCTTAATGTTTCGTGTAATCACCGCGACTCCTAACAAACACGACACGTGCTGTGTTGCTATGCAAAAAACCGTTAAAATAATAAGGAGACTAACTAATTAACTAACCGTCACGCCGTTTCCCCGCAGGGGTAGGCAGAGAGGACGGACTGCCATATAACTCTGTCTTGGCACACACTCCTAGCTACATTCGCATTCATACATCGTCTCATACATACTCATCTGTTATTCTGACTCTTCACATGACCCGATTCAAGTATTCGATTTACTTGATCGTGCCATGTCTTTCTCGGGCGTCCTCGACTTCTTCTTCCGTTTACTTTCGCGTCATATATTCTTTTCACACTCCTTTCTTCGTTCATTCGCTCTACATGTCCAAACCATCTAAGCGTCCATTGTTTCCATTTACCGGTAACCGGTTTACCGGCGACCCTTAGACGTGGTCACCCCTAATTTCAAATAGCAATTATTCAACGTAATATTCAAATACACCGTACTAATTACGAAGAAGCATTTGTATTAATCATTCTTCTTAACATTGTCTATGGACGAGACAGTTTCTATTGAAATGCCACAGACAAAAGAGTTACAGAGAGTAGATATTTACCTTGTTGCTTTAGTAATAAGATTTTTTTAAAATTATCATATTACTAGTTGAAAAATCACGGGATAAAACTTGAGTCACCAAGAAAATATGTTATTTGTTTGCTTTAATCCACCCATTTCAAATATTGTCGTAAAATATTTATTGTTCTTTTGTTACTTGTTATATTTACACTGTTTGCATTTTTAGAATCGTTTACTTATAATACTTGAATATTAATGTTTTTAAGTACCTACATGTTAACTGTCCTCAATCTAATTTCTCTTTCTTGATTTAACAAATATGTTAATATGAATTCTTACTGATTTTAATAATACAAATTTTTAAACTTTATTTTAATATTTTTTTATTATTTAAGACCTGACCAGTTTCACCTTATGACGGGCATCTTCAGACTGGTACAATTTTAAGCTAGTCTATGGAATATATACTATTAGGCCCAGAAGGTAATACAACTACCCTAATGTGTTTTTGAATGATATGGTCAAGCCACCTCTGTCAGCCATAAAACAGATGTTCACCATGAATAAACCCATCCATTCCGGACCTAATAATATATATTCCATAGACTTGCTTAAAATTGTACCAGTCTGAAGATGCCCGTCATAAGGTGAAACCGGTCAGGTCTTAAAAAAAATAGTTAAATAAAGTAAAAAAATTGGTATTATTAAAATCATTAAAATGGAGTTCCACGAATTAACAGTTTCAAAATTAGAATAATTAATTCTTACGTTTCATCTGGATTTTTACACCCTAAGCTTGTGGTTAATTGTATTTTTAATCTGTTGATGTACACATGCACTGTTATACCCATATCTGAATCTTTTTCTCAAGATTTATGATAAAGTTTAGATAGTTTTAATAATTAATTTAGTATGAAGCGCACTTGAGGTGAAATATCACAAAACTGTGCTATATAAGTTCACTTTTATTATTATTATTATATTATAGAATACTGTCTGCTAAAATACATTATGGGTAGGTACTTTATTAGGTAGGTGGGGATTAAAAAAAAAACTTTTTATAATTTGATAATTTCAATCAACTTGAAAAATTCCCACTCGTACGTAGGTACTCTAAAAGGAAATGATTTATTTCAATGACGAGCTTGTCAGAGAGTGTGGCCAATGAGTCAGCAACAATACATTTGCTGTATTAAACACTTGTTTTTTTATGTTTATTTTGTAATATATATATATATATATCTATTTCTATACTATTTATTTGATACTTTGACATCCAGCATGGATAGTAAATATCGTAGTGCAAGTTATGACAGAGAGTGTGCAGTTTATCAGTAATGGTTGTAGATTTATTGCGTTATGGTGTGTGACATGTTGTTTATTGTAATATACAATATATTAAATAATATTTTATCTCAAACAACAAATTAATAAATAATTAAGATTATTGATAAAGATATTCTATCTATTCAAAGAGAATATCATAGCTTCGTTTCCGACGTCATATCACTTTCCACGTAGGAAAATTGAAAAAGGAAAACTGATTTGTTACATTGAAGTGAAGTTGCAAAGTTTACCACTCATGAAAAATCCTGGTTAGGTCGTAACAACAGGTCTATCTAATTTCCCTTTACTAACTCATTAAGTATGCAAAATTTACAAATTTTTAATGTTTTGTTACGTACCTATAAAGAAATTGTACCGTTAAATTTATTGAAATTGTTTTCTTTCGAATAAAATCCAGTTTCGTGTCCTTTTTTATTTTTTTTAATGCGTATACTGCCAGGAGCCAGTGGGACTATGATATCCCCAATCGGGTTATATTGCGAGGCTGAAGGGAGTGAAAAGGGGAAGGAGATTGGCAAGAGGATGGTGGGGAAGTACCTGGCTATTCAGATCTGGTCACCAACCCAGATAAATCCAAATTTACTTTGACGGCCTCCGTGATCGAGTGGTAAGGCGTTCGATTACGAATCCAAAGGCCGCGGGTTCAAATCCCGGCGTACACAATTTTTTCTAATGTTATTAGTATTAGTATATTTCCGGCACGTTTCAGAGTGGTAGGTACTCTAGTATCGCCCTTGTGAAAGACCACCATTCAGAATTGAAACGTTGTTTGAAGTTTCTTAAGCCGTGTGTGGTGACCAGATCTGAATATCCAGGTACTTCTCAACCTTATTCTTCACCACCTCCTTCCCCGATTGGGGATGCTATAGTCTCACTGGCTCCAGACGGTTGGGAGCAGTTGGGACTTGTGCGGTATTCACATAAAAATAGATAAATTATTTATTTATGGTTTCAAAGTTTATTTTGTAGAACTCCATTTTAATTTTTAGGTTTTTTAATTTTATTTAAACAATAATTTTTTTATATTTAATTTTTTTTTTTTAAACAATTTTTTATTTAAAAGCTCTGCGATGTTATTATTTTTACGCGTGACAGCTGTTTCGCCTTCTGATGGCATTATCAAACTGTTTGATAATGCCCTTAGAAGGCGAAACAGCTGTCACGCGTAAAAATAATTACATCGCAGAGCTTTTAACTAAAAATTATTTTAAAAAAAAAAAATTAAATAATTATAATTATTGTTTAGATAAATTATAGTCACAATTGATTTCGCACACTTTATTTTGCCGTTGACTGCTAAATTATTTGTTTGATGGTTGGTAAAGGTTCACGTGCGTTGCCGCGAGTTGTCTGGACGAAGCTAATGACGCATATAATATTATTATTAGTTACTTTTTTATTCAGTGCTAATGTAAATCAATTTGTAGTACGTGCGATGGAGCGTCTCCGTCTGATGTTATTCACTTTGAAGTATTCACCTGTCTTCTTCTATTTACTATGATCAGAATAAACAGATTCGCATGGGACTTTGGCCAAGACTAACACAGGACACAGGCCGCCATCTAAATATTCTCACGTGATAATGTTTTCAATTTAAATCAGGTACGTGAGAGTGTCGCAGTTCCCGAAAGCCGATCTGTAGAATTATTTGCTACCACAGTTCGTAGATACCTCAGAGCAAGAATATATATGGAGAGAGAGCACATTTTTACCCAACCTATACAAATTTACGATAAATCACTCTCTTTGGGTTTTTACGCTGTAAACCGTGAGAGAGAAAGATACAAGACTAGTTCTCACATAATATAACAACACCATTCGGTATGTAAGCATGTTCTCCGTCTCTCGCGTCTCCGGCGACTCCGCCTATTACGTTTTGTTATTTATTTATTTATAAATTAACGGATTAAAGTCCAATTTCAAAAAAGACATTTAAAACACGAAATGGAAAAAAGAGCAACAGAGAAAGAATAGCACAAATATAATAATAAATGAAGCGATGACAATAATAGGACAAAATAAACGTAAGAGAAAACTTTCAAGCCATGGTCCAGTCAATGTTTTGGTAGAGTCGTAAAGAATGACAAAAATCATTTAGACTGCTACCAAAAATTTCAAGACCATGGCTTGACTTAACATGTCTTGACATTCTGGACCTTGGAGAATTATACCCATAATTAGTATTGTCAAATAATTAATTCTTGTTATGCGACGTAACAGGATATAACTCAACGGTTTTTTAGGTTATATCCTATATTTTTGTTTATAACAGTACTGTGAAATAGTTATAATATTAATAAACAAAAACATTATGTCGACATGTGCTATGAATGGATGTATAAATACCCTAGCCCTAGTCCTAGTAACGCCCGAGTCAGGCAAAAAATCATCAATACTGACTACAGAAGCGCTCCTTCCTGTATATTATTGCTCTGAGGTAGATACAGTGTAGTATCACGATTGATTGATCACAAAAACGGCGCCATAAAAAGTATTCAAATATTATTATGATTATTTGCGCAGTCAAAGTGAAACTGATAAGTATTTTTTGCCTACGTTATCTTTCTCTAACACTTACCAAATTGTACTGCTAATCTCGTAAGCAAACCGTATATTTGCACTGCAGTAGTTGATGCAATATTGTCATTTGTCCATCAAATATTGCAATGTTATCAAACATCGTCTAAGCTAATATTTATTCCGGATCCACACTCTCGGGAAGACTACACGAGGGGGCTGAACGCGAGAGTGTAGCAGCGCTCGTCTGATTTATTTTATTTATTGAAACCCCTTCTATTCTATCTATTATCTTTCATTAAAACTGATAATATAAAGGCGGCCTTATTGCCAGGTGGCAATTTATCCCAGCCAAACCAGATTCTTATTGCTTTAGTTTCGGTCTTTTGTGCTCGAGTCAAAGGACTGCACAGCCAATAATATTTCATGCAACAACCACGCGATACTGAAGCAATCGTTTGATTTGTATCACCCAACTTTTTACAGAGGATGTATTACTACTATACACGGTTTTTAACGTTTTTTATATATAAAGAGTGGTATCTATCCAAGGCAGTGTAGTCAATTTTTGATGATTTTTACCGGACTCGGTGGACCTGGGCGCGGCTTAAACTAAGACTAGGGTATTTAAACATCAATTCATATCACATATCGACGTAAATATTTTTGTTTATTCGTATAACCACTTTTTCACAGTATTGTTATAAACAAAAATATAGCATATGAAAAATAATAATATAGCGTGACCCAGGAGCCCAAAATCATCGCGAGAGTACAATAGAAGCGGTATATTATATTTGTTGTCTCTTTCTCTCTCATGGTGTACGACGTAAAAACCCGGAGAAAGTGATTTATCGCAAGTTTGTATAGGTTGGGCAAAAATAATTAGCTCTCTCTCCATACATTGTTACTCGAAGGTTTTTCATTACCTTCTCTAACCATTGATTACTGCCACATATCGTCGCTGGAAAGGCAAAAGGGCTTAAGCGACACTTTGGTAAAAAATGATTTCAACATGCATTTTTGATCAGTGCTTTTTTCTGCCTTACCATTTGGGAGAAGGCTTGACTCAAGCGACACAAGTTTGGGACTTTTTTTTAGCTTTTTGACGCTTCAGGTAACTCAGTGAGAGCAGTGCGTAAACTTTTTTTTTCAAAATCCAACCACGTACATACGACTTATGAATTTTATTGTAAAATAAATAAATTAAGTGCTCTGGTGTAAACTTCCAAAGATGGCGCTTCGGCCCTTTTGTCTTTCCGGCGACGATATATGTGTATTATTTACCGGTCTGATCGTCGATCGTATAAAGTATTCTTACGTGTAGCGAACTAATATTATTGATTTAGTTGATAAGATGCTTTGATACTCGAGGTCTTGACCTAATTGATAGATACTTATTTTGTTAATACGCTCTAGGCTACGCTCACTGCGAGTGATTGACAATTCGCACGGGAGTGGCGGACTTTATAGCCGATTGGTTTGATTGCTCGAGCTTTACGACCAGCTCGCATCTTTGTCTTACCTGCGCTTGTATCAATAAACTCCGTGCTGTTTTCTGACTCTTGGTAGTTCGTATTTCTAGAGGGTAATCGGCTGAGGGCTGGATAAAGTTCCCTGCGGAATGCCGGACACTACTAGTCGAGAGGCAGCTTTGTTCTGTGTGTTATTTGTGAAGTATTTACATCTGTATTAATACGTTAATTGTTAAGTTAAATAATGTTAACGAGGGCTTCGTTCATATTCTTGGTTGTCAAATTCTTTGCATTTCACCATTGACTGAAAATTCTGCACAATTGGCCCAGTTGTATCGTAGTATTTTTGTACTTATTCTTTTCCATTCTGATTATCTGCTTATCGTTAGTAAAATTGTGCCTACGCGTCGAAGTTGCGCAATCGCATCCTGCGCTGTGCTCTGCGCTCCTGGCCGCACTTCGGCGGAACTAACTTACTGTAGTTCGTTCCCCCGGCCGTGATGATTTCGTCATCACGCGCTCCAGTTACAAAACTGATTCCGCCAATTCGTAATGTCCGAGACGCGGCCATCGCACGTGACTCGTGACGTTTCTAGTCCATCGATAGATTCTGCTCACCAACGTTTACACGCGCTCAATTGACTATTTTTTAAAGATTTTTCGTCATTAAATAACTTAATAACCATCACGCCGTTTCCCCGCAGGGGTAGGCGGGAAGACCGCCATACAACTCTGTCTTGGCACACACTCCTTGCTTCGTTCACATTCATACATCGTCTCTTCACGTGGCCCGCTTCAAGTATTTGATTCACTTGATCGTGCCATGTCTTCCTCGGGCGTCCCTGACTTCTTCTTCCATTCACTTTCGCATCATATATTATTTTCACACTCCTTTCTTTGTTCATTCTATTTGAAATAGCATCAGCAATATTTATTAACCAGACCTATATGGCCAGGTACTTACAACCGTCCCTTTCTCAATCTCTTCCCCATCCGATTCAAGTATTTGATTCACTTGATGTATCCTCGGGCATCCCCGACTTCTTCTTCCATTCACTTTCGCATCGTATATTCTTGTCACACTCCTTTCTTCGTTCTTTTGCTCCACATTCCCAAACCATCTAAGCGTCCCTTTCTTGATCATATTCATTACGCTTACATCAGTCTGCATTCTTTCCGGATATCATTAAATTTTCAACACGGTCATACATGGTTTTATCGTACATACGTCTCAAGGATCTTATTTCCACAGCATTCAGTCTACTTTAGTCCTTCTTCTGCCGGTTCCATGCCTCACTGCCACACATCAGGGTTGGTATAAGCACTCCATTGTGGACTGCTAGCTTTGCTTCTTTTGTCAATTTTCTTATTAGCGCCAACAGTGTTCAATCCTCCATTAATGGAGTTTCCTGCATTCACCCTCCACCCTTAATTCAAATCAGATTAACGCATATAAACGTACATTTTGTATAATGATAGTTTTCTGAAAAGAAAGTGAGTGCTACTCTTGACCCCGGTGGATGCAGTTAGGCATGGAATTGGCAGAGGGAGGATGGAATTAGATTGTAGAAATTGTAGGCGTATGTGTGATTTTTCCGATTGGAGATCTGAAAATAATGCTAGATCGATCTAAGCGCAATGAAAAAGATTACTAAAAGGATGTTTAAGATGATTTGGACATGCAGGCCGAATGAGCAGAAAATGGAAAAGGGAAATAGATGACAGCACAAGACATGTTCAGATCAACTTATTGCTTGATTAAATACCTGAGTTGCCCATTTTCTAAAGGTCGCGGGTTCAAACCCGACGTGCGCAAATAACTTTTATTTAATTAATACGTGTACACATTTAATTAGTATAAAATAATATATAGTATAGTTGCAGCACGTTCCAGAGTGGTAGACACTCTGAGTATCGTCCTGGTGAAAGACCACCATTCGGAATCGAAACGTTGCTTGAAATGGCTCAAGCCGTATTTGGTGACCAGATTTGAATAGCCAGGTACTTCCCAACCTTCCTCTTCTCCATTTCATTCCCCTAACTCCTACCTTCAGCCTCGCAACACACGCCGATTGGGGATGCCATAGTCTCACTGGCTCTAGACGGTTGGAGTATATAGAGTGGTATCTATCCAAAACAGTGTGTAGTCAGTTTTTGATGATTTTCACCGGACCTAATGTTTTTGTTTATTCGTATAACCACTTTTTCACAGTATTGTTATCAACAAAAATATAGCATATAACCCAAAAAACCGTTTAGTTGTGTCAAGTTTAGTGGCATAATAAAAAATGTGGACGGAGTCCCGCGGTGACCCAGGAGCCCAAGATCATCGTGACAGTACATAGAAGCGGTGTATTATATTTGTTGTCTCTTTCTCTCTCATGGTGTACGACGTAAAAACCCGGAGAAAGTGATTTATAGCAAGTTTGTATAAGTTGGGTAAAAATAATTAGCCCTCTCTCCATACATTGTTACTCCAAGGTTGGGAGCAATTGGAACTCTTGTGCGGTATTCGCTATAAAAATAAATAAACTGAATAGTCGAAATAACGGAAAAACGACCATGAAACGATGTTATCTGTATCCATATCGAAATCGTTACATCCCTATTTATAATAGTGTAAAATTTTTGAAGTTATTTTTGTCCGATATCATTTTTTATCACTTTATATCTTGCTACATGACAATCTAGATGAGTTATTAAAACTCATTTTGGACTAAATCCCGCATGCTTCCAGTGTCTTTATATATTCACTATTCCATCTTCTCTAAATTGGTCTGACGTCGTCGTCTTGCTCCAAATTCGTATGACCGCGTTTCTGCCGCATTCTATTTTAATAATTATTTTGTCGTGCACATGTGACGCATCGTCACAAAATAAATGCAACTAAAACTAAACTCAATATAATGTTAGGGGTTAGTTCCATTTTTATTATCGGTCTGCGAAAGTAAGAAAGTATTTTTTAAAATCCCTCAGCAACGCAATATTTCGCTGCTTGACCACGATTCTTTACTCTGTGCAGAGTTTGACAAACGAAAGAATGCGGCTGTCGGCTGATAAGCAGAAACGCAATTTGGAAAGAGGCGGGGTCTGAAAAAATTGCCAATCACCATTGTACGGATTGGCTACTTCTCGAACAACTTCGGCAAAGCTGCGCAGTAAACCAAAGGCCATTCCCATTCTTTAATTTGTTGATACTTTTTATTACTGAATGTGATTTTTTTTAAATGCATGTTCATCATGCGGGTTGATAAATTCGATTGTTTATATTGAAAAGCACAGCCTCAGAGAAATAATATACCAGGAGGGAGCGCTTGTGTAGACAGGATTGTTGATTTTTTTTCCATTAGGCGTGGCTAGGGCTAAGGTATTTATACATCCATTCATAGCACATGTCGACATAATGTTTTATGTTCATTTTTAGAACCACTTTATCACAGTATTGTTATAAACAAAAATATAGGATATAACCCCAAAAACCGTTGAATTATTTCCTGTTATGTAGCGTAATAAAACGTAGTGGGCGGAGTCGCCGGAGACGCGGGAGACGGAAAATATGCTTACATACCGAAAAGTGGTGCTATATTATGTGAGAACTGGTCTCATCTCTTTCTCTCCCACGGTTTACGTCGTAAAAACCCAGAGAAAGTGATTTATCGTAAATTGTATAGGTTGAGTAAAAATATTTAGCTCTCTCTCCATATGTATTCTTGCTCTGAGGGCACAGCAAATAAAGTTTTTGTGTTTGGAATGAAATGATGATATAATATTTTTTATTCTTCTTTTTCTTATGATGGTTGACGTAGGGGGGGGGGGTCAGAAGGGGCCAAGGGTGCCAGGCCCCCTGGGGACCTCATAAACTCCACCCGGAATTTAATGGAGCGGGTATTCGTTGATCACATATTCGGTGGTCTGCACCTGACCGCATTCACACATCGCCGTCTCTTTGAGGCCCCACCTGTGCATGACTGTGGGAACACCTTATCCTATTGATGGAGGACTAGAATTTCAAAGACAGTGAAAACCCATTCCGTCTATAATATTAGTTGAGGGGTGTGGAAGATATTTTGATTATTTTTTCCGATTATTTTTTGTTGAAGTTTGCTAAGCTTTGTTACTTGACTGAAATTTCCCGTCATTGTTGACGAGCTCTTATCTAGGCTATCACTCTTAAACGTTTTTATGCCGCTGATATATTATTTAAATAAACGACTCAATAGCTCACTTATCTCGCGTTTTTTATAATGTCCAAAGTGTAATACTGACATAACACACAGCCTTAATTCGCTTTTCTTCAGCTGTATCGTGCTGTCATCGGGCTATCGTCATAAATAACACACTTCGACGGCTTCCATGGTCGAGTGGTCAGACGCTCGACCACGAATCCAAAGGTCGCGGGTTCGAACACGGCGTGCGCAAATAACTTTTATTTAATTAATATGTGTCATAACACATTTAATTCATATAAAATAATACAAAGTATATTTGCGGCACGTTCCAGAGTGGTAGATACTCTAAGAATCGCCCTGGTGAAAGACCACCACTCAGAAGCGAAACGTTGCTTGATTGAAATGGCTTTAGCCGTTTTTGACCAGATCTGAAGAGCCAGGTACTTCCCAACCTTTATCTTCCCTATCTCCTTCCCCCCCCATTTTCTTCAGTCTTACAACGTACCCCGATTGGGGATGCATAGTTCCACTGGCTCTAGACGGTTGGAAGCAGATGGGACTATTGTGCGGTATTCACTATAAAAAAAAAAAAACTAATTGCAGTTAATCTTTATTATAATAATAATTAATACCCTAAGCCTTCTTCTGTACACGATTCGTGGGGCGCTAACGTCTGTAAAAACAATACTGGTAATTTTCGCTCATACTCAAAAAAATCTGACATTTTATTTCGACTACGCTACTTCGCGATTCACTCACTGTGTCCCTTTCGACATGTGTGTCGAGACTAAACTAGCTGTATTTAATTCCGGTAGTTTTTCATCCAACACTCGGATTTCAGTCCATGTTACCTACGTCCTCCTACGGTTGGTTACGAGCGACCTCTTTTCGCCTATGCACGCCGGGTCGCCGCAGGTAAAGTCCTTGACCCGTGACTGGAGCAGAGTTGCATGTTGCGCTAACGAAAGTGCCCTTCAATCGTGGTGCACGCTGCGATCATGCCCGACTGCAGTATATTGGACACTGAAAGGGCATGTTAAACGCGAACTCGTTCAGTCACCTACATAAAATTCTTAATAAATTTACGCCAGACAAAAATAGCAAATAGTGTTCAACCCATGGAGTAACGAAATAAGGAGGTACAGCTAATATTTTTATCCAACCAATACAAATTTGCGATAAATCACTTTCTCCGGGTTTTTACGTCGTATACCGTGAGAGAGAAAGAGACAAAAATGTTGTCCCGTAATATTGCAACATTTCTAAGCATGTAAGAATGTTCTTGAGTCACATAACCTACGTCGACGGATTTTGAGGTTATTTCCGGTATTTGTGTTGTTTAAAAAACTTGTAGTGGTCATACAAATAAATCAAACATGATGGTGATGTGTGCTATGCGTGAATGTTCAAATAAGACCAAACAAAGATTATAAAACAACACTTTTCAGAGGCATTTCATTCAACAGTTTTGAATATTTTTGGCCGAGCTTTAGAATTCTTACATTTTAAATGATATAAAGACATAAGGTCAACAAAAAGCTTCCATCATTATTTAGGCAAACCTTCTGTTATTAGTGTTTGTGTGATATTTTGACTTCATAAATCATTTTAATGGTGTATTGATATTGTTTAATATGTTCAAATATGTTTATTAAAAATGTCCGAATTCCATGTGGACGGTAACTAATAGGCTGTCCAACATCCTTTAATATATCTTTGTCTCTTTCTATCGAGTCAGTAAGTCAACAATACTGACTACACCGTTTCGCAAAGGTACCTCTACATGTCCTCGAAGGTTGAACTAATGCCTCTACGCCAAGTAAAATAAGTATGATTTATTTGGAATTAAATTGTTGCATTTTTTTATTTGTTTATTTGTATCGCTTGGTTTAATCTGTATCTTAATCATGTTGTATATTACGTTAATTACTGTTGTAATTTATCGCAATTTAATTTGCCAAAACTTTTTATTAAACTGGATTTCGACACTAATAACAGCTCACGGTAGTTGAAGATTGTTCATTTCACCGCAACGGCAATAAACGAATGTTTCGTCATTTTTTATACAGTTAATAAACGTTGCACCACTGCAGTGTTGCAATAATAAAACGACATATTTCATGTAAAAACTGTGAAGTCCACAAAAACGTGTCTCACTGCTGCTAAGCACATATAACATAGACAACCTCTAATTCCTAACCTGCCTTTATAGTTTAGCTTTTTTATTTTTAATTTTATTAATTACAATATAACATTTTGAAAAGCAGATAAGTTGAAAAATAATAATATTTTATTCACAGTCCTCCTCACTAGGGATTCCTGTTCCGAGGCGGACTGTAGGTTGCTGCGTTGGTGTCACTGGTTCTACGATTACTTCATAATCTTTATAATTTCCTCGTCTTCATATTGAATTCCTTTTTTTTTCTTTAAAGAAAGAAAAACATTCCCGGGTTAGGAATAACCTGACAATGTTTGAAAAACTCCTACTGCCATCATAATAAGCGGAAAATGTTGCTTGTGCAATGGATGGGGGACTTAGCTAGCAGAGGAATTGAACTCACGACGCCCGCACGGAAATCCGACGCGTTTGTCCACTCGGCTACTAACAGGTCAATAATATAGAACTAGATACTCAAATGCGTTGCTTGCATAAACCATGTTTCAAACTTATTATTCGACTCCATAGTGGTACATACCCTTAGTATAACCTAACCCAACTTAACCCAACCTAACCCAACCCAACCTTCCCTTTCCCCTATCTCCTTCCCATCCCCACTACCTTTAGCCTCACAATATACCCCAATCGGGGATGCCATAGTCTCCCTGGCTCTAGACGGTTGGGAGCGGTTGGGACTCTTGTGCGGTTAAAAATAAAAATTACCCTTGTTAAAGACCACCATTCAGAATCGAAACGTTGCTTGAAATGGCTTTAGCCGCGTTTCGTGACCAGATCTGATTAGCCAGTTACTTCTCAACCCCCCTCTCCCCCACTACCTTGAACCTCACGACATACCCCAATTGGGGATGCCATAGTCCCATTGGATCTAGATCTAGACTGTCGGGAGCAGTTTGGACTCTTGCGCGATATTCACTAGTATTTTTTTTAATGATTCTTCGCGTGTCGTCTCTTTGTGTTGAATTGTGACCTCATCTTAGATCAATAACATTTGTAGCGCCACCGGTTCTGTTGGCTAGGGTCCCAAATGCTCTTCTGGCGGTGCATCTCGTGTCTCGTTTTATTTGTTTTTCCTACGTTTCCCACTGCCGATGTACTTCTCGCCGCCCGTCTTACGCAAGAGGTCGGAATTCTCCCGTCCTATCTCTCGTCTCGTGCTTTCACATTCCTCGCTAGCGCCTAGACTTGCTAATTTTGTAATCAATTTACCGATCGAGAGGCACGACCAACGAAAGGTGACCTGCGACGAGACGTTGACATTTCTGTTGGGCATCCGCGATTTCAACTATAGGTCAATTTGGAATAATGCTTTGTACTTATCTGAAGCCCCATCTAGGTAGCATGAAATTTGACAGAAGTGAGTGCACGTGCGTGTAGCCCCTTGTTCTCTTCTGTATTATGTATGTAATATTTGTCCAACGGTTGACGTTTTCAAATTATTTACGTGTGAATAAAAATAAACATAGAATTTTATTATTTCTTATTTTGAAACTGTTAATTCGTGGTGGAATTCCATTTTAATGATTAAATATAACACATTTATAACTTTATTCCACTTATTTTAATTTTTGACTGGACCGGTTTCAGCCTATAACAGCCATCTTCAGACTAGTCTGAAGTCAAAATTTAAAGAAATAAAGTTGTAAATTTGTTTTATTAAATCATAGAATTGTATCATTTGACGTTTCAACTATTAGTCAATAATTCACTATCTATCTTTCACCTAAGAATGATACAAAATTATTTTAAATATTTTCTAATTATTAAAACATTTTTATTTTATTTTTTTAATAGTGAATACCGCACAAGAGTCTCAACTGTTCCCAACCATCTAGAGCCAGTGGGACTATGGCATCACCAAGTAGGGTATGTTGTGAGGCTGAAAGTAGTGGGAAGGCGAAGGAGACGGGTAAAAGGAAGGTTGAGAAGTACCTGGCTATTCAGATCTGGTCAAAAACGGCTAAAGCCATTTCAATCAAGCAACGTTTCGATTCTGAATGGTGGTCTTTCACCAGGGCGATACTTGGAGTATCTACCATTCTGGAACGTGCCGCAAATATACTGTATATTATTTTATATGAATTATATATATGTAATTATGTGATGACACATATTAATTAAATAAAAGTTATTTGCGCACGCCGGGCTTAAACCCTCGACCTATATACCATACCTACCGTACACTACCATATTCTCGTTCTTCTGTTATTATTTGTTATATTCACACTGTTTGTATGTTTAGAATCGTTAACTTACAATACTTGGATATTGATGTTTTTAAGTACCAACACATTAACTGTCTTCAATATTATTTCCTTTTCTCTGTTTTAACAAATTTGCTTATATTTATACCTAAATGCTTTTCATCTGGGTTTTTTACACCCTTAGCTTCAAGTAAATCGATTTTTAATCTGTCGATGTACACGCGCACTGTTATATACCCATATTTTATCATTTTTTCATGATTTTAAATAGTTTTAATTTGCATACATATCCGTTATATATTATTTTCTCGTCGTTGTATAAGGTTAGGTAATTTAGTGTAAAGCGAACTTGAGGTGAACCATCACCAAACTACGCCATAGAAATTCACTGTTACTATTATTATTCCTTGCCGTAGAGTCTGAAATAATGAATTGCTGCT
This sequence comes from Drusus annulatus, assembly GCA_022651775.1. Taxonomy (NCBI): domain Eukaryota; kingdom Metazoa; phylum Arthropoda; class Insecta; order Trichoptera; family Limnephilidae; genus Drusus; species Drusus annulatus. The sequence goes on along the minus strand of JAGWCC010000232.1, from coordinate 75,226 downwards.
CCCCAATCATCACTCTACTAATTATGAGTATATTTCTCCGCTGCCCAGAATGTCGAGACTTGTTAACTCAAGCCACGGTCTTGAAATTTTTGGTACCAGTCTAAATGATTTTTTTCATTCTTTACGACTTTACTAAAACTTTGACTTGACCTTGGCCTTGATTTGAATGTTATTTTAATATGTATTTTTTTCTATTTTTGTCATTGATTCATTTAATTATATATGTGCTGTTCTTTCTCTGTTGCTCTTTTTCCCATTTCGTGTTATTTTTTTTTCGTAATTGGACAATAGTCCGTTAGTTTATAAATAAATAATTATTAATTGAGCTGCATTTTAGCTGTAATACTGCCTTAAAGAAGGTATTTACGGTTATGTCAGAAATTTGTTGTTGTTTTTAACTCAAATATAGTGAAATATAAAAAAAAAACTAAGATATTCGATGATAAATTCCAGTTATCCTTTAATCGACTTTAAATTATTCGTTGTTTTAGTTCAAATATCTACACTCTTTTAAATCCTCGTAAACCTAGGTAAATCAACAATACTAGTGTAACAGCATTCGAAATGCAATGTAATGTCTCAAATGGGTCAAATCGTAATGGGTTGTAAACATCGATCAAATAATCACATTTTTTAATCGCTGTTTTCAACACATCCGTGTCATATGTTTATAATCATGTGTCATACGTTTTAACAAAAATGATCGAAAATCATGGTTAATTAGCGAGGTGTAACACGTCGCCAACACGCGGAAATGAAGCATTGCTTTTGTATGTTGCACTAAGTGTTTGCGACAAAAATGATGTGTCTGCATTGTTCGAAAAACCTACATTCCATTACACACAAAACTGGTATTTCATTATCTGGTATAATAAATTAGTATCGAATATAAATAACTTCCTTTGTTAGTACGTACGATCGTATGGGTGTGAACTTTTCAAATTTGGAACTCATGTTAAGGGTCAGCATTCACGATAAAGCTAAACATTACTTTAAAGCATTCTAATACAAGCAATACTAAAAATGATTTATCTGGAAAAAAATGGTTAGTTAGAAAAATGTCTAAGGTTTCCAGTGAACACAATCTTTCAATTGTAACCCTTTAAATTCTATGAAAAACATACCAAAATTTCAGTGAAAGGTGCAGTTTGAAAACCAGCAATGGCACATCTGAACGTTTTACCTAAATTTCCAGTATGTGTTTAATAAAGAATTTAAAATATTACTGTTTAAGAATTGTATTCATTTTTCTAACTACCTAACATTTTTCTAACTAACTACCTGTATAAAATTAACAGATACACAATTTGTTGTTTTGCTTATACTAGAATGCCAATAAGTATGTTTTTTGAGTGCTGACCCTTAATTGAAATTACCAAATTTAAAAAATAATCTTTTAAATCTCTACCTACCAATAATGTATTCTAAAAAAAAAAACATTATTCTGTATTTGAAATGGGTGGATTAAAGCAACTTTTTTTTTCTTGGCTTTTTTTTCAAGTTACATCCCGTGCTTTTGAATGGGTGACAAACTAGTTTTAACAAAAAGTTGAAGCGTTATTTTAAAATTTTGGCGTTTTTATCGGAAGTAAATAAATGAATGCGGAAGCTTGGAGGCTGTGTGATACCACCGTACCTCCACAGCCTCTATTGGTACTCCTCCCTAAACATAGTTTTTCTCAATATCTGAGCTCATCTGCTGAAAATTGGCACAGGCTTCAATGTTGCGACATAACGTAACGCACAACCTACAAAGTCGCCAAATAGCTTCGTTCTAGTTAGGTTTAACTATTGCTTTAGAGTGTCGCTTCATATGTCCCTGAGATTAGTACTGATTAGTGATTTCTGATCTATCGACCCATTATCCACATTAACTACACATGTATATGCTTTAAATTATGTTTTGAAATTGCGTAAGTCGGATAACTCGCAGCCGATTTAAAGTTGAACATGACCATTTTGTAAGCAGTCTTTTTATTTTTTTCTTGGTGTTTTTGTCATAAATATTAATACAGGTTTTTGTGTTAGTTTTTTTATAGGCAAACTTGTAAAATTATATAGTTTCTTTACTTTGCAGTTGAGTGTTATTTTCATTGAAAACCGAATAATAAAAACCTTTCACTCATTAAGAGAATTGAAACAGGATTTTTTAAAAATATTATTCTTCAAACTTTCGTGTTTATCTAATAACTTATTTTTTATTGAGGTGAAGTGTTAATTACATTTGAAATACGAATTCCTTCGATCAATCCTGACCACAGGAAAACTCGAACATTTTACTTCAAATTATTGATGTATTTATAAACTAACGGACTATTGTCCTATTACAAAAAAAATACATCACACGAAATGGGGAAAAAGAGCAACAGAGAAAGAACAGCACATAATATTATAAAGAAGCAATGACAAGCATAGGATAAAATATACAGTAGAAATAACATTCAAGTCAAAGTTTTGGTAGAGTCGTAAAGAATGACAAAAATCATTTAGACTGGTACCATAAATTTCAAGACCATGGCTTGAGTTAACAAGTCTCCACATTCTGGACAGTGGAGAATTTTACCCATAATTAGTAGAGTGATGATTGAGAAACAGCAAATCATTATTTCCAAGTCTACTGCAAGGAATGTTATTAAATGAGAATCAAACCCGAATCCTTCCATCTCCGACCTCGGCCGCTGGACCCCCAGCACCGACCCCCTTCGTATCCGTCTAAAGTCCACCTTAAACCCTCCCTAATCTTTGTGATCGGTCTTAAATAGATGATTGCTATAGAAGCACATGAAATTTCACTATAAACATATACACAACAAAAGCCCTACAGTAGCAAAAGGCTTAGGTAGACAAGATTATCTCCTCATTTATAGAGGTGCAACCACAGTTGACACAGGAAGGGGGAGAAATAATCCCTGGTACTACTCAAAATTTCGACAATACGATATATATATATATAAAACTATACCGTCGCCGGAAAGGCAAAAGGCCTGAAGCGCAATTTTGGGAAGTTTACACCAGAGCACTTTGAAGTATTTTTGTTTTACAATAAAATTCGTAAGTCTTCAGTGCCTGGTTTGATTTTGAAAAAATAAGTTGACTCGGGTAACTTAATGATCTCACTGAGTTACCTGAAGCGATAAAAAGCTAAAAAGTCTCAAAATTTGTGTCGCTTGAGATAAGCCTTCTCCCAAATGGTAAATATATTTTATATTGCTTAAGGCCCACCAAAGTTTTCAGAATCAAACGAGAGTCAAGGCATTTGATGTAGAAAAATAAAAACTGATCAAAACCGCATGTTCAACTCATTTTTGACCAGTGTCGCCTAATCCCTTTTGTCTTTCCAGCGAAGATATGTAAAACTTGAACTTTTTTTAATAGATTTTTATACATTATTAGGTTCAAATCGAATTTGGACGGCGAAACAGCTATCACACGTGAACATTCTGAAAAGGCAATTCTGCAAAATAAATATCGTTTCCATATTTTATTCAACACGTTCGTTGCTAACTAAAATTCGTACACATTAATGCCATGAATGACGGATCAATTTAAACTGACGAACAGTGACGGGTTTCCCCGTGCCCTGTGGAACGACTCAAAATCACGTGGCTGCGTATGTTTTAGATCGGTTTTAAGCAAAGAGGCAGAATAACGCGCGTGACGCGTTGTGCGCATACCGGTCACATCTCATTCAACGCGTGACGCGCGGTGTCAGAAATGAACGTGTTAATAAAGTATGGTATCTGAATATGTATAACATATTATGAATAGTTTTTGGCCCCAATTAGCGCATATGAGAAGTCAGATAGTTCGCTGGCCGTAAAAGGAAAACGTGCGGCCGAACGACCTTCGTCTCGGCCCACGGCGAACTGACCTCGGTCTTGATTTGGTACTAGCAAATTTGTCGACTGATCCAATACATGCAGAATCGTTATCTATTGATGTGGTTCCTGGGTATTACAACAATTCGTTCGTTTTTGGTTGTCCGAGGTTTGCTGCCATTTCTCGCAAGGTAAACGTTCTATGTTCACGTTCTACGTTCAATGTCCGCGTATTTATAATTTATTTTCACTTTCTTTTGACCATTTATGTTTATATTTATTTATGATTTTTCATTAACCGGATATTTTCGCAGACGTCAGTTTAGTCTCGACACACATGTCAAAAGGGACACAGTGAGTGAATCGTGGAGTAGCGTAGTCGAAATAACATGTCAGATATTTTGTGTATAAGCGAATATTAGCAGTATTGTTTTTACAGACGTTAGCGCCCCACACGGCGATTTAAGGAATCATGTACATAAGACGGCTTAGGGTATTAATACTATCTACTATATTTTGACGGTCTCAGTGGTCGAGCGGTTAGACACTCACCCTCGAATCCGGAGGTCGCGGGTTCATTCAAACCCGGCGTGCGTATATAAATTGTATTTAGTATAATATATAGTTTATTTGCGGCAGGTTCCAGAGTGGTAGATACTCCAAATATCGCCCTGGTGAAAGACCACCATTCAGAATCGAAACGTTGCTAGATAATAAACGTTACCAGATACTTCAATCGAATCGTATACTTAATTTACTGTCAATGTATCGTTATTATTTCCTTTAAAAATATGATACAAACAGCTATATCTGATGACTTTTTTTACAAAAATATAATTTGCATAATAAAATTGATTAACTTAAAAAATATAATACAGTGAAAAATAAAAATAATTTTGTGTCATTTGCCTGCAACACTGTTTTTGATAATTATGTTTTATTTGTTTGGCCACCATGTCATTATTGTTGTATGCATCAGGTGTCAATTACCTAGGCACAATGTTGCGCGTAGTGCAGCCTTTGTGTATTATACTGTTAATTACAATATTATAATGTATGCTGTGAACATATTAATTTTGAAATATTTACAGTCATCTCTCTATTTGATAATACTTTTAACATGTTTATGTAAATATTTTGTTTATGTTCCTAATAAAATAAAATAAATAAATAAATGGCTTTAGCCGTGTTTGGTGACCAGATTTGAATAGCCAGATACTACCCAACCTTCCTCTTCCCCATCTCCTTCTCTTCCCCACTACCTTCAGCTTCACAACATATCCCGTTTGGAGATGCCATAGTACTACTGCCTCCAGACGATTTGGACTCTTGTGCGGTAATAACTAGAAAAAAAAAATAGTCAATATGATTTCATCTGCTTCTCTAAAGGTAAATTTTGCTATCTATACGGTCATGGGCTCTTTCTGCGCCTAAGTGAAGACAAACCCTTTAAATCCCGACCCACACTTGATCATAGTCAAGGCAGCTACACACCTTCACTTTTATTGGTGCGATCAAACCCTCCAGTTTTATCGACCGTGTGAACGACAGAAACTGCGCAGTTTCTGGAGAGTTTGATCGCACCAATAAAACTGAAGGTGTGTAGCTGCCTTCAGATTCATTCATCCCTTTATACGAATACGTGTAACACCACCTTCCAGGCAAAAATAAAGAAACTCTTTTGTTTCATTTTATTTATATACTGGATGTTTCGTAATAAAGCATACCATTGATAGATTTGTTTTTCCAGTCTTGAGAGCATTTAAAAAAAAACATGCATCCATCCGCACGAGACTTTCATAATTGGGTTTTGTTTTTGAGGGATTATGTGAGGTTTTTTTTTCACACTCACAAAGTTTATCTAGCAGCTGTTTTCCATAGTGAAAACATTACATTCTGGAACACGTATGTTTGTCTTTGCCCGGGTCTGTTCTGATCTCTTTAACACAGTTTAGTTTGCGTATTGTCCATCGCATTTTATACGGTGTTCAGACAAATATTATTATGTGTCATGTATACACAAATGGAAATTACTGTTATTGTCAACAGGGTATTGTGTTTGACTTTCAATGTTTTTTTTTTCTCAATTGTTTTGTATGTTGCCCAACTGAAATTCTGTTTTTTCTTTTCAAATTTAATATCAATTCATTCATATTTGAAGTCGAGATACTGGTCAGTCATTTAATTATATTTGTGTTTGCGTTGAGTGACTATGTTTCTACCATTGATAATAAATAAATAAATAAATACGAATAAAAATATCCCTTATATAAACATCAGTATCAAGCCATCACCATTCGTGTTGATTCATTTATTTATTTCTAAAGAAAGACAAACATTCCCTGGTTACGAATAACCTGTCAATATTTGAAAAACTTCTACTGCCGTTATAATAAGCGGAAAATGTTGCTTGTGCAATGATGGAGGACTTAGCCAGCAGAGGAATTGAACCCACGACGCCCGGGTGGGAATCTGACGCGTTTGTCCACTCAGCTACCGACCGGTATTAATCGGTTTAAAAAAATACATTTTAAAGTGAATACCGCACAAGAGCCTCAACTGCTCCCAACCGTCTGGAGTCAGTGGGACTATGGTATCCCCGATTTGGGTATGTTGCGAGGCTGAAGGTAGTGAGGAGAGGAAGGATATGGTGAAGAGGAAGGTTGAGAAGTATCTGGCTATTCAGATCTGATCACCGAATACGGATAAAGCCATTTCAATCAACGTTTCGATTCTGAATGGTGGTCATTCACCAGGGCGAAACTTAAGAGTATCTACCACTCTGGAACGTGCTGCAAATATGCTATATATAAATTAAATGTGAAATAACACATTTATTAAATAACATTTATTTGCCCACGCTGGGGTTTGAACCCGCGACCTCTGGATTCGTAGTCGAGCGTCTTAACCACTCGACCACGAAGGCCGTTCTCTTGCACCCGTATTCCGGTAAGTTGGGAGTAGCTAATAGTGTAGGTATGGCGTGACGCGAGACACTCATAAGGACTTCGGGTGACAGGTTGACAGCCAGGACAGATTTCTGTTTTCTGACACTCGTAATAGTGCTCACCTGTGCTGCGGGCGCCGGCGTCGCGGCGCTGCCTCGAGCCGGCCGCCTATACTCAACTTGCCTACTCGAGTATTCGCTATGTTTACTTGCACACCGACCTTGCTCATTATAATACGCTCCACAATTATACAAGCTGTCCAGTTTCGCTTTCGTTCTAAATTACAAGAAAAATCTGGTTAATTATTTTACGTAAGATTTATGTATGACACCACACGCACTTGCAATTATTGTGAAGCTTTGCGAAGCGGTAGGAGGTGGGTGAGCGGATGTGGAACCTTGGGCAGTGCCTGGCTAGTCAGATCTAGTTACGTAACATAATTTACCCTATTATGAAAACCGCATCGATTCTGAAATGTAATCTCTTGTCAATTGAGTTCTGAAACTAAGTAGAAATTTAATATTTATTCATTTTAATGATTTTAATAATACAATTTTTTTAACTTTATTCCACTATTTTTTATTTAAGACCTGACCGGTTTCACCTTATCTTCAGACTGGTATTCAGACTGGTACCCAGTCTGAAGATGCCCGTCATAAGGTGAAACCAGTCAGGTCTTAAATAAAAAAATAGTGGAATAAAGTTTTTAAAAATGTATTATTAAAATCATTAAAATGGAGTTCCACCACGAATGAACAGTTTCAAAATTAGAAATAATTATTTATTTATTATTTTGGTAAATCTATGATTTTTTAACCTCATGACAATAGACAAACGATGGCCGTATATATTTTTTTACTTGTAACAACATACAATTTAAAAAAATCTATTTATATCTTTTGTGTTTAATTTGTAGAACTCGATTTTATCATTACTATTATTGAGTTTTGCTATTTTTTGTGACAGCTGTTTCGGTGATCAATGCCATTATCAAACTGTAGCTAGGCCACATGGAAACGACTTATTTATATGATCTTAGTTCACTATTTAGTTACTGATTTCAGCAAAAATCAAATTATCTTGAAATAAAAATAGTAGAAGTTAATAATGACCGCCACAACTACTACTACGTAGTTTGGTGTTCTAAATTAACTAACAAAGTAACTAACTACCACGCCATATCTCCGCAGGGGTAGGCAGAGAGGACGGACCGCCATATAACTCTGTCTTGGCACAAACTCCTTGCTTCATTCACATTCATACATCGTCTCATACATACTCTTCTGTTATTCTGACTCTTTAAATGACCAAGCAGTGACCATGAAAAAGTATTATATTTACTTGATCTTGCCATGTCTTTCTCGGGTGTTCTAAAAAAGTTTAAAAAACACCTGTATTTTCTAATATAATGAATGAAGAAAAAAAATTGCACTAAATTTGAACAAATTTAATTATAAAAATTAAAAACATACAAATTGTTAAAAATGTTATTATGTATTAGTAAAAATACTTCATGAAATCATTTCCATACGACTTCTGTGCTACAAATAGAGCGGTAGCAAAATCAAGTACTATTAAAAAGAAACACATTACTGGTCATGTCATTTGTGCACCAAAAGCATAGACTTGTAAAGAACTTATTTCAATTGATAAAATTTTATTTTTCTCCATAGAACCAGAGCTCATGCCGCTCTGTCACGGAGCTCGTCACTAGAAAATTATACAGTTGTTTTTTTGTCATATAATGTGAAAATGTATCTTTGACATCATTCGTGTAAAGCTAGATAAATTATTTGCCAATAAACATTTCAATGAAATTTATTCCTACCGAACAATATTTTTTTATTTATGCCTTTGAAGCTTTTTTATGAAAATTAAATGTGTTGTAAAGTGTTGTAAAACAGCTTCCTAATCACCAGCAATACATCTTAGTAAAGGCGTTAAACAACTGTTATTATTGCCTCGTAGGTATAATATTTTAAATATCATTTGTATTAAGTTGTCATAAAATTGGCACTTCCCTCTGACTTTTAATGTTTTACAATCACGTATTATTAAGATTAAGTGATGCTCGGACTTTTTTTGCGTCTCTCAAGATCGAGAATTGTATTATTATTATTAGAGGCCACTTTGGAACAAACTAAATGCTGGAAACGAAACGTTGAAGGGACATTAATTAGTTGAACGTAAAAAAAAAACATGGAGGATATACTTCAACAGGACGCTACATTTGAGGTTAGCTAATAACATGATTTAGCGTGTAAAACAAAGTATAACCCTACGTAAGTATGCACAAAATCGGATAATATAACTGGAAATCTCGGATGGTAAAATATTTTTACTCATTTGATACAAGGGCATTCGCTTGGACGTAGCAAGGTAAATATTCATAAACCAGATGTTTTTGCAGACGTTAGCGCCTCCACGCGGCGATTGATCGAACCATGTTCGACATACGCTTATCGTATTAATACTATAAATCATCATTTTGACGGTGTCCGTGGTCTTGTGGTAAGACGCTCGACTTTGAATCCGGAGTCGTGGGCTCAAACCCGGCTTGCGCAAATACGCATTTAATTAATATAAAATAATATATTTGCGACACGTTCCAGTTCAGAATCAAAACGTTCCTTGAAATGGCTTTAGCCGTGTTTGGTGATCAGATCTAGGTACAGAATAGCCAGGTACTCTCCAACTTTTAGCTTTCCCATCTCCTTCCCTTCCCTACTACCTTCAACCTCACAAAATACCCCAATTGGGGATGTATGGCATGTCTCACTAGCTCTAGACAATTGGGACTCTTGTGCGGTATTCTTTATAAAAAAAATTAAAAAAATATATTTCAGAGGCGTGCACTCCATGCGTGCACTCCATCTGCCCTACCCTACCCTGCCGTACTCGCATCAAAATATGAATTATATTTGATTAAATAATATGAAATTATTGCAAAAAATAATTCTCCACTTTCAAAAATACGCGCAAAGTTCAGCTAATGCAACAATGGGTTGACGAGAGCTAATTTCAAAACGAAACGAGTAAATATGTATAAAAACTGCGCCATATTCTGTATTTCGTTTAATACTCTTAGATTTTCCTCTCGTCGCAAATGCGTTGGTGACTTTCACAAGAACGGTGGCTGTTTTTATTTCTGGGTTCGTCGTATCCCGCGGAGGTCGGCTTTCTTCAAGTTCGCGAAACGTACAATTACAAGACATGATTGACAACCTTGAGAACATAACACGTTATGCGTTCGCCTCTCGTTTTGTTGTGCTCTGAAAATAATCTGGTTTGTTCGTCTAGCGTACGGGCCGCCAGATCTCTGACACTCCCCCGTCGTGCAATACATCGCGTGTTTTCCTGAAACCACTCGGTTTCAGTGTTTCTTTCAGGGCCTCTTCCCACGCGCAACTCTTTCACTCGCAATAATATTTTTAGCGAGAAATTGAATGGATGAGTCTTTTCACCCGCGTAAGAGTGCTTGATACCCTTGTATTTATTGATAAACAATAGGCGATCGTTAGAACTCTCCCTTCACTCATCATTATCTTCTCAAGACCTGGCCGGGATACATATCTCTACCAATTTCTCCGATTCTGATACCTCTGGATTTCAAAGTCACCCCGCAAAAAGCCATTTTGTAAAGGGAGAAAAAATACATTTCACCGGAATTTGATCTCCGGTGCTGACTGGTCCAAACCTCTGAGCTATCGAAACCGATGTATGATAGGTCCTTCCTTTCACGAAAAACCTCTAAATATAAGAATCACGAGTATTAATAACCTCGCGTAAAAGATATTAACCAATTCGCGTGAGTAAAAAACAAATACAGCACTTGCTAAGTGTCTAAAAAAAGTGTTTATTCAAACGGCTTGCGTCGGGTAGCATTCGCGTTTAAGTAAATACATATTTATTCGTAGGCTATTTGTTTTGGCAGGGCCTTGAGTCTATATCAATGAGTTAGTATAATATTATTGCTTTTGTTTGCGACTTTACCTGGTGCTTAGAAAAACATGTTTTCTTTTATTCTTCAAAGTCATTCTTTCTGGTCGGTTTTGGCGGCCAGTTTTTCAGCTAGTCGCTACCCTACATTCTATACACATTGAATCATCAACATCGTCGGCATTCACGAGGTTTTCTGTTTTTTTAACAGGGAAAAATGTTCTTGGAATCGTTGTTTTGAAGGGTGTAATTAATTGTTTGTAAGCCTGGCGGATGCAATTTTGCGTTTATTACAAAAAAGAAATCATGGTACTTTTAGAGTGTCGACTTTTTAAAACTTTGAAATGAAGTTTAATTTTAGACTTTAATTTACGCATTTGCATTTATGAAAACAAAACAATTGTTACTGATTAAACGCCATCCGTAACAATTGGCCAGCCAGAGGTCGCGTGTTCGAATCCCGGAATGCGAAAATAAATTTTATTTAGATAATGTAAAGTATATTTGCGGCAGAGTAGTAGATACTCTCAGTATCGCCCTGGTGAAACACCACCATTAAGAATCGAAATGTTTGAAATAGCTTTAGACTTGTTTGCTGGTCAGATTTGAATATCCAAGTATTTCCAAACCTTATTCTTCCCCGTCTCCTTCCCTTCCTCACTCCCTTCAGCCACGCAACATGCCCCAATTGGCGCAGCTATAGTCCCACATATTCACAGAAAATTAAAGTGTTATTTTGCCAGCGGTTTATTCGGTGTCTCTTTTTGGCTAACTTTGCAACGTTTTTTTTAAATCGTAAATTCAAAAGAACTTATATTCATGTTTTATTATGTGTCAATAAATTGATATAAATAATAATCCTTAACTAAATACAACTTTCGAAAATGTGTTCGATTTAACGAGTGTCTTTGACTTTAATATAGCACATGTGTATGATGCAATGTGGTTATCTTGGTAGTAAAATTTAATATAGACTTTACTATGTATATTTATTGCTTTTAGATTTTTTTATTGTCTAGTTTTATTATTCATTTTATTAACTCGTCCTTTTGAAATCGATCACATTGTTTTTGCTACTTGATCTCCTCTTCCGTGTGGCAAAATGTCTCCTTCATCCCACGAGTATCTCCGAACGAAAAACGCAAATCGAAATATCATACAAAGGTTCGAACATAAAAAAATCGTATGAAACTCAATACAAAGTAGAGGAAGGTTATGTTTTAATGGACATGTTTTGATCAAATTTGTGCATCGAATTTCATTGTATGTCGTTGTTTTCAACACATTCCTTCAATAATAATTGATGTTTTTCTTATTGAAAACATTGATGTACAAATATTTTGCGAGCAGAATAAAACAGGAAATTGGTTTTCTGTGTGTTATCATCTCATGCATTAAAGAATCAAAGGCTTTGTGTAATATAGTTTTGAACGGTGAATTCTTGGAGCAAAGCGCACCCAACTTTGTACACGGTTGATATTCGATACATGGGTCGCTTCTACGACTCGTTCTTATGTTTAACTGTGGAATGATTTGTCGTCCTCTTTATTTACTCCCTTCTACATAATAGGCATTTTAATGACCCAGGTTCACTCCTTCCTTTCCTCAAAGAGACCCTCGCACAGCACCCTTAAATATGACATAGGCCCTGAGGGAAATTATTTGCCTCAGGGCCTCCTTTGTGGAGGTAGTGTAAAAAAAAATAATCAGTTTGAGTAAGGATCGATTCTCTGCCTAGTTCCTCAACCAACTAACTAACCATCATGCCGTTTTCACACAGGGGTAGGCAGAGAGGACGGACCGCCTTACAACTCTGTTTTGGCACACACTCCTTACTTCGTTCACATTCGTACATCGTCTCATACATACTCTTCTGTTATTCTGGCTCTTCACATGTCCCGATTCAAATATTTGATTTACTTGATCGTGCCATGTCTTTCTCGGGCGTCCTCGACTTCTTCTTCCATTCACTTTCGCATCATATATTCTTTTCACACTCCTTTCTTCGTTCATTTGCCCTACATTCCCAAACCATCTAAGCATCCCTTTCTTGATCCTATTCATTACGCTCACATCCGCCTTGCATTCTTTTCGGATATCCACATTTTTAATACAGTCATACATGTAAGTGAATGGTAGAAGAAGTCGGGGACACCCGAGGAAGACATACATGTGAATGAAACAAGGAGTGTGTGCCAAAACAGAGTTGTATGGCGGTCCATCCTCTCCCAGCTGGAAAACGACGTGATGGTTAGTTAGTTAGTTGGGTTTGAATCCCACCGAACCACAGCATGATGGTGTGTGCCTGTGAATACGCAGTACCGTACATTAGTAGACAGTTTGCGTCTCTGCGTCCACACATGGCACCGGCCACATTCCTCGGCCTGTGTTCCTATGACGGAGAAAGCCGTACACCATAGTCACCTCTCCGCTTGGCTGAAAAGTGCCAGGTTTCCCGTGCAATGACCAATACCCGGTAGGCACGTACCTGGCCGGGGCACTTTTCACCAACAAACAAATGGATAATCGATCAACTTTTGCGAAGCTCATTATTTTTATGGAGTATTTGTTCGAAAGGCGAATCAGTGAGCAAGCGCACAAGCATAGTAAAATATTTTCAATATGATAGAATTCTACAAAAATTATATTTAGACGTTAAACTTAATATAATTCACATTGAGTCGGCACTTAAAAATACACACTTTGTGATTTTCTAATACAAGCAATACTACAAATGATTTATCTGTTAATTCTATACGGGCAGTAAGGAAAATGTCTAAGGCTTCCAGTGAATACAATTCTTAAACAGTAATCTTTTAAATTCTTTGTGAAATGCATACTAGAATTTCAGAGAAAACGTTCAAAAATGCCTACGCTTGTTTTCAAACTGCACCTTTTACTGACATTCAAAAGAGTACTGTTGAAATATTTTATTCACTAGAAACCTTAGACATTCTCCTAATTACTTATAGATAAATCAGTTGTGGTATTATTGCTTGTATTAGAATGCTACAAAGTGAAGTTTAGTGCCATTTTTTTGCGTTGAGGCTTAAGAGTTTATTTTTATTTTTATCGCTTGCATGTCAAGCTATAAATTTGCATAATTGTCAGACTTGAAGTGGTAGGCGTGAAGCTAATACGAACCTCAATTAATAAAAATATCCAAATAACCCGATTCGTCAAAATATAGCCTTCCCTTCGCTCATTATCGCTCGTAAAACAAAACGGAAAAAGTGTGATTTTTCTTAGTAGCGAGTTGAGGCGAAGTGTTCCACCAACCGGCAAACATCTGGAATGCATCCTCGTTTATACAACCGGTGGCTCCGTTTTAATGTGTGGCCCTGTTTACTATCGTTGCGGAGAGAGATCGGGCCCACTCCGCTGCACGTGCACACACGTGTACTTTACCTAGATTCATCAAATTAAATGACTTTCACTTGCTTTCTACTGTTATCCTCTCGCACTTGTCTAGATCAGTTGGTCAAAATGACGACCGGGCTGCGGTAATTGCCGGTGCGCCGAACACACCTGCTGCTAGGACGGCGATAGTACATAGCTCGAGACTCAAGAGCGCTAGGTGAGTCAAACCAGCCGCACACCTGGGCTCTGGGATCTGGTCATGTGATGCATTTTATTAGAATTGTACGTATATTTTTCATTCAGAACCATCGCCCTTTACCGCCAATCAATGTAAACAAACATCCGAAATCTTTAAACCACTATTTAATTTAAGCGCCCTTGAAGGTGATATTTTATGAAAATCGCCCTTTAAACATTAGCCAAGCATGTACTATAAATAAATTTGGGTGAAAGGGAAAAAAAACCTTTCCGTACCTGAAAGTAAAAATCAAACGTACGATCCGACTGGTAGTGACGTATCTGTCCCATTTGATCTTGCTTATTGAAGCGTTTTCATGACGTAATTTATTTTTGGTAATACTTGGAGAGAAGTATGTTCACAATATTTTTGTAATTTTTATCTAAGATATCGCACTAAACTCTCGTCCGGGGCGACATTTGAACCCCCCTTCCGGAAGGGGAGTGTTAAAGAGACCATAAAACGTGTTTTTTTTCTGAATACTAAGTTTTTTTAACACAATTTTATCGTCTATGGAAAAGTTGCCACAAGAGATACGCATTTATTTTGTTTTTATTGCCCATACAGAATTTCTGCTGCCAAACATGCATATATCTGCTGAAATAAACCATCCATTATTATTATTTTTATCATATATGATGTGAATTTTTCGGTACTTAACTCAAAACGACGAAAAAAGGCTTATATATCATTTTAAGTCCTCCCACAGCATTACGCATTACAACCGATGACAGCCTCTTTGGTGTAGTGGTATGTACTCGTACGCTAGATTTCGAGTCTGAAATTTTCTGTTTTAATCTCCGTCGAACTGCAAACGTTGGGGTTCGATCGAGGAGCGGGGGAATGTTTTTTGTGGTAATCGAGATCATTGTTTAGTCAATCGAGTGGTAAGACGCTCGACTACGAATCCAAAGGTCACGGGTTCAAACCCGGCATGCGCCAATAACTTTTATTCAATCAATATGTGTCATAACGCATTTAATTCATGTAAAATAAGATGTGGACACTCTAATTATCACCCTGGTGAAAGACCACTTTTCAGAATCGAAACGTTGCTTGAAATGGCTTTAGCCGTGTTTGGTGACCAGATTTAAATAGTCAGGTACTTCCCAACCTTCCTCTTCCCCATCTCCTTCCCCTTCCCACTACCTTCAGCCTCGCAACATACCCCGATTGGGGATGCCATTCACTGGCACTAGACGGTTGGGAGCAGTTGGGACTCTTGTGCGGTATTCACTATGATTTTTTAATTTTTTAAATGTGATTATTAAATTCATTTATTACCTCGGTCAGTGTTTTCGTATATTTTGAATCAAGTTTCCTGACCTCTAATTATTCTACCTCGCCCGCACCACCGTATACATTGCTGCGACCTCTACTAAGTTCAAGCAGTGTGCAAGAAGTGTAGAAGGTGCTTGTCTCTTGCACCGGCAGTACACAGGCACGATCTCCACCCGAGACAGGTCCGACATGGCCATCATTAGACAGTTATAACAGAAAGCAGTCGGAATCGAAAGTTGTTCTCGCAATAAATCTTTTGGAGCATCCACCGCGGAGTCAATGCTTGCGAATAAACTTGACCGGCTTAAAATTAAGCAATCATCATTGTGATTATTATCCATTGCTTTAAATTCGCGAGGTTACCAATAACTCCGACTGCTATACATAGTTTATATATATATATAGTTAAATATTACTTACTCCACTTTTTTCTACCCTAGGTCCGACAGTACGGGCAACAACCATTATAAATATGTGCTAATTTTAATATGTTAGTTGTAAGTCACTAGTTATAAGTATTAAGCATAAGTTAATATTAAGTCTTAGTTGTAATATTATGTTAATTATGATGTAAAGCGCCCTTGAGGTGATATCTCTGCCAATTATTATTATTATTGACTGTTCAAAAACTCTGCCTGCGAGGATTGTGAGCGTGAATTTCGTTGAACGTGTATTTAGTAAAACATCTGTTAACATAACATCTTCCGTTATTATTCCGATTAATATTCATCATCTAATATGCATCATCACGTGTTATAACGCAGGAAGATACGATAATCAACTCCGCAACTCATCAACTGTCGGAAATTTGAAGGAACCGTTCCAATCGGAACCGTTCCAATCGGAATAGTTCCGATGCCTTTTTTGTATCAAGTTCTAAAAGCTTGAAAAGAAAATCCCATACGAATGAAAAGCGTGAAAATCAACATTTACCTCCTTGAAAAATCTTATTCACATAGTTTACATAATAAATAATAAATAATACATAATAAAGGGATGAAATCTTATAATGAGCTGCCGGAAACTATCAACAAATTCAAAATAGCATGTAAAAACTATTTAAAATGCATGTAAATCAAAATAATAAGTAGTATATAAGTTAAAATATCAAAAAGTCAAAAATAAAATGAAATAATTAGCTACTTGTAAACTTGAATGTACAAAGTAACTAATACAAAAAAAACTTATTTCAGAGATAGTTGTTTTTACCTAAATTCGTGTCTTATAGAGTGCCCCACAGATAAATCAATCTGACAAGAAACAAACTTAGAGTAACACTCTGAGGAAACAAACATATCGCTCATGTCAAAACGATACCTCGTATCCCACCCATTTGTCAAAAGTGACCTATCAGTGTATTCTGGTACAATTTTTTTTTTAAAAAACAACCTGGCCAAATCTCGTAAGCAAAATAAAGTTTTTTTTTTAATTTAAAGAAATTCCTTGTAAAGCCTTAAAACCAGTTATTCCTCCCGATTGTCGATTTCTATGATAGCTTTATCCATGATTAGATGTTAAAATAAGGGTAGGTTAGAATTTAAGATGCTTAATTATGTGGCATGTAAATTTTTGATGTGATAATAAAATTTAAAAAAAAACTATTTTTAAACAGTTTTGTGTGTCCCCTGTAAAATTTGTATTATGTGGGGTACAAGCTTATTGATGATTTTTGACGGACTCGGGTGTGGCTAGGACTAGGGCTAAGGTATTAATACATCCATTCATAGCACATTTTGACATAATATTTTTGTTTATTTGTATAACCACTTTTTCACAGAATTGTTATAAACAAAAATATAGGATATAACCTAAAAAACCGTTGAGTCCTGTTATGTCGCATAACAAAACGTAGTGGGCGGAGACGGGGGAGATGGAAAACATGCTTACATACCGAACGGTGGTGCTATATTATGTGACTTGAACTTGTCTTGTCTCTTTCTCTTCGACGGTTAACCCGAAGAGCCCAAGAAAGTGATTTGTCGTAAATTTTTATAGGTTGGGTAAAAATATTTAGCTCTCTCTCTCCATATATATTCTTGCTCTGAGGGTACAAGGTATTGTTTTGTCACGAGCCATATATGTTAATTCAATCTGTAAATACGAATTTTCAATAAATATAAAATAACGCCTCCTATAAGAAAGTTTTTTTAAAAGCAATTTAACTTAAGCCTTATGTTACTTTCTAGCTTTATAAAGTGCCCTTGAAGTGACATAAAGCTACGTCAAAATGAGTCCATTATTATTGTATTAAAATTAATTTGTGTTCCAACGTACCTAATAGCGTACTTGAAAGATTTCATATTATTGTGTACAATGTGTCGTTTTCCTGTCTAATCATTTAATCATCACCTGTACGGTCATTTCCTTCGCCTCTCGGTCTAATTGAACTTTCATTCTGTCTCGGTTTTATTAGCCGATTGTTGATGCTGTCCGTTTGATCAAATGATGCAATTAAAATGCAACGCGATCATGGAAATGGTCATTCGAATAGTTCTTGTCTACTTTCTAACAATCCACTTGTGTGGTTAAATGAAAGTTGGATTGAATTTTGATTGGCAAAAGATTATCATTGTATCGTTCAACGTCGTTTGCTTGACTATCTTATGATCATAAATTTAATACAATTTCTTGTAAAAAAACAACTTTACTATAGGTTGGAAATAGAAATAGTATTTTATCTTTTGTATTTGTGTAGATCGACGATAATTGATTTATGGTACCAATGTACAACGATTTACTAGTTTTGTATTGTCAATCCGCTTAACGTAATCAGTAATCAGTAAATGACAACTTTCGAGGAAGTGATGGAAGAATTTTAAAACATGCATTGTCTCTCATTGCCTTCGTTTGGAAATCATGACTGTTTGCGAATTGTAAACGCTTCCACGCATGAAAATTAATTTCTTATGTCTGTATTCGATATTGATGCATTGTGTCGGCTGATATCCGTGACCAAATGCATACAGCGTTCGCATTAAAAGTAATAGACCAATAGTGGTAAGACGCTCGACTACGAATCCAGCGGTCGCGGGTTCAAACCCGGCGTGTGCAATTAATTTTTATTCAATTAAAAGTGTCATAACACATTTAATTCATATAAAATAATATATAGTGTATTTTCGGCATGTTCCCGAGTGGAAGATACTAATAGTATCGCCCTGGTGATAGACCACCATTCAGAATTGGAACGTTGCTTGAAATGGCTTTAGCCGTGTTTGGTGACCAGATCTGAATAGACAGGTACTTCTCAACCTTCCTCTTACCCATTTCCTTTCCCTCCCCACTACCTTCAACCTCACACATACCCTAATTGGTAATGCCATAGTCTCACTGGCTCGTTTTGGTGCAGTTAGGACTCTTGTGTGGCATTCACTGTAAAAAATAAATATATAAATACATTTTTATAATTAGAACTATTATTATATTCAGGTGTATTTTTTTGAGTTTGCGGTTGAGGCATTTGAAATAGACTCAGATTACGAGCACTGTATCGTATTTCATTCTAACCTTATTGTGATGGCGTATGGCGTTATTATGTTTGACCTCCATCAGTGTGCAGTTTTTTTAAGTGTTACATAGTATTGGAGTAAATTATTGGCCCCATCAATCTTAACGCTGCCAGGATGGACTCCCTCTTGATGGCGTTTTGTAGAAATGAGGCCTAATATACTCCATTAATATTTTCTTACTTATATTCTTTATTTATTTTATTTTATTTTATTTATGTATTTTTTTATTTTTTATCATCATTATTATTATTTTATTTTCATATATTTTTATTTTATTATTTACTTATTTATTTATTTCTTATGAATTTCTGTTCATTTTTATTTTTGTTACTATTATTATTACAATGTATTGATATCAATTATGGAAGGTATTGCATTGCACTACTCCTGCATACCTTCAGGAATAAAACTTTTATTATTATTATAAACAGTAACCGATTATAATGTAAGTAAGTTTTATCGTTAATAAGTACCTCTCTAATTATTTTTGAGTATTGTCGTGTTTAATAGAGGTAATACTATTTTCCTATATTATTATAATGCGTGTACCTATCTACCCATACTGTTTAGTTATGCATGGACAATGTGAGTCTATCCGAAACGTTGGCTCCGGAAGAAGAAATGCAGCACAGCCGTGATAATTTCAAATCATATCCGATCTCAAGATGCTAAGAGAAGAAAATATAGCACAGTTTACCTTTTACCAAAACACCCACCTCACCAGCTCGGACTGAAAATGGTTACAAACAAATTGTTTTTTTTGCTTCAACTAATGATGGAATTAATCGAAATATCCGATTCTGAAACATTAATTATCGAATCACGTTTCGAATTCGGTAACGAACGGCTCTGATTTCCATCTCGAAGAAACGATATGACGATTTTTTTTCTGGAAAGAAACGATGGCGGAATTTCTTTTAGACATCGTGTCGATTATCTCGGTCGTATCGAAATCCTACACTCAACGCTTCCCAGCATCGTTTATTTACATTACTAGTTGACTTAAATAATTCATTTACAATTTAATTTAATGTATAGATTTTTTTCGATAGCGCGCAAAAGTTCTAATTACTCCCTACCGTCTGGAGCTTGGAGTAACAATATATGGAAAGATAGCTAATTATTTGTACCCAACCTATAAAAACTTGCGATAAATCGCTTTCTCCGGGTTTTTACGTCGCACACCATGAGCGAGAAAGAGACAGCAAAAAAAAACATACCATTTTTATGTACCTACTGTAAGGATTATCTTGGTCTCCCGCGTCTCCGGGGACTCTACCCGCATGTTTTCATATGCGACTAAACTCGACACAACTAAACGGTTTTTAGGTTATATGCTATATTTTTATTGATAACAATACTGTGAAAAAGTGGTTACACGAATAAAAAAAAACATTATGTCGACATGGGCTATGAATGGATGTATAAATACCCTAGTCTTGGTCCTAGCCACGCCCAGGTCTGCCGAGTCCGGCAAAAATCATCAAAAACTGACCACACTGCCTTGGATAGGTACCACTCTATGTAATCTAAGGTCTGGAGCTAGTGGCACTATGACATTCCCAATCGGGATATGTTGTGAGGCCGAAGGTAGTAGGGAGGAAAAGGATAGATGGTGAAGAGGGAGGTTGGAAAGTACATGGGTATTCAGATCTTGTCACAAAACACGGCTAAAGTAATTTCAAGAAACGTTTCGATTGTGAATGGTGGTTTTTCACCGGGGCGATAATTACAGTGTCCACCCTCTGGAATGTGCCGCAAATATACAGTATATTATTTTATATTTATCGTGTAAATAACACACGTTGATTACATAAAAATTATTTGCGCAGGATTTGAACCCGCAACCTTAGTCCCCCCGAGCGTCTTAACCGCTCGCCTACGGGGATTGTCAAATTATATGACGCCCATCAATGCTATTAACGAAGATTGGACTTGTCAGGCCGGCGGAAGTTTGCCCACAGATTCCGAACAAGGCCAAACACACTAATACATTTGTTTTGGGCTGTTTTCTTGGTTTACCGGGGAGTGAGAATGTCCAGCATTGGAGCTGTCATTTTATTTATTTGTAGATTTGACATTTGTCGATTTGATGTCATTCATTATTTGCAGTTGAATGTTAGACACAACATGAATATCAATGACAAACCTTTGCACCCATCTAGAATACTTCGATTTGACTACATCGCATATTAGTCTATAGTCAATAGCCTGTTTTGATTATTGATATAGTTGATTAAATAACACGATATTACGTACGATGTCCGTATTATCAGGCTTTTATAATTAGCGCACATATATATATATATGAAGAAAGACAAACATTCCCGGGTTACGAATAACCAGACAATATTTTTCAATAAGCGGAAGATATTGCTTCCGAAATTATGGAGGACTCAGCTGGCAGATGAATTAAACCCACGACGCCTGGGTGGAAACCCGACGCATTTATCAACTAGGCTACTAAACGGTTAAAATCAAACAAAAAATTGTCTTGTAAAATTTGATCGTTATTATATTAGGTTAGGTAATTTAGTTTAAAGCGCACTTGAGGTGAAATATCCCAAAACTGCGCTATATTTTATTTTTATTTTTTTATTATTATCAAACATAATACATAGTAGTGTTATACAAGTGTTATATCAATATATATATTTTTAAATGTAAACATTTCATAATAAATTACCCTCATAAAAAAGCAATGCTTGTGTGTATGAGGGGGTGTTGTTTATTTAGTTACTAATAATTTGCTGTAATGATTTTTCAAAGATATTTATTTTAAGTTTTCAGTGTAGTTTTTTAATTGTGTTTTGAATTCTTTAAGATCATCATTAATTAATCTTATTTTTTCTGGTAAACTAAGTCACCACATAAAATCGTAATTTTTTTTGATAGTGTATTAAGATATTGACAAAGTTCATTTGTGAAGTTTGTTATGCTTGAATTATGTGTTCGGTATATTGTTATAACTCTATAAATATTATTTTTAAATTTAAATTCTATATTTAAACAATTTACAAGTTCTATGTTTACTTCAGCAATATTAGTAACTTCACAATCATCACGTATGTACATTATAACTCCACTGTTTTTGTTTATTGCTGTCTTTGTCGCAAATCCGTGATAGTTGGGTAGGGCATTTATATGTTGATCGCTGTTTGAATGCGTTTCAGTTAACCCTATGCAAACCAAACTATATGAATTTACTATTATTTTTATTCCTATAAAAGTTTGGTAGTTCGTGTTATTTTTGCTTCAAATTCTTTGGTGCTTGGTATTAAGTGAATTTGTGTCAATTTTGACACAAATTATTTTCAAAATCTGTTAAATACTTATCTAATCATGAATAGCGTAATAAAAACACTTATCTTAAACAAATGCTAACTTATTTCAATTCCAATACTTGATTTCCACAATTGTTTTAGATTTTTGTTTTACCCATTTTTTCATGATTTAAGCCCTTTATACAATGAATTGTTGTCGACCAGTAGCCTGACAATTTAATAACTAACACAGTGTGGTGACTGTGATCACCACACACGCCGAGATCACCGATAGATAATCAGTAATCACGCGATAATCACCCGTCACGCGATTTGTAATCCAGGCCCGGCTCTGAGCCAAACGGCGCCTGGCGCAGGCTAAATTTTTGGCGCCCATTGTCAAAACCTAAATCAAAACACCAACATTTTCGATAAACTTGTTTTCTACGTCTAACAAAATAGCGTGTTGTGTAATTGTAACAATAGATGGCATTTTTTACGTGAACCCATGACTATTATATACAAAAGCATCACTTTCATACAAAATTTCATCACTGTTAACCACTCGTTTTGGCAGGTTTCCCCTTTGAAAATAACTAAATTTAAACCAATAGGTCCAACAAATAAATTCAATTCAATTATTTGTTAATTTTAAAAACATTACAAAATACAATTTCATGACGTTTTTAGAGATATATAAAAAAAATGTTAATGGGGTGTTCAAAAAGCAGAGTACAAAGCATATATACTAAGACAAGAGAAAGGTAAATTAATGATGAAAAAGATAGGCCTTTTCTAAGATTTTATAAATAAACAAGATGGATAAATAATATACAGTAGTTAAGCAAATAGCAAAAAAGCTTGCTGTTTAAAGGCATTTTCACTGACGCAAAAAATGTCGATATCCGAAGCGATTCTATTCAACAGCAAGAGTGCCCTCCCCACCAGCATGACCATTGGCAAGTTAGTCCTGCAGGCCGGGAGATAAAACAATCTATGCTGTCGATGACGGCAATAACCATTGAGAACATAAAAGTTGATGCTCTCCATGATAGCCAAGTTTTCGAAACATCCACGTATCAATTTGAAGAAATGGGTAACGATGTACACATCCCTTCTGACCCGCAGATGGTTCGTTTCGAGTATACCCAAGAGAAAGTCAGTCGGATAGAGCTACGGGTAGTAACAACCGTACTCCCTTAAGTAGAGAAATCTCAGAAAATTCTTCTGAACCCTCTCCAACATGAGGGAGTATTTCTCCCCGTGCGGACTCCAAATCACTGATCCACTCCAGCCTGCTTCTTACTAAGGAATTAAATAATATTGTGAGAACCCGGGTGTCTCTAAAATTAATTACATGTTTAAAGTGTAAATATTTTGTTTTGTCAAATTTGCAAAGTAATATTGTGATTCGTATTTTAAAAAATCATCTCCTGGAGCGGACTGCTCTAATTGCGCCTGTACAGGACCGGCCCTGCACACATCCATATTCCACATATGATACGGCGTCAGCATCTTTAATATACTCCGGAGATTATGAGACGTTGCACGATCACGGTGTCTGGATATTAATTTAGTAAATATTTATGCAGCGATTGGCATTTTTGATTACCAACGTAAATTGAGAGATAGTGGTGCAAATCGGCGCAAACACTCTTTGATACACTGGACGGAAATAACAATCTTTGATAATAGATCTAGAAATTTGTCATCGATTTTTTTCTGTCCTATCCAACGATATATCAAACAAATAGGCACGTTATTGTCTTAGAATATTTACACAAAATATGGCAAATAATAAACACAGATACTTTCCCAGTAAATTCAAACATTGGTCATGTATGACAAAGATAGACATTCAAAGAATAATAATAATATTTGGACGATTTGTACAGCGCCGTTTTTGTGAAAAATCACCTCAAGGGAAGGATGTGTGTATGAACAAAATAAAATAGAACCGGGCGGCGTTTCGCACATAAAAGTTGCGTCGAATACTACATCCTACATCAACGAATAGAGAACTCCGTATAAGACGACCTGCTGCCAGTAGGTTGTCCTTCTCATACTTATGTGTTGCTACGTTCACCATCTCACTCTCTTAAATGGCGCTTAAAATCTTCGGAAAATTGTATTATTTTAAATAATAAGAAATTTGCGTGTACTTACGAATGAAATGTTATTCCTTGGCTTTTACTTAGGTTTGCAGTGCATCACACACGAGGGCGTTTTGGACCAAATTTATGCGATTTGTTTAGAGATCATATCTATAATTCGCGTAATATTCACATTAAGTTATGGAAATTTAATAATAATATTTTGTGCACATTTTTAACAAACTATTTTTATCACCAAAGTTTCATTTTGGTGTGAAAGGGTTCACGCCGATGTTTGTTAAACGTTTTTTTAAACCGTGATTGACGTCTATGTAAAACTCCGATGAACATTTTTTGCGTAGTTTTGAACTTGGAATACAAATTATTTTAAGTTTGCGTATTTTATTTATGTCTGTTTCCTGTTTTTGAAGTAAACAAGCGGCTGGATAATTGATGATCACGATTTTCATTCTAATAATATTATCCACAATCCGTTCAAGATCAGTGTACTTTCTATTTTTAATCCTAGGCCATAGTTTCCCCTGACTCTTGATGTGAATTTAATGAGCAAATTTCCAAACACACAATCTAATCTAAAATATAGATTTTAGACAAATTTAGTTGTAAAATAATTTTTCAGCTTTAGTTTTTGTATTCGCTCAGGTGTCAGCAGTAAATGAAAAATAAATCACATTTGATAGTATTAATTCGCTAAGCCGTCTTCTGTAAATGATTCGTTAGATCGCCGTGTGGGGCGCTAATATATGCAAAAAAAAGTACTAGTAATTTTCGCTCATACATAAAAAAGTTTCAAATTTAATTACGATGACGCTACTTTACGATGTACTCACTATGTTCATTTATACGTGTGTATTAAGACTAAACTAGTCCTTCTAGATTGGACTTGCCGATGACGGTCTTTGAAACTGCGAACTCGCGCCCGTAGGCGGTCAGCGAGCAACTTCCCACCGCCTCTCCGGATTATTGTCACCGTTATAATACATTCTTAACATTCATTGCATATTCACACGTAATACTCGTAACACCCATATCCATTCTGCAGTCCTCTGTATATACGAAACATCTGTTGTGATGGCAGAAATGGGAAGCTGTGCTGGGTGGACCAGCATGGGACTGAGATCTTCCTTAGTATGAACCTATCGCCCAGAGTTCGTTTATGAGAAAGAGTTACAAATTACAATCAGTTTTCAACGCCGCGGCAAGACTTATCACCGGCGTATCAAAATATTCCCATATTTCAGAGCACCTCAAAAACATTCACTGGCTTAAATGTCCCGAAAGAATCCTGTTCGATCTTTACTGAATGGTATTTAAGTCAATTGACGGAATAGCTTATTTATCGGAACTGTGTATTCCTGAAGTTTCCAATTCGCGACAGTCAACCCTTAGATCGGCAACGTCATCGGCTATCGGAAGGTTGAAGGAACCAAAGCGCACACCAGACACTAAGTTCAGAGAGCGTGCTGCAAGAGTATCAGGTCCCAACGCCTGGAATAGACTGCCGCATGATCCGAGAATGATAAAAGGCTCGACAGAGTTCAGAGCTAAACTCAAAACGAATACTTTTAGAAAATCGTATCCGATTCGTGAATAAACAGAATTGCCCTAATTTGCACAGCTAGGCTAGCCCGTTAGTGTCTAAACTCACCAGTATATTAGTATATTTTCATGCAGTGGTCGGAAGATTCTCGTGATATTTCACAAAAATGACGCTATATAAATTAACTGCGTATTATTATTATTAAAGAGGGAGAGTTTACAACGGTATGCCTTTACACAGTGTTGGTCTGAAGACCCGCCGGGCTGGCGCTCTGGGCGGCCCTCCCGCCCACACTTAGATCCTCACATCCTCACCCTCTCACCCTCCCACCCTCCACTTCTCGACTTGTCCATTTCATTTGCTCCAGCGGGCAAACACGACTGTGTTGCCATGCGAAAATAACGATTGGGAATTTTTATGTTTATTTTTAAATGCAGTTAATCAATCAATCTTTGACACAACAACACGCCCCCTATTGTAGGCATCCAATATGCAGGAGACATCGAAAACGACGCGTTACGGTGTGTATAAACCCACGGATCGCCTCTTCTTTATTCATGCGCCATCAGAGTCACCAGGTGACACGAACGGTACATTTGCAATTAATGTAATCTCAAATTTAAGCTACTAACCATATTTTTGCGTACCCACGCCTCTTAATTGCTATGTAATTTCAAATGTTTTAAATTCTAATCACATCGAGTTAACTACTAAGACACAAACGACCGAAAACCTATAAATTGGACGGGTCGTCGAAATTATTGAATTCATGAACAGGAAGTAATAAATAGTTCGAAGATTTACAGAATTCAGAGAATGAATGGATCGTGGGTAATATTAAAACTATCCTATTTTCATCTGTCTATATTAGTTACACCGTCCCACACGTTTTATCTCAGTTGGTGGGTTTTTTTATTACCAAGCTCTACGCACCGCAGTGTAGCTGGATACTGTTTAGCAATCCAGATGGGTTTACATTGAAAGCAAGTGATTTTATGCAATTATGCAGCCGGTTATAATTTCATGTAACGAATGCCACTTGCACCTTGTACCAATAATTAATTTCGTTTTGATTTGGTTCGTAAATTTGGTCGCCAAAAATAATGATTCCTGTATAAAAAATATATTTTATTTTCCTTGCGTCATTTGCCACCTCTTTGACCTGTCGCAGAAAACAATGTTCCAACAACTTGACAGTTGTTTAAAAACAATGTCCAAGCACAATTTTTTCCGTCATTTTTTTCCACTGGTTCCCTGTCGCATTTCTATGGAAAGGAGTATAATTTTCTAGTTACAAATAACTTACAAAAAACTTTATTGCAAGTATTTGGCATTCAATAGCATCATCTTTAATATTTATGAAGATTACGTCCAAGATCTGCAAGCTAGTCTCGAAACGATATTTAAAAAAAACTACTGGTATATTAATTGTAGTGGTAACTGGAAATTGATTGTACCTGCTGTAAAGCATTCGTATAAAACAACAATTATTCACTTAAAACAGTCACTTTTTCCATTTTTAAACACAATAAATTTTGGTATTCATTATTGAAACAATATCAATAATTTTACCGAGGCTTTCTCTACTGAACCTGCTCTGTCCGGAAGTAACGTCTCTGCCAATTAAGCTGCCGAAACCTATTTTGATACCGTCAATATTTTGGTATTTCTTATTTTTTTTACCAATTATAAAAAATATTTTGCTATTAATTTTTTATCCGGAGGGAAGAAACACGCATTATGAAAAACATTTAAAACAAAAAATGATAAAACAAAAATACAGTCAAACTTGGTTATAACGAGCGCGAAGGGACCAACCATATTTGATCCTTATAGCCATTACTTGTTATAAACGTAGGTAGGTAAAAAAATACCCACCTACTAATTTAGATATTTACACCAGGGTATGAAAGTTGCATGTTATAAACCAACACATTTTTTTATTACGAAAATCATGCTTAACTAACTAGGAAATGATTTAATTTATGATTACACTAATAATAATACGTACAGTTAATTATTAAACTGTACGCACAGTACTGAATAGAAATGTTTCTTAGAGCGACAACTATCAGGGATTATAAACCCTCGTGATTTGCGGAAAGTCCTCCGCCGTGCCGGACGGGCGGCTTTCTTTGTATTGTTTATGACATTATTTGACTGTTTCGAGAATTTTTTTTCCTCATACCCGGGCGCATTGAGTTGACAATATTATTTGGACGTTATATCAGTGAAGCAACCTCGTTATAACCCCACACGATTGTATGAAAATAAGCCCGAACCAACATATCATTAAGTAATTGCTCATTATAGCCGTGAACTCGCTATTACCGAAATCGTTATAACCAAGTTCGACTGTATATCACGAATACATTTGAAAAAAGGGTAAAAATTTGGGGAAAAACTGGAATTAGTTGTTTCTTAAAACCGTCTTCGCCGGTAATCATTAAATAATTCACAGTGACTATCGACTACGGTCCGGTATAACGACTCCACACTGTCGATTTAGAATAAAATTACCAGCGACAACCGACACTTTTAGTTGGAGAACTTTGTCAGCATATCTCCGCCGTCCCGGAACGGAAAACAAGTGTGCCCCTAATGTGCCGCCCATAGCCCATAAGCCGTAACGCCGGCCTATTTTCAGCTCAGTGTTGTTTTATCGTCACTTTTATCGACCTTTGAGTCGAGGACCGACCACTGACACAATGGAAGAAAACTTATCGGAATAACGCCCGCGATAATGCATTTAAATTGTTACTACCTAAACGCCACCTTCCTTGCTCTAGAATACTCAATGTTTTGAGCGATAACCTGATTTTGTGATGTTTTTACAGTGGAAATAGTATTTTGTGCACTCAAATTGGTTACTATAAATACATGGCCTGTTCAAAAGAAAAGGTGAATTTTGAATTTTCGCGGGCTGTGTACATTCGATTATCGTTTTTTTACTTTTGAAAAAAAATGTATCAAAGAAAAAAATCCATGATTTGTTTTTCCACAACTCCAGGATGCTCATCGTCATTAACATCTTCTCGGCCTTCTGTAAAGCGCTTGTACCACTTATAAACACTTTTTTGAGACAAAGTAGACTCGCCGAATGCCGCAGTCAACATTTTAAGTGCGTTGGAGCACTTTATTCCATTTTTAACGCAAAATTTAATACATATTCTTTGATCCATTTTTTTCAAAAGTAAAAAATCGAAGAACACACAAAAACATGACTAACCTTTCCAGTTGTCAAAAACAAACCACTAATCCAAAATGGCTGATAATGCTAAGATATGATAAACATATGTGCACCAACATAACAAAAAAAAATCGATAGTCGAATGTACACAGCCCGCGAAAATTCAAAATTCACCTTTTCTTTTGAACAGGCCTCGTATAAATAACTAAGACCACGGATAGTACTTTATTTTTTTTATGACCGACAAATTTCGCTTATCATCAGGGTGTAAATTTAAATAAAACAAAAAATACAAGGTATGCGGTTATACGAGTATATACATACAGAGGGAGAACAAAATATAAAATAAAAGAACAATGAGAAAATTATTTTTAATTAGGAAATGTTTTTCATGTTCTTTTCTCCTGAAATATAAATTTGTCTGCCCGTCGTACTGGCGGGCAGATCGA
The DNA here is from genome assembly GCA_022651775.1 of Drusus annulatus. Classification (NCBI taxonomy): domain Eukaryota; kingdom Metazoa; phylum Arthropoda; class Insecta; order Trichoptera; family Limnephilidae; genus Drusus; species Drusus annulatus. The sequence continues at coordinate 45,577 of JAGWCC010000232.1, read as the reverse complement.
TCCAACCTCGGAGTAAGAATATACATGGAGAGAGAGCTAAATATGTTTACCCAACCAATACAAATTTGCGATAAATCACTTTCTTCTGGTTTTTACGTCGTATACCATGAGAGAGAAAGAGACAAGAAAAGTCTTCACATAATATTTCAGCACTTCTAAGTATGCAAGAATGTTCTCCGTCCGCGCTAACTTCACATCATCGAGTCGCATAAATTACGTCAACGGATTTTGAGTTTATTTCCTATATTTGTATTGATTAAAAAACATGCAGTGATTATACAAATACATCAAACATGATGGTGATATGTGCTTTGCGTGAATGTTCAAATAAGACCAAACAAAGATTGTAAAACATCACTTTTCAGAGGTATTTCAACATTTTTAATTATTTTTGACCGAATTTTAGAATTTTCACATTTTTAATGAAATAAAGACAATCAACAAAAAGCTTCCATCATTATTAGACAAACCATCCGTTATTAGTGTGTGTGTGTGATATTTTGACTTTATAAATCATTTTAATGGTGTATTGGTATTGTTTTGTTTAGTGTGTTAAAATATTAAAAAAAAAAAATGTCCGAATTCTATGCGGGCGGTAACTAATAGGCTATCCAACTTTTTAAAATTTTAAAATTTAATTTTTTTATTTACAACATGTTTATTTACAATATTTTATATACATTGTCCTCCACGCTAGGAGTTCACCTGTGATGTGGAGGACATTAAAAGTAAAAATAAAAATAAAAATTAAAAATTAAATAAAAATAAAAATGAAAATGAAAATGAAAATAAAAATAAAAATAAAAATAAAAATAAAAATAAAAATAAAAATAAAAATAAAAATAAAAATAAAAATAAAAATAAAAATAAAAAAATAAAAAATAAAAATAAAAATAAAAAATAAAAATAAAAATAAAAATAAAAATAAAAATAAAAATGAAAATGAAAATAAAAATAAAAATAAATGTCCTCCACGCTAGGAGTTCACCTGTGATGTGGAGGACATTAAAAATAAAAATTAAAATCAAAATCAAAATTAAAATCAAAATTAAAATTAATATTAAAATCAAAATTAAAATCAAAATTTAAATTTAAATTTAAATCAAAATCAAAATCTATATCAAAATTTTATTTAAATTGAAATTAAAATTAAAATAAAAGAAAATATAGAAGAAAATTCCTTTGACACATCTCTGTCTCTTTCTATCTGAGTCAGTATAAAGTCAACAATACTGACTACACTGTTTCGCAAAGGTACCTCTCCATGTACATTCTTACTCTTAAGGATTCACCCAACCCGCCTGTACCAATGACTTGTTATATATTCAGCGGCCTGTACTCTCGCTGCGTACGGAATACGGCACTTGCACCGCGTCTCCCCACCGGGTTCTCGGGCCTACTATGCATAACTGGTAACTGCATGGAGCGATTCGAAACAAATTGCTGCCACCAAAAATAATTCGTAAAACACGAAGTGTGTTGTTCGTTGCTATGCGCGATAAAGAACACTGCGCTAAAAAAGTAGACACCGAACCATTTTCTTCGTCTTGTTACTAATACGTAAGGTACATAAATAAAATAGCAATTTAGCTCGTACGCGGTGCTGTCAAAGACTTGTGTGCTAGAGTGTTGAGATTGGAAAAACGTCATTATCGATGTTGTAGCCGAAAACAATTTTTTTTTTCTTTCAAAATTTAAATTTTTGTACGAAGATTTTTCAGCAATCCGTGCAGTGCACCACCGAAACTGAAAAATTCTGAAAATCTTCATATTTTTGTTGTTGTTTTTAATTAAAAATCATTTTCGGCTAGAACAACATCAACTATGTCGTATTTTTCAATCTTATTTATTTTGCACACTAAAAAGTCACGAGCCGCCACTGGACTGAGTAGAGAAGAAGATGGGTAAGAGGATGGTTGGGAAGTACATGATATTTTATGTGAATTAAATGTGCAGAGCAATAATATAAAAGAGGGAGCGCTTCTGTAGTCAGTATTTATGATTTTTGCCTGACTCGGCTAGACCTGGGCGTGGCTAGGACTAGGGCTAGGGTATTTATACATCTATTCATAGCACATGTCGACATAATGTTTTTGGTTATTTGTACAATCACTTTTTCTCGGTATTTTTTCAATCTTATTTATTTTGCACACTAAAAAGTCACGAGCCCCCACTGGACTGGGGAGAGAAGAAGATTGGTAAGAGGATGGTTGGGAAGTACATGATATTTTATGTGAATTAAATGTGTTATGTCACATTTAATTCAATCAATTCTGCAATACGGAATAATAGGTTGGGGAGGTGCGTATAAAACTAACTTAGCCCCACTCGAAATAGAGTGAAAAAGAAGACTTATAAAAATAATCTTAAAAAAACCATTAGATTACTCAACTGATGAATTATTCAAAGTTTTAGATTTGAAAAAAATATACATAAAAAATGCGTTGCTTCAAATCCACAAAGAAAAAACCAAATTGGAGTCAGTGAGCACCAGACCAAGAACGTTTGGCCAAATAGTTACCCCGAAACTCAATATAACAACAGCACAACATCACTATTCTTACTCGGCAATTAAGATATTCAACAGACTTCATAATGACATAATAGACGGAAACATATTGATTAAATAAAATTTATTTGCGCACGCCGGGTTTGAACCCGCGACCTCTGGATTCGTCGAGCGGATTAGTCGAGCTTCTTACCACTCGACCACGGAGGCCGTCAAACAGTGTATCTATTTACGAAAGTACCTACACGATGGAGTGGTTTTATTTCATGTCTGCCGCCCTTTGCGTTGACATGGTAGTCATTTGATTTAATCAGTTATTTTCATTTAAAACACGTGATTAACCGTTTAATCTACAATTTCTCGAATAATGAGGTGTTTACGTTTTATCTGGTATCGTACGACAAGATGCAACTAAGTTTATCTCTGGGGAAATTTGTTTTTAATGTTATTATCTGCTCTGTTTTAGACTGAAGTGTAACTGTCCAATTCTTGTTCGGTAAACACTATGTTTACATATTTTAGTAAATTAATTATTTTTACTTCAGTTTGCCAACTGCGTTCTTGTCAAGCATAGAAACGTGTAGTGTTTTGACTTCAGAGCAATAAATTTACAGGAGGGAGCGTTTCTGTAGTCAGTATTGATGATTTTTGCCTAATTCTGCTAGACCTGGGCATGGCTAGGACTAGGGCTAGTGTATTTATACATCCATTCATAGCACACGTCGACTTAATGTTTTTGTTTATTTGTATAACCACTTTTTCACAGTATTTTTATAAACAAAAATATAGGATATAACATAAAAAAACCGTTGAGCTCTGTCCTGTTATGTCGCATATCAAAACGTAGTGGGCGGAGTCGCCGGAGACGCGAGAGACGGTAAACATTTCCGTCTCCCGCGTCTCCGGCGACTCCGCCCACTACGTTTTGTTGTGCGACATAGCAGGACATAAGTCAACGGTTTTTTAGGTTATATCCTATATTTTTGTTTTTAAAATACTGTGAAAAAGTGGTTATACTAATAAACAAAAACATTATGTCGACATGTGCTATGAATGGATACATAAATACCCTAGCCCTAGCCACGCTCGAGTCAGGTAAAAAATCAACAATCCTGACTACACAAGCTATCCCTCCTGGTATATTATTGCTCTGAGCTTCATTTCTTCCTCGGTCTGCCTCTGGGGCACCCACTTAGACATGCTTTCGGTCATGATGACTCCTGTTCCACTTTCCACCCACATGATCTTACGATGGTTCACGGTCAATTAGATTCTCACGTTCAAGGTTAATTTAAATTACGTTGAATCCATTTTTGCAGCAGGAACAATTAAATAAAACAGTCGATAAAAACAGGTATTTTGCCATTTAGCGTTCATAACCTGCCAATTTGGTTTCTTAAAACGTGTATCACCTATATTTTGCTTTCCTTGTCGTAAAATATCTAAAAATACTATTGTAACGTAGAGCAGGGAGATGTTTCTTATCAACATTGGCCGATTATGAATTTTTTATTGTGATTACTAATCATAGCGCCACCATTACGTCAGAATTATAGTAATCACTGACGTGGTTCTATCGTATAGGTATTCGCTATTTATGCAATGAAATAAAGACAAGCCTGTGTGCTTGTTTCTGTGTACGTACATGTTATGAATATAGTATGTATCTACGAACTAAAACGAAAAACATTTGTGAACTGGCAAAATAAAGACACATTTTAAAAAAGGCAATTCAACCTAATATTATTTTTGTTTTCTAATCAGAATTGCACGTTTTTGTACATAGTGCCATCTATATTTAATTTAATTAAGATTGATAATATGTTATAAAAATGAACATTATTTACAATAAATAATTCACAAGGAGTTTAAAAGTTAATTTTTCCGACGTAAATGAATATTTTTCTCATTGGAATCCAATTGATAACATTATTATTACGCCCACAAACGTTCTTCCACGCGTCCGTATCATCTCGCTTTTTTACAAAAAAGGTATTTTAATCTGTCCTTGAATTGAATTAGCTTAACGTGTAATTGATACAGCTCTTTTGTCGAAGTGGCTTTGTTTTGATGGTAGCTTTGAAACATGAGTGGACAAGTCTTGAAACACGGCCAAATTTGTTGGACATACCGAAATCGCTTCACCGGCTTCCTTCGCGAGCCAACGTTTGCGAATTGTGGTCGTATTTTCTGTTTGTCTAAATATCGGTGAGAAAACGGTAAATAATAATTTTTCGAATACGTAAAAAATAAACAAAAATTCTATCCACTTCTTTAAAAATAAATTATTTCGGCGATTTATCTTTATATATCAAAACATAAAAATTCTAAATAGTTTTTTGTGTTTTTTTTTTGTAATTTTTCAGAAGTTAAATGAAACTTTAAAAATGAAATGCAGTTAGTGTCATCGCAAATGCTAACCAACAGTGACGTGTGCCATAAATATGAAATGTGTGAAACTCTTCGAACTTTTGTGAACAGATGAATAGTAATAAAAAACTAATTAATTGTGATAATCAAAACTCAAAATGAAAAGCTCCGAGGGTGGTCCTAGACACTGAGTTCTTGTGGTTGTGGAACTTTGTTTTTTTTTTAAAGTTTGTTTACGAATTATGTAGTTACTTTTGTGCGTACGGTGTACCAAAATGTTGGGTAGACTGTACCAAGTGATTCTGTGTTTCTTGTTGGCGATGCAACCTGCCTCGCGCAGCCTTTCTACCGATATCTACTTTAGGTAAGAGCAGAGTGGCACAAAAATTAAAATCCTAACCGATATATTTATCAAAGACCAAAATACAACGAATCCGAGAAAAGAGGTTCTGAAAAGTGTGTTTTTAAACATACCTTTAATATAATAATAACATTGCCTTTATATAGCGAAGTTTTGTTATATTTTACCGCAAATACGCTCAAATTTAATGTAATAATATTTCATATTTTTGTTCATTTCAGTAAGAAAACAACTATTGTTTGTTTGTTCTCATTTGAGTTGTTTTTTCTGTAAACAAATATTATTTTGGTTGAGGGTTTTCCTCATTTTATATACTTACCTACTACACTCAATACTTTATATAAAAAATAGTCTCCCAATGATTTATGATCATGTTTAAATATATTTTTTGAAAGAATCTAATTATTTTAACTTTAAAAACTAATTAGGAGACACTAATTAAATGAAGTATAATATCATTTCTCAGGTTATGCTAATTTGTAAAATGCGTGCCTTCCAAATGTATGACGTTTTTTTCTAATTCCAGATTGGCCGAGACAGGACAGCCGGTGTTGGTAACTCTGGTAGACACAGCTGCGGCGGAGCTCACCAACAATGTGGGGCAACTGCTGGACCTGGACAAGGGCGGCCACAACTACACAGACGTGGACCCCGACTACGACAGCGTTCCCGTCACCCTGGAGGTTCCCAGCCAACTAGAAAACTCCACGGCTGACGCCCTCGAAGCTAAAGTTGTCGACAATGAATCTCAAGAGAATCTCAACTCTCCCCCCGTCGTCAAAGCTACTCCCAAAGAAAAAGACGATGAGAAACAAATGGAAAAAACGAAAGACGAAACGAACAATACAGACGATAGTTTGATTCCACAAACGAATGATAATTCAACAGAGCTGGAGGTCATAAAGAAGCCACAAGTGGTAGCGAAGCCCAGTGAAGTCCAAGAGGAGATTCCCTCCTTTGCGGAGTGGGCACAAAAACAGCTGGAAGAGGCGGAGAAGAACAAAGAAAATGGTGTGAACCATTCCGCACAGTCGACTCAAGGAACCGTCTCCTCCAATGTTAATCTTAAAGTCAGATCTAAGAACTATGCCTCTCCAGATTGTGGGGCCAAGATCGTAGCTGCCAATCCTGAATCAGTATCTTCCGGCTTCATCTTGTCTCCCAGTAGAGACGAGTACATGCTCAACACGTGCAACAGCCGTATTTGGTTCGTAGCGGAACTTTGTGAAGCCATCCAAGCCAAGAAGGTTGAAATGGCGAACTTTGAATTGTTTTCATCTACTCCTAAGAATTTTTCGGTGTTCGTTAGTGACAGGTTCCCTACCAGGGAATGGGCCAGCGTGGGGCAGTTCATCGCTAAAGACGAAAGAGATATCCAAATCTTCAACTTGCACCCTCACCTCTTCGGAAAGTTTATCAAAGTTGAACTACACTCTTACTATGGGTCTGAGCACTATTGTCCTATTTCGATGTTCAGGGCTTATGGAACCTCGGAATTCGAAGTTTTTGAGACTGAAAACTCTCCACAATCCCAATCCAACCAGGCCGCAGATGATGATGATGATGACGACGACGACATACTGGAGGCCACGCCTGATAAAGAGAATGTGGAGATTTCTAGAAACCTGTTTGGTTCGGCCAGAGACGCTGTCATGTCAATAATGAAAAAGGCTGCTCAAGTCCTAGTAAAGACCGGTGATTCTAAAAACTCCTCGGAGAATGTACAAATTGCTGCCCAAGACAACAAGAAATGTAAAACTCCGAGCCACATCCTTGTCTGTGACAATTGCAGCAATTCTCTCTTCACCGATGTTTATGACTTGATGAGTTGTAAAAGTGACATCCTCAATGATTTGATTGGATCTCCGCTCATTCATAATGCCCTTTGCAATACGGACGTGTGTCAGCAATACGGCCTGGACTTCAAAAGTAAAAGAACGTCGTCTTTGAAGACGGAGATTACGAGCTACATTTCAGCACTGCTAATGCCGAGCTATGTGGCGGCCTTGTGCAATATGCTAGCCATTGTGGAGAAGAAAGTAGTACTTAATACGAGCTATGAGACTGATCTCAATGTTACCAGTAATTTGACAATAGACAAGAAAGTTCAGAGTGTTGCTGAAACAGGAAAATTGAATGACTTATTACAAAATCCCTTTGCAATTTGCGAGAAAAATGCTGATCACCCATCTTGTAAAAACAAACCTAGTGAAACTTTTGAACAGAACAATATAGTGCCATCTATAACGAGTTCCATGCCTTCTGATCTAGAAGATGGCGATATTACAGATATAAAGCCAACGAAAACACTACAAAAAGACACTGATCAAGTAGAAGCCAGTGTGGTGACTGTTGGCTCAGCTTCTGAAAAGCCAATAAGCATAAAACAAACTGAAAAACATTATACTGATGGACAAACAATTGAGGCTAGTATGATAAACAATGTCGAACAGAAGGCAACAGAATTTCTTGGCAAAGATGAATCAAACAATCAGATTATTGAATCTACAAAAGATCTTCCAGTAGACCCGGTCAAATCAGAAGATCAGGAGTTTGGCTTGGTGGCTCCACAAGAAGTGGACGCAGACAGTCTGAACCTGGACGGAATGGAAGAAGGCAACATAAAGCTGTCCACCCAGGACCAGATCACCCTGGACAATTTGCTTACAGAATTAGAACAGGGTCAGATAGATTCTGCAACACCGTCCCCACATAACAATGCGGCACCCACTCTCGCACATCAGGGACAAAAGGAATCCGTCTTTTTACGGCTGTCTAACAGGATAAAGGTAAATAAAATACATATTTTGAACTTTGCATAGCTGTCATATTTTAAAATAATATCATCTACTTATTTCAAGAGTGCATTTTGTTCCCAGTTAACTAAGAGTTACTTTAAGTAATCTTATGAATTTGTCTATTCCAGGCGTTGGAGAGAAACATGTCCCTGTCTGGGCAATACTTGGAGGAACTCAGCAGACGCTACAAGAAGCAGATGGAAGAAATGCAGAAGACTTTTGAGAAGACCTTGATCACCATGAACGAAGAAAGCAAGAAGGCAGAAGAAAGAGAAAACAAGAGCTCCGAAGAAATGATATTCCTCCAACAACAAATTGCTCAGCTTTCCACGTCCGTTAGTTTATTACTCACAGACAGAGATAGCTTCTTCGGAAGTGCGTCACTTCTCAAGGTTATGTTGCTTCAAGTGCTTTTAACTATTATCGTTGTGTACATTTTCAAAAGAAATAATCCACCAAACCCTATTCCCGAGAAAAATGCTAGTCAACTTCAAATAAAAGAATCTCGGGAGAATTCTAAACCTAGGAGAAGGTCTACCGAAGAAATAATATCAAGCCTCTCAGGAGAAACAAGACAAGTTCGGAAGCGAAGGCCTTCTTTAGAAGCTCTGACCATTACAAGAAGAGGCAGTGAAATGCGGGAAATTGCCGCGGTCAAATTGGAAAAGAAGAGAAGGAAGCGCAAGTCGCCCATATACCTACGGAGCAATTCCATCGCCGTTCCCACTGAAGCGCAACTAGTCAATATTGGTAAAGAGTTGCCACTAACTCCCGAGAGTGAGATCTGGGTGAGGCCCGATATGAACGGAAGTAGAGTTGAAATCCCTATTGCTCTCGATGAAGCGGAATTCGTATCCCCGGAACTCGAGCACGTGGATTTCAGCAGAATGGGGGAAATTAAAGTACCCAATATCAATGGCATCACTCCCAAAAAAGAGTTCCCTAAAACCAATGGATCCATATTTGGGAAAAAAACTCCCGACAGTGATAAATCAGAAAAGATACGCAGACTCAGTTCTCCGGCTTTCTTCCGAGCTTCAGTCAATCGCCAGAGCTCCAAGAGTGCGGCTTCCAACTCTTCAGTTCGAGAGGTTTCTCCCATTATAGAAACACCAACCAAAGTAGAACCCCAGGAGAGGGAGGTCCGCTCTGAGGAAAGGCAGGTCAGGGCCGGAACAGAATCTCCCCAACTCAGCAACTGGTCCAGTATTGGAGATGTGTCTCAAGCCAGCAGCTCTGCCCCGACCGACTCTGCCGTTAAAAAAAAGAAATCCAAGGCGAAATCATTAAAAAACATCTTCAAAAAAGTGTTTTAAAAGTTTCCAGTGACAAAACAATTGCAAAATGATTAAAAGAACATTGATATTAGATTATTTTAGCGTAGTAAACCAATTAATGAATGTTAGTATTAGTAATTATTATTTTGGCATTATAATACGTATGCTTATGAACATTTTTACTCCGGAATGTCTGATTTCTTGATGCTAATTTAGTGAATAAAGACCATCCAGTTTTGTTTATAACCTAGTCAACAATAAAATATAATTTATGAGTAGGAATTTAAATAAATCTAGTTGAGTGTATTATCTTACACAAAGAAGACAATTTTTAATAATGGTGAATTAATACTACTGTCAAAGTAATCTGCAAGTTCGAATTTGGATAAAGTGAAAAAGAATTATTGGTTCAGTTTTTTTTGGATCTTTCGCTGTGGGGATAAAATAAATATGGTTCTATTTATTTGTTGAAACATGTTATACTGTCTATTAATTAATTGAGAATGGTTCCATTTCACCATATATCATTCATTATTATTTAGCATATTTAAAGACAAATTTGATTTAAGAAGTGTGTTAAAATAACAACAACTGGGATCATTTGAAAAGGGTTTCTGAAGTGACTTGGCTTTTAATACTGTTTAATTTTTCCCATTACAGCGGATATGGAATCTAATAAATAATGGACATTCATGGATGCCAAAGAATTCTTGTTATTGTTAAAGTAATGTTTTCTTTATAATATGAGAGATATTTGTCTGCCATTTATTTTTTAGGGTAATATTCCAATACATATTTCATTGTATGGTGGATAGCCGTATTGGGTTGCTTGTGTAAGTTATATAATGCTACAAAATCATCGATTCTGAAATCAAGCTATTCTTAATTAGCCCTCACTAAGTGTATTTCTTATCAATGTTTAAAAGGTTGCTTGCTTCACGCCTTTGTCATGTTTTAGGTGAGAAATAATTGTTCAGCATTTAACTCAAGTGTGTGGTCCTGATCATGTTCCATATTAGGTATTTCATCTGTTCTGTTAGGTCACGTTGAAGAGTTTTGTACTTGCGTGTTAGTTGCTAAAATATCACTTACTAAGTGCAGAAGTTTCAATTAAATAATCAATTTATTTGAATTATGCAAGTCATGTTAAAAAAATCACAAACAATTCGATATAAAATGAATGTCGGTATTTGTTGTAATTAAGATACACTTTGTGGTTTGTTATTACATAGTATACAAGTGTTATTTTTCTCATCAAATTATTGATATGTACTTGGGTTTGCCTATATTAGAGAAGATATTTAAAATGTATGAATAAATGTTTGTGGCTGTGAAAATTCACACATTTAATTTTGTCCAATCTGAAGGTTTTAGATAAGTATTTTAACTGGGCTGGATTTATATTTACTCTGATTTAGTTAAATGTTAAATTATTGTTATTGTCTTTTGTCGTTCTTTGCCAAATTGTTTAGAATAGGATTGTTTAATCATGTTCCTATTATTTGATGATGTATATTGATCTTTAAAATGTTTTAGATTAAACCATTTATTCTTAAGCAGTTAGACAGTTGAATTTCGTGCGCTCATATATTGCATCTCTTACAGACAGTTGAATTTCGTGCGCTCATATATTGCATCTCTTACTTTAAATAAATAACCACCAATACTAATAGTGATTGTTTGTAAATTTTTCTACAGTTTGAAAATCTTACAGCCAAATATTTCCAAAACACGGATACTGAAGTTCTCAAATATTTTCCTGACAGGATAATATATTTGATTATAATATCGTTGATGTTTAGTAGAAATAATAAATACGCCATATCTGTGAGTGTTTATAAAAAAAAGAGCTGCACAGATGATTTACTTCGCACGACAAGTAATAAGCCTAGACTCATAAGTGACCATGTAAAGATTTTGAACTTGTTCGTAGTTCAGAAGATTCTCCTCTATAATGTGATTTAGCGTTTTTGCCATTTCTACCAAACATCAACGATATGTGCCTTAAAGAAAAGATGTAGTTTTAAATTGCATTTTAGCACTTTTAATCTTAACCATTACATAATTTTAGTTGAGTGTTTCATTTCCGGACAGGAAATGTTATTTAAAATCTTTTCTTACTCTATGAGTAAAATTATACTATTTTTTAAAAATCATGTTTCAGGTTTCATTTGTATGTTGTAAATGTAACTAGGACATTTATCAAAAAAATATTTTTATTGAAAGTTGTGAACTTCCTAAGTATCCTTTGGTAAAAGACCCACTCTAACCAAATGATGGAAATCCATAACCCACTAATGAAACATGTAAATTCTGTGGTTGTCCGCAGACATACAAGACATTCTGAATGTTAAAGGTTGACGATAGTGGTATGTATTGTTGTAATCCTACCCCGCTCAGCTTATTTCTGGTTTAATGTTTGGAGGAGTGACAGTGTTGTCAATTAGTCATTGTATATATTCACAATATATTTTTGATGGAGAACTAGCTACTTATTTTATTTCCCTGTTACCATTATGAAATCTCTGAAATATGTATCTCTGAAACTGCTGTTTTTTCTGTTTAGGTCCCTTCAAAAATGCGATAGACGATTTGACGCGGTTTCTACCGCAGCGCTGTACAATACAGAATGTAAAGTTATTTGCGCCACAGTAAAGAGCTGGTCGTGAATGTCACCCATGTATCTCCGAGGCATGTGGCAAGGTCAGATATCATTTATATCATTATTTTGGTACCATCAGAGCAGTCTGTAAAACATTCTCATTGTGTTGGTATCCAAATGAAATACAAAAATAATGAAGCATTTGACCCTGGATTTTATCTTGTGTACCGATTCATATCAGTTACCTCAAACTCTAAATTGGTATAGGTCGCAAACGTGAATTCAAATTTCCACAGACCAAACCATATTGTAGAAGACAACATCAATTTTAGTGGCCACTTCTTCTTTTCAGTAAAGGATTGAACCCACAACGCCTGGGTGCAAACCTGATGCTTTGGACCACTCAGCTACTAACCGATCTGTCATGTCAATAGTTAATGAACCCATTATTATTTGTAGGTAGGTAAAGGTATTGTCAATATAAAATTTGTGAACATATTTGACTTAAGTCAGCATGTTATGTTTGATTTTTGAAGCAACTCATAATATATGACAAATTTTTCGGCACTGTCATCTCTGGATGTTATGTTAATCGTTAGATTTGAAATAACTTAAACATGGCTTTCCAGCTGTTGTAAGTACCATTGATAAGACATAATAATAAATTTGATTTACTTTGATTCTCAAAAATAAGAAAATAAACGGTAAAAAAATAATATTTATTTATAAAATTACACATTGATATCCAATGCTTCAAGCAGGGAAGGAATATCTACCAAATCCTCGTACTGCAACTTGCTCTCGATGGCTTTAACGTTCACCGCTTTAGAAGCGGTTTCCAGATCATCTGCCCACCGGGTGATGGTGTTGATGTTGGTGTAGTAGAAGACCTCATTCACTTCCTGGGGCAGTTTATATGAGGCTATGTTACTGAAGCTTAATTTCAAGTCTCCGAGCACCTTCTTTCGCAAGCTCTCGTCTCGGCAAACTAAATTAAGTATGAAAAAACCTGAAATGAAAGATTGCATTAAAAAATGGTAATTTGGCCGTGAAATAAAAAAAACGTTTTTTTTGGGAAAATATTGGTGTGGAAAAGGAGTGCTGACATGTGTTGAACAGTGCAGGTACAATACAGTTGAATTTTTTTTTAAATGCCGAAACTAACTGGTTGCCAGATCCTTTGAATGATGGTCAAGTTGTGATAATTAAATAATTATAATTGTGGTTCCTTGGACTGGATGTGGATGTTTAGAATTAATTTGTGAGATTGAGAAGGTTACCCTTGTCTCCAATGCAGCATTTAATATTATCGAGGACTTCCTTCTCTAAGAATTGCTTTGGTGGGCATGACATGCCGACACTCATGTCTTTGCTGTCCACATCAAACAATATGGCATCAAATTTATCTCCTGAAAATATTTAAATCAAATTAGATTTACATAATTTTTTACTTACAGATCACTATTGGGAGAAAAACCAAAATAAAGGAGGGATATAAGTAGAAATATTTACAAATATAAAAAAAGGAAACTCCAGATAAGAAAATAAACAACTCTACAAAAATGATTCATACAACACGGAAATGGTTCACATGGTTTGTGGTCCCTCGCTGGGAGTTTAAAAGGCAGTTTTTGTTCTGTGTCGAATATTGAATGAACAATTATCATCAGAATCACTGAACAGAAAATTTCTAGAAGTGTGAATAATACCGATTTGAAAGAAAACCGATGTCGAAAATTCACAAAAGACGTTTTGAAGATCTTTTGATTCCTAGACCTCAGACAGACCAATGAAAGTGATTGTTCAAGAAGGAATTACGACATTCGAAAAGGTTTTATTAATTTCACCCGAAGTAAGGAAACTTTAACTTATTTCGGGCACATCAGGCACGCCCACAACACATTTCTATCGGTTTATCTCTTCAGTGATTAGAATAGATTTGGTTGGAGTTAGGAAAATTGTACATTTCACAGTTAATATATATTTTTTAAACTGCTGTGAATATAACTAGTAAAGTTCAAAGTTGCTAAAATATTACAACTACGCGCGTATATATTTAGTCATTCGCGTATTATTCATCCAGGTAAAAGTAAATATTCAGATGGATTAATTTTGTACTATGGAGTTCAAAACTAAATGGCTCTTTAATGGCTGTCATATTTCCCTATATTTTTATAGCGGGATCAATTCAAATTCGTGTCTAAGAGAAAATTGCGCACCAGACAATTAAAAATGGCATGCAGACAAATGTACGGGTTTCTTTGGGTTTTGGTTGCTATGCCACTATATTAATTGGTTGGATTTAGTTGCCCCTTTGGATACTTTCACAAAAACCAAATTTCACAAAAACATCTTTCTCAAAAAAGTAAGTCATGCAGAACAAATTAACTCACTGAAGAAAGTCTATAGATATTTAGACCACCTTGTAGGTAGTAGACTTCAAGCAATGTTGACTTGAAATAAAATTAGAAAGATTGAAGTAAAAACAGTTCATATAAACTTGTAGTCATATCAAGTAGAACTAGGAACTATAAATATACATTAAAACCATTGATACAAAAAATAAAAAAAAACTACAAATTGGCCCTTGGGGCATCCAAAATTACTAGCGTTGTGACCGCTCCGAAAGAACTACTTCTTTTGGCAGCAGTTCCTACTTCCTTCATTGTTCATTGAACAAATACTTTAATTGAAGTTGGCAGTTCATTTTAGCGTTGTGACTGCTCCGTGTGAACTATTTCATTTTGCGGCAGTTCAAACTTCATTCATTTCATTTCATTGAACCAATACTTCAATGGAAGTTAGATTACAAAGAACTACTTTAATTTGCAGCAGTTCAGTTGCGAAGTTAAACTTCAAATCTTATGAAGAAGTACTTCATTTCAAGTACTTCAATTGAAGTTCGACTTCAAAGTACTTCAATCTAAAGGAACGTGTTTTTTGAGCGAGGAACCGGTTCCAGTTCTTTTCGTTTTAAAATCTCTACCGACTAGTACTTTTAATTTGGCGAAGAACCGGCTCCAGTTCTTTTCAATTTTGAATCTCTACCGACTAGTACTTTTGTTTTGGCGAGGAACTTTTGTCGATTTGCTAGTACTTTTTCGTGGAACCGGTTCTAAAAAGAACTGGACAAATAACCACTGAAGTGTTCACTGCGAATGGTTCATTTTAATGAACTAGCAGTTCGTGAAGCATTCACAAAACATTGAAGTTTTTCCCAACGCTAAAAATTACCCAGCATTGGTAGGTCTGATCAGTACGGTCACAAGACCTTCCACATCATCAGTTGCTTGCTGTTAAATATTAATTATGACTTATGTGTTCTAAACTAAAGATTGAAGTGTACCTTTTTCTTTAGAATTTTTAACGAATTCTATTCCATCCTGTATCAAAACGTCCAATCTCTCATCACAATGAAGTCCGAAATATGAGATGGCCACTTGTAGGATGGCCTGGTCAATGTCCACAGCTTGGATACTGAGGGAGGGGAAGCAACGGTGCAGGAAGGTGCAGAGCCCCCCTCCGCCGAGCCCCACCACGGCCATCCTGGCGGGAGAGTCCTGCGCCTGCAGGTTCTGTATGGCCAGCTGCACTCCCACGGTCATGTAGATGTGGTGGGAACACGCCAGGTAACCGGGGTCCACCATCATTTTTAATTTTCCCTTCATCGTTCTTGCAACTGAAAATTTGGGATTTTACTATGAATATAAGAACAACAGAAGTAAATAACACTAGGTGCCGATATAATTCCCTTTGGTGTACAGAGTACGGACAGGAGAGCTCTTGTAAGATGTCATAAAATAATAATAGGTCAACTTCATTAATAATAATAAAAAAAAATTATATGGCGCAGTTTTGTGATAGTTCACCTCAAGTGCAAATTTCAGTTCACGAGAGTCTGTTTAATATCCTACTACATAATCCGCAGTATTTTTCTAATGCATATTTCATGAAATCGTAAAAACTGTTTCATCTTTGTTTCCATGAAAAGAATTCATTTAAAAAGCATTACGATTATTTGTTTTTCAAGCAAGTGCAGATGCAAAATATACAAAAACAACAAAAAAAGACGATTATACATTATTACCAATTTTTAATTTAGCTTCAGACTGTATAAGGAATGGATTCTTGAGGAATATCAGTCTGCGGAAGGTGTTGCCCACTCCGCCCACCACATCTTCCACCACAAAGTCCCCGGAGAACTCGGAGAAGCCCTTGTACACCGTGTCTCTCTTGCCCACGTCCAGTCCCAGAGACAGGTACGGGATCTGAAACAAACGGGCGGGGCTATTAATACTCCGCAGTGTTCATATTCCCGTTTATTTACGGCGGGCGATCACTCACACAACTGTCAGGAGTGCCCCGCTGTACACAGAGCAGCTGACTGTTGAAGACACATGACTAGTGGCCAGAACAGATTAATAATAGCAGAGAGAAATGCATGGATTATTAAGAACTTGCAACATACGAAAATGCATGTGTTGCTTCGTAATTCTATTTTATTACGATAACCTAATAGTTTGTCAGAACCAAAGGGTAACATTTCAATTAAATGTGTATGTCAAAGAAAACTGACTGTGGCTACTCTCCCACGCAATGTATCAGATTTATTTTAAATTTACCTAAGAAAGGGTTAAAGCACAAAGATTTCAATTCACTCCAATCTTATATTTAATAACAGAATTCTTTTTCAAATTTTCATATAAAAGAAGTCAAAGACATAAAGTCAAAGACATAAAGTCAAGTTATGTTTATTGATGATAATTATAATTATAACGCAAATAAGAGATACATGTTTCAGTTCTAATAGTTTTTTATTATTTTGTGTGACAGCTTTTTCATCCATCGAAGTAACACAAAACATTAACAGTAAAAATGGCTTAAAATAAATTCTACTCATTCATATGGTGGAAGTCAAATATCATAAATAAGAAATAGAGATGAAAATAAACATGATATGGGAAATAGGTAGAGAATTACATGGAATAACTAAATATTTATAGTTAAGAAAATGAATTCCATTTTAATATGAATTTATGATCAAAAAATCCTTTGAAACTAATTTTCACTTATTTATTTTTCCAGACAAGCATCTTCAGACTAGTCAAATTTTAGATTCACTTAAAATTTTACCAGTCGCAAGGTGAAATCGGTCCGGTCAAAAATAAATAAGTGAAAAGAAGTTACAAAGGTTTTTTAATTACAAATTCATATTATTTTTTTACTTTCTCCAACCGTTTCTACTTCCTTCCTCAAGCTTATAATACGAGGGTGCAAGTGAGACCCTTATTGAAAGTAACATAAAAAAAACACTGACAAAGAGACAAAGAATAATTTATACTTACAGTTTTTTGCACCTCCTTGGTCAGGTTTTTGGGCGCTAGAGACTTGACGCTCATGGACAGCTCATCCTTGACGACCTCCAAGCTCTCGTAAGTCTGGTCGCGGTGCATGCTGATGATGGCCAGGCGGTTGTAGCCCGCCGACTCCAGCAGCTTCTTCCTTCCCTCGGGCGTGGAGAACAACCAATCCGCCTCTCTGGACAAGATAACACACTCAATAACTCATAAAGACACTCAAAAAGTTTTTTAGAACTATTTGGAGAAACGTAAGAAATGTCATATTGCATATCTGATCTGTTTGGATAACCTTTTTGCTTTGAATAACGTGAATCATTTATGTTATATTTTTAAGGATAACATGTTGTGAAATCGTAAAAATGGTGGTATGAATCAATTTGGAAAAACAAATTGGTCGCATTCTGTATTTAGAAGTTGTTTGTTTAGAAAATGTGTTTTGATGCAGTATTTCTTATGTTTGAAGTGTAGTTTTGCTTTTTTAATTTCATTTTTTTATTTCCATTTTGTGTGAAATCCAAATGTACAGGTATATTTGAAAGTAAAAGCAATTACTTTTATAATTGAATATTTAAAATATAATTCAGTTGAATTAAATTTGTTTTTATTTAGTTCTGCTATTTTCAGTTTTTTGTTTTTAGTGACAGCTGTTTCAAAAACCAAAAAATAAAAATAGCAGAACTAAATAATAATATTAAATTTAATTCCTGAATTACATAAAAAAAATAAAATGGAGTTCTACAAATTGAACACAAAAACTATAAATTAATATTTACAGTTGGGGTGGGTAACAAAATAAACTAATAATGTAATAGTAAATTTTAAGCTTGTCATAAACTGTTTCTCCCACCGATGATTTCTCCTGATTTAATTTATTAATTGAGTAAGCTTATACATATTACAGAAAACATTTTTTAAAGTGCAAAATAGGTACCTATGAAAATAATACATTTTTTAATAAATATTTATTGTATACTTTATAAAGAAAAAATGTTTTCTATGCTTCAGTTTAACTTTGATAGATTATAATGCCAACAACAGAATTTCCCTAGTGACTGTTTCTATACTGCAGAAAAAAACGTTATTTACTACCAAAAAGAGTTGATGACCATGAAAAATCTTTCATTCAGCCGAGTGTAAATGTAACTTGTGTGTGGAATATTTGAAATAACTCATAATAGTTAAGATTAAACACCTTTTTTTTGTAGACCACCAAAAAATGGAGTCACCAACAGTCCGAGCACCAGTTCAAAACAATGAAAATATCTGCCCTCTCACTGTGTTTACCTATTTGATCTATTTCTAGAGAATGAATACGACAAAAGAAAACAGATGCAAATAGCTGCTAATGAGGGGCAGCAGCACAGGAGGTGTGAAGAGATGTGGCTACCGTTGAAGCTGCAGAGGAACTGACAAGTTGTTGCAGGTAGAGGTGGGAGGGCCCGACCACAGGTTATTCCACAAACAAACAATCCTGCAAATTTATAACCGGCGAACGTGCTAACGCACAGGTCTTCACCAGTAGTCCCCTACCATTGTTTAGAAAATTATAAATACATATTCCGTGTATGTCACGAGGCATGATCAGGATCATATTTTAAATGCCTGATGTCGATTGACTTGTCAATCAACGTAGTAATGGGCTAAAATTATGATCAATTTGTTTGTGAGATGGACTTATGTGCTCGGAGTTGTATGTTTTAGGCAGGGAATATTAATCCTCATCAATGCGATGCGATTTCTCTATTCCGATTTTGTATTGAATATGACAGCAGTGTGTAAAACAATTTTACCTAGATGGCTACAAAAAACTCTAGAACCTGGGATTATCTACACACTGAGTATGCAGCTAACTTTTTGCCACTGTCAAATATCATATTTGCAAAGAAATAAATATGAAATTTGATTACAAATCTTAGCATTGTGAATATTCAAAGTGTAAATTTTAAACTGATAACTGACAGTTCACTTAAATCTCATGTGAATATGACTATAAAAAATGAGTTTTTATTGGAAGTTATTCAACTATTAGAGTTTTCCTGATGTGTAGTAGGAGACGTTGTAAATCATTTGAGATTAATTCAACTGTTACAAATGTGTATATTTTATCGATAAAAAAGTCGACAAGAAATAATAGTAAGATGAAAAAATACTAAAAAGTTATGACCCATTTGAAATAGCGAAGAGATGCCAAATCTTCTGGGATCAGCCGCTAATCCAAAAGTTGTTCAACTCTGCTAGTGAAAGCTTGTTGATAATGTGTTTGGCTGTGGGCCAAGGCACAAATATCAGCCACTTATCTCTCAAAAACAAGTGTTTGATCTCAAATCTGCGCTATTTCTGGAAAAGGTGGGTTAAATATAAACAGGTGCCTCCATCAACAGCAGTCACCTTTGAAAAACATATTTATTCACGTGAATCCATTTCGAAAATAGCCTCTGTTTCATATTTAATTATACACTTTAATCGTATTGATGATGGAGGTATGGTCGGTACAGAAGTACACTTTAACCGCAAAAATCGGACGGGAAAAAAAAACAAAGGGGGTTTTTTTTTAACCAATCAATCGAGCCAAGAAAAATACAAACACAAAACTATAAAACTGTACACCTTTATATTTTTTGTGTTCCTACACCAAAGTCTCAACTGCCCGGACACAGTGGAACTATGTCATTATATTAAAAACCCGTTGCCGGGGCTTTGAACTGGGTATCTCTAAATCCAAAGCAATATGCCGCGGAGGTTGTCAGTTATAAACAAATTTTAACAATATTAATTCATTTCTTATTTCAGATCTTTTGGGTGAGCACAGTTTGTATCAAGCAGATGGCTCACTCCGGAAGCTTTATTTTAAAGATACCCGCATGGTTATGATCTATTATTAATACTAGTATTATTTTCGGCAGTGTTGATGTGATAAAATTACATCACACCAGAAGGGATAAACCACAAGGAAACTAGTTTTCAGAAGAACAAAACCGGTAATATACATAATTCCTATTCCTATTAAATTTCTTGGCACTGGCAAAACCCCGCCTCCCAAATGAGAGACAAAATTAATTGTCTTGTTATGAAGATTTAAAAAAATGAAGTGTAATTAATATGAAGAACGCGGTTTAATGAGCAGTTATTAAAAAAACACAGTAAAATCAAAACACAAAAAGCAATAGATAAATTTAAAAATAATTATTGAATAAAAGGTGAATTACCTTCCAAGTGGAACTATAAAGGCGGCAAATATTCCACTTCCTCGGGTGCCCTTCTGATCCAGCACATGGACTGTGTATCGAGGAGTGTCTTCTCCAGGCTTCATCAGATCTAAGTAAACCTAAAAACATAAGCCAATAACTATTGAAAACCACGAAACTCCTTAATACTGTTTTTATTTACTTTGTATCATGCAGAAATATTTCAACTGGATAATTCAATGCATTTATTCAGTATCGTTAGATTTATTTAACCGTTCGGTATTGTTAGATACGTTTAAAATTTAATTGTCTTAAAATGGGAAATATTCATAGCTGGACAGTCGAAACCTTTCTTTGTAACAATTATGTTTTTCTTTAATAAATAAATAATATTATCCTTGCCCAATCGGTCGGCGAATTATGCCTGAAGGGGGAAAATATTTTTAGCGATATAATATATTAGGAGAATAAAAGAAAGGGGATGTCTGGCTTCATTCTGTTTTTGGTTGTGAAAATAAACCACATGATACAAAAACGTTTTTAAATAAAGACGTTAAAAAAAAAAAAACAGCATAAAATAGTATTTTTATGTATTGTGCATGAATATAAGAGCTTTAAGAATTTCCCCGAAAATTACTTTGAAATTTATTTTTTCTTGCAAAATAGGTAACCTCGATTCGCTGCCATCTTGATTATGATTAAGCCAATAGCAAATTGTAAGTGTAAAATTATCTTGTCATAGTCTGTTTTTAATCTCAGTTAAATATGTTTACAAAATATGATATTTAAAATCCAGTAAACTAATAACAGTTCTCTATATTTTTTTCATTTGTTGTTATGCATTACATGATACAATGTGCAAATGTGATAAAAAATTGTAAGACCATTTGCATATTATACCTCATCAAGTCCCACCAAGCTAGAGTTGGTGAGACCATTGGTGACCAGAGCCGCATCCTGGGCAGAGCGGACTATGGCTATCACCTCCTCAGGGGAGGAGATCCTCTGCATCTTCTCTCCCCCCATGCACACTTCTAATATCTAAAAATAATTCCATCCATGTTAGATATAAATTTACATATAAATTCATGGTATTAATGTCACAATAACACTTACTGATTTGAGAGATAAGACGCTAGAAAATAAAACAAATTGTTTATCGCTACAACATCCACTTTTTTAAGGTATATCACACAAAAAATCAACACAACCATTATCAATGCCCGTGGACCATAATTAAAAATAATATATTAAATGTACAGAAAAACTCCATATAAATATGTTTTTGCAGAGCGGCAAGAAAGTAAAAAGAAACTTTGGGACTCAAAAGTGTGTATAAAATTAAATATACGGTCATCGTAACAAAGAAACATATTAAAAAAAATAACAACTCACTACTTGTGGGAGAAGTTTAAATTTAGTAATAATCACAGCAAAGACCGGCATCACCGTGCTCTCCCCACTGTCGGCCGTTTTCTGTTCGGCTTCGTGGCATCGCACGATCCGGAACATCCAATTGGTGTTTGCAAAATATGCCAGCATTTTCTTCAAAATGTGATCTTGCAGCAGTGATATACAAATATACCTTCCTCCAAGCCTCAAAACCCTTCCCACTTCCCCGAAGAACTTATCGATCCTTTCAGAAACTGCTTCTGAATCATCGGGCATGAGAGCATCGAGTGTACCTTTATCAAAAACGACACTGAATTGACCTTCTTCAAACATCATGTTTAGGGCATCCATGTGGATAAATTTCATGTCAGGACGGCGTTCTTTGTTCGAACTTTGCATTTGCTTTATGGCTACTTGGGAAATGTCAATGTTTGTGATTTGTTTATAACCAACGTCGTATAGATCGGAGCTGAGAGTGGAGTTACCGCAGCCAACCATCAATACTTCGTCTTTTGGCTTCACATATTTGTGGATTTGCCCACAAAGTTCTGGGTATTCGCCATACCTGGAAATTATTTAGGTTATACTATTATTATTAAACCAATACACCTTGGAAAAAGCCTCATCACCACACAAAAACGTAATGATTTTATGCCGAAGGCTTTCCATAGATAAGAATATTGAGTGTTCATAACTGAGGAATCGTAATAAGAAATGATATAGTGTAAATAAATAATATTTTAGGTTAACTCACCATTCAAAGGCCTTCTTCCCTCTCTTCTTGAAGAAAGTATTCCAATACTCCTTTTGGCTAAAGTCTTGATGACTTTTAGGAAGTAAATTCATTGTGACAAATTTATTTGTATTTTTTCGGAATTTTAACTTTCAACGTGGGATTATGTTCTCTTAATATTTTTTCAATGTTTTGAAATTTTGACAGCTCGCTCATTACGTATTCCTTTCGGCCATCTTGCGGTAAGCAGATTCGTTTTTATGCAGAGTGTGTAGCTAGTTAGTAACAGCAAACTTTTCATTGATGAAGAGAGTTACAATTGTGTTAATAGATGTCAGTAGCCGTTTGAAGACAAATAGATCTGCTGTAAAAACTAATAACATTTTGTATAATTAAATTATTACATCCTCAGATCCTCTTTTGTGGAGTAAATATTAAAAACATATTTAAAAAATTGTAAGGGCAAAGTTAGGAACCAAATATAACTATGCATGTTCTGGGTAGGTACCGATTTCATAGAATCATTTCACATGGATAGGTAACTTTTAAATAAGTTCGATTTTTAAATAATATATTTTCATTGTTTGTTTGAACAGTTAATTGTCGTTTTTACCGCCTTTCGCGTGTTATGTTATGTTACGTATAGGAACATTCAATTGTTTGAAACTTTAAATTTAAAAAAGTGGATGTGTTGAGACCATTATTGTGACCATAATATAACTGTGCGTATGAACAATGAATTACTGTGCAGAAGCGAAGAAATATGCGAA
Organism: Drusus annulatus; assembly: GCA_022651775.1. Taxonomy (NCBI): domain Eukaryota; kingdom Metazoa; phylum Arthropoda; class Insecta; order Trichoptera; family Limnephilidae; genus Drusus; species Drusus annulatus. Next base: position 22,220 of record JAGWCC010000232.1, on the reverse strand, counting down.
AATCTGTGAGGTGATTATGTGATTTTGACAATGAATGGCCATTTTTGTTTGCGGATGTAATTCAAACATTACAATAGGTAAGTGAAGAGCTTTTAAAATGAATATTTCTAATCTTAATACACCCTGCTACTGTTATCGTGCACTGAAAACGTGAAAGTTCTTAATTAATACCATTGAAGTGGCAAATCACAAAATGGCGCATAGAAATTACCCAAGTTTTATTATTGGAAAAAAGTTACGATTGGATGAGTTGGTTTGTCTTGGTAATTGTGCACCTGCCATGATGGAAAAGTTGTAGTAAAACTTAAGGACCCATGAAATGAACGCAGCAATAAATATTTTAAACAGTTTAATGCATTATTCACCAACATGCATTCGGAAATGTGCAAAAAAAGTCGAAAATTTTTACAATATTTTATTCGAGCACGTCGTTCTTATTATCTTCATTATCGTCAATCATCTTGATTTCTGGAAAACATCGAGTCATGGCGATTCGTGAATTTGAATTTACTCGGAATTTCCATTTATAAAGAACGAATGCGTAAGTAAAAAATATTAGATCTACCTTTGAAAGTTAGGTAAGTGTGTACTTACCAAATAAAAGTACAAGATTTTTTTAATTAAAAAAGGGAGGAATTTCGGTTTAATCATCAGTTCTTCGCCTCTGTTTATTGGTATTGAATATTTTTTTTGTATGTAGATTCTTATGCAGGCTTTTCAAAGCTTTTTCTTTTGTTACGCGTATTAACGACCTCCGTTGCCGAACGGTTAAGATCCTTGACTCCAGATCGAGAGGCCGCGGGTTAGAAACCCGGGGTGCGTAAATAAATCTTTATTATTTTATACGTTTTATTTCAAGTACTTATAATAGATATGGTAGATATTTTTAGTATTGCCCTGGTGAAAGACCACCATTTAGAATCGAAACCCTGCTTGAAATAGCTTTTAGCGACCAGATCTAAAGAGCCGGGTACTTCCCAAACTTCCACATCCCTATCTCCTTTTCCTCCCCACTCCTTCACAATATAATAATAATTGGCTAATTTATATAGTGCCATTTTTGTGAAATACCACCTCAAGGGTGCTTATATATAGAACATTCATCGATAGCACCGTCCAGACAGGCCGCACAACGCACGTGTGTCATTCCCAACCAGCAAATACTGACATAATTTTGCTGTCAAAAGGGCAAATTAAAGTATGTGAAATTGAGTGAGTCTATGTGAAAATAATAACATAACCAGACCTTTCCATTAATGTTCAAGTATTTATTAACTTACTTGCTAGTTGGGAACGGGTCATGCGCTAGCCTCGCGGTGTCTGGACGAAGCTAATGGGGCATTTTCACAACTGAGTGATACTGTTAAAAACGTGTGAAGTATTTAAAGATTATTTTTCTTATCCTGATCGTATCACTAAAATAGTAAATATTTTCATAAATAATTATTGACTTAAAAAATGCTCCAAAATCATACCAAAATCGTGGCCCTTGGCGTAAAAGGAGTTTGACACGTCTGCTCAAAATAGGGTCTCGAAGGTTTATGCGTTACTTGTACACGAGGGAGTATAAATATTACCCATTTTTATTCCCTTCGTTATTTTTATGCGGAATGCTAGATTTCCACACCCTGCTAGCCCGCCGGAAAATATTTTTGGGTAAACATTTTTATAAGTTGATTTCTGGAGGTATTTATAACCCATATATACTAAAGTAGATCAACTTGTTTGCCCCAAGTAAGTACATTCGTGCGAGGCATCATGTGACGTTTTACAAACCGAAAACAGAACTTGCTCATACAAAAACACCCCAATATATAAAGCGATGTAACTATTTAATGAAGCCGCATCTACCTTAGATATATTTAGATGCACATATATAGAGTTCTGTCACTATCTCTCGATGTACGTACAAGAGTGACCGTTAGGTACATAACGATCTACATACTCTTAAATAATAATAACCATTACACACATTTTTACACGATGATCTCATAACATGTGTATAAGAACGAACCTCTCTTATATATTATCTTTTTGTTTTTCATTGCTCACATTATTTGCGTTATTATATCATATTTAATGCGTCACACTACTTCAGTTTGTACTCATATAACTCCTTCGGAAATATAATACCTTGTCTATATATGGGGTGTAAATCAATGTTTAGTTTCTTTAATTGCATTATGCATGTATCTACAATATTTTTATATCATTCATCTCTTAATGTATTTGGTGAACAACGGTTTTTTTTTTAGATCTTTGATAAATAAATAAACGAATAAAATGATTGGTACCATAACCTAACACATAACAGTTCAGCGGGTTTTAGTATAGGGGTGGGTCAGGGCAGGCACACTATATGGTGCAGTGTGCAACGGCGGGCGAATAGGCCAATACACGTACACGTATGTCATACATGTCTGATATAATATAAAGCCAGACTTGAGAGGTTTCTGTTACCCCAACACTGGCCTTACGGCGGCTACTGGGAAAATCGCATTAATGATTTTCCTACCTGCATAATATGTACACAGTTGCATTATTAACGTACTTACTACACAATAGACATGTTGCTATTATCGAACTGAAATCCATGTTTTTAAAGTGTAACCTTTAGATGGGGATGAGACTTTTCCTTTATACTATTCACTTTACCATTTATGTTCTTTGGCGTTTCATGCCTTGCGCCATCAACACTCCGGGAGACGATCCTCGTGGTCGAAGGTTAAGACCCTCTAATATAAATCCAGAGTTCGCGGGTTCGAATCCCGGCGTGCTCAAATATAATGTTTTAAATTAATATGTGCTTATTTCACGTTGAAATAGTATAAGTATATTTTCGGCACTTTTCAGAGTTGTAGAAACTCTCATATCGCCCTCGTGAAAGAGCGCCATTCTGAATCGAAACGTTCTTTGAAATGATTTTAACTACGTTTGATGTCCATATCTGAATAGCCAGGTACTTCCCAACCTTTTTCATAGCAATCTCCTCCCCGTCTTCACAACATAACCTGATTTGGAATCCCATAGTCCCAGTGGCTCCGGAAAATCGGGAGCAGTTGGAACTTTTATGCGGAATTCACATACAAAGGAGAAATTAAAGCCAAATAATGTGATAAATCCTGATATCTGGAAAATTTCCCGTGTGTACTGAATGCCTACCTAATAAAAATACGTAATGTGATTCTAATAATATACGTGAAGAAAAAATAATCTTTACAGGACTGTAATTTTTTTTTCGTCAGGTAATAAATTTGTGTCTCTCTGGATTTTAGTATTATCTTTTATATTCTGGAATAATATTGAAATCTTCTGAAATGATATCTTATTTATAATATATGTACTTAAAATGCTAAGTTGAAGTGGTCTTTCTTTGTTGTGTGTTATCACTCCAACCTACTTCAAACATCGCCTTTTGAAAGTATTTGTATGTACCTACTGAAATATTATTATATTTTTATTGTGTATAACAACTGCGTCCATTTACAATACACGTGAACAGTAAGATAAATAGCATATGGATTAAGAGATATTTTGAACATGTCTCTTGAAATCTTCAAGGTTTATGTTGAAGATTCAATAGACATGTTATTTAGTTGTACCATATCCGTGTCATGCTGTGCTGAGCCAACACGTCTGATCTGCCATGTAAAATACATCGCAGATCGTGGTGTCGCCCGTGGCAGTAGTTGTTTGGGTTTTTATATGAAATTCTAGTCGTTAAGAAATGATCACAATGAAGGTAACTGACTTTAATTGCTAATATCTAGAGGTTTTTTTAGAATACGAGCCAATAAGCCGCAGCTTATTCCGAATATTGGTAAATCCCGACTCAGTGAATTTTCAAAGACTGCTTCTCTGTGAAATGAACCTTTGGAACATTAATCAAAAACGGATCTATTTTAGAACTACCCCGTCTAGGAATGAAAAAATAATTTAAAAACGCCCCAAGTCAATGATAATTAGATAACTCACCCCTTTCGTCGTATAAATGTGTACGAGCCAATGAGCTACAGCTTATTCGGAATATTGGTAAATCCGGACTCGGTGAATTTTCAAAGAATACTTCTGTGTGAAAAGAATGATAATCAGATCTATTTTGGAACTACCCCGTCTAGAAACAACATTCTTTAAACAACGCCCCAAGTCAACGATAATTAGGTAACTCACCCCTTTCATCGTATCCACTTGCGGAAGACGTAGGTTGCACAGCCTATATGGTTTCCGCCTTCCCCAGCCAATAAGCTCATTACAAAATCTTCACCCGACTAGGATTTGTGAGGGCTGTAGGGTTAATTTGAAGCCTTGGCTGCCTATCACTATCTCCATTACCTGTGACCCGTGTCTCACAAATTACTGTGGAAATAAAAGGCTTCCCTCGTGCCGTTGACTGCAACAGCGCGCAGCGGCTTCCCGCTTATCCAATAATAAGGATTATTTAGGTTTGTGTTTACACTGTGCAACTATTTATTGTGTGTGATTATTGACGCGCGACAAATGCACAAGGATGGTCAATATTTACAACTCAATCATTCGAATGGGTAATTGAAAAAAACATTTGTTCTTTGACTTGCTGCCCAATTGTCAGTCCAATTTTTTTGTGTACTTTTGTTGTTATTTGGGGGCGAAATACATATTTTTAATTCTCACATTTCGTCTGGAACAAGCTGCTTGTAACTTTTATTTTTAAGGAAATTTGACTTATTATTCGGCTAAATAATATCATCTGAATGTCTTACCTAGATATATGTTTTCAAAATTGTCATTTTCTTTAAAAGATGAATTGGGTGTCGTGTCTTCAATAAACTTAAACATAAATTAGGGTAACTTGGTACCTACGTAATTTCTGTATGCTTTTCCTTGGTATTTGAGTGGGTTTAATTTGTAAAAGCGTAGGTATTGTAAATGCCGATAAATTAATTTTGACCGATGTAAAAATCATAAATATGACGAAAGCGTGAAATATAATAGATTTATTTTAACCAAAGTAATGTGCATTCCATAAAAGCACGCCACACAATAATCAAATGAATAATACGATAGATATACCTATTTCCTATAAATGGCGGCACTGGATTTCTTGCAGGGCCCCGTTTATAAACCATGGAGTCGATTCACGATATCTTGAAACGAGGCCAAATTTTAATTTTATTTTTTTCAAAAATAAATATATATATATACTAGGGAGTACCGGAATGCTTTGCAATGCCACAATTGCCAAATTGGCTTCCTATGATTCTTTCTAGAAAAATAAATCCAAAAAGACTTTGAAACGGAACCAGGATTTTATTGAAAAAGATACTTAAAAATATCATCGATGCTAAAATTTTAAAAAGAAGATATACTTCTGCCACGCATCCAAATGATTACGAAAAATATGACATCCGAATTCTAACGTTTTCATTTTCCACTGCGAATCGGATTTGAAATGAAAAAAAAAAATCGCTTAAATTATTACATTATTTCCTCCCTTTGCTCGTCTGTCTCAGAAGAATGGGCTTAATATGTTCTAACTCGATCGGTTTCAAGTCTTTTTTCCCTTCGCTCCACTGTTTCTGAAGCTCGTGATACCTTTTTCTTTCTCACTTGACTTGTAGATCGACAAATATCTTTTCTTTTTGGTACCATAATTAATTTGACATTGCAAGTAATGCATTTTGACAACTATTGCTACATGTAAACAAAAAAACATCAATTTGAAAAATTTGCTTCCTTCTGAGAAATTATTATAATTTTTTAAAATTATTTACGTACCTAATTTTGTTTTCCATTTTGAAAATATTCATACTCATTTATACTAGTATTAATATTTGATTTATCTCTAAACAAAGAAACATTAATTTAAAAATCTTTTTTTATTAAAAAAAATAAATAAAAAAAAAACAAAACTTAAGTAGGTAACTAATGCAACAGAACATGGCGGGAGAACCACAATACAACATGGCGGTATCAATGTTTTTCATACTAATTTAAAAAAATTATATTGGATTTAAATCAAACTACTCTTAAATTTACCGTGACTAATAAAAACATGTTATTTTAAGGGGAATCGGTCTAGTAATTTTCGAGAAAATCGAAAACAGACATTTACATTAATATATGTTTTAATTATTATTATTCAATACTATATATAATCATGTAACTTTATTTATTATCTTTGTATTTTTTATATGTATTATTTGGAACTTGCGGAAGATTGCACCACCCTCCCTGAGATCTGGAATAAATATTAAAAAAAAAAACATCGTTGAAAATCGTTTTATACCTACATTATTTGAACGGTCCGTCAAGTATTTTCTTTGATCCTTGTTGTGTATAATAAATATAAATTCTGTACCAGTACATATATATTCTGTATAATAATAACAGCATTTCAATGTAGGATTTGAGAAAACCTACATTGAAATGCTGTTATTTATACATACTTCATTTGGTATTTACCAGGAATCGATTTGATTAAGATTTTCACTTAAGGCGTGTTTGCTTCCCCTTGTTTGGGCCAACGTTTCAGACAGCCATGCAATGTCCATCATCTGGAATACATTTGCCCTGAATTTATTATACAGAGAGCTAAATAATGTTTTTTATTTATTTAACCATCGAGCTAACAGTTAAATGATTATTTAAATATTTTTTAAATGTACAGCAGACATTGGTAATTTCCTTGTTCGATACTTATTTGGTATGAGTGTTTATTAAATTTCTACATTACCCAGATTACCTTAATAGTTTAGTAATCCTCAGATTGCTTTCCTTAATGACCCGTTACAATCAGCTTTGATAAAATCGCAGCTAATGTCACCCGAGGGACTGCTAGTCTGTTTTAATCCATCGCACGCGCTCTGAATTCATAACTCATTCCGGTGGATTCTTATCACATGATTTGATTGCCGGTGTACTACAACAGATACTCGTCCAGTGGCCATTGGACTCAGTCCACGCGCAAGAATGCTATTTTATTAAATAGGTTTTATTTTTATATGAATACCGCACAAGAGTCTTAACTGCTCCCAACCGTCTAGAGCCAGTGAGACTATGGCATCCCCAAATAGGGCATGTTGTGAGGTCGAAGGTAGTGGGGAGGGGGAAGGAGATGGGGAAGAGGAAGGTTGGAAAGTACCTGGCTATTCAGATCTGGTCACCAAACACGGTTAAAGCCATTTCATGCAACGTTTTATTCTGAATGGTGGTCTTTCACCAGGGCGATACTATAAGTATCTACCACTCTGGAACGTGCCGCAAATATACTTTTTTATTATTTTTATATGAATTAAATGTGTTATGACACATATTGATCAAATAAAAGTTATTGGCGCACGCCGGGTTCGAGCGTCTTACCACTCGACCATGGAGGCCGTCAGGTTCTACGGATAGACGATAAGGTGATCGATTGACGTTTTGTTCTTTGATAATACTTATTAGCAGATATTTACGTAGCTTGTACTTGCGAAACTCAATAGCAATGAAACTTTAAAATAGTCTGAAGCCAGTGGAGTGGCGCAGCGAGGGGGGGGGGAAGGGCGGTTTGCCCGGGCGCCCCTATTAGGAGGGCGGCAAAATTTGCTTATCGAAAAAAATGTGACGGACAAAATTGACTTTGAAGATGTTATTGATGATTTTGCTGCGCGAAAAGAAGATGTAAGATCCGAAAATTCAAATTTTAAACTTAAATATACTATTTTGGTTTTGACACATCATTATTTTTTTAAGACGTCACAAGGGCGGCAAATTATGATTCCGCCCCGGGCGACGATGGCCCACGCTACGCCACTAAGCCAGTGGGACTATAACATCCCCAATAAGGGTGTGTTGTGAAGTTGAAGGTAGCGGGGAGGGGAATGAGATGGGAAAGAAAAAGGTTGGGAGAATCTGAATATTCAGATCTGGTCACCACACACGGCTAAAGGCATTTGAAGCAAAGTTTCGATTCTGAATGGTAGTCTTTGGCCAGGGAGATACTGAGAGTACGATGGAACGTGCCGCAAATATTATATTTATTATTTTCAACCCTAATCTTGGCGGTGCAACTTGTATTTTACACCAACTTTGCTTTGATTTAAAAAAAATATTTCTAACAAATATTTTAACATTTTTAGTAATGACAACAAAAAAACTATGATCATTTAAAAAAAAAGGTTTTTATCTTATCTTTATCCTTATTTTATTTTTCTTACCTTGCCAAGATAAGGGTTAATGAATCAATGTGAAATAACACAAATTAATTAGTTAAAATCTATTTGCGCGTGACGAGATTTGAACCCGCAACCTCTAAATTCGTAGTCGAGGATCTTAACGACTCAACAACGGAGGCCGACAATGATTATATTGCCAATCAAAAAAACCTTAGATAGGCACTCGTCTAGGACCGCTTTCGTCAAAAAAGCTGAGCATCAGCTAAGTCAAAATTTGACTTAAATATATGTATATTTTAAATGTAGCATTCTCACCTTAAATTTAACTCTATCATATATATATATATTTGTATAAATATTTTTTTTTTATCGATCTCCAAACTATATATTTATAAACAAATATATTTGAAAAATCTTACGCTTGGTCTTTCGTTAATGGTATTTTTAAATTACCATAGCGTTGTGATTGGTGAAAGCGGCCGTTGGTGTTCGTTATTAGTTAGAACCTCAGAACAATAATATACAAGAAGGAGCTCTTCTGTAGTCAGTATTGATGATTTTTGCCTGACTCGGATAGACCTAGGCGTGGCTAAGACTAGGGCTAGGGTATTTATACATCCATTCATAGCACATGTCGACATAATGTTTTGTTTATTTATGCAACCACTTTCTCCAGTATTGTTAAAAACATAAATGTAGGATATAACAAAAAACCGTTGAGTTTCTGTTCTGTTATGTCGCTTTACAAAACGTAGTGGGCGGAGTCGCCGGAGACGCGAGAGACGGAGAACATGCTTACATACCGAAAAGCGGAGCTATATTGTGCGAGAACTCGTCTTATCTCTTTCTCTCTCACGGTTTACGACATGAAACCCGAAGAAAGTGAATTATCGTAAATTTGTATAGGTTGGGTAAAAATGTTTAGCTCTCTCTCCATATTCTTGCTCTGAGGTTGGAACTATTTTGGAAGGTTAGGGGTTATAAAATGAACAAATTATACATGGTGTATATTTTTTATTTATTTAGTGTAATATACAGTTAAAACATATATACAATGGTTATTGTTATTACTTATGACATAATGGGCCTGTATACATCATTGGCGGCAATAATTTTAGTACATTATAAATAGATGAGTAGCATGATTATTCTCCAGGTAAATTATTGCACTGGTTGCTGTCATAATCTATTGGTTGGTACACCTTTTGAGTCCATTTTAAAACACACAGTTTTATAACATTATATTTATTTAGTTAGTCATAGTTGACTTTTAAGCTAATAAACATTTACAAATATTCTTGCTCATTAAAATTAAAAAGCTGAAAAAATCATTGGAAAATTTTGATTTCTTATAAGAGATCGCTATTAAAATTAAACATGGATGAATTTATCACATATGAAGATAAAATAACTTGAAATATTATCAAATGGCACTAAAACAATACTTAATTCTTGTACATAATCACTCAACACAAAATGCACTATAAACTATTATAAAATTATCATATGAATCAAATAATCAAGCGAAGACAGAGAAACTTTCTTAGATCCATCCACTGAAATGTGGCTACTTGATGAGATAATTATGTAGGTTTTATAAGATAAAAATTGATTTCATGAAGATCTTTAAAATTTGTAATACTGTATTGCATGGAAAGTAAATAGATGATTTTGTATTTTATTGATAAGCTGAAAAGAATGTGAATATTATTATGTTTTGAAAAAACAGTTTTTAATTATCGAAATAATTGGTACATAAATTAGCACATTTTTAACAAATATTTTTAACGGGTTTTTGTAGATATTTTCTTTGGTGTTATGTTTTGAATTTTTTATTTTAAAACGTGTCCTACCCCAAAATCATAAAAATTCGTCATTTTTTAGATTCAACGGTAACACAAACAAAAAAGGTGATATTTTCAGATGAAGGTATTATAGTATAGGTATGAGGGAGACCTGTTTGTAAAAATATTTGCAGTTCAATTCTCCTGTTATGTAAAAATTCTCTCAGACATACTTTATGTTATTATATTTTATCATTATGTCAATCGCACTAAGTCAACATTAATCAGACGAGGAAAAAAAACGGATTTCAAGACTACCGTAGAGACTAAGTTATTAGACTAGAGTGAAAAATTCATTGGAAGAAAGTTGCTGCCAGTCGTCACACTTTGGTTTTAATTTTATACAAAACAATGTAAATGAGTTGAGGATATACTGCCTATCAACGAAGAAGAATCTTTTAAATTGTGAATTAGACTACAGTGAAAAATTCATTTGTCGAAGGTTCTTGCCAGTCGTCACACTTTGGTCTTAATTTTAAACAAGACAATGTAAACGAGTTTAGGATATACTGCCTATCAACGAAGAAGAAACTTTTTTAATTGACGAAAATTTGTAAATTTCGCTAGAAAATTGGATAGTGAGAAAAAAAAAGATTTTCACGACTCCCGTGTTTGAAAGAATCTATTTATTTAAAATCATTTAGATTCAATTAGACACGGACACAGTTGGAGTAACACAACGTTTCCGGTTTAGACATTACTATGTAAACCTCTAGTGCCTACCTATAAAAAATGATTAGGAACTTCATACTATAATAAATACTAAGAAAGTGCAAAAGTGTCTTAGTACCTATGAATCCATAACAATAGAATGACAAGAAATAAAAATTTAAAATCATTTGTCGAAGGTTACTGTCAGTCGTCACACTTTTGTCTTAATTTTATATAAGATAATGTAAACGAGTTTAGGATATACTGCCTATCAACGAAGAAGAAACGTTTTAAATTGTCGTAAATTTGTAAGTTTTGCCAGAAAATTGTAAAACGAAAAAAAATCACTACTACCACAAAGTCTAAAGAATTAGTCTAAAGTAAAAAAAAATCATTGGTCGAAGGTTGCTGCCAGTTGCCACACTTTGGTCTTAATTTTATTCAAGATAATGTAAACGAGTTTGGGATATACTGCCTATCAACGAAGAAAAAACTCAATTGATAGGCTGCTGATCTAAACGGGGTATCTCAAGACCAAAGAAGAAAATTCAACACGATAACACGACTCAAGTTCATCGGGAGGTACCGCACGACACATCATCATACAAAATTTAAAGAAGATCTATTATAAAATGCAAGTACGTCAGTCTTCATAACTGCTAACACCTTGAATAAACTACGAGTATATGAACAAACTATCCGTGGGCTTCTGAAAGTTAACATACTATCTACAGAACACTAACTAAAGTGGTGGCAGAAGTGGGATCCTCGAAAAATAATATTTCCAGAAATATTGAAGGAAACGAACAGGATTCATTAATCAGTCGTTAAAGTTTAGGAATTGAACAACAATTGATAATCTTTCGATAACGAGAAAAAAAAAATAATTTTCACGACCACCATAAGGAATTAGACTAGAACCATAAAGACTAAGGAATTAGACTAGATTAGTGAAAAATTCATCTGTCGAAGGTTGCTGCCAGTCGTCACACTTTGGTCTTAATTTCGAGACAATGTAAACGATTTTAGGATATACTGCCTATCAACGAAAAAAAGCCGAACAGCGGAAAGAAGAGGAAAACGATAAATACTTTAGACCCTATGATCACCTGGATCCTGCACTTCACATTCTACAGTTCAGTCTCCGAGGATTTCGTGGAAAAAATAAGATATTTTATGTAAGTCTGTTTTTGTTGTACATGTGTTTGAAAGAATCTATTTATTTAAAATCATTTAGATTCAATTAGACACGGACACAGTTGGAGTAATACAACGTTTCCGGTCTAGACATTACTATGTAAACCTCTAGTACCTACCTATAACAAATGATTAGGAACTTCATACTATAATAAATACTAAGAAAGTGCAAAAGTGTCTTAGTACCTATGAATCCATAACAATAGAATGACAAGAAATAAAAATTTTAAATCATTTGTCGAAGGTTACTGTCAGTCGTCACACTTTTGTCTTAATTTTATACGCGACAATGTAAACGAGTTTGGGATGTACTGCCTATTAACGAAGAAGAATCTTTTTAAACTGTGATAAATTTGTAAATTTCGCCATAAAATTAGATAACGAGAAAAAAACGGATTTTCACGACTACCGCAAGGACTAAATAATTAGATTAGAGTGAAAAAATCATTGGTCGAAGGTTTCTGCCAGTCGTCACACTTGGGTCACAATTTTATACAAGATAATGTAAACGAGTTTAGGATATACTGCATATCGTCTAAGAATAATCTTTTTAAGCTGTCATAAATTTATAAATTTCGAAAAAAAAAATGCATATTTATCTATCACACGCGTGTATCAATAAAAACTGAACGAGCAACTTCGCTTTCATGTAAGCATGACAAAGAAGAAACATTAGAAAATTCTACTAAAAAATATTTTTTTCATCTGGGATCAAGAATATTGACCACATTGATAAGTGTGATTTGCGTAAAAGGGGAATTTTAATAGAATTTATTATTGTCTCGTCATATATAAATCCACTACTTGTTACCCGTAAAAAAACGCGGAGAGACAATAACTTCCTTCCCCCCAGAGTCTCCACTATGGCAACTAAGTAATCCGTATTTGCCCTAGGCTGGGTGATTCGGCTCTGTGTAAAGGATGAACATTTAAAAAAGAATAATGATTATTTGTTCAATATTTTCAAATGAACCTCTAAATAATAACTCATTATAAACATTGTAAGAAGTTTGGGTAACACCGAAATGACTTACAACATCCAAGTGCAGAAAAGTTATTTTTTGTGCATCCAAAACATTATTTTCAGCAAATGAAAAACCCACAGTAAAATAAGTTGAGAAAACCAACTAGGCCGTTGATCTAAACGGGGTATCTCAAGACCAAAGAAGAAAATTCTACACGATAACACGACCCAAGTTCATCGGGAGTTACCGCACGACACATCATCATATAAAATTGAAAGAAGATCTATTATAAAATGCAAGTACGTCAGTCTTCATAGCTGTTAACACCTTGAATAAACTACGAGTATATGAACAAATTATCCGTGGGCTTCTGAAAGTTAACATACTATCTACGGAACACTAACTAAAGTGGTGGCAGAAGTGGGATCCTCGAAAAATAATATTTCTTGAAATATTGAGGAAAACGAACAGGGTTCATTAATCAATCGTTACAACTTAGGAATTGAACTAGAATTGGAAATCTTTCGAAAACGAGAAAAAAAAAAAGAATTTTCATGACTACCGTAAAGACTAAGGAATTAGACTAGAGATAAAAAATCGTTTGTCGAAGGTTGTTGCCAGTCGTCACACTTTGGTCTTAATTTTAAACAAGACAATGTAAACGAGCTTAGGATAAACTGCCTATCAACGAAGAAGAATCTTTCTAAATTGTCGTAAATTTCGCCATAAAATTGGATACCAAAAGAAAGTCACGCCTGCCGGAAAGACTTATGAATTTGACTAGAATGTAAAATTCATTGGTCAAAGGTTGCTGCCAGTCGTCACACTTTTGTCCTAATTTTATACGAGATAATGTAAACGAGTTTAGAATATACTGCCTATCAATAAAGAAGAAACTTTTTAAATTGTCGTAAATTTGAAAGTTTCGCAGAAAATTGGATAATGAAAAAAAAATCGCGACTACCATAAAGTTTACTGAATTAGACTAGAGTGTAAAATTCATTGGTCAAAGGTTTTTGCCAGTCGTCTCACTTTGGTCTTAATTTTGTAAACGAGTTTAGGATATACTGCCTATCAACGAAGAAGATTTTTTTTAAACAGTCGTAAATTTGTAAATTTTGCCAGAAAATTGGACAGCGAGGAAAAATGGATTGTCACGACTACCATAAACACTAAGGAATTAGACTAGTGTTATGTACCTACCCATACGGCGATTAATAACACTTTGAATCTATTTGTTTAACTATCTTTATTATGGTTTGTCGTACCAATGGGTACACACTACACACTGTAAGATCACTGTTGTTATTCTAACTATCTATTATTCTCAGAAACGTGTTATCAATGGACACAGATATAATAATCAGTTGAAGTAGCACTACGCTTCTGGTGTGTGAAATTACTCTCTAAAACTCTAGTATTTACCTATTACAAATATAAAGGAACTTCACACTGTAATTAATACAAAAAAAGCGCGAAAGTGTTTTGGAAACAAAAGAATCCATATCAAATTTGGTTTCAGAAGTGCAATTTGGTCCAAGTAGTTAATACACAAATTTAATATTGCTTCGATAATATTGCGGTACTCTTGACCACAATAAAAGAACTCTGGATTCTAAATTGTAAATTTGAAATATTTCTGACTGGTGACGGTGTTGCAAATAATTGCAAAAAGGCGAACAGCGCGAAGACTAAAGAGGAAGACGATATATACTTTAGACCCTATGATCACCTGGATCCTGCACTTCACATTCTACAGTTCAGTCTCCGAGGATTTCGTAGAAAAAATAAGATATTTTATTTAAGTCTGTTTTATTGTACATCTGTTTGAAAGAATCTATTTATTTAAAATCCTTTAGATTCAATTAGACACGGACACAGTTGGAGTAACACAACGTTTCCGGTCTAGACATTACTATGTAAACCTCTAGTACCTACATATAACAAATGAAAAGGAACTTCTTACTATAATAAATACCAAGAAAGTGCAAAAGTGTTTTAGTACCAAAGAATCCATAACAAAAGAATGATAAGAAATAAAAAATAAAAATCATTTGTCGAAGGTTGCTGCCAGTCGTCACATCTTTTGTCTTAATTTTATACGCGATAATGTAAACGAGTTTAAGATGTACTGCCTATCAACGAAGATGAATCTTTTTAAACTGTGAAATTGTAAATTTCGCCATAAAATTGAATAACGAGGAAAAAACGGATTTTCACGACTACCGTAAAGACTAAAGAATTAGATGAGAGTGAAAAGATCATTGGTCGAAGGTTGCTGTCAGTCGTCACACTTTTGTCTTAATTTTATACGAGACAATATAAACGAGCTTAGGATATACTGCCTATCAACGAAGAAGAATCTTTTTCAAACTGTCATAAATTTGTAAATTTCGCCATAATATTAAATAATGAGAAAAAAAAACGGATTTTCACGACTAAGGAATTAGACTAGAGTGAAAAAATCATTGGTCCAAGGGTTCTGCCAGTCGTCACACTTTGGGTCACAATTTTATACAAGATAATGTAAACGAGTTTAGGATATACTGCATATCGTCTAAGAATAATCTTTTTAAGCTGTCATAAATTTATAAATTTGGAAAAAAATAAAATATGCATATTAATCTTTCACGCACGAGTATCAACAAAAACTGAACGAGCAACTTTGCTTTCATGTAAGCATGACATAAATAAGTAACATTAGAAAATTCTACTGATAAACGATTTTTCGTCTGGGATCAAGAATATTGACCTCATTGATAAGCGTGATTTGCGTAAAAGGGAATTTTAATAGGATTTATTATTGTCTCGTCAACTATAAATACACTACTTGTTACCCGTAAAAAAACACCGAGAGACAATACCTTCCTTCCCCCCCGAGATTCTCCACTATGGCAACTAAGTAATCCGTATTTGCCCTAGGCTGGGTGATTTGGCTCTGTTTAAAGGATGAACTTTTTAAAAAGAATAATGATTATTTGTTCAATATATTATATTTTTATTAATATTTTCAAATTAACCTCTAAATAATAACTCATTATTAACATTGCAAGAAGTTTGGATAACACTAAAATGACACTAGTGCAGAAAAGTTATTTTTTGTGTATCCATAACATTAATTCATTTTCAGCAAATGAAAAACCCACAGTAGAATAAATTGAGAAAACCAACTAGGCCGCTGATCTAAACGGGGTATCTCAAGACCAAAGAAAAAAATTCAACACGATAATACGACCCAAGTTCATCAGGGAGGTACCGCACGACACATCATCGTATAAAAATGATACGTCAACCTTCATAGCTAATTCACTAAATAAAGTGGTGGCTGAAGTGGGAACCTCGAAAAATAATTTTTCAAGAAATATTGAAGAAAATGAACAGGGCTCATTCATCAATCGTTACAACTTAGGAATTGAACTTGAATGGGTAACCCCTCTCTCACTTGTTATGCAAGATACTGAGACGTATTCCACCGGCGACTGAGAGATAATTCGTAATATTGTCTTCTGGTTCAAGCTTACCAGAGTTTGAAGTAACGAGATTAAGTGGAATCCCTACCAAGAATTTTCCAAATAATCCCAAGCTAGGTACCGAATATCTCTAATTTCAAGGAGATTCACTGCCACGGGTTGCTGCAGACTTTAAAAATGAAAACATACACATCGTTGCTTTTTTATTGATGCTTATACCAATCATATTGAGTTGGTTTAAAGAATATTATAGTTCACATTCATATTTCAAGAGGTCTCCGCAAAACGGTAAGTTTTCAAACCAAATTTGTCTCTTCTATCGACGTACTCAAAAAGGAAATTGTTTTCAGTAAATAATAATTCGTATAATAGGAAAAACATTTTCGAGTTCATTCAGACAAATGAAACAGAAAAAACTGACCTGATAATTGAGATCCACGAAAACATGACTTAAATAACGAAAAAAATTCTGTGCCAGTTGTGTTAGATTTTCACTCCAATCATACATCCAAAATAGGAATATATATGTTCAACCTGTAAACTATCAAGTGATCTGTTTGATAAATGTTCAAAAATCACCATTATATTATTGTATCTTTTAATAGCTACCATAATATTTTATTCCCTATTAAAATAGCGACTGGATATTATGTACTACGATGCATGATTTTCTCTCTCTCCTTTTGTGATGCAGATCACCGAGAAGCATTCAAAAACAAAATTATTTTAGAGTGAACAAACCTTCATAAAACGAGTAGTTTTCAAACCAAGAATAAGAAATTTCCGCTGCAATGCAAAATTATTCTCGCGTGGCATGGAAAATGTTATTTTCGTGTATGGATAGCATGCATGTGGCATGTACGAGTATGTATCTTACGAATGTATTTGCTAGCAAATATAGACGTTGACGAAGGTATTTGTTAAAAATAAAACCAAGTATTTATATACCCGTACACCAACCGCGGTGTAAAAAATATTAGCAATAAAAAAAAAACACCCCTCCCTCGATCAAAACGTTCGATATCGATGGAGAACAACTGTTAGTGTGAGGGCAATTTAATTTAGGTTACTAGCCGAAATAGGGTACTACTCGATTGCTTGAAAAAGAAAATGTAATTTTCCACAACGTGGACGTAAAAACTTCATTCTGTTTTCAGACCAATGATAAATCACAATCACTAATTACCATAACATACAACTTTTAATTTTGTGTTACCTATATAAATAAGTTGATAATAATATGAAAAGGATTTGTGTTACAGTAGAATGTTAAAATAATATAATTTCAAAGTAATTAACGACCAAAGAAATCACAAAAACTACAATTAAAAATATTTGTACGGCACTCACGTGAAGCAGGTTCGGGCGACAAATAATGACAATAGTGAAAAACTTATTTTCCGTATTCTTCACAGTGATCTGCAGGGATAGAGATGTGATGATTCAACGTCATGAACGTCTTATGTAGAGCTTGGAGGATTCCGAAGAGAGATTTGATGATTGATGGTCCTGGTGAATATCCATCGGGTGATTTATCATAGAAGACAATTTTGATTATTTGTCGTAGTGGCAGCTCAGCAGGAGGAGCGTATTGCGGATTGCCTCGATGATTTATCGTTGATGTTAATAGCTTCACGAAGATCGTCTGCTCAACTCAGCCATCTTACAGTGCGAGCTTTGGCAAAAGCCTTTAATCATCGTAGATAGAATCAGGTGTTCTGCCCAGTACATGCTCTTAATTTTCTGTTTGAATTTAAAGGTTGCACCTTTCCATCCAGAACCTCGGAACTGGAAACTGTTTTTCACTTGGTTTAATTTTTGGGTATTTTGTAGTCTTTCCTTCTGGTTGCTGACCTCCAATTGATTTTACCTTTCCCGTCGTACAATAATCCGGTAATACAGCGATAGACATCTCGTAGAGGTAGGATGCAAGGACGATCTCCTCCCAGAAATCCGAAATTCACTCCAGTTGTTCCTTCCATTGTCACGTTAACACTGTTTATCCAAAAAAACTGAATAATTCACTTTCACAAACGACAAATCAGATGCGAATAACAATGCCTGGCCAACATCAATCTCAGACTGAACTACAGAGCAGGGTAGTTCCTGCTTTTATAGGGTGCCAATGCGGTACATATTTAAAATGTAATTAGTGACAAATTACCACGAGGAAACAAACGTATAGCTATCGTCGCAAAGTGAAAGCTAATATTTGCATTCTTGAATTTGGGGTTTGCGGTGATAACCGTAAATTTTTATTATCACAGTTCTGCTAACTGACCTTCGATACTCATTGTTCTTTGTGAAACTTTGTCAACACTAATGGAATAGGCTATTAAGTGGACGTTATTTGAATAGATATATGGTAAATACGATTTATTCTGAATTCCCCAACCTTTGATAAGAACACAATAGTTCAGGGGCGCTGTTATAGTTATGTTAACAGTTATGTGGAATCCAGAAATGTGCCATAACTTATGGCTTAAGTCGGTACGACGGAAGAGTATGTATGCATTTGAACGAAACAAGGGATTTGTACCAAGTGTGAAATTGAAATTGGCATCGGTGAGTGAGTATCTGTTTTTTTTACAACTTCAAAACTAGTGATTCGCATAAATAAGAGGGAACGAGACACGATTTGATTTTTTAAGACAGCAAACCTTTGTATTATCTAGTTATTAAAAGTTATCATCTGAAATATGGTCGAGAAAAGGGTTCGTCTTTGCGCCCGCGGGGACCATATTGAAAACCCCTGCGATATATCATACCCTCAAACCAGATACCCTGAAAAAGACGAAAACCGATTTTTTTTAAGGAATTCAATTGCTTTAAGATATAAGCATTAAAACTCTGAGAATGTATCACGGCTTGCGGGTAAATCCAGAGTGGTAGATACTTTAAGGTTGGTGTGTTTCAAACATTCGTCACATTTGACATCGTCACATTTGACATCGTCACATTTGACATCGTCACATTTGACATCGTCACATTTGACATCGTCACATTTGACATCGTCACATTTGACATCGTCACATTTGACATCGTCACATTTGACATCGTCACATTTGACATCGTCACATTTGACATCGTCACATTTGACATCGTCACATTTGACATCGTCACATTTGACATCGTCACATTTGACATCGTCACATTTGACATCGTCACATTTGACATCGTCACATTTGACATCGTCACATTGACATCGTCACATTTGACATCGTCACATTTGACATCGTCACATTTGACATCGTCACATTTGACATCGTCACATTTGACATCGTCACATTTGACATCGTCACATTTGACATCGTCACATTTGACATCGTCACATTTGACATCGTCACATTTGACATCGTCACATTTGACATCGTCACATTTGACATCGTCACATTTGACATCGTCACATTTGACATCGTCGCATTTGACATCATCATTTTTGATATTTGACTGGTCCCCGTTAAACGCCGATTGTCAGTACGTCTCAGCTTTTGAACACATTGCGGTCGGCTGAAAAGCATAACAACATGGCTGTTATGCTTTCCAGCTGAACACGATTTGTTCAAAAGTTGAAACGGGCGGACAATCGGCGTTTAACGGGGACCGGTCAAATGTAAAAAAAAAACAAAACGGCGCTAATCATAGAAATGTTACGATGTCAAATGTGACGAAAGTTTATAAAACACCAACCTAAGTTTCGCTTTGGTGAAAGACCACCATTAAGAATCGAAATTTTGCTTGAAATGGCTGTAGCCGTGTTTGGTGATTAGATCTGAATAGTCAAGTACTTCCCAACCTTCCTCTTCCTCATCTCCTTCCCCTCCACACTAATTTCAATCTCACAACATACCCTAACTGGGGATGCCATAGTCTATCTGGCTCTAGACGGTTGGGAACAGTTGGGAGTTGGGACTCTTAGGCGTAAAAAAGAGCCATAATTAAGAATATTCTTTAGTGACATTAGCTTTGTTTTGTGATAATATCTGTACAGTCATGTTCTATCCAACTTTTCTCGATGGAGACCCCCTTTCCATCGGCCTCACAACATTTTTCAGTTTGAGGGAGCTATAGCTCTTCTGGCCCCGGGCAGTTGTGACTTTCGTGCGATTTAACACAAATAAATAAATAGATTCCTAATTTATTCAATAACAAAGGCTAATATTTACTCACTCGTATCACTCCCTATCGAAGTCACAATAATATTATCATTTCAGAGATTGCTCTCGGGTAGAGATCAAATAGAAAACGAAATCTTTTTCACTTTTGAGAATATTGCAAATCATTGTTGACACACCATGTATTTAGCATTAAGCACACCGCTGTCCTTGTAATTTGCACGTAGACTTTTATAATGCCAGGTTCGGCTGCGTCTAACCTCGCATTACGGATTTCAGCAGGACGGTCTGACCCTAGTGCACGCCTAATGCAAGGTTTTCATGCACCGCTAATGCAGATTTGATTAGAACCGCCGCGGGCCATAGACACAACGTGATTATTGAGACAAAACGAAAACTTAAGAATCGATCGATCAAAATCGTGAAAAGTTGCATCGGGATTATAAATCGATTAAATTACCTCTTTTATAATAAGGGAGAGAACTGTGTGACAATCCATGCAAATTATAATATTTTAATTTAACCGATCTACAAGTAAGAAAATGATCGCCAAGAGAGCGGGTTTATTTTAAAATTAGTTTTTGAATATTTGAATTAGTGTTTGACGACCTCCGTAGTGGTTAGGACATGACTGCAAATCTGGAGGTCGCGGGTTCAAATTCCGACTTGCAAGTAAATTTTATTTATATTTTCGTAGAAAGCAATCACTTTGCGGTTTGACATATTTAATGAAAATGAAATAATAACTTTGCATAAGACCACGATGATGCTTAGGCTGAGCGAAACCGGTCGGTCATAAAAAATAAACTTAAATCTGTAGTCTTATACTATACAAAGTTTATTTATTTTAAAATGTTACCATATCATATACATTTGGTATATTTACCCAAAGGAGTTAAAAAAAAAACTCATTCTGGGAAGGGCAACATTATAAAACAAAAAGGAATGATATTTTTACAAAGACTTACAAATTCCAAATAGGAAGCACAAAATAAGAGGGAAGAAGCAAAAAAAGCACATCAAAAAGAGACTCATAGGAGTTGAGAGCAACTAGATAAACATCACAAATACAACACGAAAGATTGTAATTTCATTTTCATTAATTTTTATTTAATCGGTAGCTATATGTTATTTCTCATTTAATCAATATATTGTATATTTGCGGCACGTTTCAGAGTAGAACATATTCTAAGTATTGCTCTGGTGAATGACCGCCATTCAGAATCGAAACGTTGATTGAAATTGCTATAGCCGTGCTTGGTGACCAGATCTGAATAGCCAGGTACTTTCCAATTTTTTTCTTTTCCATCTCCTTCTCTTCCTTACTACCTTCAGCCTCACAACATACCCCAATTGGGGATGCCATAGTCCCACTGGCTCCAGACGGTTGGGAGTACCAACTTGGAACTCTTGTGCGGTATTCACTCAAAATATTAAAAAGGATCTGAATTTGATATATGTAGGTAGCCAGGTACATTTTAAAATTAGTTTATACATATTTTAATTAGTATCAGATAATTTTAAAAAAATACTCAGCAAATTTTTCTAGACTATGACAATGGCCGTGGCAACATTGTCGACCATTGGAGGACCTTTATGTGTATGTTAAAGGCGACATAAAAAATCGACAGATTCCAATATGAACAGGTTATAAATTAACTTTTGGTAAATGCCGCCTACAAAATATTTATTATGAGATGTCGACTTTTTTATAAACTAATAACTCACTTTCTTTTTTATTGATACATTCTATTATGTGAGTCACAAACTTGAGAGTTCGTTTTAACCGTAACTGCTTAATTATCTATTACTGCACCATGAAAACTTAGGCTTAAGTAAAATCGTT